>OX439040.1:35438519-37838519 GCA_949317995.1 Acholoe squamosa | reverse complement strand
GTCGCTAGTAACTTGGGACTTAACAGAAATGGACACATCCCCGGCGTATATTTGATACTCCACAGGATTGTACCCAGGCACCGACCATGACCTATAACCTCACAGGGGTGTAACACCCATGATTCTGATACTGTCAAACATGCATCTACCCATCTTACAGGAGTATATTCCTTTAGTAACCAGTTAGGGCAGACACTGAACACTCCTCGAACCTTGTTCCTTCAGATTATTCTGCCGCACTATCTAAGTATTTACAAAATTCTTTCACATCTGGGATGCTCAGATCCTCCCCCATGTCACTGTCGCTGTATCTGTCACACATTTTTTGCGACATTTGCCCACCCCTGATATAACCCAGCAAATTGTCGTCATCTGTCGCCATTTTTGGTCATCAATGGTGACTCCTTTTTGAGTGATAACTCATTCCATCATCTTTCGCCACTGTGTGTTAGACTCATGTGGCATAGCAATTGCTATTCCTTGTGATCTTGTGCTATAACAACGTCGTGTTCCATCTAGCGACATGTGTGAGCCACTTCACACAGGTTGACGAGGACTCACGACAATTTGCTGGGAAGGCGCCGCTTAGCGCAAGTAGCACCTGCGGCAGCTCATAGAAGCAGCCAAATTTAGGAGTGTGTCTCATAGACGAGGATTTTGTATCATAAAACAATACTAAAGTGCTATCAGATGCGTCTTATAGGAAGTTCTGATATCAGAATACTTCTTTCACGCAGGATTCACCTTGAATGCGAGGTATTACATGTGGCGCATTCTATCCCCAGGGTTCTAAGTAAAAAAGAATTCAATTAAGGGACTTTATAAACATGACTTTATGAGGTATATTTATCTAGATGTAAATAGCAATTATACTATAGTCGTGAAGTGAGGTAATTTGAATTACATGTATTGAAACAGGTGCACCAGTCTTTCGGATAAGCCTACAGTATTTTAAGCAGGAACACGATGGCATTGCCACGTTATTGGATGAGATAATGATTCTGAGTAATGTAAATAAAATGTGTTCTTGGAAAGGCATTGCAAAATGATAATGTTGATTGAAATAAACCATCGAGGGAGGAGAGAGATGTAAGAACGCCACCACTATGGCCTGCCATTATCGTAAGCCTAATTTTGATTCTTTCTAACTAGAAATTCAAGTGGAGTATTCTTTTTCTTTTTATATTTCGGCCACCCATTCACATAGGGCTTAGATTTCGAGAATATCTCATTTATTTATTTTTGCACACGGTCGGTCGGTAGGTGGGGGTGGGTGTCAGCGTGAAAATCGGTGGAGAGTTCGCCCCAGCTTCATGTCATGGGTCCTATGATTTTGTAGTCTGCCTATAAGCCATAGAGAAGTACATATGAGCAGAAACCTGCGCACAGGACGTGTTTGGCATGGTAGCTACTGAGGCAAATTCTCTGACACGTGGGGTGGGGTGGGGGGTACATAGGGGCGGCAAATTATTTCCTCATCTTTAGCCCAGGCCCAGGCTCAGCCAACCGGCCAACACTGTGGGTTATGTATCACGACATTCCCATGAACCCCTTTGTTTTAATCTATTTCACAAATATTCGTATTGAAGCAGTACCTATATATGATAATTCTGAAACCCCGTCCATTGGACAGACTTGAGTTGAGACCCCGCCGACACTTGAGTTGGCCACCCAATGGGCACACTTGAGTTGACCACCCAATGGGCACACTTGAGTTGACCACCCAATGGGCACATTTGAGTTGACCACCCAAAAGGCACATCTGGTTTGACCACTCGGTTGACCATTCAATCGGTACACCTGGGTTGGATCAATGTCGATGTAACATAACTATGTGACGTTTGACAAGGCGGTTTCTTTCCTAACCAACGTTTCTTTAAAATGGTTCTTTCAAATATTGTATCTTTTAACTAGGCCTAAATGGGGCAGAGAGAAATAGAGGATTTGTAACAACGCTGAACAGATAACCACAATAAAGGATGAGGACTTCTACACGTATGTATTATCATAGACCTGTTTGTATGGTTGCGAGAATGTGGGCCGTGTGGGATATTCTCGAAGCTTATCTTTTCCCGAGAAGACAGACAAAGCTGTTTTCATGTCTACCGGTCATGGGGAGATGGTTGAAAGATGGTCTTTGAGCTTCTGACAGTAAATCCCTAAAGGTATATACTTCTCGAAGTTTCTCTAAGGCCAACACAAACTTGTAATATGGTTTTGCTATCTCAGTGAGATCAAGATAAATTTAATCAAACAATGAGAACGTATGCCTTAAGTGGAGGCTCCACTACGCGATTTTCGCAGAGAAATGCAGCTATTCTCATGAAAGGAGACACAAACACAGCTTATATGGTGATATTTGTTATTCTTTCAATGTGGAAATTGAATGTTGACAGAGCCATTTGTTGATGTGGGGAAGGGTTTGTGGGTGATTTCGAGCACATTTTTGTTGACAAAAGATGTTTTTGTTTACTAGATCCAGTTGGTCTGATGTAAACATTGCAGACTTTCACACTGATGGGTCTCTGCAATTCAATATCAGACAGGTTTGACTTTTAAAGTACAAGACCCTGTGATCTGTGTGACTGCTGTGTTGTTATTTATATTTTGCTGTATTGATGTTTATATTGAACTCCCACCCAATCACAGAGTCTATGCAGGTGCTGGTTAGTTTCTAAATATGGCACGCAAGGAGAGAGATCACCCACGAAATGACCCCTGAAATCTCATGTTTACAATTTTGAATCTCATGTTTACAATATAGGAATGTCAACACCCTATATCTTAGACACTATAGCAATAACATTTCATGAGAATTTAGCAAAAAATCGCGAAGTGGAGCCTCCACTTTAGGGATAGCGGCTTGCTTTCGCTACAATGTTACACCTGGAGGTCATTTCTTAAGGAACTACTTGAAGGGTGCAGTCTTAGTATGTTAAGAAATGTCCTCCAGATGTATGTACTGTTATTGGTTAACGTTTGCACTAAAATATATAGGGGTTATTTTGCCATTCTGGTCGGCTTGCAATATGACAGTACCGAGTATGCATTTCAATATTCAGAGAAGGCTGTATAGAAGACTTGTCTTTAAGTAGTAAAATGCTCTGTGCACGAGTATGTCACTCCAATTATTTCACATGACATTAGCGTGTGCAGCTTACTGGGTTATTGAAAACCCATGGTCACATGGTTCCCAAATATAAATCGATTACTTTAATAATTCAGCAATGGGGATTGCTCTAGCTTGAAGACAAAGAAGTGAATATAGAATTCTGGCCCTTTATGGACAGTTGTCCAATAAACTGTCCAATATAGCTATAGGTCACGTGGAAGTAAATGCTGCCCTCTCGTGAGTCATATGGTATTCAGGCCTTTTTTGTTTGAATTCACTTTATTTGCCTTAATACGTGAACAGATATATTCGTGAAGGTAGAAGCAGTATTATTCACAATTACAAATAGTCCAAGTTAAATAAACAGGTACAGTTAGTTCACATTAGGTCTAACATAAAGCAATTGACAAATAATAATATTATAATAAAGGATTAATTTAAGACAAAAAAGAGGGCAGAGGACCTCATCCCCACAAGAGTGTATGGGTTGGTACTTCTGGTCCTACCTGACTTATATAGATAGTTGAAACTTATGACACACTAATATATAGATAAGATTTGGAGAAAACAGGGGGGGGGGGTGAATCTGAGTAAGATAAAAGGGTAATAGTGAGCTTTGCTAATACATAGAGATCATCATACACACATAGGCTAACAGTGGTTTGTCAGTCCTCATCGTAGGGTAATAGCCTTTTCATGAAAATAATTGTATCATTTTTAAATTTGGTAATTTCAGGGGTGTTTCTTCTATCCCTAGATAAGGAGTTCCAAGTAATAGCACCATGGAATTCTATACTCCTAGGCCTGCACTGAAGGGTGTTCTGACTGCTGATTGGTTTAGAATTAGACAGAAGAAATATTGGTAAAATTATGAAAAAATAGTTGATAAATGGAATAGTAGGTGTGTTTTTATATTATGCCAGGGCTTGGGGATTTTATGAGGCATGCAAAAGCTAATCTGGCCAATGGAGATTTTTAGGTCCAAAATAGGGTAGAATTCAATGGCACTCACTGCACATATCATTCCCTTGTTTAAGAGTTTTAGGATTAAGCCTATCCAACATTCTGTCACATTGTGTATAAGGGATGAGTTATTCGTGCTATGGTTGAAACTTTTACCAATGAACATTTTAGGCAGCTGTTTTTGTGTGTTTCGCGACAGAGAAATATAGAGGAAATGGATTTAGTTCCCTGTGACCTATAGGAGGAATGGGCATTTTACCTTCGTATTTCAGATCACATTTTAAAGTCATTTTTTTTCTGTTACAGCAGGGCTAGTTTTGTAGGAATATGACCAAATTAGCCACATAAATGGTGTTTAAATGAGAAAAACCTTAGAAAATGTTGCTTATGGAGAAAGTCCATTTAGGGCCAACCATAGGGAGAACAAGCAATTTGGTCGGGTTTGTGGTGTTCAGTCAAAATTTCACTGACCGAGCACCTATCCAATTAACCAGTAGTAATTTTTCCCTGAGTGCAGATATTGGTACAATATGTTGATGATAGATATTTTTAAATGCATACAGCAGAAAAGGCAGAGCTAAAGAAATGATCCCCTGATAAGATATCATCTCATAAAAGTGGGATTAAACATAGGCCTAATTTTCATCATTTTTCAGCAATTTTATCACATGTTCCATGATTTTGTGATTTTCTCCGGGGAATGCCACAAATATCTTGCAAAAGCAATACCCTCTTTATCATCATGTGACTGTATTCAATACATATATGAAGTTTGGCAGCTCTAGAGCTTCCACTTGTCTAGTGCATGAGTCTTTGATGATAAAAGTCGCTGCTCGGAAACAGCATTGAAATCCAGTAAGAATTTCAGTGTGAGCTACACATATGGACCCGCTAATATCTTGTCATTGAGAAAGGCTGTTACCACCTCACTTCAGGATGATAGGAGAGAGTCTAAGCTTTCATAGAAAAAAAGGTTTTAGTTTAATCTGAAGTCCATTTCGTATTTGCTTATCTACCGTATATGTATACATGTGCAGATAAAAAATATGGTAGGCATAGAGAGGGCCCTCTCCGAGACTCTCGTGTCTCATCCGACATGGCTTCAAAGTACATAGACTTGTATTTCAAGATTTCTGCATTTCTTAAAGAGCAGTACATTGGCCTTTAGTGTGTAACTGATTAATCATTTCAAATTTCAGTGATTCATTGAATTCTTTATAGGCCGTCATCATAAAACTGAACAGCAAAATTATCACTTTTATCATTATTACCTGTATGTGCTAAACATTAGTTGGAAATCCTTATGGCCGTTTCCGACTGTCGCCTGCAAAACATA
Organism: Acholoe squamosa; assembly: GCA_949317995.1. Taxonomy (NCBI): domain Eukaryota; kingdom Metazoa; phylum Annelida; class Polychaeta; order Phyllodocida; family Polynoidae; genus Acholoe; species Acholoe squamosa. The sequence goes on along the minus strand of OX439040.1, from coordinate 37,833,108 downwards.
CCGTGTTTGTTAGCCTGCATCCCCCCTTCCACCTCCCTGGCCGCCTATTCACATTTTCCAGGAAACTAATCGGTGCTGGGTACTTGGAAATCCAATTGATTTAATTCCATGCCTCTCAGCCAGGCAGCCACTGCGCATGCGTGCTGCTTGGGCATGCGCAGAGGGAGACATCGTCTCTTGATAGCAGCGTCTGCTGACGGCAGTCACTCAGAGCAACGACTTAAGGAGAAATATAATAGCTATCTTGTAAATGGAGATAACAAGTATCTTAGACATGATGGTAACATGGGGGTGATTTGTATCAGAACGCAGGTCTATGGGACTATGGAGAAGACTTCTCACCGGCATGACATGTAAACATTTTCATTAGCAACTTACCATGAAAAAATCTTTAAATGATACAAACAATAATAGTTTATCCATCCACCATTCCCCTAAAAAAAAAAATATTAAATGGACTTCCATGAAGGTTCTTTATCAGCTCACATCAACATGATATGGCGGTACTATTTCTCGTGTTACAAGTGATAATTTTTCAAATTCAATGCTGCTTTTTCTTTGCACCAGCCACGGGCGCCAGCTCATTACAACCTTAGCCTGCTCACGGTGGTATAGAGTCCTGTACCAGGGTTATGTTTCACAACAATTAATCATGTGGCCCTAATTGAGACTTTGCACAATCACAATTGTAAGATTTGTATAATCATGATTGTAGTTTTTAATTACACAACACAAAATCGCACTGATTTCTCTACAATGCCAGAGACTATCTGCTATAGAATAAGTAGCGCTGTTGTATGTTGCAGATAATATTCTGTATGCATATTTACCTCGATATTGTATTTAACTAGACAACTATAGCTCTTAAAGCCCAAGCTCCACTAGGCAGCACGGGGCTGCAGAATTACAGGCGGCACTGGTTTTCGTTTGTTCTTTTTGTTATTGTTTACGTTGAGCGCCAGTTTCTGGTGAATGTTGCACGTCAATATTGCACCATTGCCAAACCTGTGTTGCTGAGAACAATGGATTTTGGCGTGCCGCCTGTAACGCTGCAGACCCGTGCCGGTGCACCCCAGTCACCTGTATTCTATGGGAGAGGGCTCGTATGAAAAGCTTTCTGTTCTTAGGGCCTGGGCCAATGATAAGTCTGATCTCATCTGCACCATGCCTAGTTTTCTATCATCTACACCCGTATGGAAGTTTTCATTGTTTGCTACCTGAGGAAAATGTCATTTCTCCTCTGCTCCTTGCCATCCAGTCCTGTCTCCCCTCCTCCTCTCTCCTTTCTATACCTCTTCTCCTCCCTCCTTAGCTTTTCTGTCTACTCCTGCCCCTTTAATTCCACTTTCTCCCTCCTTCCCTTCTCCATCTTTCCCATGTCTCATTATTCCTCCTCTGCCTACTCCCTCCCCTTCCCTCCCACCTCTCGTTTCCTCCCCTCTTCCCCCCCCCCTCCTTTTCACCCTTCTCTCCAGTCTCTCTCTAAAAGTCTTCCTGTTTTCAGTCGTACCCACTTCTATCCCTTCCTGTCCTTTTTCCTGCCTCTCCCCCTTTTCTCCCCCTGTTCTTTCAGAAGACCCGACTACATACCTGGATGTATATACAAGTGTATGTATATCTGATGTATATATAATTATATATATAATATATATATATATATATATATATATATATATATATATATATATATATATATATATATATATGTCCCTCCTTGCAAACATCAATCCTGCAAGTATGCACTAAATGGCGTTGCCTGAGTCAAGAAACCAATTATACTATACATTAAAGCAAAACATGCAAAATCCTGCTTGCATGCTTAGAACTATTCTTAATCAAAATACTTACGCCCATTAAGGAAGAGCTATGAGGGTACTTTTTCAGACTAGGGGACGGGATTTTGTGTAGGAATTTTACCAGGGGGCGAAACCTTGGAAGGTGTTATATAGTGGTTTGATCACATTTTAACCCATTCCTAATGCTTGTATCATTTTAAGCACATCAGATTCAAATTCCTCAGCCTCAAAATAGGGCTAACAGTACCAAAATAAATGCTTGCAGTCCACTCAATTCGAACTTTTAAATTTCATACATGGCTTCCATATAAATACATCCATGCCAATTATACTCAACATCCGCCCCTGCATGGTGTTGAGAATACTCAACATCCGCCCCTGCATGGTGTTGAGTATTCTCAACATCAGCTCTTTCTATACGCATAATGCCAAAAAAATGTAGGATTTTTTTTTTATTTCATATAGTAATACTTTGCCAGGTTTCCCATGGCTATTACTACAAAGGATCGTTTCCTGTATGAAATATGAGAAAATGATGGGAGAATATGTGTATATCTTCCACATACAAGTTTTGACATAAAACATGAAAAAATGAAAACTTTTAAAAAGATCTTCAAAAAATGGGAAAATATTTCCAGAAAAATTCTAAGGTCGGCACCTTTTAGCTGAGGTTGGCTGGGTGACCAGGATCGTGTTTCAATAGTTTCCACGACTAGACACCCTCAAATCGTAGTGGGAGGTATAAGAAATGACTCCATACCGGTGACTACATAGTGAGCTCCAGTAGAGGCCTCAAAATAGCAGCTACTATTTATTCAACTACTGGCTCAATACAGACCACTATGAGGTCATAGCACCCAGTCATAGGGGCCACTATTGGCTACATAGTGACCAGTCATACCTCCTTCATGGTCTAGTATGCACTCCTGTGTTCAAATGAGCATAGGGCTGCAGTAACTACCATACTGTCTCATATAGGAGCTGGGCCTTGAATAGCAGCCTTCCTTGAATAGGGGCTGGGGTAGGAGGGCTGTCAAATCAATAGGGGATGGGCCTTGAACAGGGGCCTGGTGGGGCCAGTTTTAGGTGGTTTTAGGAAGACAACCAAGATCCCCAGCCCAAAAGATGTATAATTGTTCTAGATAATTCCCTTTCAAATCACATAATCCCCTTTCAAATCACATATGTTATTCTTTCTTAATAGTAGGGCAGCGGTGTCAGCTAGGTCTGATATCCTTTGTAATTTTATTAGAAAGCCATGGTGGGTGAGGGTTGGGTATGACAGGCATGACAGCTTTTTAAGGCCTAGTGCTCTATCTACACCACTGCATACTAGTAACTACATAGTTGGCCCATGTGTGGCCATAATGCTCAATTCTTAGGTGAAACACCACAATTTTCCAATGATATTTTATTCTTTTGAAAAAAAAACCTGCCATCCCAGAGGCAAAGGCGCTGGCCACAGGGTTATAGGTAGTAGTGTGAAGAGCCCAGATTGGGTACATTTGAGCAAAGGAGTGCAGAGGGCAGCAGCTAAGGCTACCCACTAATTATTCACATGGAGGGTTGTCATACCAGGATCCCTTATTGAGTCACTGCTGTGGTGGCTATTTAGCCAGCAGGCAGTACGATCACCCACCAACTATTGAAACACGATCCAGGATCGTGTTTCAATAATTTCCACGACAGGTTCAGCCAGCTACGACTGGAGATGGGTCAAATCTTAGCAGGTGATCTTAGGATTTTGGCCTTGGTGACTAAATAGCTGGCTACATTACTGGGTGATCGTACTGCCTGCTGGCTAAATAGCCACCACAGCAGTGACTCAATAAGGGATCCTGGTATGACAACCCTCCATGTGAATAATTAGTGGGTAGCCTTAGCTGCTGCCCTCTGCACTCCTTTGCTCAAATGTACCCAATCTGGGATCTTTACACTACTATACCTATAACCCTGTGGCCAGCACCTTTGGCTTTGGGATGGCAGGTTTGTTTTAGTTTTTTTCAAAAGAATAAAATATCATTTGGAAAGGTGTGGTGTTTCACCTAAGAATTGAGCATTATGGGCACACATGGGCCAACTATGTAGTTACTAGTATGCAGTGGTGTAGATAGAGCCCTAGGCCTTACAAAGCTGTCATGCCTGTCATACCCAACCCTCTCCCACCATGGCTTTCTAATAAAATTACAAAGGATATTACACCTAGCTGACACCTCAGCCCTACTATTAAGAAAGAATGACAGAGCGTATATTGTTTTATATACAATTAGGTCATTAGATATGGATCTATCATATCTGATTTTAAAGGGAATTATCTAGAACAATTATACATCATTTGGGCTGGGGGGTCTCGGTTGTCTTCCTAAAACCACCTAAAACTGGCCCCACCAGGCCCCTATTCAAGGCCCGGCCCCTATTGATTTGACAGCCCTCCTACCCCGGCCCCTATTCAAGGGAGGCTGCTATTCAAGGCCCGGCTCCTATATGAGACATTGTGGTAGTTACTGCAGCCATGTACTCATTTGAACACAGGAGTGCATACTAGGCCATGAAGGAGGTATGACTGGTCACTATGTAGCCAATAGTGGCCCCTACGACTGGGTGCTATGACTTCATAGTGGTGTGTATTGAGCCAGTAGTTGAATAAATAGCAGCTGGTTATTGTGAGCCAGCAAGCAGAAATGGGGGTTCCTGCGGGATTCAGTACCTGTTTTAGTCATTAGGGGGCATCACTATGGGCTAGAATTGGAAAAATATGCCTAAAACTGTGTTAGGGTACTTTTTCATGGAGAATTCAATGATTTTTGATAAAATGTTCCATTTTGGGTGGAAAGGTTCCAAACAAGGCATGTAAAAAGAACATTTTTTGGGCCTAAAAAGGCATTTTTGTTGATTTCTGTTGCCATGGAAACATGATTTTCATTTGAAGGTGTTTCACCAGGTTTACTATGGTGAAAACAAAACGAAAATACCATTTCTAGATCAAAAGTTATGGGCAAAAGAATTGAAAAATTATGCTAATTTAGCTAATTAGCATAAATTATGCTAATTTTAGATGTATCTCATGATCAATTAGATGTAGGGCTTATTGTCATTCAGGAAATGGTCATAACTACCCATATTTAGCAAGCCATTCCTCTAAGACTAACAGGAGTATCTTCTCTTGCAATATATCACTAAAAAGCTAATGATCTGAATTTAAAAGTTGACTTTAAGCACGGAGCACCCTTTCTCCTTGCCTCTACACGTATTTTGAGGCCTCTACTGGAGCTCACTATGTAGTCACTGGTATGGAGTCATTTCTTACACGTCCCACTATTATTTGAGGGTGTCTAGGCGTGGAAACTATTGAAACACGGGCCAAAATCCTAAGATCACCTGCTAAGCTGTGACCCGTCTCCAGTCATACCTGGCTGAACCTGTCGTGGAAACTATTGAAACACGATCCAGAAGCCTTTTTCTTTTGGCTTATCATTGGAATTTAAATAAATTAAAAAAAAACAAAAAAAACTGGTGACTTCAACAACAACTTCGTTTAGGGCTGTCCGGGCGAAAAAGGCGTTCCTTGAGTTCGTGTCTGACCTATAAGGTGCATATTAAGTTCTAATTTTGATAATTTAGTAGCCTACTGTTCGATATCATAAAGTTCAGGAAGCTCCCATAAGACGAAGCTACTCTAGTTTTATACTCGCATATAAGACACACGAGGATTAGGCCACACTTTTTCATTTGGGTTACGAAACCGCCAAACTAATAAAGTAAAAAACCAAAGTAAAATTTAAATTTAAAAAAATTAACTTTTTAATATTATTTCCTTATATATCCCTTGAAAAATCTAAGACACAGAAAATGTAGGTGTATAATTGGTATCAAGTCGAAGCTTATCATGTCGGGGATGCTTCCATTGTGGTGTATCATCTGCATTGAAGGTTTAGTTAGATCATAAAATAGGGCTAAAACAATTAATTTTCAATGCAGAAAGGTATGTCCCAAAACATCCCACCCCTCTCCTCCCCAAACTACACTTGCCGCCGCTCACTTTCCCACTGGTGATTCCAGGGTGTATGACCGTGTGTATCTTATGCATTGAACAATGGCATTTCTATACATCTATGTATAGTACTTTTTGTGTTACATAAACATGAGTTAAAGACATAAAACATTACTCTCGGAGCGTATTTTCTTCACACACGGTAGGGATATATATATATATATATATATATATATATATATATATATATATATATATATATATATATATATATAGTCAATAATATCATTAATTTGAGTTGAAAATAGGTGACGATAGCAAAATAGGGGACGTTAACTACTGCAGGGATTATGAGGGCGGTGGCAATCTTAAACTTAAGCTATAATGTATAGGAATTCGGAACTAATTAACATATGGTCTCCAAACCCCGCCCAGCTGTCTCCTGATATATAGGCCTATTTAACCGTCGAGTAGAAGGGGTAATCTCGGGGGCACGGCATGGAACGTTTTCTCGGGGAGAGGGGGGGGGGGTCCAATAGTTAAACATCATACATAAACCAGTGCTCATTTTCAGAGGTTGGGGTGCCCCCCTATTGAATCCGCCCCTGGTTATACAATCTAACCTGATTAATGTATACCTTTACAGTGTTGTAGATACAGCTTACATGGATACATGAGTCAGCTATATCCCGGTACCATGACACATGCACTCTCTCTGAAGGCCGACATCAATAGTTTCCGATGAACGATGAACTTATCTGTACCTCTAAAGTACCTCATCGTACTTCTCTGAAGCTTACCGATTTATAAATGTAGCTAATTGGAATATATGAGGTGGGACTAAATGATTAGTGTGGCATACCAAGTTTACTATGCAAGGTATCAAATATGAATCCTCAATTTCAAATATGAATAACGACCTATGTTCAAGGAGGGGTTCTGACATAACTGCAGAGGGGTGTTTTTGCTTGTCTGCTCACATTTATTTCTTCGTTCTTTTGTGTTATGATATTCATAATCAATAATCTGCCTTAGCGCTTACTGCGATCCCACTTACACCTGTTAACATACTATTTATGTCAAATCAGGTTTATATAACAAATGCCATTCTGTAGTAATACCGGTAGTTATTACTCCCTTATGACTTTTAATTTTGACCTAGCTTAAATAACTCCCATTGGCTTCAACATGTTATAATCATTCCTTAACTACTGTTAATTTATTACATGCCAAGATGCCTAGACTGGCTCTAGGGCTAGCTGCTATATTTATTGTGACTCAATGTTTGAAAACTGAGATATTATACCATTCTTTTTTCTGTACGGAGCTGGTCACTCCATATTTGCAAGTACGTAGACCAAGAAATTGAAAAAGCAAATAAAAACCTATCAAACTCAACTGAAACTCAATATAGCCCCGCGTTGATGTTCGTGCGCTCAAGCCAAGGCGGCTGGGGTCCACACACCTCCGTTTATGCATACTATGAGCAGGTGCAAATGAATTCTGGTCGATTCATATGATGTTATGTCAATGGCGTTTGTGGGATGGTACTCTAGACAGTTTTTTTATCACTAATATAGTCTATATTATACCTTAATTGATAGTTTTATAGTTTTATTATCTTGCCTTGACTTTTACATGTACATCTTCAACATTTAAACCACGATCACAATGAATAACACTTTCGACAAGAAAATTATAATCATATAATAGACAGAACTAGGAAAACAAAACTCTAGTTTCAGTCGACATTTAATTAACCCATAATAATCATGTAGATCACAACGTTTCCGCACAAAGATGCCTTCATAAAGAACTACATTTTATTGACTATGATCATAACAATCCACTAGCTTTACTGGCTATAGTGAACAGAAGATAAAACAAAGATGTGCTATATCTACTGCCAACCAGCCAAGACTTTTGCAATGAAGAATAGTGGATTAACAAGGTAAAAGGGACCTCCGTGAGGGCCCTCACATGGGTCCCTTTTATCTTGTTGATTATGAGGAAAGAGAACGTGACCTTGGAGCACGCTAATAGGTTGAGTTCTCTTTAGCTGATCAATATTTCACCGATGCATTGACTCCTGGCATTATAACATACAAAGCATTTTTCAATCTAAAGCGAGCAGGTTGATTGCATTATACAACTACGATCAATGTCCATAGTGCATGACAAGTACTTCCTGGAAAGCCAGCTTTCCAAGAGCCAATACTCGACAACAATTCACCTTCATAGACACAGGTGTGAGAGTCATACTGTATGTTACATTATAAATGAGTTCTAAAGTGAATATTCTATGGTTTAAAAATATTGCGACATTCGATCGTCGTAATTACTCTCCACCCTTATGACATTGAGATAAATCCGCACCATCAGGAAATTAGATAAGTCTCTTTGGTCCCGATTTCTACCAGCAGACGTAAATGGGTGCCGCCAAAAACCAGATGTATAAACTTAAAACGCGAACTACTCTGTTACCCTGGTTACACAACAGTGGGAGCATCTTACCAAAAGGGAAATGGTGAATCTTTGTCCTTTTGCAAGTTTCATCAGATTCCCACTAGGTACAGTACACTCGCGATCCATTGCCCTTGGAATCGACCATAAAATGCATAAACATGCAGTTTTCCCTAGGCCGAGCCCCCTGCCGACTCTACTTCCTACGGGAGCGGCAGAGCGCAGATGCCTTTGTTGTAGTCTAAAATTCGGTACCAATGGTACCAAATGATTTTTAACACACTTCCCCTTCATGCATGGCTTCCAAATTTCCTCCATACAACTATGGCACACTTTACTTGCTACTTCTGCTTGGATGGAAAGATGTGAGCTTTAATTCAGTTTTAAATCATCTTTTTATATCTCCTGGTTGGAGCAAAGGCCCTGCTCTGGCACTGTGCCAAGATGAAGGTTGCTGCCTAAAATTTCTAAATTTTACTAAAATATGAATAACAAAGACTATAAAACTAAAGCTTAATTACTGCATTGGCAAAATCACATGTTTAATTAAGTATGTGAGAAGTTTCAAGTAGGAGAGTGAGGGGAAAGTTTATTTTCACATGAGTTTTTTGTTGTCTATGAGCCCATCCAACTTTGCTGTCAGCCGTTAGCGGGAGCGATAGGCTATCATCGTCTGGCCTAGTTTTCCCCCACCCTGTCAGTTGCTCTCTTTAGTGTCATTGACCCCCCCCCCCTCCCCCAGTTAAGGTTTCAGAGTGTGGTGTGTAGGTTCCCTGGTTTATGGCCATTAAGACAAATGGCCCAGAGTCACATAGCCTCATGTCATTTGGCCAAAAACCAAGTGGCCGAAAAGTCACATAGCCCAAACGACAAATGGCCTAAACGACAAATGGCCGAAATTTCAATGTGCCAGACCATACCACACCATACGAGGGGCCCTTGATGGCCCCCAGTGTCACATGTCGATTTTAAGAAATGCCCATGTCCAATGTGACTAAGTAAAAACCCATGTCACCAATGTCACTGACTTTACTAACACGGCTAGTCAAATTATGGTACCATAATACCCCAAGTGTAAGTACAGGGGGAATATTACAGGAGCAAAAGGTGCTTTCTGAGGCTTTATAGAACAGCTGAGATCTTTACAGGCCCTATTTTTCATGTCACTAAGGCCCCATGTCATGTCGATTTTAAGAAATGGCCTTGTCATTCATCACTGACATAGCCATGTCCCATGTTGATTTTAAGAAATGGCCATGTCCCATGTTGATTTTAAGAAATGGCCATGTCACCATGTCGATTTTAAAAAAATGGCTATGTCACTGTCGATTTTAGGGGTCTAGGGCCATATACAACACCATACCACACCGTACAACACCCATACAATACCATACCACACCCTAACACTCTGTACCACACCATACAACACTGTACAACACCCATACAACACCCTAACACTCTGTACCACACCATACCACACCCATGCAACACCATACCACACCGTACAACACCCATATAACACCATACCACACCATACAACACCATACCACACCCTAGACCAAATGCGTACAAGGTGCAAAATGGGTGGTAGGGGGTGATTTTTTTTTGCAAAAATGTGCGTACATAATTAATGGATGCTCCCTAAGGTGTGGTATTAGAGTAGAATGGTATATGAGTGGTACGGTGTGGTATGGTGTGGTATTAGAGTAGAGTTGAATGGTAAATGGGTGGTATGGTGTGGTATGGTGTGGTATAGTGTGGTATTAGAGTAGAGTTGAATGGTATATGGGTGGTATGGTGTGGTATAGTGTGGTCTTAGAGTAGAGTTGAATTGTATATGGGTGGTATTGTGTGGTATGGTGTGGTATAGAGTAGAGTTGAATGGTATATGTGTGGTATGGTGTTGTATGGTGTTGTATTGTGTGGTATGGTGTGGTATAGTGTGGTATTAGAGTAGAGCTGAATGGTATATGGGTGGTATGGTGTGGTATGGTGTGGTATGGTGTGGTATTAGAGTAGAGTTGAATGGTATATGGGTCGTATGGTGTGGTATGGTGTGGTATTAGAGTAGAGTTGAATGGTATATGTGTCGTATTGTGTGGTATGGTGTGGTATTAGAGTAGAGTTGAATGGTATATGGGTCGTATGGTGTGGTATGGTGTGGTATTAGAGTAGAGTTGAATGGTATATGGGTCGTATGGTGTGGTATGGTGTGGTACGGTGTGGTATTAGAGTAGAGTTGAATGGTATATGGGTCGTATGGTGTTGTATGGTGTGGTACGGTGTGGTATTAGAGTAGAGTTGAATGGTATATGGGTCGTATGGTGTGGTATGGTGTGGTATAAGAGTAGAGTTGAATGGTATATGTGTCGTATTGTGTGGTATGGTGTGGTATTAGAGTAGAGTTAAATGGTATATGGGTCGTATGGTGTGGTATGGTGTGGTATTAGAGTAGAGTTGAATGGTATATGTGTCGTATTGTGTGGTATGGTGTGGTATTAGAGTAGAGTTGAATGGTATATGGGTCGTATGGTGTGGTATGGTGTGGTATTAGAGTAGAGTTGAATGGTATATGTTTGGTATGGTGTGGTATTAGAGTAGTTTTAAATGGTATATGGGTGGTATGGTGTGGTATGGTGTGGTATAGTGTGGTATTAGAGCAGAGTCGAATGGTAAATGGGTCGTATGGTGTGGTATTGTGTGGTATGGTGTGGTATTAGAGTAGAGTTGAATGGTATATGTGTGGTATGGTGTTGTATTAGGGTGGTTCTAACTCTTACGTGTGAGTTGTATTTGGGTCGTATGTGTGGTATGGAAAAGATGAAAAAGAATATTTCAGCCAAGTGACGTTTCGGCTATGTGACTTTTCGGCCATCTGTCATTTTGGCCACTTTGATTTCGGCCATATGACAGGGGGCTACATGGATTTAGGCTATTTGGCTTTAAAGGAAATACAGGAAAATAAACGATGATCTGGTCCCCATAGCAAGGGTCCTTCACAAGAGTCCTGTATGTGAAGGACCCTTGCTATCTGTCAATCGTAACAAAATACCAATCTGGTCTGATTTAGGAAGGGGAGTGCAGGTGCAGCATATTGATACATTGTACATCACTTTCCAGGAAGAGGATAGGCCCATGTAATCGGTATAGCTATCAAGCAGCTGTCTGATATTAGCATTTGATAGTTCTATAGACCCCCTAGGCCAACATGCCTGGGCGGATCCAGAAGGAGTGGTCTAGGCAGCACAGCCAATAATTTGAAATGTTGGTCTAGGAGGGGGGGGGGGCACAGGCAGGGCTTGTCATCACATTTCCTGTAGTTAAAAGTCTAACTTAGGCTCATTTTCAGGGGGTTATCATACGTGACCATACGTACCATACAGACCATTTCACGAGGCAGAATGTTTTTTTGGAAGGAATTAACACTAACCTATTTAACCAGGAAATATAATTCACTTCCTACTTCGACTGTAAACCTGTCCTCACAATCTTTAATGCATAATTATGATTTTTATCTGGTGACTATAATTCAGGCAATGTACATATGTATAACGATTTACAATACCAGTAACTTGTTTTCCTTTTTCCACTAAGTTCGTAAAATGATGGGGAAATGCTGTAAGCGACCCTGGAGCTACTGGGAATTGGAGAAAAAGAAGCTTCAATTACCTATCTACTACAACAATGTCTCCTTAGATAATAATCATGAGTAGAAAGTTGATACTTCCTGGAAGGCACACCATTGTTATTTCGCCGTGCCACTTAATGAGCCTTTGCTCCGTCGGGGACGAATCATTTATCATGTTGGAGGGCGCGGTGTACGTTGCAAATCTAGGAATGGAGCTTATGATTGCAAATTTGCCAATGGCGGGTAATGCTATTCAATAAACCATAAAATTGGGGACCAGATCATCGTTTATTTTCCTGTATTTCCTTTAAGGCCAAAGTCCACTGTGTGACTAAACCTTTTTGCAACTAGAGATTGCACTGGTCTGCAGTTGCATCAGACTAACTCAAGGGTGACAATCACGTGACATGTACTGGGAAAGGGTGCCTTATTGTACTCTGCACTAAGACCCCTTTTAGGTCTAGGGCATGTGCATCTACGTTTATGCAACTAGCTTAAGATCGCACCCTATGTTGCATAGTGAACACGCGGCTTTAGGGATGGAGGCCATTTCTAAACACCCGCGCCTACATTCCCCTCGTCCTGCAGTAAATGTCACATTCCTGATCCAGAGCTAATGGGCAAATGACGCAGCCTTATACGACCCCCCACCCCCCCGTGTTTCCCTCCTAGGAATCGATCAATGAGACAGGTACCAGACTTCCAGCAGGAATCAATGAATTAGTGCTTCTTGGAAGACTATAACACTTGTTTCACAGTTGATTAACACTTCCACATTACAGCTGCCTCGCATGCAGTAACAATTTGAGTTCTATGGACTACTGTGGGCAACTTAGGTCTAATGAGGCTTATGACATCGCCCTGGATCCCAGTCATAATAATTATCTGAAAATTATATATCTGTCTGCATCAGTCAGTCGATCTGTCCTTCTGTTCTCCTTTCTTTCCTTCAACATTTTGTAGCCATTGGGGAAAATGAATGTGGGGGGGATCTAGGGGTGAGGAGCGGACCTCCCCCCTCTTCCACACAAGAGTCATCTTTTTTACGGGCTTCCCTAGCCCACTTAAAAGGGTCTACTTCTCATCTTTCCTATCCCCTCAGGATGTGTGTGGTGCACATATGCACGGGCACTGACACATTTCTCTGTAAAATTGTGTAGTGTCGTTCTCACCATGAATATGACCTTAGCTGTCGAAATGGCGTTAAACATCTATTACTCACTCACTCACTCATCTTTTTTACCTTCTCCGGATTGTACTTGGACTATGCGACTTCTGAGCTGAGGCTTTTGGTGGCGCGAGATGAAGATATTTGGGACGTAGCATGGGAAATGATAGCACTGGGCGAAAATCCCCCTTTTTTGAACTCATGTCTACATAGTCTACATAATATATATATATATATATATATATATATATATATATATATATATATATATATATATATATATGAGACCAGGCAAGCAAAAATACCCCTCTCAAGATTTTTAAAATGAGACATCATTGGCTTAAATATTCCCAGTAGTTATGTCAGAACCCCTCCTTGAACTTAGGTCATTATTCATATTTGAAATCGAGGATTAAGCTCTAAAAACATTATTAACCATAATGATGTCTAAAACACAAGAAATCAGCCTTTTTCATAAAAAAATACATAACAATGTGGTAATTTCTATCATAGATTTTGATCTGGAAAGAATTTTCCATTTCTGTTTTCAGTTTTGGGTTTTTGGTGAATATTCCCGAAAATTGGCATAAAAATCTGCAAATTTTGATTGATGGAATGGTTGCCATGGCAACCAAGAACAGGCATATAGGTTGATTTTTCATGAAAAATGTTCATTTTACCATCTAAATATGAGCCAGCTCTACTGAAAATGGTGCATTTTAAATGAGACCATGGAATTCTGCATAAAAAATTAGCTTATCATATTTTTATAATCATTTTAGAGTAATTTTGCCCCTCCAATGCCCCCTGGTGGCAAAATGGGGAATAAAAAATCCCCCTTGGAGGGGTGTTTTACCTTGATGGGTCACATGGAACTATATACCCTCGTGTATATATATATATATATATATATATATATATATATATATAATTAGCTGCGGACGGTTAGGGGACTACTTTCCTGGCGCAGGAACATCTATGATGTCATAGCATAATGTCACAGTAAACAGGCCTCCAGTTTATAAGGTGCAGCTTTGAAGTAACTGTCAGTTGGGCAATCTCACCTGTACAGGTAGCACCCCGCCAGGTGTACACCTAAATTTTAATTTTAAAAGTATTGTGGTTCATATATTTGCCCAAAAATGGGTAAAAAAACAAAAAAAAAGTTCTAAAGCAAAAACTGCTTCGAGGAAATCGGCCAGATCAACTAAATCGGCTTCAAAAGTGGCCAACTTCGAGCGAGCTGGACTTATCCAATGGAGATCAGGTATCTCCATCTCCCAACCAAGTTACTGGGTTTGAAGATAGTCTAGTCATTGACCAGACGAACAAAGACAGGATTAACACTTTGGAGGGCAAGTTAAGCAAGATTAAGGACCTTCTATGTGAGGTAGTTGCTACTAGAGGGGACCAGAAAGACGAGACTGGATTCAACGAAGGCGGCGGGGCTCACATGTGCTGATGTTTAAGAGCGGCGTACAGCGACTGGTCGTCAAGGACGCGGCCGCATACCAAAGGACGAAGTGGGAAGAAGTCACTTGTCGGGGTCCTCGTCGCAGATCTAAATCGTCTTTTTCTACTCGCCATGGCGACTACAACTCGTCAAGAGGGTGGTCAGTACATTCTACAACATCTAAGCAAAATTGGTGAGATTGACCATGAACAATACATTAAAAAATGTGAAAAGGTTGATACTTTTGAGAAACTGGATTTGGTTAATATGAAATTTATTCTTAATGCATGTATACAAGGAGTGCGATGATATAGAAGGCATGTTAAAGCATTTGGAAATGCTGGTGGAAAAATCTGGTACCAAGATTTATACTGTGGCAGCTCTAGTTGCATATGACAAATCAGTTAGGTCTAGGGCTAACGATGATGGTATTGAGGCCTTTGGTACCATTGAAAAATCTGATATTCTTAGGCATCTTTCTTATGATGGCACAGTACAAGCCCAAAAGGCATATGCCTCTAAGTCTAACAAGAAATGCGGTTGTGACCGCGTAAAAAAACGCCTCCCGCCGTTAATGTCGGTATACCAGTGTTTGATGACATGTCTCATAAAAGCAGACATTCTCCCTGTTGGTAATGGCCACTGTTTATAGAGGTCGCCACCTCCAATACACAAGAAAATGCCAGGATGTTGCTGCAAACACTGGTCTCGGTGCTGTGTGCTCTGCTCTATGAAGCATAGTGAGGAACCTACACTGGCCCCCTGCTCCAAATTTAACACCACATAGCAAGCAAAGTATCTATCAAAATGGCTTTTAATTGACACATGTTAAACTTGTATATGTATTCTTAAACATATGTAGGCAGCAAAGCCCTATCTTTGGTATATTTGAAGAAATCAAACATTTAAACAATCTCGCCATAGGCGGCAATGGTGAACATGCCCCTACTCGCCTGTGGGGGTCTAGATGGGGGGTCCCCATGTCACATGTCGATTTTAAGAAATGGCCATGTCACCCTGTCAAATTTAGGGGTCTAGACCCATGCCTGTGGTACTGCTGCTCTGCTCACAGACTGATAAGAAGGTGCAGGGGCCCAGCGTAACTCACGGGAATCGCTACCCGACAGGAAGAATAAAGAAGATTTCACAATTATCAATTTCTCTATTCAGTAATTTTGTATTGTGAGACCTCATCACATGGGGCAAATGCAATCATCATAGCGCACTCCCGTACCGCTTCGCGGTACCGCCGCTACGTGGCGTGGGAGGCGCTAAAAAATGTGGGTAAATCTAAGGTCTCTAGCAACTCATGTTATGCATTCAACAGAGCTGAGGGGTGCTTGAGGGATCCCTGCAAGTACAAACATATCTGTAGTAATTGTAACATTTCTGGACAGATTGAATGTCAAAAAGCTAGAAATGATTTGGAATTTGTGGGTAGCCAATAACCTATGGCTCGTAGTAATGTGTGTTTGATGCCGGATCCAGTTATAGTAGGTTTGGTAGATGTTGGCTTACCTCCACATACCACTCCAGTACAGGGTGTGGAAGAGATTGTAGAAATTAATAATCCTGATCCGTTTGTAGTGCTCAGGGCGGGTCAGGGTATCTCAAGTAACGAGATTGATGGTAAAGTTCCTCAAAACATTTTTCCATTGGAAAATGAGTGTGATTTTGATACTAATATTGACTCAGGGGAGTTGTATATAACATATAGTGGCCCAGTACAGGGTGAAAATGAACCATTATTTACCGTAAATATCAAAGATTTACCTAGCATCAGGGTGTACTATAGTTGTATGAAAGGTGTATGTGTGTGTTCATTACAATTGTGGGGGAAAATCCCAAATTTTACCATGCAGAGTGGCTTCTTTTCTTAACCAGAAAAGTCTCATTAATATTAATGGTACAGAAGCAGATTTCTTATGGCATGGCTTTGTGCAGGGTTTTAAAATTGTAGACCCAGATTGTAGTACTACTTACGACTAGAAATTATAAATCTATTCTTGAAGGAAAATATTACAATGAATTTTGTGGCATGTTAATGGAGGAATTAGCGTCAGGTCTAGTGTCAAAAACTGAAAATAAACCCAAACGTATTCATTCACTTTCTGGGGTGGAGAAGTCCAATGGCAAATTAAGACCAATAACAGATTGTAGCATGCCTGAAAAAGTTTCCATTAATAACTTCATGGATACTACCTGTTTTAAATTTTCCTATAATAATATCAGTACTGTAACGGCTCAACTAGGTAGGAATAACTATATGAGTGTGGTTGACCTGAAATCTGCATATAAAACTATAAATGTATATGGTCCTCATACAACTATGCAGGGTTTCAGGTGGGATTTTGGACATGGAGAAGAATACTATGTCAGCAATAGATTAACGTTTGGTCTTAAATGTGCACCTTATATATTCAATAGAATATCAGACTTCATTGTAGAAGTAGCAAAATTTTATGGTGTTAAAAGAATTGTTAACTATTTGGATGACTTTATAGTTATAGCTGACTCTCATGATGAATGTCTTAGTCAAAGGAACTTATTAATTGAGTGTATGCAATACCAGGGCTTTGTAATCTCGAAGGAGAAAGTGACTGAACCTGCACAAGAGTGCAAATATTTAGGTATTATTATCGATTCTAGAAAATTAGAATTATCACTACCTAAGGATAAAGTGTTGAAGATGAAAGATATTTTATTGGACAATGTCAATAGAAAATTCTTCTTGAAGAAATGTTTGGAGAAAATTGGTGGTCTCATGTCATTCTGTTTTCAAGTAGTCAAAGGTGGTAGAACCTTCAAGACAAGACATATGTTGGTGGTTAGATTTTTGTAACACTTTCAATTGTAAAAGTCTAATCCTGAATGATTTGGTAGATACCCCAATGTATTCAGATTCATCTGTTAAAGGCTTTGGCGCCTGGATGGGGAAGGATTATTTGTATAGAGACTGGACATCATATGATAAATTTCATTTGGGTGTAGGTCTTTTTATCCTCCCTCCAATACTTGACAATCTGGAAAATCATCACAGGAATATCAATGTGTATGAATTGTACCCTATTGTATTGGGTTTAAAGCGTTGGATTTCAAATTGTAAAAATAAAAGAATCCATTTTATAACAGATAACATGCAAATTCTAGCTATGATTAACACTGGTAGGTCTAAAAATAAACTTTGCATGGAATGGTTGAGAGAAATATTCTGGTTATGTTTAATCAACAATGTGGAAATTTATATTAGATCTGAGGATAATATTCTGGCTGATCAATTGTCAAGACTAGCTTATAAACGTATGCCTAAAAAAAGTATCACCACTGTTTAAGATAATAACATATATGCTGTTTTGATTCCAGAGTGGAAGAGGTTACAAAAAAGAAAAAGGTATCTTTTGGACTAAGGTGTGTCAGAGAATACTAGGAGAACTAGGAAACAACAGCTTAAAAGGTATAAGAAATTTTGTAAAAAAATAATTTACAACCGTTCCCTTGTTCTCCACCTCAAGGTTCAATCTATGCAGTATATTTATCTGAGTACATGAAGCCATCGTCTGTAAAAAATTACAATTCTGCAGTTTGGTACCAACACTTTGTTCATGCTTGTCAACTAATATTGATGGTTGTCTTATTAATAAAGGCATGTATGGTGCTGATAGCCCCATGGTCAGTAACCCACCAAACTCATGTGTCTGTGATAGATCATTTATTATAATGTTCATTATAATATTTTATATATACCATATCAATTCAATATTATATTTATGTATTTATTATAACCAGTATATTTTCCCCTGGTAGTAAGATAACATGCGATGTCAATGACATGGGGAAATTTAGAATAGACTGTTACTCAACTGTAGGTATTGATATATTGCTGTGTAACTATTTAAATAATTATTGCAAAACATAACATCTTTAGTAATAATCATTCATAATTATGGAACTAGAATTGACAATTCTATTCTTTATGTGGTGTATTGTTATCCAAATGAACAAAATTATGGTTTGCTATTTTATGGTGTTTTATAATATGGGGAAATCATTCTTTTCACATTATGAATACAACCGTTTCTGAATGAAAATAGAATCTTGACTATGAAGCATAATCAGATCCATCAGAAAAGGTTACCCAGACTTATTTTCTCCATGTTCTCCTTTTTCTATTCATATACTGCATTTATGGGTATTTCGTGTAACGTTATCACTTTTCTCACCTGTAGTCACACTTATTCCACAGAACCAGATGGCGGCAGAGGAATATTAAAATGGCACAGTGGGTGCAAAGAATTATGTATTAGACGACGTAATTTCCATTTATGAACCTATGCCTACCACCTGTATGAGAGTGGAGGCTATACTGATAATAGAGATGTTAACACTAGATTCCATGATGGGAATATATTAATGCCCCCCCCCTCTGTAATGACCAGGGGTGGGCATATTGCAAAGTGCTGGAGCAAATGTGTGAATAGTTGTAGCAGTGCGTTTTCAATGGGATTGGGAGGCAAATTGCTCTGAACAAATTTTCGGCTTCTACTTATCAAAATTGGTGTATTTTGGGGGGTTTTGGGGAAGCACAATCCCCAGCACCCCTCATGTTTTACCTCTAAAGGTTGTACTCTAGAGGATTTAAGGGGAAAATTACTTTGAGGAGATTTTCAGATTCAGCCTCAAAACATTAGTGTGTTTTGGGGACTTAGGTAACAAATTGCTGCAAGAAAATTTTCAAATTTAACCTTTAAAATATGTGTGGTATGGGAGTTTTATGGGTAAATTGCTGCTGGAAAATTTTCAGATTCTCTTTTATAAATTGGGGTATAATAGGGGATGGACAGGAGGCATAGCAACAAAATTTCAGATTCTACCTCAAGATTGGATATATCTTACAAGATTTAGAAGAAAATTTCCCGATTTTAAAACATTGCTTTAGAGGAACAGGTTTGCAAATTGCAGTCAGAAGATTTTCAAACATTACATTTAAAATGAATAGATTTTCAGCTTTTGTGGGTGCAAATTGCTCTAAGAAAAATTATAGATTTTATAGGTTGATGTAAATTGAAATTGGTGTTCTATTTTATAGACAAATATCTCCAAATTGCTCCAAGAAATCTTTTACTAGTTTTAGATTCTAGCTCTTAAAAAACTCTTTAGATTCTGCTTTTAGAATTGATGTGATCATAAGGTCTTTGGAGGCATATTGCTCCACGAAAATCTAAAGATTATGCATTTATAATTGATATGATCTTGATTCTTGGAGGTATACTGCTCCAAGAATATTTAGATTAATATTCTTTGGTTCTAGTTGACATATTTAGAAAAAAAAAATAATTTAGATTTGGCAAGTATTGAAAAGGTCATAACAACAACAACAACAACAACAACAACATATAACGACAATATATCTTCGATCACAGGAGGCCATTTCTGAACAGCCTACTGCACCCTACCAGTTTATCAAAAAAAATTCTCATAGGAATAGCATTGGCATTTTGTTGTCGTAGGGCTGTGAGTGATAGTAGGGCCTTAAGAAATGGCCTCCAGAGAAAATGTCCCCCCACTCCCCTTCAACAGTACTTACTGCTTCAAGTCCCATACTGACTCAAGTTGGCGCGCATGGTCAAGCTACATGACAAATAGTTTGGACAGGAGGGTGTTGCTCCTATTGTGAAAAGAGCTGTGAGTATGTGCCCTCTTTTCTAAACAAGTCGTGCACTGCTTCACCTAAGTACTTGCACTCACCACATTAGTCTGAAAAGTCACCTGCCTTGTTTAAAATAGAGAGAGCTGCACCACCAGGTACCTACTCATGTCACACGCTCTATAGTTTATTATACTGACTGACTTCTCCCAACTAGGTACCTACTCAAATCCCCTTTTTTAGCACCATACTTGAATGACCACTTGTGAGCAACAAAAGGGACGAGTTATAGCTACATGAAAAGAAAGGACTGGATACAAGGGCATTTTTAGCCAGCTCTTCCTTTTACTATAGGAGCAACACCCTCTTGGTCTCCACCGGGTGTCAAGGTACATAGTTTGGACCAGTCTCTATATATCACTGCAAAAATGGTGTTTAGATCCTAAACACAATTCTAAACATATTCTTGCAACGTTTTTGTAATCACATCAATTTCCTAAACATGTTTAGCCAAACAATGTACTTAGCTTAAGTGTTTAGAAATGTAGGTGTTTAGATTAAAACTTTGTGTTTAGATATCTATGAATTTTTGTGTTTAGGTGTTTATGAATTTTTGTTTAAATGATTTGATGGAGAGTTAAGGTTTGCAGACAGGTATGCATTAAAAAAAGGATATATTTTGTTTGTTTTCTAATTTACTGGGGGGACATCAGCAAGTATTTACTTGTCAAAGTCTCCAAAGATGTCAGCCACAGCTATATACGTGTACATGTATTACACACTGCATCAGAATGAGAGACTTGAGAAAGTACAACAGCTTGGCAGGAAGAACATTACCTTATCTATTCCAGAATAACATCAAATAGGTGTCAGCCATTGAGCTTATTGATTATTTTATGCTAATGATGGTGGTGTGAGGTGAATCTAGTCAATTTTCTATTGCCCTTTCTATTCACATGACACTCTGTGAAATGAAACCATGATAAACATGAAATTTGGGGACATTTGACACAACAATTAATTATAACTGTGTGCAGATAGTCCATTCAAAGGTAGTGCTGCTACCTGGTGTGGATTCAACATCCAAGTATCTAAACATATTGATGTTTAAATCTAAACACCTATTGTTCAACTGTTTCAACTCTAAACATCTAAACATGTTTAGCATAAATGTTTATGTAGTTAGAATAAAAGTGTTTATTTCCTAAATGTGTAGTCGATGAGACACCTAACTGACCTATATGTTTAGGTTTTAAACGTGTTTAGACCTAAACATGTTTAAAATCTAAACACCATTTTTGCAGTATACTTGCTCATTGATTGACCTATTGGACAATGACACCGATATGTGTTGGTATGGGTGCGGGCTTGGGGGTCTATAATTGCAATTGAATGGTGAAATCTACCCTTATCTTAATGATGAACATAGTGAATATCCTCGACTTGAAGGTAGGCCTACATTTCGTGCAGATCTATGATATACACTAACAAAAGAATACGAATATCACCAGCTTGAGACAATGGGTAACCCCATCTTAAGGATATTACATTGTATAACAGTACTCCTACCCTGTGATATCTATCATTTTCATGGGTAACACGAGAACATAAAAAGAAAATGATTGTATGACACTGACCAAATCTGTTAGATTTGGATGTATAAGCCACGGTACCCATTGAACCCAGCGTATCTATAAAGAGGTCCGTGTTGTACCGTGCATCCAGGTTAAGGCTATAAGATACAGATGGAGATTGATTTTAAGTAGTTTAATGATAGTTCAGTGTAGAGTGCACAGAAACAAATAATGTCCAAATCTTAGTCAGATGCTAATCAAAACGTCTAACTGTCTAACAAAAGCTAGTCAAATGCATGTGCCTAAGTGTCCAAATTTTTCTCAGTCAAATATGACTAACCCTTAGTCAGAGTGTCCAACTTGCCATGGGTTGCCTGATTTTGACTAGGATTTGTTGAGGGTCTTGACAAAACACAAAATCTAATAGTTTTAGTTTGATTCAAATGGTGAGCGTAAGCTCCAAATGAGATTCACACCCAAGTCTCATCAATTAGGAAGCATATTTAAAACCCATGAGCCAAGTTACTTTAGGTTTTCCGCAAAGAAGTAGGTACAACTCTGGATATCAGATTTATCTAGATGACTACAGAATGGGTGTTTCTATCTGACTACAATAGTTCACATTAGAATTTATCAACCCATTTGGTAAATATTGCCTAGCCTAATGTTGGATCAAAGTTTGAAAGCCTCAAATGTGCATATTGCCTGAAAACTACCCTCATTTTGATATAGATGAAATTATTCATGGTACACAGCCACTAGAAAAATCCTGTTTCAAACCAGGGTGTCACCTGGTGAGTAGAGGTAACACCATGCAGCTATCCCTCAGTCAAAGATCCCTTAGTGAAAGTGGCTGAGATACGCTAGCTTGCATCACACTCCCAGCAGATACCCTGTTCAAGATTGTGTTTGGGGAGTGGATTTGATTTTAGGTCAATGTGACTAGCATGCACTCTCAGTTCCAATTGTAAATGGGCTATAGAGACCACTGTAGTGGGTATAGTAGATCCCACTGTTGGGTCATTGGATTTTTACTAACAGTAACTACTACTGTTTTCCAAAAATAGAAGCAATCTACTGTTAAAAGCTACCCACGGTCTGACAGTATGAGTTGGACATTGTAAGTTGCACATTAGTCAAATGTACCAATTAACTGTTTTGACCAAGTTAAGTTAGACCGACTAATTTGGGTTCTTTTTTTCTGTGTACTGGTTCCTAATTCCGCAAAAATTGGCCTAGAAAAGTGATTGTGGCAACAGCGGGGGAGGCAGGGTGACCATGCCCCCCACCCCGCCAATCCTAGACCAGACCATGGGGGGGCAGGCTATGATCCCCCCCCCCCCCCAACAAAAAAAGTTGATGTGTTTATTTAAAGTACTCTCTGGTTGTCATCTTGGAGAAAGAGAGTATACATAGTCCTGATTCCTCCAGAAAAGGTCACCTCCTGAGGCGCGAATTGGCACTTGTTAAAGTCATTATTAGAGGTATCCAAGCAACAAGCGTAACATATCATCATTTGAAACAAGTGAGTAATTTTTGAAAAGATATCTTCCTTGAAGAAAGTACTTCCAACAATGATTGTAATTTCTTTTCTATTTCGAAATGGGAAAGTCAGTTTTCAAGGATTTCTCAAACACTACCTACTTGGCTGAAAAACATGTTTTTTCAAGCATTAACGTTATTTTTGGTTTGTAACCATTGAAAAAAGAAAACAACCCTTTACAAGGTACTCCCAAGATAATCGTATTTTTTAAATGTTTTATAAAAAACACACGTTTTATTTTTAGGTAAAAAGATAACGCAGCTTACATACATTTTTGAAATATAAATACATTAAATCCTGAAGCCATTCCATGAATCGTTTAATAAGGGTTTTATCTAAGGAAACCGATATCGTTTCCTGGCCCCTCTTCATGCAATATTCCCGGTTGGCGCGATCCTTAGTGGGCTGACCCCTGCTTGAGCTGGTACCTTCAGAGATAAGGACAGATTACAGTCAGCATGATGGGTATTAGGTGTTATTGTAGTGCACCCTAAAAAGGTCGGAATAGGCCCTACAGCCATAAAAAACAAAGATGGCGAGCACCCACCCCTGCCAGCACACACACAGGTATATCGGGGCACAAAGACTAAGCCCAATTCAACGTGATGAAGTAATGGTTCCTCACTGTTGGCTATCTCTCTACCATTTTAACTATAACCATCACAGCTGCCAAGTTAGCTCAGTACGAAGCGCATTAAACTCTATATACAAATATTGCTAATGTATATAGCGAATTCAAAGAGGTTTCTGGGCTGAGCCAGCTTCATAGAGCCCATGTCAGGTACAGGCCAGAAAGCGCAGAAGAATCCCACTTCGGGCCTGCGTGGGTGTGCTGGCTGAGCACTGTCTGATGTTAGTAGTGTAGGGAAATGGGGGTTGTATGCAGGGATTGAATTTAATGTGATATTTGTCTGGTTAATGTAAAGCACAAGTTGCCACAACAAGTAACCACTCAGAATATCATGCTGTATAGTGAAGGTCTCACTAGGTTGCAATTACAGACCTATGCAATAGTAGGTACTTTGTCTAACAGTGTTATGGCAGGTCTATCAAAAACTAGATGATGAGTATTCCGAGTTAGCAGGTTGACCCATGGGCGCCGCCATTACTGGAGCTTATTATCAGCGGGTTCTACTGATAACACCTATCAGATGGGTACCAGTTGGCCCCCGAGAGGACCGCAGAGAACAGTTGGTGTCATTTCATTGGCTGATAATCAAACCAGCTAAGGCCGTATAAGGGGCTGCCATCCAGAACAGCCAAAGACCATGCATGCACTACGATCAGCATTACAAGATAATACCGTCTTAGATGTAATAATGGCTCATCCCCTAAAGAGTGCCCATCCCCCTCTTCAGGGCGTTATAAATTCAATATAAAAGGACATTTTTATGTCTTTAGAGACATCCATTTTGTACTGTAAGTCAAATACAGAAAAGAAAACATTGCATTTACCTTCATGTGCAACATGTTGTACGATGGTGGCTACATATGAGCAGGAAGTTAGTGTACAAGACACAGCGACTGATATCCCTCAAACCATAGTGACTATGCTAATGATGATGTCAATATAGGCCTTTATGTCATGGCTGATATGATCGTTACTATAGAATAGTACTAGAACGGCCGTATTCAATGGGGGGATGGAATAAAATATGCTCGTATTCAATGGGCATCCGCCATCTTGGATTTTGAACAGAGCTGAGCCATTTTTCTTCATTCAAAAGCAAATAACCCCCCTAAGCCATAACATAAATGCAAATGTCCACTTCCATGGGATTTTTTACATTGTATTTCCCTCTGTGGAACTGGTCGCATCCCACTCAGCCATATAATGGCTTTTTGGGATACGCCAGTCCCACCTTGGGGAATACGATGTAAAAATATCCCATGGTCGTAGACATTTGCTTATATACAAATTAGTTGGTGCTACACTCTGCACTGCTACAGCCGCTCTACCAAATCGTATGTAATTCATGGCATTATAGGGGTTGATCTTGGGAGACAGTGGTAGGGCACGTTGCCTGCGTTTAGCTGCTATGTTTTGGAGGGTTCCAAATCATATAGAGGGCTCGGGCCCCAAGTTACATTAATATATTGTGAGGTTGCCTACATGGTCTTATTCAATAACCTGACAATGGCATAAGCTTCAAATCGTCATGAAACCCACCATGTGTCGCCCATAGTGACCTACATAAGTGCCTGTAAAACTACGACTACTTTGCCAAATCCCATGAATAATCATAATTACATGGAGACCAATCTTAGGCAGAGATCTCTGATGACAGCAAATACATACCTCTCCATGCAGTAACAGCATTTAATAATGAATTTTCAGATTTTCAGATCGTCAGATTTTAATGAAATCAGCCCCTGGCATATCCCTGAGTGCCTTTTAGAGCTATATCTGTAAGACAGTATAATATATTCATATGTTTGTATGTTGTGCCATGTCTTGCAAGCCACAAATTATGACTTACAATCTAATTATTGGGCATGTGAATAATTTCCTTTTCCTTTACCTTTGCTGGTATCATTCATTTTGTGCAGTATTGGGTGTCATAAGAAAAGTGAAATGTGATAAAATGTGAAAACGATGAATACTGATGTATAGCTGGTTACAAGCATGAATGCTCATATTAACGATATAATAACATTATAGGCATTCAGAGGCAGCCAGGTAGGTAATGCAAGATGTATAAAAGTAATTTCTTTTAAGACTTAATGAGACTTTTATTTCGCTTTTACACACAGGTGGATGTTGAGTGGGCAACATAACAATCACATAACAACACAAACAATGATGCTTATGAATACTTGTTATGGAACATGTATTCTTAATGAAACATGTGACAGGTAGATTTACCGCTATGCTTTTTCTTACCTCAGGGCAACACTGCCGAAAATAAATTATCCATTACTCTTTCAGTCCCTACTTTGTCACAGATTACCAATGCTATACATATTTTACAACCAGGGGGTTCCCCACAATGCTTCATCTATAACTCAGTGTAGTGGCTGGAAGTCTATAGACACTGGAACGGCAGAAGGGGAATACCCATGTCCACCCCAGAGCCTATATATACATTAATACCCCAGCCCTGCCCATACGCGGAAGGCTTAGCTAATGGTCACTTTTAATATGAAAACCTCAGAGGGGCCAATCAGGCCAGCAGTCTAGCATATATCGATGTATTTTCAAATAGTCGACAGGCCAAAATGGCCTATCTAAAAGGAAAGCTATAAAAAATAAGATTGACCTCTACAGCCCAACCCACTGGTCAATGGCCATCGGGCTGGCGGTATTCTCTATCCCTACCTCCAAGCCCCGATCCCTGCACTCTATGAATACATCCTAAACACACAGATCTGCGTTCTCAAAAAATAAAAAACACGAAATACTGATTTTTTTTTTTGTTTATAATGTCCGAATGTCCCCGGAATAAGGAAATTGAGTGTGACTTTTCTCTAGTCATCTGGAATAATTGAAAAATGGGGTACTTATCAAAGGCTGATTTTTTTCGTCTTTCAGACAACCATGTCTGGTAGCATAAGAAATCCAAATGGGATTTTCTAAGCATGGTTTGATGCTCAGATGTGTATTCTGAATAAAAAAAAACGGAGGTGACCTTTGCATGTCACTATTGAAAGTGGGACGCTGTAAGAAAACATCAGCAGAACCGGTGAAAAACATAAACATATTTAGAATCTGTCATTATAACTGAAAACAGGTCAATCCCAGGATTTAATAGAATTCCAACCTTTATTGCTAGAACTGGCGTATATTCAGACATACCATTTCATCAGTGGTTTCTAAACAGTGCATATATAGAGAGCTGTGGGGTGTTTGTGCAACAGCTTCTTAACCTGTGAATATTTCTAAAGCTCCCATAGCTTTATCACAAAAGATGTTCAAACTTTCAGTCGGTAGCATTTGTCATTTACCTACTTAAGACCAATAGTCCACTGAACCCCATCGACCCACTTTTTTCTTAGAAATTGTATGGCCAAAGTCTTGGACTGGCAATAGTCTCTAGGCTCAAATGGCCCCTCTCCTCCAGTGCCCCTCCGGGTCGACCAAAGGTCCTCTTAATTCCTTTCTGTTTAACACCACTATTTCTTTTCTTATATCAACATTGAGAAAACTGTGCAAGTCTGCTCTAACCTACAGTCAACGTAGGCTTCAGTAAGGAATAGGAGACTGAAAACATGTGTATACAAAAGAGTCAATTTTTTCCTTTACTTTGTGTATGTTGTATTTCATCAAAAGACCACAATAAGGACACAGGACCATTTTTCGCTTAACAATTTCTATTGTTTGTCTGTTGACGACTATAAATTCTAGTCAATAACAAATATCAGATAGTTTTCCCCATTTTCCATTTAAAAAGGTGCTGCGGAAAATTGTTAGTGTGCTTCTGACCCCTGTTGGGTGTTTCACAAGGCGTTCATATCTGTTATCAGTCATCGGAAAATATTATTGTGATTTTAAGAGTGGTCATAGGCTTATGACTGATAGTGTTTCTAGAAGGGCTTTATTATCTTTAGTCATATTTTTCTTATGACCAGTCATAATTTGCTGTCTGGTTAGAAACACTTATCAGTCATAAAAATATACTTATGACTGGTTCAGTTGTAAGTTTATCATCAGTAAAAAGTTATAGTTTCAGTCATAGGAGGTGGGAAATCAGTGTAAAACTGGGAAAACACCCCTCTGACATCATTCTGAGAAGGGGAAATTGCCCTCTGACGTCATTTGGAAGTGTGTAAATCCACAAAGGTAACAACTACCGTAAATCCTCGTGGATAAGACGTGGCCTATACACCAGAATTACATCATCTGCGTCCTATAGGATTAAGCCCAAGTCAGGGTTCGTCTTATATGCGAGGATTTTACACTATAGAACAGTACTGAAATAACCAAAATATGGCCCCAGTGACGTCTAATAGGATTCGGCCTAACTCTTGGTGCGTCCTATACGTGAGGGGCGTCCTGTACGCGAGGATTTACGGTAGTTGTAACACATGGTTATAATATCTGATCACATACCCAGTAGGCCTACTTCAATGCCACCCCCAGGGTACACGTTAAAGTGAGCAGGAGGGTCTTGCCAAAGGATACCCAGGAAGAAGCACTGTAAATGCTTTTCAGAGAACTTGTTTTCATAGTACAGTAAAATTTTGTTACAACGAATCCTGTTACAACGAATATTCATTTATAAAAAAACAGATCACACTGTCCCAAATCTTCCCTATTCAATTCTATAGTAGAATAATCCCCTTATAAAGAACTTCACATAATCTGAAATCATTTATAACTAATCTTTCT
This sequence comes from Acholoe squamosa, assembly GCA_949317995.1. NCBI lineage: Eukaryota > Metazoa > Annelida > Polychaeta > Phyllodocida > Polynoidae > Acholoe > Acholoe squamosa. The sequence continues at coordinate 37,804,519 of OX439040.1, read as the reverse complement.
TGGCTTATAAAACAGTTCCCCTGGTTTCACAATGGGGTTTAGGAATTAAGGGACCTTGTTTGGTAGTTTTGAGGGGCATTAGGGTGTGTGACGGGGCTTCTTCACTTGTCTCTATTCAAATTTGGTTTGGCTGGGGACTACAGGATATAGACACCCTTAAATGGAGGCCATAGCCCTGTCATTGGTCAGTTTCAACCAGCATGTTCTAATGGTGGGGTATGATTTCTTCTTCACCCTTCTCTGCTGGGAACCCATGGGTGGGGGGAGCACTGCCTATACATTCCATATAGTTTCCATGTGCAAACATGCCCCCTGATTTAGTAGCCTAATCAAGGGTGAAAAGACAAGAGATTTCTGAATTTTCCAGGGGTTAAAGCCAAAAGATATTTGGTCATCATGTTGATCTGCCAGGAGTATAATGCAATGTAAGCATGAAGTGTGGACTCACTTTAGGGATGAGCGAAACCACCAGGAAAGGCCCTGTGAGTTGTGACTAAGACTGTGTCTTTAACTCTCAGTGGTACAACTCAATCATAGGAAAACTTATGATCAATTTAAGAGTGGTCATAATTTTAACAGGTTCCATGTGCGGTTAAACCACGTTTTAGCATTGAAAAACTATGTAAAATTTAACAAGAAAACACCCATAACAAGTAGAAACCATGTACAACATGATGGTATTTTGAAAAATTACATTTGCATACATTTTTGATAAACATAGCCATCAAATACCTCCACACGTTTTGACCCCTAGAAACACCGAAAAGCAGTAATAAGACCAGTTGTAAAAGGTTATGACTGCAGTCACATATCAGTTATATCTCCTTTAGAAACAGATAGTTATGACCAGTCATAGGCTACTTATGACTGACTAGAAATAATAACGGTCATAACTTTACTACCAGCCCTCTCCAGTCATAGAAACAGAATATTTATTACTACTATTATCTTTGCCTTGTGAAACACCCAACTGTGGGGTGTTTCAGAGGCCAGACTTAATAATGAACATTAAATATCTGTTTCTAAAACTGTTGGCCTCTAAACTTACAACTGCAACCATTTTTTATCTCTCACCAGTCATATCTCAGTTGTAAGCTATAACTTTAGGTGTTTCAGAACAAGATATGACTACAGTTATAACTACAGTTATAAATATTTATGACCGGTCTGTGACCAGTGGCTGGTATTTCTAGAGGTCAATCAGGAGGTTAATTCAAAACATCCTGGGATCACAACCCCAGCGATCTTAGGAATAATTCTACCTTATCCTATTAAGCGATCTTAAGATTAGACTGCATTCACATATCCTAGCCAGCACTAAGATCGCATCGATCTTAGCCTCAGCCCTCCTTCACTATTCCAAGAATAACTGATTAGGCACAGGGGTAAGAGTCTCAAAATAAAGGAATAGCTGTGGAGTCACTCTTCTTCACAAGAGTGCTTATACCATCGTTCCCCGTCCACATAATTATGGGCTAACAAAAGTGCAGTTGACCCCGTACAGTATTCAAGAGTTGCTCCCATGAATGTATGATTTATGCTCACCTATTAGAAGCATTGTGCCCCCCTCCAGGACAAAGTGAGAGAGAAGGGAAGAATTACTTTACAATGCACTTAATGCATGAGTAGCCCTAAGAACCCTCAAGGACTCTCAGTAAATGTCCTCCCTCCCCTGTTTATGTAATCAGCAGGCTGTCCACTCTTTCAATTAGGAGTGTTCTCTGTAAGTGCTCTTGTTCTGAGGTGAAACCACTATGCAATTCTTTCACTAAGATTGCAGTGATCTTAGTGCTGGAAAAGGAATAGTGAAGTGATCCCAGGACTTACTATTCTTGACAGGCCTGCAACCACTGCATTAGATAGGGTAGACCGGCCAGGTCTTATGATATGTGCCTACACTAAGATCGCTGGGGTTGTGATCCCAGGATGTTTTGAATTAAGCTCCAGTGTGGACCTATTTCATCCACATCAAACAAGAATTATTTAGTTTTTATCGGGGAGAAAAACTCCTGTGGGTTCTGCATGTTGAGCATATATCATACCTCTTTTCTTATTACTTAATATCTTCTTCCAGACCTTCAAATCAAAGAAAAGAATTTCCTTGTGCTATGGTTTGGCAGAGTTCACTCTTAAAACAGTCATAACTTTACAGTTTACAACAGGTCACCACTAAAGTGAGATTACTATAGAAGATAACTATAGTATGTTATGTATAGTGCAGCTGCCACTAATGTTACAGTTGCTCCCCCCCCCTTGCCATACATGCCTACGCCATGGCCGGCACACACAGGCTTGCAGGGGCTGGATTGCTGAGCAGCCAGTGGTATTTGGTTGTTTCAGGTACCCTTGTACTCATCATGACACTTCATTCCAAATTTTATTTATCCATTATTTGCCTGTAGACCTACCCTAAACACACCAAGCACTCCACAGGTGTGGCCCCCAAAACCTTTCCCTTAAGACATAGGTATGGTACAGTACAGTGGAGGTGGAGCAGCTGAAAAAGTGTGAGGGATGAGCTAACGTTGGCGGACATAGGTCCTCGATTCAGAACCTTAGAATTGGGGGCCCGGGACTATAAACTGAGTTTGTCTTCCCCCATTCTTTCTTTCTTTCCTCCGTTCTCTTCATTGAATTGATTTTTAATGGATTGGAGGGGAAATGGGGATGGAGCGCCATTTGGGTCAAATAAAAACATTCCATGTTGAATAAGTTACATCAATTAAATAGGATGAGAATGCCAATTAAGACGCAAATAAAAAATACTCAAACAGGTGATAGTATTTAGAGCTTAATCATCAATTTCAGATATATGGATAACAACCTATGTCCAAAGAGGGGTTCTTACATAACTATCAGGAATATCTACACCAATGATGTTGACATGAACTTTGATATCGAATTTCCCTACAAAGGGATGTTTTTGCTTGCCTAGTCACACATTCAAACTGTCAAGAAGTTAAACTTATTGTTCGTAAACCACTTCTGAATAGAATGGTGGAATCAATGCTGCATCTGATTAACGTACAGACTGTCCAAACTTGAAGAAGATGTCATAGATTTTGTGGGAATCCTTCAATGGAATGACACGATTAAGGTTAAAACTGACCCACCCAAGTGTGCAAGGTATGAGAAAACCCATCTGGGATGTGTTGCCAGCGCAAACACAACATTTATTTGTCCGATGTTACATTTATTTCTTATTTTGTCATAATGCAGAAAGTGTTGTATCTACATCTGTGTGTGGTTTGTTGCCAATCATTTTCAAAGTCATTTCTAAACGGGCAAACCCGCCTTCCCCTTATCCTTCAATAAATGCCTGACCCTGGGATAAATCGGCCGCTAATTTGCAAGTAAGCCAGCCTTATACAACACACCCGCCCAGTTCCCTTCTAGGAATCGATCAATGCTTAAGACACACACCAGACTTTCTGCAGCAATCAAAGAGTTAGTGTTTCTTGGAAAAGTAAGCACTGTTCCGCAGGTGATCAGCACTTTCGTATTGCAGTTGCCTCGCAGTAACAATTTGAGTGCTACATTTCATGTCTGATTAGGATATTGGAACATCAATCTGGAGCTAGTTGGGCCTGCAGGAGGGTATCTCAAAAAGATTTGGAATTGATCCTGTCGGAGGTGATAATTCCAAAATTGAACTCACTGACCTTCTGGAGTGGATTCCCTCTTGTATTGTAAAGAGGGAGTCAGTTATAGGAGTGGTATAGGAGGGGTCCAGTCTCTTATTTTGCAACTCGACCTATTTCCGTGCAGTTCACTTGTAGCAGAAGTCAAGCAGGGAAGTCTGTTCTTAGGGTGAGAAATGTAGGAGAACTGCAGGATCAAATAGTTACGGTGAGAACTGGTTTCCCAATCTTTTTGAGATACCCTCCAGCAGGCTGTTGCAAAAAGATTTGGAAACGATTTTGTCGGAGGTGGTATTCCCAAAATGGAACTGACTGACCTCAGGGAATCAATTCCCTGTTGGGTTGCCAAAAGATAATTGGTCATAGAAGTAGTTTAGGAGTGGTCAGGAACTGGTGAATGCTTCCTAATCGAGAACCAATTCCCAGCCAGTTCTTTTCTCCAATTCTCTGGCCTTTCGACTATGGGAAGCATTCAGGTGGAATTAATCATGGAACCAGTTCCTCAACTTTTTGCAATACAGTCTAATTCAGAGTAAGTCAATTCCATTACAGTATAAGGTGGGAATTGGTCTCCCTGGGTGGAGAATCGGGAGGAACTGGAAGATGCATTAGTTACAGTGAGAATTGATTTCCAAATCTTTTTGCAACAGCCTCCAGAGTAAGTCAATTCCATTACAGTATAAGGTGGGAATTGGTCTCCCTGGGTGGAGAATCGGGAGGAACTGGAAGATGCATTAGTTACAGTGAGAATTGAATTCCAAATCTTTTCGCAACAGCCTTCAGGCCGTCCCATGCAGGCTTGAAAATGGATGGATAGAGAGGAAATGACAAGGGGAAATATGGTTGAGTTGAGTTTTTTTTTATGAAAATTGAACAATATCAGTATCGTGATTCGAATCGTTAGAGAAGACTAAGAAAATAAAACTTCATCACTCTTTCTTTTGTTGTTGTTGCAAGTGATTTTCTGTAATTATTACCCCTCCCCTATGGCTAGAGGATGCAATTTTTGTGGTTCTAAACATAATGCTCCTAAGTTTCATGCCTATAAGCTGCACATTATAACTGAAACAAAATGCCCTTCCCTTGACCTCTCTCATGTACATATAAGCGCCCGAGACATATACCCGTATGTCCAACCTTTTCTCAATAATCCATGACGCATGCTGTATTCTATAGTTCGAGGTCCATAACAGTTTTATCATTATACAATACCAAGGTCATGGCAAAATTAATAGACTTTGTCATGTCAGAGGCCTTGGCCTTCATAATCTGATAAAACATGGCTATCAATATGTATCTTGACAGTGTACAGCATACTCGTGACCTTGTGATAATTTGTACTGGTTTATACTGGTTTATGCGTCCTTTGTTTAGTAGAGGACTTTCCTTATACATTCAGTGAAGAGAAGACATGCTTACACATTAGAAACATCCAAACAATAAGCGTGACGACACGTCAGAGCTAAACGAAATAGCTTGAAGGAGTGATTAAATTTAATTGTAAAAACATTGGAATATAGTCATATATCTTTTCCCTAAAAAAATTGTATTATGTACATTAGACTTGAACGGTCTATTTTGTTTAAACTGGAGAGTCCGTCCTGTGGTATTACTCGGCATAAATCCCAGATAGCCCTACTGTCCTACATGTAGGACACCTGAGTGACATATGAGCAGAGTTCTATATCCTGGAATAAAATCAATAGATATAGAAGTAAAATGCTGTATCCTATAGTTCGAGGTCCAATGCTTCTTGTTCCTTTCCTTCTTCACTGTCAAAAGTATCTAGGTCACCCACCGGCTGTAGATTACCTGATGTAATGTTCTTACACTTCTTGCCCCAAGGACCAAAATGGCGCAGTCCACACCCTGACCTGCAAAGTCTGGTCGTTCTTGCTTGGTGGGAATCTGGTTCTAGGCTTCCCAAGGATGAAGCATGTAGAGCCAACACTCTATTAAGGTCCTCTACACCTCCTATGCCCTCAGCCATAGCAAAAAACCAACAAAACTCACACAACACTAGCAGGCCCCATACCGGTGGCAGTGTTGTTCTTCTGCTGAAGAGGTGAATGGCTGCTGACCTTGAACTACAGTGGGGTCAGCTTAGACAGGTGCTGCCCTCTTACAATCAATACTCGAACCAATTGATGAATTGCTTCTACACAATAAAATCAATAGATATAGAAGTAAAATGCTGTATCCTATAGTTCGAGGTCCAATGCTTCCAAAAATGTTCAATAGAGATTTTCCTAGGCACTTCTATGATATCACACATATATGTTCCAATGCACCTACCACTGAGGCATTTGCCGCCACCATAGATTTTGACCTTCACAGAGCAAGCAGATGTGATAAGTCATAGTGTCCTATATGTGGGATGGTGCTTTTCTCTGATCTGCTATAGATATAGGCGTGGAATTTCTTGGAGGGCATGAATGGCCATGTATAAGTCTATTTCTTGGTTTCTGGAACTTTCCCATTTTGTCATTGCCAGGGCCACATGGCAACCCAAAAACCTCGACTTTTATGCCCAAATGACAGTAGTGCTAATTCTTACATTTAGAACGGTAAGCAAATCCTCATATCTCTAGACATGGCATTGGTAATTAAAGCTTTGAAATTTTGTTGAGGACAAATTTGTGATATTCTAGCCTAGTTAATATCATTTTCAGCACTCAGACAAAAATTGCCACATTTGCATTAGGCCTAAAAAAAGGTTGCGTTCAGGTATCCCAACCGACCCTATTTTTGGGGGCCGACCCTAATTCTTTTTAAAGATCTTTTACAAAAATTGTAAAATATATCAGATATTTTCCGAATATAGGCACATTTGGTATCAAATTAAAGATCATGATGTCAGGAATACAACTGGCATTCAATATTAACCAATATAACCTCCTATAACACTTGTCAGTGTTGCCCAAAACTTGTTATTGACGCAGGCCAAGGTGGCCTGCGTCTTTGCACCCTACGCAGGCGATTTCTCTCTCACGCAAGCCATCTTCCTTATAATTGAATAGAATTTGGAAAATATTTGAAAATCAAACATCTTTACTGAAACTGCAGTAACTTTGTTTCTAATAGGCCGATTTGAAAAATTCTTTCAGCATTTTAAAGCTGAGAATATAACAGGTCATGCTGGCCTGTGTCCTAAGGTCCTACACCGGCCATTAGCATTCCACGCCGGCGTGCCGGCGTCATTTCGGGAACACTGCTTGTGAACAATCCGAAACTTGTTTGGCAAATTTTCTCTTAATTATGGCCCTTCAATTGCCCCTAAAAAATCCGACCTACCTACCCTTATTGTTTTGGCTATGTTACCTGAACACAAGAATTTTTTAGGCCTTATCTGGGATAATGACGGGTGATTTCACTAGTTCAATCTATTCACATCTCTATACGGCAGCTATTGGAGAGGTTTAGCGTTGGAACTAGTTTGAGAAGTTGTGATGTTAAGCGTAGGAAGTAATGTCAAACATTATTTTCTAGATCTTTATTCAAATAGAGTTTGAGGTTCAGGAGATTTTTTTTTGGCCAAACAAGTTATTGCAGCATACTGGCGCTTTTCTTAGGTCAGTCATGTACTAGTTATTACAAAGATTGATTTCACATAATGTAATAAATGTGTATTGGTACAATATTTGAAATGACAGAATGGATTTCCATGAACATAGTATATCTCATGTATTTCTTAACCATATAGTTAGTTCCAATGACACAACTAAAATTAGGAAGCCATGCCTCCACAATTCCCCTCGTGCAGACGCAGTCTCATCCACAGGGTATATTTGAAGGAAAATTATAATCATTCCCTGGATGGCATTTCTGAGTATGCTACGACTTCAGCTGTTCAAGTCGTACCAGAAGTGTTCTGTAGGACTAAAGTGTAGCCTGGTCGTACAGAGTTGAATATAATTATTTTCTCCAGCCTCAGTAGAGCCCATTCGGTATGATGGCACTGTGTATGCCTGTAGGTGTTTTGAATCGTGCTGGATGTGTCTAGTCGCACCACCTTGAGAAAATACCTCTTCAATACCTCTCCATACAGCATAGGCGATAGTGACCCCTCAAAACTAAAAAATGGCGAGCACCCAGTACAAAAAAAAAATTGAACAGACATAGCTATGTCCACAGTGTGTTATGTTAGTAGTGTAGGGAAAGTGGGGTTAGATCCAGGGACAGAATTCAACGCGCTATTCGTCTGATTACCGAACAACAGAGGGGGCTACTCCACAAGTTGCTAAGACAAGTAACCACAGTCAAATGTAAGCCTGTCATCGCTCAAATACCTGATTAAATACTCGATTATATCACATCAAGGGATGGATTTAGGGACTTTTAAGTCATCGAATATGGACCGTCTGCCCCATTTCCCTTCATGTACAACGATGACTATAGGTATAGGATAAACAAGAAGCTACTTCTGTGCACAAGATGCTACGACTGACACCACTTAAATCATAGTGATTATTGCTATGAAAATATCATTATAGGCCTATACTAGTGGGTGCTACTCTCTGCATTGCTATTATGTTTTGGAGGGTTTCAATTCATGCCTACAGGCGGCTGGCCAGAGGACTGGGGTCCAAATTTACATTATTTAGCCCCTGCATGGGTATCACAGAGTCAGGTAACGCCAAATAGTCGTTATTTTTAAAGACTCAATGAGAGGTTCCAAGTGCTCTTTTATTGCTCTTTTAACTCGCATGTGGATGTTGAGAAGGCAACACAGCAATCACACAACAACACAGACAATGATGCATATAAACACTTTTTATGGAACATTCATTTTTAATGAAACATATGGCCGTTGAATTTACTGCTTTTATCTCGCCTCAATGGAAATAATGTATAATCTATTAGTCTTTCAGTTTCTACTTTGTTAAAGATAATCCATGCTATACAAAGGTTACAACCAGGGAGTTCCCCTTAACGTATTCACCTAAACCTCAGTGCAGATGCCCAATGGCCATGGGGGGCCATTTACATGTCCTGGAAGGCCCGAAAGCAGAAGGGGAATGCCCACCTTGTACATTAAATGAATACCCCGGCCCTGTCCCTATCAGGAAAGCTCCTGGGTCATAAGGTGAGGCTCCACTACGCGATTTTTGCAGAGAATCGCAGCAATTCTCAGAAAATGGGAGACAAACATGGGTTAAAGAGTAGTATTTGTTACCATTACAAGGTAGAATGTGTATGTTGAGGCAGCTATTCGTTTATCTGAGGATGTGATTGTGTGTGATCTCAAGCATGCTTGTGTTGTCAAAGAGATGTTTTTGTTTACTAAATCAAGCTGATGTTATGTAAATTGGGGAGTCTCTGCAATTCAATATCAGACAGGTTTGATTTTTTAAAGTACAAGACCCTGCAATCTGTGTGACTGCTGTGTTGTTATTTATATTTTGCTGTGTTGATGTTTATATATTGAACTCCCACCTAATCACGGAGTCTATGCAGGTTAGTTTGTAAATATGGCACACAAGGAGAGAGATCACCCATGAAATGACCCCTGAAATCTCATGTTTACCTTTCTGATCTCATGTTTACAATATAGGAATATCAACACCCTATAGCCTAGGCACTATAGGGATAGCAGTAAGTGAGAATGTGCCAAAAAAATCGCGTAGTAGAGCTTTCACTTTATTTCCATGTAACTGACAATCCGTAGTGTTGTTGTTCATTGTGCAGATCTCTTTGTATACAATAACCCTTTACATTTTGTTTTGTACAAGATAGTTGGGGATCATTTAGAAGGCCTTATTCAAACGAGAACCTGATGTGTAGTGGTGATTGTAGAGCCATTTAATGATCGTTTATTCTTCTGAAACATGCCCCAGATCTCCTATCACGCAACTTTTTACTTTAACTGAGATGCACGACATAGCGTTTTCAGTACCATTCTATTTCTATTTTTATAAGAATCCCTTGGTATCCGAATTTTCGTGCATGGTTAATTGGACGTGCTTCACTCAAAGTAGTGAAATAATGATGATATAATTGATTTCTCATAATCTTAAACAAGAGGCTTACAGTTAGAGCAGCAATTTAATGATTATGCAAAGAGAAATGAAACATGCCCACTGGACAATCTACAGGTTATGCAAAACCAAAAGGAGGTATCTGCTGACCGGAATTGACATAATTCCTTCTTTCCTAGAAATGGAGTTCAAATCTGAAATCAGGAAGTCTTCTTTCTACTTAACAATAATGCATGTCATAAACCTGACAGCAGTCAACCTTATTATATATATATATATATATATATATATATATATATATATATATATATATATAGAAGTTAGGCTCATTATGCACTTAGTCAGCAGCGTGTATCTATAGGCGTATAATAGTTTCTTAACTTTTGGACATTTCTAAAGTTCCTATCGTCAACATACAAGCAATGGTATATAAACTTTAATTTTTACACACTAAGCAAGAATCATCTAGTTAATTAGTGTAACTCATGCGACGTTGAAAAATCAACTTTTTGTGGATCAAGAAAGAATTTCAGAGGAGGGTGTATGAGAGGGGGGGATGTACCAAATTCCGAAAGGTGATGTGATACAAGTCACGGCAGCTCAGAAATCACAATAAGAAAATCTAAAAGTTGGAGGTGGAGCTACCCCTACCGATCCGCCTCCGCATGGATGTAATGTATAACTGATTTTTTCTTTTATAATGAATTCGCATTGTTCGGGCTAATTCTAGAAGTTGGTGGTGCAAATTGTATTTTTATTCTCTGTTATTATCAGCATCCATTGTCATTGCCATCATCAAAATATCTGAGTCTACAAATTGGTTTGCAATGCCATTTGCAGCATACAGCGATCATACTTTCTATTGTATCCAATAATAGAAAAAGGAAAAGTCGGGACAATCCAAACCTGTGGAGCGTGCAGGAATTAGCTGCCAATGACATTTTATTCTGTTATACAATAATAGGCTTACCAGGAACACGGCTAAATGATTCATCAACCACCTTTATCATCTCCTGATTTATGTGAGCTGTCTATAAGCGGCCTATAGATTGCATTTTAAAGCAGCGCAGCTCTATTGTATCTTGATAATCAGTTTCCATTTTACATTAGATTGCAATTTGTTTGTAACCATTGGCCTCGTTTGTTACCGCTTCAAAGAGTAGCAACCCGTGTTTACAATTATAGTATATGCATGACAAAGCTCCTTTGTATGTAAGGGGGGTAGGGTGGTAGCCCGGGTGGTATAGCCACTATGAGCAGCCCTGCCTCACGGACAGGGCTGCTTGGGAACCCCGATCACATTAAAATCCTTCTCTTTTTGTTGATTTTTTTAAAAGATTATTATCACTTACAGTAAAACATTATCAAGGCCGATCATACCCATTATTTAGACCAGCCTATATTTAAAGGAGAATTTAAAAGTACGTATCCCAATAGATTTCCTACCTCAAACGTAGCCAAAGGGCACTGGTGGCCATCTTGACGTGTATATGACGCGCAGTGTTTCAAAGATGTCAATATCTTCTACTGGTAGTAGTTGGCACCAACTGAACTTCTATACTGTTTGAGTAACAATCGAACTTGCGTAATAAAGCTGGCAATACTTTCTTTTAATTGCTATATGTTTGGGGGAACTTTATCACATTGTTAGCACAAATTACACAAATAAGAGGACATAGTAGAGTACAAAAGTGTTGAACATATGATCAGATGATCATACATATGCATGTATGTCGATGGCAGCTGATCAGGATGGTGCTGACCCCTGGTGTGGAATATGTGAACTACTGCAGATGTATAAGTTTCCTAAATAAGTATACTGATGATGCGCCACACCTCTTATGATTCTGAAACAAAGCTTGGAAGTCTAGATGTCTAGCAATATGGCACGGTTATCTGGTTTCCCCAGCTATGTATCAATCTAGAGCATTGCCAGGATTTGGTCCGCAAAAATGTTAAGGCCCATGAACTGTGGTAATGGTATTAGCAATATATCACGAATGTACTCCTATGTTGCGATATAATATTCCATCAGGTACATGCTTAAACCATGCAGCTGGAATTAATCGTATGAATTGTTCCTATTTCTAAATGTAAACTAAAAAATATTTGATATGACTGCTAATGCTAGTGTGAACATAATATGAAGCCATTGCAGTTCTACAGAGGGCTGCACTGTCCTACACCTTTGCTGTGGTTTCCCTCATACTCACTAGGTGGCGTCCTGTTACGGCATGTAGGCCCTGCTGGTCAAACCTAAACCCCTTACGGGGGGAGGGGGGTTTAGTGAGTAGCCTACAATTATCAACGTTTGTAGAGAGGGGCCATCCATAAATTACGTCACTGCTTTTTAGGCCACTTTCAATCCCCCCCCACCCCCAACCCCCTGTCACACTTAGTCACACACAGCCAACACCCTCCTCGAAAATTACGTCAAAACTTTTATCTGAGTTACAGAGATTTGGGGGTAAAATAAAAACCTACCTGGCTATGGGCAGGGGTTGGGAGCAGAGCCCCTGAATTTCGCCTCTCTCATTACAGTGATGACCTTCTGTAGTTCCCTTCTAGCTAACATATTTACCTTGTTACATATATGTTATCTTTAATATGGGCATTAGAATTAATTTTTGAAATGTGATGTCACACACTCCTTGACACCCCCCACCCCCTGTCACACTTTGTCACAATTGGAAAATACCCCCCGCAAATAATTATGATAGATGTGGCTCACGGCTACCAGAATGATATTCTGTATGCAAACTAGTACTAATTGCACTTTCCTTTGTGGAATTTCAGCTAGTTCTACCAAATGAATTGATTAAGTCCTACCATTTTCAGAACCAAACTACCCCAAGCTAGTTATGGTTCCGGATCCCAAATAGGGAAGAATCAATGACCAAGTAAATTATGAAAAAGAGGGATCGATTTTTTTATCGTGGAAAGGATGACCACCTGGGTTGTTGATAATCAATAAAAAAATGGAAGGGAAACAGTTTTCACTCTTTTAAAACAGATCATGCTGAAACCTCAGTTTTGGGGTGGAGTGCTAGCGCAAATTACCCGCTGCCAGATTGATTATTTGAAACCTTTTTCAAAATGATAGTATTTATTTGGCATTGACCTTTTTCGAGTCGGCTAATATATGATGCGTTAATACACTACCAGGTACAAAGCGGCTTCCCCGTAGTAGCCGACTGGAAGGGGTTAAGACCCATACCTATAAGGAATTCGATTAGATCACTGTGAAAATAATGTATGTATAAAACAAAACCCATAAAATTGTTTGTGGTGCAGTACTACTTATATTCCTGAATGGGAAATGTTCACATATAAAAATGGATTCCTCCTTTATATTCATTTTTTGCACGAATGTATGTTCAATATATTATCAAATGAAGTAACTATGGTATTTGTAGCGCTGTACATGCAATACTTGCACGTAAGTGTGTGTGTGTGGGGGGGGGCGGTGGGGGGGGGCTGGGCCCCCAACAATGTTACGTTCCCCTCTGTATAAGCCTTGATAAAAATTGGAGGGGGGCCTATTGTGGCCCCACCCCCCCCCCCCAACCGAGACCCTTTGACACCCAATAAAAACTTGCTTCTTACACCTGTCTATAAGGAAAGACCGCATACCTGTAGTTGATATTACATTCACATGTAATTCATTAAATCTTGATTAAGGATTTCCTGTATAGAATTTACTGGAATCTTCATTCTCTACGTCACGTCGTTTCTAACTAACTACTTCCAATTATTTAAAAACTACTTCCTAGTACCGACCAGAAAGAAAAAAAGACTTAGAACTCTGTAAATTGCCAATTTCCCGTTCGGAGAATTGGTATCAATTGATAATTCACTCAGAAAATTCAGGACATTAGGCCAAAAAAATAAAGGTGTGTTTCCAGTAACATGACTTGATAAGGTATGGTCGGTAGGTCGGATTTTTTTTAAAAACCTTTTTCTTACATTTATGTAGGAAATGTTAGGGCAAATATCAATGGATGTATCAAATTCTTTGATTTCATTGTAAAATAATGATCGGAAAATGATAACTGTGAGAGAGGGGAAGAACACGAGAAGGTTACAGGAAAAATCCTCAAAAAGTAATGAAACTTTTCTTAAAATCAATATTAAAAAAAAATAGACAAAATTCTTCAAAATCACAAAAAAGTTCTTTTTGCCCCTGTTTTGATAGGGTCGGTCTCGTCAGTAGAAACAAATCTTGTTTTTGCCTTACCAGACTGGGAGAAGTAGCCTATTCTCAGATTGGAAAGCACCTTCCCTGTTAAAAGACATGAACGGGATGTCACGCATCTAGGCTGCACATACATGCACCTTACTTACCAGAATGGAGATTTGGAGATTCAAAGGGCCTGCTTAAAAAAACAATTATGTCAATTTATGTGTAAAAGGGGAATTTCTTGCTAGATTAATATAGTATTATATTATGCAGGTGTTGTTCCTATTTCACCTCATGTGATATCTATAGTTCAATGTGTGTCTATAACACATACATGTGCGAATTGGGTGTCTGTGTATATATCATATAGGGCTTGGTTTTGACCATTCTAATATATCTTTTTTTAATGTGCTGATCTATAAGGCTGTCACCTTATAAGGCCTAAAAAAGTCCTCGGGTAACATGGTCCAAAAAGTTGAGGTAGGTAGGTCGGATTTTTTAAATTTTTTGTTGTTGCTTAACCACATTTTGCCCTATATGATGCATTGATATCATTGATTATTGAGTCATGGGTAATCGATTTCATCTATCATACCAGCCAAAACTTTTAAAGTTCTTGGGCAAAAGTGCTGGATTCTATACCTGGACACAAGTAAATTTGCAAAACATAAGAAATGTGATAATAATGTGGAAAAATCATTAGAAATATGAAAAATATTGAAAATAAATATAAAATTTTCTTTAAAAAAAATCTGAGGACGGCCCCTTTTAGCTGAGGAAGGTCGGGTGACCGGAAATTAACCTTCTTCTTCTTTTTTTTTTTTTTTTTGGGGGGGGGGCTAAGGTGCTTCAATACCACGGTAATATTGTAATTTCCTATGCTGGTTTTGATAATGTAATAGCGTTACACACCACATGAAGAGATCTATTGCCTAAGACTCTGCCTAAATGTACGTGAACCACCCAACATGTCCAGGGTCCCATTTCAATATCCCTGACGACAAATTAGAGGCCATATTGTGTATATGACGCCCATGTTGTCGTCAGAGATATTGAAACATGCCCTGGGCTCGATCGACGTGTATACAGTAACTGCAAAAAAAAAAAAAAAAAAAAAAGAGAAATAATGACAATAACTACCCCCCCCCCTTGAACATTGAGGGAGGGAGTAGGATAATTATGGTTTTGATGAAGATTGAGTAAGAAGCTGTTTGTTGGTCTTAAATTCCCATCGTGAGGCGATTTTCATCAATAAGCCAGAATAATACTTCCATTATAATACATCTGGCATATAGCATGTATATGTTTGTTCAAGGAGATTTCCAACTATTGATAGCACAGCTCTAGTTTATGCAAGTTAACACATTATGTCTTATACACTCGTCCCCTGACCGTGCCCTAGAATATACCTAATTGAAAAGTGAAAATTGACAATAATGTTATTTCATAATGAGTGTAACGGTATTTTGTTATCGAAAGAAATTGCTTGCTTATTTTATATGAGAGTCATCCAACTGGAACCTATATATTATACTCTTTAGACTAACAGGTCAGTCATGAGTTAGCCCAAAAATAACCTTTCCCCTCAAGGACCTATTGTTGTGCTATCCGATGCCCCACTCTCCAGGCGCACAGGTGTCATTGTATAGCCTCTCGCTCCTCTGAAGAACTTACATATTTTGTTTAGGGGTTTGGAGACCTGTGTACTAACTGAGTAAAGAAATTATAACAGTGAAATACCAAAATACAGACTATTGTTTTACTGCTATAATTTATTATTCATTGGTAACACGGTATCTATTACATAATTTTATAAGGCCAATTTGATTGGGGAAAAACGGATAAATATGTTTGGGGTAACTAGGTCGTATTTACAAAGACGGACCTCATCTACCTTGATTCTTCTATCTTGAAAATAATATAAGATATTGAGTAAGAAATAATGAAGATAAAAATAATAAAAAAGTAAAAAAAAAAAAATAATAATTAAGCTACCCTACCTTATATTCTATATACATTATATAGAAAACGGTACTTTATTTGGTCCTACTTCTGTGTCTCTGACAGGTGCCCCTTGCCAAAATCTACCCCCGCCCCTCCCCCACACCCCCACAACATTTCATGGTCTATTCTTGGAGCCATTGTACCTGGGTCCTGGTACGGACTAGATCCTAAACCCAATCCATATATATATATTGTACAGGTAAAGCTCCACAGGCACATACACTGTCCAATTGCACGCAGGGACATGACGCACCCCCTCAGGTCTATGCCATTGTTCTTAATTCTTTATATTTAGCATTAAGACTGTCGCTGAAGCCTAACACATACCCACATAGGGAGAAATACACAAGGCTTAATGAGAGCAGAGCCAGCATTTTTGTAGTTGTGACCAGCTTAGACGGGTGATTTAGATGTGCGCTTGTTGTGGATCTACAAAAGAGTTGATTTCCTTTTCTACCAAAAAGGGAAGGATAAAGGCTGGAATATTTCCCCAAAGCAAAGGACGCTGGTGATTTTATGATACCACAAAATTACTACCTGGAGTGCTTGGCACAGGAGGATAAAGGTCCAGTCGAGTTAGGAATAGGTAATACCATAGCCACATACCATCATGAGGACTTTAGTGTGTTTTTCATTGGTAATAATCACCTTTACTTTTATTACCTACACAAGCAGCCACCCTATGGGACCCAAAAAGACACCACTAAAGCAAGCGCTTTTAATAAGGAACAAAAGGGATAAAAGACGTGGTTATGATGGTCAATCTAGATATTCTGGACAAGGCTCTTCTGGACAAGGGTCATCTGGACCAGTCCCTGCTCGACAAGGGTCATCTGGGCCAGGACCCTCTGGACAAGGGACGTCTGAGCCAGGGCCTTCTGGGCAAGGGCATTCTGGTCAATGGTCTTCTGGGCCACCATCTCCTGGACCAGAGTTTGACAACCAAGATAAGGGGCGAGGCGAAGACAACTTGCACCAGGATTCTAGTAACAATGGCATGAAGGAAGACTCAGAGGAATGGTTTGAAAACTGGTGGAGCATGATTGACCACGGCAGTAACTATGATGGTCAAGAAGACTTGTGGGCATCTGGCAATGGCTATGGGTCACATGAAGACTCTGGGTCGTATGAAGACTATGGGCAATATGGAGAGAACTACTGGAGTGGATATGACGAAGGTTCAGCAACAGAGTCTGAGCAAACTGGAGAGACAGGACCAAGTTGGTATTCTGGAGGTAGCGGAATTCATTGGGCAGATGATGACACAGGGGATTACCTTAATTCTGATCCTGACTCTTCAGTGGGAATTAACAGTGAGCCAACAACCACCCAAGGTATGGCTATCGCTGAACAACTACGAAGATCCCGGGGACCTGAGGATGTCTTGGATGGGTAGGCATAAGTAATTTCTCATCTGAATTTATATGTATGTATTTATTTTGTCCTATACTGCGCAAAATCGTTAAATAAAAAATTCCTTTTTGTTAGCTTGGCTATAATTATACACTGGACCAAAAAATGTATGTTTCTGGTAACATGGTTAAAAAGTTGACACATTTAATAATAGGTAGGTCGTATATAGGCACGTATATTCGTTACCAGTGGTTACTTCTGGAAATATGATGAACAAACCGGAAAATAGGGAAATTCATCCCCGACTCTATAGTCAATCTTTAAAATAATCTCGATAGTAAAAAAATATATGATATTCTTAAAAAAATTCTGAGGTAGGCCTTGCCTTGCTGAGGTAGGTTGGATGACCAGAAACCAAACATTGTTTGTTTCTCTATATATAGAGTACACTACGTTCACGCCTTGATTCAGATGAGTCAGCAATTTTGTGGCAACAGCCATTGCTTTGTATGCCTTTTTCGCGTTGTGCTCCGAATAACCATATGTACCCTAGACTTAGTCACTGCTAGTGGCTTTTATAACCATCTGAGTGCTTGTGAATTTTGACTGAGCCCTTCTTGAAGGCTGGTGATTATTCAAGATATTCAATATCATATAGTTTGTATCCTCTAATAATGATGTGGTCATCCAAGGACCCTGCGCGTATACACGCCCTAGCTTTTCCCTTAATCTATCACATATATAGACATAAATAACACTATTCTGTTGTTGAATAAAGGCCTTTAAGTCATTTTTTCTTCACTACCTTGGGATCACGACAAAGTCATCACAAGCAGAAGCGCACTATAGATCCGAGGTACACTCATAGTTCCGAGACTGAGGCAAGGATGGTACAGTATAGGATAGGTTACTCCATACAGTCCTATAGTGAAGGCCAACCCCCCTCTACCCCCCCATGAAACTAGGCTACTTTATGTCTTAACTATTGGGCCCTATGTAGGATAAGGGGGTTTATGGAGCTATCATGTATCTTTATGGAAGGGATATCAAATGAAGCGAAGGGACCACCTAATCCAAAAAGTCCTGCTAAATCCAAAAATGATAGTCTTTATTCTCAGACTTTGACTAAAAGTACCTAAAATTGAGGTTTGATGGGGGAAATATTTTAAAAATGTACTAAAGTGATATTGAAAATAATTGGAAATCTTTAAAAATACATCTCAATCAATGTTAGTACCTCAACCCACATACACAAATGATGCCCATCTCTCAATCTGACAAATACTGTGTCTGTGCATTGCTCTGCCTATCCCACATACACCATATCAATTAGTGTACCTATCACTCATCCTGCCTATCTCTTCAATCTAAAACATCAAGAGTTAAATCTAATTATCTCTTAAAATGCTTGGATTCTCATGCTTACTTCTAACCTTACCTTAGCTTATCTGTTCCTTCTTACCATTAGTCTACCTATCCTCAATCTGCCTATCATTCATTTTACCTATCCCTCATGGTGACTATCACTCAGACCCTATGTTAAAAATGCATTGTTTATCTATTATTATTTTTTTTTTGAAAAGATTTAAACTTTATTAGCCTAAACGTGTCATACATTCATATCCAAGTTCATCGATACACTGTAAGCTCAACAATAGAAGATCAATTTGTGGTACATCCTGGTAAACTATCATATAAAAGTATACAATAGATAAGAATCTTTTGTATACTTTTATATGATAGTTTACCAGGATGTACCACAAATTGATCTTCTATTGTTGAGCTTACAGTGTATCGATGAACTTGGATATGAATGTATGACACGTTTAGGCTAATAAAGTTTAAATCTTTTCAAAAAAAAAAAAAAAAACAGATCTAAGCCTCAATGGTTAACAGTACATTGCTTATAATGTCTACTATTTTGATCTTACCTATCCTTCATAATTCCTATCATAAAATCTACCTATCCCTCATTGAGCCTATTTTCTTTTATGTTTGCTCATTTTACAAGGTACTGTCTGTGCCTATCCCTTAAACTGCTTATTGTTCATACTACCTATCCCTCTTTCTACCCATCCATTTGAATACCTATCCCTCATGTTCTCTATATAGCTGTCATACATGTACCTATCATTCATGCTGCATATCATTCAGTTTACCTATCCCCCAGTCTGTCTGTTCTTCATAGTGTACATATCCCCTGGTCTGCCTAAACAACTCTCTTTATACCACTCACATTTTGCTCTTTCTTTCTAACTTTTAGTAGATGTTTAATGAAACATACACCCCCATTGTATTTCAGGGATATGCAGAGGGATATGCATAGCAAACATTAGTGATATGTAGAATGAAGGATAGGCACAATGGGGGATAGGTATATATCACAAGGCTAGATCTGGAGATAGGTGGAAGGAATTGAACACAGTTTTAGATCTATATGGAGAGAGAGCTGGCTAGATTGAGCTGAGCTGAGATAGGTAAGAAAGTCATATGGAGAGCATGAGGGATAGGTCCTGGTATTCAAAAGGATGGGTGGCAAGGGGGATATGTAGTATGTACAATAAGCAGTTTGAGGGATAGGTACAGACAGTACCTAGTAAGATGAGCAAATGTAAAAGAAAGAAAACATGGGTGTTAGGGACCGATATGCAAGTCAAATATGAGGGATGTGCACAGTTGGGGGATAGGCTCAATGAGAGATAGGTAGACTTTATGATAGGAATCATGAAGGATAGGTAAGATCAAAATAGTAGACATTATAAGCAATGTACTGTTAACCATTGAGGCTTAAATAGACAGATGAACAATGCAGTTTAAACATGAGGGTCTGAGGGATAGTCACAATGAGGGATAGGTAAAATGAATGATAGGCAGATTGAGGATAGGTACACTATGGGAAAGTGATTACAGAGGAGAATAGGTAAGGTAAGGAGTAAGCTTCAGTATTTAGGCCTTTTGGGAGATAGTCTTACATTGCTCAGGATGCTTTGGATTTAAGAGATAGGTAGTATGAGTGATAGGTAGACTAAGGGATAGGCAGTATGTGGGATAGGCAGAGCAATGCACAGTTAGAGTATTTGTCAGATTGGGAGATAGGTAGACATTTGGACATGTACACTGAGGTGCAAACTCTGGATTACATTTATCTATCTAAAAAGACTTCTAATCATTTCAATATTACTTTTGTACATTTTGAAATATTTTCATCATCAAACTTCATTTTTGGGTACTTTTGGTCAATTTCTGAGAATCATGATCACGCATTCTGGATTCAGCAGGATTTTTTGGTCTGGGTAGTTTCTTCTTCCCCTTTGGTTTCACCCGGATAAAGGAATACCACAGCTCCATAAACCACCAAATACTCTATAGAAATATACACTGAAGCCACAAGGTAGCTTAGTTTCAAGGGGGGGTAGAGGGGGGTGGCCTGTCACAGTCTACCCATAGACTATACTCTCAGTGACCCCTCCTACTGTGTCTAAGCTCCTTGACTGAGGATCAATGGTGATGCTAGCTCTTTCAGACAGCAATGCCATTGGTTCAAAATCGTTAAGTATTTTTCGACGTATGACAACGCTTTACAACCTCTACATTTTTATCTACCTTCCGATAAAATGACCTGAGTATACAAATATCTCAAGATAAACATTTCTCTTGAAACTGTGGAATTATAAGGTTCAAGTTTGGTATTTTTATTATTGTTCATCTGTCGGTATAACGAAGGTCCTATTCTAATTCCCTGGTCACGATGTCCCTCCCTATATCGTGTTCCTCCAGGGGTTACATAAGGTCACTATTCCAGGTGCGTCATGAAGGTATGAGCAGGCAGGTAAATTTAGCTCTCAGGCGTGACTGTGAACCATGACCGTCGCCAGGCGAACTCTCTAACCTGACCTGCCCCTATATTGAAGCCTTCACTACCACTAATTCAAGAATAACTCGTTTAGTCACCTTCCGGGAGAAGATTTCACCTGTTTAGATGTCGAGGTAGACTTGCTCAAGTCCATAGATTTTGATGTGAGAAAATTAAAATAAAGTGGGAAAACGAAAATTAGAAATATTCCTAGTGTGTCAATTTCTAGAGAATCTATGAGAGAGTATAGGGGAGAGATGTGGGGTTGAGTGGCGTTGGGAGGAGAGCTCAGGGGCTGCAGCCAGTTTAATGTTGAGGATATATACATCAAATGCATATATGCCATAGAATGTTAGCCATATGTGGTATAGTTCGTAGTATATTGCATATTTTATCTGTTAATACTGCTGTAAGTCTGACACAGTGTGTGTTGCATCGGTATTTAGCTGCACACAGCCTGCAATGGAGCACAAAGTGTTCCTTCTTCCACCTTCAGCTCACTCTCCAACTCAATTTGTAAAGAGAAAGATATGTCGTAAGCCTTAATATAAGAGGCCAAAAAATATAAAGGCGTATTTCAAGTACCATGACTTGAAAATGTAGGGTCGGTAGGCCGGATTTAAAAAAAAAAATTACATTTATATAGGAAATGTTAGGGCACATACCAATGGATGTATCAAATTCCTTGATTTCATTGTAAAATAATGATGGGAAAATGAAAACTGTAAGAGAGGGTGAGAACACGAAAGGGACACAGGAAAAATCCTCAAAAAGTAATGAAAAATGTCTTTAAATTATAAAAAAAAAAATGAGACAAAAATCTTCAAAATAAAAAAAAAGTTTTTTTTTTGCCCCTGTTTTGCTAGGGTCGGTCGGGTTACTGGAAACAAATTTTTTTTTTTTATTTGGCCTAAGGAATTCCGCGTATTAGGCGCACCCTGAGTTGAATGGGTATAAGGTTAAGCTGCATGGTCTCGATTTGAGTAATCACATATCTAACTCATTTGACTATATCATGTCATATTACATTGCAGTCCTCCAGGGTCCGTGTGTAGCCGCCAGGTGCTGGAGGCTGAGTTTCATGATGAGACGGTGGGGTACCCATGTTGGGAGATGGAGCGGGTCAGCTGCTGGGACTGCGGCCGGAACTGCAGGAGGAGGCGCGATAAATGCTACAGACTCACGTAAGGACTACTTCTACACCACCACTACTTTTTATAGAAAAAAGGGATAACAAAAACTACTAGATCGTAATGTTGTAAATTACTTAATTTGTTTTATTCATTTCTTGTTCTTTCAGGCAGCGCACTCTCTAATATGTGACCCCTGGAGCTTAATTCAAAACATCCTGGGATCCCAACCCCAGCGATCTTAGTGTAGGCACATATCATAAGACCTACCGGTAGCTGGTCTACCCTATGTAATGCAGTGGTTTCACCTGAGTACAAGAGCACTTACAGGAAACACTCCTAATCGAAAGAGTGAATAGTCTGCTGCATACATAAAGAGGGGAGGGGGGACGTTAGCTGAGTGTCCTTGAGGGCTCTTAGGGCTACTCATGTGTTAAGTGCACTGTAAGGTAATTCTTCCCTTCTCTCTCTTTGTCCTGGGGGAGGGCACAATGCTTTTAATAGGCAAGCATAAATCATACATTCATGGGAACAACTCTTGAATACTGTACGGGGGTCAACTGCACCCTGTGCTCTTTTGTTAGCCCATATGGGGACGGGGAACGATGGTATAAGCACTCTTGTGAAGAAGAGTGACTCCACAGCTATTCCTCTATTTTGGGACTCTTACCCCTGTGCCTAGTCAGTTCTTCTTGGAATAGTGTAGAAGGGCTGAGGCTAAGATCGATGCAATCTTAGTGCTGGCTAGGATATGTGAACCCAGTCAACTCTTAAGATTGCTTAATAGGATAAGGCTGATTTATTCCTAAAATCGCTGGGGTCTTGATCCAAGGATGTTTTGAATTAAACTCCTGGCCACCCCTGTATCATTTCTGTCTGTTGCATTGTGTTTTTGCCTTCACCTCTCTGTTCTTTCCCTACTTTGGGAGCGTGTTGCTCCTATGGTAAAAAGAGCTGTCAGTAGGTACCCTCTTTTCAAAAGAAGTCACCATTCAACTTGCACTCACCACATTAGTCTGAAAGGTCACATGCCTTGTTTAAAACAGAGAGAGCTGCACTATCAGGTACCTACTCATGTCACACACTCTATAGTATATTATAATGACTGACTTCTCCCAACTAGGTACCTACTCAAATCCCCCTTTTTTAGCACCATACTTGAATGACCACTTGTGAGCAACAAAAGGGACAAGTTACAGCTACATGAAAAGAAAGGACTGGAAATGAGGGCATTTTTAGCCAGCTCTTCCTTTTACTATAGGAGCAACACCCTTCTGAGTATGGCCATTCTTTATGCCTTTCATTCTTTTAGGTCAATCTGCTCACTGTTGATGTTTGTTGTCCTATAAAGGCGCAGCACGTGCTACCGACAGGAAAGGCGTTGTCGTAAAGTGTTGCAAGATAAGTACTACTGTTGTCCAGGATATCAGCAACAAGGGAATACCTGTGTCAGTGAGTATTCTAACTGCCAACAATTGTTATGTCTATGTCAGTTAGTGCAGTCAGTCGTGGGCATATGTCAGTAAGTGGTATGTCCCTGTCATTAAGATCTACCTGGGCGCCATTTCTTAACATGCTACGGCTACACCCTCCAATTAAGTCGTACCAAAATCCCATAGGTGTAGCATTGAGCTTTCAAGTCGTGGGGCTGTGTGCGATGGTAGTGCATTAAGAAATGACCCCCCAGATCAGTATTTAGTGGTTACACATCAGTGTGTAAGTGTTCTATTTTTATGATAGTATTATGTGCTACACCCATTTCAATATTTGTTATATTTCTGTGTGAAGGTGTTCCACATAGGCCCATGTCATCAAGTCCCGGGGGGCCGCTCCCTATGTGATCTATAGTAACCATGTGCATACAAAACCTAGAGGGAAAGGGGCAACTTTTGGGGCTTGTGGGCGGGTACGGCCGGATCCGTTCAAAGGGGCACATTTTTAGCCATTTTTGGCTAAAAGGGTTAGGTTTCTAGGTCTAAAAAGTTCAAAAACTGTCAGTGAAAAAGAGGTATATTTTGGTCTTTTTTCCCCATTTCTTTTAATGGTAATACATCAGAAGGGGTAGAGTTTTTATAAACCAAGGGGGTCCCGCCAAAAGGGGGTATGATTATTGCAACTTTTGGTGGAAACCCGTCCAAAGGGGGTGTTGTTCTAAAAATTTGCCCCCCTAAAAGGGGTACCACCTCCAAGGTGATGTACGCACATGGTTTCCATAAATTTAAGAGTGCCCCCCCCCCGGGCATCAAGTACTACACCTGTGCTACTAATTGCATTCCAGCCATCCATTATAGCATTTATTTTATCTACAATATCTACAAGGCAATGGAAATTTGACTTTCAATGCATATAGGTATGCTAGCTTTCCTGCTCTCCCTGTGTAAGAAAACATTGACACTGGTGACCAACAAGTCGTTTGACACCTTTTATGATTAATATGTTCCAGGGGAGGCGCAGAACGGAGGCTGTGAGGTGCAGAACGGAGGCTGTGAACACTTCTGTGAAAGTGATGTCTATGGCAACCACTGGTGCCAGTGTTTTAACGGCTATAGGCTGGTGGATGGCACACGATGTGAAGGTAAGAATCTTATATTTGGTGAGGATCTCATACATATAATTAAGTTCAAACCTACACTGTCATACAGCGCTAAGCTTTTTTTACAGTAGATTGCTTCTATTTTTGGAAAACAGTGGAAGTTGTTGTCAGTACAAATCCAATGATCCGATGTGGGTTCAACTGTACCTACTACAGTGGTCTTTATGGTTCATTTACAATTGGGGCTGAGAGTGTAATTGATTATTTACCCCAAGTATTTTAGATATTTGTCTAAGGGAGTGATCATTCTTTAACAACAGGGGGGGGGGGGGCTGGTGGGTTTGCATGCGGAAGCGCGAAACAAATTTCAACCCCCCTCTCGAGGGGGTAAAATATTTTCGACCCCCCCCCCATAAGGGACAAAAATCACGCGCGAACGTCCCCTTTTAGCCTATAGTAACGCGCTGGGTTTTCCACTGAAAACAGGTGAAATTATTTTGACCCCCCCATCAAAGGTGTTGAAAAAAATTCTGACCCCCCCCCTTAAACCCATCAACCCCCCCCCCCCCCGTTGTTGAAAAATGATCACTCCCTAACCAATAAGGAATTAGTGAACTGATCGTTATAATGCATGGATATGAATCTCACCTATGAGCACACCGTGGCACTATATATAATGTGATGTCTTTCAGTTATTTAACAAAGTACAGTACTGTGGTGCGGTACATTTAGTCTAATTTGTGTATTTGAGTATTTTGGCTCCTGCTGGAGGAGATCTACTGTGTTTAGATAGAATAAGCCAAAAAAATATTTTCACAACAACAAAATCTAGCACAACTAGCCTGGCTCACCTCCTCTTGTATCCGTTTAAAAGTTGATACAAATATAATATAATTACCAATACTGTTTCAGATATAGACGAATGTGAGGGGTATAATGGCTTCTGTAACCAGGGTTGTGAGAACACGGAGGGTAGTTACTATTGTACATGTCTTGATGGATACCGTCTCCAGGACCATCTCACCTGTGCAGGTATACACTCCTGATTATACCCATAATAATGAGGTGCCATAATAACCTAGGGGTAGAAAAGGATGCTGACATATTTATCCTCCAATAATTATTTGCCAGATGCCGCCGTCCATTTCAAAGCTAAAAGGCAATGGCATAACATTCTCGTTAAAATATTACATAATCGATAGATGCATTTTCCTTAGATTGTCTAAGATAGCCAATAACAGAGAATAATCTTGTTGAGAAGTAATGAGATCAAACTTTCAAAATATTCTTCTGGTATATCCTCTGTAACAATAAAATCCCACACATGTTCACATTTCTTGTCTACAGAGATTGACGAGTGCAGCACATCTAATGGTGGCTGTGCCCACCAGTGTTTTAACACCCATGGTGCTTTCTACTGTGAATGTGACGCAGGATTTACACGAAGAAATGGATTTCAGTGTGAAGGTATATTGCATATATACTTCTAAAAATATAATTATGCTAATGGTAATTGCTAGGGTTCTTTGGAAGGAATCATTTTGAACTGTGAGAATGAGGACTGTTGCTTTATAGTTAATATATATGCAAGAACTATTGTTCACCTATACACATTCAAACAAGAGGGGAATGAGAACAACAGAAGAGATTATAGGTAAAATAGACTGGAGAAATGAGAACATGTTGCGTAGATACCCTGAAATAGTCTTTGATATGTATCTCGATTGATCAAAATAGTGTTATAAGTCAAATCACTGCCCTTGCTAGTAATGATTCTTTTGACCCCTTTCTTAACCAGATGTTGATGAGTGTGAGACGGCCGGTCACTGCAGCCACAGGTGTGACAACTTACCTGGAGGATATCTGTGTTCATGCCCAACTGAGATGAGGCTTAGTGCTGCTGATAACAAAACATGTATAGGTAAAGTTGAAATTTAATATTTATCAGCATTTAGTCATTTTTAAAGGTAATCTATCATATTGCTTCATTGTGGATATAGGCCTATGGGCGATGGAGAGGAAAATATCTTATTAAGGCACTTTGATACAATTAAGATTATCATGTATCACTTGTAATCACGTTTCATCTTAAAATGATAAAGGAACCTCTTAGAAGGAGCAGTAGGAATGACCTTATATTACGTAGAATGTCAAAGATATTCAATCCATCTATAAAACATTTAATAGTTTTGAAAACACCTAGATACATTTAACCAAGAGCAAAAAAAAAAAAAAGAAAAGAAAAGTAAGAAAAACACAACAAAAACATAAAAAAAAACTTGGAGATTGGTTATAAATATTATACTCACAACGTCACATTATCTTAAATACTTTCTATATTCCTTTCATAGGTATGGGTGTCTCTGCTGATCCCGACCAGGAGCCTGCCGGAGGAGGGGAGGTGGACTCTCAGGTCGGCATAGCCGTTATAGCAGGAGGAGCAGGAGGGGGTGTGGTCCTTATCTGTCTCATTGTCCTCCTGGTCTATATCTTGTACAGAACCAGAAATACTGACTCAGCAAACAGAACAGGGACCAGGACATCAGGAGGACGATCCTCCAGAACAGGGGAAGAA
Organism: Acholoe squamosa; assembly: GCA_949317995.1. Taxonomy (NCBI): domain Eukaryota; kingdom Metazoa; phylum Annelida; class Polychaeta; order Phyllodocida; family Polynoidae; genus Acholoe; species Acholoe squamosa. The sequence continues at coordinate 37,777,272 of OX439040.1, read as the reverse complement.
TATCAATCAGGTCCTCACGTCCCCAAAGGTGGAGCCACAAGCGATCCTGTCCAGTTTGACAACCATGGCTATGAAAGGGTAGATTTGCCACCACCGCCTAAGGTGGTGCCTCCACCTGGAGTTATAGGTGGGCCCTACCTTGAACCTATCGCACCACCTTCCTACATGGAGGCTACAGCACCTCCTGCTCCACCTGAGGTACACTCCTATATGGCCTTAACTAGACATGGAGATAACATACATGCCAAAGCACATCCACCCTCAGAGGCACCCTCCTATCTTACTCTTGGGTATGGAGATACCCAGGCAACTGCCCCAGCAATCTACGAGCCTATGGACTATGGGGCCATTGGTAGTGGTTATGCAGATCGTGATGTCAGAAGATATGACAATAGAACACCTTCCCCTCCCCTTCTCCCACCCAGGCCTAGTCAGATGGTTGATCATGACAAAACTCCATCCCCTCCCAAAGTGATGAACCGACCCCAAGAGGGAAAGGACCAGGCCCCGGACCAGGCTGCCTCAGCATCCACCAAGCCCAAAGCTGAGGCATCAGCAGCAATGGGACAAATAGACAACAATCAACTCGCCAACGCCATGAAGAATTTGAAGAAAGTTAAGAAGTAGATAAGGCTGTTATCTAGCAGAGGTGGCATGATTGCAGGCTAGGAACTAGCAGTGGCTATAGTATCATTATTAGTGGATTTCTTCCCCCAATTCCGTCGGTCTGTTCTTTCGATGACGATGATTGATGCGTTTTCCATGTACTGTGAGCGCCATGTGATAGAATCCACTATGGGCCTACAAGTTTTTATAGACTGAATCAATGGACGTGTTCTGCCCTATCCATTCGGGATTAGCCAAAAGTGTAAAAAGAAAAGAGATGATAATGCTACATAGTCTTTCAAACTTTCAAATACGTCTGGGGACATTTCACTATATAAAAAGTAAAATGTTTATGATAATCAACATTTTGGTTAAACTCTTTCACACAGTCATGGTAAGAAAGTTTTTTGAGTACCCTCTTTAGGGGAAAGACAAGAATAAAAAAAAACTGAAAAAAGTGTAGCATGAGAGCACATTATGAGATTCCTATGAGCATTTTAATATATATATATATATATATATATATATATATATATATATATATATATATATATATATATATATAGTGTTCATTGGTATGTCTATAATATATTTTTTACACCATTATTCCTTTTGACGTACAACGTTTTACATGTTGAAAACTGGTATCTGCAATACCTTGACTGTACCAATGTCTGTTCACCACGACTTTATGAATAAAGATTTATCAATATCGTATTATTTTACTCTCTCATGGTAAATTTTCCTTTGCACTTCATGGCGTAAAAGAGCCCTCTATAGCAGACCACAACATTGGGTCTATCCAAAAGATATTTCGTGGAAGTCGCGGTGTACTTGGCAGCTAAAGTAAACACCACAGTTTAAAATTTCACGAATTTTAAGGTGAAGTTAGAAATCTGGGTCAAAAGTCCTGGCTGTCATGAAACTGTGTTAAACCCATGTCACCCCTGAAGCGGATCCAAATATGTCAAACTAATTGATGGACACATGTATAACACAGTTGCATAACGTCTATGTTCATAATGCGTATCAAGAGGCGCCAAAATGTATAGGTCTAGGCATGGTCTAGGTGTTCGTAGTGCTCCTTCTAAATGTTGTACATGGTTGCAGGTCCAGCATTTCAGGATGTTTTTTTTCAAGAGGCTAAAAGATGCACTTAATTCTAAATAGTTCAAGAGGCTATTACAGTTAAGGTAAAGAGCGCACACAGTTCTAAATGGCGCACTTTATAAAGTCACACTCCGTTTCACCCTTCGATTTCCACTCACCACATTGTCTGACTCTCTCTTGCTCGGAGGCTGTTGCACATATGCTAAAGAGAGCACTAAGTAGGGCTGTTTTGAATAGCAATAATAGTTATTGGGAGGTACTTGACTACTGCTGAACAGTTACCTACTCACATTACACTTTTCTGGTACCTCACTTACTGACTGCTTTTGAGAAACACAAAAAAAAAAGTCAACACAATGTCATGAAAGAAAGTATAGGGTGTGTGGATGGGGGGTCCCCAGTGTCATATGTCGATTTTAAGAAATGGTTATGTCACATGTCACTTAAATCCCCATGTCACATGTCACCTCTAAGAGCCTATCATGTCCCATGTAGAATTTAAGAAAGCACCTATGTCATGTCACTAACTTTTTGCCTCATGTCACTAAGGCCCATGTCACATGTCGATTTTAAGAAATGGCCATGTCACTATGTCGAATTTAGTGGTCCACACCCATAGTAGAGGGATCTCAAGGTAAGACACTTCTTAGGCAGAACAACCTACCGTAAACCCTCGTGTATAGGACGCCCCTCACTTATAGGATGCACCCTGAGTTAGGCTACATCCTATAGGTCGAACCTGGTCAAATTTTGGAAAGGTACTGTTCTATTGTGAACAATCCTCGCAAATAGGACGCACCTTGACTTGGACTAGATAATATAGGACGCTTATGTGCAAGACCCTCACCACCAAATAGTCCTCTCGACCAATCAGAAGCCTGCATTTGACCAGAAGTGAGGTCATGACCTGGTCACAAATCATAGAAGGTTTGCATATGACAAACTTGGATGTATTCCAGCTCCTACACTTAGGAATTTAGTTTCCCCCCTAATTCTTCTGGCTCAAAATGTAGGGCTCATTGAGATCTTCATGTTACATGTGGGTTTTGATGGTCCAATATGCTTACTTTGGGCACCAGGGGGTTAAAATAGGCCCAAAATGACCAATTTTGTAAGGGAAAATCAATAAATCCGAAATTTTTCATAATTTTTTAAATATTTGACAATAGGAATGGGTCTTTCCATTTATGACCACTGAAATCTGAAGGGAAACCAAAATTCTGGACCTAAGATTGCCTTCCAAGGGGCAGTTGGTCTATATTTTTTGAGAAATTAAGTTTTTGTAAAGAAGTTTGTCTGGGTGAAAGTTTTAGGGCATATGACCCCCTTCTAAAATATCTATGGTGTATATGGGTTAATTTTCTGTGCTAACATTTAGAGTTATTACCATGCTAAAGTAATCTGGAAAAAAAAATTGGAATTGCTCCATTATCTTGGCTGTGAGCAGGCCATGAGTATTTTTTCAGCCAGACAGCCCTTTTTTGGGTGTCTTCCTGAAATATCACATTCCTTCTCATCCTGGCTGGGGTTTACATTTTTAACTATAATTATTAACTATGCCAGTTATTTACCCCTATATATATCTAAGTGCCATAGTGTAAAACAGATAAATTTTCCCTCATGGTTTGGAATAGCAGGGGGAAAAGTATAAAAAATGTCTTGCGGTATGACATGTCTTGCCGTATGACATTTTAGTTACATGCTATGTTGAGTGGTTCGTTTCCTAAAGATATTATCATCATACCTCCATGGAAATCTCTAGTCTGGACCATTCTGACCTGTAGATTATAAAATTTGTATTAGCATTTATGTCAGATGCGTTCTTCTTATCATAGAATGTGTTCTTCTTATCATAGAATGAACGTTCTTGTGATAAACCTTTATCGCGATTCTGTGAATCTGTCTTTCCGAATGACATTTGAGATACAGCCATGGTGAGGGCTTGGTTTCCTAGAGAAATTATCATCATACTTCCATGGAAATCTCTGGTCTGGACTATTTTGACCTGTAGATTATGGAGATTGTATCAGTATTTATGTCAGATGTGATCTTCCTATCCTAGAATGAACATTCTTGTGATAAACTTTTATCACAATTCTGGGAATCTGTCTTCCAGAATGACATTTGAGTTACAGGCCATGTTGAGGACCTCGATTGTGAGGTGTTAACATATTTTTGGCCCATTAAACCTATATACCACCTGAAAGTACACATGGTGGGCATTGTCTTCCACATGATTGAAAGTAACTACCTAAGACTGTGTCACTTTTATGTATACCAGCAAGTTTTGAAATTTCCTGAACCAGGAATTTCAAGGAATTCAGTGAAAATGCCATTTCAGGCCTAAAGAAAAAGGATTCAAGTGTAGGACAAAAGTCAATGTCCTTTAGCTGCAGCTCTCTGAATCCTACTCTTAGACCCAGTAGTCAACAAAAGTTTACATAAAAGTTGACCAAATACATAAAAGAATTAATTTGCATGGCTTAAGGGAAAATACCCCCTATGTCATTCGTCAAGACACCTTTCCAGGGTCTTCCAGAGTACATCAGGGTGTTGCCACAGCAACAGAATTCATATTTAACTGCAAACTTTCTATGATTTTCGACCACCTAGTTTCTCGAGCTCTGATAGGCTGAGAGGTGGTTGCCATGGCAGCCATAAAAATTAAACAAATGTTTTGTTACCATTGCAACGCCTAGCAAAAAATAAACAAATATGTTGTTGTCATGGCAATACAAGTGACATTCCATCTGGTTTCATGGGTTTGTCCTGTGGTGTTTGATTTCATGTTCCCATCTTTTTTGATGATATTGCAGAATTTGCAGTTTGGGGTGTCACATTTATTCCTGTCCTTGTTTTTTTCTCTTTTCTTCAATTTTTCTTCATCAGACCTTTTTTCCGGGTGCCAGTCTGTTTTGGCTCTGACCAGGTAGTCTTTGAAATATTTTGGTCGTTTGAAGGCATTCAAAGGCCTGGTTGGAGAACTCTAGATGAGGTTGTGTGGGGTCAAGGTCAGTTTCATATTCTTTTTGAAAGAATTGTTTTATTCTGAGAGCTCTGTGAAATCTGTCTAGCTCATGCTTCTTATCACCCGGGTTCGGTTTTTGGGTGGGACAAAAATTGAGCCCTTTTTCTAAGAGGTCATTTTCTGTCCTGGAGAGCTTATATCTACTAAGATTGACTATACTGGATTTTTTCTTTTTTTTTGTTTTCATTTTGCGATTTCTCAACACACTGATCTATGATATTTCTTTTTCGTTTTTTCTTTTTTTTGCTACTTGTTGTTGTACTCTCAACAAGGGATACTTTCTTTTATCTTTTTTTTTAGAACTTATATGATCATCAACACAACATTGGGAACTGTGCAACACTTTACTTAGGTCAGCATGGTTAACATATACATTGTTGGTAGAATATTTGAAAGAAAAGACAGGTTCAACACTGTTTGTCTTAGGGACTGAGTCCATTTCATCATAGTTCAATACCGGGCACCTCAGCGAGGGTCCCCTCCGCTTGGGTACGTGTTTGACCTGTACCAGCTCCTCCTGCCGCCACCCCGTCTCCCACCACAGGGCTGGTACAGGGGTTGCTGAAAATCCACATTGCAGTCTGCCAAAAGCTCTTCAGCAATTTGGGCGACAATACTGTTGGCAGCCTGGATAGCTGCCTGTGCTTCAGCTTCCTTCTTGGCTTGGGCTGTTCTCCTATCAAATCTCCTCCTTCCTGATGCGGTGGATGCCACATGCTGGGTCCACAAAGTCCTCCGCCTTGGCACAGCGCATACGGGTGAGGTCATACCTGCGTTTGTACTAGTTGGCCTCTCTGTCCCACTCAACCTTGGCTGACTTCTTGATATAGCCATTTACAGTCTCCATGGTCTTGTTAACATCCTCTGCTGTGCCACTTTTCATGGCCAGGTTTGCCACCGATATGAGAACTGGTACATATACAACCGCAAAGTATTATCTAGCCAAATATATTCTAGCAAAAAAAGTATAATTTAGCAAAGTATAATCTAGCAAAGTATAACCTAGTAAAAATAAACAAATGTTTGGTTTTTATGGCAACGATGATGTGACCTTGACCTTGTAAAAAATAAACAAACTGTGTTATCATGGCAACACCTAGTGGATATTATTGGAACTGCTTACAGCTGGGTTTAGTGGAGCCCCCTTGTGGTTAAAAAAAACTAGTGGTGCCCTTACGCCTGACATCTAGTGGATATTATTGGAACTGCTCATAGCTGTGTTTAAAGGAGCGCCCTTGTGGTTAAAAAAGAATTAGTGACATTTGTCTAATACCCATGGAATTTTAGGGGAGACATGTTTTACGATCTGTGATATAAACTTATTTTTTCCCCATATTGATGTTCATTGCATGATTTCAATGCTTTTGTTTTATACAATTTAACTTTTACGACAGGAAATGAAATGTGTAATTAACACAACACAGTTTGTTTTTTTTCACTTGTATTTCATTTTTTTTTATTTTAGAGACAACCCTGACATACGAATGTGCTTTTACCATTAGAAGGTTTTGTACATGTGTGACAGAAAGAGGTGTTTGGGGTCAGTGATTTAGCTCTTGTCCAATGCATTGACTTTAAGCATTCATTCCAGGTATTAAAATCACATGTGCTACCGATTCTAGCTATGTTTGCAATAGCACATTCAAACAATGCCTGAGCCAGAAGTAGACGGAGTTGTTTTTCACTGAAGCTAAAAGCCCAGAAAGGTAGCCTTCCTTGAAATTTAGCTCGAATGAAAAATGACTTCTTACACCAACCAAGTTTAAAGCTGAAAGTTCCAAGGTGCATTGTAGACAGGTAAAGCATATGGTTTCACATATTTTCCCAATGTTTAGATTACTTTTACAATGGCATAATTCACACACTTGGGGGTAAATTCTTAGTTCCTGGAGGTATGCTGCAAATTTTTGCACGCTGCCTAGTGTGTACCTGGTGTAATGTCGTGGACATGACTCTTTAGTGTGTAATTGGTATACTCCAATACACCAATCCTTTGTCTGTAATGTAATGTTGCTATATTTACAGTAGTCAATGCAAATGGCAAAAGCATCCCAAAAAGCCACATTAAAGAACTTGTACATGTATATTAACGCTATCTAAACAGTGGTCAACAGTGTCTGGTTCAGCTCCTCTAGAATAATGCTGTCTACAGGAATTGCTTCACAGAAAAAGTTTTCTTCTCATCCACATAACACACTACTTATATTATTGCCTGGAGTAATTGCAGAAGGTTTACTGTATGTTGTGGTCGACTGTAAATGAGGCCGCATATAAAATTCAAAAGGAGGGTTAGACATCATGGTGCCTGCTTAGCTAAAACACTACCAAAGACCAGATAAGGAAAAAAAACCTCTTGTCTGGTGAAGTTGACACAAAGAAAAAAAACCTGAACTGTTTTACACAATCACTTTTCTTTTTTGTTTCTCATACCTAGTTTCTTTTGGGGGATTGTTTATCCCCTTTTTTCCACACACAACATGTATACACATGACAGAATTTCACACAGGATAAGTGATAAAATACAACCTTAACATCATCTTTTAGTAAAAAGTTTACTGTTTTACACAATTACCTTACCTTTTTTGGGTACTTTTTTAGAAATCTTTACACAGTATACACATGACAGAATACAACCTTAAACTGTAATTTTGCACACCTTCTTACACAGGATACATGATAGAACACAATTATTTCTTCACACAGTATACAACCTTAAACTATGTAATTTTTCCTTTTTATTTTTTTTTAAACTTTTTTTTTTCACACAGGACACATAATAGAACACAACCTTTCACACAGTATACACATGACAGAATACAACCTTAAACTATGCAATTTTTACTTTTAATTTTTTTAATTTTTTTTTCCACACAGGATACATGAAAGAACACAACCTTAACCTTAATTTTTACTAAAACCTTTTTTTTTTTTTTTTTTTACAAAAAATGCCTATACACAAGAATGTAAATGCTTTTGTATTGTTTTCTAAACCAGCTATGGATTTTAAAAGATGGCATCATAAGTTTCCTTGTAAGAAGAGTCTTTTTTCTATTTTTTCAGGCGCTAAAAGTAAATTTATTTTTCATTGTGCATGTAATTCCTCTCCATATGTGCAATCTTAGATTTAGTTGATAAAAAACGAGTCTTTTAGGACACATTTAGGCCCCTAACTCCCAAAATATTCTTGATATTTTGTAAAACGAGGGTTCCCAATGTAGGTCTAACCCAGGGCTATTTTAAAAACTGATATTAACACATATAGTTTCCATTTTGAATGATGTATAAAGCACAAAAGGCAAAATAGCCAAATCCCGACAATTGGTACCTATTGACCACAAACCTACCCCTACCTACCTACCTACTCACTCACCTACACCCTACACTATCTTACACGTGAAGACAATCCCCTGAGCATTATGGAAGACTCATGCAGCTTTATTTGACTGATGTGGAACTTAGCACTTTACCCACACCCATCTCAAAACTACCTGATGCTCGTAAACCTTTTGAAGTTTTAGTGGACATCCTACGTGGACTTAAAAAAGGCAAGCTGTTACGCTGAGGAATCATTGAAAGCGGTGGAAAAGGCCACATATGAAAAAAGAATGGAGGATATTGTAGTCAATTTGTTTTAAAACTGGCTACTGCTGCTGCTGCTGCTGCTGGCTGCCACCGCTGGTTAAAAGAGGAGGTCAATTGTCAACCGTTTGCAGCGCAGGATAAACGTTAAGATACTGGATACTGGCAAAGATACCTTCAGTAGGTTTCAGTTGTATATCAGCATACAACACTTCCCATGTTTGGTTGCCTCTATATAGAGGACTACCCCTCTAAGATTGTTTACTTTCAATTTTCTCTTCCCATTCCCTCTTAGTTCACGACTAGGGATTATAATATTACCGTCATCTTGTGAATAACGGTACATTATACATGCTAGTGCTTTTTCCTACTTAGTATGTCTGCTTTACACCTAGTTAGGTCATTTATGTGTATATCCTGGGCATTTTTCACCCTTACGCAAGCTCTAAGGCAGTGGTTTTGTACAATGTCTATATGATCTACCAGGGTTTTTTGGACCAGAGTCTAGAACATAACTACAATATTCTAGTATGGGCAAAACCATTTGTTTGTAAATACATAGAGCATTTTCATGATTGAAATATTTTACAATATTATGCAACTGTTTCAACTTTGATATACCTGTAGTGGTCAGTGAAAACCCTGTCACCCTGTCACCAATATCCTGTCACCAACACGGCCCCACTGACATTTCCACCTTCCAACTACCCGGATCGGTATGGTATACATAGGGGGAGTGACACAACCAAGTGAACAGTCCCTCTGAAGGCTCTGCGCACCAGACGGGGGAACAAACCCCTACATACCCATCGGCTCAACCTTTTTACAGTGCACCTTAAAGTTATGACCAAAAAGGCACAGTCTAAGCCAGAATCGTAGGATAAGGAACAAGTAATGAACAAGTATTCATGACGAGTGTGTGTTAGCAAAGGATAATTACACGAGGGCGTCATGAATTATCCATTGACTACTTATTTTTTTCCATGATACCAATAGATAATTAATAGAATATCAATAAATTCAAGTTGAAAACAAAAATTGTTCCCCCTCCCCGGGACTCGAAGCCAGCCATAGTGTGTACACGATCGGTACAAACACCTCGTCACCCGGCAGCAGCAGCGGACAGCTACAGCGCCCGTCTCGGCTTGGCTTACTTTGAATGCTTCTCGCGGTTATGCAGCGGGCACACGGCGAAAAAAAGATGCGCCCGGACCGGGACTCGTCCCGCCTACCTTTAATGGCTGAGCGCAATGCGCTAACCACTAGACCACTGCGTATCACACCTCGCAGCCCGTCTCGGCTTGGCTATGTTTGAATGCGTCCCGCGGTTATGGTAGTGGACAGCCCACAGTAGTCGCCTCCCCAAGCTTTGTATCATATCAAGACCTGGTTATAGCCAGCCACTACTCGTCAGTCCCTGTGGCGCAATGCATAGGGAGTTGGATTAGGGATCTGAGACTGCAGGTTCAAGCCCTGCCCTGGCCATGAGATTTCGTGGGTTTTAACATGTAACATATGACATGTAGGGACATGTAAGGTGTGCTGGTTATCCATGGATAACTGCACCGGGTGCCTGTTATCCTTGGATAACCGCACACCTTACAAAAGTCATGATGCAGGCATCATGGTGTGCAATATCGAGGTATGTGCATGGGAATATCCAGGAAAAGCTCTCAGAATCCCAGAAATCGTGGAATAATTAATGGATAATTCATGACCTGTGTGTGTTATCAAAGGAAAATTAAATGAGGGTGCAGCCGAGTCTAATTATCCTTTGTTAACACACAAAGTCATGAATTATCCAATAACTACTAATTTTATTACATGAAAACCCCCTCAATAAATAATCAATAGAACATCAATAAATTCAATAAAAAAAAAAGTCACCTCTATGCCAGAACCAGGACTCGACATGCTACTGACTGCTCCGTACCTTCTATAGAGCCAAAAAGGTGGACCAGGCCGGGATGCAAACACATGTGCCTAACATTAGGAGAGCAGCGCGCTGTCCATTATACCATCGGTACAGGCGTCTTAGAGTTGTCGCAGTGTGATACTGATGTGAGCGCCTACCATAGCAGACACAGAGGCAGGCAGGATGAGGAGGGGGTCACAACCCAGACTGCAGGATATTTTCACACATTGAATGTAAACTAGTTATATGTGAGTGACCTCCCTGGGCTTTATATCATATCATTGACTTATAGAGACCTGGTTCTAGCAAACCACTTCTCGTCAGTCCCTGTGGCACAATGCATAGGGAGTTGGATTGGGGATGAGTAGGGTATGGGTTCGACCCCTGCCCTTGGCAAAAGAATTCTTGTAGGTTTTAACATGTGACATATGATATATAAGGTGTGTCTGTTATCCATGGATAACCGCACTGGGTGCCTGTTATCCTTGGATAACCACACACCTTACAAAAATCATGATGCATACATCATGCCATGCAATATTGACAGGTATGTGCATGGGAATATCCAGGAAAAGCACACAGAATCACAGAAATTGTGTAATGACGACAGGTATCAGAATGGGAATATCCAGAAAAAGGATAAGGAACAAGTAATGAACAAGTATTCATGATGAGTGTGTGTTAGCAAAGGATAATTACACGAGAGCGTCATGAATTATCCATTGACTACTTATTTTTTTCCATGATACCAATAGATAATTAATAGAATATCAATAAATTCAAGTTGAAAACAAAAATTGTTCCCCCTCCCCGGGACTCGAAGCCAGCCATAGTGTGTACACGATCGGTACAAACACCTCGTCACCCGGCAGCAGCAGCGGACAGCTACAGCGCCCGTCTCGGCTTGGCTTACTTTGAATGCTTCTCGCGGTTATGCAGCGGGCACACGGCGAAAAAAAGATGCGCCCGGACCGGGACTCGTCCCGCCTACCTTTAACGGCTGAGCGCAATGCGCTAACCACTAGACCACCGCGTATCACACCTCACAGCCCGTCTCGGCTTGGCTATGTTTGAATGCGTCCCGCGGTTATGGTAGTGGACAGCCCACAGTAGTCGCCTCCCCAGGCTTTGTATCATATCAAGACCTGGTTATAGCCAGCCACTACTCGTCAGTCCCTGTGGCGCAATGCATAGGGAGTTGGATTAGGGATCTGAGACTGCAGGGTCAAGCCCTGCCCTGGCCATGAGATTTTGTGGGTTTTAACATGTAACATATGACATGTAGGGACATGTAAGGTGTGCTGGTTATCCATTGATAACTGCAACGGGTGCCTGTTATCCTTGGATAACCACACACCTTACAAAAATCATGATGCATACATCATGCCATGCAATATTGACAGGTATGTGCATGGGAATATCCAGGAAAAGCACACAGAATCACAGAAATTGTGTAATGACGACAGGTATCAGAATGGGAATATCCAGAAAAAGGATAAGGAACAAGTAATGAACAAGTATTCATGACGAGTGTGTGTTAGCAAAGGATAATTACACGAGGGCGTCATGAATTATCCATTGACTACTTATTTTTTTCCATGATACCAATAGATAATTAATAGAATATCAATAAATTCAAGTTGAAAACAAAAATTGTTCCCCCTCCCCGGGACTCGAAGCCAGCCATAGTGTGTACACGATCGGTACAAACACCTCGTCACCCGGCAGCAGCAGCGGACAGCTACAGCGCCCGTCTCGGCTTGGCTTACTTTGAATGCTTCTCGCGGTTATGCAGCGGGCACACGGCGAAAAAAAGATGCGCCCGGACCAGGACTCGTCCCGCCTACCTTTAACGGCTGAGCGCAATGCGCTAACCACTAGACCACCGCGTATCACACCTCACAGCCCGTCTCGGCTTGGCTATGTTTGAATGCGTCCCGCGGTTATGGTAGTGGACAGCCCGCAGTAGTCGCCTCCCCAGGCTTTGTATCATATCAAGACCTGGTTATAGCCAGCCACTACTCGTCAGTCCCTGTGGCGCAATGCATAGGGAGTTGGATTAGGGATCTGAGACTGCAGGTTCAAGCCCTGCCCTGGCCATGAGATTTTGTGGGTTTTAACATGTAACATATGACATGTAGGGACATGTAAGGTGTGCTGGTTATCCATGGATAACTGCACCGGGTGCCTGTTATCCTTGGATAACCGCACACCTTACAAAAGTCATGATGCAGGCATCATGGTGTGCAATATCGAGGTATGTGCATGGGAATATCCAGGAAAAGCTCTCAGAATCCCAGAAATCGTGGAATAATTAATGGATAATTCATGTCGCAGTGTGATACTGATGTGAGCGCCTACCATAGCAGACACAGAGGCAGGCAGGATGAGGAGGGGGTCACAACCCAGACTGCAGGATATTTTCACACATTGAATGTATACTAGTTATATGTGAGTGACCTCCCCGGGCTTTATATCATATCATTGACTTATAGAGACCTGGTTCTAGCAAACCACTTCTCGTGAGTCCCTGTGGCACAATGCATAGGGAGTTGGATTTGGGATGAGTAGGGTATGGGTTCGACCCCTACCCCTTGGCAAAAGAATTCTCATAGGTTTTAACATGTGACATATGATATGTAAGGTGTGTCTGTTATCCATGGATAACCGCACTGGGTGCCTGTTATCCTTGGATAACCACACACCTTACAAAAATCATGATGCATACATCATGCCATGCAATATTGACAGGTATGTGCATGGGAATATCCAGGAAAAGCACACAGAATCACAGAAATTGTGTAATGACGACAGGTATCAGAATGGGAATATCCAGAAAAAGCACCCGAAAGCTCCGAAATCATGTAAAAAGCACTGGAGGCCATTTCTCAATGTACTACAACTGCACACAGCCACTACGATTTAAAAATGCCAAGAATAAGCCAGGCTATCGTAGGAACTGCCCTAAGACTGCTCACTACGATTAGCAGCAGCTATGCAGTTATTACATAAGGTTTAGTAGGGCAGTCGTACTGGTGCAGACATTAGGGACTACTAGTGCATGGTACTGTTATGGCCAAATTATTAGGTTCTCACTACGATTTAAAGGACAGCAGTCGTAGTGTGTTAAGAAATCGCCTCCAGATATTTTTCACAACTGATTCATATATCACACATGCATCACATTCATTACGAAAACATTCAACCCAGTTTACACCATCCATTGAATGTAAGAAATCTTGTTTAGAAAATCTTTTCATTTTTCTAGATTTGATCACCCTAGCCGGTGGTTTTATCACTTTTTTTCCGTACAACATACACAGGGACATGGTCCCCACACATGTATATTATTTAATAATCCATACTCTTTTACATAATTACAGTTCGTATAATAATGATCTAAAGTGGACCTACCATATGTATGAAAGTACGTAAGTCCTGTTCTTAGGTATCTTAAACCAGTGTCCTTTAAAAAGTTAGTCATTCTTCTAAATTTGATACAATTTCTGGCTCTACTGTTGACATTTAAGTCCCCCATAACCCAACACTCTTTATACCGCACATCATTATGACCCATACACGTAGAAAGATAACACTATAACATTCAGTAACTTTACACTTGGGTGGTCTATATACTATACACACAACTTTATTTCTATAACCAGAGTAACATATCTTAAAACATAAGCATTCAATATTTTTATTCATAACGGAGAAATCTCCAATTATCTCAGTATAAGGAGCAAATATATATATATATATATATGTATATATATATAAGTAGCGTTTAATGTATGTTATGGGTAAGCACGAGTGGATTTACGGGTTAATAATCCACGACCCCGAAGGGGGAGTGGATTATTAACCCGTAAATCCACGAGTGCTTACCCATAACATACATTAAAGCGTTTATCGAACATATTTCTCCATTTTGTATTAATTTCTTACCTTATAACCCAAGAATTAATCCAGGAGAAGACATTTTGTAAGTGCATCCTATCCGCACGGTTTGCCAAGCCAGCGTAGCCATTGTTTTTACTCCACCCATCAGACCCTCGTCATTCCAACGAATTTTCGGGTAGAATCCAAGCATGTCAAGCCCTGTTATTCTAGCAGGGCCAAATATACGATCTCTAGTTGGTGTTCGCCTACATTTTGTCTCCATTTTCTTCGAAATAAATAAGAATCCATTGATTTTCCATACCGATCCAACGCACACGGCCCGGTATACGGCCATTGCTTCTTGTTGACAGAGCGGATAGGTGCCAGGATGTAAAAACTAGGTCAGAGGTGCATCGAACAAGGAACGGCCGAACGGGGCGGGTGCCGAATCGTATCGATGTGGAAAATCAATGGATTCTTATTTATTTCGAAGAAAATGGAGGAATTTGGCATGGCATGTTCATCTAGGATATCTAAGGATGGTTCTCTGTTAATAACTCCACCAGGCTTCATATATTCTAGGCTATCGAGGTGTGTAAACTTCAGGTATGTCGGAAAACTTTTTCAAATCCTCCATGTGCAGTGGTTTCTAGCACCGGTCGGCTTGGTATAGTGGACAGCGAGCTCGCCTCCTGCCCCAGCGGCCGGGGATCAATTCCCCGTTGAACCTAAACGGTTTTTAACTGGAAACGTATGGAGGAGTTGACATTGTATACTTCTCCAATTTATTAACATGTCCGGATTGAAACCAGCAGCTTCTTGAAGACGAAGAAAAGGTCTGAGAGTGCGTTATAGCCATATAACGCACGGGGGTTATGAGCAAAAAAGCACTGCTGAGGCTCAGATAGTTAGATAAATATATATATCTTGTATATTACAGGCTACACCACCTCTTTTTCCTCTTCTCCTATCATTCATAAGTAGTGTCATACCATTTATATATAAATGCACACACAACGTTGTTGGTTTAAGCTATGTCTCAGTGAGGTCAAAACCTTGCAGATCTTTATTTATATAATCATATTATCCTTCAAACTCTGAGCATAGCGAGTTAATAGTTTCCAACCATTCCCTTTAAGTATCTCTTTTGTGCTTTTACACATACAATGCTATCCGACAGTTTCATTTGTCACCACCAGCCCCATGGATACCTGTATGTGTTGACATATATACAAACATATTTATCAGTGCAGAAATAATATGAACACTAAAGTATCTAGGGTTCATATTAAGGATACCGGTAGTGGTTGATACCCTATGCCATGGGTCTGAAATACCCTGCCATGGTGCAACAGATCCATTAAAAGCAAGATATTGACCCACTTGGCGAAAAAAAAATAATAGTAATTATAACAGATTAATACATTAGTATAAAATACACCCAAACCCAGAAATAGTTAATTTTCGTTAAGGACCTTATACAATAAGTGGTCCCATGTTATCAAACTCATGACATTCAGTCATACATCAAGTCTGCACTCTCACAGACTTATTATCCATACATATGAAACACCCTGCATTTCTATTTCTTGTCATACGTGTTACCCTATATATAAAAAGTTATAAGATCGCTGGTGCCCACCCAATTGAAATAAGCTTGAGTGTCAGCCGGGAACAGATAAACCAAAAGAGGCTAGATAAGATTGTGTACTTTTCTCAAAGTTAACTCGATTTTTTTTCTATGTTCTTTAACTTTATTTAATATTTTGAGGTCCCTACCTATATTAAAACTGGCTCTCATTCAAAAGTTTCCTCGATGTTAGTTGTAATTAACAGAGATTCATTGGAAAATATGCATACCCTCGATAGAATGCTTGACAACAAGAAATGTTAAACACAAATAGATCCCCCATTGTTTTCTCATCAAACTGATTACAAAAATAAATAGTGTCTGTACTGTTTATGCATGAATGCTGCTGGATATTAATGCTATTATATCAATGCCATTTCTCCTTAAAATTTGATGCTCAGATTTTGTAATATCATTGAGATATATCACCCTAAACCTTTGAAGTGGGACACATCACGTCACTATGCCCTTACATAGCTACCAAATTCCAAGAGAATCAGCTTGAAGAGTGCAAGATTTTTGGCGCAATGTCACCTCACTAAGCAACAACATGGCACTAAGCAACGTCAGGTCACTAAGCAATGTCACTAGCATTGTGAACTAGGCTGCAATTTGTCCCAGATGGCGTGAGGATAGGCCACTTTTTGGCGTGAGAATAGGCTCCAGTTGGGTGTAAGGATAGGCCCCAGTTGGGCATTAGAATAGTCCCCAGTCGGACGTGAGGATAGATCCCAGTTAGGCGTGGGGTTAGGCCCCTATTTTCCGTGAGGATAGGTATAGCCCCTATTAAATGAGCGGAATGTAATGCTCCAAACTCTAGTGGCGAAGCCACTAGGACTATTAAAAAAGAACGGTCCTAGAACAACACGTTAGAACCGTCCACCGATACACAGTTGAGTTTGAGTACTCAGTAGAGGGAGGGTACTTCAGCCCACAGGAGGGGAGCCAACAAAGTGACTGCCCTGTATGAGACCGAGGCTGAACTGCAGATGTCACGTGGTAAGCTCCACCAATCACTACCACCCTTTATTGCCTGCCAGGCAGAGAACGCCGTCAGAGCCACCATATGGTAGAGGAAAACACTGAGTTTTGTCTGAGTCCTGGAGATAAAGCGAAAAATCTTACACTTCGTACTTGCCAAAAACAGTTTTTATAATGTTTGGGAATGTTGTTAAAGATTTGAATAGGAAGAGGTCTGTAAAAGATATTTTCCTTACATAAAAAAAACTGTTTAAAATGTGTTGTAAAGATTCAAAAACATCAGGAAAGACAACATTTAGAAGACGTTTATTTCTTATGTTTATTTACTTAAAACCTATAAATAAAAACTTTTGAGTACAGATTTTTTTTTCCTTTTTCATGTTTATAGCAAATATTTGCAGAACTTAGATATACACAAGAAAAAGTTTTTCAATGGAATTGGTTATCACCCTAAGAACTGAGATTAAGAAATTATCACTACAAGGCAATTTATTAAAGGCCACAGCAGCAATAAATTTACCAATTTGAACATCTTTTGGGTGATGCCAAAAAAAACTTGTCCCCTATTACTTATATTCTACTTACACGGCTCCTATTGCCATGATATCTCTCCTGTTGGTCTCACTTTTGACGTAATCACAAAAACGCGACCTTATGAATCTGAAAGTGTCTGTTTGGAGAAAAAACAGAATGTGTGTGCATTAAAAAATCAGTGACACAGTACCTCTCTTTACCACACATGATGCAATGCAAGTAGGAATGAGATGGAGACAGGGTAGATAATAGCCATAATAATCACATACAAAGTTTTACTGGGGACAAATGTATTGCACTACATTGTAAGGTAATCAGATCACAGATAGCATAATAGGCTTTTAGAGTGTAAGTTTTTTATTCTACAGGGTTTATTGCCAGGTCCAATATATTATGCTAAAGTCCCTCCATTGATATCCATTTCAAGGCTTGGGTCAGAAATACGAAACTAACAATACAGTAGATGATTTGTCAATGAAATCATAATGATCATACACCTATATACATTTACAGTCACTTTATGCTTATATAAATACCTGTTTTGGCCATGAGAACATTGTAGAAGATATAGGCAAAGCTGTTGACCACCACACAGTATGCCTTCCTCCTGCTCAGGAAGGCGTTATGAGCTGCTCTCACTGCCTCTGTGTCACTCAGTGAGGGGATCCCTCTGATCAGGTCACGCCATATAATGGCATCCTTTGCCGCTACTGTCATACCTGTATCCAGTACTTAGATTGTTATTTTCATGTGCATATTGACTGATCTAAAGTTATCTTGAGGGGGTCAGAGCCAAAGTTCGAATACAGTTAAATCCTTTTATAATGGGTAAACCACAAATATGGGTGCACAACATTGTATGACTAGTTTTCGTAAGTGCATTCACTGCTATGGCAGCTCTTTAAACACATAGTATTCAACCCTGGCCCATTCCCAACCATCTTTTTCCCACCTAGGATTTCTTTGTTGTTTTCCCTACCTTTTATATGCTCTTTTGCAGGAGAATGTTCTGTCATGGGCATACTTTGAACAAGGTTGTGATATTATTTTCAATTATCTCATTTAAGATTAAATGCCCTACTTCACCCTCAATTTGAATTTTCACCTTTTTATTTTTTTCTTATAGAAAACTTAGTATAATAAACTTTACATTTCATTAAAGGGCACACCTAGCCTGACCCACTAGACAAAGTGATGCCTAAGGTGTCATGATTGGTTTACATCTAGTGTTATCTGAAGGTAATAGTGGTTGGGAACGGGACAAACTCAAGAGTTGCATTGAACTCGTGATACAAAGCCATCAGCCAATATGCTTAAGCTATGCAGCTCCTGATGCATTTGGTCTATTATGACATCATATACTATATTAGAGAGGCCTACTGCCTTCCCCTTAAAATTGCAGATGCACTCATAAGTAAGTCTAAATCTTGTTGTTCAGATGAGTGACTACCAAAAGAAGTCATTATGAAACTGTGGTGTGTTTTTTCTTTTAAGCATTTTCTTTTTTAAATCTAGCTTTTTCCCCATTTTCTAATCAGGTCTTAGGGATATCAACAAAAAGGTGCACTGCTGTAATAACTCGCCTAGTGGGATATATGTTCTGACCAATGAGGTAATTCCCTTCATTCAGTGCAGACTTTCTAGGGTTACATAATGTCTGGTACACATAATGCTGGCTGTTATCAGTGCTTGTCTCTCTGGCACCAGATCAAGCATTGGTGCACCCTACTAACTAAGGATCCCAGAACCTCGGTATAAGTCTACACAAGGATGAATATCTTTTCTGCATCAAAGCACCAGCAAAAGCACAGATATAGAACAACAGTAAATCCTCAAATCCTTGCCCCAGGTATGCATCTCTCTCCCGTTGGATGTACTCCCTATACGCAAGGTGTTATGGTAATTTTGGATCACCCCCATCTAGTTTTCTGGCAACTACATTAATTAATTATTATGGACATAATACTGTACCTGCCCCAGTGATGGGATGTCGCATGTTGAGAGCATCTCCCAGGGTTATCATTCCAGGCTGGAAGGATGCAGCACAAGGGAACTGAAAAGTGGGTGTGCTGCAGATCTTTCCCTCCTCTATAGTGGCCAAAACAGCATCTCGGATATTGACTGAAAAAAGAATGCAATATTAGACAATACTGTCTGTATCACCAATAGATGTTGCCTCACATAGGTATACATCTAGTCAGAAACAGAATGCTTAGATCACCTTGATATTTTCAGTTCACAATTCCAACAGAAAGAAAGTCGTAGGTTAACAAATAATTACTGGGAACATTTCTTACTCTCCATTTCTGTTAAAAATTCTGAACAGTGCACAGCTCCTTGGTCAGGTAGATTCTACAACAGTCATCATTACATTCTAAAGCTGAGAACTATAGGCCTAGTTGAAAGGAAATAAGTTTATGTAGATATCCAACGGCTATAGTATTATAAGAAGCAAAAGCAAACTACTCTATTTTTTTGCTCTATTTAGAAGAGTTCGGTCTGAAGGGCTGAATGGAATGCCATAAGTTATGTACTGGCTATGAAAAAACAGAAACTACACATACCTGGCAGGTCCTGACACTCGTCCTGCAGGTACTGCTTGGTGTTTTTAGGCATTGGCCCCTTCACATCAGTGAGTATCCTCCAGGTATCATTTGTAATCTTGTACACTAAGAAAGCATTCTGTCTGGTTGTGTAGATATCCAGGTTTCCAGGCCGTTCCAATACCCCACTATACTCCATCCCAATAAAATGACCACAGGTAACGGGCTTGCCTTTGATATTTATTCCACGAAGCCGTGAGAAACTCCCATCAGCAACAATGGTTAATTCTGCACGTATCTCCTGGAATAGATAGAATGTATTTCAATAGATGAGTCATGCCTGATACAGCCCCTTCCATGTTAACTATATGGTAACACAATATTCAATAGAGGCCATGGAGTCTGTGTGCCCCCCCTAGCTATGATCTTATTACCGTGGAAGACATTCATATTGGGACTTTTCATAACTAGGGGACGGTTGCCTAATTTGGACTGGTTCCTAAATTGGCCCACCCTTATTTCCCCTAGTGGCAGTAATAGGAATAGGTTCCAATGCGGCCATTTTTTAGTCAGTATCACTAAAGTTCCTATTAACTTCCAAAAATGTAATTTTTCTGTAATTTTATGCACATTTTTCGTGAAAAATGGTTCTTGGACCTCTTGATCTGTACGGAGCAAATATCCCGAGTATTTCCTGAGAAATTCCCGAGTATTTCCTGAGAAATTCCTGAACCATTCTAGAGATCTAGACTTAAAAACTTTCTCGGCTATAAGAAGTTGTGGCATGTCGGGTCGGGACTCGGGAATTTCCTGAGTAATTCTCGAGATCTTGTGAGATGTCACAACTTGAACTATTTACACTTGTATGTAAATACTCTTAAGTATACATGATATATATGTTATGGATGGTTTAGATGGCAAATTGTACAGTTAACTATCCAAACTTGTATTTACGATAAGACCCCTAGAAAATAGTCACCTAAATATATAATAACTTGTTAGAAACATTTGTTACTTGTTACAAGATGAATCAATTATCATTCATTATGAATGTATACATTAATATCATTGCAAAGTAGTTGCATTACTGAACATAACCCCAGGTACATAATACATTTTTCTAACTGGAGATAATTTTAACCACTTGGATCTTTGATCAGTTGAAGCTGTGCCAATTCGCACACAGTATAGCAAAATAATTACCTCTTTTTCCTCGCTATTCTTTCGGCGGACCACAGCACCCTTAATGGTGTGGTCCTCTTCAATGAGAGATATCACGTTCCCCTCAATATAGGCTATTCTGTAGAATAAAAAGTTTTACTATATACATTGTCCTATATACATATAAAGTGACTGAGTGACACTCCTGGGGGATATTTCTTAACAGGCTACGACTGCACCTTTCTAGGCATACCAATATTCCCATAGGAATAGCATTGCAATTTTGCAATCGTATTGCTGTGTACGATTGAAGTGTATTAAGAAATGACCTCCAGAACACCCATGTAAAGGCACAAGATAAGTGGTAACAGTCTAATAATTGATTATATAGTCCATGAGCCCAGACACGTTTACTTTTGTTTTTGTGACCAAAAGGTTTGAATGTTCATTCTTATGTAGAATTTTCTGCTGAATTCAGAAATGCAATCTTACAAAAATCTGACGGTGCATTATCTGGCAAAAGTAGGTCAAAGTTGGGAACCCCCATTTTGAACTGGAATATACTTAGTTTTTCTAGGGATGCAATCATATCTATAATCACACAATAAAGCTATCTTTACCAATGTCTTCAGGGGTCAGAAATCTCTGTTTGAAACTTCTATATAATATCTAACATGTATCATCGAAAATTCCAAGATGGCTACCATAAAACCATTGATTTTGGACGATTTTAACCAAGATATCATAAATTTCCTGTTATCAGTCCATTTTCTCAGCTCAAACTGTTCTCAAATACTGCTTGAAGGCTCCCCAGTCTTATTAGAATAATATAGAAACCAATTCTAGATGTTCTGAGATGTATAGGAAGTGATCTACTCTTGCTCATGTACATCAGACCGCTCACGTTGACTATTGTTATTATACATGCCTGAGCAGTATACCCCATTCACACCAAACAAATATCCACAGAAAATGTTTTACAAACTTAACCATCTTTTATCTTGAGTGAGTGTTGGAAATTTAAGATGGCTGTGACAGAAATAGGTCAATATGGCAAAACGCTATAAATGCAGAATTAATCATGTTAGAAACATGTGTAATACCTTAATTAACACCAGCATTTGAAGATCCATTTATTTAAATCATTTTCAAAGGTCAAGGTCATTAAGGAACCAATATGGCTGCCTTAAGATACCCATAAGATGTCAATGTCTTCAGGTAATTGCTGTGAAAATACAGATGAGAATATCATGCCTGTAAAACATCAATCTCCTTTCTCAAGAGTTCTCATATCTGCGATAGCTCTGCTTTCATGGAAGGAAAACATGCTTTACTGGTCTGTGCCTAGGGCAATGCCCAAAATGGACCAAACTGGCAAATTGCTATAAAAATAGAACTGATAACGATAGAACCATGCCTTATATAAAAGTTTTTGCATCAGCAGCTATACTCCATCAATTATAATCGTATCCATAGGTCGAAGTATCCAGGAAATCAATAGGTAACAAGAAAGCATTTCCAGTTTAAAACAGTAGAGCTGAGAGTATGTCTTGGAGAGACAGAAAGAAAACGAGGCAAGGGTAAAGAGTCTAGGCTCTAGGTTTTTGCTTATGTATACAATGGGCACAGTCCTATGCCCCCCTATTTGTCCCTTGCTGATCATTAGCACATGCCAATGATTTGCCAATAATTTCCCATAGTCACATAGTCACCCAGTCACAAAGTCTCAGTCACTAAGTCACATAGTCACCCAATCACACACAGTCACCCAGTTACAGTCACCCATTCACACAGTCACCCGGTCACAGTCACCCGGTCACACAATCACCCGGTCACATAACCACCCCGTCACAGTCACAATTCACCTGGTAACATAGTCACAAGTCACCTGGTCACATAGCCACACAGTCACATAGTCAAAAGTCACCCGGTCAAATAGTCACCCGGTCAAATAGTCACCCAGTCATATAGTCAGCTGGTCACATAGTCACTCGGTCACATAGTCATTTGGTCAAATAGTCACCCAGTAAAAATTGTGACACAACACAGGAAAAGGTAACATTGTGGGGATTTTGAGCTATTTGCAGAATCGAGGAGGCAACACCAAGTGAAATATGTATGCATTTTTCTTGTTATTCTTCAGAAACTTTGAGTAGGTCTTTGGGACATATTTTAAAAACAAAAGACCTAAAATGATTGTCATAAGTGCCTTTTACCACACAAACATATCATAAAACCTAGCCCTGACAATACCTTTATAGGTCAATTGACAGGGCTGGGACCTTTGCTAATTTAGGGATATCTAACTGACCCAAGCAAGCAGTTGTTCAAGATGATATAGATGAACCCATTAAACCATAACAATTTGAATTGGCAAGAGAAGGTCTTGGGGATCATTTTGATATTTTGCTTATCAAAATCAGATAAGGAGAAGTGGACTAGCATCCCCCCATCAATGTATGAGGAAGCAGCATGTTTTACACTTATTGGCACCCTATTGGCCAAAAATGACACTAAAGCCCATAATGTTACGTTTTCCCAAGTTGTGTCGCAAATAGTCACCCATTCACATGTCACCTGGTCACACAGTCACCTGGTCACACATTCACCCAGTCACAAGTCACATGGTCACATAGTCACCCAGTCACAAGTCACATAGTCACCTGGTCATGAGTCACCCGGTCAAATAGTCACCTGGTCAAGGTCACCCGTCAAATAGTCACCCGGTCAAATAGTCACCTGGTCATATAGTCACCCGGTCACATAGTCACCTGGTCACACAGTCACCTGGTCACATAGTCACAAGTCACCCAGTCACATGGTCACCCAGGTACAACACCCGGGCACATAGTCACCTGTTCATCCGGCCACAAGTCACCTGGTCACATAGTCAAAAGTCACCGGGTCACATAATAGTTACAAGTCACCCGGTCACATAGTCACCTGGTCACATGGTCATCCGGTCAGAAGTCACCTGGTCACATAGTCACAAGTCACATAGTCACCCTGTCACATAGTCACCAGGTCACAAGCCACCTAGTCACCCGGTCAAATAGTCATCCGGTCAAATAGTCACCCGGTCAAATAGTCACCCACTCACAATCATAGTCACCCACTCACATAGTCACCTGGTCATCCTGTAACACAGTCACCCGGTCGCATAGTCACCCGGTAGCAGTCGCCCGGGCACATAGTCACCCACCCACCCATTCATCCATCCCATGACACCCATGTGTCACATCCCATGTCTACCTCCCACACCATGTGACACTTCCTATCAATAAACAGAATTAGAAGGCCTTCAAAATCAACTATATCAAAAGATATTTGCCCAGATAACTGCACCACAAACTGCCCCCACACCTACTCTATGTCCTCCTCTTCTTATAATTATATCTGAAATCTGTCTATAAGACAGTTTGATTACCCTTTTATCTAGGGTAAAAAGAGCCCTAAATCCCATGCATTTCTCCATAGGAAAAAAAAAACCACCAGTATTTACCATGTCAAAGCCATCAAAGTACACCTTAAATGTAAATTCTATTACATGGATAGCTTTGTCCTCAATATATGACTAATTTTTGGAAGTTCAGTTGTAATGGAAATAGGGCTAAATGACAGGTATTGATGGTCTATGAGGGTGTGATAGGGCATATGCTGTGTAATGGAATAGTTTTTTGGTGGTGCATGTAATCTGCTAGAGGCCAAAATAGCAATTGAAACTTGGTAATCATAAGAAACTCGGCTAAGGGCTAGTAGATAGGAGGTCAGAAAGGTGGTGTCAAAGGCCCTTGCCTTGTTTAATTATCACATATTGTGTCTGGTTGGTAACATTTTAAAATTTAAATGACCAAGCCCAATTTATTCCCTTGCTAATAGATATATTTTGAATATATTTTAAGAGCCCTATTTGAAATAGTAATTGCTATAGAAAGGGGAAGTTGTTTGGTTATAAGGTCACTACAACTTGATTGATTTTACACCTATTTTTAGTATGACTTTATCAACATATAGCATTATGGTAGTCACTCCAGGACAGGGACCTACCCTGTACCTAAATGTCTAGTACAAACTGAACAGCACCTCCCTGTATTCTAGACACAAAGCCATCCCTAGTATAAAGTAGTAGTGGATCAAGAGGGTGGCGAGAGGCATGTGGTCCCCTAAATGCCATTGGTATGATTCTAGGCTATGACTGTGGCCCTCCTAGTCTAGATCTTCCTGGTTACACACCCCTCTACTTTGACCACTCTTTGTGGATCTGTCCCTGTAAAGCTTCAACTTCACAATATTGGCATGTAATTCTTCAACTAATTTTACCTCTTAAATAAAATTAAAGCCAGCCTTCATATGAAAATATCCATAATTACATTATGATACAGGATAAAAGACTCCATTGCCATCACTTTTGAAAAGAGATCAAGAATACAATATAAATGAGTAGGCCTGCATCAGCATATTCTTCATATCAAGGTTAAAGTTTACACCTAAGGATTTGTTGGCACCACAAAATGATGACTTAATTGATAAACAGGGATGCCACTCACTGATCATTGGAAATTCAGGAATCATCCTAATGTTCAGGACTGCCAATAGGAAATGTCTACAGGAAATAAATTCAAAAATTCAAAATTCCTAGAAAGTAAGGAAAAGTGGCATCTCTGGATAAAACAGCTTTCAGTGAACTGAACACAGTACATATCATATACAGTGGGGGTCAGTAATCAGGTTAGCATCATCTCCTCAATTCATTATCCATGAAGTTCAGGTTAGAAGAAGCTGAGCTGCTTCTCAATGGTGTTTTGTTAAAGGATTAGGTATAAAGTTTGATTCCCAAATATGAAGCTATTATGCTTGTCTCACAGGTGAGCTTAAGTTTTATAATCATCTGCCTACCATTTACAGAAATCTGCCATGTGCCTAATAGAGTCAGAGCTTAAAAGTCCACCCCTTACTGCTGTAGGTAAAATCTCGGTGGATACTAAATATGATAAGCCATCAAAGTATCTTTGCATGCTAATATATTACATGGACCCAATCAAGGTCTGCATGTTTGACGGCTCTTCACGTGATGGTGGTAGTTAAGTGGTTTTATCATTTGATATGAAATAGCACATATCCCATGTTGATTTGGACATCATATCATTTGAGTAGTAAAGAATTAAGCAGTATAGGGGACTTAAACAATAACCCCCCCCCCTTCCTCCACCCCGTGATATTAAGGAGTAGCAACTGGGTCTATACTCCTTTCCTTTAGTTTCAATGGCACTGCACATAGTTGTTTATAGGCTCATAACTGTAAGATCAATATGCATCTAATTGACTCTGTGTGTGTTTATAATACATACCAAGTGGGGTATTTCAGAGTATCATACAATTCTTAGATATTTGGAAAAATAATGGATGAATAGCCATACAGAGGCTTAGCTGGGGGCTTTAGCAACGAGTCATGAAATTTATTATTCTATTTATACCAAAAAAAATAACCAGAATAAACTCTTTGGAGTTTGATATCATATCACAATGTGTAAATTGATTGTTGTGTTCTACATTTTCCAATTTACAATAAAATTGTACTGCTGACATATTGTTTTGTTGCTACTAATGCATGCCAATCATCCAGTTTTACAGTGCCTAAAGTGGAACACTGTGGTATAAGTATACCAGTGTCTTCTCCACTCTGCCCTGTATGGCAGCTATGTTGACATTCTGAATTATTAAACATTCTGATGCAAAAAGAATGGGGTATACTCTACCAACTCAAGATTTTGTGGGAGCAAAGGATGTAGATACTTATTAAAGAAGGGCTTAGTTCTTGATCCATCACTTTCCCTTTTATGACAATTATCATCATTTTAATAATGGCAGCCATATATTGATTTCTTTGGTGAGTCTAACAATGTGTAGATCTCCAAACATTTGTGTTGATGAACTTCTATCTTATTCACTTCTTTGTTTATAGCATATGCCACATTGACCTATTTTTTTTGGTGGTCATAATGGATTCCAGGCACTTGCCCTGAGGCCCAGGGTGGGAAAACTTCTTCTCTTGAAAAAGAGCAAAGAGAATACTGTTGAGACCTTGTCCATTTTATACTAGCATGGCATGCTAATGTCTAATATGATAGCTGAACACATCAGTATTTTATGGCAGCCATATTGGTTTCTTAATGACCTAGACCTTTGAGAATGATTTTAATGGATAGATCTTCAAATGCTGGTGTTGATTAAGGTATTACACATGTTTCTAACTTGATTAGTTCTGTATTTATAGCGATTTGCCATATTGACCTATGTCTGTGGCAGCCATCTTGAATTTCCAGCACTCCCTTAAGGTAAAGGATGCTTAAGTTTCAAAGGGAACTATAGAAGAGTTTGGAACCACAGAGAAACATTTTCTATGGATGTTTGTTCAGCATAAATGGGGTATACTGCTCAGGCAGGTATAGTAACAATAGTCAACGTGAGTGGTCTGATGTACATGAGCAAGAGTAGGTCACTTCTTATACATCTCAGCACATCTAGAATTTGTTTCCATATATTCTAATATGACTATGGAGCCTTCAGGGATTTTTTTAGAACAGTTTGAGCCAAGAAGATGGACTGATAACAGGAAGTTTATGATATCTTGGTTAAAATCATCCAAAATCAATGGTTTTATGGTAGCCATCTTGGAATTTTCGATGATACATGTTAGATACATATAGAAGTCTCAAACACAGATTTCTGAGCCCTGAAAACATTGGTAAAGATAGCTTTACTGTGTGATTATAGACGTGATTGCATCTTTAGAGAAACTAAGTATATTCCAATTAAAAAGGGGGGTTCCCGACTTTGACCTACTTTGCCGGATAATGCACCGTCCGATGTATGTAAGACTTGCATTTCTGACTTCAGCAGAAATTTCTACATAGGAAAGACCTTTCAAACCTTTTGGTCACAAAAACAAAAGTAAACGTGTCTGGGCTCTTGGACTAATAATTTTTTGCTATAGGCTGGCAGGTTATTAGGGATGTAAAAGCTAGACCTTTTGAAGTGATGGGCGAGGATGGTCAAATTTCCCTTTCTTCAAGCTCTATTAGTGTCCCCTCTCTTTGGTAATTGATTGAGGTTATAAGAAGAATAACAGGGGAGTAATGGCAGTATCCATGTACATATAAAAGGCTATCATCCTTTACCTTTCCTCAGCTTGAGCCAAGCGGCGTAAGGACATGACAAAGTTGCCATGATGGAAGAACATGCCCTCGTCTTGAGCAGGGTAGGGAAGAGCTATCTTGGTGCCTGTTATACAGTCGGTGAGGTGAAAGCCAACACATTTAACGCCATCTGTGTACTTAATGCATTCTGTACGGAAGAATTGTCAATTGACACAAAGTTATTGGATGGATTTTGATAAGGAATATCAGTTCTATGTGGAATGTAATGATTATACCGTTTTAGTGTAGATTCATCCCCAGCAAACAAAGAAAAACATGCTAAATCACCCAAAATAACATCCCTGAAAGGTGTGAAAAACGTTTGAAAAAAGGAAATAAAGCTGTTGATTAATGTAAAAAAGTGGACTCTAAATAACTTAAAATTTAAATGTAATATATAAACGTTTTTGTGGGACGTTTCTAAACGTTTCTAGCCATCCTCACCATTTTTTCAGCTGAAGACTCAAGCTCACTTTTTGATTTGCAGGTAAAATGGGATTGATAAACATATTTGGTATATTGGTAATGAAATGTGAGGATGGGAACAGTAGCCACTGCATGTTGAGACTAGATCCATCAAACTTCTGATCATAATTGAGAAATGAGTTTTCTGGGCTGGCCCACATGGACCGCAACTGTTAGCCCAGACATTTACCAGCTTTAACCCATTTGGGCCACCATAGAAGGCCCACAAGAATCCCATTTGAGTCTGATGTGAGTATGCTGGCTGGGTATATATCATAACAGAATAGTGTTTCCATCTAACATGACATGCAGGAACCACTGGAACGCTTTGTTATGTCATATAACGTTCATAAAATGTTTTTAAACATTTAAAAAGGTTTTGAACAAAAATGTTTGTATCTTGACCTTTTAGAAACGTTTTCGGCAACTTAAAAACAAATGTTTGCATCTGATCTTCTGCACCTCTGAATTTATCTCATAAATCTTTGTCAAAAATATGAAACAATAGCCTTGAAAGATTCACTCATGTGCTATATATTGATAAGGTAATTAAATTGGATGACCTTATGGGACTCTGGGGTACAGAAGAGAGTTATCAAATGCTGGGGGACACATGTAAACTTATCTTGAAATGAACTGTTTACCTGCCAGTCC
Source organism: Acholoe squamosa (assembly GCA_949317995.1). NCBI lineage: Eukaryota > Metazoa > Annelida > Polychaeta > Phyllodocida > Polynoidae > Acholoe > Acholoe squamosa. The sequence goes on along the minus strand of OX439040.1, from coordinate 37,747,988 downwards.
TAACTCCTCCAGTGCCTGGACCCCTCCAGGTTGCAGCAGTTCCCCAGTTATCGTGCAAGGCTGTGCTAGTGATCGCTCTATGATGGTGACGTTACGTCCATCACGTGCCAGGACGGTGGCCAGGACTGTGCCAAGGACGCCTGAACCCACGATTACAACTTCGTGTACTGTGTGGGCCATGGTAGAAATCACCCTAAAGAAAGGTAGACTGCTCTGCCTGAAGGAATAATAAAATAGAGAACTTCCAGTCTATAGACTAAGCGTCACAATGATCAGTCATAGACTGAGTACTATTTTAGCAAGATTGGTAGTAGACAGTAGGCCTATTGAATTTCAAAAGTGAAACTACTTGTATAACCATCTGTATTAAAGTTAGAGTCGATACCACTGATGCTCATGGCCAAGTTAGCAAAGGAGGTGTGGCCCTACTATGGTCCACACTTTATTTGGTGTGGCTTCTGAGTGGGCCACAATGGGCTAACCGATGGGCTGCTGACAGTTTCTGTCCTCAGTGAGGTGCATGGGCCACACTTGGCAAACCAATATGGGCACAGATCAGTCTCACAGTAGGTTTGGGTTCAACATGGGTTTTTGGTGTGGCTGAAAGTGGGCTGGCCACTTTAATCAATCAGGTGGTGCCATCTGGGATAGATATTATAGAAAATCTATTTTTTCCTCATTTTCTAAAATTTTGAACCCTGAAAATGTGCTGCTAGCCTCCAGGTGCTAGCCTGTCGCCTTGGCCTCCATAGTTGGAAGGAGACTAAACATACTGTATTTATCTCCCCATCATCATAATACAGTAGAACCATCAATTCAAACTTAGTTGGCCAAGGCATGTCAACCAGAACTAGTCCAGTAAAAAGCTAGCCTTCAAGTTCATAGTGCCTCCTAATGGGTAGCATACTTCAATATAAAATGGTTACCACAGGAATGGTGTAGTCACATTAAAAACTGCTGACATCAGCTAACTGTGCACATTTCAAATGTATTTTGCAAGTAGATCCAAACTTTGAGAAAATTTGTGTGCTGTTATGATTTATGTGATTCATTAGGCTATTTCTGTTATTATCATACTAAAGAAAATCAATACTGGCATGGGGGGAAAGCTGTACATCAGATATAGTGGGGTCATCTTGTGTCAAAGTTCAGAACTCCCAGCTCACTATGCCTTGTGCAAACCCATCCTCAGCCCTGTCTGGGGAATTATCTTTGGAACTGATCTATGCCTGATTTGGGGTGCCCACCTTAAAACCAATCTGTGCCCAAATCAGCTAGCCTTATGTGGCCCACACAACTTGCTGAGGACAAAAACTGGGAGCCCAACAGTCTTAGTTCAGTTTGCCCTATTAGGGCAACCCAATGTGGACCTGACTGGAAAACCACCATTTGCCCAACCTAAAACCATGAATAATATTATGCCCATTTTGAACCAGCTTACCTGAGCTAAAACTGAATTGGCCCTAAGTGGGCTTGCTACACGGGGGAAGTTATATCTCTCATACAGCCAAAAAAGACGTGCCTATGTTCAATCCACCTTGTTTGTCTATTTATGTATAATATATTCCCCAAATGTCATTATGAAAAGCTATAATGTCTTTAAACAAAAAGGACCAACACTTGCAAAGGATCTGTATATACCATGGCAGCCGTACGATGATAGAATTGCTTCATGCATAGGCCCATTTATTACAAATACACAAGAAATATTGAAGTTGGCAAATGATATAAATGTCATCAAAATATCATCAGCTATTGATAATATTTCTACTAAAGTTTTAAAAACTGTTTTTAAACACGTGCCAGAGAAATTAGAAAAGATTTTCAAACTCTCCTTCAAAAATAATATAGTCCCAGATTCATGGAAGATTTTAAAAGTCACACCAATACCTAAAAGCTGGAAACTCCCTTTATGTTAACAACTATAGACCCATCTCACTTCTACCGCTACCATGTAAGCTGCTTGAAAAGAAATGTACATACCTGGGTTTATGGTTATTTGATTAAAGAAAATGTTCTTACACCTAAGCAAGGAGGTTTTGTTCAGGGTTTAGTATAGTTGATGCATTGGCAAAATTTACAAATGATATCAAGAGAGTATTGAATATTGCAAATTCCACTGTGGCTGCCTTCAAAGATCTCAGAAGGCTTTCGACACCGTAGACCACTCTGTCCTCTTAATAACATTAAACCATTACGGTATACACTCAGACAATTACAATTGGTTTGAAAACTATCATCTAACAGATACCAAGTTGTACAGGTATAGGGCACTGTCTCTGCTATAGAGAGAGTGGCCTGCGGTGTCCCCCAGGGCTCAATTATGTGTTCGCTACTTTTCCTTATATATGTGAATGATGTCATAAAATGTATTAAGTCATGCCAGGTTCGCCTCTATGCAGACGATACAGTCATCTATTCAGCAAATCATAATTTCAATGTAGCTAAGAGACTATTACAAGAAGACCTAGAAAATTACTCAACGTGGTGTATTCAAAACAAACTATCTATCAATGTCACCAAAACAAAAGTTATGATTTTTTCTACATCTGCATGTTGATTGAAGACACCTTTTTATTGCTAATGTGACCCTTAATAACGAACTTTTATAGGTTGTCCCAAGTTATAAATAGCTTAGATCCTTTACTCTCATATAAATTACACCTGAAAAATCAAATTAAAAACAATTTCTTATAAACTTATAAGTTATGCCTATTGAGACGATACCTTGATGTTAAAATATCATTGAATTTGTATAAAACTACCATCTTACCATACATGATTATGCTGATATTTGTTTTTACGCTACTTATAACAAATACCTTGACCCTTTGCAATATGCACAGAACAGATGTTTAAAGATTCGTCATAAGGTACCACATTTAACACATACAATTGATGTCCACAACGATGCACTATGTAATTATCTGTTGGATAGAAGATTTGTCCATTTAATGAACTATATGTATAGCCGCTCGAGATCTGTTGAATATAAAGCCGTAAATATTAGACAAACGCGTCAATACAATGCTCCTTCTTGTTAATTAATTACACCCAACTGTGCATCCTATGCCAAAAGTGTGGAGTATACTGGTGCTCACTTATGGAATTCCCTCCCTAGCAGCAGAAGAAATGCAGAATCAATTGTAATCTTTAGTATGGAGAGTCAAGATTACTTAAAATCACTTCTGCCTTACCGGTAGGGATTTCCACCTTGTAACTCTTATATTTTGATGATATGTGGTTGAAGTACTGTTTCCCCAACCCCCTCCCTTATATTTACTTCATTGATTATAAGTGCCTTTGTTTCCTAAGTTAAGTTAAGCAGAAATAGGTAGGACCAGAGGCATCAACCCTTAACACCACTTTGAGTGCCTTCTTTATTGCCTTTTTTGAATATTCTAAGCAGTACATGATGTTATAACTTTACAGGAACATCTCCCGTAGTGGCTTCTGACTCTATGAGATTAAGTTATATAACTGTTACTATTCTAACACACATATCTGCTATGTTATCTTTTGAGTCTTCGCATTTTCTCTGGAAAATGTTCACAGTCAAGTTCCACATGTATTCATATATACGATTTATACAATGTGTAACTGTTACAACTTATGTCTGGCTATAAAGAAAATTCAAACCAAGAAAAAGATTTTTGCCTGTGCCCATTTCCCTTCCGTAAATAGGCCTATGCCTTAATTGCCATGTAAAGCTGTGTACTATACTTCCTTCACACATAGTGTACTTTCCAGGTTTCCACTTTTAATACAATATGACTAAGATTAGTAGTAAATGTGTATCAAAGATAATTGGTCCAATGATGTTGATAAATTAAAACGTGCTGGACCTCCACTTCACAGTAGTGTCCAAGCCTCTATATCTCTATTCCATTGTTGACATGGTTTCCGATATATGTTTTACATTGACATTGAAATTTTGTTAAAAGGCCAAGAAAATTGCATTTGTGTGTCGGTGTTAAATTTGGGATAGGTCACGGGGATGAACTTTTTTTTCCGATTTTTTTTTTCATTAAATCTTAACATGCATCTTTCTTTAAAGTACATGTAGTCTTCCCAACATCGAGCACTGAACCTGAGCTAAATGATGTTGCAATTTTGAATTATGAGGGGTCATCATTTAGGGTAAACTCCTTCATCTATGACCTGAAGGAAACTCAAATATATACTAGGACCAAAATAAAGAGAAGATTTTGCAGAGACTAGACAAGCTAGGTGCAACTTTCCTATACAAAAGCAGTGTCCCATCTGGCTTGGATTGTGTAATAAAGCATATATATATATATATATATATATATATATATATATATATATATATATATATAGTTTCCGTTGCATTATTATGGTTTTACTGCAAAGACTGACAAATTAATATTAAGGTCTGGGGTAAAATCACATTTTTATTCTTATCTCCTCTGACCTGCAATTAGGGATGTCATTGACATTCATTTCTTTTCAATTCTGATTATCACAATATTTGGTCTTGATATTACGATATATCATAATAGTCTGTTACATCAAAATATCAGCTTAAATCCATCTTGGACATGTTCCTTCTGCCTGTAGATTTTAATAGAGGCAGGATTCTACCATGACGGAAATGTTAGTTCATTAATGAAGGCTTATATTCTATCAGGGTAGGCAGCTCCCTAAAACTCTATTATTACTGAAATTTCTATACATGTACATTGATAAGAATTATTTCTATTTCAGTGACCCAAAACAATATGCATGGTACCACATAACCTAGAAGTTTCTAGGTTCACAAATTATACTAAAGGTATTATTTTGAAACAAACAGGGATGTAATTCAGGGGGGTATAGGGCAGTGGTCGATTTTTAACAATAGGGGGGGGGCGGTGGGTTTGAGGGGGGGGGTCAGAATTTTTCCAACCCCTCTGATGGGGGGATCAAAATAATTTCACCTGTTTTCAGTGGAAAACCCCACGTGTTACTAGTTAAAAGGGCATGTTCGCGCCCCGATTTCGCCCCTTACGGGAGGGTCAAAATTTTTAAAAAAGTAAGACATTAGCGGTCTGTCCAATTGTAAACAATTGGGGGAGACGATAGAAATTACAAACATTCCCCCAGCTGTGTTACTTATATAATATATGTAGCCTCATGAAACAAGGGGGTGTGGATGGGGGGGTCCCCCATGTCACATGTCGATTTTAAAAAATGGTCATGGCACTTGTCACTTAAATCCCCATGTCCCATATCACCTCTAAGAGTCTATCATATCCCATGTTGAATTTAAGAAAGCACCTATGTCATGTCACTAATTGTTTTGCCTCATGTCACTAAGGCCCATGTCATGTGTTGATTTTAAGAAATGGCCATGTCACCATATCAAATTTAGTGGTCTATACCCATAAACAAGCCAGTTTCCCATGAGAATAGGACCCAGTTTCCCATGAGAATAGGCACATGCAGTGAGCCTGCAGTGAGGTGGCACCATCTAGTGAGTATTGAAAGAACTAAGTCCCACCAGCCCAGGGCCTATCTGCACACTACCTATTGCAAAAACAGTCAACTATTCAGTGCAGAACACCCCAATATTATGCAAATGAGCTGTATTTGAGTGTAAACTGTAATGGGAGCCGGCATATGTTATGACTACTAAAGACCTGATTAGGTAATTAAGAAATGTTTTTCATAATAAACTGTCTCCCAAAAAAAGATCACTCCCTAAACAATTCTGAAGATTTCCATATCAGTTCGGATTTTGTTGTAAATTGGTTCAAAATTTGGATCAAATATAGGAAATTTGGGTACATCTATAGGTGCTTCGGAGTTACACAATTCTGAAAACTTACATCCCTGAACAAATCTATGAGGTTCCATGTTAGTACATCATATAATACCCTCTCTCAGGATATACTTTGAGGTTTATTTCTGAAACAAGCATGAGTCATGAAGCTGAAATCTTAGAACCAATCATTATATTTTATCAAGATGGTAATTGCAAATGTTATGATTATTCATAGCTGGGTGCATTGTTCACAAGATGAAATTTAATTCAATGCCAAATATGTTCACCTTTGGTCAAGCACAGTGTAAAAAAAAAGCACTTCTTTAGTACAGACCTAATATGTACGTCATCGATATGTTGGTATATGTCAATACTATAAAAGTATGTATATGTCAATACTCAGATTCACATTAAACTCTTCCTTTACCCCCTTAATTTTCAATAAAATGCCTAGATTTTTCTCATAGCCGTAGGGTCAGTTGGATTCTCTGCAGACTGCAAAGAATTTTACATGGTAGTCTTGCCAGCTTGAGAGGAATCTTTAAAACACCCTAAAAGTTTTCCATAGATTTTATCAGTATTTAAGCTGAAAAAATGTAGAATTTGTATGAAAATTGACTTTATACATTTCTTTATGATCAAAAGGATGGCATCAAAATTTTTACTGAATTCTAATCCATTTTTGGCCATTCAGGGTGGTTACCATGGCAATAGATATGTCAGATTATGCTAAAAACATTGATTTTTGCTAAGTTCTGGTTGCCATGGCAACCTGAAAGAACTGAGCAAATCTGAGTCAACATAAGTCATGGTGAGTGATGAAGTTTGTCATGATAACTTTTGCGTGATAACAAATTGTGTTGTCTTGTGTCATACTGAGTCAACACTTATTCAGCTTGACAAACCATCACTCACTTCAATAAAGGTGGTAGGAAAGGTTGGGTGAATGTTTGTCAGCATGTGTCAATACTGGTCAAGTCTCACTCAGCTTGATGAACAATCACTCACTGTGATAAAGATGGTAGGGGAGACTGGGTGAGTGTGTGTCAGCATGTGTCTACAGTTGTCAACTCTCACTCAGCTTGACGAACAATCACTCACTTCAATAAAGATGTGGGGGAAGATTTGGTAAGCATATACCAACATGTGTCAATAGTTGCCCACTCCCACACAGCTTGACAAACAATCACTCACTTCCATAAAAGATGTGAGGGACGACTTGGTGAACAATTGTCAGCATGCATAAATAATTGCTAGCTCTCACTCAGCATGACTCATATTCACAATAAGAAACTATGGAATCTGTACAAATTCTAACTGCTTGTAATTTGCAGAATGGGCCAATTGATTGAATGTCAATATGATAGATTATGTTGCACATAGCAGTTTTCTTTCTTACATGATATGAAATATACATAAATCAGGAACATAATGATACCAAAGAATATAGAATTTGGTGCATATATAAGACAAATAAGATGATTTGTTTTGTCTATGGGACTTAGCACTGAGTTTGACGTATCTGCATTTTATATGTAATTTATGCATCTGTTGGGCCTGGTTTAGCAGAATATAAAATGTTTAATGTCTAGTGACCAGCTAGGTCACATATGATTAGGGGAAATATATAGGAATTCTTAATATGATGGTAAAAATGGTCTGTATTGAGTGATAAAAGGGATAGATGTTGTATCCAATATGGGTATAACAGACTGTGTGAGCAAGTACATTTATGCCATGGCTAATATCGACGACACTATAGATTAGTACTACTTACGCCGTATTCAATGGGGGGGGATGGAATACGATCCTCGCATATTTGGCAGCGGCATTTTGAAATTAATACAGAGCTAACTAGTTTCGTATTTAGGTATGGTTATTAGAAGTTTTACGGTAAAACAATGATTGAACTAGTTAAATAATATGTTATGAATTATTTAAGGTATATTTAAGTATAAGCGCCATGTTAAAAATAGAAGATATTGCCCTGCGCAAGGAACATTTATATCGAAACTAAAAGCAGCGGCTAGCTCCGTATCACGTGACCTACTTCCAGCGAACAAGCTGTCATGGCGGATCAAAACAAACCGAGACGACTCAGCGTCTTCAAAATCAGTAAATATTGTTGAAATCCCTTATTTAAAAGCAATTTAAACCCGTGGGCCATGGCATAAATGCAAATGTCAACTCACAGTGAATAATTTAGGATCGTATTCCCCTCGGTATAACGGCTTCCTTGAATACGGACAGCCTCACCTCTGGGAATACGATCCTAAATTATTCACTGATCGTTGACATTTGCTTATGTATCAACCTGTGTCAACTTCTGTCAACTCTCACTCATCATGACACAACTTCAAGCAAGGTGACACATTACATAGTATTCTGTGTTCTGATTGGTCCATTTTAAATTTCCCTCCCATTTCTTTGTTCTCCTCCTGAGTTCAAAACAGACAAGCAGAGACAGCCAAGGAGGACAGATGTTTTGGTAGGTCTTCACACAGTTCTAGATTAATTTGTACTTCAAATCCCAGTTGATAGGTATTTCTACAGTAATATATGTCTAATAGTCACAGATCATTGTCAAATAGGTTGTCTTTGCCTCCCATTCAATAAATTCTACAAAATAAAAGACAAAGTTGTGGTATTTATGTATTTTGGTTGTCAAGGCTTAGGGCTTGAAGGGGAACCAGGTTTTGCCTATCTGTGAAGCATAATAAGCAAGCTACAGGGGTCAGAACAGCCAAAAAGGGTGATTTTTTTGGGTAAAAACTAGGAGCTAAATTTTTCCCTTGCTACCAAAAGAAAAATTAAGAGCCAAATCCTTATTTATTTCATCTATGATACCCCCTAGGGTAGAGAATGTTTTTTTTTAATATATTGGGGTCCATGCATTATCTTTTGTGTTGACTGGGTACAAAAACCCTTTGGTGTAACTGTCATGAGGACACGTCTACAACCTTTTTCAGCTTGGTTGGCACCAAAAAAGACACAGTGGATGGACTAGTAAAATTTACTAGGTAGAGATTTAACATGTACCTATGTAACCCACAAAGAATAATGAACCTGCCTGTAAAACTGTACATGTCCCAGAGGCTATGACTTGATTTTGGGGTAGTTTACACATGGACACGTCCATACATGCACTCGTAGCTGTAAGTGTTTTATATTTAACTATCCTTATTATGTGGCCCTTATACCTCCATATGACAGTGATAAGCCCTGTAAGTTTGGTTAATAGATTCCACATAGAACCAGAGATATCATAAAAAGTCTTAGCGAGGACACATCTACGACCGTGAGGACACGTCTATGACTGGCGGCAAATGCTGCTTATAAGAGCACATTACCTGGGGGGATTGGAGTTGTACATAATGTTCCAGCCTTTTATGGTGTGATGACCTGTTCAATAATTTTTTTTGTTTGTTGTTACATGTGTGTGTCCCTATTCTTAATAGGAAACCTTCAAAAATATCAGTGGAGGGCAATGTCTAAGGGAGGGTAGTGCCAAATGACCAAGGCAGCTTGAATATAGTTACATGAAGAAGTAATTATGTATAGGTATCCTAGAAAGGCAATATCAGGTCATAACTCCCATCAGAAAAGGTATAGTGGCAATAGTGTTAAGTTCTCTAACAACGCGAGGACACGTCTATGACCGTGAGGACACGTCTACGACCGCACATTAAGCATCTTAGTCCACTGTGCTCTCCCCCATCCTTATATTTCAGTCAATAGCATCTAGAGGTAGCGTACCAAACTACCTGGCCCTAAAATGCCACTGACCTATAAGTAAGAAAGTCATAATTTATGGTTTTCTGATGAAAAATACCATATAGCCAAAAAAATTACCAAACATGTACAACCTTTATTACATCAAACCAGGCTAATTTCACTATAACAGGGTATAACAGAGGTTTGCTGATGTATAGTAAACAGTTAAGAACAGAACATATCAATAGAATATCATAAGAACCAATTACTGGCATTTTAATTCAATGTACTTTTCGTACTCGCAGAAGCTAGCAGAGGCCGCGAGGACACGTCTACGACCTATTTCCAGCTGTTCTGCAGCAGACACATCAATCCAGTGCCCCGTATCTATATACCATTGTAGACCTGAAGGGATTATCTATCTGTTCATGGTGAAATAAGTTGCATATGTCCTCTTTTCAAGGAGTGGTGCTAACTGGAAAGAAGCATGTCAGTTTATGGTAGGCTTTTCAGAAGACACATTATTCTCTCTGTAGCCAGAAATAGCAAAAATGCCCAAAAGTGTACAAGAAAAGAATTTCCTTTAATGCTTGCGATGTTTTCTTACATCTTATTAACAATCATTGGGGTATACTTCATTTGAAACATCTGTTTCCTATGTATCTCTGCATGGAGGTAAGGTCTTAGACATGTCCTCGCTGTAATCGACATACCGCACTTCGGTGGGCTGGTACAGAAATACTTAACATATTTAACCTTCCCTCATATATGGGCCATATGCACCAACACTTGTAGTTTATGTACGCAAAAGGAATACATGCTACTGCTAATTTCTTTTGGGACCCCCTTGCCAACCCATTTGACAATGATCTGTGACTATCAGTCATACATTTTTATTACTTATTATGTCTGAACATGCCTTACTGCTAATTCCAAGCATTTGTGACAATACCCCAAGATAATAGTAGATTTAGAACTATGAAAAAAAGCCTATGGAAATTAAGGGGATTCAGAATGCTAAGTTATAAGTTCTGGTATCTGGGGACAAAGTGAATGGTCATTCATTGTCAACTTTAGGTGGGAGTGGGTTGATCTAGATTTAGACTGTTTCTGTTTTGTGTTTATGATTATTTGTTTTGATTTGAACAGGTATACCCAGGAATACTACAAGAAAATCATCCATCAACACCACAACCATCCATTTTCAAGGAGAGTGGGTAAAACATGATATTGTGAGGAAAGATATCTTTACATGGAAACAGGATAATCAGATGAATTGATGTTGACAATAAAGCCACAAAATAAAAATCCACAATCCCCCCCCCCCATTCCTAGCCACCCCCCCCAAGCACAAATTAGTCAGTGTGTCATACTGCGTCATAACCCATGCGTCATTGTGTGTCATACTACATCATAACCCATACATCATTGTGCGTCATACTGTGTCATAACCCATGCGTCAATGTGTGTGAAGATTAGTCATAACACATGCATCAGTCTATGTAAAGCTTAGTCAACCCTGGCAATGCTTGACACAAACAAAATTTCCAGGAGCACACTGCGTGAAGGCTCACACACTTTGACTCAACAGTTTTTGAAAGATTATGACACCTTCTACAACCCAAAATTCGCTCTGAAATAGGCTGGTAAAGGAAGAGTTAATCCTGCTAGGCATCAACATCCAATGTGTGTTTATAGTGGCATCAAGTGAGTGAGTGAGTAATAGATGTTTAACGCCATTTCGACAGCTAATTAGGTCATATTCATGGCGAGAACTACATTACACAATTTCACAGAGGAATGCATCAGTGCCCGCGCATATGTGCACCACACACATCCTGAGGGGATAGGAAAGATGAGAAGTAGACCCTTTTATGTGGGCTAGGGAAGCCCAGTAACATCAAGACTGAGGATCTCTAACAGGGCGGGAGGGTCACGTGATATGACGTCACTGAAAGAGCTCAATACAGTAGGTAAGGCTAGCTGGATGGGGGTTGGACTCACACCTCAGTACCACCCACACAGTAACATCAACTCATGTTCTGCTTGGGTGCACACCAGGAGAGGGTGGTCATGGTCCAGTGATCACAGGGAAGCAGGGTCAGAAATGGGCCTGGTAAGTACAGAGAGGGCACTAGGTGACAGGTAAGGTCTCTATACACTGCGAATTTTGCGTGTCAGGCGGACTCACGTGGTGATGTTTTGACGCTGGATTCGAAAGGCGCTGTGACCAAGCAACGGGGGAGACGTAGGCAGCGCTCGCCTAGTAACCGGGGAAGCCATGACGACAGGAATCCAAGATGGCGACGGGACCGTTCTACTTCGTCGGATTGGGATAAAGATTCGTCTTGTTCAAGGGGTTCCTCTACTGATACTACACGTTCTACACGGAAAAGGCACCGGGGTGAGTTCGATCAAAAGAATTATCTAGAGAAAAACTCCAAAATTGATTGTATCGAACGGTTAATGCTGGTAAATGTACGTCTTGCGAAGGTCAAGTATGATGAGGGCGAAGACATTTTCCATTTGCTTAGCCACCTTGAAATGTTAATCGAAAAGTCAAGTACAAAGATCTATACGGTGTCAGCTTTATCTAAATATGACAAGTCGGTAAAGGATAGGGCAAACAAGAATGGATTGAAGGCATTCGAGAGGGTAGACAATTCTGATATCCTTAGATATTTGTCTTACGACGGGACCGTCCAGGCCCAGAAGGGGCAGGTGGCAAAATCCAAATCCTTCAAATCTAGGTCAGCTCGTACTTGCTTCGCGTTTAATAGAGCTGAGGGTTGTAGGGAGGACCCCTGTAAATACCGCCATGTTTGTGATATATGTGGTTCCCCTAGCCATGGCAAGGATAAATGCCAAAAGAACAAAAAGGATTAATGTGTAGCCCTTAGGCAGGGTCCTACTTTGAGATCTGAAGATTTGATGCCTGATTTTGATGTAGTTTGTACGGTAGACCCGCCTAAGCCCCCCCGTTTCTATCATTCCGGGTGATAAAATTAATAATGGTAGTGTAAATATGTATAATTCGTGTGAATTGTCAAAGAATTTATTTAATTCTTATAGTTACCCAGTACAGGGTGAGGTTGATCCACTTTTTACGGTGGAATGTTTAAATAGACCCAGCATCAGGGTCTATGACAGTTGTGTAAATGGGGTATGTATGTGTGAGCATTTCATTTATGGTAGGAAGGCTCAGATACTCCCGTGTCGGCTGGCCAGTTTTCTCAGGCAGTCAGACCTTATTAATATCAATCAGATTGAGTCTGATTTTCTATTGTGTGGTTTTACCGAGGGTTTCAAAATTATTGACCCAGGGTGTGATACGACGTATGATTGTAAAAATTATAAGTCTATTTTAGAAGGTAGATTTTATAACGAGATGTGTGGTATTATTGTGGAGGAGTTGAACCAAGGCCTGGTTACAAAGACTGAATCTAAACCCAAATGTATTCACTCCCTAGGGGGTGTGGAAAAATCTAATGGTAAACTTCGTCCCATCACTGATTGCAGTATGCCAGCGGATATCTCTATTAATAACTTTATGAGTACAACGTCCAAAAGCTTCTCTTATAACTCTATTAACACTGTTACCTGCCAACTTGATAGAAATGACTTTATGTGTGTAGTGGATTTAAAGTCTGCTTATAGAAGTATTAACGTTTATGGCCCACATGTAGGCTATCAAGGCTTCAGGTGGAATCTTGGTAATGGAGATGAGTTTTTTGAAAGTAACCGTTTGACATTTGGTCTAAAGTGTGCTCCATATATATTTAGTAGAATATCTGATTTTTTGACTATTATTGCAAAATTTTATGGTGTAGATAGGATAGTAAATTACCTGGATGATTTTATTATCATAGCCCGGACTGAGGAGGATTGTTTACGTAAAAGGAACATCCTGATTGAATGTATGGAATATTTAGGGTTCGTGGTCTCTAAAGAGAAGGTGACTGAGCCCAGCCAGGTGTGTACTTTTCTAGGTATAACCATTGATTCTACTGCTATGGAGTTGTCGCCCCCGCAGAGCAAGTTAGACAAAATGACTTCAGCTATAGACGAATGTTTGGGTAAAAAATTCGTATCTAAGAAGACATTGCAGAAGATTGGTGGTTTGATGTCCTTTTGTTCCCAGGTAGTACGTGGTGGTAGAACTTTCAGCAGGAGATTGTTTGATCTTTGTGCAAAGGCCAGGAATAGGGGTGTTATTAAACTTAATGAGGAAACCCAGAATGACCTGCTGTGGTGGAGGGATTTCTGTAGAATTTTCAATTGTAAAAATATCATTTTGAATGATAATGAATGTACCCCTATGTATTCTGATTCGTCGATACGGGGCTTTGGAGCCTGGTTTGATAAGGATTATTTGTATGGTACCTGGGGCGATTCTAACCCTATGTTGGACTGTGTGGGTCATTTTGTTCATGCCCCTAAACTTGAGAATCTGAAAGTTCATCATAGAAATATTAATGTGTACGAGCTCTATCCGGTAATGGTAGGTCTTAAACGCTGGGTGAAGAAGTTCTCCAACACTAGAGTTCATTGTATTACGGACAACATGCAAGTCTTGGCCATGTTGAACACTGGTAGATCCAGGAATAAATTGTGTATGTCCTGGTTGAGGGAAATTTTTTGGCTATGTTTTATACATAATATTGAAATATATGCAACATATATTAAATCTGAGGAGAATGTTTTAGCGGACCATTTGTCTAGACTAGATTACAAAGGTGTTCCTCTGAAATGTAAAAATGTTTTAACTAGTTATAACATGTGTTGCTATGCTTCCAGATCTGAGGGAGCTAGAGCGGAGAAGGAGAAGGTTTTTGTACAGGGGCGTGGCTGAGTCCACACGTAAGGTTCGCAAGCAGCAGTTTGGCAGGTACAAAAATTTTGTAAAGAATTTAACTTTAATCCCCTACCTTGTTCTCCTTCTCAAGCTTCGTTGTATAGTGTGTATTTATCAGATAAAATGAAACCTGTGTCTGTTCGGAACTATTTGTCCGCTTTATGGTATTATCAGAAATTAAAAGGTTATTCTGATTATAGTGGTAATTTTATTGTAAAAAAGACACTGGATGGTATTGAACGTAATTATAAATGTTCTTCTATTAAAACTAATCCTTTGACTCCAGGTGATATGCTGAAGATCAAATCTAAATTGAATTTGTCTGTGTATGAGGATGTAGTCTTCTGGTCAGCTATCCTATTGTGTTACCGAGGTGTGTTTAGAGTGGGTCATGTAGTGGACTCCCCTCATAACTTTAGATCCGGAGATATTTCTTTGTCTGTTGACTGCATTCCCATTGATGTTAGGTCTTCTAAAACTGACCAGTATGGTAGAAAACCTTTCGTGGTATATTTGAAGAGAAATGATTGTTCTGGTCTGTGTCCAGCTAGGTATTTGAAAATTTGTAAAAAAATCTAACAGTAAATTATTGTTCACTATAGGTAACAAACCTTTGACTTATAACTATGTTAATACCAGGTTGAAGGCCATTTCTATAGAGTGTGGTATTCCCCACAGAGTTTCAACTCATTCACTCCGACATGGTGGAGCAACACTTCTAAAGAACTCTGGTTTAAGGGTCGATGATATTAAAAAGAGAGCAAATTGGAAATCTGATGTGGTATATAATTATTTACATGATTCTAAGCAAGACCTACTAGCTCTGGATGTGATGTTATAGTGTGGAATGGTGTATCCATTGTGTTTGGCGGTTTTTGGCATGTACAGAATTGATATTGACTAGGTCAATTCTCACCAAACACACTGTCTCCTTCTTATTCCACTCGTGATATTGATATAAGCATATTATAATATTTATTATTATTATTATATGCCCAACGAACATAATTAACTTATGGGACTATATACACCCGTGTATATATATATAATTAATATGTGCAGTGGCTGGATCTACTTTTCCTCCAGTGCGCGCATTGGTATGTATGACGTCACAGTAAACAGTTAGCGCCTATAAAAGCTGCGGGATCCAAATTAACCGTCAGTTGGCGTATATCCTCTGAGCGGCACACACCACGCTGGGTGGTGCCAGAAATTTTAACTTTATGATTGTATATATTGTATTTATATTGTTATATTGTATCTATTATTGTATATATTGTATTTATATTGTTATATTGTATTACTGTATTGTATTGTTATAATATTGTCTTATTAATAAAGGCATGTACAGAATTGATATTGACTAGGTCAATTCTCACCAAACACACTGTCTCCTTCGTATTCCACTCGTGATATTAATATAATATTATTATAATATTTATTATTATTATTATATGCCCAACGAACATAATTAACTTATATTATCAGTGATAGACAGTATGGATTTATCCCAACTAGATCAACAGTGGATGCCACTTTCAGGTTAATACAATATTTAATTGAAGCTAGAAATACAGGTGACTACTCTCTGGTACTTTTGAAGAAAGCATTTAATAGAGTGAATCTGGATATTTTAATGAGTAAATTGTGTAGTTTAGGTTGTGATAACAACTGTCTAAAGTGGTTAAAAAGATTTTTTATATTATAGAAAACAAATCACAATAGCCAATGATACTAAATCCAATGAAAAAGTATTGGGCTGTGGGGTAGCCCAAAGAACAGTCCTAGGCCCATTGTTGTCAATATATATATATATATATATATATATATATATATATATATATAAATGACATAACGAGAGTAGTAAAAAATTGTGAATTTTTTCTATATGCAGATGATGTAGCAATAGTGCTGAATGGTAAAGATACCAAGATTATGAGTAAACTTATGCAGACTGATGTCGTTAATATTGAGAAGTGGTGTAGCAAAAATATCCTGACTATAAATGTAAAAAAAAAAAAAAAGTCTTATGGTGTCACTCGAGTATGCAACATATTGTTAAATACGATATTACTTTGAACAAAACCAAATTGGCTTGTGTCGAACATTTTAATTACCTTGGTGTAGTAATTGATTTTGATTTGAACTTTAAACCACACTGTAAGAAAGTTGACTCACAAGGTACTGTTAAGTTAAAGCAACTAAGAAACATTGTGAAACACTTGGATGTTTCACAATGTTTCTAAGACTATGATAGTCTCGTTGTTAGAATATTGTAGTTATATATTGGAAAGTGGCCCTGTTACATTAGTAGATCATTTAGACACAATACAAAACCATTTTTTAAGAGCGCGTAAAAAGGTGAGACAACCACAAGATATTCATGTAAATGATTTATTGATATTATGTAATGTCAAAACACTTGCATCAAGAAGAAAACGGGTGCTAGCCTGCATGATGTATAAATATATACAGGTACTAGAGAACAGAATTGTCCCAGCAAGACCCCTTAGGGGTAATGATAAAATAAAAATTAAGGTTAATCGACCTAGAATTGAATTATATAGACAAGCCCGCTATATAGAGGCAGTATTATCTGGGACTATCTACCGGAACATGTACAGACCATAGATAACCTACAAATGTTCAAGAAACACTTGTGTGAAATTATAATATGACCTTGACGTTAATGATTGGAGATCAGAATTATGTATGAGTTAGGATATGTATAGGACAAACTTTAGTATGTGACTGTTCATGGAAACCACTTGTCGAACACTGAATGTAATTATACTGTACAATAAATACCTCTTTGAATGTATCCTCTTTATATCGGCTGATAATTGTAAAAGCTTCAGTACGTTAAGATATTATTGGCCAATAAATTTGTTTCAAACTCAAACTATATTTTGTGAACAGAGGAGTTCCCACACACCCCTTGATTGTGGCCTAACAGTAACCTTAACTTACTAGATTACAGAGTGTAATCTGGCTTATTTGAAGGACAATGAAATGGAGGCCAAAAACAAACCATCTATGAAAAGGTTAAGATGAGCTATCTAGTCTATTGAATGTGATTTATCAATTGGTATACTTTTCATTGTGAATACTGAACACAATTTTTACCATCCAATATTATTCGCATAACAGGGGTGTACCTAAGCATGACCTACAACACATAATTATCTTATGGAGAAATTATATGATGCAAGCCCCTACAAGCTAATGAGATTTAATGTGCATATGTGGATCAACACAGGAAAAGGGACCTCTGAGAGGGGTCTCTCAGGGGTCCCCTTCCTTGATTTATTTTGGTACGGGCAAACTCTTAATTGTGTCTTAATTGGTAATATTTATAGTGTGACCAGACAACCATCTGCATCTGTATGGACTGCTCTTTTCATGACATGATCTATTTACAGAACCTAGTGTGTTAACAACCCTGCCTACTCTTACCTATAATGTAAGGCCCAGTTGTTACTCAGTCTGAACTGGCCTTGTCAGACTGCCTGCAGACACCAACTCCCAGATCACAGTTTCAGATACCATTCACGCTACAAACTAGTGTTCCCAAAACACATATATAAAATATTTCACATTCGATTTTCTCAGCTTCTAGGTAACTTGAGATCAAAAGAAAAACTGATTTGGACAATGGCTTACATGGACAAACAGATATTCTGACATCGGAATTATTAGATGGATTCTAAAATTCCTCTCCTGTTCCTAGCCCTGGGTATTCTTCTTAGGCTGTAGATAGATGCATGCATGATGATACTTTTGAGTACGGCGTATCTTCAAAGTTTGGGGATACTTCTCAGCCTTGGCTCAGGCCTGTTGGGATCAGGTTGTGTGTCTGTTTGTCCCCATACCCCCCATACTTCTATCACAAACCAGTAGGTTGACACCACTATAGAAATGCCACTGTCAGGCCCCCGCCTGATTCTCCCTTTTCTTTTGGTTTTGCCTGAACTGAATTAAGGTTCCTCTCCTGACCACCTAGTCAAAATTGGGAGAGCTGCAGTAACGGCAAAGTCCGCTATAGTGCTTACAGTGTTATTGTAACCCTCCCTGGAAACAAAATCTTGTGTTTAGCACATGTTCGGAACCAGTCAATTTGTTGAAAATCTGGTGTCGTTCAGGAGAATGAAACACAAGTATTCTTGTGATTCTGTGACCTGCCAGACTACTGAAATCACATGTTTTGAACACATGATTTATTCCCATGAAATCACAAGATTTACACATGTTTTGCAGACAATTAGGATTATTAATTATTAGTATAGATTCATATATGAGTGATATGTATAGAGACTTTCATTTGATAGAGGGGCTGTGGTGATGTATAAAGTAAGAGCCACCTGATAGGCATTGGTTATATGTTGGGATTAGGCCTACCAATCTCTTACCTTAGAGAAAGGTAAACTTGACAATGTAGGTAATCCAATGCATTGATCATCAGCTTTTACTCATCGCTTTTCTCAACAGGTTGTTGAAAGTGCACATTAAATATGCAAGAGCAATGAAGCCATGAAATTTACAACTGGTGTTGGTGCCCAGGCATATGAGTATATCTTATATCCACAGAAATGGTGTCTGTGTCACCTTACCCATTGTTAGTCTGTGTTTTACCTGCTTTCATGGATCAATAATCAATACATTAAGATAATATTAAAAAGGTTATAAATGTATACAGAAGTAATTGAAGCATATAAAAAGCGCTTCCTGTGAGCCAAAGTTTCAGTTTTGTCTGCAGCCTCTACCATCCCATCAAGTTTACAATCAGTAATCTCTCTGACCATAACCATGAAATATGCTCCACCCTCACTGCTCAACTGGATTATCAAGTTACATTTCAATACTAAATATGCATACTGTCACCCATATTCCTCCACTGGAATTAGAAACCAAATAACTGAATTATTGCAGCAATATTTAGATTAAAGCAATATCTGTCATGATACATAAGATTTTATAGTTATTGTTCTATGATCTTAAGTCGATCAGGCATATAGCATTCAGAGGTGTCACCAAAATAACATATATATATGAAGGTGGCTCCGTGAGTGAAGTGGTCTGTATCATTTGATCCTATTCAAACCAATTTATTGAGGAGGTTAATGGGAATATTGTGTGTTGTCATAAGTGATAATATACTGTATCATTTCCTCATAAATGACTAATAAAGCTCAGAATTTGTTCTAAAAAAAAACAACAACAACAAACAAGGGCAGTTTTAATGCCATAAATTTGGTCTCATAGAAATCATCACTGGAAGGTGGATCACCAGATGGTTACACAGTGGATTATCGCGACCTGACTGTATATATTCGAGGCATACTGGCCCAATATCAGTTAATGGATAATTAGTGGATTAGTGATTTATGATATCCTACCTTGGTGTGTTCTAACAGGAAATTGCAGTCCTGGTCTTCTGTCTGGTCCTAGTTTCCTGTAACTGAGTACAACTTACTCAGGCTCCTTGGGTACGTTCAGACACAAGACATGTAAGCAAATGATTGACGATGAAGGGTACTACACAAACACTTACGTTATGCCTCGTTGCCATAGGCAAGTATGCTTCACCTCCCTTATTCCAAATACTTAACATGTTTGGCTCAAATGAATATGCATACCAACCTAGCGGGCTGCTAGTTAGTCAATCTGAGTTCGGGAATATGATATATCAAACCAAAGTCTGCCATATTTAATTCTTGTTCTAATTGCTCGTCCATCTAATAGATTTTGCTGGCCTCCTCTCCAGTGGGTGGTAGAGAAGAAGGTTCTGGCCATTGAAGGAAAACTCATAAGTGGCAGATGGTTCTCTTTCTTAACATCATTCACATAATTTCCTCATTTTGTCCCATGTTTTATATAAGGCTCCTGTAGGAGTAGTCTTGCAAAAAGCACTATGGAATGGGCTAGATCTACTCCAATTTTAACATGTTGTGATACCCTGCATAGAAGCCGTGGCTTCAGCTAATAAACATGGATGGTAAAAACTAAGCACCAGGTGCCCCTTGATTCAGGCCTATAAATATGCAAGGTGCACCTTACAAATGCACAGGGTATGGCCTTCTCTTTCTTTTATTAGAATAGTACCTTCTGGAAGAATATGAATTTGAGAAACATGTCCTTGAAGATTCAATTTGATACATGAAATCTAGGGCTTTAATTGGCAAAGAAATCGCAGTAATTGCTCCCATGCAGCTAGAGTAAGCGGCAGGAGACATAGGAGGGTGCTTGGGGAGGTGTTACCCACACCTGGAACTAGTGTGAGCAGCACGAGACAAAGCAAGGGGTTTTGGGGGGGGGGGGGGTTAACGGCCACTGGAGCTAGCGTGAGCGGCATTAGGCAAAATAGGGCTGAAAAATTCGCTTTAGAGGAATTCATTTAAGAACATTTAAGCCCCCCTTCCCCCTGTAACACCCTCTAGGGGAGGACGCCTACTCCAGAGTTACTTATATATGCAGCTTGGAAATAAAGGGAATGGTCATCTTTAACAACAGGGGAGTGTAATCTCGGTTTTAGTTCTGTAAAGATCATTACATGCACGATCAGTCATGTTGGTTGAAGTAACTGATACCCTTGTAACTTCTGCACTGTGATGGATAGCTAAGACGTCCCTCAATGGCCTAAAACCACTTTTGAATTTATGGGCGATTTTTCTCATCATATAAAGTGCACCAGGGGCTTATTCTCGCTTATACCATGGTTATGGGTCATTTGCATAATTTTGTGTTCAAGTTTAGGGATTAAACTCGTGCAATTAACCACGGCTAGAATGAATGTCCAGTAGTTGACACTAAACCGAAACACAACTTTGACAGCGAGTTGACAACAGAATATACACTGTAAATAATGTGTGTTGCGGGAACACACAAGATTGTAACACACATGGATATTCAACCCACTTTGAGCATTTTACTCACTTTGAGGCCATCAACACACACTTACACACTTTTTTCTCAAAAGTGTTTAGGTACTGAAATGTGTGTTAAATCAACACACATTTTATTAACCATTCAGACTTATCAGTGGTATTATGTAACCCATTAATTGCCCCTCACCTAACCAAAGGTCAGTTATAACAGTTACACACAGTCAGTTTTTATCTGCACCTGCTGGAGAGAGGAGTGTCTTCACTTCTCTGCTTATTTTTGGTAAGTATTATTATATATCATCCTCAGCACTAGTGCTATACAAGCTGTAAAAGAGTGTAGTAAGTTGGTTTATCATAGATTGACACTAACATAGAGAAATTATAGAGAAATTCTCTAAAAGCTGTATCAATATGCTGCCCAACTTACTATCCAGTGTAGCATACAGTGTTCATTCACCAATTCTTCTGTTTCAGAAAATTACAATCTGCTTGCTCCAGTCACTGACAAGTTCTCATGCTGATTTGTGATTTACAAAATACCAGGAATAGGTAAGTGTGACTATTCTGCATTTTGAATATAATTCTTTATCATTATAATGTACCTACATAATGACTTTTTTATGTATGGGAGCCTAGACTCAGTCACCATTCTAAATTCTAGACAGAGAAATCAGAAGATATGTTATTGATGTATTAGTATATTTTAATGTAGAAGTTTAAGTGGTATTAGGACAATTTATGCACTAAATCAACATATCATAATTATAGTGTTATTCCTTTCCAGATTAAGTATGTGTGCCTCATGGTTTACCTTCCTGACGTCATCTCAGGACAATAACAAGTACACCAAAATGAAAATATGAAAAAATAAAGGCTAAATGCCCCCCACCCACCCCCTTCATTGTAGAAATATTAACTTACTTTCATATCTAAACACTTTATGAAGCGACACACTTTCTATGAACACACTATATGCATGAACACACTTTTTGCAACACACTTTTGTTGTAACACCCTTTTGACATGAACACACTTCTTAACACACTTTTGGCAAAAGCGTGTTGTGTGTTAAAAAAGATAAGTGAGTAAAAATATGCTGCAAAGAAGTGTGTTACAAAGCCTGTAAATGCAACACACATTTCTTACAGTGATGAACCATTTTTACCTTTTACATACCGAATCTGATAAGAAGACTTGATGGGAAGAAGCTATCGAGGTTAATTTAACCAGCACTTTGGTAGAATCCATGATATTAAGGCAAAATATAATAAAAAATAAAAAGCACTTGTAAACTTTGGAAGCGAGCGACCGGCTGCACGTCTCTGCCATGGTGTCAACATCCCCTGCCGCGGCTGTCATGCTGCAGTCCTGCCATCTGGTGTATAGAAAAAAGTACTACCTCAGAATGCTGACACGTAGCAATTGGATTATGGCCATTTTGAGGGAATAGGCTTCAAATCATCTATTGTACCTTGGTAAGATTAAAGAGAAGGCCTATTCTTTGTTCTGTGAAAACCAGAAGGACACAAATGCTCTATAAATGGTGGAAATTGAATGTTATTCTCGCGTACCAGACGGTATGTTGATAAACAGAAATCCAATATGGCGGAATGGCTTCCTCCTCGTCGCTGTCGATTCAACTTGAATTTCTTCTTTATTCAAGGTAAAAAACTTACATTTTAGGGTTTGAACCATGGTATAAAGTGCTTAGATAAGGGTTATTGTACACTCATTGAATTTAGTCATGGATACAATGGTCACAAATCATAGAAAGTGTGCACATTGGGCCTTACATGTCATTCGCCCAGACATGTGCCTAGAAAAAGAATTCTTATAAGTATGCTTCTTTTACGATAGCAAGGACATATCTGATATAAATGATAATGTGATTTTCTTAATCTACAGGTCAAAACAGTCTGGACCTGAGATTTTCATGGAGGTATGAAGATTGTTTCTGTAGGAAATGAAGCCCTCAACATGGCTTGTAACTCAAATGTCATTTTCCCAGACACAATTTCGCCCAGACAATTTTGGTCATTTTTGGCACATTTTACCCCCCTGGAGCCCAAAATATGCATATGGGACCATCAAAACCCATATGTAACATGAAGATCTCATCCAGCCTGACACTTTTAGCCAAAGAAATAGAGGGGGAAACTAAAATTCGAAGAGTAGGGGCTGGAATACCTCCAAATTTGTCATATGCAAACCTTCTATGATTTTCCACCCAATGAATGAGGGCGTTATACTCGTGCATCAATAACCCTTATTTAACCTCTAATTATAAGACGTATTAGGGTATGTATGTGTATGTACTAGTTTACAGGTATACCTATTCAGCATTGACTCAGTTAATCACTGTTCCATGAAAACCCAGTTTTGCACATACACAAAGGTAACATCATTGCAGGCTATAAATATAATTGGGGTTTGCCTGTCAACTAGAACATAAAATAATTTGACAATTTAAATAAAGAGACTATACAAACTAAAATCCGTCGGTACATTTCACACAGAAAAACTGATAAATGTTCTTTATTCTAAGTTAAGTTAGGCAAAATGCCTAATTGGGCAAAATGAGTAACATATGACAAAGAATATCCAACAATGTTAGTAATATTGACTAACCTATTAATGCAAGCCGACTTGCCTAAGCCAAAGGAGAAAATTAGTCATTTTGTCTAAGAGATAATGATCTTCTTCACACAGGTGGCAGCGTTTGGAAGCTTTGGACCCAGAACTTTAAGATGCAACATTTTACTCCCATATCTGTTTATTTTACTTGTGGATACAGACCTCTTCTCATAATGTCACTTAGATGACCTACATGTAGGACAGTAGCACATTAACGACCATGTCCACCATCTCCTCACTACTGGGGAATATACACCAGGGCCGCCTGTTTTCTTGCCCTTGACCCCATTGTGTCACAGAGCCTTTGAAGACCATGTTAACCCAGATATACCTTATGTAAAGGGCCAATTTATGGTAACCCACTTCAAACTGCTAGCACAATATGTATAGAATGTTTCAATGCCACTAAGTGCACAAAGGTATTAAGTTGACACCTAGAGTAAGCATCCCTCCTAAAGGTATAGAAAATTCCATTGTCGAGATGTGAAATGGTTTACATTTTTCTATTTGCACTTTAGTTAAAACTGTTTAGTACAAAGTCATATGGATAAATCGTTTCTCATTGACTAAACTGCAATTATCAACATAAGTTTGAATGTTTTCTCCTTGATGAAAACATATTTTGATAATGTATACTGTCATTGATAAAGACAGCATTTCCTGAACATATCTTTATAACTTTTTTTCTAAATGTTATTTTAACCCTTTCACCCCTGAATTTCTGTTACTCTATGGGATTTGCGTGCAAATCCTGCTTTATGGGGTTGAAGGGGTTAACCCTCTTCTGTACAGAGACTCAGGTCTCAGAGTAGGTGGTATGACGTACCTAAAGGGCTGCATCCACTGCCGACGGATGGACCATCCGTCGGTTTCAACCGTTTTATCTATCATTGTTTGCTATGGAGAAAAAAATGGATGAAGGGAGACGGATAGTCCATCCATCGCAGTGGATGCAGCATTTAAGCAGCTTGGTTAAGGGGTGCATCAACTGCCGATGGATGGACCATCCTTCGGTTTCATTCATTTCATTTATCATTGATTTGTATGGAGAAAACAATGGATGTAGGGAGACGGATGGTCCATTCATCGTTATGGGTTCTCTTGGCAATATAAGAATTGATATGAATATAAAATGATAATAATGATGTAGACCATAATGATAAGAATATTATGTAGTATCATAATTAATTACTGTTACATGATATGGCATAATATTGCATAATAGATGCAACAAAAGAAATAATGGTATACTTCCCCTAACACAGGCAATGAGACACAGGTGCAATGTTACCCCTGGATCTAAGAAGGCTTTTATTAATACGTAACAGAAAAAAAAAACAAGTCAGTCAAGCAAGTGAATAATACAAGAGCAAGGGAAACAATGAACTAAGATTAGGTAGAATAACGCAATTGTAAAGAATTCACTGAATGCATCGTGAGAATAGTCTGGAATAATTCAAATCTAGTACAATCCATATCTGCAATCCATTCATCGCTAAAATGTTTGGTTGATTTATCATCATTTTTCAAAGAATATTTCTGGACTTACGATACCTGTAAAAAATCCCCATGTCAAATATAGGTAACTACCTGTGTTCTTTTAACTCTTCTTTTACCAACTACGCATTAATGCGTAGTTTTGGCCGATTTTTGGCCCATATTGAGTACACTGTAACTTCCACAAAATCCATTGAAACTCTTTGATTTTTTTGTTAGACTTAGCTTGAGTTGGGTCCTCCACAGAGTCCAAAGAGTTAGTCTCTATCTCTTATACTTTTAGCATGGCAGTTTTACAAACTTATGACAAAATCTTAAATTACCCTAAAAGTTTTCTATAGATTTAATCAATATTTATGCAAAAAAACATGATAAAATGTCAAATAGTATTAATTTTTTGGTAAAAATTGACTTTGTACATTTTTTTCATGCTCAACAAAATGGCATGGAAAATATTTGTGTATTTTAATGCATTATTGGCCATTTTGGCTGGTTACCATGGCAACAGGTATGAAAAAATGCTGATTTTGCATGGTTTTGGTTGCCATGGTAACCGAAAAAGAATGTCTACCAAAATTCATTATCTGCCAAAATTTTAACAAAACAAAATATTTACTACAATATGCACTTTAGATCATTGCAACTGATACAGGGAGCGCTGAGATATTGCAGATTGAAGTTAACTCATGAGATCAACTTTTCTCATCATATCGCCACATTTATGATGATATAATCAAAGTAGATAGAGGAAACTCAGGTGTTGTTCTATCTAACTGATTAGCCTAGCTTAACCGGTCACCATTTTCCTTCTAATTTGAATATTCACATAATTCCAATGGTTTTTGAGAGTTTATGCTATAAACTAAAACCCAAAAATTTGCTCTGAAATACTCTGGTAAAGAAAGAGTTAAACAGGAGTAAGGAGGTGTTGACGCCTACTGAATATATGTACCACTAAAACCTCATATCACTTTCCAATGCTATAGTTCTTCATCACCACCAATGTCTCATGAACATAAATGCTTTGCAAATACCACTACAAATACACCGCTCTCCCAAAAATCCGGCAATACATATTGCTATGTAGCAGATCATATGGTGATGATGAGTGGTTGGCCTATCTATTGATGGGGGTTCAGTGGGGGTGGTCTATAATAATTAGCTAGTTACACCTTAATCCTACCAGAAAGAGTGTCCCAGGTCAGAGAGAAATGTGGGTGTTAACAATCTGTTCACTATCGAAATAAGCAATTTGAACAAGTGTAACAAATTCAATATTACACTATTTATAAAGATTTAGACCCCTCCTGTACTACTGATATATTATTATGTACCATACATCCATTTGAGACAGTCTATGGCATGCACAATGTTGGGGATTTTGGCACTGTAACAGATAGAGTGGCAAGAGTCGAGTGTATTGGTGGCCATCCTACTAAGATGGCCATACACAAACTTGCACCAAGTGTTGCCCCCTGTAGGGGTGGAGATGAACTAAACAACGTTGCTTGTAGATGTACTCCCAAACTGGTCCCAGAGGTCTCACGTAGGGAAATCCCGGGGTCACTCAGTGCATCCTTACCGACAGAAGACCTCCGCACTGAATACTACATGAGTTCTGGGTGGATAAAATAGTTAGGTAATTTAGTAAAACTCTGTAAAATTCATAACGGTCCTAAGTAGGTACTAATTCATATGACATAAAATAAAACATGATTATTGCAGCAATGCTCACTCATTTTTGGGCTTGTTTGGATTGGGTCTGAACTGAAATAATTCACTGCAAAAAATGCCAATTCTGCTGGTGTGTGTACATTTACGGCCAGCATTCCAGATTTTTGTGATCAATGCACAGGTTTTTTTTTTATATGTCGTAAATCAAGGTTGCCTCTAAAGATATACATGGGATTTTTTGCTCAATATCTCCGGGGCACACTAGTTATGGCATGCCATGCTACCTTAAAATATAGTGAAAAAGTATTTCCATGGCTGAGACCCAGAGTTAAGTACTAGCATCCTAGATTCTGGTCTTCTGCCCTATGTATGATGGGAAGGGACAGGATGTACTGTTCACAGCGCCACCCTCTCCTGGTGTGTGTAACGTATGCGCTTGGCGCCATCTTGTGTGGAGAATGTTAAGCAGACCGGAAGTTGAGTGATAATATGGGAATAAACGTTAGTCTAGCATGAGGCACCGAATTGTAAGGTCTTGGTACTTCCTTTAACTCATAACATGGTTGTCAGAAGTGGTTCTACAGCTGTAGAAGAGTAAGCAAACCCACTTGGTAATGCCAATTGATGAATTGATGTATAAGCTTACCAGGAGATGTAATTTTGTGAAGGAATTGAATCCAGGAAATTGTGAGTAGACCAAAGTGTCCAGCCTGGATCTCAAGAACCCTGAAAGTGAAGCCACATGTTGGTGCTTGGTTGAACTCTGCTAGTCTACTGTGAATTTGTGTGCTACATGGGCATTTTAGTAATTTGGGCCAGCCAATCCCATATTGAACTGACTTTGTGCCATTTGCTTGTTAGGCTATTCTAGCTGGTCAAGTGTGTTAGTTTCTAACATTGATTTAGTGGTGCTGGCAGCTAGTTGTGAACATCTACAGTGATTTAAAGGCTCAAAATAGTAAAATGGCTGAGAAAAATATTCCATCCATGGATTGGAATGCTTCAGACCTGGTTAGAGAATGGAAACGGTTTAAACAACACTGTGTTTTCCATTTTGGTGGTCCATTGGCTGGCAAAAGAGAAGTAGAAAAAGTGAATTATTTGATGACATTTATTGGTAAAAAAGGTCGCGAATTGTATGACACCTTCCCTTGGGAGCCTGCAGATGGGGATGATGCGGCAGCAGAAAATGAAGGACTATGTCAAACCCTTTAGAGATGAAATCAGGGCTACAGCTAGGTTTTTGCGTCGTAGGCAGAAGCCTGATGAGAAATTTGATGACTTTGTGACTTCTCTGCGTGTACTGGACGGTGGATATGGTACACATGAGGACCACATGCTCAGAGACATGGTAGTTATTGGGTCCCGCCATGCAAAGGTCAAAGAGAAGTGCTTCGACAAATGGGAGGAACTCACCCTCAAAGAGGCCATCACATTTGGTCAAAGCTATGAATCCTCCAAAGAGACATTACAGGAGGTGAATTGGGAGGAGGATGACACTGTTAAGGTAGTTAAGAAACAGGAGCCACCCAAATTGAGAAAAAAGCCCTCGACATCTAAAGAGAAACTACCTAAGTTAGAGCTATGTGACAAGTGTGGCTACGATGCCACACATGAATATTGCCCTGCCCGTGGCCCGACCTGTAACTACTGTAAAAGTAAAGGCCATTTCACAGCAGTCTGTTATAAAGCAAAGATAAAAGTCAAAAGTAAGTCTCAGAAAGGTGCACATGCGGTCGACGAGCAATCCGAGGACAGTGGTGACGAGTCAGGTAGTGATGATGGGCTTGCTCACCTGGTCAATACTGTGCAACAGCCAAAGGATCCTCATAGTGAGTGGTGGGAAAAACTGATGATTGGTGGTGCATGGAGCCCGACGTCAACCCCATGCTCTGCGTGAGAAGATTGTGGTAAAACTGAAAAAAATGGAGGAGGATGGTCACATCACCAAAGTCACAGAACCCACAGACTGGGTAAGGTCCATGGTGGTGGTCCAGAAGAATGATAAAATAAGAATTTGCCTTGATCCACGAGATCTAAATACAGCGATTAGACGGGAACATTACCCAACCCCGACCATTGAGGACATTATTGCATCCATGGGAGATGCCAAAGTATTCATTGTTATTGATGCAAAATCCGGTTTCTTGCAAATTAAGATGGATTATGAGTCAAGTCTATTGACAACATTCAACACACCGGTTGGAAGGTATCGGTGGCTGAGGCTACCCTTTGGGGTGAAATCCGCACCTGAAATCTACCAGAGGATAATGGATGACATGCTACAGGATATCTCGGATGCATATGCAGTGATGGATGACATTCTGATAGCAGGGAGAGACACAACCCACCACGATGCTATTATGAAATAGTAGTTGAACGAGCTACAGAGTGAAACTTGAAGTTGAACTTCGGAAAGTGTCAGGTCAGGAAATCTAGCGTCAAGTACGTTGGTCATATTGTCTCATCAGAAGGTCTAAAGGTTGACCCAGAGAAAGTCGTGAGAGAGATGCCGAGACCTCAGACAAAGGAATGTGTATGTCAAATTCTGGGGTTTGTTCAGTATATCTCAAAGTTCATCCCTAACCTCAGTGAGATTGCAGCACCTCTATGTGCACTCACAAAGAAAGACTCAGAGTTTGTGTGGGAAGAGTCTGAGCAGTGCAGCTTCGAGAAGCTGAAAGACCTATGTTGTAATGCCCCAGTACTGGCATACTATGATGTGCGGAAACCAGTCAAGATTCAGTGTGATGCATCCAGCTATGCACTAGGAGATGTGTTGCTCCAAAATGACAAACCAGTGGCATATACCTCAAGGGCCCTGACAAGCACAGAAAGAGGATATGCTCAGATAGAAAAAGAGATGCTAGCTATTGTCCACTGTTGCAAGAAATTTCATCACTATGTCTTTGGCAAAGAAGTGGTTGTGCAGTCAGACCATAAACCACTTCAATCGATCTTCATCACTATGTCTTTGGCAAAGAAGTGGTTGTGCAGTCAGACCATAAACCACTTCAATCGATCTTCACAAAGCCTATCTTAGCAGCGCCAATGAGACTCCAGACAATGATGCTACGCCTTCAGCCCTATGACCTAAATGTCTGTTATGTTCCAGGAAAGGATATTCCTATAGGAGATGCACTGAGCCGGGCAAACCTGCCAGAAGCAGAAGAAGACATAGAACATATTACAGTTAACATGGTTAACTTTATCGCTGTTACTCCAACCCGGTATCGCAGTTTCCAAGAAACAACAGCTGATGAGATGAATGAGCTGTACAGGTTGGCCAGGTAAAGGTTGGCCAGATACAAAAGAACAAGTGCCACACAGCATAAGGGAGTACTGGCCCATTAGAGATGAGCTTGCAGTTTCGATGGCATTGTGTATAAAGGGATGAGGATTGTGGTGCCACCTAGTCTTCGAGCAGAGATGCTCACCCAGGTTCATAGATCCCACCTTGGCATCACAAAGAGTAAACAGAGAGCGAGGGAAGCACTGTACTGGCCTGGGATGAGCCAAAGAATCGAAGAACTGGTCAGTGATTGTGCAACCTGTAATACTTATCAGAATAAGCAGCCATCAGAGACCCTACGTCCAACCCCAACACCCCAACGCCCCTAGCAGGAGATGGCTAGTTATATATATGTGGGGAAAGGACAAAACTATTTGCTGACTGTAAACTATATGACTAAATTTATTGAAGTAGACAAACTGCATGACATGTCATCGGCAACTACACAAGAGACTCTGATGCGCCAACTAGCAGTTCATGGCCTAGCAGAGACTCTTAGGACAGATAATGGACCTCAGTTCTCCAGTCAGGATTTTAAACGATTTTGTGTTATAAGACACATTACACATGTCACATCATCTCCAAACTACCCTCAATCTAATGGGGAGGCTGGAAGAGCAGTTCAAACAGTGAAAAGCCAGTGACAAATATATGGCACTGCTAGATCATAAAACAACACCGATGGAGAGTTGTGGCCTGTCACCAGCACAGCTGAGTATGGGCAGGAGACCACGTAACACGATTCCAATAGCTACAGAGATACTAAACCCAAAACAGATAAACATTAAGGATGTGAGAAAGGCCTTGGACCAATCTAAAAGGTCACAGAAACATTATCATGATGCCAAGCACCCTACCACCACTTAAAGTAGGTGATCCAGTAAGAATGTCACCATTCCCAGGATCTAAGAAATGGATGCCAGGGACTGTTGTGAGACATCATGAGGAGCCAAGGTCTTAAATGGTGGAGCGTGAAGGGCGAAAGTATCGGAGAAACCGTCAGCATATACGATTGGCAACACATGAGGCCAACAAGAATACTAACAATAACTGTACTCCTGAAATAACTAGGGCTATTATGGCCCAGAGAACAACTGTGAACATACCACCTATCGATATCATACCACAAACACCTGCTGACTTACCATTTCCACCTAAGCCACTCTCGCCACAGAAGTCACCTCACCCAACTGTTACTGTTAGTTGCCCAAAAGAAGTGCCTCCAACTCCTACTTGCAGAAAAGAAGACAGACACTTGATTTTTTTTTTTTTCACATCAAAGTAGCCTTCTCTATATTGAAGACTGGTTAAGTCATGTTCATTAGTGCATTTGATGGTTGTGCTATATAGTAACTTCTCTGTTTAAAAAAAAATAAAGAGAAAAAGGGAGATGTAACGTATGCGCCTGGTGCCATCTTGTGTGGATAATGTTAAGCAGACCGGAAGTTGAGTGATAATATGAGAATCAATGTTAGTCTAGCACGAGGCACCGAATTGTAAGGTCTTAGTTCTTCCTACAACTCATTACAGTGTGCATCATTGTCTTAGTGCCGGCCATGGCGTAAATCTGTACACATATCCCTACGCAAGTGATTAGGCTGTGTTGTTAGGTTGTATCCTGCTGCAAAGTATAGTTCCTTACATTTTCGTCCTAAAATTCATCACAACTTTTGGGTATGTATACAGTTCATCAAAGGATTGGACCTACAGCCAAATCCAATGAATTCTTTCATTATATAACTATCATTTGTGAGGATATGAAATAATTTGCCAACACTGTCAGTGACTGCTCTGGCGACCTCCTTGCCGATAGAAATGCATTGTTTTGGTCTGGGTTTGGGCATCTAGAGAGAATGTAGGGACTAATGAGCCTTACGAGGCTTTTAATCTTATCTTTCTCTAGTCATTTGTAAAAAATGATAACATACTTCTACATAGATTGTCAGAAATTTAGACTCAAACTTCACAACTGGGTAAGAACAAGTACGGCATCGCGGCCATGACAGGGTGGATTAGGTGCTTGATACACTTCCATTTCATTGGCTGGTCCAATACTCCCAGACTATCAGGTCATCAGAGATAAATTCAATGAGAACGTGAGCTGGTATTAGAGTGGGGACAGGAAAGTAGTCCCTGTTGGTATGGGTGAAACACTAGAGGGGGCTGTGGTTTTCAGGAGTGGATAAGGACTGCTCTTGGTGTTGTAAATGAGATGGGGGCTTTACACCCTGTATGCCACCTGTCCACAATAGGGTAGGCATTAGAACACTGGACTCATAATGCAGGGTAACTGAGTTCTAGTCTCACCAGATGCTGTTTCTTTTTCAGTGAACTGAAAGGGTTTTTCGTGCTGCCAATTTTTAGGTTTTCATTTCATTTTGCTCTGCTGCTCTTACCAAGCATGTTTAACTGCTCAAAGAAACTAAAATAAACATAGCAGAGGTAAAGTTTTTGGTAATGTCTTAATAGATCTATACATAATTTCTTACAAAAATCATAGTATTGACCTGGTGGACCTATAGTGACTTGAACCCACTTCCCTCACATTGGGAGTCCAACCCTATACTGCATGAGCTAGCGGGACTGTTGTTAACTTGTGCAAGTTGTGGTAGACAACCTCCTAATATAATAGTCTGCAGCACAAGTTCTATTTAGCTGAATGCCTAGTCACAGGGTGATTGTGTATGGTATATGTTGTTGTCAGGTAAGTATACTAGGTGAAACCTCTATACTGCTGGGACAGTGCACACCCGTACCACTGCACCTACTAGTATATGCAAGTATGACACAATACATGTATTGGGCTGTAATAAACATAGGGTCTGCTTTTTGTGTTGTCCAATGATATGTGCATCTAATTAGCCACCACAGGCTATATCCCACAATGCAGGGCGCAGAAGATCAGGGGTTACTAGGAGTGACCCATATAGTGACACCTGGTATCAGGTTGGATGTACTCTAATACATATATAATAGGGTCATTCCACAGTATTTCAACAAGAGAGGGTTTGTCCATCAGTTTCAAAAATCTCAATTTTCTGTCAACTTCAGTGTGTAATATTTTCAAAGCATAATGGGCTAGAGGTCTGGTATTGTTTGGGTCATCAGACACATCATTCCACTCCAGGGAAATGCTAGAATAGTGGGGGTAACAGAAAGGCTTGGTCTTGTAGAATAGGGTGAATTGTAGCTAGTTTTCGGAGATTTTCTTATCAGAAACCCATTTTTGAAAAATCATAGCATCAAAACTGTTACTTCAATCAGCTTGAAAAATGAGATTCTTTTAATTCCAAATGAGATGAACCCTACTTTTGGTAAAGATCTCCTTGAATTATATATAAAAGTAATGGCCGACCCAATTATTACCCCCCCTCCCTCGGTAACACCCTCTGGGTGAGGACTCCAGAGGGTGTTACCGAGGGCATGGTAATCCTTTAACAAGAGGGGAGCGGGTGATGGATCTGCCCTCCCTTGGAGGGGTGGTGAATATTCGCCAGACTTAAATGGCAATCACAGAGTTAAGTACTGTACTGATGGCATGCTAATGACTATGGAAAGCGTCCCATGTAATATCACTGATTCGTAAGCCCGTGAAAATATCTAAAACTCAACCTCATTTGGACAATTCCTATAGAGGATGTTAAATCCAGGAGATATGATGAAGTATCTTTAATCCGGCCTAGATGTTTTAGAGAGCTCATGACTTTTTTCAACCTCTCACAAAATATTTAAGTTTAGATGCATTTTAAGGGTCAAGGGGTCATTACACAAAAATAGTGACACGGTCTTAGCAACAGGTCGTGTTACACAAACTTTATTGCGACCCCCAAATTTTGTCGCAAATTTTTTTGCGTCAAAATATGCGTTACACAAAGGAAGGTTTGCTAAGAAGAAGCTAAACCCTTTGTGCTAGTGTTTCTAGCGTCACATTTTTCTGGATCAAACAGGAGGTGAGTAGTATAGTATGTATTGGAATGGGACTATAGCTAACTACAGGATATTACTCACTGGGGATGCAGCCAATCAGTGGCCTCTATTTGGTCACGTGACCCGTTGCCATGGCAACATGACCTACTAAGGGATTATCGACTACCTCTGAGCCAATCAGAGGCCAGCATTCTGGTAACCATGGCCACGTGACCTACTTAGGGGATTAGCAACCACTGCTCAGCCAATCAGAGGCCAGCATTCTGATAACTATGGTAACATGACCTATTTAGGGGATTAGTGCGGTCACATGATCCCTTGTTTGTGAACAACAACATGTGGTGTCAACACATGACCCCTTGTTTGTTAACAAAGTGTCGGGGCTAATTATGCAAATAGGTGGTCACGTGATTATTAAGTGGACGAGGTTAATTATGTAAATGAGATATATAATGCATTTCACTTTTTTTTTATATATTCAATTTTATCAAAATATAAATACAAGTATATACATTCATCTTTAATCATAATCCAGACTGTACATAGTGTAATCTTTGTATACAGTTTTCATGCAAGCGTTCTTTCGAAATGAAGGAATGGTGTGAGTCATACCCCCTGTCCACAATTCATCTAAATTACAATAGAAAATAGTATAATACCAAGTACGCCATTCAGTTTTTCAAAATGAAACTCCCTACAGAGCACACAATCTAAACACTCTTGACAGAAGGTGTTCAATATTCTCTCAGAGTTATGACAACATTTTCTAATTGTGAAATTGATATAGTCCTATTGATCTGTCTGCGAAGACATGGGTTCCTGTCCAGAAAACATCTTTGAAACACTCTTTCAATGAATCGAATGTCTGATTAGAAATGAGTCCTTTATGAACATTTTGTTTTAACAACGGTGCTTTAAAGAACAGCACATCTGTTGCATTGATTATTTCCCATGTGTAAAACGGGTCGCAAGTGCACATTTTCTCCTATAACAATATACGAGTAGGCGAGGTAGTACCTTGAACGTTAGAGGTTCCAGCCAGAAGAGTTATATCCATGGGCGATGGGGGTGGTGGTGGTAATAATGTGCGATCTTGTACAGCATCCAAGATATTTACCTCCATCTCCGGTGAGGTTACCCACCTCAGCGTCTTTAGCCAGAGCTGCGATGTCTATGTACCTGTCCGAGATAAGCCTCTCAACTGTGGTTTTAAATCAATCAAAGACTTAAAAGATATTTAATCCCATTTTCACAGAGACCTTCGCTTGGTAGGGTATCTGTCTGTTTTGATTTTCACCTGCCGTTTGCTGTAGGCAGGGATCCCTTAGATTATTAAGTGTGGTCGGTCCCAGAGGGAAAAGATAAAAGGCTTAAAGGATCTGATCACATAGTCACAGAGATTCTTCCTCGGTAGGGTATCTTTTTGTCACCCACCATTCACTGCAGGAGGGTTTAACTTAGATCATCAAAGTGCTGTCTCATGTAAATTCTCTCTATATGCGGATGACCTGGTAGTTTACTCGGCAAATAACAAAATAGATCTAATAATTGACCGATTGCAAAACGCCATCAAGGAGGTTGGCCAATGGTGTACTGAAAAATTTCTAAAAATGTAAAGATAAAAATTTTTATCTGTATGGTGATATGCTTGAAACTGTGAATAGTTATTCATATTTAAGACTTAAAATTGATTCTAACTTAAATTTCATTCCGGCTTTAAATGACTTGATCTCAAAGGTTCATGTTAAGCTTTTTATGTTCAGTAAATTGCATAATCTGTTAACTGAAAATGCCGCTGTACAAGTTTATAAAAGCACAATTATGAGTCTTTTTGATTATGCAAGCTTTGTTCATGATGGAGGAAGTGATGTAATGCTAGAGAAACTGGAGAGAATGCAGTTGAGGGGACTCAAAACCATATACAGGGGCAAAAATATGACAGAAGACGACATGTATGTTGCGGCTGGCATTACCACATTGGCAGTCCGACGCCAGAGACTTTTGTTGAGCTACATGTATAAATTGTCCAAAAAGGATGAGTGGATTGATCACAGTGAAAGGTGAGAAGGACTGCGCTCCGAGGCCAGTATAAAGTTCAAGACCTTCAGGGCAAGGAACAATGGTTATCATAATTCACCGCTATTCAGAGGCAAAAGCCTTTGGGACAACTTGGGCTTGTGGTACCAACTGAGTGCTGATAAATTCATTTTCAAGAAAAGAATAAATGCTATACTAGATTTAACTAAACAGAGTAATAACCCTGCACAGGCGGATGGCGATTAGGTAAAGAGAGATGTATGAGTCCTAGGGGATGGGTTGTAATGACCTCACCTCATTTCGGAGTCTCATCCCCTCTATTATAGGATGATGGTTCTGCACTGCTGGGAGGGGTTGTAATGACTCCATCTAGCCGTGCATGACCATTATTATTTATTGTATTGTGAATGAAGCTCTGGATGGGTTTCAATGACTTAACTGGGCTTCTATTCGCAATTGAATCCTAATGGTGACCATCCGTCCAGCTACATGGGCTCTCATTCATGTGATATCACTATCCTTAGGTGCCATAATCTCAAAAATTTCATAATTCTATGGCCGACAATAAATATTCTTGGTCTCTTATGTCATGTTTCTAGTGAAACATATTGCTTCATATATGTAGAAAATAATCAAGTCTCCTTATTGATCATAATTCCGTTAAATAAATTTGTCTATCAGCTTTTTATTAAGCATTTGTATTTATGGGGGATTAATCACCTCCAACCTTTGCAATGATAATCATTCGTCGATTGTACATAATGTAACCTGTTACTTTTGTAAATACACTCCAATTTAGTTATTAAGCTTTATATATATATTGTATGCCTCATCTTCACCTATATACATCATATCATTATATTCATTAGAATGTGCCGGAAAAACGAAACTGTTGTATGACTAAAAGGAATCACCATATTGTCAGATTTCATCACTCATTTTAATTAGTGACTTGACAATAAAAACCTTCAACCTTAAAAAAAAAATGGCGACAAGAGGAGCAGGAGGAAGGGGGATTAACTTGTTGATTTTGTTAGACTTAATCTACTTACCGCACATGCGCCTTTGTAGTCACAGACAGAGTGGCAGACACACGCCCTAGGGTATTTTCCTGTGATGCATAGATAGGTAAGTAGGTAGGTAGGAGCCGTAGTACCTCGTGTATTAGGCTGGGTGCGACCCCTGAAGTTTAAGGGTGTACCTTATAGGTAGGGGTTACTATAAATCACTAATGAAATGACCAAAAAATAAAGCTTGCAGATACACTTTATAGCATTCCCTCAAGTTGGGGGGCGTGCCTTATATGCGAGGTACTATGGTAGGTAGGTAGGCGGGGAGGTGTGCACGTGTCCACCATTTTTGGCGCCACGCACGCTGCTTGCTGCTGTGCACCCCACACCTTGGCTAGTGAGTGATCCAATTAAAACACTTTGACTTCTCTGTTACAAGATTATATTTTACCCCTTACTGTTGACCACCCCCTGTAGTTTTTGTATACAGACTTTGAAGGCCTTAATCTCCTAACAATCCATAATCCCCTTATACATGTAAGTCGCATTAAGGTAATTATCACAGTTGTTACACCTGTTTATCCCACCTGATACCCTTATTCCAAAAGCAATTTTTCCCCTTGATGCAGGGTGAAAGGATCCAGGTGAAAACAGGATTAAATCATTCTCTCAACTATATAAAGAGCCCAGATTTTTCTTGGAAGGGCAGAACACGTCCGCTGTCTCCTTTGACACCACCACCGCTTCTACCACTGCTGCTGCTGCTGCTGCTTGCTGCTGCTGCTACCACCACCACCACCACCACCACCACCGTCGCTGTAGATACCTCGCCGCCTGTTTACCACCTACACTCTAGAAGGAAATTCGAGCTGAGTCCATCACTCTCTTTATTATTTTCTTTTTAAGCTTTTATTTTATTTTCACTCTTTTTTGAAATATTCCACTTGAGATGAAGCGAGATTTTAAAACGTAGAGATCAGCACATATTTCAGTCTCATGCCTCTTTTAAGGCGATGAATAATTTAATGAAAAGCAAAAGTGAGGAATTTAGTAGCAGCGTCAGTATCAGCAGCAGTAGTACCAAAAGTAATCGTAGTGATAGAAATAGCGAAAGCATTAGGAGCAGAAGAAGAAGTAGCAGCACCAGGGAAAGGAGTAGTAGTAGTAGTAGTAGAAGAAGTAGTGGCTCTTCTTCGGCGGCAGCAGCAGCAGCAGCAGTAGCAGCTGCAGTAGAAGCAGCAGCAGTTACAGCAGCAAAAGCAGTAGAAACAGTAGAAGAAGTAGTAAAAAAAGAAATAATAGGGGCATGGCCGAAAGCTGTCTTTAAAGAAAAGAATTTACTCCATTACTGTTTGATAACCACCCTAAGTGCACCCACTCATTGGGCATTTCAGGAAAATAAAGGGTGTTCAAATATGGTGAGAATAAGCGCTATGAAAAGATTCGACGAGGACATTGGTTATTTGGGGGTAACCGCCGCTCCCACTCGGTGGGTGCGTGTGGTGGCCAATCGTTTCGAAGTCGTCACCTGTTATCCAGCCTAGTACAATGAGACTGAATTGAAGAAGAAGGGGACGTACTACTTTAATGCTTACATCCCAGTTTGTATTTGTTCCCACTGTATTTTTACCCCTGATACCTTTTTAGATACAGTTATGCTAAAGGGGAGAGGAAGGCAAAGCAACAAGCTTTGCCCAAATAGTTAAAGAAAAAGGCAAAGCGACAAGCTTTGCCTTAAGAGGAAAAAAAGATTGCCCCCCTTTATTTTATTTTATATTTTTTTTAATGAATAATTTTATCAGAATCCGAAGGATATATGACATGTGTAAAATTGAGTGAAAATAAAATATATTGCATAAGAAGAAAAAAATATGAGAGATGGTAATGTTATCGGGTGTCATGAAATGTAACAAGATAGAAAATTATAAAACTCGCTACGACTCTTTCCTGACAACCACTCCTCACCGAGCGTTCGACTGAGAAACACGTCACCTTAAAAGCCATCCAAGAATAACCCCTCACCTCACGCTCTTGTGACCCATCCTTAGACTTTAACATCCATAAACCAATAGGTTCTTATATATAGAGACTGCATGGACACGACTTTCTCTCCAAAACAACCCGAATCTCCTTCATACCCTACTACTCCTACTACGACCCCATAACGACCGCTGAAAAATGTTGAGTGGTAAAATCACAACCTTCACCGAAATAGATTTCGATCACCAACTACAAGGACCCTTCAGTTGCATCATCAGCGGTACGTCTGGTTGTGGAAAATCACGCTTGGTGAATCGATTTCTGAGAGACGTTAACAATTTGGTCACACCGCCGGTGGAAACGATCTTTTATCATTACAGCGAGTGGCAGCCCCTCTTTGAAAAAATGCAAAAAGACTACGGAGTGGAATTCAGATAAGGTCTTCCCAGCAAAGAAGACATAGCAGGAGAAGAAGAAGAATCGACCACCCCTCGACCACACACTCTACTGATATAAGTGGGGTAATGTTGAATGACCCCACTTTGAAATCGCGTGAAAAAATGCTGAAATACAAGAGGTTGTTGAATAGGTTACAATTCTTTCTGGCAAATCCCAACAACCACACAATTCCTGCATCCACTCTCGTACCACCACCGACCCCCCGAGCTTCCATCCTTGAAGTGTTGCTTGAACAAGTTCCACAGAGGAAACGCAATGCCACCACCAAGCTGTTTAAGAGATTGCAAAAATCTGACTTGGTCAAGTGGAACGACGATGGTTCGGTGAGCGAGATGATGGGTCGAAAAACGGATCCCGCCAGTCGAATTAGCATAGTGAACTTACTGAACGACGCCAGCAGGTTGAGGAAGACAGTGTCCAGACCCGAGGGGTACACGTCGTTCAAGCTCGTGCTGAGCAT
This sequence comes from Acholoe squamosa, assembly GCA_949317995.1. NCBI lineage: Eukaryota > Metazoa > Annelida > Polychaeta > Phyllodocida > Polynoidae > Acholoe > Acholoe squamosa. The sequence continues at coordinate 37,707,798 of OX439040.1, read as the reverse complement.
GGAAGATCCCACCGGTTCCTTGATCGGAAACCAAGTCTATAAAGCAGGGGGTCCTAACAAAGCTTCGGACAGAATACCTGCCGGCAGAGGGAGGAAACGAACAAGTTCCAACAAGGAAGAGGAAGACGCCGAGGACTACTACTACTACGAGGACTCTGACTTCCAGCAGGAGATCCCCTGCTACACCTCGCCCTCCCTCTGTCAGGACGAGTAATCAAAGCAAGAAAAAGAAAGGACGCTCATGGAGGTGAAGCACAAATTATTGAACATATCAGGACTCATGGGGATACTAAATTGAAATTCATAAAGCGCCAAGCCAGAACAAGCTTCTATCAGAAATCACCATACTACAGGGGGGTTGAACTATGGGATAGCCATAGAGCAGAAACCCAAAAGTTATCGACCAAGAGGAAATTCAAAAACGCAATTAGGAAACTAAACTTATAGCGGCAGTTAAAGCTGAACCCCCATGTGCTTATTTCTGCAAGGCCCCACACTTCTATTACTTGTAAACCTTAAACGTAATTTGAATTTATGCCACATGGCTATATAAGAAATTGCTGTGAAGTGACGGCTCCATCCCACTTTTGGACCTAGTTTAAGCGCGCCATTTCAATCTGGAATTGTGAATTGCATATGGCTGCGGAAAACCGTTCCCTCGGAACGAGTCCGCTTCAATAAATAATAATAGTTCCTTATTGACTCCATAAGAAGTTCCATAACTTTGCTTCCCCCCATAAGGCCTTTAATTACAATAACTTGGATTACGTATCCACCTCTGGGATTTTTGGCATTCAGGGGTAATAAGATAAAATAAACCAACAAATTTCAGGCATTTGTCCCTTTATCCAATATATGCTTGTCGAAAATCTACCTTTTACGTATAGTGGCTAATAGGTAAATTTGTTGCCCTAAAACGAGACTTTTCTTGGCCTTTTTTTATTTTTTCCTCTGGCCGGCCGAATTCTCATGAGCAAGTTATATCTAACCTCTGTAGTCCCAATGACACAGTTTATTTTGTCAAAACATTTGATTTTTTAAGTTATTAGAAAACTCGATCTGTCCATAACTTGATTTAAGGAGGATGTAAGTTGGCCGTAAGTTGTCCGTAAAGGGGTGATTCCACGCCAAGGAAAGTTTCCGTCAGACAAGCCTAGCAGGCACTTGACTTTTGCCTGAAAAACGTCAAACCTGGTTCCATTAGGGAAAATTAACAGTTAAAAGGAAAGGGTAGTTATGTTGACTTTTGTTTTCTGACGGAAACTCTGCCTGACGTGGAATAGGCCCTTATCAAAGTAACCTTCATATAGCCGAGAAACGCAAGCCAGCATGCATTTATGCAATCATAACAGAGCTATCGTGTTTTTTTTTATTATTATTATTCTATTGAACTATATGTATTAGAATGACCACATCGTGCTTTAGGATTAACAGGAACAAACATTGCTTGTAAAAAGCCCATAACAAATCCTATCTAAATATTATAATATTTATTAGTCTATAGACTAACATTGTCAGACCCCACCTTCAAATTTGGTGTTTGAGTAACTAATGACTCACTATTGTGGGACAAGCTCTTCTCTGGGTAGGGTAGGCCCGGGGGATACAGCTGCATTTCGTTATCTGGAAATAGGCTGGATATATATAAAAAAAAAATCAATAATATTAGCAGATGTACATGTTTCATAAGGATTTGTCGATTTCAAGGAATGACCATGTAATTTTGTTGAAAACTATAGAGGACAGGATCCCACCTTAAAAGCCATCCAAGAATAACCCCTCACCTCACGCTCTTGTGACCCATCCTTAGACTTGAACATCCATAATACCAATAGGTTCTTATATATAGAGACCGCGTGGACACGACTCTCTCTCCAAAACAACACGGATCTCCTTCATACCCTGGCTATAGGATATACACCCCCTCCCATTCCCCCAATGAGTCCGTACGCGTTCTTGACCCTTGAGGGGGGGGGGAACATATAGCCTGGATATGGTTTGTAGACGAGAGATAAAGAGAGAGATTTGAGAGAGAGAGAGAGAGAGAGAGAGAGAGAGAGAGAGAGAGAGAGAGAGAGAGAGAGAGAGAGAGAGAGAGAGAGAGAGAGAGACGTGATATACCTGAGGCAAGAAATCAGTTTGATGCTTTCCGGTCAGTCTGTGACCATTTGTAGTTATTTACATCGACCGCACCGCCCCTGCAGTTCATTTTTTTATTATCCAATAAAGAAATAAATCAGTGCTCATCTGGAAAAAAAAGAACCCCTCTTTTCATATCTATATATACACATGACTTGTATTTATAAGTATTAATATATATGGTGCTCAGGGGCCAGGCTATAGGGACCAATAGTGATTCTGATCGACTTCATAATCATATATTAAGCATTGCCATAGTAAGTAAGTGAGGACATTAATTTTCATTATGATGGACAGCAGACATCACTGTTGGCTGAAATGAATGAATAAATGAATACAATAGATGAATGGGATTTTTTTTGTGTGAGTGTGACGCGGTCGGTGATGAAGCATATATCTTTGTCGCACATGTAATGGCCTAACATTTCACAAAAGCCTACAATGCCTAATGATGTTGAATGTCTAAGTCAGCAAATATATGCAGAGGAAATGGCTTTAGTGGCAGACGCAGTGTTGACCGGAACAGCCCCATAGCATCCACGTGACCGAGTAACGCCACCCACCTAGCAGTGGGATCCGGCAGTGAAAGCAGACGACATTTTACGTTCTCAATGAACACGTGCTGCGAGGATCTCGTGCCCTGCTACACCCATCGGCACACGGGATGTAACCAGTTGTGAACTATAGAAGACACCAATACACAAAGACTCAGGTCATCGTATACGTTATACTGGAGCTGTGATCGGATATCATATTGGTCCATGTGATAATAAAATTCTGGCGAATTTTATTTGAGGAGTTCCTCATCACAGTGCAGAGCTCATACATATATGATTGGATTTCAGTATCATTAGACATATCTCTGACCCAGAGACAGAGATAAGCCTATATCAAAGTAAGTGAGGGTGGGTTGGTAGTTTCCTCGTTGTGGAAGCAGACTGACCACCACTGACTGAGTTCTCATACTCAGCTCACTAAGACAGTAAGGGCCACAAATAACTCGGACTATTCCTGGATCCTTGGTTGCAGAACACGTACCATTCTATCTGACTTGTTACATCAGGGCACGTAAGCCATCTTAAGGTAAGCAATTCTCATCATACCCTCGGCAATACATTACTAAAGAGAAGTATTCCAGCATTTTTCTTTGTATTATTTCATCTATCTCGATCTAAATCATCATTACCTAACAGATAGTCCCAATCATTACAAACCAATACTATTATATATGCACTTTATGGAGGCATTTGCTGTATTTATGCTATAAGACCTCCATTTCCTTTGTCAGCATAATGCATCAATGCAGCCTTAGCATGAGGGTTATGATTTAATTTTGATACTTCGGATATGCATCACTAATATGTGCCGAGCTCGGGCGTCCTCCTTACGACGTGCTACTCCCTTGTTGTCTCCAATGAAGGGTAAAAAGTCATCAAGTTTAAGATTTATATGGATGAACAGATAAGTTTTTCGCATCAATGCCCTCATGGCTATAGGTTTATATGGTACGTCATATGTAGATGATACCTATCTAGCAGGTAACAAGTGAGGATTGCAAGGGCATTTTATCATCTGAAAGCTGAAAGGGCTCAATTATTCGTTTGGTGTGTGTGTTCGCGAGTTTGATGAAATGCGCTTTATAGTGTTGAGGGTATCTTTCATGTGGGCTCCATTTATCCTCTCATGTTTACCAACCCTAAAAGCGGTAACACGAATGGTTGTTACAAAGATATTTATAATAGGAATTTCATATAGAACAAAAGCCAATAAATGCCATACAACCCATAAAACTATATTAGACACAGGACAGACCCTTTTGAAATACCAATGAAAGAGTATTACTCATCCGTCGGGATATATGAAAAGTTGAAATACCCTATATAGCAGCGCCATTGTGTGTACCCTTATGAAACATTGTCATAATAAAACGCCTCTGGGACACTCTTTGCGTTTTAATGCCTCAATAAAGGTCTGAGTCTGGCTGGACAGTGTTGTAGTGCTATATAATTTATACTACCGCAATACCTCGCGTATAAGGAGCGTCTTATACACGTGAGGAAGGATCAGAGCTTGGGATGGACCATGTAGGCGAGGCTACCAAAGTTCCAAAAATCAAGCCCATAGCTGAAACTTTCATTTGACTAGGGTTCCTCTTATAAACTAGGTGTGCCTTATACGCGAGGTATTACGGTCCTTCACCCAAACCATAGGAGGAACAGGAGGGTGTGTGTGTGTGGGGTGAGGTACTTTCCTTGTGTCCACACTATTTGTTTGACTGTCTCATAGTGCTGTGTCAACTCTTCCCCATAATATATCACCGGCTGACCTCATGGAACTGACACAGGCGGACACCGCCTAAATATTGACCTTAGGCCTGCCAATAGGAAGTTCCTGTTACCATAGTAACCTCAATGTTTGGGGGGGAGGGGTTATATACATATAGCGTACTATACCATGAGCCTGGACTGACAAGACAATACCAAGACAGTTATGGGTAGCTTTATCCAACAAGTACAGGCATGTCCTAGTGGTCTATATAGCCTAAAATTGATGATGAATAGCTTCACTGTAAAAAGTTAATGTATACATACAGCAAATTTTGCTGTTATCATACAGTAGAAGTTGCTGTAGTCTAACAAACAGCAAGTTTTGCTGTACAAGTACCAACTTTGTTGCTGTAAATACAACATTACAGCAAGTACTGCTGTGGGCTTACAGCAGTTTTCATTCTTATATTTGCTGTAGCCTCAAATACAGCAACACCTACTGTTCAGTTACTGAATGTATTACTGTAGATGCAGGATTACAGCAAGTATTGCTGTAGACACTGTGGTTCTATCACTTGACACCAGGTGTCCTTAGCATCTCTTAGGGAGAGAATTTTCCTTAATGCTGGATATATTTTCATTTATGAAAAAGAGCTGAAATGTGTGATATAATTGAATAATGCACAATAGTGACCATGTTACATTTTAGTTTGATAATATGCGGAACTCTTCATTCATCTATGTAAACTCAGGCAGAAACTTCCATAATCTGCCACACACACCTTTCCTGTGGCATGGAATTAAATATGAGTATGGATACCCAGCTTCCTTGGGTATCAACTAATGTATCTGTTGTCACACTTGCCCATTGTGACTTAAGTGTGATACTCAATGGCTAGTTTTAAACCCATTTAGCCATAAATGATGTTACATGGGTGGCTATCAAGCTGACCCAACTACATATCTCAAATTGGTCAGGCCAACCAAAATGCAATGACTGTAACATTAAAATCTACTGTATATTTACAGCAAATTCCAATCTACTGTATATCTACAGCAAATTCTACTGGAACCATAGCTGCCAGCAACTTTTGCTGTACTAAAACAGTAGCATGATCAACATTAGAAGGTACTGTAGATCAACAGGAGATGTTGCTGTACCTTTACAGCATGTCAGTTGCTGTAGACCTACAGTAAGTCAGTTTGCTGTAAACCTACAGCAAGTCAGCTGCTGTAGACCTACAGCAAAATCTACTGGAACCACAGCTGCCAGCAACTTTTGCTGTAAATGTACAGCACTTACTATTTACAGTGTTGTTAAGAAAATAAACTACACTATCTATGGACTTAAATATGTTTGTCATCCCCCCCCCCTCCCGGAATTTCCCCCTCATGACCGCTCAATGAAATTGAATAATCAAATTTACCTAGGTATCATTTAGGTCCCATTTAGTTTCTTTTGTCCCTGGGTCAAAATCTGAATTGGGACAGACCAAGGGGAATCCCTTTTATTTTGCTCTTTGGTATCTATCTATGAGTGAACATCATCTCGCATTTGGTGCCTTTATCGCCGTAGCATGTCCCATCATGGACGCATGCTGTTTTTCGGAAATAGCCATGTCACCCTGTAGAATCTAAAAAATAAAATCAGTGGGCTAAAAGTAACCATTAATGTCCATGTCTCTGTCGATTTTAAGAAAGTTTATCTTCTCCTATCGATTTTAACGAGTAACAATGTCCCATGTCACTATGCCCAAAGAGGTCAATGTCACCATCTCGACTTTAGGGTTCGAGGGCATGCACTCTCTCTAGAATAATGCCCTCGTGTGGTTAAACTACCGATGGCGGTGGTAGCTGGTGGGGGGGGGGGCGGGGGGGGGACTGATTGTCCCAGATTTTTATCATATCAATTGTGAGTTCACTTGTTGGAGTGATTTGATAATGTCTCCATTCGGAGTCTTAATCTATCTTATGACAAGTAATGGGCTGTAACACTGCTCCGGGGGTGGGCACTCCCCCAGCTTTGGATACCACGTTTGTTTGAATATGATTCCAATGCAATGTAAAGGGACCATTTTTTGGCCCTATAGACACTTTTCCCAAATAACCCCAACAATTGAGGGTCCCTTGTTTACTAGTGGTGCTTTTTTAGGCAAATTTTGAATGTATAGGGGGTATCTTCGGACCAAAGGGAAGCATTTTCACCTCTTTTCGGTTCCTACCCAGCAAATTGTCGTCATCTGTCGCCATGATTGGTCATCAATGGTGACTCCTTTTTGAGTGATAACTCATTCCGTCATCTTTCGCCACTGTGTGTTAGACTCATGTGGCATAGCAATTGCTATTCCTGGTGATCTTGTGCTATGACATCGTGTTCCATCTAGCGACATGTGTGAGCCACTTCACACAGGTTGACGAGGACTCACAACAATTTGCTGGGTAGTTGGATGGTCTCCCTTTATTAGGGCTGGTCTTTGACATTCTCCCAAGAAAAGGGTTTCAAATTTGAGGTGACTGAGCCCTTTATTGATATTTCCTACCAAATCCTGGGCCATGCTCGCACCTAGAACCCCTCTGTGTATGGACCCCATGGCGATGTTGGAAATTCATTCAAATAAGTGTCTTTAAAGCCCGGGGTTAAAAGATATTATGCTAGATGCGTTTAAGGAGTTTGGTTTAAAAGACACCAGAAAGCCCCTTTAGAAAACAAACTTCCAAGACAAACGCTACAGGCTGATCAATGTTAGATCTTCTATTGATAATCTCAAAATTAATGTCCCCTTTGAACACATATTGTCCCCCGCCTCTGGCGTCGGGATCAGTGCCATAACGATGGCATTGCAAATGCGATCAGTGCCTTATGCTAGAAGCACCTGATCTCAGAGATGTAAACACAAACAAAACCACCGATTCACGGCCAACTGACGGCTGTCAGTCACTGATGCCTGTGACGTCATGACCTCATTATCTGAATCAAGGCTCGCTGAGATCAGGTGCTTCTAGCATGAGGCACTGTTCTCATTTGCAATGCTGTCGCTATGGCACTGATCCTGTGCCAGAGGCACATGATTTGTGTTCACAGGGCTGCTCAAATAACTCTGGATAGTATTAGTTTGATATATAAAAAAAATCCCTATGTCACGGTGCTTATTTTCAATTTATGACTACATGTGTACATGAAAATGCCTTAACTATAGAAATGAATGGGAAAAACATTTTTTCATATTTTGCATCATGGTGAATTAGCTTCTATTGATTCATCTACGAGACTCTCTGAATATATAAGACATCTTTACAAACATTTTAAAAGAAGAAAAATGGGGGTTCATAGTTGAAATGAAAAAGTTGTGATTTTTTTTTAAATATTAATTTTCCATTAACTATAGGGCCCTATGGGAAGAATTTTACACTATGTACCTAGACCGGGAAAGATATTCCAAATTGGTTTCAATGAAAAATACTACTCTCAGAACAGGTGTTTAGAGTCTAAACACGAAGAGTTTGCTTCCAAAACGCAACAAATCGATTCCAGAGTTTCAGCATATACCCATGCTTGTAGTGCTCCCCTGTAGTGAATCTTAGAGCTAGCATAATGAAATCTTTACTAAATAGACTCTAGACAGCTGAAAAATATAATTTTCAAATAAAATTGTTTTTTGATACATTTAATTATGTCTAGCATGTAGGCTTTTGAAATATTTGCCTATTTTTCCAGAATGGCGTTTATTGCGTTTTGGAACCAAACTCTTCACACATTCCTAACCATGATGTTGTCCCACTTATGGAAAGAGAAGAGTGGCTAGACCGGGCAGTCTTCTGAAAAGATGTTTAAACCCTACACGTGTTAAGAATGGAGACAGATAGTGTTTAGAAAAGACCTAGTGTTTAGATTGTGTAAACTTCGGTTTATTTACTAACAACTAAAGGCAATCAATAAGGATAAACAGTCTGTCTCCAAGAGGACTGACTACCATGTGTCTGAACAAGTGACACCCATCTCTTTTCCAGAGAATAGTTGCCTAGGTTACCACTCAGTTGGAATTAATGGTTCAGGAACTAAGTGAGGTTCCCTATTCATCCATGTGTTTGGGCATTTAACATAAAAAAAGTATTGAAATTAAAAATTAAAGACAATGTTACCCTAAACATATCAGAGATGCCACTCACTGGCCAACAAATACCAGGAAAACTGGACTATTGACACATCTTCCCAGGAATTTAACTTAATTCAATACAAAATTCTTGGAATCAAAACCAGGAATTCCTGATAAACCAGGAAAAGTGGCATCTCTGACATATGAAACATTTAGACGTTTTGAATAACTTCCAAGATTTGAACACTATCTTTTCAGTGTCATCATCTTCTAAATTTTTCTCTGTATTTACAGAATTTGAAATCAAGACATGGGTGTCACCAGACAGGTTACCAGTAACATCTGGAGGATTTTGCCGTTACTTCTAATGCTGCAGCACCCTACAAGAGCTGGCTTCTTGTTCTTTTCATCTCCTGGTTATGAAGGACTTAAGCCAGCTGGACTGTGGGGAGGCTACATCAACAATTCTGAACATGGACAGGCTAGGAACCTCTTCATGAATGGCTTCCAAGAACTTGAACTACCTAGTGCCTTTGTCTATGATGGTATGCGAATCAACACTTTGTCATATGACCCAAGGACATTCCACGCTCTTGTTGAGGTGGAGGAAGTCCAACGAAGAGTGAATGTTGTAGGTAAAGGAAGCATTTGTCCTCAGTATGAGCCATTGATTATCAATGAACCAAAGCCTATGGGCCAGCCTATGACAACACTGATACCTGATGTGGTACTCACAGACAGGGACAATCCTTTCTTCATGGACACAGCTTGTGGATGGAAGTGTGGATGGAGTGGCTTTGCCCTCTATGATGGCAGAGTATACTTTATTCTAAGTGCCATCTTTGGGTTCCGCTTGGAAGAATTGCAGCGCAAGATCCAAATAAGAGTCTTAAATGCAGCCTGCAAAGATGTCATTGACAAAGCCATAAAATATGAACAAATTGACACACAATTCCCAATTCTTCAGTGCTCTGACCATGTTGTAGATATATACCAACATGCCTATGGTGACCAACACCCGCTTGACACATGGGTAGCCAGCCCTCTGCGAATAGTCCATGACCGACACATAGGAACCATGTACTTTCTACTGCAGCTCATACAAAAGGCAGACTGTGATGTGACAATGAGCTTAGTACAAACTAATGATGTATCCCGAAGTACAGTGTGGGTTCATAATGTAAGTTTACCAAGTATCTATGGAGGTAACGCTCGGATACGTGGGTTTGGCTCCATAGATTACCGAGATGGGATGCTGTGCTGGACTGCTGCAGAGGTACTTCTGTGCGGACCTATACATGGAGACAAGGTGAGCCTTGTCTCAATGCTACTGCCACCTGGGGCTGCACACTCTGCAGGTATCTGCACTGGTAAGTATGCCTTACATATTTGTAACACTGAGTATTTGTTTTATGAAGCTAATCATTATCAATTACTAGTCCTCACTTGCCTGACTTGATAAGCTTATCAACTAGCTGTTTTTACCAGAGTATTCCGTGGAAGAAGTAGACTGAGACTTCCAATATCTATGAATGTTGTACCTCTTAATGAATTACAAAGTAGTTTGAACTTTTCTTTTTAATTTAATTAAAACAACATGTCTTTTCAGGTGATCTACCCTTGGCAAAGGTTTTGACTGGTGTCACTGTAGTAACTGCTACACCTTTAAGAGTCTACTTTGGCTGCTATTCTGAACTTTCTGGTCATGGAGGTGCAGGACTTGTGGAGGTCAACCTGTCCAGTGCTAATGAGGTTGTCAAATCTGTTTATGGTGTCACTAGTGGTGGTAAAAAGGTATATGCTAACGGAGTCTTCTATGTGGAGAGTTTATGTGGCCCATGCACAGAGAACTGTGGCAATCAGCAGGACAGAACAACAAGTGTTTTTAGGACCACAACATCAGGTACCACAGCATCAAGAAATTGGCTCGACGGAAGCCCAAAAGATGGTGCTTTGACAGGAGCAGGACGGACATTAGTCACAACATTAAAAACAGTTATTTCATTAATGCTGCACACAATGTTCGTAATTGTATTGACTTTGTAAATGATTTGCAATTGGAAACACAAGTAGCCTAAGAATCCTTAAGAGAACTGATACACTGTGAAAATCAATTATGAACAACAGTGGTATGATATTATCATCTTCCATGATTACTATCGTTTTAGACAAAGCGTTCTTCATTATTTTGTTTTTTTCTGGACAATTTACAGATTGCTTTTAATTAATTGCTATAAATTGACACTATTTTCATACATAAATATATTATGTGCAGCATTATGAAAGATTCAAGTATTAGTGATGAAAATTAATTAGTTAAATTACCCTTTCACGCCTGGATTTCCGTTACTCTATGGGATTTGCGTGCAAATCCTGCTTTATCGTGTTGAAGTGGCCAAGAGAATTGATATTGCATTTACATAATAGAAAAAAAATGCTCTAGGTATGATTTGTATAAGTTATTAGAATGATCTCCATGATAAGTAATGCTGGGCTAGCCTGCAATAGAGAAGACTTGGAAATGCAGCTATTGTATCAGGCCAATGAAACACAGTGGAGTTGAACAGATCTGATTATCTTTAGTTTCTGTTATCATGAAAGTTTACCTAGTTTTTATGTCCTGCCATGACATATTTATAATGGACAATCTTGGCATGTCTAGGGGATCTAGACACTACTTTTTGTAAGTAACATTATGCATTCAAACAGCTGAATACCATTTTTGTATAAAAGGAGCATGAAAGAAAAATTAATGGCTATATAATGTAATATATATTCTAGAGTCATTCATGGATGGAAGAAATGAACGTGAGGTAGGTAGCCAAGATGTACATAACATTTAGTTTTCATTTCCCATAGAATGCATTGGTTGTATATTTTGATCCATGAGACTAATGTGATATTACTAGGATTGTTTAAACACTTGTATCTACTCTACATTTTAGAGACAGAGACCAGTTGGTTTTAATAACATTTTATCACATCACAATTAACGTACAAAGGTTTACAGGCATACGCCTCAGGCATTTTTCCTAAATGCTATTGACACATTTGGGAATACTTTTTCAGAGATGTAGATTGGCATATTAGTCAGATTCAATAGATCATAAAGAATGATGTTTCTTTGTATAATTTGGCAAGTCAATTAAACAGACATTCATGTCTCTTTTGGCAATAATTTGAATAGGTTTACCTCGGTAAATACATTTCCCCAAATACACATAAATTTACATATGATGTAGAACAACTTTAAAATGCTTACCGGTATACAAACAATAGATTCAAAACCTAGTATTTGGCACATGCTTCTTGACACCAACAGATAGATGAAATATGACTTGATAATATCAAGGAAGAGGTGGGGCTTGATCATAAAAGTCCCAGAAATCATCATCCTCCTGAGAATTTTTTGCAGGGGCGGGTGGCGGTGGCAAGGTTGGTTTTGGTGTGAGTGGTGGTGTTTTGAATTCAATGTCCTCAAACACAATATCATTCAATGGGGAAGGTGCCTTCTTTTCAGGCTTTGGCTTAGGTTTGGGCTTTGGCTTAGGCTCCTTTGGCTTTGGTGGTGGCGGTGGACGTGTTGCATTGCGATCCCAGTTGACCTTGAATTTAGGACGATTCGCATCATACTCTTCCCACTTTTTCATCATTCGACCACGGAGAGTTTCGTACTGCCACCAAAGACCTGGGGGAATACACACATGTGTGCTGGGTCATCTCTCAAAGTGCTGCTACCTATTGGCCAACAACTGTTGCTACCACATTGAATAAGTGAGAGATTCAACCCTAAATATTGATATCTTTGTGCTTCACCCATATCATTAATGTTGAATAATGAAAGAGAATGTATCAACTAAATAAACATTCATTTCTTGCCTGAGGATGGAAACATAAAGTGATGTTGCATACAAGGTGCACCCTGAGTTGATGCTAATCTTCTTAGGTGCACACAAGTATATGCCGTGGTTTGTATGCAAGGTACTGCAGTACTCATACAATGAAGGTCTGAATAGTTCAAAACATATCATAACCCTTTTTATGAAGCACAAAAATTACAATATCTGTTTGTAGTTGTATGCTAGAAATCTACTTGCTACATACCAGTACTATAGACTAGATTGTACAAGAATGATATATACATGCAAATAAAACTAATAATGCCTTGCACAGATAACAGAGGATAAACAGCTGCCCTGTGCAAGGAAAATATAGATCATATAAAATCAAACAAAACAATAGGGTAATTGTAGCTAGATCAATCTGCCCTTGCTACATTTGCTATCTAAGACAGTCCTACACAACAAAACTATACTGGACAGTGCTTTTGAATAATAAGTTCCTAGATCTATTCTAGTGGCTAAACATAGCACTATCATTTTCTAGCTAGTAATGGTCTGACCAGATTTGTATCTGTTCTGGCTCATTATTTGGGGTTAGGTTCTATCCCATCCCAGGCCTTTTTGACGCGTTCACGAAGGACGTTTTGTTCAGCCCAAGTACCTACAATAGAAACACAAGCACTCAGCCCACAATCCCTATGTAGGCCATGATATGCCAATTATATTGCAAGCAAAATAGAATTCACTCATTTTAACTGATGATTGGGAAGCCAGAGAGTCATAAGGAAATTATACACCTATATGATTAGGAAATAGGAGGTCAATGTAGGAAACATCTAAAAGGAAGAGCAATCTTAGCTTCAACTTAATCACAGTGTTCCCAATCTACTGAAATACATTATTTTTTAGATGAAATCCATTAATACCTCATATTTCAATTTGCGTGCAATATGAACATGGCCTACAAGGGGGAATTTTCCAAAGGTTGATCTGTGGGAGCATATCAGGATTTTTATTTCACTGATATCAGCCCACATTTCATCCTAAATTGTGGCATTTATATAAATCCATGTTCATTTAATAGGTAATGGGATAATGTTGAAAGCAAAGACCTAAGAAGCACACAGAAAAGATAATTTGAAAATGCAACTATAGAAAGAGTTAAGAATGCCTGCCCAAATTCTTTCAGTGAATGTTGAATTGTTTTAGGAATGTTGGCTTTTTCTGAAGAAGGAATGAACTTTAAAGGAGAGGACTTTTAGAAAAAGGACACCACTCTGAATGAATTATAGCATTTATAATCATACTTACTAAGTTCATCTCTCTGGTATTTATACTCATCAGTTTCTGCGACCCGGCGTCTGTGCACATCATCATTAAAGTTCTGTTTCATTGTTCCAATCTTGTGATTGGTTGTAATTGAGGGGCCGAATATGTTTGACCTTGTGGATGTGCCAATCTCTTGGTAAGAAGGATCTAAATTCTCCTCTGGCATTTTTATAGTATCAAGTGTTTTGTGTGGTCTGTGGGCTACATGGCGTGCACGCTTTTGCTCTTCGATAGTGCGCTTCACCTTTTCTGGGTCAGCGAGAAGCATCTGGCAGACCTGGGTACCAAATTGATGCTGTATGTTAGCAGGAATGACCATGTCCTCAACTGCCACCTTAGCCCCTGTGCCCTCCTTCATGTAGACTTCCTTGGGCACTGCATATGGGTCCCTATGCCTCTTGAATTTCTGCATCTGTGGCACCATGTGGTTGGGTTTGTCAGCTATCTCAGTGAAATCCATGCCCTTAGAGAGGGGGTCACCAATCAGACAGTATTGGTGGACTGGAGGTTTGTTACCATACTTATGATGGTTGTAGTTACCACTTTTGAGCCCCACAGAATTCATTTCTGCTGTATGTTCAAGGTCCTTCTCTGTCATTTTCTGACTCTGCTTAGAACATTCACGTGTCGGCTGGCGGATGTCACCTTTTGACTGGACCTTGAAGTAGCGTGACTTTTCCTCTAGTGATGACAAGAAATTCTCTGCCTTGGATGTCTGTTTCTGGTTTTCTTCAAATTGACTGCGATTTTTCGAAAGAAGTTCTGCATCTGAGAAATAACATATCATGGATGAATATATCAATTTGTTTGGCCAGATGAATGGAATCAGGATGGGGTTGTAATCAGGATAGTTGTAATGGAACCAATAATAGTTGGAATGGGTTCAGGATGGTTTGCATGCAGACAGCTGATTCAACCTCTCCGTTTAGACTTGAGATGCATGGATTATGAGATGATAGAAGATTGTTGGCTAAAGAACTTTTAAGTGGGAGGGCTTTTTTGGCATTAAGTTGACAGAGTTTTACAAGTCTAGTTCATTTGGAGTGATGGTGCATAAACGATGCATCCAACTAGAGTTGGCATCAAGTTAGCTTTTAGGAGTAAGAGTATGTATACTGTATGTACCCAGACCTCATTTAACTTAAGTAGGTATTAGGAATAGGTAAAATAAATTAACCTGGCTCACAAATGACTTGTACTGCTGGAGAGCGATTCCTGCCTTTTTGAGACAGCGCTTTCTCTTCTTCATATGATTTGAGATTCAGGGAGCGGAGTTCCTCCACCAGATGCTTGTCTCTTCGTTGTAAAGTAGTCCCAAAAAGTGTCTGTTTAGGATGGGCCTGGGTGAGTGCTGGCTTGTTATCGAGCCAGCTGCGGCCAGGTGCAGCCTTCGGCACATCGATCATTTGTACCGACATCCTAAATCGTTTAGTAGAAGAATCCGCCTGCTGTGAAGGCCTGAAAAATTATATAGACCTCTGGTTTAATGGTTAATAGTTAAACAGCCTTATTGATATGAACACACAAGCAACACTCATTTTCAGAACTATATATGGTACTACAAAGGCATGCAACAAACATACATTTTTTATATGGTATGTTGGGGTAATATGCAACTATGGCTTCTTATTAAAATTCATCAAGATGTAATCGTGTAGGTGAGTGCAACATTTGTAGGCCCCTACCACACAATAAAGTGAGCACCAAAGAGTGGAATGCAGTAAAATATGAGTATAATTAATAACACTCATATGTCTATAACAATTAACACCTTACTCAGGGAAAATAGCATCCAATCAATTTATGTATGCATTCAAATAAGATATCATAGCCCATAGCACCCAACATATAGGCTGCAGAGATTGAAGGTTTGGGGAATCTTTAGGGAAGTGTGAGGGCGTAGAACCACATACCCACCCCTGCACTTGGGATGGGTTTCACATATAAGCCGCACCTTACATCCAGGGTGCTAAAGTATGATCATATTGCAGGCAAGGTACTCTATTACCGTACCTCGATCCTGTGGGGTCACATACAGCACCCCAGGTGCTGTATGTGACCCCACATACAGCACCTGGGGTTGGGGGCCATCCGCAAATGACGTCATGTTGGAGGGGGTGGGGGTGGGGGGTTAGGGGGTGTGGATGGGTGGTTCCCCATGTCACATGTCGATTTTAAAAAATGGTCATGGCACTTGTCACTTAAATCCCCATGTCCCATGTCACCTCTAAGAGCCTATGATGTCCTATGTCGAATTTAAGAAAGCACCTATGTCATGTCACTAATTGTTTTGCCTCATGTCACTAAGGCCCATGTCACATGTCAATTTTAAGAAATGGCCATGTCACCATGTCGAATTTAGTGGTCCATATCCATGGGTTAGGCCTGGCACCTTCAGCATTGTAAAATTGGCAAAATACATAACGGGGGAGGGGTCAAACATAGTCAAATTTTACATAACATCATCTATGGATGGCCCATTGTTTCACCAGCCATTTACAATACCCGGTATAGGTTGATGTGGTTTCACATATACATCAAAGGAGCTTCTTTAATATCATACAAAGTAATGTGGCGCTACGATAGCTATACGGGTACCCAGCTATTATACCTTCATATTAAACTAAAACATTAATTGGTATGGTGTACCCACACCAATACATGTATACGCTGTGGCCTAGCATATTGGATAGAGACACATAAGAAAATAGTAGTGTACAGTGCCTTAGGCTTAGGGAGTGGTCATTATTTATCAACAGGGGGGGGGTGGTGGGTTTTCGCGCGGACGCGCGGAAATTTTTTACGCCCCCCCCTCGACGGCAGTCAAAATTTTTTGCGCCCCCCCCCGCGCCGGAGGCGCGGAGAGTTTTCGCGCCCCTCTTTGATCTATAGTAGCGTGCAGGCTTTTTTGCTAAAAAGAGGGTGAATTTTTTTAGCCCCCCCTCAAGAGGGGCCAAAATTTTTTTAGCCCCCCCCTCGGGAGGGGTCTGAAAATTTTACGCCCCCCCCTCAAACCCACCCTCCCCCCCCCTGTTGATAAATAATGACCACTCCCTTAGCCTAGGCTAGGCCTAGGGTTATGTGGGGGGTCTAGATGGGGGGTCCCCATGTCCCTTGTCGATTTTAAGAAAAGCCCATGTCAAATGTCACTAAATTTGTATTTTCATCTGTCCTTGTCACTAAGCTCTATGTCAAGTGTCGATTTTAAGAAAGGTCTATGTCCCCTGTCACTATCTTTTTTATCCCATATGTCCTCGTCCCTAGAAGCCCCATGTCCTTTGTCGATTTTAAGAAAAAGTCATGTCACACTGTCGATTTTAGGGGTCTAGACCCATTTATGTCATGGGGATGGGATGTTGACTTTTTACCTACTGCAGTCTATATGGAGCTTGTTAATCATCCCACACAGCCACGATGCACTGCCCCCTGCCCTAACTTCCCAAGTACCGACAACACTCTAAGACATAAAGAGTGGATAGTGCTTTGTTTGGTTCTGTGATTTACAAACACTTACGGAGTGAGTGTCTTGTTTACCCTACACTTCTCGGCGGTCCATCGGCGTCCTAACGGCGTCCCAGGTTACCAAGCTCCACACACACCTGTCCCACACTACGTCATCACTTTGTGGGCACTCTCACCTGACACCTAGTGTTTAAAACACGAACTAACAGTTAGCTGGCAAATGGCAGGATACAACTTGTTACATCGGACTATGCCCTAGGGGCATACTCCGCGTGGGAGTGACGCGAAAATTACGCGGACAGCAGCAGCTGAGGCGTGCGCTTTCCCACGCTCCCCATGGCAAGTCTGGGAAAATGCCCCCAGGGCATCCATGGTAAGGATGATGCTCCCAGGACATGTAGGCCTATATAGGGTATTGGACTATGCCCCGGGGGCATCGTTTAGTACATGGATGCCCCAAGGGCATCATCAATTTTTTTTATGCATGTACGATTATCTAAGCTTACTATGAATGCCCTGGGGGCATTGTCCCCCATTGTTCTCTGTACCATGCCCCTGGGGCATCCATAATATGGATGATGTGTGATGATGCCCCCAGGGAATGCACTGATAGTCATATGAGTTGAAGGTTGGAGAGTGCCCCAGCCTAGTAGGCTCCTAATTCCCCCCTGATTAGCTTAAAGTCCAATATTCCCTGAGGGCATAAATGGATGTCCCAAGGGCATACCCTTGTTTAATACCGCTTCATTTATCATCAACTTTATGCCCTGAGGAGTAACATTTGTAGACTGTAGAAGGAACCCGGGAGAAGGAAGATATATGCCCTGGGGGGTATGTATACTTAGGCCCTTCTTGTAGCTAGCCCACAACTTGTGGAATTGTACTACATGCCTGGAGGGCATGCTTTGGTCAATCATGCTTTAAAGAAGCAAGAAATATGCCCTGAGGGTATGTTGCCCTTAGGGCATGTGCATGTTTTTCTGGTCAATGCCAGAACGTCTAGATCTAGAGATCAGGAATGGTCCTGTGTATGCCGGTGTACGATGGTGTAGGAGAAGTCCATAATGGATAATAATGTGTAACCAGCGATGCTGACAATGATAAGATATGTAAAGCAATTTAGTAAAAAAGGCAAAGAAAAAGGCAGTAAGGCAAGATAAAGTAATTGGTGTTTATTGGCGGACAAAAGAGTGGATGGCATGCTCCGCAGAGATTGGGATATAAATTGTCATGTTCAGGTCCATAATGAAATTTGAGATGGAAGGCCTGATGGCTCCAGTCGACAGATGAAGGAGATAAAACTTCCAAAATCCAATCTGAAAATGAAAGAGATAATTAGTTTAGGACCAGTAGAACTGGAGGGAGTAATGATGAATAATGGGAAGAAGAATATTAGATTAGGACAGAACTACTTTACAAAGTTGAGCAATGAAAAGGGAAATAAATGAGATGGTGATGTCATGAGACAAACACATGTCTCTGCGCAGGCGCGCCGGGATAATAATAATACTTGAATAACATATTTGTAGAATTCAGAGTAGGAGACAGTGAGTTCGTTCAGAGGGAGCATGGAGACAGCATTGGGAGTTGGGCACTCATATCTAGGCTAACTGTTAGCAGCTAGATACCATTAGATCACAACAGGGAGTAGCCTACTTCTGTTAAGGAAAGGAACATTTTAGTAGTGGAGATTCAAGATGCAGTTGTTAGTGATAACATCCTCACCTTTCACAAGCTGGGTAGATCTGGAGGTTGCTCAGACATAAGCAGTTGGGACTTAGAACAATACTACCTAGGAATGATAGTGTTTCAACTTATGAACCTATTACAAGGAGGAGATAGCAATCAACAGCAGTAATTAACATCAACGGACTCCAGGCCTGGGAAGGGCCTCTCCCTCTCCATGCAGGGATCCTCCCTGCATGGACTTAGGATCCACACTAAAGTTGAATCATCATAACAACAATTAAGACTCTCCATGTGAGTACACTGCATTAGTTAATTAGGAGACGAATTGGGCTAAACTTGCCTGCTGCCTTGCCTACTGTGTGATAATGCGCGATCTTAATAATTGGGAATTATTGCTGATGAGACTTAATGTGAAGAGGAGATAGTTATGGTGTCATCATTGCATGAACTAGAGGATATAATAGAGTGTTGATCATCGAAAGTTGTCGGAGTATTTGATGAACTGTTGTGCTCTTGTTGTGCTCTTGTTGTGCTTGACGTGTTAGTAGCCGAGGAGGAGGAACAATAAAAGTCTTCGGTCAGGAGGTATCTCTCACTAGTTTTATTTGAGTAGGAACACTGCGCGGCTGTTATGTGTACTGGGCTGTGGTAGTGACGCGCTCTACCATTTATAAGGAGCTAGCTCAAACCCCAAAATGCACTTTACTACATCTATATGCAGTAATTAGAAAGCAAGGTCTAAATAACATCAAATTAATAGAGTAAACACACAGTACACCTATGCCCTGAGGGCCGATACAAGATGCCCTGAGGGCATAGACTAGCATGGGTAAATTGCTGATTTCTGGAAGGCCAGCAATATGCCCTCAGGGCATGCATAATTCTGCGTGGCAGTCCCGAAAATATACGCGTCACCACAGGGGGCGGCACTGAATGCCCCCAGGGCATAGACCGATGTAACAAGTTGTATCCTGCTGTAAGATGGTTAAAAGAGGCCAACATACATCTCTCTTTTATCTATTTTTTTTTTCTTTGACGGAAGGGACACTATATCCGACAGGCAATATCTATTTATATTTTTAGTGCACTACCGCCAGCTATTATGCGTATATGATGGGTCTAGACCCCTAAATTCGACAGGGTGACATGGCCATTTCTTAAAATCGACATGTGACATGGAGCTTAGTGACAAGGACATGGAGAATGAAAAAGTTAGTGACATGAGACATGACCTTTCCTTAAAATCGACATGTGACATGGAGCTTAGTGACAGGGACATGGGGAAATAGAAATTTAGTGACATGTGACATGGCCTTTTCTTAAAATCGACATGTGACATGGGGACCCCCCATCTAGACCCCCTATATGGCCCGAAATTGAAACTTTTCATAGTACAGATAATTCCTAGATCCATTTATTGCATGCAAGATTGATTTTATAGGTTTGGGGGTCTAGATGGGGGGTCCCCATGTCACATGTCGATTTTAAGAAAAGGCCATGTCATATGTCACTAAATTTCTATTTCCCCATGTCCCTGTCACTAAGCTCCATGTCACATGTCGATTTTAAGGAAAGGTCATGTCTCATGTCACTAACTTTTTCATTCTCCATGTCCTTGTCACATGTCGATTTTAAGAAATGGCCATGTCACCCTGTCGATTTAGGGGTCTAGACCCATAGGTTTATCTCATCATTCAGGGCCATCAGGCTCAGCGTGCTTTTTTTGGTCATATTAAACCCTGTTCCGTTATCGGGGTTTAAACGAATATAAAATTAATCGATACTTACATGTAAGTTGATGATTAATTGTTGTTCCAGGAGCAACGATAGATCGTTGCGGGGTACATAGGAGATGCGCATGCGCAGATCCGTAGATGTCAGACGTCCGCTGGCAGTGAATCAATCGCTGAAAGAAATTTCGTTTATGGTACATAGGAAATCAATATCTATACTATTCAATTGTCGTAGTTATATAGATGAATTCGTATCGTCGAATAAGATCTATATATAGATATTATATTCAAGAAAGCTTGAATATTGTAGATTAATGATTATGCCTGACTGTCACTAATCTATTCATCCTAGGGAGGATGGGTGGGCCTATGTACCCCGCAACGATCTATCGTTGCTCCTGGAACAACAATTAATCATCAACTTACATGTAAGTATCGATTAATTTTATATTCCAGAGCGCAACGATAGATGTCGTTGCGGTCTCATAGGAGACTTTAAAGTTCAGCTGATTCACTGCCCATTTCCATAGTCCTATTATCTAATGTTACTAGTTCTCACAAACTTGTAGGAACTGTAACACAGGACTTTTTAGGAAAAGAAGTGAATAACTTTATTCATCCTGACTAAGGAGGCAGTCAGGTTTCAAGAAAAGTCTTGTTTGGTTAAACCAAAAGAACGCTTACTTTCACTTACCCTTCTTTTAGATTCAAAGAAGGTAAACAACACCCTTCTTTTTAGATTCAAAGAAGCCAAACAACAAAATCCCAATTGATTTTAGTTGTAAATAGCACATTAGTCATGTGCTAGAAAGAGGAATTTTCCATTTGGGAAATTCATTAATTAGATTACCTCAGGTTTGAGTTTCTCAAAGGTTAACAGCTGCTTAACCGTATTGTACCTCCTGATGTTGTACAATCTATGTAGTTCTAATACTACATAATTTGAGATAAATAAGCATGTTAAAATTCTCTAGCAGACATAACATGCAGAGAGTGTACAATCTTGCTGGTATGTATATAACAATCGTATTTTGTGCAAATTAAGCAGGTAAGACTGCTGCACAATATATGTACAGACAAGTAGTTATTTTACTAAAATAGTAGGCACACAAACAGCTATTAGTTGTACACCCTAGTGGCATGCATATGTACCATATAAGCAGCTAAGGCTTGCTTGGTCAGTTATGGTATGATACATATCATTCCTGCGTAAGAAGATACTGCTTAAATGAAAAAAGGGGGATATGTACAACTTGTTGTACCATTTAAACAGCTTAATCTGTTAACACCCATATTCACAATGTGGAAAAAGATTTCTACATTTATAATGTAGATTTGAACAGCTCACCATAAAGGTATGTTGTAAATCATAAGCAGCTGGTACATACATATAGGTGCAAAATATGGTACCTACACATATTGTACAACATAAGCAGCTATGACTGCTGGACAAGTATTTTAATCCATATGTTGTACAATTTAGTACACTTGTAATGTATATATAAACCATCTACATATATAATGTGAGCTTCAGCTGGTGCAGGCAAAACAGCGACCACATTTACTATGTAGAATGTGGTTTCTACATCCATAGTGTAAAGTAAAACAACTTACAGTCTTTACATGATGTACATACTGATCACTAATACTAAATACCAGTATGGTATAGTATATTGATCTTTTGTAGCACACAAAAAACACTCTGTCTAGTGTCGTGATAGCTTCAAATGAAGCTATTACCTATACTTGTACAAATCAGCAACTATGACTTATTGTACAAGCCAGAACCACTAGGCATGGTAGAGTGACAGTACTTGGATAGCTACTGCTGCAACAGTATAGTGTAAACAGTGAAAGTTGCTAATACTGTAAAGTGTACACATGTTTTACTGCATAGATAGGTTCAGCTGATATGGTAAACATATAAGCTGGCCAAATAAATAGCTAAGAAGCTAGTTTATTGGAACTATACGTTTGTACAATTTTGTCCTAGAAACTGGACACATTGTACCTTATCAACAGCTTGACATATTTACTTATTGTAAATAGACTACCTATGTTATCTAGCATAATCAGCAACCATAACTAGTACCACACAATTATGTGTATGTTGTACAAGAATAAACCGTTATATTGTTTATACAAGCACAAGCAGTAACAATGATACTGCATACAGTATTATACACCAAGTACACCAGACATGTCCTTAATGCTGATTGGAAGATTAGCTTTCCAGTGTTGTGCCAGGGAGCCACATCTCTGGTGGTGCTGAGTTCGTTTTACCCACAAACTCTAGTAACAAGTCCTACCAGAGGTCTGGACAGTTACAAAATTGAGATTGAGACTTATACCAAACTTCTTTATTTGGTATGAATGATTAGCCTGACCCATCTTCAATTGACTCAGAGATATTGCAGTGGGTTTGCTTTATTGGTGGCTCACGTAAGAAATTAATTGGTTAAAATACCAAGTTATGTCCACCACCTTTGAAATAGCGAGGTGGGTCAACTGATAGTCTCCATTATGAAACTACATCAGTGACAAACTCAGTATTTAGATTTAATTTCATTAACAAGGTCAACCAAGACTATAAACGAGAGTCTTAGTTCTTACATTGAAATAAATTTCACCAGTTGTGAAATTTTTTGGACATAAGGTAAGGGTATTTTGATTTGCAAAAACACTACCTATAACCTTGAATCTAGACACCGTTTCTTGAGACATCTGCCCTCTTTAGAGGAGCAAATCAAGAAAATCATTTTTAGGCAAATGGTAGAGGAGATAGATTCAACTGCGGGTCTGTTAGACCAGCAATACTAGTGCTGTGCCAAAGGCCACAGTTCTGGTGGTGTCAAGTTCATCTTAGTCTCCAGCTCCAGTAACAAGTCCCATCGAAGTACGGACAGTTTTACAGGAGTCCCTGTTTAGAATTTACCAATAATTCTAATAACAGTCACCTCACTCTACAGCCCTGGTGGTGTCAAAGTCATCTTTGCACAAGCTCCAGTAACAAGTCCTCCAACAGGTTCGGACAGTTACATAGGAGTAGCTGTTAAGAATTTTACTCATAATTCCAAAACAGAGTTTATCAGGGTTAATGACATAACAACAACTATTTACTGCGGTCCTGTCGAGGGGCAGTTGGTAGCCATCTGATATCTAATATCAGTGAAATTGCTGGGTTTCAGCAATGGCTACCTCAGTACTCTTGTTTAATAGGTAAGATTTTGTCCTTCTGTCCTCTTCTGAATAAACAGAAAACTTTAGGTGAATTAAGATGAGCACACTACCTCAGTCAACCGCCTTACCACTTTGGCCACCGGTAGACTTTAGTTTATCAAAGTAAACTGAACACCATGAAAGACATCCTAACCTAAGATAAATAAATTCAGAGAATTTATGACATGAGGTATAGGTTATCAGTAACTTGAGCACTCAAATAACCAAACACAAGCTAGGATACTTGTGGCTGTAAATTGACCTATATGATATTTCTGAAGAAATATTCTAATGTAAAACATTAGGTCTCAGTGATTTATATATCACTACCAAGCAGCTTTGTGGTTATTGGTGAGTCAACTGCAATTCTCATAGAAATCTATGACATTAAGTATGGCTCTTAAGCTGTTAAATACAGGCTTAAAGATTTTTACCATACTTGTGAATTTATTGGGCATAAATTATAGGTATATTTGAATTCTCAATTCACAACCTATACAAAAGTTTTTACGCCAGAATTTAGACACCATTCTGCCCTTCCAAGGGAGGCAGATCAAATTCTCTATCTTTCTCACCATAAATGGTAGAACAGAGAATTTCGGAATGCTGATTAAATCAGCTAGTTAATGTTGTGCCAGTGGGCCACAACTGTGGTGGTGTCATGGTCATTTTACACCCAATTCTATTAACAAGTCCCACCGCAGGTCTGGACAGTTACTCAGGAGTTACTGTTAAGAATTTTACCAAATTCTAGACAGTGGCCTAAAGGTAGGGCAAATACAGAAATCTCTGTACTCTTTAAGGGTGTAAAAACAATTATTGTGTAACTGGCTATCTGATACTCAACTCATTTGGTCACCAGTCTAGGTGATTACTAAATAAGTACACTAGGGTGCCGCTATGGCTCTAGGTAATACTTCAGTGTATCAGTATATAGTTTCAACACCAGGTTGGACAACCTAATCCTGTGCTAGCATAATTTCAGGGAAATTATGGCAAAAAGTATAGGTATTGGAAACTTTAGTGCCCGAAAGACCTGACACAAGCTAATAAGCCTGTGGCTACCCATTGACCTTTTAAGAAAGTTCTGAGGAGTTTTCACAGGTAAGGGTCTCAGTGATTTTTGAAATCACTACAAGGCAGCTTATCGGTTATTGGCAAAATGCCCAGGAAAAAGGTAAAGCTGCCTTCCCAGGTGATGCAGTTCATAAATTTCTACACAGAATTTTTTTGGCATAAGGTATAGGTAATTTGATTGTTTAAATCACAACCTAACCACTTGATTTTGACACCTTATTAAGAATCTGCCCTCACCAGAGAGACAGGTCAAATTTTTTCTCTATCATTCTCACCACAAAGGTAGCATAGAGAAATTTGACATGCTGATTAAAGATCAGCTTGCCAGTGTTGTGCCAGAAGGTCACAAATCTGGTGGTGTCAATCATCTTACAACTTACTCCGGTAACAAGTCCCATCGCAGGTCTGGACAGTTACACTGGAGTCACTGTTTAGAATTTTACCCAAATTCTAAACACAGTGGTCTAACTGTAGAGCAGGCACAGAAAGAGCTGTATTTTAGGTGTAGGTAACCTGCTTATCTTGGTGACATGATAAGGCCATAGACCCTATCTAAGAACCAATCTTAAAATGTCTGGAAATTTTTTTCCACCACAGTGAAAATTTTTTGTAACGAATCTTTACCAGATTCTATAGCAGTAGTTAGTCTAAGCTAACAGCTACTAAAAGACATTTATTGATGTAAACTGAAAACACAACTCCTATCACCAATCTTAGGTGAAGAACATGAGTAGGAGTGTTCAGCAGATTAAATAACTTTATCTGCATTTATAGTGTATCAGTTTGAAGTCAACCAAGGAGGGGTGATCAACTTAGCCTGTGCCTCTGTACAGTCAGAGAAATAAGGCAAAGGTAAAGGAAATTGTGATATCACAATCTCACTCAACCCCAAGTAAGCTTGTAAGGCTTGTGACTGTAAGCGGACCCTCTGGAAAATTTTTTGAAATTTTTCGGCATAAGGTAAGGGTCTTAAGTGATTCTCTGACTCACTTTAATTAAGAATTAACAGGCTTGTTAATCTTTTGGGCATAAGGTGTAGACAAGTGATTTTCTAAATCACCACCTTTTACACCCTTGCAAAGGCAGTCACAAACTAAAGCTCTGAAAAGCCTAGCTTTAGCCCTCCCCGGGGAGGCAGGTCATAAATTTCTCCAACTGCGAAATTTTTTCGGCATAAGGTATAGGTAAACTGAATTAGCAATTCAAAACCTAGACAGCCAAAAGACAGTCATAGACAATCAGCCCTCCGCGAGGAGGCTAGTCTTTCAAATTTCTCTAAATGAGAAATTTTTCGCATAAGGTATAGGTAAAAGCAGTTTTACAAGTATCAACCTATACAGCCGTGTTTAGACACCGTTCTTAAGACTTCTGCCCTCCCCAGGGAGACAGGTCAAAATTTTCTATCATAATCAGCGAAAATGGTAGAAAATCGAACCACTGATTGAATCAGCTAGCCAGTATTGTGCCGGGGGGCCACAACTCTGGTGGTGTCAAGGTCCTCTTACACCCAACTCCAGTAACAAGTCCCACCGCAGGTCCGGACAGTTACGAAAGGAGTCACTTGTTTAAGAATTGTACCCAAATTCTAAAACAGTGGCCTATCTGTACAGCGAGCACAGAGTCCAGCGTCTTATTGGTGTAGATAACCTCCCTGATACACAGCCATTTCATTCACAAGTCAGTCTGTGAGTACGGGATGGCTAGTGCCACTTCATTTCATCAGAAATTAATGTGGAGACCTGCAGCGGTCCGACTTTGCGTGTATCAGGCACAAAATAATTTTAATATACCATAGGTTAAGTCCACCAGCTCAGAACATAGCCAGGTGGGTCAACAGACTGAACTCCATCAAGAGGCATATCTGTGACTATCTAACCAGTGCAAAGGTCTACTAAAAATATTTCGTTTGATGATGTCAACTCAGGTTCCAGATCATGAACCTATGGGTAGATTGACAAACATCAAGTGTCAATCAAGGCTTCAGAACACAAGCCTAAATTTGACAAACTTGGTTAGTTTTGGAGATAAAAGAGGTAAACTGACAGGTAAAAGGAAGCAGAAATCCTCCTAAGTTACCCTTAGCGGGAGTGTGGAGGTAGATAACCTCAACCACCACCCCAGCAGGCAGACTGACACTAGAGTGACAGTACAGGCCTTGGTCTATGGGAACTACCTCTATTATCGCCCAAAACAAACAAGCTGAAACTTCACAAAAAACAACAATCCAGGTAAAATGGACAAGAAATATAGTAAAAACGGATACAAAAAGGAGTAATCTCACTGTTTTTGGAGGAAAATCCGTCTTAATTGCACCAAAATAACAATATAAACGAGAAAACAGCGAGCCGAGACGAAAAGTTCGGCGCCGAACCGGAAATTGACGGAAAATACCGGAAATAGCCGAGGATTTTGCCGCCAAACGGTTCTAAGTCATTGTTGGTGTCGTAAAAGTATACGAAATCGTAATTTCGATCAATTTAAGACGGAAAAGGGCCAAAAACAGTAGATATTAACAAAATATTAAAGAAATGATCTTTAATAAAGAAAACAGGTTGAAAAAACTCGCCTAAAGTAGAACGATCGGGATAAAAATCCAAACTGCTTCTCCGTACACGGCGGGAAAACAGAGATCGTTACAAATTTTGAGAAAATTAGCCTAAAGAGGCCTAATTTAGACTTTAAAGGCGAATTAAACCCCCTAAAGAAGAATAAAATCAGATATGAAAAATGGAAGTATAGCGAAATTGCTAAAACTCACTCGAATTGTAAGCCAAATTGCGAGACGTCCTCCTTCTATGGAAATACACAGCAGTCTGACATCTACGGATCTGCGCATGCGCATCTCCTATGAGACCGCAACGACATCTATCGTTGCGCTCTGGAACTCTCAGAGTTTATATTTTTTTCTAAGACCATGTTGGTTTGAACCTGGACATGTTAATAAATTGGAGAAGGATACAAAGTCCCCCTTGCCATACATTTCCAGTTAAAACCATTCAGGACTCTATGGGAATCGTTCCCCGGCCGCTGTGGCAAGAGACAGACTCGCTATCCACTACACCAACCCGAACGGTACTAGAAGCCAATGTATATGAAGGATTTGAATAAGTTTTCCGACATACCTCATGTTTGCACACCTCGTTAGCTTAGAATCCAACGGTGCCATGTCGAGTTACCATAATCTCCCGCGTATAAGGCGCACCTAGAGTTTTGGAAAATTCTCAAAAAAATGAAAAATTCATAACGTTGGTTCTATTTTCAAAATTCAAAGACTTATGTGTTACTTGGGCCCCCTGGACCCCCATATATCCTGTTATGGCCAAGGGGGCATGTAACATATCAAAAGAAAGGTCTTGGAGTCCCCCTTGTGGATGCAATGAGAACTAAAATCCCCATATAAGACGCGCCTTGTACGCAGGAGATTACGGTATTAACAGGGAAACGTCCTTAGATATCCTATATAAACATGCCATGCCTAATTTCTCCATTTTGTTCGAAATAAATAAGAATCCAATGATTTTCCATAGCGATGCGTGTCGGCACCCGCCCTGTCGTCCTGCGGCAGGCTGACCTACATACAGGACCTTCCCACACTGTCAACACGAAGGCGAGCATGGTGGAGGCAGATTCTCATTTATTTAGAAGAAAATGGAGACAAAATGTAGGCGAACACCAACTAGAGATCGTATATTTGCTGGCATTTGAGGAACAGGAGCTGGCATGCTTGGATTCTACCCAAAAAATGTGTGTAAAGGTGGAGGTATGTCGGGCAGAGTGACAACATGGCCACGACGGCTTGGCAAACTGTGCGGATCGCCTACACTTTCAAAATGTCTTCACCTGGATTAATTCTGGGGTTATCAGGTAAGAAATTGATACAAAATGGAGGAATAGGTGCGATAAACGCATTAATGCATTGATAACCTAGGACTCGGTGAGGTTAGCTGGGAATATTTCCAGCAAACCTCACCGAGTCCTAGGTTATCAATACATTAATAGCTTAATAAGATGTCAAGAATATCACTATGATGCAGTCACTGTTACAAAGCATCCAACAAAACCCGGTTGTTTTACATGTATTATTCATTTATTTGAATCACGTTTTACAGTTTCAACTAACACAGCATCAATACCCGCAGCAATATACATCTATATGGTATATTATCATTATCATCAACCTTCCCCAACCCTCTTTGATCCTAGCAGACACAGAACTATTTCTCTGAGACTAGTGACTGGTGTATTATAAACGGATGCCACAGCATTAAATGGAATGAAATTTGTACAGATATCCTTATCATGATAAGTTTTACTACCTTGGTATCTCGCGTATAAGCCACAGCTGGCACACCAATTTGAGGCCAATCGCGCCATATAGTACCTTCCAAAACAGGGGGTGCGCCATATAGGCGGGGTAAAATTATATCAGATTTAGCCTCTGCCGGCAGCTTACAGGTCTGGCAGCAACTCAGAGTGAGTCTTATACGCGGGTTGCGCATTATACTCGCGATACTACAATACTTACTTCCATTCTTTAAGCTACAGGTAGCTTGAGTTAAATTGCACCAAACCACCTTTCACTTCCTAATGAATTACTCAAATATCCACCTCTCCCAATCAGCATTATCTAATTCACAAACGTCATGGCGAATGCCCTTACAAACCAAGTTGACTTTGGCACATTCCACATTTTTTTCAAGACGTTCAGAACTCTTTA
This sequence comes from Acholoe squamosa, assembly GCA_949317995.1. Classification (NCBI taxonomy): domain Eukaryota; kingdom Metazoa; phylum Annelida; class Polychaeta; order Phyllodocida; family Polynoidae; genus Acholoe; species Acholoe squamosa. Next base: position 37,678,230 of record OX439040.1, on the reverse strand, counting down.
AGATGTTAGGCTCACTAGCTAGGATTATTTGATGTCTTCATATGTATACAAATTCTCAACCTTTGCTCTCAGCTCTACATTCATTTCATTGGCATTTTCGAGTTTCTTTTACCATTTTGATTATGAAATCGAGCATTGCGTTTGCAAGATCAAATTCTGAAAGACTATTTGATTATATTGGATGCCCTTTTCGTTTTCCCGACTATTCCACACTGTACCTTCCTCCCATACACAATATATCACCTCATACAAAGTAAAACTCATAAATTAAGACACAATAACACTTTACAGTCACCTCTTTAGTCAACAAATCAAACACAACAGCTCTCTTATCAACATTGCCACAAGTAGTGGGCATGTTTGTCTTTCTCTGAAAAAAACAACAACCCATTTCTTCCTTGGCTACAACATTTATATACATCTATTATGGATTCTAACGCCCAGCAGTATTTACAGGACATGTTACCAATATTTGGGAAATTGTACTATTTGTATTTTTTTCTTTTATTTACTTAAATTTCTCTATATCCAGGATTTTATGTACCAGACTGTTTACACAAAGGCCCAATAATTTGTCAGACTGACTCATGGAAACCGCTGAGCCTTTGATCTCTTAGAGACACCAGGGAATGGCACCATTAAGGAATTTATGTAGTAAATAAAACCAAAATAAATATACAACACTACCCTTATCACGGTACATTCCATCATTAAGTACCGGGAGGTTGCATAAAAAGATAAAAGATCGAACTTCCAAAATGACAGCTGTTCTACTTCACCATTCAATAGGAAAAATAGTGCCAATATTTTATCTTTTGTCCCAGATGTAACTACTTACACATAGGACAGGTTTAGGTAAAAATTCAAATGGTTTCGTCATATCATTATATACGATGTAACACTTAGCAAATTATAGATTGCAGTTATCTTTTTTCTTTCTAAAACTCCTGTAGGTGCTCTGGAAATATAGTCTCTGATATGAAATGATTACCAACTATTTATTTCAGAGAGAACACAAGCTCCTGTGCAACAATTATCTTAAATATACAGCATTGCAACCTATATACCGCCTAGTTGTAAGCATGTAGCTTTAACCCAATATATTGGTATCAACAAACTATATTTAACACGTCCCAAGTGTTTCTACAAACACACACTCACCTGATTTTCCCTGTACATATCAAGCTTTATCCCTCCCTGATTATAGTTTCCGTCCATTGGCAGTGTCATCCCTCCGATACAATGTTTTTCCAACTGTTTGTATAGTCTTTTTTTACAGTTACCGACGTAACCAGAAATTAACAAACATAAAATCAGTTTCAAGTGAAATAATAAGTAGACTAACCGATGAGTTTTAACAAGAGAAGGAAAGAATTATTCTACACGATATATACTAAGAACAGCCTTTCGAGATAAGCAGCCTAATATTCCCCTTACAAATGGGACTTTTTCATAGTTACAGGTACTGCGTACATCAGGAGTGTGAAATACCAAAACCAATTTAGGCTGAAGTTCACTGAACAGCCTTGTATAGATTTGTAAATAACATCTTTACATTACATTTAAGTTACTCAAATGGTCAAACAGTAATAGTACATCACTTTCAGATCTAAAGGGAGGCCAAAGATTACCTTTGGGATACTAGGATTTGTTAATTTGAGATGATGTTATTTTTCTGGTGAGCATGAAAAAGGCTGAAATCCGCCTTTAGGCTGAGATTTCACACCCCTGGTATATTTTACTTGTACCCCGTAAAAATATCGCATGGAATAGTCAGCTTTTGATTGTTTAAAAGTGGAATGTTGGTAGAGAAAAGAAGAACGCATTCTTTCCAGAAGAAGCGTATCCCATATATGTCATTTTATGCTCTTCATGGCAACCCAGTAAAGGAAACATCCCAAGGAAACATTGAGTTAACAATAAACATAGTGGCACACTACATAACTTAGGACCCACAACAAAATTATCTACAACCGCCATTAAACTGATTCATATAAAGATACATTCAATCAATAATGTAAAGAAACCATGTGGTCCAAGAAAGCATCATTGGCCTCTTTATATGCACGTGTCCCATTCTAACCAAGTCTAACACATTTCCAGGTACAGCATAAAGTGGCCGCCATTTGTGAGGTACCGCAGAAGCCTGCAAAAGCTGCGATATGCACTACCGTAATCTCCCGCGTATAAGGCATGATGCTGCTGCGTCTTATACGTGGGAGGGACATTGCCTTGAGTTTGGGGTGTGCCTTATAGGGGGGGTATTTTTACTATAGAACAGTCCTAAATTAACAAAAGTCTGGCCTTAGGGGTGCGCCTTATACGTGGGACAGGCCTCCCTTAGTTGGGGGTGCGCCTTATACGCGGGCTGCGCCTTATACGCGGGAGATTACGGTAGGCTTTTCCATATACAAGATACTAAGTCACTATCAAGAAAGTGTTATATTCAGGGGGATATTTCATATTACTGTTCATTAACACTATTGTAAAATACCCTTCAGAAACTCCCCCAATGTAAGCAACACTATTTGAATTTCAGAAAATCCTGTAGATATACACTTTGTGATTATAAAGTAAATGAAGAGACTAGAAAAGTGTCAGCGATGTAGCTCAATCAATTCTTTTTACAACTTTTTGTCAAAAATAGCATCACTGAAATGGATGAGACAATTTTGTTCAGAAAAGTCTAAAAGATAAACCAATGGCTAAAATATCAGAAAATAGATATGGCGACTCAGACATTCCAATAGTAACCTCTTATGACTGACTAACTAGTTTGCAGATTCAACTAAATTTAGATGTATGATACAGATCAATGTGAGTTTTTTTTCTTTCTTATTTTTCTTAATTTTAAATTTCTGCCATCTGTCATTGCAACGTGGAAATTTCTGCAAGCTTACTTTTTTTCCGATATGAAAAAAAAGTCTGTTTTCATTTTTTCTACAGAGGTCAAATGCTTTCAAATTACTTCATCAACCAACTGAATAGACAAATAGCAATGAAGTATGCTCCACATAATTATGCGCTTGATATACTTCCATGCATAACATAATTCAACAATAAATAGAATATACTTGGACAGCAATTTGTCCAAAAGACACCTATGTTTACAGACCAATCTATATAATGGTACGACAATGAATCATCACATAGGTGAGGAAAAATATGATTCATATTTTGCCAGCAGAAAGGCAAGGTAGTAGATAAGATGCCTGCTTTGTTTTGTGGACTGCACGAGGGGTTATCGTCTTTATCCATAGTCAGGAACCCGGTCTCCAAAATCTGGTCTCTGGCATTTTGCGTGTCGATATACTCCTCAAACACGCTGGATCTCAAACAACTTGACATCTGTGTCGTACCAGATTGGGGGATCGACATTCCTGAAAGTGTGATAGTTACAAGTGATAAGTATTGGAGGTTTTGGTATTTAACTAGCAAGTTGCGTCTCTAGCAAGCTACAGGTGGGTCTTATAAATGACATTCATGTATAATCCAGGGAAATATTTTATTTCAAAAGATATTTTGATATATCATTATGGATACCATAATCTCCCGCGTATAAGGCGCGTCTTATACGCCAAACAAAATGCTGCTGAGTCTTATATGTGGGAGGGACATTGCCTTGAGTTTGGGGTGCGCCTTATAGGGGGGGTATTTTTACTATAGAGCAGTACTAAATTAACAAAAATCTGCCCTTAGAGGTGCGCCTTATACGTGGAACAGGCCTCCCTGAGTTGGGGGTGCGCCTTATACGCGGGAGATTACGGTAGTTGATATTGGTACTAGATCATTGATAATGCAGGAAAGGACTAAAGTTGTTCTAAGGATGCTCTTAACAAATGCCTGTTCCTTGGGGGAAGATCGTTTGCTTAATCCTTTACTCCCCTTATAATACACATTAGCAATTAATGGAAGTTTACAAATACATAGGACATTCATTATGGGTGATTTTCCTAGACATTTACTAGGTGTAACATTATGATAACCCAATTTACCTCAGGTAGATGACGCCCCACATGTAGGTGCGGAACCACATGGTGGTGCCCGAGTTGGCCTGGTATTTACGTATAAGGATTGGGTGCGGCACCGGCAGCAGGCCAACCAATGTACCATGCTGCAAGAACTTAAGTATCTCCGACTCATCTGTCAGCCCTCTGAAATGACGAAAGAAATCCTGATTTAGCTACATAATTCATGAAGCATTTTAGAGTCTGATTAGTCAATATAACCTAACATACTACTTGTGCCTTATGTATAAGGCGCACCTCACATATAAGGCACAATATGAATTCATGCCAGGCATAAAAAGTGCACCTATGTCACATTTTGTCCGCTTAAGTACATAATACTACATGTATATTTACCATACTCCGCCTATAAGGTGCATCTTGACTTGAGGCCAATTCTATAAGCTGCAGAAGGCCTCTGATATTGCTACTAAAGTGTGGCTTATACATGAAGTACTATGGTAATTACTTTAGACACCATAAAAGACTTACTTGTCGATACAGATCTTTTCAACCTGAGGCACCAGCACTTGTAGAAGACGCATGATTGTCTGAAGTGGCAGCTTCTGTTTCCATGATTGTACCTGCAAAGAGAAAATCCATATGAAAATATCCAGTAATTCCACGATGACATTGGAAGACCTATCTCGATTTTACTTGCTCTCTGATCCAAGCCCCAGTAAATATATCTCTAAGCAGTATACATTTTAGCATTGCTTTATTTTGGTATTGGTTAGATTTGTGTAAGTACTACGGTTATTCTACCTAGTCCTGGGTGTAGTGAATCCCTAGACCAATGTTCACTGTTTTTACTCACCCATTCTGGGGTGGGCACCCAACCTGCCGCAGGTGCTGTCACGGAACCAAAGCTGCGCAGAGGTGGCCGGAAGGTGTTGTCTCCTTCTCCAGGTGCATCTGGGGCAGTGGGGCTGGAAGGAGGTGAAACTGTGTTTCTTGATTTCGCAGCCCGGTCGTCAGCCTGTCCATCTGGCGCACTCTCTTCACGGGGATCCTGAAGCGGCTGCACAGACTGCATACCGGAGGGTGACGCCAGCGGGGCCATCATTTGTTCACTTGAATTGTGGGCGGCCGTCTTCTCTGTCATGTGATCGATACCTAGAATGAGAGGAAATATATATGAATTAAAACCTTGAATACCATGTGCTCTATTACCCTGTTGCCACCTGCTTTATATTTAGAGCTGAGTTAGTGTTAACGTGTTGGGCATCCATCGTCACTACTACTATATATCACGGAGAGGTTGGGGATATATTGCCAATCTATAACAGATTCTATCAATCAAACAGCCAGTAAATTTGATTGAATACATAATTTCAAATGCATAAATGTGCACAGAAATTTAAATTTGAAAAGTAGAAATCTGTACTTTGAAAATTCTCTTGATATGAGAGGAAATGCACCAGGGGGTGAAAAATTCTTAGTGGTCAACCTATATGTAATATATTGATTTATCAGAGAGGTATATTTGTCTGTTTCGAGTCTGTAGAGAAAGTTATTGAAGACCTTAACTATCAAGACACAGAAAATGAAGGAAATGATCTTAACGCATTAGTTAATATTTACAAAATATCATATCAATTAGTCATATCACGAAAAACGTTACACTTAAAATATTTGGAAATATCAATTTCTCTTCAGGGGAAAACACTCTAGATTTAATGACCGGGCTTGTCAAGAAGTAGCTTGCATCAAAGGAATGTGTAGAATGTACAAAGAATATCTTAATGTAATATCTAAAGCAAAGCCATTTTTGAAATCATATAGTAAAAGCTACACAGCTCACAGGATAGCAGATGATGAGAAAGATGAGTGCTCGCAAAGCATCTTTTAGAAAACTGTATCGATTAGACTTAAGGTGTTCCTGACAGCGGGAATATGCAAAGTATATTCAATCAGATTATTCACCAAAATTCTCTATTCATTTATTTTTAATATGTATGTGTTTTATTATTTTTTTCTTTTAACAATGCGGTGAACTAAAATCAACTATTCATGTCTTATCTAGTATCATTTACCAGCACTCTTGTGATAATGTAAGTTTTAGAGTGATCTTAATAGGTTTGTACTAAAAGCACACAGAAAGAATGCTGGTGTAATACAAAAGAAATAGGACTAGATTTGAGAATGAATAATTCCAGGAAAACAGGGACAGAGTAACGGATGTCCATGAGATCAAAATCAGACCGACATGGCGTAATATCTCGCAAAAAGTTATATTAAAAGCGGTCAAGTTCCCTCTGCAATACATCCCCTAATATCAAATATATTCAAATTATAAAATCAACAAGAACCTTTTTTTTTCTGCCAAATTAAACCACCGTATACTGCAAAGAATTATTACATATCCACACATGTGATATGCTTAGTATTCACATCATACCGGGGAATATCTACAATGTGAGTGTGACCACCCTTTGTCACATGACAAGTCCTATCAACAGTTCCTCCCTATATTTATCATGATTATGTAGTGACAGGCCCCCCGATGAATTAGCAAACAAAATAAGTGCACTCGGAGCCAAGTTTACTTCCAATCGATCAGGTACTGAAGATGATACAAAAAAAGTTCAGCGAGAACTATCGCATGTAGCTTAGTACTACCCGGTGATAACCCTTTGGGGCTGGTATCCAAGACTGACCAGACCAATACCTGGTAGATATCCCTATAATTCTTTTTTTTAAATCTGACTACAAATGTACTAGCTTACACAATTCTTGCACCATGTTGGGTATGTCTCTATCATTAGTAGTAATGGTCTGTATTACATACTTTACATGTATATTACATGCTTAGTACTACCAGCCGCCCAGTAACAACCCTTGGAGACTAGTATCCAAGACTGACCATAACCTATACATGGTAGATATCACTACAATCTTTTTTTAATCTGACTTTGTACAAATGTACTACCGTAATCTCCCGCGTAGAAGACGCGCTGCGCGTATAAGACGCACCCCAAACATAGCACATGCATTTTCGCGTATAAGACGCACATTTTAATACTGAAATTTGTAAGATTAGTACATTTCTATAGTAAAATTACCCCTCGTATAAGACGCACCCGCAACTTGAAGAGATCCTATAAGACGCACAAGGCTTTTGTTTGGCGTAGAGGACGCGTCTTATACGCAGGAGATTACGGTAGTATACACAATTCTTGCACCATGCTGGGTATGTCTCTATCATTAGTTGGCCTGTATTTCATTATCTAACCCTTCCCCTTTCATGAAATACATTTTTCACTGTCCAAAAGGGAAAAAATGGCTCAGGTGATTTATTTATTTGTATACATAACAATGCCAAGACATGCACAATGGGTTAGAACTATAAGCATGACATGTAACATAATAAAATGTATGTGTAACATCAAAATGTATAGGTAAAACAGAGATACATGGGAGCTAGAAAAGACCTGGGGAGCGGACTCACTGAATGGGAGTTCTTGTTGGTACAAGTCGAACTCTTGCAATTGAAAAGGTCAATATTTATATTGATATTGTGTAATTTGAGACTTGTTCCACGATTTTAGACCAACTATATAAATCCATGAATGAACCTTTAAGGATAAGTTTAATACTCTATTGAAAAGTTTTTGATAGTGATTCTTACTACCGGTATCAAACATACATTTCTCAACGAACTCATGTAGACAAAATTCCTCTATGATTACTATATTCAAAATAGAATTACTTCAGCTGTTTCAACCACTACCTTTTAGACAGTTGATAAAATCTAGAAATGAGGTAGTGATTTTAAAATGAGATTAAAACCCCATTGGTTATGTACCTAATCAAGTCATTTCAAACCAAGAACATTGCTAGAAACCCACCACGAAATTGTTCTGGGTACCTTTGCACAAAATTTTTCAGCATCTGCCATGACTCGGCTCCTAAAGCCGGTGTCAAGTATTGGTTCCATTGCCATTGGTCAGGCGCATTTTCACATGAATTTTCGCTAATCCGACAATTTATAATGTATAATAAAAAAAAAACACCGTCGGATTAAAAAATTCGCCCTTCCAGCGACAGTGGAATCAGCGACTTAGACAATATCACACTATACGTGTATGCTGGGTTGTTGTTGTGACATTTGACTGTGGCAGTCCATGTGACACATTTGTTGGTGTGACACATTCTTGTGATATTTTACTCTGGCAGTGTGACACACTATTGTTGTGACATTTTACTGGGGCAGTGTGACACCTTGTTGTTGGTGTGACACCTTGTTGTTAGGGTGACACCTTGTTGTTGGTGTGGCAACTTTTTGATGGTGTGACACCTTGTTGGTGGTGTGACATTTACTGAGGTAGTGTCACACTGTATATTTCAAACCTGTCACAACAAGTGATTACAACAGACGCCCACATGTTCATGATATGGTCCACACGACCAGGTTGTCATTAAATGTAAATCTATTTTAAACCTGCAAATACAGCCGCTACAAGATACATCAACAGGGTTTTCCTCGAACCAAGGTCATTTTAGTCATATTAAGAGTTAATAATCAACTCCCAGGTATACGGAATTATATATGTATACACTTTTCACTATACATTATATACATGATTGCTTTCTATCAAAGAGTATTTTTTTTTGTTTTCTTACTGATATGACCTAAACGTTTCCCACTCAACCTTATATCATGAATAAGTGGGACTGTTAACAGAATTTGATTAGTTTGAATAAGTTACACTCCAGGTACCCAGAATAGAACCAGTGACGAAATACACTAGGTCAATGTGTAGGCAGCCAACCCAAATGGACCTAAAGCGGTTCTATTACCACGGGACGATGTTTCATGTTAGTGGCTAGAACAGCAACATATATATGCATGGATGAAAGTCACAGAGCATGAAAATCCCTGAAATGGTCCAATATTTGCCTCAAAAACCTGGGTTTCTATATGAATGTATAGGGCCCTGGAATTTCAAAATGCCTGAAATCAGGGAATTCCCTGAAGACTTTCATCCCTGTATATGCATCCTTGGTAATAGAGCGGCTTCGATATAACCTCAAGGCGGTCACTTTGACCTAAAATGGACTGAGGAGGAATGAATATTTTTTCCCTTTGATCATATCCCATTGATCATATTCTGTATTTAACATATCAAAATACCTGTGACCGTGAGGTTACATATGCCTTGCTCGTCATCAGTATAATCCCAACACAGATTGGGTTCTTAATGGAATCCAATTATTTAGTTACTTAGGTTGCCCACAGCCCTAGCAGAAAAGCACAGCGGCACTTGAGTATGATCTTCTAGTTTTCCTCCACACCAAGAGAGAAAAGTTGTTTGAAGTTAATAGTGCAAAAAAAGGGTTGGGTGAAGTGAAACTTTCCTGAAATTTGAACCACATCTATATGTATAAGTGACATATACAGAATCATGGCGTCATTAGAGGCCAGGGAGGAAACATGAATATGCTTCATCCATTTATAACTCATGATCATTTACTGGAAAATCCCACCACAATCCACACTATTGCAAAAAATAGAACAATTTAGAAAAAACATCATCCGAACATCCTTAGGTGTGAAGGAGTAAGGGTGCGATTACCTTTGCTCTTTTTCGGTTGTACTTCACTTGGTGAAGCTAGTTTACCATGCACCATGGATTTATAACCTGTTAAGGTTACCCAAGGTCAGAGGTCAGATTTAGTTCATGTACAGTTTTTAACCATCTGGAGTGAGTAAGTGAGTAATAGGTGTTTAACGCCATTTCGACAGCTAAGGTCATATTCATGGCGAGAACGACATTACACAATTTCACAGAGGAATGTGTCGGTGCCCGCGCATATGTGCACCACACACATCCTGAGGGGATAGGAAAGATGAGATATAGACCCTTTTAAGTGGGCTAGGGAAGCCTGTTTAACCATCTGGTTAACATGTTCACACTTAAAGTGTTGCATAGGGAATGAATTGGCGAGTAACTCGTTAGTCCTGCATATGTAAATATTACGATTTGCCAACTAAATAGAACTGATGTAGTCGTAAACGATGGGGATAATACACAGATAGAGCAAATGGGAACTATCTGCCAGCAGCGCATCGGTGCATCTTGAAAAAATATAACGGAACTGAAAACCTTAAGGTATGATAATACAAGACTGCTGTATACCCCGTCCTCGAACAGGTACCCTTTTTAGGTAGAAGGGTAGGCAAGATATATGCCATGTAGTATCATTATAGGAGAGAAATTATAAATATGTGATGAGTTATGATAATCCCAAAGCAGATAAATAGCACCAAGTTAAACCCTCCTGATAAACACAAAAACCATATCGTCTTCACAGTTCCCTGGATACCAATTGCAAACGAGATCAAGCCTTCATCAAGTATTCATAGGCTGTGATAGATCAAATAATTAATGGATACCATAAAACCCCACATACAAGCCGACGCACTGAGACCATTTCAGACCATTGTTGCAGCTTATAGGATCAGCCGGAACTCATGATGCGGCTTATACAAAGGGTTTTACATACACAAACATTGGTAAGGAATGGAGACCATTTCTGACCCGTGCTGCAGCTTTTAGCTTCCTCACAAACTGAGGGTGCGGCCTATATGCAGGTGCGGCATATACACGGGGTTTTATGGCAACCCTAATATACAAGATGCAGTATGACTACTCTAAACAAACATATCAAGACAATTTTGTACATAGAATACACAATTTATCTCTTTTAGTCTAATATTGCCTAACAACTAACTGAATGAAAACTCAATCCAATCATCCAAATATGGATGACTCCAAATTTTGGTTCTGAAGATTTTGTTTTTACGAAAACTTTTGCTCAAATATAAGGAGGATCTGACAGATAGGCATGTGTGTGTGACTTCGGGTGGTACTTGGCGAGTGAGTAAATGTTATATTTAACAGCCGTGCAGTCCTACTATAAAGAGGCGGTCATGCATGGGTGAGAGATCAACAGAAAAATCAGATCCCAGGATTAAGACAAAAAAGTATTGGCACAGGCGGGTTAGGATGGCTACCGGTCCCTTAATTTTAGTAAAGTTAGGAGTGGCTGGCGGTTTCTGTCGAGCAGTTGACAAAAGGCCAGGGAGCACATGTTACATACCTAGAAGTAGTGCTGCCACCTGGTGTTTAAATTCAGACCCATCTGAGACTGGAGCAGCAGTACGGGCGGCAAGCTCCAGAAGGGACAGTTTAGGCTCAGGGAGAGCAGGTTCGCTTTGGTTAGATTTGACCGAACTCTGGTCATCATTGTCCTCAGCTTTCATCCCTGTTGCATTTGGATGCGCAACACGAGATGGAAGCGATTTGGACCTGGCCATCCGCTTGCGGCGCATTGCAGCAGTTGGCACAGCCAGATCGTCGAGTCCCAATATTTTAGTGTTAGGTTGGAGTTGGACGGCTAATTGTGGCGTGAACGCTCGCTGTAACGTGGTCTCCCACGGGTCACTGATTTCAATAGTGGACAAACTCTGGTCTGTGACCTGATCATGAACATATGTACTGTCCGTGTTGTGGTCTGGGTCCTGGTGTTCTGTGCTATAACTCAAGTAGGGGCTGGGCATGGCTACATGAAAGGCACAAAAGAAGACATACAACACAGATCACTTCACTACTACTGCTACTACTGAGCTCCTGCTAGCCATAGGCATAGAGGCACAATAATGGCAAGTTGCTATTATGGCACATACATAGGGATTTTGAAGATGGATGGGAAAATTGAGGGTAGGGTTTTTTCTATTCACATATACCTTGAATGTCAGTATACATAAAAAAAAAAAAGCTGTAATACATGTATATGTGTGTAGTACATCTGATAGCTCGGTCTACTATACAACAACAACATCCATTTGAAAATGAAGATTGATTGCACAACGATTAGGTTACATAAACGATATGTAAGGTTTATTCTTAGTACAATCAAGTATATCTACGTCATGCTGTGTGCAATACATAGGATTAGAAAACTTTAGATAAATCAATATAGAAAACTATATATGATAAAATAAACAAATAAAAAAACAATCGCGCCCACTTTAAAATCTTTCTCCAAAGTGTCATAATACCGGTACTAGTAGTTACCCTCTCTCAATATGATTTTTCCCTTCTTCTTAACAGTAAAACAATCGATTATTGACATATATAACTATTCAACTATACCAAAAGAGTAAAATACTAAGTACTTCTTGAAATTCAAATTACCATAATCTCTCGCGTATAAGATGCGTCTTCTACGCCAAACAAATGCCTACTGCATCTTATAGCTTTTCCCAAAGAAGGGGGTGCGTCTTATAGGCAGGGTATTTTTTACTATAGAACTGTAGTGAACATACAAAAATCACCCCTAAAAGGTGCGTCTTATACGAGAACCGGCCTTTCTTAAGTTGGGGGGGGGTGCGTCTTATACACGCACCGCGTCTTCTACGCGTGAGATTACCTTGGGTACATACAATGAGATATCAGTAGGCCAAAAGCCACAATCACATGAACATGCAATTATGTGAGCATTTGAAAGAAGATACAGTCCAAGATAAGTCAGTAGAGGTTTCCCCAAGAGTGTTGAGTACTCTCCTGTGAGAGCTTAACTTGCATACGTCAAGTCCTAGGAAAAGCTGGAAATTTGAATTCTTGTTCACGATTTAATTTTCAAAATGTTGAAAGACAACTCTATCTTATCATAGCACTCTCTGTATACAGTCAAACCTCAATATTAATAAGACCAAGTTATGATATGCACTGGCTTTGATGTAGGGTTCAACTCCCAAGAATAAGTGAACACATTGAAAGGCATTCAGGCAGAGATGAATAAAGCACAAGCTAAACAATTTACCACAGTACCAGCCGAACGCCACAGTTTACAAGCTGTATAACATGCCTATCTCTGAGGATGTATATATCATGGTGAAATTAATAGCAGCAAACTGAAATAAAAACCCGTTTTACGCCTGAACTATGCCCGCCCAATTAGGTTTTGGGGCACGCTGCAAGGCGCTGTGGTGAATATACGTCTTAATTGACTGAACCGCCGCTATTCCTACAGACACCAAGTCTAACAGGGAAAAGGGGAGTCAGAGACTACATGTTAAGCTTAAAATTAGACATACATATTCACTTAAACATTTTTGGTCCAAACATACACATTGATAAGTGTATGTCTATAGTGCCAGAGCATACAATCTCTAATCACACATGTATCTAGCCTCAGTTTTGCCTTCTTGTACGATGTACTCAAATGATTCCATTAATATACTCAATAGGTGAGAAGAGTGTCCCTCTGTAGGACCCTGGCACTGTTACCAAGCTCTGTATGATGGCAGTTTCAATAGGTCTAATTGAGTGACCATCACCTATCGTAGTAAACGATAAACATGAAATTGGACGAATAGATAAAATACCAGATAATAGAAATACTAACCTGGAGTTGCTGCTAGGGTCGCTTTTAGTGTACCCGGCTCTGCCTCAGAGGCTGGGATGGAACCTTCCATTGATGGGGCAGTGTCATTATCGGGTGTCGCAGGTTGATTCACCTTGCGACCCCGTTTTGTTAGGGCACGAGCAATAGAACTGTGGTCAATGGGCAGGTTGGCAAGCTGGTGGAAGACGTTCCGCTTACGTATGATGGTGTACACAAGGTTTGAGTTACCTGTGGGTATGAAAAAGACAGAAGACTCTACATTTATCCATGGATTCTTTCATTTACCGTAGTATATATGCACACAGTGCCTGGCCATACCAGGGCCTTAAGACTCAACAGGTATATGATCAAATGCTTGACTCACAATTCATCTGTAGTAGTCTGAATAAGTTTAGCATGTGAATTGCCTTGAGTACCAATTCGCAATGGCTGAAACAAACCATTCCATAATTGATTACCCACATGAACCTAGATGCAGTAAAATTTTGTAAACTGACCATCAAACTGGTACTGTATGATGTTGTTGAAGACCTCCAGCAAGAAGAACACAAGATGATGGTTAGTGGGACTCGCATACAGGAACCACGGTGTGCTGAATGCCTGAAAACGAACGATAGATTATTAAAATCTTCATTATCTTCCGTATTAAGGGCCTGTTACACTGGCGGCATTTACAGCACTGCATCTGCCGCAGGAACTTGCTGCAGCAAAGCAAACACTGTCAGCTTTTGCTGCTGCAAGTTGCTGCAGCAAGTTTTTGCCCAGTTACACTAGCTGCAGATGCAGCGCAGCAAATGCAGCCAGTGTAACAGGCCCTTTAGATATTGTGATCAAATACCACCTCAACGTTTGTGTACATATTGCAAAACCTCACGTATATGCCGTGGCTTGTAGGCCATATCAGGCCCTTTGTGCACCATATAACGATTGCCCTGAACTCGGGGTGCGGATTGTACAGGGGTTTTACATTCAGACTATCACAAGGAATGGCAACCTATCCAGGCCTCAGGTGCGGTCTTTAGCTTATTCATAAACCCTGGGTGCAGCTTACACGCGGATGCAGCTTTTCATCGGGTTTTACGGTAGTCAATATCAATATGCAGAAATTGAGCCCCAATAACCCACTTAAGCTGCATCCTTACATCATGTGAACCCTTCCAGAGCAGTTCCCTGAATTGTTCCATAGCAGATTACTTGTCAAGGCTACATTCATTCATTAATACTGCTAAGTCTTTATGCAGTCTTTATGGGTTATTAAATCTGAATCATTATGTTACCTACCTCCAGTAGATGTAACAGCTTGGTGCTGGCCACCATAGACATCGTCTTCAGATAGGGGGACACTATAGACATCAACAATACAAATATATGGAATAAGAATTATGTGCAAATTCGGTTCATTTGGATAGGCTTCAAATTTCTCTTTTATGTCTTCACTTATGTTGTGTATATCTGCTTAAGCCTATCACATATCACCGAAGATTTTTTTTTTTTTTTTTTTTTTTTGCAAAGTAAAAAAGAAATGTGTAATGTCTACATACTAAAAAAAAAATCACCTGGAAATTTATACCCTGGTAAATTGAAATTTTGTAATTTGTAGTATAACGGTTATCTTATGGCAGGACTGCGGACTAACGTGCTTACCGTTAACAATAATGGTGAGGAGGCAATCAAACAATGGTTGTAGACGCTGATGTCCTGTTGTAATAATCTTGTGGAACACCTGTAATACAGAACCACATTTTGCATTTTTATCAAGAAAAAAAAAGGATAAATGTATCTTACTCTCGGGATATGTGGATATCGTCATACTGGGAAATATTAATATTTTTTGTGTGTGTATAATTCAACTATTCTGAAGACCAAGCTGGATGAAACATGTACTTCCCGGGAAATACGAGTATAACAAATTAGTACCCGGTAATAAACTTAAGATTTAATTGGGTCAGCTGAAAGTCTCGTTATCATGCAAACGAAGTTCTAAATTTTTTATTGTAGAAACAGATGATTTTGTAAAACTCACAATGATGAGGAAGTCTGCATGGGTTCCTGTGAAGACTGGGATGTCCATGGGAATACGGATAGTGTAAGGTTTATTCAGCCGGACTCCAAAATTACGTTCCCCGCTCAGCAGGAGCAAAATGAACACACCGATATGCATGAGGCCCACACGAGCTGCAACAGGTAACACAGGTAAATTATTAAAGTCTATATTCACTAGGAAATACCTGTGCCATCTGAAGTGATAGTTAAAGAATATTACTGTTCATATCAGAAGTAATAAATCTAAAATTGTATGAATTCTTTCTTCAAAATTCTATACCGCAGGATTAGGGACGCAACTACGCATATTCCTATTTATTTTCCACTGTTAAATGCGAGAAAGGACACAGATAAATGTGCCAAGAATATTTTCTAACTGATGATTGAAAGCATTCTATAAAGAAATTTTTTCTGGTCTTCAAACTCAAACACATACACTGATCTGCACGGGCATCGTTGAGATGAAACAGGATGGGTACGAGTACATCTAACACGTCGCTCGACTTGAGGACGTAAAACATGAACTTCTTGTTGATGTCACACATGCGCCAGAAGAGGACGAGGAGTTCCTGGTGGAACTGGACCTTCTTGCAGGACCCCGGCAGATACGTCTGCATCAGCGGGTTGTTCAGCAATCGAGTCAGTCCCTTCAGGATGAACGCGAAGTCCTACAGCAAGAAACAGGGGAATTAACTACAAATTTAAGTTATTTGGCAAGTCTGGACAAACTATCAGTTCACTGGTACTTTTTGTCTTTTCAGTTGTTGGTGTAAGCACGGGCTAGGGTCCAATTTACATGAAACAAGACACAAGCATAGTCATCTTGTGACAAGTTTTCAGATGTGTGATGATGTAATTTTAAATGGTTGATACTCACTTCTTCTCTGTGTATCCGCGACATATAATTCACAAAAAGATTGTCAGCCCCTCCGATCTAGAATTGTAGAAATACAAAGTTATGAGATAATGGCCGAATATAGAATTATGTGGACATTATTTTTCTTATACTTAGGGGTAGCATAAACCTTGGCCTTTCACCAGGCGTGATTCCTGTCAATCCTTTTTGATACAATACATGTAACTTCAAACTCTTGGGGAACAGGCAAGATAAAGGTTACATTTACTGTAATGATATCATGCGACTTAATACATGTATCCACAAGTACCCTAAATATGTTACAGAAGCATACTGCTTATAGGAGGAACGCAAAGTCAGGGTGCAGCTTATGGGAGGGTATTTGGCATAATAGAACAGTACTAAAGACAATTCTCAAGTGCCAAGTTCAACTTATAATTTCACAAACTGAGGATTAAACTTCATTGCAGCCTGCAGGTGCGGCTTAACCACAGGAGTTAACAGTGCATCTTATCAAAAGCTTCATATGAGTCATACCTCAGAGACCTCACCACCATCGGCTGGCACACCACCATTAGCAGCCTGGTCAGCTATAGCGCCTGTTGGGTCGTTGTCGATGGTCACACACAATACCTGCAGACAGGCTTCGACAAGTGCCTCCCGACTGTCCGCGAACATGAGGTGGTTATAGGGTACACCATAACCAACCGGGTCATAAGCACAGACCGAGTTTAGGAGTGAGGTGAACAAAGGTAGAGCATGTCGATTCTCTGTGGACGTGAAGTAGGCGATCCACTGATTGGGCTGCATGTGGGCGTCAGCTACAAAGGAAGGGAAACCCTCATTTTCAATAATTTGTTAAAACATTATGGTCTACAATTTTCTGCAGTTCATGAGACTTTTATATAATTTCGGTCCTGAAATAAGTAGAGGTTATTGTACAGGATAGGGTTGTAAGCGATATACAACACCGGGGGGGGGGGCAGGTCCCCTGTGCTGTACACCCTTTTCAACACTGTACAAGTATTATAACCAGCTTATACCAGAGGCTGTATGCAATATATATATATAAAAGGTGTGAAATTCATTGTTCTCTGTGCCCACAGTCACTGTGGTTGAACATTGATCAATCATGTTATCTTTCAATTTGACAATTGCAGTTCCGACTATAGGTCTCATAACAGTTCTCTTTTTCGTCAATTGCATTCATTGTTATGTTCTATCTTCAATAGGAGAAATATTCTACCCACTTGGGTTCCAAGAGGTGCACAGGGATTGCTTTAGGAGTTAAAGTTTGGCTGTGTTAAGATGGTGTTCTTTGACTAAGGATTGTCAATGGCCTTTAGGAGACTCTTCTTTGTGGAATTAGAAAACCAATGCTACCACTATTCATCTATTGGAATCAATTAAAAGCTATTAGTTGCACGATGATTTGCTGCTATGCTCATACATGTCTGCCAAAGCTTATGATTTGATGTTTGTGCTAATCACGTCTTGGGCAATTTACAGCGATGGTCAAATCAAACATACGGGTATTTTTACGGATAAGTTAGCCCCTAAAGTACTCTATTTGTTTTTTTTTCAATATCGTTGAGTACAACATAAAATAAGTTATTGGAAAAGCATTGTCTCTAAAGCATTGCATTATTTTAAATGTGAGAAGCTTTCGGTAAGTACACAGCCATTTCTTAGTAGTATTTACATTTTGTTTTAAAGACTATTAATGTATATTACAATGTTCATTTTCTATATAGGTCACCACCACCAATTATTTCTATTCCTTACGACTTACCAATGTTCTCTGTTGTACCATAATGGACTGAAAATTGTCATCAAAATTCTAACTTCATACGAAAACACACTATTTCTAAAAATCTGCCGACTGGCTTGACTTAACGTATATGCATTAATGCTTTAATACTACAGTATTATTTCTACCTTTAAAATCCTTACCTGTGTTACTGCCTAGGTAATTATAAAATATTAATATGTAGGGGCCATAAGAGTGTGTTGCTAGTTAAAAACAATAATTACTATATGTATCATAGGTTATATTTTATGTACACACTAGATTTTCTTAGTAATTACGATTAAACACTATCACAGTCGGCATCAAGTGTAAACATACCAGCCATTGAAAAAGATCAAATGGTACATGTGATGAACAGCTGATTCCATTTGATTAAACACATGTATGTGCAACCATTATTACCGTCAATGTGCCAAGCTTTAAGAGCACATGATGCCTAAGGGGTTCAACCCGGAAGAGTAACTAACAAATGTGGTGTACAGTCGTCACCATGGTGCCACGGTCCAAAGTAGCGATAGCTATTAACTCGCTTGGGCAATGCCGATCCTGTGGCAGTGTACCAACCCTGGTAATTTACTCACCACTGTCCACAGCTGCATTCAAGCACCATGATGACAAAGTGTTATAACCAATTCAAAACACTATCCAGTACTAAAAGAGATAAGACTTAAAAGATCAAACATCACTCACCGACTGGCGGAAGGTACATGGTTTCTGAGAAGCATGTCTGTAGCAGTTTCAGGATTTCCATGCGGTTATTGTCGAAGGTGGTGTTGGAGCTCGGGGAGTGGGCGAACCCAACACCTGCCTCCCAGATGTACTCACAGCTGTCGATGGTCTGCATGTCCTCGGGGTTATCTGGACCTGTCTTACGATTTGATGCCACTGTGAAATCTGGGCAGAAGAGCAGGTCCTAGAAACGAAGAAATGAGGCTTATGAGGTGAGGTGAGGTGTTAGTGTATTCTTCATTTCTGTTGTGTTCATTCCTTTTCACTCTCTTATAAAACATCGACCATGTGCATAATTCATCGAACATAATAGTGAATTATTAATCTGTTCTCTGAAAAAATGTAAAAATTATACTTACTGATAATGCATTTAGTAGGGACTGCGCTAACGGTGGACTTTCATCCTGAAAAGAAATTCAATGTATCAGTAGCTTGGTATATGCATCCTTTTCATCGAAGCATCAGCATGCCGCTTTTTTTTCTTAACTTTTTTTTAAACTGCTTTTATTGGTCTTTACATATCTACATCATAGACACCCAACTTTGACAAGCCTCCTCCAATTATCGCACTGTTTGATACATGTACAGACAAACATATCTTCAAAAGCCATGTCTAAACTAAACCAATTTCAGTGTTTTCTTACTTGTGCTACATCATTGGACTGGCCGGGTAGTGTAGACCAGAAGAACCCCCGCCAGTCGGGGTCCTCAAAAATGTACGGTAGGATGCGTGTCAGCAGCCGGATACAGTTCAGTACTGCCCAAAATGACAACAGAAAATAACCTTTACTTGTGTGATGAAACAAAGATGCATTTTTGCAGTAGAAATGTAGTACTTATGTGATCAAGGGTTATGTGATGTACTCAGTATTTTATAAGCATTTGCATTTGACTTCCACCGATTGTTGATGACTTTTACTTACATTATGCTTGTTCAGTGTTGCCAAAGACTTTTTATTGACACAGGGCAAAAAAAACTTGCTGGTGCGTCTTGCGATCTTATGCAGGCCATATGAGTACTGATATTTTAAGTTACCTATATAAACTTCATCGTGAATGAATAGAAATTGGAAAATACTCTAATATAAAACAACTACACAAAAATAGACCTAACTTCGCTTCTAATGGTCAGAATTGAAAACGTCTTTCACCATTAGAAAGCTGAGATCATGTCAGGCCATTCTGGCCCTGTTTCTTGCCGGCAAAAGCTGGCGTGCCACCGTCATTTCGGCAACACTGCTTGTTGAACCTCTCTTTGGGGTGAAACAAGGGTGCCTAGCTTCTACCTTATTGAACGGTATTTATGCGAGTAAGGTTCTGTCATTTTACCCACCTGTTTGTTGTTCGCGAGTAGTTCTACAGCCACTCTCAGAGGCTTGTACGAGTTTCTCCACAGCCTTGTAACATAGTGTTGCTAAATTGGAGGGCGATTCTTCTCGAAGAGCTCGTATCTCAGCAGCCGGAATGAGAGTGAAGACATCCTGAATGCACGAGACGCTGTCTGACCAGAACTGTGACCAAAACGCCTCATCGCTGGCATCAACTGGCTACAAAGTTACAGGCAGGCAAAGGTCAGGAATGTGATATCAAGACTAGATGACAGATGGCAGCTCATTTGAGAAACTCAGAGTAAAAAATTGGTCATGTTATTATACATATATTATACTATAGTAGGCATTTACCCATTTTACACAACTTTATTCTTTGAATTGTATCTATTGAGCAATGGAAAGAGCTAATAAAAAGAAGTGGATTTGTCTTTTAAATGAAGTCTTTATGTCAATTTAAAGGGGAATTACCACTGGTTAAAGATGCAAAATTGAACCTATAATTCTGCTATAGATAAGAGTTTAAATAGGGTCCAAATTTGTGATCAAGCAAATTGAATGCAGGAGAATGTAGTTCACTTCTATCACTATCTCTAATGATTTTCTGTTTTGAGAGGCTAGATTATGCCTAATATTATGGATATTGATGGATATTATCCCTGTATAATAATTCAAAATGGTTTATTTAGACTCAAGTTTTCCCCCCATTTTAGCGGTCAACGAGAATCACGGCAGAATTGTGGGGTCCTTTCCGAGAGATTGAATAGTCATAATTTCCCTTTAAATTGACATAAAGACTTCATTCAAAAAGCAAATCCCCTTCTTTTTATCATTCCTACCCATTGCAAAACAGATATGATACATAGGATATAGCATTAGAAAAAAGGGAACTCCCTAACATTGGGAAGCTGGATTGAATCTCTGAGTGAACCACACATCACAATTTTGGGGCTGTCTGTCAAACATCCAGGGGCCCTTTAGAAAAAATAAATCTAAACATTTTCCAGACCATTTTTAACCAGAAAACATGTGCCAACCATTCTATGTGCTATGTCATCTTCATATCATAAAATGGTTTTAAAAATTTGGTTCAACCTAAGTGTGGAGAATGATTTTCTTCTGTGTACCTGATCTTAGATTAAAAATATACATCCAATAGATCTCTTCAAGCCCTTTAAAATGGTACCTTGGTTGTACCGATACTCCTATGAATAGCTTCAAAATCAATTAGGAAAGACAAGTGAGGTTACAGCTGTGGCTGATCACAACTTTCACACCTGCACTAGCAGACCCGCACACAGCAGATAGGTCAGTGCCTAACTATTTGTGCGGACGGTAACCACGATGCCTAGCACGTCGCCAGGGTTACGTGTCATGTGCACACGGACTGCGCCATATTGTGTGGGGGACAATTTTGAATGCCTTGCTGTTGTGCAGACCATTCAATGTCTGAATTCTCCAATTACATAAAAATCTTTTTGTGTAGATTGGTTGGAGGAAAAAATATAGTGCACATCCAAAGCTTGAAATGAACGTCTTTAACAGGAATGACCATAGCTATGGCATGGGCATAAATGCCCATATCTAAATGAGTTAATCCCAAGTTTATCACTGAATATAGTCTGAAATTTATCTTTACTTTACGCCTTTTTACGGTACCGTAAAACGTGGATACTTTGGCCCACTTTTTGGATATTTCCGAAAAATTAGCATGATAGGAGTGCAAGTATTGCAGAAATAACTATTGTTAGTTTGAGTTTTAGTCAGTATCTTTCAGATGTATGTGTAATTCTAAAATTTTGTGTCCAGCAAGTACTAGATTTACATCGAAATAAGTCGGGGCAAAGTTACCCTTACTTCGGGGCAACATTGACCCGCAAGGGATTCCCTATGGTAGTATTTTTCTTATTTTTTCACAACCAAATATTAGGTCAACGTTACCCCTAAAAACTTTGTCAATATAAAGAACATTCTTAGAAAGTGACTTATTCAGGTATTTTTCATCAAAGATGAACAAAACTCATGGATACAGTCTAAAATATGGCATGTAACAAAAATTGTGAAAAATATGACTATTTTAACTAAAATGACAGGCATTTAGTAGTGGCGGGCCAAAATTACCCCCAAGGGCCAAAGTAACCCCAATTTTTTTAGAGAAATTATAATTTTACAGAAAATGTGAAATAATAAAATCCTTCTTAGGCTAAATGAATATAGTACAATTGATTTGAGATGCCTTTGGGTTGATTAATTGTTGGTTAAAACCAACAGACTCATTCTTGAATATTATTGGTTGATCCAGACGCAATTTCCGGACACACCGAAAATCAGTGAAAATTTTAGCCTCTACTCATTGCCTTATATCTAATAATAATTATCACTTTCAAAATTCTATTTAGGCTAAAATTGTAGCTTTAATAGATGATACTTGATAGGCTTTTTGATAAAAGTGACCTAGATATGAAAAATATCCTTAATTGTAATATTGAGATCAAAACAACATTTTTCTGTGACTGGGCTAATGTTACCCCTTAAGGGACAAAGTATCCCCATTTTAATTACGGTAATAAGTTTGTTTGCCTGCTTTGGAACTTCAATGGAAAACCCTGAAATCAGGGAAAACTCTGAAGACTTCCATGTTTGTGCAGATTGTACCTGTAAATTGTAATCTGCTTTCTAAGCCCCTAGACCAGGCACCCCGCCCACACCCACAGTGCAGTAATTGATTGTGTATTGACAGTGTCATTGCCAGTGACTCAGTCCGCTCTGTGGCTGTGAGGCTCAGGCTGTGTCACTCTTCCTGCGTGGCCAACATACTGAACCCTCGCACTGCTCCAAGGCGTTTGCTACCAATAAAAGTCCTCCAGGATTCTACTTTGCAGATTACACATTACCTTAAACACCCTACCTGTGTTTTGGTTGTCAGCTGGACAACAGCCTTTCTGAAATTTAATTTTGTATCCGAGTTTCCCATTTTCTCGGTGTTGTGGTGGCACCAGCTGACGTTCCGTACTAAATTCTGCTAAGCCTCTGATTGGTCGAAATTTCACGGGACTCCGAGGCGCCCTCTGGTGAAAATCAAAGTGTGCGCATTGGTCGGTATTCGGCCCAGGCGCAGTCATTGACCACCCAACCGGAAGATACCGGAACTACCTTCCCCGGGTGATTCAAAATATTCATAACACCGGTCAGTTTACTTCCAGACGACCTGAGGAGAACAGAACTTTCTTCCTGGAAGTTACCTGCTTTCCTTGAAAACACAAGGATTTAGATTCCTTTCTGACAGTCAGTGACAGTCACAGTGGATTACCTACCAAGCTGGCTTGAAATCTGGATAAAACTTACTCTTGTTTGATGGTACATTGAACATTGACAGCTGGATAGAGTGAAGTGACAGCTGGGTCAGTGTCTATGATGTTGTGCTGTATGGTTTAGAGAAGCACACTGTTCATTTTACTGTCTGCTTCTAGAGACATTCAGATTGTGTGGAGAACAGAACTTTCTTCTCGGCCCCTGGGGTAAGTACCATAGCCGGTACATCCATCCTTTGTTGCACATCCATCCCTCACACGAACATTTTACACTTCAAGTAAGTTTGTGCAATATTATAATACATATCGCCCGCATAAACATTTACCTCCACTCCGGTCCGGTAAACATGCCAACAGCGTCTCGTGTGTCACCACATAACACGAGGCATAGAGCCCGCGTGGATGCCGACAACCAAAAAATGGAGTACAACAGCCAATTGGATAGGATACGCCAAGAGGTAGCTGCCCTCGAGGCCTCCCTCGAGGTGGAAGCAAGCGATTGTAGTGACTCCACCAATGGTATTTCATACCCCAACACCCGACGGGAACAGCACATTGCTCCCAACACGCCACACGCTGTGAGGCCCCGTAGTCGCCATGACTCGGCAGTGTCAAACAGGTCAGCTGTCAGTCATACCAGCCGCGCGTCACAGTCCGGAGCCGTGTACAATTCTCCACGCTCCAGGGCTGACATCCTGGAGCAGCGCGTCGCAGACCTGGAGAGTAAGCTACATAGAGTGCAGTCTGACATGACCGGAATGTCCGCGAACATTAAATTTCTTGTAGACCAGGCAAAAGAGACGCGACAGCAACGGGTACAGGAAAAGCACGATGAACATGACCTTCGCCAGCAGGCACTCCGCCTCAAGGCAGATACAGAGCGACTAGAGAAGGAGAAGGCACAACATGCCGCCCAGCTTGAGAAGGAACGCCTCGAGCTTGTAGAGCAGCAGAAGAGAAACCTGGAGGAACAGCGCAAGATGGCTGACGAACAGCGTGCCCGCCTCGAGGAGCAGCAGTGCCTAGCAGAGCAGGCAAGGAAGCAGCGAAAGGAAAGGAAGCGCCAGCGCCGCCAGGAGAAGAAGGACGCTGCAGCCGCCGCCGAGGCCGCAGCCCCCGCCGGGATTGCTCCACTTCACACAGACAACACGCCACCCGCGGCCACACAACAGCCCGCGGTCAGCGTCATGCCACCCGCGGCGACACAGGCGCCACCCGCGGCCCAACGACAAGCACCCGGCCCTGCCCCCGGACAGGCCGCACTTCACAACAGTCGGGTAGCCCCGCCCCCGGAACAGATAATAGAGCTTGACAACAACAACCATCCGTCACATATCCCCACTCCCACGGATCTCAGGAGGGAACCGGGAGCAAGGGATTATATACTGGAGCAACTTGCAAAGGAGAGGTACCAGGTTCAGGAGGCCGATGGTAAGCTCAATTTCATTACATCCATCATACCAGCAAAAACCATTTCTTGTGGTCGTTTCTCTGTCCAAGAACGACTCACTAGGCAAGAAGAGGGAAACTGCTGGCAAACAGTCGAAAAAAAACAAACTCAAACAATTGAAGAAAGTTAGTTTGTGACTTTGTCGAAGTTGTTCAATTTTGTTGGCATACATGCCAACATTTCGGGGGACAAAACCGGGAGACTTTATCGAGCAGTTAAAGTTAGATACAAAGTCAAGTATTTCACAATTTTTGGTATTCTATGAATGCTTTTCTCAGGGTAAAAAAGGTCAAGTGATGCCAAAATCCGGGAGATTTTACATGTTTAAAGTGCATAAATCTGTCAAAATCCGGGAGAAGTGTGAAAATCTGGGAGATTTAAGGGGAGAACTTCAATCCGGGAGACACCATAAAAAATTGCCAAAATCCGGGAGACTCCCGGCCAATCCGGGAGTGTTGGCATGTATGTGTTGGCAATCTTGCCTTGTATTCTCGGTCTAAAATGCTGAATAATAAAAGAAAAATCTGGAAGAACTGAGGCAAAATTGGCCGAAAATGCCTTTTTGACATGGCCCAGGGTCAGGGTCCAGGGATATCCACCGGATATATTATCCGGTACTGTAGTCGCCCCTGTAGCCTAGCCTAGGTAGGCTGTACTAGTACTTAGCAGGTTTAATTATTAGCTATTAAGGGAGTGGTCATTATTTATCAACGGGGGGGGGGTGGGTTTGAGGGGGGCGTAAAAAATTCTGACCCCTCCTGAGGGGGGGGCTAAAAAAAATTTAACTCCTCTTGAGGGGGGGCTAAAAAAATTTACCCTCTTTTTAGCAAAAAAGCCCGCGCGCTACTATAGATCAAAGAGGACGCGAAAATTCTCTGCGCACCTCCGGCGAGGGGGGGGCGCAAAAAATTTTGACCACCGTCGAGGGGGGGCGTAAAAAATTTCCGCGCATCCGCGCGAAAACCCACCACCCCCCCTGCCCCCCCCGTTGATAAATAATGACCACTCCCTAAATGAGAGAACTCCAATCTATTCACTGCAGTCCTTCGGGGGCCAACTGGTACCCATCTGATAGGTCTTATCAGTAGAAATCGCTGGTAACAAGCTCCAGCAATGGCGGCGCCCATGGGACAACCTGCTACCTCGGATATTCCGAGTGTAGCAGGTAGTGTAGTCTGTACAAAACTCCCTGAAGTCTGCACAGACACAGTCTACCTACTAGCCTACACTGGCCAGCTGTGGGTGTTCCGTCCCTCCACTATACCCACAGGTAACAGGGTCTGTATGTGGGCCACTCTACCGACGGAACGACAGGAGATTGGGAGGGGGTGCTATGTTTGACTTTGACAGGGTTGCCAACTCTCATGCATTGGCACACACTCCAGTACGTCGCTCCAGTACAGGGTGCCGCTGTAAACAGTATGGCCAATTGCGTCAGAGTTGGCAACCCTGCTTTGAGGGGGGGGGGCGTAAAAAATTGAGACCCCTCATGAGGGGGGGTGCGTAAAAAATCTTGACTCCTCTTGAGAGGGGCATATAAAAAAAATTTACCCTCTTTTTAGAACAAAAGCCTGCGCGCTACTAAACCATTCTAAAGATTTAAATAACGAGGGGCATGAAAATTCTCCAGCGCAGGGGGAGGCTTAGCCTTAGGGAGTGGTCGTTTTACAACAGGGGAGGGCTGGTGGATTTTCAGGTGGGTGCATCAACAATTTTTTGGCCCTCCCCTCTTTATTCTACAATACTGCGCGGGCTTTTTCACTAAGAAGGGGTTAAAGTTATTTCCCCCTCCTCCTCCCTGAAATTTTGTGCCCAAAACCACCACCCCTCCCCTGTTGTTAAAAAATGACCACTCCCTTAACCTATACACTCAGTTCATCAAGTCTATACTACAGAGGGCGCTAGTGTCAGTCTTCAAAATTCCCCTGGTCTACAGGGGTACCGTAAACTCCCGCGTAGAAGACGTGTCCTCTACTCCAAACAAATGCCTGGTGCGTCTTATAGGATCTACTGAAGTTTGGGGTGCGTCTTATACGAGGGATAATTTTACTATAGAAATGTACTAATCTTACAAATTTCAACCTTAAAATGTGCGTCTTATACGCAAAAATACATGTGCTGAGTTTGGGGTGCGTCTTATACGCGCAGCGCGTCTTCTACGCGGGAGTTTACGGTAGTTTGTCCAGCCAGAGGTAAGTGGCGGCACAAGGCATGCTCTCACTATGGAATGGCGCAATCGCACGTGAGGCCGGCCTAACTACTACAGGGGCAGACTTTGGTCATTGGTGGCAGTGGAAATCTGTACCAGAAAGGGGCAGGTCCTTTGATGATTAGATCTAACAGCCTACCATACCCTGACAAAAGTGCATTTTAATTAGACTGATGTCAACAGTGTGGTTAAACTCAACCCATGTATATGGTTATGAGTAAGATAGAGGTCTGTTAATCTAATTAGTGACTGTCCATCTGGTAGCCTAAGTGGGTTTTAATGAGCCAGATGCCCTCACTTGACACCCCCATTCTGCCTTCTCCACCCATGTGAATCTAGTGACTTTTCAACTCGTTTAAAGTCATGTAAAAGTTTAAATAACACTTCTTGACATGAAAATATCCCGAGCATATATCTTCTCTGACTAAATGGCATGATTGTGAGAGGTGTCCTTTCTCCTATAGTAAGCCTATGGGAGCCTGGGTGTGGAGTCCAGGCTTGCCCCTGTAGACACACTGCGCCCCTAGTGGATGGCAAGTGTAATAGCTTAGTGAAATGAGTGTATATTAAGGGGGTGTGGGTGGGAGGGGGGTCCCCCATGTCACATGTCGATTTTAAAAGATGGCCATGTTCCCATGTCAATTTTAAGAAATGATCATGTCACCATGTCAATTTTAAGAAATTGTTCATGTCATCATGTCAATTTTAAGAAATTGCTCATGTCCTATGTCACTAAGCCTAAAATAGCCCATGTCACCATGTCGATTTTAGTGGTTCACAGCCATTAGTAACGCAGTTTTTTTCACTGAAAAAGAGGGGAAATTATTTTGACCCACCGCCATTCAGAGGGGTTGAAAGAATTCTGCCCCCCCCCCCCCAAATGATCACTCACTTAGAGCGATCTTGGAGCGGCACACAGTTTGGACCCCCACACTATGGAAATTTGGTGCCGAACCCTGGCTGTGCCCCCACCCCAACAAAATTTTCCTGGTTGTGCGGTGCCCTCCCCACCCCCCCCCCCCAGTACTAGGGCCCTGGACCACCCCCAACATGTCAATTGGACAATTTAACTCCCTTGTATTGATATGAGAAATAGTTATATTTCTGACAGCACTTCTAGATCAGGTGCCGGAACAGACATTGAAGATTTTGGGATCCACTCTTATTGATGATAGTCGTTGAAAATGAATTCCAATGTCATTCTCCTTATTTTGCAGAGGTATAAGTTGATCAGGGGCCTTGTCAACTATGAAAATTTACAGCGAAAAGCTCATTACCTAAAACAGGCAGCTGAATGGACGTCAAAGGCTGTTGTCTCATTGGAATTCAACTTTGATGAAATCAAGTCTGTGAGACAAGCCACTCAACTTGTGGGAGTATGTTTACTTTTATTGTAGTAATAAGAGATATCACTGGGTGAGAGAGGTAGCTTGGAGCACAGGTTGGAACAGCTCAAACAGTCATAGAGCTCTCTGGAGCTATGGAATGTCCTTCGGAGCAGGCAGTTCGAAGCCATGAAGGAACGAGGCTCGGGCTGGCCTATACAGTAAAATTCCGTTATAACAAAGTGCTTGGGACAATCCAAAAAGTTCGTTGTAAACGAATTTCGTTGTAACCAAATCATACTTGTAAGAGCATTTGAGGCCATCTACCGCTTCTCAGACCATATCCCACCCCCTAACACCCCACACCCCAACATTCCTGCTGTCCATAAAGGGTTGACCAAGGATGTAAGACAGGAATGGGCAAAAATCAGGAAGCCATACATCTACTTGATATAAAAGCTTTCTATTCTTCCAAACAACCCTCTTTACCACTTGTATATGGAAAATAAACATCAGTCAAAAATTTCAGAAATCAGGAAATCCTGATAAAACCTGAAGACTTACATCCCTGGGTTGAAGAAGTCCTATCACACATCCTAACACCCCCACCCCCCACCCATACCTCCTGCCGTTCAGAGCTCAATAGAGAGGTTGAAGAAGTCCTATCACACATCCTAACACACCCCCACCCCACCCATACCTCCTGCCGTTCAGAGCTCAATAGAGACGCTTGAAGAAGTCCTATCACACATCCCAACACCTGCCCCCCCCCATCCCTACCTCCCTTACCCCTCTGCCGTCCAGAGCTCAATAGAGACGGAAGAAGTCATAAACCCCCTCAGAGACCAAACAAAACACCTATATCTTCCTTTGAAGTCATTGTAAGGCCAGATAATCTACAGTGTAAGCCCCAAAAAATTTGTTGTAAACGATTTCAGGCAAAGTAAAGTTCGCTGTAAAGGTACTTATTTACTTTAGAAATGTATGGGGTTGATTTGGTACAATAGAATTTGTTTGTTGTAAACGAAAATTCGTTGTAAGAGGATTTGTTGTAAAGAAATTTTACTGTATAACCTGCTGCTTTGAGCAACTCACCCTGTTCCACATGTCAGTCTTGCCTTCCTCACTGCCTCTCTCACCCAAAGCTAGAACCGTAGTATCACATAACCAGTCTCTGTGACTGTGTTATTCATATCAGTTACTATAATAGCTGCTAGCTGCCCTCTGGTCCAACTGTAATATATGTATTGTCATGTGTTCCACTTGCTCCTTTTGCCTATTATATTCTTTATGACTTTTGGTTAGTTTCAGTCTTTGTCTTTCTTTAATTAAGCATGTGATGAAGAAATGATAATGAAAAGTGGAAGAACCTACATTTTGAAAGTGAGCCTATCCTGATTTGATTATTTAGTAATAACAGCATGTGTATAGTCAAGATCATGTCGTCTTCTTAACGGAAATTTACCTCAGGCTCAGTCATATATATCTGTATTTTTCAGATTGGTGATACGATCGCTGGGAAGCTCAGAGAAATCTCAAAAGACAAGAGATTCCCAACAAATCGCCCAGCGCCCGGTAAATTCGTTAGTGCCGCCCCTGCATTGTTAGTGGCACTACATATGCTCCAAGAAGCTATTGGACGGAATGACATGTGAGTTAAATTTATCCTCAATGTTATCTTAGGCCACCCTTAAAATTATGTTTGTTTCCTGTCCAGAAGCCTGGTGGATTTTTTTGTGAGAATGGGATAAATTTGTGCTGAGTTCTGAAATTTCTTTTTTCATACAGCAACACAAATCTAGTTTTCCAATCACTAAATCTTAGAATGTAACAGCAAAATCACGCCGTCCCTGCTCACGATGTTCATGGCAAACAAAAATATTTTCCTATAAAAAAAGTTTTTTCCTCCCTCCCTCATCCCAAAAATCCCACCCTCTTGGAAGGAAACGGACATATTTCTAAGGGTGGCGTTATCCAGATCCCCATGTCATTGATACGCCAGCCTAATTTGAGTAGGGTGTCTTGTGACAGGAATAGGTAGACGTTAATCTCTTACTAAATCTTTTCCGACTAGACTTGTAACGAGCTCTTATATATTGGGGTTAACTCACGCTGACACCTCAGAACCAATGAAACAAGCTGTGGTTACTTCAAGTAACATGGGCTTAACTCAATAAACCACACTTCAATAGGGTAACTTAGGATAACCAGTCCCGATTTACAAACCCAATGGGTTTCATACCTTGGATTGAGCATGTGTGGCACTGTTTATCCTAGATATCCTACTTAAGTATAGGTTAACTAATATATGGAATGTGTCAATTCACTGCATATGCCATATTAGAGCTTGTATATGTGTAGTTAATAATGAAACACGATAAATGGTTTATAAAGTTTCTGCAATTTACCATTCAGGCTGCAGGTTAGTAAAACGCTGGTCCCTGAAGCACAATTACGGACAGCCGCCAAAATGCTCACAGAAGAAGACTTTGTAGATAAAGAAGGTGATTTCCTCTTTTATATAATATATTGTAAAATGGACACCGTTCCCTGGATAATCCTTTCATAGATTTCCCAATAGAATATTTTGTAGCACACCATTCGGTTGTTGATTTAAGTAAAAGTCTTCTAATTTCCATTTCCTTACAAACTCTATTTATACATGTATCTTTTCCTTCAAACACAGGCATGGGAGAGAGCTTAGCGTGGCTTCGTCTAATCATACCTATAATGCCAATAAGCACGCTTATATATATATATATATATATATATATATATATATATATTTTACCGTAATCTCCCGCATAGAAGACGCGCTGCGCGTATAAGACGCACCCCAAACCTAGCACATGCATTTTCGCGTATAAGACGCACATTTTAATTCTGAAATTTGTAAGATTAGTACATTTCTATAGAAAAATTACCCCTCGTATAAGACGCCCCCCCCCCAACTTGAAAAAATCCTATAAGACTCCCCAGCATTTTGTTTGGCGTAGAGGACGCGTCTTATACGCGAGAGATTACGGTATTTTTTTTAATTCATTCCCCACAGGTTTCTGCCAGGCGACCTGGAGATTGCATGTTTTGGCTAACAGAGGCCTCATCAAAAAGAGGAGCAGAGACAAGCTTCCCGTGTACGAGCTCCTTCCACCGGGCGAGGCTTTAGCCAAACAGCTCATGGGTAAGACTAATTGAGGTTATGTGAAAGGTTTTGGTGAAGAATATTAGGGACAGAGATTCAGCTGCATCCAAAGTCAGGGCGCCTCATGTAGGCGGGCTAAATTTACATTGTTTTGAATCAATATTTAACTGGTCTTGTATCTATATTGTACGGTAGCTGGTATTAATATTGTATCTAACTTTGATGATTAGCTAGGTCATTTTTTTACTGCATTTGGTAACAGAGGGGTGGAAGTGTCCCACATACATGGATTGTTTGAACTCATTGAGATTAATGAGAAT
Organism: Acholoe squamosa; assembly: GCA_949317995.1. Classification (NCBI taxonomy): domain Eukaryota; kingdom Metazoa; phylum Annelida; class Polychaeta; order Phyllodocida; family Polynoidae; genus Acholoe; species Acholoe squamosa. The sequence continues at coordinate 37,646,283 of OX439040.1, read as the reverse complement.
TTGTTTTTATTGAAGCATCAGTTGGTCTACAAGGTGCCTCCATGACCCACATGATTAATGGTTTGGTACCTGACATGCCAGCCTTATCTGCCATCGGCACACAGGTCGATCTGCCTGATGTCGCGCACAATCACTTGTACACAAATGATGATGATTCGGATGGGTATGTTGCCGTCTGTTGATTGGATGCTATTTTATTCATATGCACTTAGTCAATAAAGATTGGGAACATCCAGGAATAAAGATAATGAGGGTCATAATGTGTTACTTCTGTAGCTCAGCTCACTATTGATAATCTTACATGATTAAATCAGCCTGAATCAGAGTTAAGGTAGCTGGTGCATCTAAGAGATTGAATAATGAGAATAAATTATCTAAATTGGACTATTACCAGAAAGATAAAGTCTATGTGATGTATTTGTGTATGAGTCTGTATGTCAAAGACATAGACATACTTAACACCCATGCACATATTTTCAGAGTGGTCCTGTATGTAGACATGCGGGAGTGGGGCGGTGATAGACTTGGTCTAATCAACCTCTGTCAGCGACTAGAGGCCAGTGGTATACGTTATGCGACCTGCCACCTAGCAACAGGTGACTACGGATGGAGTTTAAAGAGTCAGGGGAGGAAAGTTGAACTGCCATTTCTGATTGAGCGGAAGAGAGTGGGTGAGTCATACTGCCAAAAGTGAGGTCAATATCACATCACAATTACAAAGGAGAATTTGACATACGGTAGCAGATTCGCCAAGGTAGACTGCAGATGACCCATTATTACAGTATTCCTAATACCGTAAAATCTCTTGTATAAGCGGCTGCTAGTTCCAGAATCCAAATCAAAATGAGGCTTATAGGATCAGCCAAAAGAAGGGTTGCGGCTTATAGGAGGGTATTTGCCACTAAATAGTAGAAAAGACTATACGAGAGTGCGCTTATACCGTATATTCTCTCGTATAAGCCGCACCCCCAGTATAAGCCACACCCTGAGTAAGAGAGGAAGGTATAGGCTGCACCCAAGGGCTGGATTTTGATGTTTTAGTATTGTTCTATAGGATAAAATACCCTCCTATAAGCCCCATTTTGATTTGGGTTCTGGTATAAGCCACGGCTTATACGAGAGAATTTACGGTACTGTACTCACATATCAGATCAAGAATCAGTAGGTTATAGGTTTTTAGGATTTTCTTGAGCCTACTCCCAAGTTTAAATATTCAGAACATTGACAATATCGGTTGTATCAGCTTGCTTTTATAGCAAAGAAACTTCCAAATTGTCTAGTTTACTGCTATCTAGTCCCTACAATGTGTTTTAGTTACAGTCGTCCTCGATGATCATAACTACCAGTGACAGTGCATCTTCAAACAATTTCTTCTCATGAATTATCACAGATGACCTGGCCCATAGTTTCGTCGATGGCCGATATGTTCGACAGAAGGAAAAGATGATGACGTGGAAAAGGAAGTATACTGCTCTTTACCAGGAGGTAATCTTGTACTATGTCGTGGAAGGTGCCGCGGAGACTTATGTTGTACGCTGTGCTGATGGCTGCGGTGGTGTTGGCCGCTGTGGTAACCCCGATATATATCAAATACAGGTAAATTGGTGTTCATATTTGAGAACGATAGATGTAGATCTAAGACCGATTGTTAGCGTGGCGACTCTAAGTCCTACTAGTGAGACTTGTAGACTAGTCAATGGTTCAGAGTCGCCACGGTGTAAGGGATAGGGGAGCCCTGATTTCTATTTTCGTTCACTGTTCTTCTCCTATGGACTATTTTGGCACAATATTGAGGCATTGTTATCAGCATATGTATGTACTAATGGTAGATAACTTGTTTTTGTGATATATGTTTAGTTTGGGTTTTATGATTAGATTAGACATTTCAGCCCCTGGAGCTCTATGGAAGATTAGCATAAGACAAAATTAAGATTCACCAATACATCTCTGTAGGCTTTATCTGATAATTCTGTGGTCTGAAATTGCTGTATATATGTACTACAGGTTTCATCTCACGGGGTTATGGTACATTTGGATCATATATTCTGTATTTGAAGAAGATATTTACTGTTTAGAATCTCTATAAATCTCTATGGAGAGACAAATGCTAAACTTGGTGTACCCTGTCTACAGAGGGGAGGGGGTTACCAGTTTGGTGGGGAGGGGGTTGTGACCAGCTGTATGCTGTTGGGGTTGGTAAGACTGCCACACACAACCCTAGTCATTCTGGGGTCCTTGGTGCATATGGTTCTGGGTCATTGAACATGCCCACCTCTACCATTTGTAGTGGTCATCTATGGGCAGGCAGAACTTCTCGGTAGTAGACCTAGTAGTACAAGGCAGCACAAGAGTTACAGGGTGAGCCAGATGGTACAACCTTTAATTGCCTTTGAAGTTAGCTTTCCTATTATTCTATCACTAGACACAAGATTACAAGTTGCCGCGCTATGTCTCACAGGTCTATTCTCTACTATTCTATTAAAATCTACAACACTACGGTTTTATTAAAAGTAACATATACAGGCTAGGAATAGATTATCGCTTATAATAACACTACAGGGCGAAGCAAGAGTGCATTAAGGCCCCTCGATGTCTCAATACAGTCTAGAGCACTCCCACAGCCATGCCCCATGCATTATTCCCTAATCGGCCTACCCTTGGCCAGCATGTCAGACCCATTGGTTGTAGTGCAACCCTCAGGTTTAGCTGTCGGCTGAGGGTAATGTCTAGCCCTAGTATTTTTCACACCAGTCCAGTTCTGGGTCGTAGGTGGAGATGTTAGCCACAGGATCTTAGTCTAGCGGGGTGATGCTAGAGACCTTTACACATTTCATGAATACACCTTGGCAACATCTCAAAATTTGAACAATGTTAGGAGGCAGTGACAAAAACACAATTAAATCTAGCACAATAAACGCATCTATTGCATACACATTTTTAAAGGTATTTAACTGATAATTGCATTGTGTAGGCCCTGATCCGTGAGTTGAATACGAGCAGTGAATTCACCCTTATCCAGACCCAAGACAAGGGAGCCACGACCGACTTCTTGGTGGCCATAACTAGAGACCTTCAGATGAGGTAAGGATCTTTCAACGCACAATATATCGTATTTGCAATAAAGATAAACTAAAAGACATCAATAAAACTTGTCATCCGTAGACTATGCAATGAAATGATAAATGGCCCAAGCCCATCATTTTACTTTTAGATTTTATTGGCGTATGCACTAAATGTATTATGTTAGTGCCTTTCTGATTTTGATAAAGCTTTGTGTCATAAAACTAAGGCATTAACTAGAGAAAAGGAGACTAACAAGCTCTGGACCTTTCTATTTATAAAATTATGGCCCTATTCATGATTTGTTTCTAGGGTCAGAAATGGGGATTTCCGAGATCTCCTTGGACATGCTGAGACGCTGAATTTAGACAAGAACTACTCAAAACTAGGTGCTGCAGCCAAGAAAGGAGGAAAGACTGCCAAGGCAGCAAAGAAAGAGAAAAAGGAAGAAGGGGCAGGTGCTTATATCATGGATGCTGCGGTCTGGGAAGGAGTAATACCCCATACTTCTAAAGCTGATCAGTCTGAGGTCCAAAAAAGGAATGTCCAAACAGAGAGACCCAAAAAGCAGAGTAAGAGGAAGATAAATGCACCGATAGTGGATATCGATGGATGCATACCAGGAGCTATTGATCCCTCTGATGGCCAAAACCAAAGTTACCAGGCTGATTTGCACCTCCCGATTTTAGTAGATGGAAGAGATTTTGAAACTAGTTGGGCCCATGTTCGTCCATCTGATCCTTGGAGCACTGGACCTGCCACATCACAGCATTATGATCTTGAAGAACAAAAGTCGTCTATTGCAGCAACTGGTACGTCAGACAACTATTCAAGTGATGCGGTTCGGTCACCATTAGAACCCAAGTGCCCAAAGACAGAAGTCCCCCGTAAAAGGACCAAAGGACGAAAGGTCCATGAGATAACCTGGTCCGATGATGAGGAGGATCAAAGTAATCCTAGTTCTACTGCCTCATTGTCCAATGAAGACCCTGGCAACAAGAGGTGGCATGGTAACTCCCCAGGTTCTACATCTATTTCTGTGCCAAGACCCATGGTGAAGACAGAATTAGGTGCTGGATCTCCACCTAGCTCTGCAGGAAATGGAGGTCATGAGTTTCCAGTTAAGACTGAACCAGGACTGAGGGACTACCCTACAAGTCCTATTGTAAAGCAGGAGGCATGCGTCAACATCAAAGAAGAGCGCTGGTCAGCCGAGTTGCAAAATATACTCCAGGTCTTACCCGATACTGATAAAGACCTAGCCTGCAGACAACTTGACATGCATGCGGGGAATGTTGAGGCAGTAATATCTGCCCTGATCGAGAAGGAGGAGGATCTAACTCATCTCGGTCCTACCATCTCATTGTCCAGTGAAGACTCTAGTACTTCTGACAAGAGGTGGCATGGTAGCTCCTCAGATTCTGCATCTAGTTCTCTGCCAAACCAGGATAGACCCGTGGTGAAGACAGAAATGGGAGGTGGATCTCCACCTAGCCCTGCAGGAAATAGCGCTCATGAGTGTGCATTTAAGACTGAACGAGGACTGAGTGACTACCCTACAAAACCTATTGTAAAGCAGGAGGCAAGCATCAACATCAAAGAAGAGCGCTGGTCAGCCGAGTTGCAAAATATACTTGTTATCTTACCTGATGCCGATAAAGACCTTGCACGAATACAACTTGACACACTTGCTGGTAATGTTGAGGCAGCAGTATCTGCCCTGTTAGACAGTGCGCCAATATGCTTATACTGAAACAAGAAAGGAAGCTTGGTACCACTTGTGTTCATGAGAGAGAAGTTACAGGACAGTAAAGGGTTAAATTAGTGTAGCCGGCCGGCTGGTCCTTTTATATTCTAGTCAATATATACACAACGTAGGGCCACAAGAACAGATTATGCACTGCGTGTACAGACTTAAAAAAAAAATCTGTGCATTACAAACCCTGTGTTCTAAGTCACTGGCCTGGATGGAAAGTGTAGAGATAGTCGAGCTAATAACCTTTCATTAATAGACTCACTACTAGTCTAGGGCATTCATACTGTACATATCCATATACGACATAGATTTATCCAAGACACTAACAATTTGTTAAACATCAGCCTTTCTGCCTTATACGCGATCCTTTGATAAAGCATTTGAAGTTTTACCATACTGACATTTGACATGTCTTGACTCAAATATTCTCATAGTACCTCGGGTAAAGGGCACTGTGTCTACACGAAGATGGAATCTGCTGCGCCTTATAGAACCTTTTCAAAGACCAGGTACTCCTTATGCTATAGACAGGTTTATATATTCACATTAAGTTAATATAAAACTGCTCAAAATCAAGCCTTCTGTTAAGATTGTAGCATTGTAAAGCTGCAACAAGATCTCAAATATATTGGTCTTCCACCACTTTCTACATGTCTATCATCACAGTACTTGTTACAGTGTTCTGGTGAAATCTCAATCTATTTCATAAGTTCTAACCATGCTAAATTTAAGCATATATCTGTGTGAAATAAAATGCTTCCAGTATTTTATCCAAACTTGACGTCATCTGAAGCCATACAGAAAAGTTGTATTACCTATTGGTGGTTACTTTGATTTGGATTAGTGGCAGGGGAGCAGGCCAGTCAGTGCTGCCACCTGGAGGCTGACACCATTACCAATTAACCAAGTGGTTTCCCTCCCCAACAAAGGGCCAAAATGATGTCCTGTATTGTGCATATAATGAGCCAGCTATTACCAGAATAAATTGCACCCTATTACATAGGGAGGGGTATACAATTCTGTGAAATGCATATCAGAAAAGGCTATACCAGATTTTATACCAGCTTTAACAGAGAATGAGCTGTATGTGTGAGGTGCGCCTCATATGCAAGATGTTATCGTATTTATGAAAAGCCATTACACTGTTCCTATGATTTATATGTGGTAGACTCTGTAAGACCATTTCATACTTTATTGCAAGTCGTATATCAAAATGAAATCTATATTTCATCATTTATAACGCGAGCAATTATTTGAAGTGTTTCTCTATTTAAAGATCCATCAGTTAACCACATATGTAAAGCATGTATTTGATACGCGACCATTATTTCTATTGTCATGTAAAAGTGTATGCCAATTTTCCCCTGTTTTCTAGGTTATCACCCAGGTTAATACATGTACATCTCGTTATTGACATTGTCCTCGACTTACCAGTAGTATCTAGGTAACATATATGTATACTTGTTCATTATAAGAATTAGTGCTGCCACCATGAATGAAACAACGTACATAAGGTGGCTTTATCAATAGAAACAGTGTGAGAGCCATTTTTATAACGTTTATTTCCATATTAGAGGTCCGTCCACCATTCATACTGGCATGATATATCATTGTATGAAATAATATATGTTAACTACAGAGTACATTTTGCCGACGCAATAAATGAAACTTGAACTGTTAGAATGTCTCTATGACTAATTTTTGTCATCATTCATTCCAGCCTATCTAAGCCAAAACTTAAAGGACAGTACAGTGTAGTTAAAGAGCCCTGCCACTAGGGTGTACACCCTGTTACAGACAGTTCGCCTTATTTGCCTCCAGGTGGCACCACCGCTACCACCATTGTCCATATAATATATCTGTCTGCTGTGTTAGCGATAGAAGTGAAAAGTATAAACACCAAGTCTCCCAACACGACCCCTAACAGCTAACTGCCCCCCCCCCTAAAAAAAAACACGGAAAAAACAACATCAGAACAGCAATAGGCTCCAATCAGAAACCATGTGGACCCGAAAGCATGTAAACCAACCGACGATAGTAAATCATTGGGATATCATTGGATATCTCTTTTCGGCCCTCTTTTCCTAGTGTGAGCCATTCTTCACTTTCTGACCACCATTTCCCCCCACATGAATTAAATTTGCAGCGTCATTTTATTTACTGGGTGCGTCTGTAAACCTCCCTTGACACAGAGCAGTGTAATGTATGCCTTGAATAACGAGAATACATAACAAGAAAGTGACAGAGTAAGTAATAAATGTTTTACACCATTTCGACAGCCAAGGGAGTGGTCATCATTTATCAGCAGGGGGGATGGTGGGTTTGAGAGGGGATGTAAAAATTTCAGACCCCTCACGAGGGGGGCTAACAAAATTTTGACCCCTCTTGAGGGGGGGGGGGCTAAAAAAAGCACCCTCTTTTTAGCAAAAACAAAAGCCAGCGTGCTACTATAGCTCAAAGAGGGGCGCAAAAATTCTCCGCGCCTCCGGTGGGGGAGTGCAAAAAATTTTGACTGCCGTCGAGGGGGGGGGGCGTAACAAATTTCCGTGCGGAAACCCACCTACCCCTGTTGATAAATAATGACAACTCCCTAAGGTCATTCATAGCAAGAACTACAGCACACAATTTCACAGAGGAATATGTCAGTACCCGCGCATATATGCACCACACACATCTGAGGGGATAGGGAGGAGGAAATAATAGACCCTTCTAAGTGAGCTAGGGAAGTCCGCAAAGAAATATGTGAAGGACTATATTCCAGGGCTCGTGCAGTTTCCAATACTACACATCCGTTTGGGACAAAGAAAAACTCGGAACAGTCTCACAGCAATGCCCACAGCGCAAGCCTTTTTCTCCCAGCTTTTATTTGTGGACTATGCCTAGCAGGCCTATATATAATATTACTGGTAACTGTTAGGTTCCTCTTATGATAGGATTGTTCAAAGCTATAGCGACTAGGGCAATCTTAGCGGCTTTGTGTACGAAGAGGATTGAAGTCATGAATGCTGATCTCGGGATCTTTTAGGATTGTGGTTGAAGACAATTCAATACAACTGAAAAGCTAGATGACAAAATCCTAAGGGAGTGATCATTTTTTAACAAAGGGGGGAGGGGGGTTGCGCACAGACACACGAGAAAAATTTTGACCTCCCCCGAGGGGGTAAATTTATTTTGCCCCCCCCCCCTCCCCGTAAGGAATGAAAATCGCCTGCGTATGTGCCCTTTTAACCTATAGTAATGCGCTGGGTTTTCCACTGTAAACAGGTGAAATTATTCTGACCCCCCCCCCAATCTGAGGGGTTGAAAAATTCTGAGCCCCCCGCCCCGGTCAAGGATTTGAAAAAAATTCTGACCCCCCTCAAACCCAGCAGCCCCCCCCCTGTTGTTAAAAAATGATCACACCCTAATCTGCATCGTTTTGGTGACAGCTTCCAGATATGCAAGAATGATTAGAAAATAGAAGACAAACATTTAAGTCCTCCAACCCCTAAGTCATCTATGGAGCCCTGGACAGGACATCTGTTTTCTGCATATTTTTTTCTAGAGTTTGTTTCCGCAAGTTTTATTTTCGTTTCCACAACTTTTGTTTTTGTTTTTGCAACCTTTATTTTCGTTTTTGCAACTTATACTTTTGGTTCCACAACATAATAATTTTTTTTTGTGCATGGTCAATCAATTGTGGATGTTATGTTGTGGAAACAAAGATGTAAGTTGCATGCGGAAACGAAAATAAAAGTTGCGAAAACGAAAATAAAAGTTGCGGAAACGAACTTAAGAAAAAACAATGTAGAAAACGGATGTCCTTTCCAGGGCTCCGTACTACGCTCATGACATTTTCCAGAACTACCACGTCTTCCCTCTTCTTGAATAGTGACCTTTTATTTTGCCGCCCTAGTTCAGGGTTGTAACTGTAGTGTTAGTTACAACCTTCTTGCAGTAGAGCAATCTCTGGTATAATGTTATATGTATCAGACTTAATTGTAGCAGCCATGGTCAGGTGTACTTACAGTGCAGGTGGTTTAAAAGTGCATGTGTGAAAGAGATTTTGGTGACAAACTGGCAGTTTGTCCAGCTTGTCCATGCTCCCAAAATGTCAGCTGGAGCCTGGTCAGGCCAGAACCTACTACCTCATGCACAACATGACCTCCCAAATCCATCATCAGAACGACTGACAACTACCAGTCAGGGTGTGATTGGCCAAGGCTAAGTCTGACAGGGAGGTAATTATGTTGTGCACATCCTCAACCCTATTTGCTAACTCAGTTTGCAGTTTCAGTTTATGCAACTTCCTAGGAACGACCCCTGAGTCATAATCAAAGTTGATGTTTATTCATGCCCAAGATCCCTCGATGGTGGCAGTGCACAGATTAAATTGATGATCAATATGATAGATATAATGCACCTTGAGTATTTGAGCTGCCATATTCGATTACCTTTCTTTGGAAATATACATATCAGCATGCTAACTTTCTATTCTCCAAACTGAAATATAATATTGTGATGAACAATCAGATGCCCTTTCTTTGTCTTATCCGTTTTTGCGTTAAAACCCCATTTTTCTTACGTTGTGGACACTTTTTTTTTTTTTTACGAAAAGACAGCTTAGCCAGATTTTGGTGGAAAAATAAATGAATGCTTGCAATAGAGTAGATACATGCATTTCTCCCTAGTGTTCTGAGACTAGGACATGAAAGATTAAGTCTAATGGATACCATAGTATCAATCTAGTTATTCAGAGGGTAATCCAAAGGTGGAGGTAGCTGCCGAGACCTTCCAATTTGGAATGAACAAAGCTGTATATCCTATGCAATTGAAATATAAACGGACCGAGGAATTAAGTTTTGCATGTGACCATGAAATAGTACTTGATCACATCATTGGTAGATGTACGGTCCATACAATGGGGGTATTTTCAAGACATTAACGATACAGACTGGTGTCACTTTTATTGTAAACTCAAAGAACATCCATTGAGACCCTCAACCTCATTTAAATTTTGGAACGGAGAATTTGGCATGGCTAAGAAAAAGACATCCCCCCCCTTGAGAGAGACAACGTTAAGGTGGGTCGCTAGCATTGAATCAAGGTTCCTAGAAATCCTCAATTTTTTGGTCAAATGTACTTTATATCATCTAGAATAAGATTTTGCAAAGAAAAGTAGAGGGTCCCAAACTACTTAAACATAACCCAGTGGCAGAAACATAACCTATCTAGCGGTAGAAACTCAGAGCTAAGGGTGAGGGGTGCTCGGAATTATGCCAACAAAACTCCGAAAATAAACGTCCATTGGCAAATTACAGACATAGCAAGTCGGGGCCTGTGGTTTCTGGGGTGAGTTCGAATCGGTCAGTAGATCACGTTAGGGAGCAGCTCAGGACTGCCAATAGTATAAACGCGCAGCTCACAAACAGTCCATATGTGATAGCGGATTCATTTAAAGTGGGTCTGCCAGAGGTCTGAGATGGAAAAGGGAGGACATGTAATATCAGATGTGGAGTTAACACTACAGCTACAGGCTACAAGTTAAGTTTGTTTAGCCATTCCAGTCCATCTCTTTTTTTGGACGTGTTTATTACAGCAATGCATGGTTAGATGCATTTAAATGCTGTCATAAACGTACCTTTTTCATTTTTATGATAAAAAGAACAACAGTGCATAATTAACATGTGATTCCTAATTTAACTAGCGTCAGGTTTTTCTACGCATGGAATTGGTATTTGATAATGGTGGTGGTGTCACAATGTCAGTATTTCAGCATTCCAAACTTTTCCTATTAAGAGTACTCAACAGAGTCAATTATATAGTACTGGATATGAGCTACTTAAACAGTACGAAGTAAGCATTATTAATGAAAAGCTAGATTATGTGACTAGGGTTATGACTATGACAAAATAAATTTCTATAAGGGAAATACTACAATGCCTCTCAGAAAGACAACATTATAACCTTTTTACCACAGGATGATTGTCGTTCTAAACAAATAGGTGTTCACCATGCAGGCCATTAAATTTTAGTCCTGCAAATTCTTTCTAACCTGCCATTTGACTTTCATAGGCCCAAATACATCAAGATGTATTCACCAGAAAATGAAGTAATGGAAGACAATAATAGACTTCCTATGTCAACCATTTAACTCATTTGGGTGTCTAAACGTTCGAGGAACCATGCTGCAAATCCCTAATCAATGGTCCAATTTGCTAGCCATAAAAGAAACTGACATGTAGTCCGGCCTGTTTTATAGACCACTCATAATTACAATATCTCTATGGAGCTTCAGCCACAATGGGACTAATTAATATGAGACTCGGCACACCGCAGGATGGACATAGCAACTTGAGCCTACCCTTAGGGTCATTTGGGGAATTGCTTAATAGCCAAGCATTCACGTTTGCTTAGATTATTATAGTTGCAGTTATAGTTGCTCTGGGAGACCCCTTGGACCCCCTTCTTCATGTCCTCTTATATACCTGTTGCTCTCTGTAACAATAAGGGTTACATCCTGTCATTTCCCTTGTGAAATAAGCATGATACAGGTGTGACCATATAGTTACAGGTGTTGTGATCCCTTGACATCAGCCGTCTGCCCACACATATTATGCTCCCAAATGAAATTTAAAACTATTCATTATTCTGTCTCCTTATAATAGACCATATTCCCGGGACCATATGACAGCTAATAACAAAGTATGACTTTTCTCAATGAGGGGGTGGTATTACTTCTACGGATGATATTGAGACCATGAAGATGGTGGCATATATACATATAATTGCTTTCCTCCAAAGACCTTTCAGAAAACTACAACCTGATACAGAACAACTGACCCCTTGTCCAAGACAGTCATGTTTGTGTTTATATAGATAGTGAAGTGATCTTCAGATATTGGCGTGTTATATATGGAAAATGTTTTGATGGATAGAACATGGCAAAAATAGAAATAAGGACGTTTTATTTCATAAAAAATATTGGTGCAGTGGTTCAGATTTGGCGTCCATTTGAAGGTGGAAAAAAGTGGTATTTTACAACACTATATTTTAGAAACACCATGAGAATTTAACATTGGGCTTGTAGAGATAGCCCATTCTCCCAATGCATTGCGCAGCTTCACCATTGTGTTCATAAGATCCAGCATGAATTAAGCATTCTAATGATGTAATGATACCAAACATGGATATATAGAAACCAAACATGAATATATAGTAGAAAGAAGACCTCGGAATCTATGCTATTAACTTTTATAACATGGTTATCCAGTTTACACACTGATTTGAGTGCTAAAAGTAGATAAAACGAGTTCCCATATATCGGGATATAGAACCCAAAAATTGACAGCGGACCAGACATACCTTGACAACTAGTTGACACCAAGGTAAATCCTCCATTTTTGAAGCTTATGTACCAAATCTTAGGACATGCTTTGGTTGATAGTATGGCTGTATTTAATATAAAATAATAGTAAACTTTTGAAGCGAGCGACTGGCCGTGCGTCTTCGCCATTCTGTCAATACTACAGGTGCCTCCATCTGACGTATAAAGAATGGATTAGGCTATAGGCTGGCACAGCTCTGTCTCAATGTATTCGCGGTAGTAGGCCTACGAGAATGGGAGTTGCACCAGCTCGCCAGCTTAACCATACATCAATATGAAACCAAGATGGCGGAGGGCTGTCTCGTCGACTCCCAAGAGAAAACAATGGATTCTATCAATTTTAAAGGTTAATACTTAGAATTATTGGTGGAAACCATGTTATAAACGCAATGTGTAATTATTAGACTTAAACTCGTTGGCTTCATGGGTTTGATAAAAGCATTTGCCTCCGGCTCATGCATTTATCACCCCCTGAAGCCAACTAGTTCAAGTCTAATCATTATAATCTGATCTTTTAATCATTGCGACCTTCTGGGATACCTAATATAATCATAACAATTCATCCTCTTCTATCTGACCTTCCAATTCAGATGTCTGATTCAATCTTGGTCCACTCACTTTTTAAGTCAAGATTCAGTCTTTTAACAGCACCCTCTCTGCTTCCTTATATATATAAGGGGAGGACCAGACAGGCGATAAGATTGCCTGCAGACGGCTGACGAGTGGGTTAGAGCAGTTGCAATGACCGGTTAGCAGGACATTTATCTCTGCAAACAAGCTGGGTCCCAACCTTGGGAAGTGGCTCTAAATGGCATCCATTGAGGGCTGCCCAACACCATAAAGTAGCGCCTCTTCCTCATCACATTTCTGAAGTGGCATACCTGTAACCCATAGTGGATTTAGGCACCAACAGGCTATCTAGAAAGAAAGTAACATTGAAATCGTAACTTTCTGGGTCAACATTGAAAGGTCAGAGGAGCAGAAAGGCTGTGAGTCAGATAAGACAGGTGTGTGTGTGTGTGTGTGTGTGTGTGTGTGTGTGTGTGAATACTACAATACGAGCAATAGAAGTTCGAAGCCACAAGCAGCTCTGTCCATCTTTCACTGCAAACATGTTTCATGTTATGTATGCAATGATATAATCATATGTTGATGTATGTTATTTATAAATTGAATTCAAGAATTTTATTAATGCATAAATCACATACATCAAAGAATGATATCAATGCATGCACGGCATTTAACAAGTTGGCAATAGAATCCAAGGCTATATTGTATATGGGATGATATATCTTACCTTTCGTTTCATCTTCATATGTCATCATTATTATCTAGATGGTTATATAGCCTTGGATTTCATTGCCAACTTGTTCAATGCCGTGCATGCATTACATTGATATCATCCTTTGATGTATGTGATTTATGCATTAATGCAATTCTTGAATTCAATTTATAAATAACATACATCAACTGGAGTAGAGCTGATCAGCCTGTATCCAGTGTAATTTTAACCACCAGACTATTTTCTGCACTTAGTTGGCACATGTAACTTCACCAGTTCACTCTAACATGTAACTATACGTCGTTCCACATTCCTTCATGAGAATTCAGGTGGTGGAGTATGCCAGGACCCCCAATAATCGAGGAGCTGTAGACAAGCTTCAGATATTGGATTGTGCATATCTACAATGGAGTTAACCCATGTCACACTTTACCTTGGCCAATCACACCCTTGCTGGCAGTTGTCAGTTGTCACTAAGACTGATCTGGGATTTGGGAGACCATGTTGTGAATATGGGAGTAGATTCCAACCTGACCAGGATGCAGCTGACGCCTTGAGAGAGCATGGGCCTAACACCAGCATGCCAATCTCATTGCTCCCTCTGACCCCCTGCTCTGTAATTACACCCAACATGCAGGCTATAAGATGGAGAGCAGAAATGGTTAAGTGGGCTATAAACCAAGTCGCCACGACGATAACACTGGTGGCAGCGCAGTACAGTATTCTTTTAAGTCCTTTGTTGGTACAATGCATATACATCAGGGCATGGGCTGGGTGCACGTAACGTGACATAGGCATTATATAATAGGACATACACCCCATTTCTTTAGGGACCAATGACCATGTTATCATTTCTACTAAATAAGCATCAGCATTCTATGGTCGGCCCCACATTCACCTATAAATCTCTCAATATGAACCATTTCAAACCCTACTCATCTATATGTCTATTATTCTGAGGTCAGTGAGGTTGTTCAGGGTTATATCAGATAGAATAGTATATGTCACCAGGATCACAGATCACCTTGTGGCTGAGAACTGCTACTGGGGCTTTGAGAGCACTTACACACCTCTCACAACCTCTTTTGTCAGCCTTTCCCTCCTGTGCTCATACTGATAGCACCCAAGTATAGTGCCCCACCACCACAGGTTACTAGGGTCGCCACAGGTTACCACTTCAGAAATAATAGATAAGCCAATGCTTCGCTGAGTCTCAGGGAAAAAGTCGCTTTTATGGTGCCAGTCCCTCAAGGGAGGCTGGCGCAAACCACTTCGCAAACCTGGTACCCAGCTTGTTTGCAGAGATAACTAGCCTCCAGACTGGTCATCATGGGCTATCGTCCTGTGTTGATCGGTGGCTGCTCTGCATACAATATCTCCACCTTTTCCAGTTTGGCAGGTCCTCCACCAATATCCAGCTGTAAGGGCAGCTGCACTATGGACTCCAGGGCACTCTGTATAATAGGTGAGGGGCAAAGTAAACCACAACAATGCTTAGATGGTCTATAAATGACACAGTAAAGACTGCTTGTCTTTTTTTGTATCCAACAACAGAATGTGACATTTCGGTCGCTAACCTTACCATACCGGTAATAACAACTCTGAGAAGTGAAGTGAAAATGATAGTGAATACGCCTACCTATACAATCATAGTTTATCTCAAATTGAATATAACAGCCCCATAGGTTTAACCAAGAACCTCTGTATCACACCCCCCAGTGTGCTAAGCCTTCCCCGTATCACACTGCCAGGTAGATCATTGCAAATGGTCACATAACTAATGATGAAATGATTACTAATGCCAAATAAATGGATTTTTGAACATTTCTGACATAAATAACTTGAGATAAATACAAAAGGAGCACTCGAATTGGTCCCCACTGAATAGGCTTCACCTCGTGTGATAACCCTTAGTGGGGACCAATTCTCGTGCACCTTTGTCTATGTATCAAACAACAGGAAGACGATTCAGAAGTCATACGATGTATACGGATTTTGTTTGGAAAGAATCAGTTTGGTGGAAGAAATAAATCATGATCATTCTGATGCTATTTACAACATTCAATATACCTTCACTATATAATTATCATAAAGAATTAAAATGAGAGATTTTCGTTTCAAATGAGAGTATTACTTTGAGTATTAAAGGATCATGTCAGCCTGATCCTTTCAATGAAATTTCTTTAAAGTTATGGATTATGGTCATTCCTCAGGAGGTTTCTTGAGATGGTGCCTGGTTAGTTGCCAACCATCACGATAACAGAATTTAAAATATCTAAACAGATCTCATTATGTTCATGCCACTTAAGGAAAATACCTTTATTAGAGGACTATTGAAGTCAGCGCCAATTTACAAATTGAAAGCTATAGTGGCATTCTAAAATATCGACACAGCAGCTCTAACACAACTGTTGCCCTCCGGTGGTAAATAAAGCACCCATGTCTCTCATGTGTCTCACTCACGAAGAGATAGCTGTATAGAACTACAGATCCATAGGCACTGGTTCACGATAATTGGTGGTCTGTTAAACATATATATATATATATATATATATATATATATATATATATATATATATATATATACACATGGTTGAGAGTGCACCTTTGCTATTCTGGGCACGTAAGTGTTAAGAAAGAGAATAAAAAACAATGGACCCAGTACTCACCCTTGAGGTATGCTGAAGGTCAGTTTTTCCTCAGTAGAAGCATTATTGTAAATTGTCATTTGAATGGTATGGTTTTGGATATAGCTGTGTAGCCATGATAATGTGCTGTGGTGGAAACCAGCCTTTTCAATTTTCTGCAATAATATATTATGATCTATGGAATCAAATGCCTTGCGCATATCTATGAAACAGGTTGCTGTGACATGTGACATATCTTTGTACTTAAATAAATCAGAGACAAAATCAAAAACTGCTTCTCCTGTTCCCCTGTTTTTCTGGTAACCATACTGGAACTTCGACAAAGAGTTATTATATGTTTATGGATTATCTTTTCCATCATCTTTCCAACCAGAGGCAATATGCTTATTGGCCTCCAATTTTTTATGCTTGTTAGATCCTCAGACTTAGGAAGTAGCTTGAGCTGCGCCTTTCCCCATTGTAACTGGAAAATCGCTAGGTCTGCAGATGACTATAAATGTGCATACTTGATTTAGCGATACAATCTAAATGCAGCTCATCTTTCTACAAGGAGAGATGAGCCGGTACCTGGTTGACAGCTGGTTGACCGTTGCTATTGATCTATGTGTGCAGAGGAATCGTCATTTCACCACAAGAACACCGTCTCCACATGGACATTCAAAGATGGAGGTCTATTTGCTGAAATGTTTGTATGCACTCTAGAAGTACATATTCTGCTCAGATGGTTTTTAAAGTTGTATTTGTAATTAGAGTGCGATAGGAAAAGAAACATCCTATGTTAATGGACACCTGTGAGATCTCATTAACAATAAATCACAGGCCTATATATCCAGTTTGGAATCTTGAATACTCTTGACGAAATACTGAAAATACATAACAAATCTATGAGTAAATCATTCCACACATTATGCCTATTTGTGTTGCTTGAAGTAACAACGTCTTCCAACAGAAGCCCTCGGTTGTTTTTTAAACCCTTTGCACATTTATTATTAACTCCATAAATCTTAATTGCAAGAGGGATATTTTAATCATCGCGAATATAGCTATGGTTGAGTGGAACAGATAGCTAACCAATGGTGTGTGTTATAACACTGCTGGGCGAAGTCAGAGTGCATTATCCTGAATGCTGCATTCTGATTGGCTGATTCACTGTGTATTATCTAGATGGATAATGCACTCCTAGCAAGGGAGGTTAACTTAATCTCAGCTTTAGACTTCAAAATTAATATTCATGTGTTGTTAGGTGGCTGATGGGTCATTTTTCAGTGTTATAACGGGAATAATACACTTGGTCATGGCTGTGGTTGTGCTCTAGACTGTATTGAGACATCTACGGGGCCTATAAGGCCCCTCGATGTCTCAATACAATCTAGAGCACGACCACAGCCATGACCAAGTGTATTATTCCCTAAATAGTCTTCCAAGAGGAGTAAAGATTAACCCATAGCCTACTCTTTAGCCTGGACCACTTCCCTAAGAAACGCGGATTACGTCTACCATTATATACGTAGATATGTCATTTTGGATAGAATTGATATTGACTTGCCTGCACCATACAGTTCGTGTATCAAGGGGCCTCTACCCGTAAGTTTAATACTAACCCCCCCCCCTCCCCCTCCATCTATAGCGTGTGGGGACTCACTCAATGTGCCTACTCAGACATGGAACTGCTTGGAAGCTGCTCCCTTATACTATTAGGAGTCCTGAGCTGCTCCCTAACCTAATGTACTGACCAGTTGAACCTAACCTCCAAAGGCCGCAGGCCCCACCTTACAGTTCTGTAATGGGCCAATGAAGGCATAGGCTGGAAAGCTTCAGGGGGCGTTCTTCATGCACCTACTTTGGTTAGCTTTTATGATGTGGGCGATGTACCGCAGGATTATGCTACAGTATTTAGTAGTTATAATCTAGTAGGGAAGCCTTAAAGACGAATTGTTGCGTAGATTGTCTGGGATTTGATGGTGACATCTGCAACAGTGCTTTGAAATACATTTTAACTTCTTAGGGCTAGTTTTGTGCATGTTCATCAACTGAGAAAATGAACAAAATTAGTATTTATGATAAGATGAGTTAGGTTCATTAACCTGGGCTAGATGAGGTAGGCATCAAACAGGAAAATACAAACTTACTCTCAACCATGACATTTAATACAACTACCTGGCACACATCAGATCTTGCAGATACACCAAATTCTAAATATCATTGTGTGAAATAATAATCTGACCAGGAAAAACCTATCAACCATCCAGATTCATTTCAGACAATCTATGTAAGTTGTGAAGAATACCCTAGCCCAAGCATCTTAGGAAGTTCACCAAGGTCCTTCAAGGTCTCGTCGATAATTGTTGATTTCCTTTGGGATCTGGTTGATGTCTGATCAAAGTCCTCATAGAGTGTAAGCTAGTGATGGGGGTTTCGATCACATTTCCTTTGATGTGTCTGTATAGGTGGACATTCTATTATAGGCCGACATCGGGATTTGTAATGGACATGCCACCTCACCTAGCTCCTTATTACATAGACAAGGGGTAGACAAAGACAGTTTAGGATTTTCTTTGATATGTTGCACATGCAAATATGTATTTATAACAGTGCAATAGTGCTACTGGTCCAGCTTATTTCCCAACATTTCCCCGCATCCAGAAGGGGTACAGGATAATACATCGTTTATAGCCTTCTTCCACCAAAACCGATTTATGGCCGATAGTGCATCGCCGACGATTGGGCTGATATTGGCCAAGAATCGGGTTCAGTGGAAGAGCTAAAAAAGTAATCGGAAATGCATTGGAAACCATCGCCGATGGTCTCCGACAGTTTTTTTTCAGACCCGATTTTTCTGTTCTGACAGAAAAAAAATCAGGTGAGAATCAGGAGGCCAAACTATGGGGCCGCCAATTCAAGACTCCCACCACCATCAATTCTGACAGCGGTACTTGGGATACTGAACCCACTGCTGCTGCTCGAATTTTATCTCACCTCGTGCCTTCCTTACGGCCAACACTCAAGGGTCAGAGGTCCCGCGGGTTGTATCCACACTGAAGTGAGATTACCCTTGTGGCTTTGTGCCTGGACCCTAGTCTAATGGGGAGGGGGATGATGGTGACCAAATCTATGGGAAGATAGAAAGCACGCCCCTACACATTTACCGAGGCAATGGTTCTTTAACATTTGTCACTGCATAGGCATAGTGAGAGATGGACAGGCCTGTTTTAAGTCATTTGTCTGCCATGACTGCCGAGAGACTTTCCATCACAGCCTAGCCAAAGCAGGGAGGAACTCAAGCCACACCTTATGGTGACTTTTGGAGCTACCACTGTGCCCCGGCACTACTACTGAACCCACTGGCTGGCTCAAATTTTATTTCACCTTGTGCGTTCCTTGAGGCCGACACTCAAGGGTGAGAGGTCCCGCGGGTTGTATCCACACAGAAGTGAGATTACCCTTGTGGCGTTGCTTGCCCAGACCCTAGTCTAATGGGGAGGGGGGATGATGGTGACCGCATCTATGGGAAGATAGAAAGCACGCTCTTTAACATCCGTCACTACATAGGCATAGTGAGAGATGGACAGGCCTGTTTTAAGTCATTTGTCTATCATGACCGCCGAGAGACTTTCCATCACAGCCTAGCCAGAGCAGGGAGGAAATCAAACGACACCTTACGGCGACGTTTGGAGCCTCCACTGTGCCCCGGCCGGGCCGGGAACCGAACTCACGACCTTACGGCCCGTGAGCGGACGCGCTACCGACTGCGCCACGCCTCCCGGCTGCCTACTGAACCCAGCAGACTATACTGCTTTATTAATTCTTGAAAGTCATAAAATGGGTGTCAGAGCACCAGCTGCTTCCGTATAATGCATAAGTAGTATTTTCACAGGGTTTTCCTTCACAGCCTTTTATTGCTGATATTGTGTGTGTGTGTGTGTGTGTGTGTGTATTATTAAGTGACAATCTGATTTAAAACAAGCCTGTAACATTATATGCAGACTATACTGCTTTATTAATTCTTGAAAGTCATAAAATGGGTGTCAGAGCACCAGCTGCTTCCGTATAATGCATAAGTAGTATTTTCACAGGGTTTTCCTTCACAGCCTTTTATTGCTGATATTGTGTGTGTGTGTGTGTGTGTGTGTATTATTAAGTGACAATCTGATTTAAAACAAGCCTGTAACATTATATGCTCCAAGAATGACAGGTGATTATGAATAATAATTGCCTTTTGCAATGGTGCTGCCACCTGGTGAATACTACACACTACATACATAGGTCTTACGAACCCATTAGATTCCCTCTATAGCATGCATGAATTAAAAGACAGTTGTATTGAACTATCATACAAGCAGGAAGCTGCTGGTGCTCTGACACCCATTTTATGACTTAAAAAAATTATATAGTAAAACACTTTTATTGCAGATGGTATCCGGTGGTCACCCTGTCCTCAGTGGAAGAGCGATGAAAGTGGGCAGAAAAGGGCATCCGATTGTCCCTGTGGGCAAATCGGGCCGACAATTTTCATCCCATATTCATACACGATGACCATCGCGGATGAGGAAAAAAGCTAATCAGCCCGGCAATATCATCGGTTTTGGTGGAATACCCCCAATACAAAGTTTGGCTGTCATTCAAGGATAGCCCCTTTTTTCCGCTTTAAAAAATCTGCTTGAAGTCAAGGTGAACATTAAAGGCGAGGATTTTATACGATAGAACAGTGCTAAGCTCTCAAAATCAAGCCTCATGCAACCTCTTAATTTCAGCCTTAACTCAGGATGTGCATTATACTTGAGGTGCGCCTCATGGGTCATTTTGACCTACAGTGATAGTAAAGACATATTGCAGTAAATTTTGAGTAGGCTCCATTGCTAGCACGCAAGGAACAATACAGTGAAATAACCAAAAACTATGCTGTTAAAATACCCTTTTTTTCTCTCTCTATGTGGACAATCTCATCGAGGATTGTCAATTGTCAAAGTATTCTCTTCGCATATAAGAACATTTCACACCAAATTTGCTGAGACTGAGAGCAGGGTACACGTAAATAGTATATAGAAAACGGAATATGTAGCAGTCAATGTGTAGGCAAAGTATTATGAAGAAAAGGGAACATGCTGCAGTGAAAGTGTAAGTAGTATATAGAAATGGGAACATGAAAGTGTAAGTAGTTTATAGAAATGGGAACATGCAACAGTGAATGTGTAAGTTGTATATAGAAAAGCGAACATGCAGCAGTCAATGTGTAGGCTAAGTAGTATATAGAAAAATGGAAAATGCATCAGTGAGTGTGTAAATAGTATATAGAAAAGGGAACATGCAGCAGTGAAAGTGTAAGTAGTTTATAGAAAAGGGAACATGCAGCAGTGATTGTGTAAGTAGTATATAGAAAAGGGAACGTGAAAGTGTAAGTAGTTTATAGAAAAGGGAACATGCAGCAGTGAATGTGTAAGTTGTATATAGAAAAGGGAACAACTAAGGGAACAACAACAAAAAAAGGCATGTTTAATTATGGAATGGGAACTGGTGTAATCCAGGACATTTGTGATTTTATTCACTGTACTTACTTCCAAAAAATATACTCTTTAGTGTGGAGTATATCAACTTTCCAATACCTTGTGAAAGGAATGTGTCAAGTGTCTAATGATGATCAAAGCAATGATTGGACCTTTTCACATTCCTTCCCTCTCAGGATATGATAAAATGGTACAATGGTCCCCTTGTAAAATAGATGCAATGCCCTAACCTTAATGAGGATGGTATTTGGTCTTGTATTACTTGAAATCTGATACAGTTATTTGGAGTCGCCGGGTATTTGTGACAGAATTGTTATGATTGGAAAAAAGAGAGATGCATCTTAGAGATGCGCTTGAAAAAATATGACTACGCAGCTTGGTTTACACATTGAGATCAAGTGTGGAAATTCTACTTAAGTGGTCTCTTGATCTTATGATGACCTGGGACGTTACATTAGGACGTAACGTAATTATGTCTATCATTAGAGTGAACACTATTGATCAATTGTAGATGTGATTGTCCAAATACTAAAATATATAGGCGTAGTCCATCATATCAAGGATGCAAATGTAGATGGTTAGCCATTAAAGATAAACTAGCATGAAAACAAATGTCAAGTTGCTTTTGGTATATCTAAATGTCTAAAGGTCCTTCTGATAGCGTGGCATATATGATCAATTAACCATTGTGATGAGCGTAGAGGCTGGTTAGTTAATAGGCCTATGTGAATAAATCAAAATTACTTAGCAGAGGGGATACTCTTAAAGTAGGCTTTTAAATTGTTCTACATACCGTTAGCGGGTAAGGTGATATTGAAATGGGAGTGTATGTCAGATATACTCTGTTTTGTACATTATCATCAAGAATAACATAAACACATTCATTCATCTGGAAAAATACACAACTTCTTTATTCACATACCACAAACTTGACATATAATACATTTTCAATTTCATTAGCAGGAGTTATGCACAAAAGTTGTCATTATAATCTTCCCAGTCCCATAGACCAGGAATCGGTAGGCAGGGAATGCCACAAGATGTACAATAGTTGTGTGAATTAAATTGAAGAAGAACAGCGCAGATAGAATGCAACATGTAGCACCAATGTTACAGAGGCGGGAACATACCTGGGTGTTTTGATAAAGACAACATGATGAAGCTTTCAAGTACACTCTGTACACCTTCTTCTCCATTTTTAGTATTGGGGTTATAGTTTACCACATTATTAGTGCAGGGTACTCAGGGTACTTAGTTAACACTATTGTGAAATACCCTCCAGATCAACAAGATGGTGGCCAGGTATTCGATCGCTTCATATGGATCTACTTCTCCACTTTTTCTATGGACCACTAGAACAAACAATCCTTTTTTTCCCCCTTCCTATGTTGATAACACCAGGGACAAGTATCCTTATTCGGACATCTAAAGGTTGTTTCAAAAATGTTTACTGTGTACCTCCCGTGAGTAACATACCGTCCCTCCCTTCTCCATTCTCCCCCTTCACTCTTTCATATGCCAGCTCTGAGATTCCTAGCCTCTAAATGTAAAACTTATAACTGATTCAAACGTGCCAGTAGGTATTATCCTATTCCTGTACCAACGTAGTGTATTTCACAATACGGGTTATTATTAGGATCATCGCGGAACAGTTCCATGGCCAGTCCACTTTGAAGAAAACCATTACTAAGAGGTGGTAAAGAATTAACATACCCTATATTTGTCATTGTAGGTGACTGGAGGGCTCTTCTGAATAATGTTTGTCAGGATCATGCCCGGAAATATCATCTCAAAGTGTTTAGATGAAGGCTTTCGGCTGTAGCTCCTATATCTAGTTTCAGGAGTCTGGCCCCCAAAAACAGAACTAATAAATTGTATATGTTTCTAGGATCCTTCCTGCACATCGTGTATGATATTAAATTGTAATTACATGGATAAAGCATCCCACACTCAATTAGATAACTATTACCAGGATCATATCCTTCTGTGTACTTGGACCAAACTTAAAGGAAAATAATGATGCTTACATAAAATATAGTGGCAGGTATCCCGAACAGCAGTGTAAAAGTTGTTAGGTTGTTGTAGGGAAAAACAATTTCTAAGAGGAACTAGCAGAATACCTGGTCTCTTTGTGAAAAAGATAAGATATACATGACTTATATGTCCAATCATACACCAATCCCTCAATTGCTGAACCTCTAACGCATTTTGAAATATTGAGCTATTAAATGCAGGTTTACTCAGCGTCCCTCAGTTCCAGTGTACTTTAAATGCTCTACAAATTATATGAGTACTTTCCAATGTTTCATCAAACTGTTAGAGACTGCACGTTTTAGGTACTATGCCCCGAACATGACGTTGTCATTGTAGTTAAGTAGTAATTGCAACCCCACGTTATCAAAGCCTATTATACAGATGCACCTTCAAAATTCACAGTAAAAAAAAAACACGACATTTTTGTATGTCTAGCTAGAAACACTTCACGATATTTTGTCATGAGAAGCTCCAATACTTCACACTATATTGCTCTCTGCCACTCTCCCATTTTACAACACCTTTGTACAGAATCACTGGATCATGTATAGATTACAACACTGTGATACTGTCTTATTTACATGTCTGAGATCTACCATTGGCAATCTGAATAATTTGTTACTTTGACATATGGGGTAAAATATGATGAATATTGTTATGCAGACCACGTCGTTTCCCTGTGAGGAACATGCTTACACACATCAAGAAGTAAACATTTAGCAGATCAAGGGGAAATGACGCATGTTTATATTCAGGGCTCAATTTTATAATGGTAATGACCAGTCAAAAAGACAACGCAGACTGAAATGAAAAAGCGGTTAGCACATTATTCCTACTTTAAAAAGTTAGAATCAGGTTATCTTTCATTAGAACCTCGTTATCTATAAATATACACACACGCACAGATACCTTATGTTATCTTACTATGATAGATAAAGTGTTGGCTGCTTTGCTTTGTGTAGGCTATTGCTGTAGGGGTGTCATAATTCTGTTCGACCCAGCAGACCTATATGGATGAATACGCTACTCCTGTTTCACACAAAAAAAACGGTAGACATTTGCAGGTGGTTCATCAGCCTGGGTACGTTATCAAATACGAAATATTCACACATAAGACCCTGTTCAAAAAAGGTGGCTCATTAAAGTATAATCAACAGTCGTTCAACCATCACACCCACTACTATTATAGTGCTGGTGCTTCAATGTTTTAGTCTAATGGTGATGTATTCATACACATGATCGTTTAGAACTCTGAAAACTCTAAGATTGGAAGAAGGGAAAGGGGATGTGGATCTATTATTATGTGCCATTATGTTAAGAGAAAGCGATGCCCAGAAACAGGAACAATGCATATCAAACTATGGGCTAATGTGCTACTTGTCAGAGCAAATTCATTTATGTTCTTTATATAAATGATCTCTGTTGGAAGCAAGACATCCATTGCCTGAGGTAAAACGCAGTGTTCTAGTGTACAGAGCAAACGTGTATAATGTGAATCCATCGTTAACATTTTCCAACATGTAACACTCGGGTAAATTATGCATAATCTTTTTCTGATCAAGGGCCATGCGCCAATTTGATAGTAAGCATAGAATATGACTTATGAAGTATACTTAATTTACTACTAGCATTATTGAGAGAATAATGGCTGGACTATAACCGTAGTAGGTTGAATTTGATCTAAGTAGACAGTCACACAGTCAGTCTTATTTAGTAAGCATGGAATATGACTTTTGTGATCTGGTAGGCATTTCTCAACCATGTTAGCAAGCATTATTGAGAAATGATCATCAGTACGGACATAACCTGTCAGTGTGGCATACATTAGTATACATGGCATTCCCTAAAGATAGGCAAAAGTATTGCTTATAGGTCTTAATGGTATAAAGCATGTATATGCCATATAATATCAGTGCTTATACCACTATTCTGCCACCTGGTTTACTGTCCCTCTCCTACCATTGCATTATGAGAGCATATACGCACAATGTTCATTTTCGGGATTTTTGGATATACTTCTTCGAGGTCAAGTTGGACTTAGACTATGCTGTCGGACATACAAATTCAGTCTCGCCATTGTTTCAATGTGGAAAATCGTCCCAACTCATAGGAGAATTGAACCCCGGCTGCAGTGGAGGTAGGCGGAAGCCTTAGCTATAGCGCCACACTGAACGGTGATAAAATCCAATGCGAAAGTAAATAAAGTCTAACCTGTGGTCCTAGTCCTATGTTTACACTCAGTTTTCATCTTGATTCCAACCTTGTCATGTTATAATATCAAAATCCCAAGAAGTATTCGATCCATAGATGAGGAATGTGTGCTAATTTTCTCCATTTTGTTCAATATAAATAAGAATCCAATGATTTTTCTATCGTAAGCGAGTCGCGGTGCAGCCATTCCCACCCACCTCGTCATCCGACGAAATTGTGTCAGTGGCCTGGATGTGGATGTAGGTCAACAGTTGAAGAACAAGCAGACAATGGCCAGACCGCGACTCGCTTACGATGGAAAAATCAATGGATTCTTCTTTATTTTGAATATATTGGACATAATAAGTATGGAGGGATTATCTAGACTATCTAAGGATGTGTATGTATCAATATGGAGACTTGTCATGGTTGAATTCACTACAAAAAGTGTGTGTAAACACAGTGGTACAGGTCCCGGCAAGGAACAAAAACAATTCGTCAATATACAAACCTTGGGCTGTCATATTTATGCTATATTCCATTAATATCTACAGTAGTACAGGTTTAGATATTGAGGTACACTATGTAGATAACCCTGTTATCACACTGACATAAAACTGACCAATTTCCTGTCTTACTCATACAAGGCTCTCACACACAGAGTTCTTAGAGTACTCTGAGAACAGGACAATGACGACTGGGCCATAAACACAAGGATGGAGGTGAATTAAGGTCTCACCATATCGAATTACTCACAGGACATGGATGTGTTTATGGGGATTAGGGCTTTAGGCAGCAGGTTGCACAAACCTATTTTTCCCAAGTAAGTTTTCTTAAATTACAACTACCGTAATCTTCTGCGTATAAGGCACATTCTGCCTATAAGACGCACCTAGAGTTTTAGAGTATAATTTTTTTATTTTTGCAAAATTCATAACTTTTGTTCTACTGAAAGCTATGTGTAGCTAGGGCCCCTTGTACCCCCTAGGCCCCCCCCTATGTCATATCATGACTTAGGGTAAGTGTAATATATCAAAAGAAAGGTCTTGTTGATCCAGAAATAACTAAATCCTCGCATGTAAGACGCGATTTGAGAGATTACGGTAGAGTGTTTATATTGATTATTCTGATGTTGTTTTTTTTTTTGTAATTTCTTTTCCAATTTAGTTTTCATAAATTGCAATTAGAGTGTTCATATTGATTATTCTGTTCTTGAGCAAGCTCTAGGAGATGAAGCCTTCGGACCATTACTTAGGCAAATGAGATGCTTTTTTCAGAGAATGGATTTTGTGTAGTTCATATTAGGCATTTAATTAATTAATCTATCATAACAAAGTTCTTGTCAGGAGTTTCCATTAACACATCCCGGGAATTAAATAAGCATACAGAGTCAAGTACACATTCAGCCTTCACACAAAGATTCAAGGGCTGGTGTTGGCTTCTTCAATGGATGAAGGGACACTCATTACTTTCCACAACGGAGGTTTGTGCAGACTGAACATAGAAAGGGTAATGGCAGAGGCAGATGCTGGTGGCAGATTCAGCCAAAAGGTGTATAACGTAAAGGCAGCAATTATACAGAGGCCGCATGAAAGGACCTAAGCTTTTCTCCACAAATAGATAAATGTATCCAGGGTGGTGCTAACTGAAAGTAGGTAAAATCTAGAATGTTGAATTTCATCAGATTCCAACTTTACAAGAGATCCTTTCGTTCCTAATTCTCAAAGTCGAGGGTAAATTTACATTCGTAGAAACAACACTTTCAGATTGTGTTAGCTAGGTCTAATCTGAAAAAGAAGAGATTCAAGAACTAGATGAAGTCGAAATGATGTATCACACTAATGGGGCTGCTTCACAGCAAACAATTGTTTATATTCGATTAAAGAAGTGAATTATTGATCTTAAGCCTAAACTACATCAATGTCATTACTAATCTACTGAAGACGATCTTTAATGTATCTTTTCATCATCAATTCCTTTTTGCAATATCACCATTTTAAGCCAGTTAGGGTGTGGCTGGACCATAACCGTGTTAGGTTGACTTAGATCTAGTCACACAGTCAGTCTTATTTACAATAGGAGAAAGTCATACATACAAGACACCACCCTATTTGCTACACACTGTGACTCGAAGAACTCATATCGAAGCATCTTGTACTACAGAATACTATAAGTTCCCATGCTCTTAAACTTACTGTGAATTTTCATAACTAGCGAAAAAGAATCCATACCAGAGGAGTAGGAAGCAAATTTTTATAGGAGGGTGGGGTAGGGGTCCTTCTTGGGGGCCCTGATATTTTGTTTTACGTACTCATAATATATGAAACTTCCCGTTATTGGGGATAGGGCCCTGCCCCCCCCCCATTTTCCTATCTATACCTAGCCTAGGCTTTCAGACCATGCAGCATGAACCACACAATATCCCTCTTTTGTCTTTGGTGGCGGTATCTGGTAAAAATTGACACTACCTTGCAATGGGATCATGTGGGACATTCATACTTTTCAACAAATATATAAGCAATGTATACCTGTGAGATTGCATTACCTTCACTAAATCATTCAGAAGCATGTTGAATTAAAAGGTGACTGGGCTAGGCGTATGCTGCGATTTCATATCGACTAGTCTCCTTTTGTATATCATACATTATATCGATCGTCGTAATCCTTATTGTTTAGGATTATCCTTTAAGACCTCTGAAAACTACAATGAAAGATAACACCCCAAACTTAGCAATAATTCATAGAACTACTAGATGAGAACAGTAGGTTCTACATACTCATTTGTACAAAGAAAACTACCCAGCAAATTGGTGTCATTCTGAGTCACTGTGTGTGAGTACTCACACTGGTGCTGTATAGAAAAAAAATGCGCCACCAGGTGTGACTGATGACCCATACTGACGCATGCTGACACATGTGTCATGGCACATGCAAACCCATACTGACACCTGGGCTATAGCACATACTGACTCAGGCCTGACACATGCGTCACGGCAAATCAACACTCATACTAACACCTGAGCTATAACGCATATTGACTCAGGCCTGACACGTGTGTCATGGCACATGCACACTCATACTGACACCTGGGCATTAACACATACTGACTCATCCTGACACAAATGCGTCGGGTTTTTTTCCCCTGGGATAGGGATGGGGGGAGGGGGTTTGGGATGGGGGGGTGGGGGTATGACTTTATTCTGCATTCATTTTTATTCTGAATCACTGTCATCAATTGAGCTGCATATCTATGTCCATGGAAGGGTTTCCTGTAGATTCCTTTGTTCACTTTTTCCATTCCTCAAAATGCCTTTTTTGTGCCTGTCAAATAAAAATTAAACATTCAAGTTCAATAATGCATTACACAAATACCTTTAATATAATCAGCACAAGATTTTTTACCCTCCTCACCTCCTCCCCTCCCTCCAAAATATGTTGTGAGATATTTTCATTTTGGAGGGGGGGCTAAAATTTCCCCCCTGGGCCAAGTACATACCCTCTCCCTGAATGAGTTGACCTTTAATGGGGGCAGGGGAAGATAAAATTATTTGGAGACAAAATCACCACCCCCCAGAAACAAAAATAATATTCTTGCCCCTCAAACTGACCACAACCTAGTCCACCACTCTCCCAGGCCCCCAAACCTGCAAGTTACTGACATATGCTATATCAACTGTATCAATACTGACTGTAAGAGACTCTAAAGATTAAGGTGGGCACAAAAGAAGATACCATGATATATTACTGTAGGTTACTTGGAGTTCTGTAGGACTGTAGGATTACCCACCTTGTCTTCTCTCCTTGCTGTTCTGTGTCTGTGTGTTGTGAAATACTGAGAACAAAGAAACCAAGAAAAGAGCGGGAACTTTGAAATGGACCAATGAGGGACCAGGAGTTTGAAATCAACCAATCAGACACAATACTGACGCAGTACTGACGCATGGTGACACATGTGTCAGGTACTTCCTGGAGAGAAAATTTCAGGATGGGTCACTGTGAGTCAAGGTGTGTGAATATGTGTGAGTATTTACACATAGTGACGCATACTGACGCATGTGTCAGAACCTGTTGTGTTTGTTGAAGTGAGGCACTTTGCTCCTATTATCACCCAAAACAACATTATAATTCACCTCATATTATGAATTCTTACCTGTTCCCCATGGTAATATGGCATCACCTTGGGCAGCATGCACCATACTTTCAAGGAATTACTACACCAAGACTAATGTAAGCCTGAATACCACATAGGAGGTTGATAATTGAAACTCAGTGTTATCTCCCATAGACAAAGAAAATTGTCTTAAAATACACCAAAAGAGAATATAAACCCATGTTTCCAGTCACCATTATATTCCCTATATACATATTGATAGATATCATCTATAAACACTTTGATTTATAAGGCAGCATCAATAGAAACAGCAATTCCCTAATTTGGCCCAAACCCAAAGTGCAAGTATATAGTGGAACTATACAATTTCCCCAGTCTCTTTATACTGACACTGATGCCATTTCGAGTCACTGCGGGTGAGTACTGACACATAGTGACCCATGTTCACTCAAGCATCAACACCTATCTTTTGAAAGATGAGTCACTATGGGTCAGTCCGTGTGACTACTCACACAGACTGGCTCATGCTCACTCAGTGTCACCTCACGCAAATAAGGAAATGAGTCACTATGCGTCACTCCCTGTGACGACTCACCCATACTGGCACATACTGACGCGATGTTAGCTCAAATGGGTTAGGAAATGAGTCACTATGTGTCACACTGTGTGACTACTGACACAGACTGACACATGCTCACACTTGTGCCACATTATGTCTTGTGGAGATGAGTCACTAAGTGTCATAATGAGTCAAACAGTGTGAGTATTGACACCTTGTGACATGAGCTGACGCACTGGTGTTATAACCCGAAAGGTGCTCACACATAACAGCTCATTATGACTCACACTGACTCCAATTTGCTGGGTAAGCCCCTTACTATCTTACATATCCATTCCCTGTATAATTTCAGGTTCTCAGATGCTGTAGTATCCTGTAGCAGGGAACCTTGAGGCCTCTCACCAACAAGATTTACTATGATAATTAGTCATGATCAAACCTAGTGGGTGACCTCCACGGGGACAAAGACCCTTTTACAGCCCAGCATCCCAACTGCTAGAATGTCACGCAAAGACCATTAATACTGAGTGTTTTTGTAGCTTAGGAGAGAGATGAAACCAACTCTCTTGATTGACATCATGGGCCAACACTGCCAGGATAATGTAAGCAGGGTTCTTTGAATGTCATCTCTTGTGGTGGGATATAAACCTGTTTTTACTGCTGTGAAGCTGTAAAGACTAGCTTTGCTTCTCAGGATCGAGCATAGTAGAAGCATAGTATCGTGTGGCGTCCTGACTGTGTGCTTAACCGCATTGCTTAGTATCTTCTTGTGCAGTGCCAGTGGTGCCCTATTTTCTAAGGTGTAGCTATCATCTTTTGTGATTTCAGAGCTTAGGATGATGTGGATGGATGTCTCCATCACTGCTTGACTTGGACTATTTGAACCCTGCTCTCCACCCCTATTTCAATACCAGACTATCATCGCAATTGACATCAGCAAAGCCACATCCATTCTACCATGGGGAGAGGGTAGGACATGCCATGCTAATTCCACCTAGGGCGGTAGATTAACTGCTTAGATATGAACGACTTAATTAGGGATGGTGGGGATATCTCTGAGCACTACTAATTAACAGTCAGTGCTACTTTGTTCCTGTTCCTGGGCGAAACGGTCATTTGAAGGGATGGCATAAAATATCCATAGACGTTTTACCTTCACAAAAGGGCATTTAAGAGCTTTACCTGAGCATCTGATTAAAGTAAACAGTCATAAACCTTGACATTATCCTCTGTATTGGCAAGAAGACAGAACCATTCAAAATGTACGCACTTGTAAACACAACCAATCTTTGTAGTTTTCTACAATAATATGGGGGGGGGGTTGGGCGAGGAATAAAGTATTGGATAAAGTGTGTGTTGATGATTTAGTTGATAATTTTGTGTTACGGTATTTATCAAATCATGAGCACTCCATGTGGACGGACTTTGTTCACAGAAAGTGTAACTTATCATACATAACACTAGTTATACAGTACAATAGCTCCAGTATAGCTTCCTTAGGTAGCTGAATGGCCACATGGTCACATTAATAAATCAGAGTAATATGATTATTTCAAGACATGATCCCAGTAAGTAAACTACCTACTTTGTCCATAGAAACACTAATGGCATCTTAAATTGCAGTATAATGTGTACATCATCATGCCATAAGGAACATGATAGAACTGGTGAATAACTGTCGGGGGGCATAGCACTGGATCAATAAATTGTAAACATACATTCCTCTAAATAGTATGGGTTATGAGGGGTGGATAGATATAGCTTCTGTACAGGCCTGTTTAAATGATAACAATCAGTGAAGATAGAGGACGATGTATACAGCAAACCACAAATCAAGAAGGCTGAACTAACGTGGCCCTCTTCTTAAAGAGCATAAAGATTAGCGAAAGTATTCAAATAACCATTTTACTGCTCCGTCATATTCTTGATTTCATGAAGCTGTCAGTTTTAAAACTATATATATGTCACAGATAATTTTCCCAGCAAACACAACTTCTAAGTTCGATGGAGGAATCTCTATTCATTATATAAATGTGACCTGGGCTACTTGGATACCATAAACAGACCCAAGTATTCAGATAGGAAAATATATGGTCCCTCTCATAATGATTTACAAACAGACACATTTATGTTTGCAATAATATATAAGGGCTCTCTTGTGCTTTTGGATACAAACGTGGGCAACAGCCATGCTTAGAATAATTGGGAATAATGAGGCAAATGTAGTATACATCATCAATAAGATCATACACAATCATTCATACCTTCGTAGACAACCTTTAACACATTGAGATATTGTTATATATGAGCTTTCATTTACTGTTGAATGCATTCATATCTGAGGGATTATATGTCATACTTTTATTTACATTCTACCTCAACCAGAAGCAGTCTAAGTCTGCACCTTGACCTTCAACACTTTTGGTAGTATGACATGGTATACACGTGAACAGCTCGGAAAATTGATAATTATAAACCCCAGCTATTCCAGACACTGGGGACAGGGGAACATTAGTTTCCTCATGCGGCTATCAACTCCAAATTGAGAGTTCATGAATTGCAATGATCGTATGTGACAAAGTTATTATTACAACCCAAAACAGCACATAGTCTAACATACGGTCCCCTATTCCCTATCTTCAGTTAACACTCCTCCCCTCCTCTGGATAGTGGCTGGCACTCCTCACTGCCATAGTTTGTGTTGTCAGCAGCCCTTTTGGGAGGAGCAAGCATCCTTGGGGACCTGTCTGCCCCTGTCCCTCCCCCCACCCCTCCCCCACTCCCAGCCCCACTACTCAAGAGCAGATCTGAGCCCTTCTTGGTGCCATTGGCAATGTTACTGAGGGGTATACTCTCCTGTGTTGTGGAGTACTCAGAGTAGCAGGTGTCATCATACCTCATAGGAGAGCTTCTGGTACCATAGGTGTTGACAGGCCTCTTTTCTTTGACTGAAGACTTCATGGTGGTCACATAGGTGTTGATCCTCTTCACTTTACACATGCTATGAGTGTCATTCTCAAAGGTGACGCAGGGGCAGAATCTGAGCACATACTTGAAGCCATTCCTGAACTTGGAGTTCATCCAGCAGTAGACCATGGGGTTGTAGCAGCAGTTGCTCATGGCCAGCCAGTGGGAGGAGATCCAGACTACTTGGATGTATTTGTAGTCCCAGATTTCAGCATGGCGGTCCCCAGCCAGGGTGACCGTGTGTAGCGGCAGCCAGCACAGGGCATAGATGATGACCACTGTGATCATCATTTTAACCATCTGAAGAAGACAAAGATCAAGACAGTTAGAATTAGAGTTTTATCATTCTGCCATTATTCTGTGAGCAGTATGATATACCATTCGACAATCTGAAAAGAGCTAATATCAGGTGCTGTTAACTGAAAGTGTAGAAAGAGAGCTGGCAATAATTATTTAGAGTCTGAAATCAACTTGCCTACACTGCAACAGCAACATCTTGACAAAAACCTTAAAGACAAACGCTACCCGGTACACAGAAGCCACCAGGTGGCAGAAATTAGAACTCATCAGTTCTACTATTTTAATGAGTTTTCTTACCCCAACTGGACCACTTTACCTGTACATTTTTTCAGGCCATTTCTGATCACTATAGATACATTAAAGATATTTATATGCCATTTGAATTCCCATAGGACCCTATAGGCAAGGGAAAATTAATATTTTTGAAAAAATTTCATTTTAACCGTGACCCCCCATTTTTCTTCTTTCAAAATGTTTGTAAAGATGTCCTTTATACATTTAGAGACTCTGGTAATTGAATCAATAGAAGGTTATTCACTTTGATGCAAAATATGTGACATGTACTGGGAAAGGGGGTCTTATTGCCCCCTGCACTAAGACCCCTTTTCGCAGATCGTGTCACATATGAAGAAATGTTTTTCCCATTCACTTCTATAGCTAAGGCCAATCTAATCAAGTGGTCATAAAATGAAAATAAGCACCATGACATAGGGATTGCATTTTCCCACTCTTTATATATTAAACTAATAATATCCAGAGTTATTGGAGATTATCAATAGAAGATCTAACATTGGTCAGCCTGTAGCGTCTGTCTTTAATAATGAATATCCTTTTCAACTAGAAGGAGACTTCCCTTCCTAGTTTATAAATTTCAAGGTTCCTTAGGCTAACCAGTGAAGTATTTATATGAAGAGTTTGGTTCCAAAATGCAACAAATCCATTTTGGGTGTTTTGCGATAATGAGACATTTATCATTCCAAAAAATTGAAGAGGGGTAGCCATTTTTGTGAGTTCCAATATCTAGGAGACCATAAATAAAACACGTCCACATTTCGTTTTGAAATCCCTATGTCTTCCTTCATGGGTAAATTAAGTGGTTTAATCCCATTTTTTTTTCCAAAATCCAATAAATCCACAAACCGTTTTGTTCCAAAATGCAATAAATCCAACATTTCTCTTTTTTGTATCCACATAATAGCCACAAAAGTTAGTTTTCTTTCTAGTTTTTTGACTTTCTTCATTTACTTGGATATAAATGAAATATTTTCAAGACTTAGTATTTTTTAACACTGATCGTTCTTTCACAGACAGAAGGTGATTTATCATATATTTCTTTGCAAAATGCAATAAATCCTGTTTTTGTTCCAAAACGCAATAAATCCACGCTGTTTTCTTCTAAAATTCAATAAATCTATCATAAAAGCTTTCACATCTATATACCTCTCTCCTCACCAGCAAAGTTGGTTTTTATTGGGAATAAGGTTATAAAACTTACAAAACACGATGGTATGACATTAACAGATCATTCAATCCATGGAAATAAGGTTATTAATGAACATACATATCATGGCAATGTTTGCCTGAGTGGATTTATTACGTTTTAGAACAAAACAAGTGTGGGATTTATGTCATTTTGGAAAAAGATTGGATTTTAGGTGGGCACTAGGTGCCAAATGGTGACTGTTTTGGAAAAAAATGACTTTGCAACATTTTTTCAGTTACCCCAACCTATTGTTTTCTCATATTAACTCTATTTTTTTCCAAAATGGTGTTTATTGCGTTTTGGAACCAAACTCTTCATATTGATCCACATATATGCTACGTGTAAATAAGGGTCTGAGCACAGTAATGCCATATTTCTTTGCACTGCAGAATAC
This sequence comes from Acholoe squamosa, assembly GCA_949317995.1. Taxonomy (NCBI): domain Eukaryota; kingdom Metazoa; phylum Annelida; class Polychaeta; order Phyllodocida; family Polynoidae; genus Acholoe; species Acholoe squamosa. The sequence continues at coordinate 37,610,632 of OX439040.1, read as the reverse complement.
CAATCATGGACAGCATAGATCACATTTGGATAGGGTGATGCACCCTGAGTATGCCCATTTACCTATGATATAATTATAGTGTAAGTTCAGTGCATACACCTGTTGGATGCATGCAATCCTGTCCCCTAGGGTTATAGCCGTCTTCTATCAGTGTGATGGATACACAGGGCAGATCAAAGATGGAAATCAGAGAGGTAAACATAGTTCTAAGGTGGCACCACAAACCAGTATCCTTTATATATAAGCATGCCCCAGGCACACCCACACTACTTATATTACTACCTGACCCTCCAGTGGGTCTGCATGTGTGACAGAAAAAGTTACAAAACTGGGAAAACCTTTATGCAGCCAACAAATAAAAAATCCTTATCAAATCGTGCCTTCCATGGTTCTATCTTATAGAGGACATTCTACCCTTTCAGAAAAATATCAATTTGAGTATGAAGAGTTAGGATTTTTTGCAGTTAAGGGGTCCAAGAGACTCAAAATAACCAAAAATCTAGTTTTTTTTGCAGTTTCGGTCATTTTGTACATGTCCTCATGTTCACTCAAAGACTTGAAACCCATTCAAAATTGCCTGTGCTATTAGGCATATGTTAGGCCTACAATATTTATATCAGGTTAGGTGGGTGTTGATTGAAAATTTTCTGTTATGGTCACTTGTGTGTGGAATTTTACTCGTTGAGGCGTCTGCGACAATAACTCTTAGGTCGAAATAAATCTATCAAAAATAGTGATACAATACACATGCCATGTTAAGGTCTTATAGGGGGTTGAAGTTGGTATCAAGATTTTAGCTGTCGGTTCAACGGTTGTTGATTTGTGGGCTGTAATGCCGTGGACTGGGTTTTTGTTGCAGACGCCTCACCTACATTTTATAATTGTTGCTTATTTATTCAAGTATGCATTTGCTTTTCTTATATGTCATATCAACCAAAATAACCTGCTCATCAATTCTGACAAGCATTGTTGAGGCTCAGGGCATGCAGTGCAATGGTTTTAGTAACATTAGTCATTTATGGGGTTTTTGTCGCAGATGCCTTGAGATTTTGTGGTGGCAAAGTCGGTGTCATCTGGTGTTACCCAACTGAAGTCTATGACTTCGGGGAGCCTTGTTTTTGTCAAAGAAGTGTTCCTTCTGGTTGTTTACCAAAGATTTCCTGAGGAAAAGTTCAAAATGAGACAAATTTTTTCGGTCAAAGTTAAGGAATCCGATGAAACTTTTTTTCGCAATCGGAAGATTATGCCTACCAGTACTTGCTGATATGCTTACATTTGGTAAAAAAATGTAAGCATATCAGCAAAAGTTGTCTCAAATTGCTCCAGAAATTCCCACCTATACATGAAATTTAGGGATCCAATTCACTTTTCTTTGGTTATAATGACTACTTTGTACTTCTGTACATCAATTTTGTGTGTTAGAATTACATCCGTGCACATTGGGATTATTTATTTTGCTACAACAAGGCCTAAAGAGCAGAAATGAGTTTTCGTTGCATTTGCCCCCCCCCAAAAAAATATTTAGAGTCCACACAACCAACTAATAATTTACCACAAGATGCCCCTACCCTAATCCCATTTTGGTACACAGTAGCTTTGCAATCGCTTAAAATATCTTTTGGGGGTCTCTTCCCTTGGTGTGAAATGTGGGGTTTCCTAAGATTTTCCAGCTCCGCGTACATTCAACACTAAGACCAAGTCCAGTGAAAGTGATGCAGGTCTGAAGTGAGCAGACATGGGACGAGCAGACCTTGGATGAGCAGACACGGGACAGATATTTTCTCCATTATTTAATGATGATGGCCACAAATTTTGAACATATAGGACAAATATGGTTTTGTGAAATTCCTTGACACCATAATACCCCATAGATCAAAAGAATTCTGGTTGTAATAGGCTAAAAACTGATGAGTTGCTCCATAAATGAGCAGACATGGGACAAGCAAATGAGCAGATGCGGGATAAGAGAGTAAATTTGCTTAAAACTCTCATTTTTTTCTGGACATTACAAAGCTGAAACTAATGATTTGTTAAGTTCAGAGGCATAGCTAATCTCACAGTACCATATTTTTCCCATATATTCAAAATTTGTTGGCATTATAGGCAAATAATGGAAAAATTATCTGTCCCATGTCTGCTCATCCCACCTCTGCTTACTTTAGACCTGCATCATTTTCGCTGGACTTGAGCCTAAACAGTACAAAATTGGTTTCAGTGAGGGCTCTACTGTTTTATTTTCCCAACACTAGACACAATAAGGATTTATTAGAGCAATTTTGGAGATGATCAGGGCCTTATTGACAGAACTACATTATAGTTGGTGGTTCGAAGACAAATTTTCAGTATTCCAATTATTATGCATGGGCATTCACAAAGAAATTTTGGAGATTCTGTTTCGAAATCTTATTACATGCTTAATCAACTTGGTAATAGGTACCTGCATACCAACTTTCAAGTTGCTTTGATCATCCTAACTTGTTTTATAGCAATTCTAGAGTTTTCATCGCAGACGCCTCACAAAAATGGCTGAGATTTAGTTGACCATGACTAAAAACTGCAGTTTTTGGAAGAAGTCCACCAGGGATTCTCATAGGGCCAATATGTTGTATTATCATTATAATTAAGTTTGTTATGTTATTTTGACTTTTGTCTTCCTGTACTGTTTGCACTAGATATATATGCTTTTTTCTGACATTCACCCATATATATGCCCCAATGCCTTCCTGCAGTGTTGCTTTGCTCCTGGGAAGTAGTATGACCTTTTCACCTAAGGCCTCTATGCATATAGAAGAGTAATATTGGTGTCCCTTGGTAAAGGGACATTTCTGCTATGATACATATATACCCCTTCCTTGTGAGATGTCAGGGCAGTGTAAAGATAAAAGGGACATTGTCCTTCAAGCCACCATTTTATCAACCATGCATTATGATATACATCTGCCTAGAAGGATGTTTCAAAACAGTGATTGATTGGCCGTATTATGAATTATCTCCAACAATTACAGATTTTATTGTTACCTATATCCCACCAGTATCGCAAAGTGGTATTATGTGTGCACATTATATTTTAACAAATTCATTTTCTCTTTCCTGTGGCTCTTATAGTAAAATTTAATAATAAATGTGACTAATATGAATTTTACTTATAAAATGAATGGTTATAGTACAGTGTGCAATCTAAAGCTAGTGACAGGTATCTAGATAATTCTCATTTATAAAGCTACGCGAGGGAGGAAAATGAATAGGATCCTGTAATCTTTGTCCATGGGGATCCCGAACATAGAGGAATATGATTAATCTGTGCTAGGATGCTGAAAATAAATCAACCAAATTGCTTTTACAACCTAGTTAGGCATAGAACTCGGCATGGCTGAGAGGAGCAATAAAATTATACTGCATACCAAAATCAATCAAAGTCACACGTTAACAGGTTTCCCCTTTGGATATTTGTTGTTTTACAAGCCGAGGATTTGTAACCTATCCTATTACTGTAGTTGGTTCCAACCAGTCAACGGTGTTTCTTTATCATCATATAATTGGCAGAGATACATCATCGACAAAATGTTTCCATTGTGTGTCTAAATATGATCAGGTCTATACATAATGCCTCATAATGAGTTGCAGTATGGCATATGCAGTGGCCATGTACTCTCCCCTCAAAATCACATGAAGCAATGTAATGCGATGTCTTCCCCTTTACTAGGCTAAAAAATGCATGCCAAATTGAAATGAACTTAGTGGCCTTTTCGACTCACAGCGGCAAAAGGAGAGGTGGATCGAAACTACAAAGTAGGTGTCACTTTAGATTCCAGCCTTTCCACTTCATATTCCAGTCCCCAATCTCGTGCCACTCTGAGACACCCCCATTGAAATCCCCCAACCACCGTAGCCTTGAGCTATTTGACCGTGAGACCAAGTCATTTGACCCTTCACCTCCTGCACGGGAGGGTCGTTTGACTTCATTCACTGCTCTTGGTTTGCTGACTTAAAGGTAAGCCTTTGGAGGTTCTCAGGACCTTGTTTCAATAGTTTCTACGACAGGTTCAGCCAGCTACGAATTGAGATGGGTCAAATCTTATCTTATCTTACCTTATCTGATCTTAGGATTGTGGCCATAGTGACCAAATAGCTTGCTACATTAGTGGGTGATCATACTGCCTACTGGCTAAATAGCCAACACAGCAGTGACTCAAGAAGGGGTCCTGGTATGACAGCCCTATATGTGAATAATAAGTGGGTAGTCTTATCTGTTGCCCTCTGCAATCCTTTACTTAAATGTACCCAATCTGTGCTCTTTTCTTTGTAACCATATAAGTACTCTCTATATAAAGACTAATGATCCAAGAGGTGTTGACCCCAGGCCACTCATAGAGGTCGATGAGCCTTACTATATGTAGCATGGTACACTTTTACACCACCAAATGTCATGAAAATGTATTTGGGGAAATTTTGCTTCTCAACACAACATAGTAGATTAATTTCTATGTATATCCCTGGCCTCAATGTTGTGCTGAGAGATGGTTGTGGGATCATAGCACCTATTAATTCTTCATCTAGCCTATGCATTTATTTTTGAAAGATTATTCCAATTAATTGTGTTGTACATTATATATATGGGCTCCTAGGAAAAATAAACAGCATGCAGAATCAATGCCACTGCACTTATTTAAAACTATAAACCATATTCATGAGAATTGACCATGGGTGTTACCCTGTAACTAGGTAGGATCATCTATATATAGTTACTGCAGGCCCATGCTCACTTGAACACATGAGTGCAAACTAGAGCATGAGGGAGGTATGACTAGTCACTATTTAGCCAATAGTGGCCCCTACGATGATATGAATTCATAGTGGTGTGTATTGAGCCAGCAGTTGAAGAAATAGCAGCTCCTAATTTGAGACCTGTACTGTAGCTCACTATGTAGTCACTGGTATTGAGTCATTTCTGACACCTCCCACTACGATTTTAGGGTGTCCAGTCGTGGAGAGTATTGAAACACGATCCAGAGGTACACCCAATTCAGATTGAAGCCAAGCTTCTGTGGCCTCTCTCGAAGTAGCCTTAGAAGCGTTTTTAGAATGCCCATAATTCACCCTAGCCTAGTGTCTTCTAATGCCTGAGCATATCATGCTGTCCTGATTATTCTCTACATCCAGTTCGGAGTTTTGGGTTGAAAAAAACACACACACACACACACACACACACACACATATACATATATATATATATATATATATATATATATATATATATATATATATATATATATATATATATATGTAAGGCTGGCACGACATAATAATGACCTTTCCAGTGGAATTAATAATCCCCTGAGCTACATATATTTTCTGCAGATTGTGTTCCTTCAAAAGCCCTCCTAATATGATTGTGTTCAATGCAGACGGGAGGACATTTCTCAATAGTACTTATCAACATTATTGAGAAATACATCTATTTAAAGTTTTAATATGTGTGGTCTGAAAACGAGAAAAAAATGTGACCATTTTAATTCTTATAGGATTGCTCGTACTGCTAACACTGTTCAGTTCATACCATTGTAATTGCAATAAAAGTTTAGTGGGCGTGGAAATCCCTCAGCTCTACTGGTACTCGTGTGGTTGCTGATGAAATCGTAAAGCGAATCAACGTTTTGAATGTATACAGATACACTGATAATAACACCTATAGTCAGTACTGAATACCAAAATGTTGACCCCAAGGGTCAGATATCTATATACATTAGTCTAAAAGATAGTCTCTCTTCCGATGAAGACTCATTAAGTTAGTCGAAACCTTGATCGACAGATATTCCCTCGACATAGTCTCTCTATGTTTGGAGCACACAAATTGATAATGCCACAGGAATGATTGTGTGCACAGAAAACAGGTTTCTTAAGTTGAACGTCTCATCCCATTAACTTCAGGTAGGCATCTCCTCCTCTTGATCACTCCTCCCCAGTTCACCATTAGTATTCAATGTTGTGTTCGGGTTGACCATGCATTCTCTTCAAGACCTTACAAGGATCCTTGAGTGATTAATCATTAATTTTTGTTCCATCTTTAATAATCCAGAAATACACAAACTCTATAGACTACTAGATCAGGAGGCCATTTCTTAAGGTACTACGATCACTCACAGCCCTACGACTACAAAATGCCAATGCTATTCCTATGGGGATTTTGGTATGACTTAAAGGATCTAGTCGTAGGCTGTTAAAAAATGGCCTCTAGAGTAAACTGTTAGTTGCCAGTGTGGCTGGCAGTTGCCACTCATGCATGTATGTGCAACATGTTGCCTATTGAGACTTGCCAGTTATAAGTTGAAAGTTGGAAGTTGCCATCTTGGGAACTAAAGAAATTAAACTATGTTTTATCAGTGTAGTATACACCACCATATGGAGAAATGCTCAAGTTAATCAGAGAAACACTGAAAACATTATGTAAAGAGTATTGCACACTGCTCATTAAATGCAGAAGAGGCAGTATTACTCCTGCTAGATGCTAGCCGTTTTAGGTTTCCTCATGAGTTACACTGTAACGGTGTTTTCACTATTCAGTTTTAGGAGAATGCCTGGTAGATTGACAACAATTATTTCTGGAGTGAATGGGGATATTGAGAAGGGGAAGACCAATCAACTGGGGACTGGCCTATCATTAATGTATCATCACATGCATTAATCCTTTAAATAAGGAAAAATATGCAGCAAGCTTGCAATATCAGCTGTGTTCTTGATTTGCAATTTTTCAACACAATCCTTGGTATAGGAATGCTGTGGAAGGGAAATTAGAAATCACACAATTATTCAGGCAATTTTGTAGTCTGTGGTGAGACATTCATTATAATGCATTGCTGAGTGGTGATCAAGCTAATCATAGAGAGCTCTGCTAATGCTCTAGTTTATAAAGCACTAAAAGCCACATATGAATAAATCGATTTTCATTTCGTGCTGTAGACAGTGGTAGATTGCTAGAAGAGCCGTCACTCAATAGTAATTAGCTTAATTAGAACAGCAACATCAACAACGAGCACCTGATGATTATTCCAGTCTGCTCCCGCATCGAGGTGACTTTCTTTTATCCAGCTACATGGCTGTCGTCAGGCAGAACAAGAGAGAGCTGTTTACCAAAAAGAAAAAGTCAAGGGTCAAGCTGTGTAAGCTCTACCAATACATGTAGTTCACATGCTACTAATATTTTAGGTAGCTCTCAACTTAGATTGTAAAAAGTTACATATTCGCACTAATACTTATATTTGGCGTCTGATAGTTAATTTTCAAGCATTTACAATAATTATGAAGAAACGGGATTTTAATTGAAGCGGAGAAGAATATGCAAGTATGTACGTTCTATCTCACTTACCCACGTTAATCACTTGGGAGATAAGTGCACAATGACATGTCCAAGATCGACACAATATACCAGTATACAACAAAATGTACACAGGGGTTGCAAGGGCTACAGGAACTACATGTATGGAACCCAATAATATGTTCACCCCTGCCTTTATATCAGTAGTATAAAGGGAAGTGAATCAGTGTAGGCAGATCTGCCAAAGCATTACCATTCTAAGGCCTTTGAAATTCGAACTCACCAATGGCTGACAGGAAATATTGACTATGAGCTACAGACCTCCAGGGGTAATAAGCCTCTACCAGAAAAAGGAACTCTTCATGTGGAAGTAGAGAAGGTCCTTCCGATGTGGTGCGCTGGTGGCCGCTGTGAGGTGTTGCGGGTGCTAGATGGGTAGTTTAGATTGATAGACGATGGTAATAAGCTGTTCGAGTGAATACTAAGCACAGTTGTATCCCACTTTATACATCTCTGTACCAGTCCTATCTTGCCAGCTGAGGGCAGGAGACATGTACATGTAAGGGGCGGGAGTCTGTAAAAGAGTCTCTCTGTGGGGGGGGGGGTTGCAAAACTTGACAACCTGCCACACACAACTAAGTAGACCCCTTCAAGAACTTATAGTAACCCATTATTCCATCAACGTTTCTAAAGAATAATTCCAAGTGAGAGGGGATTGGGAAAAAAAGTGACAAGGGAATATACATCTACTGGCATGGGTCTAATTTGGTCTTAGATGAAACATAAAATCTTTACATATAAAATCCAAAGCATGTTGTCTTCATTGTGTAGATCTATAGGCCTAACTGGCGTAAATAAAAAAGGGGACGGGTGTAGTCTATTATTTGTATTAAATTCTGACTATGGGTTTTGGCACCACATACCCTAGCCAGGTGATACGAAGACAAAGGTTCTTCTTGTACTCATATTTGAACTCATTACGCCCACAACTCGCATAGCACAGTAATAAAGTGGTATTCATTGAGCAGCATACGTTAACCCGATTTGCTCAATGGACCGATTCTGCAGCAAAGTGACCACCCAATCTCATTCAACATCATGCTGTATTATGACTATTTTCTGAGTAATCGTTCTAACACATTGCCCAGAAGGTTCTGTTATCATACAAAATAGTCATATTGTGGCTGTTCTGATAACTTCATGAATCGTGTTATCACAGGAACAATGTAACTTGAATATGAAATGCTAAAAAGGAATTGCTCATCAGCACCAACAACACTTCTAGACAATTTTCTAGTTTCAAAGGCAATCCAGAAAGATGGGAGCTCATCAACATCTTTCTGGGCGACCGGTAAAGTTGAGCAACACCAAACAGTCTAATTCAAGTATCATGCACTTCTATAGAGAGGAACCTTCACAAAACCTATTGACTAAAATCTGTTTGAAACGTGATAAAATTTAGGGTTGAAATGACCATTATTGCCAGGTAAACTACGTTTGGCAGGGGTAGACCATAGAAATGGGTATAATCTAATGATGAGGGCTAAGAGGGCTAGAAAGAGACTGTTAATCTTTGTCCTTATGTTGGTTATTTATTTCCAGAGCAATTTACCACCTCCTTGGTCAACATACAAGCAATTTCCCTCCCCATCATGGTATTCAAAGTTCAGAATCCCCCGTCACTTCTATGATAATCACTTAGATTGTCAGTGCAGGAACCTGGTAGCAGATTCTGTATTTGGCCACCTAAGGAGTGCAATATGAGGCAGTAGAGGACTACAGGATATTACACCCTAGCTGAGTAGAGAATATATACACACACCATTATGACTCCTCTAAATAACATTCCTGATGATGTGTACGCGGTGAGCGCTCGGTATGTACACATAATCTCCAGCGTCCAGCAGAATTAGCTAGGTGAAGGAACCTACTAAAACTCCGGGCTAAAATCCCATTATCCACATGACCTTTTATGGATTTGGCAGACTTTGTATAGTATATGTATGGCCCACTTGACCAACAGTTCCTATCAAGTTATTTGTATAGCCCACTTGACCAACAGAAGCGCACTGGACCTTGGGCTTAAGATGGTCCTGTTCACACCTACGCTCTCATCTACTTACAATAATTATAGTAATCGATGATGGGAGAACAATATGGGGTTATGATTCCATAGCCATGCCAAACCCACTACTGCTTGGGGCAGCAGGTCATTTCTTCAAGGCACTACGATCACACATCGCTCCACGGCTGCGAATGCCAATGCTATTCCTACGGTAGTTTTGGTACAACTGGGAGGGTCAGTCGTAGCATGTTACGCAAAAACACCTCCAGATATAACTGGTGAACCTACCAAGTGTGATGAACCTCTCTACTCGGAGAAATACCCAGTGTTTGTAGATAAAGAAGGTCCTTCCGGTCTCGTGACCAGTGTCACGTGTTTCCGCCTGTAGATTGGTATCAAGGGTGTAGTGAAAGAGAATGTGTGGCAAACATAGATTGTATAGCTATAATTATGAGGAATGGGGAGTAAGCAATTCTGTAGGAGGCATAAGGCAAAAGCCAAACTGAGTCATTTATGAAGTAGAGTGTTTGCTTCACATTCTAACACGTGTGGTAGACATAGATTTAAATGTATAGACTGAGCACTATAATGTCTGTTGCCCAGAGATATTTTGGAGAAGCTAGTCTGTTTTAATATGGTTCAAACAGTGCATGTCATTACGTATGTTACTGTCCTTCACATCTCCGACGCCCTTATATAAAAGAAAAATCCTGTATTTGGACTAATATAACAGTGTAATAGATCTAGAACAGAACATATAATGTCCTTTCATTAAAATAGATTTAAACGATTGAATTTAGAACTCTGAGCACCGAATTCCACAAAATCACTTTTTCTTCTATGCTTTCAAGGATACTTGCTGGGCCTATACATATGTGACACGATCTGTGAAAAGGGGTCTTAGTGCGGGGGGATATAAGACCCCCTTTCCCAGTGTATGTCACATATTATGCAGAATCGCGATCCAATTCAATTCAAAGAGTACTTAATTCATGAATGACAGAGGGGTCTCTGTTGCATCAGTAGCTACATAAGGTTTAAATTTCCCTTATATAAATTTACCATGGCCCTCGAGAGCTGTCTTCTGCCTGATCACACTTCTGACCCAAAATAATAATAATAATATATGCTCAACAGGAAAAAAAAACAGTCATCATAGAAGCTCCGTGGCCCACTTCCATGTGTAGGCCGTCCTAATTCCCAACAAATGGACTGCAAAGTACTGATCATTAATACAACATAACCATGGAATGTTATAACTGTATCCAGGGACTCCAGAGCTCTTATATCCAAGCAACCTTACAGTTCGTTTATATCGCACTCATAGATTTAATAAATTAAAGTTACAGAAAGTATCAAACCGATACAAAACCCCACGAGAGGAAATTATTTGTCAATTTCATTTCTACCAATATTGCGACCAGTACATTGGAGCCTGTATATTGATGTTCTGCAACTGCGCTTCCAAAGCCCTATAATTATGATGATGACACAGGGTCCCGTCACGGGGAGTACCAGTGCTCAACGGTCACCTGCTACAATTTGGAGCGTTTGAAATTGTAGGGTCCCTATGTTACATTAGTGTGTGGTGCAGGAACCTCCTGAACATGGATATGCTCTTGTATATAAACCGACATAAGATCTAGGGAACAAGGGACTCATCGAGCTGCTCCTGTTGTAGCATGAGCACCCTATACAATTATTACAGACCAGTAATACACAGAAGTCATGTGGCCTCCAATTGTATAACTCCATAGACGTCAGCGTGCCTTCAGTAGGGACTCCACTATGCGATTTTTGAGGATAGAGCCGCAGTTATTCTCACAGCATCTGGCACAAAGACTATAAAATTTTGTTTGTTATTATAGCAAGGTAGAAATCTATTATTGAGGGAGCTTTTTGTTCATAAATGTTTATGTGGGGATGCTTTTGTGTACAGACACGTGTTTAAGATGTTGTGTTTTTTGTTTACTGAATCAAGTTGATATAGTGTAGATATTGCTGACCTTCACACTAATGAGTCTTTGCAGTTCAATATCAGTTAATGTTTACAGGACAAGACCCTATCGTTGATTGACTGCTGTTGCTGTGTTGATGTTTACGAGCTGAACAGGATAACCACCCCTACATGATCACAGTTACGTTATTTTATACTCTGTGCCTTAACAGAGTCTGGGCAGGTGAAATCTTACGGTTTACAATTTTCAATCTTATGTTTACAGTTTACACCCTATACCTTAGGCACTTAATGGGTAACATTTCGTGAGAATGTACCAGAAAATCGCGTGGTTGCGCCTTACGGTTCCCCATCTGCCCTAGATATGAAGTAAGGACAAAATGGTAGACTGCTAGCCATTTGGTGGATACGTGTATACGAATAGCCTGCAGAGACTTTTTACCGAAGATTGTTCATCAAAACCACTCTGTACTGGACCCAGGTCCCTAATATAAAGTGCCTAATCTACAACCATCAGCATGTCAAATTCTGTCAATACCTCATCAATCGATACTGCCATTTCAGTTCTTTTTCCTGTGTACCTACAGAAGACTGGTGGACCATCAGGTTTCACAGCAATAGATTTGACGCCTGTAACGCCTCAAATTGGTTTGATAATTCTGGATGAAAGGGTTTGTCTGATTCTGATGAATTCTGTACTTAATCCTTGGTGCCGTGGTGTCTGAAATCAGTTTATGTTCAGCTGAGGGCATGATGCACCAATGCAGTACTGGGTAGCATGCAAACCAGCGCAGCATTGGTGCCGCATGTGGATCCTTCACGAGTGCAGCAATGCTATAGGGTCATTGCAATTAATGCACGAACCACCCTGACATGTAGGCCTATGCAGCCAAGTCTGCATTCATGCATCATGGTGACAAATTGACATAGTACATGAACTATGTGGTCCTTAAAAGAAAAGAACACCCAATTTTCATGTCGATCTCATTCGGTAGGTTTTATAGTGAATAAAGCTACTGTGGTATACTTAGTGTTCCATCTTGTATCATAGGGGCAGGGAGCAAGAATATTTGATGCATTGATGACGTCACAATTGGTCAAATTCACCACATTATTGACTTTACAGCACTGCCCATCTACAAATAAGTGCTACTCACAGGTGCCTTTACACTGTATGCATAATCGTGTTGATGATTAGCATCATATAACCCAATCATGATTGTAAGAGCCTCCAAGCTTAAACAATGCACCACTTGATGCATTTGGACCAATTGTGACGTGACACAATGCATCAGACAGTCCTCCTTTCTCCCCTTATAAAACAGATATGACTTAGTATACTACAGTAGCTTTATTCACTACAAAACATACCAAATGAGATCGACATGAGAATAGGGTGGTCTTTTCTTTTAAAGGGTTAAGAACAACCCCCTCCCCATCCCTGTATCAGAAACATGCAGCGGTATTCATAATACAATGTACATGCGCATGCCATGTTTGAGCAGTCATGTTGAATGCCACTAATGGCCTCTGCCAACCACCATCCAACATACCAAACACGTGTGGTGTTGACCCATGTCTGATCTCCTACCCTTCTCACGGCTATACATCAAAGTCATTCTACCCCTGTCACATACTAATGTTGACATTTACACAGCGCTAATCCCTCATTTTCGCTCATTACATATAGCAGCATCAGCAGAAAAATGGCTGTTCCCAAGGCACACACATTGCCTTTTATCTTATGGATTCTGTCACGTAATAACATAAGCTTTATGGATGGGATATGAGTTTGGGATCTTACTTAAATATCTTACAAATATAATCTTTTCTTTTGCTCTTGCCGTTATAAGGAACACCTCAGCATGGTAGGAAAAAAACTATGCCTGGTTTTTACCATACCATCTTTTCAGCAAAATGGGTGAGTATTTTTCAGATTTCTCACAATAAAATGTCAAAATGAACAGGTAAACAGTGCCATCAAAATCCAGTGCGACGATAAGATTCCATTTGAACACCGTCTGGAACTATCATCCACTCTCCATCACCGTCTCAAACTATGCTACACCACATCAGGGCTAAGCATTGGCTTGGAGAAGCCCACGCTTTATCTTGCACCTCTTTCCTAGAACCTATCACAATGAAGAGATAACCTCTGATGTTTACCTGAAGCCACAAGAACTGGCAATGGCTAACAGTGGACCAGGTGCATTCTTTATAGACTTCCCCATCTTCATCAAGCTACGTGTCTCTTTTACTCTCATTGCTACCGTGGTTTACAGCAGAGCAGTTATCTGGTAAACATGTCAACATGCCAACTTACGTGCACAGAGAAAAGAAGACTGATCGCTTTGACGCATACTGCACAGGTCATGATTGTCTCCCACATGACATGTGTGAAAGGCATGTTGAATGAGGTTGACACTCTCACATTTGGTTCGTCAACTCAAATTGACATGCTTAATGAAGCCAGTTGTCATGGTGACATATGTGCCATGTCCCAATGACATGTGCTCTCTGTGTCAAATCAAGTTGACATGGATATACATGTCATGATGACAGGGAGACTTTTTTCAGTGTGCTCAATGATAGCCCTTTTTACACATAATGGTGTCTGATAAAATGCAGACTCAGCAGGAATTGTATAATCACAGGTTTGGGAGCATTTTGCTAAGAGCACGTCCTTAAAGTGGTGTCGTGGTGCAAATGGGGCTTTATTAGCAAATGGGGCTTTACTAACTTGTGGTCATTCCTTCTTTTGCTTTTCTCTATTGAACAGACATAAGTTAACACTTGTGGGTACCAGGGGTCTTGTACATAACAAAGCGACTTTATATGCTTTTCCTTTCCACAAAACACTATAGCTCATTTTGCTACATACATTGACGTCATCGATGACATCCTGATCGAGGTACATGAATCACAAACGTCCGTCTAATTGGCCGAAGCAATACTGGTCAATGATGCTAAAGCTTCGACTTCAGATAAACTGAAATCGAGTTGAAGTTGAAATGTGTTGTCATCTAAGGACCACATATAATAAGGTATATTGAAAAGATGTGATTATATATGTGACCCATCCTTACAAAATGGTACGGAAGTCGCACATACAAAATGTTTAGTTATTGGCATATTCATTTACAGCTCATCAAGAGCTTTCATTTGGTATATAACACTTGCATATTTGATCCAGGTGGTCCTCTAAGGATCTGCCATCTGTAAATTTAGTCGGATGAATTAAAAATCGTTTAAACTGAGATAATTGACATTTTAAACATATAATAATTTATGAATCCTATATAATTGCCATGTAATTCTATATAACCAAGAAAACTATAGCTATGTCTTTTAGGCATTTGGGACTTAAATTCAGTTTAGTAGGCAAGGATTCTGAAAGATATCTACCCATAGGTTAGAAAAATGCTAAAATATCAATTTTTAAAAATCTAATATTTTTGACACTATACCACTTGAGAAGCCTATATCTAGGCTTCTAAATGTGCGACTTCAGTACCACTTTGTTAGGATGGGTCACATATGGGAACTTGAGAAATAACATCATGGGCATAGATGTATATCATGGGGATGGCAACTACACAGTAAATGATAGGTAAACATGGTAATTACTTGTTGATTCTCATTATGCAGGATTATACACAATGATAAACACACGTATACATCTTAAAGACAATAATCAACTGGATATAGAAACCCTGTCTCCTTTGAATGTGCGTGTTTCTCTCTTGTTTTACTGGCTCTCCATCCTTCACCACCTGTCATGCCGCGACCTGCTTTCTCAAGTTACACCTGATCTTTTGACCTCTGTCTTATCTAACCATGCACTCTGGCCTTTGGCTCAGCTGGCCATATCTAAGGAGAAGCATTAACATGCACTCAGAGGTATAATGGGTTTCCCTTTCCTTTATACGCCTATTGATGCACTGGTGCACCCATTTATGAGTTCCTATACAAGGAGGCCACTACCAGATAATGCCATCTAAAACCTTTCTTTTATAAACTTCAGATGATCTTAGATTCATTTTCATCAGATTTGCCATACTAGGGAGGGAATAATCAAATAAATACTATCTAAATATTTTGACAGAGTTTTGGAAATTGTAACAAGGTAATTTGGTGCATTACACAAACAATTAGGTGGCACTATCACATGTAGTAAGGAGGCATTCTAGTAAAAACTTGTCAGGAAACTTTGGGCAATGTCTGACCGTATATTTCAACAATATTTTACCCAAATTAATGGTCTTAGGTCTCTTGCCCAAGCAGAAGTTGAGATAAAAATCTCCAGTGTTGGATTCCCCCGCCAACTGAAGAGGTTATTATTTTTAAACAAAATACAAGGGGGGATTCACCCAGGGTCGAACTAGGCCAAGAACGATGCTGCTGGTGATTGGTATAGATTGGTGTCTTGGAATGTTTCGGCCCTTTCAGGGCTTCATCAGGAGCTTAATTCAAAACATCCTGGGATCCCAACCCCAGCGATCTTAGCGTAGGCACATATCATAAGACCTGGCTGGTCTACCCTATGTAATGCAGTGGTTGCAGGCCTGTCCAGAATAGCTAGTTCTGGGATCACTTCACTATTCCATTTCCACCACTAAGATCACTGCAATCTTAGTGAAAGAAATCCATAGTGGTTTCACCTGAGTACAAGAGCACTTACAGGAAACACTCCTGATCGAAAGAGGGAATAGCCTGCTGCATACATAAAGAGGGGAGGGAGGACGTTTGCTGAGTGTCCTTGAGGGCTCTTAGGGCTACTCATGCATTAAGTGCACTGTAAGGTAGTTCTTCCCTTCTCTCTCTTTGCCCTTTGGGGAGGGCACAATGCTTCTAATAGGCAAACATAAATCATACATTCATGGGAACAACTCTTGAATACTGTACGGGGGTCAACTGCACCCTGTGCTCTTTTGTTAGCCCATATATGGGGACGGGGAACGATGGTATAAGCAATCTTGTGAAGAAGAGTGACTAGACAGCTATTCCTTTATTTTGGGACTCTTACCCCTGTGCCTAGTCAGTTCTTCTTGAAATAGTGTAGGAGGGCTGAGGCTAAGATCGATGCGATCTTAGTGCTGGCTAGGATATGTGAACCCAGTCAACTCTTCTGGAGCTTAATTCAAAACATCCTGGGATCCCAACCCCAGCGATCTTAGTGTAGGCACATATCATAAGACCTGGCTGGTCTACCCTATGTAATGCAGTGGTTGCAGGCCTGTCCAGAATAGCTAGTCCTGGGATCACTTCACTATTCCATTTCCACCACTAAGATCACTGTGATCTTAGTGAAAGAAATGCATAGTGGTTTCACCAGGGTACAAGAGCACTTACAGGGAACTCTCCTGATGGAAAGAGTGAATAGCCTGCTGCATACATAAAGAGGGGAGGGAGGACATTTGCTGAGTGTCCTTGAGGGCTCTTAGGGCTACTCATGCGTTAAGTGCACTGTAAGGTAATTCTTCCCTTCTCTCTCTTTGTCCTGGGGGGAGGGCACAATGCTTCTAATAGGCAAGCATAAATCATACATTCATTGGAACAACTCATGAATACTGTATGGGAGTCAACTGCACCCTGTGCTCTTTTGTTAGCCCATATGGGGATGGGGAACGATGGTATAAGCACTCTTGTGAAGAAGAGTGACTCCACAGGTATTCCTTTATTTTAGGACTCTTACCCCTGTGCCTAGTCAGTACTTCTTGGAATAGTGTAGGAGGGCTGAGGCTAAGATCGATGCGATCTTAGTGCTGGCTAGGATATGTGAACCCAGTCAACTCTTAAGATCGCTTAATAGGATAAGGCTGATTTATTCCTAAGATCGCTGGGGTCGTGATCCCAGGATCTTTTGAATTAAGCTCCAGATCGCTTATTAAGATAAGGCTGATTTATTCCTAAGATCGCTGGGGTCGTGATCCCAGGATGTTTTGAATTAAGCTCCAGGTGTAACCTCAGGAAAGTATATTTTCTATTAATTTATGGTGATGTCATAGTTCTACCATGGAATGTAATTTTCACCATAAATGACCTGTGGTGATTTATTTTCCCATACTTACCTGCCACGCCAGGAAAGAACACAAGTCAGGAAGAAAAATCAAATACTTTAAATGTAAAAATAACTTTCTATTACGGAAAATAGATGCTTAAATGCTATTCTGTATATATCAAAATACTAAAAGAAAAAACCTTTTAATATAAAGTTATGCCCAGTTATGAATAAGTACATTAAAATTTATATGCGTGTATCACTATAGCAGATATCGGCAATATGCTGGGCAGACGTTAGGCTTAATTTTGATACCTTATTTGTGGATATAGACCCATTATTAATCACAGTAATCATTACTCATAGAAGTGGCTTTAAACGTCAGAGATAGCCAAAATAACAATTCTTTTGGTATCAACATGATA
This sequence comes from Acholoe squamosa, assembly GCA_949317995.1. Classification (NCBI taxonomy): domain Eukaryota; kingdom Metazoa; phylum Annelida; class Polychaeta; order Phyllodocida; family Polynoidae; genus Acholoe; species Acholoe squamosa. Next base: position 37,592,872 of record OX439040.1, on the reverse strand, counting down.
TATTCTCTTTCAAACATCCTTGCACAGTGAAACTTGGCTGACGTTTTAAAGTTTTTATAGAACAAACAATATTACCCTTCCTAGGATAGGTGGTATTTAGATTGCCCTGTGGTATTTCTACTGTCTTAATTGCCGTATATCCCCCTAAAACGATCATCCGTAAAATTGGGTTAGGAAAGCTGTTATTATCACCCAGGATGGTGTTACAGTCACATTCTACATTCTTCCAATACTTTTTCTTATCGAATTAAATTTTGCTTACAAGTAATTCCATTGATTTACATTTGGACAAGTGAAATTCATAATAGATTAAGTGATATAGTTATTGGAACCCACACAAGGTAAATCATTCAGTGATCATCCGTTGCCAGAACATTATTAGACCGTTAAATGCACAAAGATAATAATATTTCTTCCCATAGAATTTAGTTAGTGGTTATTGTATATCAGGATTAATTCCTATCAGAGATAGTGCAATATGTGGAACTCATAGGTATTTGCACCTGTGCAAGGAGGGTTACCTATCATCCGTGGCCAGACATTGGTGAGGAGGAGATTTCTGGCCTTCTCTACTGGCTTTGCATAAGGCTACATCATTATCCTTTTAATATGCCATGACCCTTATTAATACACTCATAACTAATGGAAAAGCACTGATAGCATAGGATATATGACTTGATAAGTAATATCATCTGTTACCAGGAAAAATTACACAAAGGTTAGATCATGTTACAACACTGCTGGGCGAAGTCAGAGTGCATTATCCTGAATGTTGCGTTCTGATTGGCTGATTGACCGTGCATTATCTTGGTGGATAATGCACTCCTGGCTAAGGAGGTTAATTTCATCTCACCTTTAGACTACTTCACAATTGATATCCATGTGTTGACAGGTGGCTGATGGGTGATTCTTCTGTGTTATAATGGGAATAATGCACAGGGCATGGCTGTGGGAGTGCTCTAGACTGTATTGAGACATCGAGGGGCCTTATTCACTCTGGCCTATGGATAGCTCTTTGCACTGTTCCATCCAATTACTATTCTGTTACACATCTAACCATGGTAAGTAATTTCTCGACATTGTAGGTTCAGCTGGAGCATCGATCTTAAGAATTTTGGGAGTGGATGAGTTATGACCATCCGTTGCCAGGAAAAAAATACACCAATTAATAAAGTGGTTCACCAGGTAATCCCAAGCATATAATAAATGCTTTAATCATCTAAAATATTCCAGTCAAATGGATTATAAGTAGAAACAATCAGAAAGACCAATTATTTCATAAAGAACTATTATTTCCCACAGTATGCCATTAATTTATTGAGAAAGTATTGTAGAAATCGTGTTATTTTAGGCCTTCTCTGACCTCTGATACAGTTATTATAAGTCTGACATGGGTTAAACTATATGCCCTCTCTCATAGCAGCTCAATAGGATTGCTGAAAGGTGATTTCTTACAGTTCCCATAGAAATAAAGCATATAGAATGTTTCATAAGTATAAGCCATTATACATACTTCAGTTGTTCTATATTTAAGAGAATCAATTCTGTATGGGGAATAAAAGTGTATGTGAGATAGATTGGCCATCTGGTGTCAAATCACAAAAGCAGAAGGTGAGTTTGCCCTATCCAAACCCAATCTGAGCCCAGATTAGTTAACTTGAAATTGATCTTCTTGAAATTGATCTTCATCCATTTTGGGATGCCCATTTTCAAACCGACCCGTGCCGAATATGGCTGACCATTTCAAAATTAATCTGTGCCTGAATCGGGGAGCCCACTTTGGCCCCAACTAAGCTTGCTACATGGGTAACTTAACTCAAAATGTATTTTTCAAGACCATCTAAATGGAGCCATGTATTCCATATTTATATTTATACTAGTGGCTTCGCCCATACAGTTTGGGGCAATACCACGAGATTTCCATTGTTCAGGGCCAACTGTGGTCTGTGTTCATGACAATTTGTGGCCTGTGTTCATGGTAAAATGTAGCCTGTGTTCACTGCAAAGTGTGCTCTGTATATTCACGGCAAGATGCAGCCTGCATTCCGATGCACTATTCCCGATGCTACTGACGTTGCCTAGTGATGTGACGTTACCATGTGACATGATGTTGCTAAGAGACATGATGTTGCGTAATAAAATATGTTGTTAGCAACCACTCTCCAAGCTGATTCTCTTCCAGGTGCCCCCTTCAGAACTTTAAACCTAGATATTTCAATGATTATACTAAATGTAGGAGCATTATGTAAGGGACATAAGCTTTCTATTCTCGTGTAAATTTATCAATATCTTCTTACAGGTATGTTGTTTTTTACTCTGTTTATGTAGAAAAAAATGGCGGATTTTTGTCTGCTGTGTCGTCATGTAGGCCCTCTCTGTAGAGATTATATTTAAAATGATTTTCTTTTTAAATTAGAAATCAATTCAGGGAGTCGGTTTGATGAGAGTAAGTTAAACTGAAAATCAGGTAGTAAGAATAATATTTTCGGTAAATTTAAGAAGAAAAATCGAGTTAATTTTGAAAAAAAGTACATCCTTTTGTCTGGCCTCTTTTGGCTTATCTGTTCCTGGCAAGCAGTCAATTTTATTTTAATGAGGTGGGAACCAGCTATGAACTAATGCCTTTTTATATATATGGTAACTAGTGGCTTCGCCACTAAAGTGTGGGGCAGTAGTTTCGGAGGGGGGAGGTGTGGGTGGGGGGATAACCAAAATATTTCAGTCCCTGAAACTACAACCTGTATTGTCAGCAAACTACAACCTGTATTGTCGGCAATCTACATCCTGTATTATTGGCAAACTGCGACTTAATGACGTTGCTTAGTGATGTGATGTTTCCTAGTAGCATGACGTTGCTTAGCGACGTGATGTTGCGTCAAAAATGATAACAACACTCTCCCAGCAGATTCTCTCGGAGGTTCAGTAAATAGGGGCTTATCTCTGGAACTACCAGTCAGATTTTAATGTGTGACCTATCAAAATAAAGGTAATCATACAGATTAACTATTGGCTCCTAGATTCCCGTAAAATTAAAATCAGGACATATGTCAATTTCTTTGAATTGGGACCCAAAATGGCCACTGTAGCACCATTGGCTGGCGATTTTGGAGGCTATTAAACGTTCTGCTTATATATAGGTTAAATAACATCTTAATACTTAAATATTAGTTCAGTCAATTAGATAGTTAACTGCTTATTCATGAAAATACTTTTGTTTTAATGTGTTATCTACAGGTTGAATTAGCTGGAACTTTTCCAACTTCTTCACAGCCTAAAAATTTTGCTTCATCTGGTACCCCACAAGACCCTGGTCTGAAATCACAGAAGGTGTGCAAATGGGAATTTTGGTGAAAGTCAGCCCCCTACACTTAGGATTTTGATTTTTCCCCATTTTTTTTTGGGTCATATTTTTGGGCTCAATGAGTTCTTGATGTTATATATGGGTTTTAGTGGTCCAATATCAATATTCTGACCTCCAGGGGGTTGAACATACCTAAAATTGACCCCTTTCAGCTTGGAAAATCAATAAAATCGACATATTTCATAATTTTTTTGTAGAATGGGGACTAGATATGTGTCTGTCCACTTTTATTATGCAAATTATAGAGTCTTGTGGTGAAATAGGAGCAAAAATTATGTTCCTGGTCAGATTTTTTCTATTCTTCTGGAGCATTTTACTTTTTGTAAAGTGGTCTGTCCGGGCGATAATTTGGTCATTTGTCCTTCCCCCATTAAATACCTAAAAGTGAAATGGGTTCAATTATGCCTTAAAAGATTTGCTACATGTTGGGGGTAAAGTATGTTGAAAATAAAATTTGATTTCCTCCATAAACTTCACTGTGAGGGGGCAATAAGTGATTTTCCTTGAAAACCCCCCTTTTTTCCTTGTCCGGGCGAAAAATCATGTTCCTTCCCCTCCTGTGTAGGATTAACACATTTAACTATCCTAACTAAGTCAGTTATTTACCCCCTACATATACCTAAGTGCCCAATGTAAAGGACAATGGATTACTCTCCATCCTTTGTAGTAGCAGAGATGGGAAGTGCTATTTTGTCCGGGCGAAATCGTGTCCGGGCGAGTGACCATTGAATAACATGCCATATTGAGGGGTTGATTTCCTACAGAAATGAAAATTTTATCTTAATGAAAATAACAGTTCTGGACCATTTAGACCTGTAGATTACAGAAGTCACATTGTTATGTATGTCAGATGTGTCTTTTATATCATAAAATGAGTGTACTTATAATAAATGTTTGTAGAGATTCTTGGCATATGTCCGGGCGAATGACATTTGAGTAATATACCATGTTGAGGGCTTGATTTTCTACAGAAACAATTGTCATATTACCATGACCATCTCAGATCTAGACCATTTTGTCCTGTACATCATGAAACTAACATGTTTCTTTATGTCAGATGTGACCTTATTATCGTAAAATGAGAATGCTTTTAACAGTTTTTACCATGATTCTGCCTACATTTCTTGTCCTCACACAAAATTCAATATTTCTGCCCCTCCTCTGCACAATAGGGATATTCAAATATCCTAACTATGCCAGTTATTTACCCCCTATGTATACCTTAGTACTCAATGTGTGGGATAATTGATTGCTGCTGAACTTTTGCAGTATCAGGGATGGGAAGTGTTTTTTTGTCCAGGTGAAATTGTGTCCGGGCGAGTGACCATTGAGTAACATGCCATGTTGAGGGTTTGGTTTCCTACAGACATAATCATTTTATCTCATTGAAAATCACAGATCTGGACCATCTTTAGCAGTAGATGATGGAATTCACATTGTTATTTATGTAAGCTGATTCCTTGCTATCATAAAATGAGCCTACTTTTAATGGATTTTGATTACAATTCTGAAATAGTGTCCAGGTGAGTAATGAACTACAAGGTATTTTGAACAGAAATTACAGATTTTTTCCCCCATCAAAACTATATACCACCTGAAAGTACATGCCATGGGCATTGTATTCCATATAATCAATAGTTCCTATCATAGTCTGTTCAGCTTTTATATAGAACAGAAATAAATAATTATCTTAGAATCTGAGATTTACTTGAATTCCAGGCTAGGCCCTATAGGAAAATGACCTGAGGGCAAGGCAAAAAGCCCATAAGGTCTGACTACAATACTCCAAACCAACCCATTAGACCCAGTACTACAAGCAAAAACATAATAACAGTGGACCAGAAGCATATCATAGGTCATTTTGAATCAATAAAGGGAAAATACCCCGAATGGTCACTCGGGAGGACATCGTTTCCAGGTAGATAGGTTCTGGGCATTGCCATAGCAACGGTTTTCATATTTAACTCATAATATTTCATGTGCAGTTACCCCAAGACCTATACACTATCCACAAAAAATATTTTTGAGATACAACATAATTTTTTCTCAGACCTCTCAAAACTCCACCAAGGCCTATTTGCACACTTTCTATGATTTTTGACCCCCTAGGCTAAAGTAATCATTGATTTTGCAAAAGTAACCAGCAATCTAATAACCCATTTTTATATATGGGGTAAAAGACCCTTACAGAATTGCAATTTACATACTGAGCACACTTTACATACTTTTTTAGCGCCTCCCACGCCGCGTAGCGGCGGTACCGCGAAGAGGTACGGGAGTGCGCTATGATGATTGCATTTGCCCCATGTCATGAGGTCTCACAATACAAGATTACTGAAAAGAGAAATTGATAATTGTGAAATCTTCTTTATGTCTGCTTTTATGAGACATGTCATCAAACACTGGTATACCCACATTAACGGCGGGAGGCGTTTTTTTACGCAGTCACAACCGCATTTCTTGTTAAATGAATATTGAACTTTTATGAATCTCCCTCCTGGTCATTTAGGATAGTGTGATTGGCTATGCAATATGAGGTAGAGTTCTTGCGCAGTGGTGTCTAATACAAAGCTCCAACTTTAATCTTAATATTGGACTTGAATATTCAAAATGAAATTATATACCACACCGAAAACCCCACAGCTCCACAGTGTACGGACTTTAGGCTCATGAGATAAGAACAGGAAGGCATTTCTCAAGATGGTATGACTAGACCCCTTATAATCGTAGTGGGATCCCTCACTCCAATGTCATTACAGCCCTGCATCTATTAGTCACTGACCATTGCACTGGTATGACTGCCCTACCAAACCATATGTAATTACTACATTAAGTGCTGATCGTATACAAGACAGTTTTAATGTATCACCTGGAAGGTGTTGCTCCTATTGTAAAAGGAAGAGCTGGCTAAAATGCCCTTGTTTCCAGTTCTTTCTTTTCATGTAGCTATAACTTGTCCCTTTTGTTGCTCACAAGTGGTCATTCAAGTATGGTGCTAAAAAAGGCGGATTTGAGTAGGTACCTAGTTGGGAGAAGTCAGTCAGTATAATATACTATAGAGTGTGTGACATGAGTAGGTACCTGATAGTGCTGCTCTCTCTGTTTTAAACAAGGCAGGTGCCTTTTCAGACTAATGTGGTGAGTGCAAGTTGAATGGTGAAGCAGAGTGTGACTTATTTTGAAAAGAGGGTACCTACTGACAGCTCTTTTTACCATAGGAGCAACACGCTTCAGCAATCGCCCATTTTGATTTAAGGAGTTTCAAATCATAGTGGCTGTGTGAAGTCATATATACTATGTCGAGAAATGCCCCCCTGTTGTTAACAGGTTAGGTTGGCACAGAGGCAGTGGCTAACCTAAAGAAAGATTGTAACATTGTTTGAGAAGGACAGCCGACATTGGTGGCTGTGCTGCTCAGACAGTCAACAAAGCTGCATTTGGCAGGATGGTCACTAAGCCGATTAAAGTGAAGACAGAGGGGGTCGTTAGAAGACAGACAGATCTGTGTTCAAGCTACTTGGGCTAGCTCAGCCTTTGTATTGTTCTTTTTTTCTACTTTCCTCTCACAGTGCGTCCCTCACACTCAGCTTTTTGAATTGTGTTTGAAACAGGCCGTTCTGGACTTTCTTTTGGTTTGGGGGGGGGGTAGGGGGTAGGAAAGAGCGGGGATGTATGCAGTGGTGACACTGATGATGGAGGTCAAGGGGGTCATGTCAAGCACAGTTTTGTCAAATTTGTCAGAGATTCTAAAATCTGATTCTTCCTAGAATTCTCCTTTCTTTCTTTTTGTTCTCTGATTAATGGGTAATACATTGGGTGGACGTCTCAAGGTATGTGGCTGTGTTTTGGTTAATCTACCCTACCAGGATAATGTCATTTTGTTTTTAAGAATTATGCATTTACTTTGCCAGCAATGCTCATTTCCAGACAAGGATACACTCTCAGAGTAAATAATTGATGGTTATACAATGTAGCACCTATCTACATGCCTGCACCTCTCCTCAATATTCCTATTTCATTTGGGTAACATTTAATCACCATTTATCAACTGCTATATCAAATGAAGTTGAAGTTTTAACAAACAAAGACAACACATATAGAATTATCAAATTATAAAAACAATCAAATTTGAACTTACTTTTCGCTTGGAAGCTGCCATGCGTTGGTCCCGGTTGTTCTCGGCCTCGCCAGGTGCCTTGGTGAGCCAGATGACGACAGCGATGCGTGTGTAGGTGAACATGAGGACGAAGAGTGGCAAGAAGTACTGCAGCACCATAACGACCAAACTGTAGATGTAGCGGTGCCGCTGGTCGGGCCAATCCTCTATACAATGGTCGCGCTGGTCTATCCGTTCTATACGCGACAAGATGGCCACCGGAAGTGGGGCGGCCAGCGAGAAGAACCAGATGATGGTGATGACCACTGCGGCTTGTTTTGTGGACATCCGGGGCCGGAGCGGGTAGATGATGGCAATGTACCGGTCCAGGCTAATAGCCAGTAGGGTGAAGGCGCTCAGGAAGACGGTCACTACCTGGGCATAGTTGATGATGGGGCAGAGGATGGGGCCAAACGGCCAGTACTGCATGAGGAGGTTGGCTACAAAGGTGGGAGGAATACAGAGCACTGACATCATAATGTCTGAACAGGCCAGGTTGACAATGAAGTAGTTGGTCACCGTGCGCATCCGCTGGTAGGCCAACACAATGTAGCACACTATCACATTGCCTCCCACTGAGAGCACACTCACAGTCGTGTACATTAAAATGATGAGCACTTGAGCATACATGGGCATAGCAAAACTTGGCCCTCCACCCTCACCAGTAAGATTGGCTGCCGTAGCATTAGCCACTGCCACCACGGTAACACTGCGGTTGTCGAACTCGTAGTAGATCTCATGGTCCACATAGTTAGGACCTATGTCCGTCTCATTGGAGAAGCTTACCCTCATGGTGCAAGAAGCCCAGTGGCAAGGCTCTTGGGCAAGGTGGCCGGAAGTAGTCTGGGATTCTAATGGCCTCACATCCGGTTGTAGTCACTCATAGCTCTCTGAAGATAAAATGAAAGTTCTATTATGCTTGGTGCTATTCATATGAGATAGGTCAAAGTGAAAGTAGTATTTCATGGCCAGAATAGTTTGGGATAGAAATCTTCACTGGATTATGCTCTGATGCATACATTTCAATCTTTACTGTAATGCTACGGTTATTACTATATAGCAGTGTATAGTGTGATGATAAAGTTAAGGAATGGATTATTATAGTCCACATTGAAGGTCTATTAAAGTACATTAAAGCCTCTATAATGCAGGGTTGGAAATACCACTTCCTTTTTGATGAGATTTACAATACCCATGGCCATAAAATTGCCTCCAATTTCCATTCTAATTGAGTCACTATAAAAACATACATTTTTTTATGATGCAATAGTTTAAATTACGCCATTTTACTGCATATCTATAGAAGACACTTATTATTTTTTCAAATGATAGATTAATGAACATAGCCCCATTAAAAGAGTAGTTATCAAGTGGTCAGCTCAAGGTGCAAGGTGGTATCCCAAGGTGAAAATAGACTAACTGAGATAGTCTTAGAAATGATGAAAAACAATAGATAAACTTTACACATGGATTTGAGAAAGGTAATTGGTCCAAAAGCCCAAATAATTGCCTTTCACTTAGTACCTTGGGAAACCCTAAGGACCTATTAGACCCAAATATATTAGCTACTACATTTCCCTTATTGAAAACCTGTACAGGAACGGTCGTCTTTAGGTTAATCTACCTACATTGCATTATTTTTGTAAAACAGTAAGGGCTGTTGTTGGTACAAATCCACAACCCTACAGTAGCTTGCTGTATATGCAGTACAGTGGTCTTTACTGCCTATTTACAATTCGGGATGAGAGTGTAGATTTATAATCATTTGCATCAAACCTGCACGATTTTGCATCAGAAAAAGGAATTTTCCATGCATTCTGCTGTAAACATTTTTCTCAAAACTATGGAAATGAGCTAGGCCATACACGTTTTCATCAGTACTCTCGGAAAATATTTAGAGAGGTTCTTCCTCGTTATCTTTTGGCAAGATTGCCTTGACTCTATGAGAGGTCCCAAGTTGACATAATACATTTACATGTCATGAATAAACTGTAAAGATAAATAACATATCCATGTCAAACACCAGACAATTGATTGTGCTGTAAAAGACAAATAGAAAATAATTGCAGCTGCAGAGTATCACATGTTGATAATTTGGATTTTTGTTTCAACCCTTATGTGCCCAGATTAGCAAAAGTGCGCTCTTAAGCATGTACATAAGTTCAACAGACCCCAATGGGTTTATTAATAATCAGATTAGGATGAGTTTAACACCATAAGTCTCGTGATGTCCAGGGGTTTCCAGCGATACCAAATCTGTCATAGTGCATTAGGAATATAATCATTAATAGATCCTATTACAGAAAATAATGAATTTAAAATATGATTAAAATAAAGGAAAAGTATGTGTTCTTGCCATAAGAATAAAGGGAAAATGCCAAAAAAAAGCAAAATATTGATAGAGATACAAAAAAATATAGATAAAATATTTTTCATATGATTTTCTTCAAGGAATCCAATTATAATTTGGCTTATTTGAAACATCAAAATAACACTTTGTGAATTGAAAATTGCCTATTCCCCACCAAAATAGAATAAAAGTAAAATAAAAATACATTATGGGCACCTTCATCCAAATCAGCTCATTTAAAATTTTTGCGATATCATCATTCCCTACTAACTCATAATCATTATACTCTAGACCATGCTTCATATAATAATTCTGGAAGCTATTGTACTGTCCTCTTTGTTACCATTTGAATCAGTACTTTGACCTGGGCATGACCTATGTGATAGCCTCTACTATAACAAGTGTGTTGAATAAATCAGTTTTCTAGAAATAATTCTTGGCACGAAAGGCTTAACGATTGAAAGAGGAGAAAAATAGGTGTGTGTGGTCGTTACTGCAGTTACTGCCCCATAAGCGACCCAAAGCCTTCATTTGGTGCACATTGTTATTACCCTAAATGTGTTTTATTGATGTTCCCCACGTTGCAAACTCTACCCAAGCCTTGATAAGGCGTGCTGGGTGGCGATAGCTTGGTGTGAGCCCAAATGAGGACATATTGGCTGTAAATGTTAAGAGCAATGGAGAGCAATGGACATTACCATCAATATGTTAAGAGCAATGGACAATACCACGATAGCACACACTCTCACCACTATCTAGTCTCATAGGGCTAACATGATGAGAGTGCGACCTGAGATTAGAGTTTCATTTACCAGGCGCATTTTATTGGTATTTACGTACCATACACTAAATGTGAAGTCGTATTAACCCCACTGAAATGGCTCAACTGCTCTCATGATGACCCTGGAGGCCATTTCTCAAGGCACTACGATATCTCACAGCATTACGACTGTAAAATGCCAATGCTATTCCTATGGGAACGTTGGTACGACTAGGTGGGTGCAATCGTAGCCTGTTAAGAAACAGCGTCCTGGCCTCCATTAATAATAGTTGCACTGGTGAAACCTTTGAAAAGTATGGGCGGAAGTACTCTTGGTTCTTGAATAAACCGCGCTGTCGTAAAGACGAGTTGTTACAACATTTTATAGTTCCATTGAGAAGCTGGGTTACTCTTTTGAGTGCCCTCGCAAGGCCATATCCATCAATAATACGATTTTCTCCACTCCCAATCTCAATTAACACACCTTTATCCATCTCCTGCTTGCCATTTTTCAAACACTACGGAGACTGAAAACTTGGTGCAAATACCATACAAACTCTATGGCCCCCTCCAAACGATTTGGGAGCATTCCCTATATTATGTGCGATAGATATGGCCTCCAGAGTTCCTTGATACTGATTTATTGTCGTAGAGCTCTCCATGGACTTGAGGTCATGTTATAAAAAACACTAAGGAAAAAAAGATACTGCTTGCCATTGCTTGCCATAACTGCTGTAAGGGGTATAGTCATCTTTTCAACGGTTAACAGTTTCGATGTATTAATCTAATCCAAATTCCAAAAAGTACCGAAGGGGTTCAAACTTGATGATGAACATTGAATAATAATTATAGTTCTCGATGGGTACCTGCGGTGCACGACTTCAACAGTATCATAAATCATACACCACCTATCCGTTTTAGAACCCTATTTAGATGGTTTGCATTAAGTAAACGTTGTAACGGCAGTAAGCATGGAAATAGATACCAGCAGCCTAACTGTCTCTAACTTTCCATGAGTAGGTTAATAGATCCCCTATCATAGTAGGAAACGTAGCAAATGAAGCTCCTTATCACAAGAAGGGGCTACCTTTCACAGCATTACTGACCCAATTAAGTACTAATCACTGACTAATGAACACCCACCAAAGGCACAGGAGCACCCTTAATGTTTGTCCTTGGAAGACTGAGGACCACATCTGTCAGGGACGCAGGAAGCCGACTGGGCCTGTGTATGCAGTGCTCCAGATTTAGCCCACTATGACAGCATATAGGGTGTTAACGCATCATGCTCCCTTTTCATTATCATAAATGAATAAAACCCTTAAAAGTGACAATAACAACACTATTTTTTTCTTGACTTTGTGACTTTGTACGTAATGCTCCACTAGATGTTCTGGATCAAACACTAATGTAGTGTAGCATTCCCGCATTATGTTGTAAAATTAATATATGGTTTTGCATCATCTGGTTCAAGAGAGGTTACATTCTGTACTTCTCCCACCTCCTCCTTGCTGGTTCTAGCGCCCATCAAGGCACCACCCTTCCTGAGTGAGTGTAGAGATATATGCTTCATCTGCCCTGCAGTGGCTGAGGGCTGTTTACGGGTTTGTCTCCTGTTGACATATAGGTCCCAAAGGGCTTGTAGATCTATCAGCACCACCACCAGAGCACAGGATTAAAAGGACTGCGTCCCCCGCCCCCCTCACCCTGTTACATTGGTGTCCCCCCTCTCCCCCACTACTTAGCCCTCTTTACCTAACACGCCCTCTGTTGGCCGGTTTTCTTATAAACCCCGCGGATACCACAAATCCTGTAATCATGGCGACCGATCACGTGACCAATCTCATCAGCGTCTCCTGTAAGGTGTCGTTTCATCCCTGTTGGCAGCCCTTATTGGGTGATGTATGTCTCTGCTTGCACATAGAGGGTGGCACTGCTGATGCACAAGGTGGGAACATAAATGAGAGAAGCTGAGCCCTGCAGGCGTCTGGTATTTTGAGGTGTCTGTCTTGTGGCCTGTGACTGCTTTGAGCCAAATGTAGTTAGCACTGGGTGTAGGGTTGCTCGTGGTCGTTCTTGTATTTTTCGCAACTCATTATCACTGATTATAAAGTCTGGTTTATTATCGGGCCTTTAAGTTACAAATTTTGTGTTTCAATTTCCATGAATGAATGTATTAAATGTTATCTTTTCTAAATGATCGCACCGCCTAGAGATGCCAAATGTTAAACTGCGTTGTGAGAAGGGTGTTCTGTAGGATGCCTGCATTGGCAAGCTGCAAAAGTTGGACATATTGTCACTTTGGGTAGGTTTGTCATTCATGAAGTGTGGACACTCGATCACCTCCCATGACATGGTGTGAACACTCTGACAAGAGAGGTTTCTTCCCCAGTAAGTATGGGGTATTGGCCCTATGGTTGATGGTATCAGGGGTGACTGTAAATTCTACCGATTGTATGGTGTCAACTCTTCATTACCTAAAGACCTAAAGCCAAAAACTACTAGAAATAAGTTCGATAAATCAGGTGTCAGTCAGTTGTAATTCAGGTGTCATTTTGTATTTTACTGTGGCCTAATTACCTACGACCATAATCAACGCCCATCCTTTTTGCCCCAACTCATAAGGAGCTAAGAGAGAAATAGAACCAAAGATTTCCTCTGAACAACACTTGAACATATTCCTCACTAGTGCTCACATCATCTGTGGACATGTATCTAAGCACAGTTTGTTTTTTCCCAGCATAACATGGATCAATCTCTGTGTCTCTGTTCAGCTTACCAAAAGCATACTGCCATTTCAACATACTTATTATAATACTTTCATATTCGCATTTTCATACAATACTTATTAATAATGACATGAGCAGTACATAAAAAATTATGGAGATGTGTATATATGGGGTAAGTGATGTGTTGAAAGGGACATGTGTAAATGGTGTGAGTAGTGTGGAGAGGTGTAAATTGTGTGAGTAGGATATAAAAACGTGTAAGTGGGGGGAGTAGTACTTACTGAGTATATCTAAATGGGGATGTGAGGATGGGTGCCTATGGGTGTGAGTAAGTACCAAAGTGGAGATGTGTTTACAAATGGTGTAAGTAGTATATCGAAAGAGGGGTTTGTAAATGAGGTGAGTAGTATATTAAAATCAGTAGCAGATTTAGACGGGAGGCATGGGGGAGTGCGCCCCCTCCCTTTTGTTATTAGAGTTATTCGCTTATTTTGGACCTAAAGATTTCCTCCAAAACAGGGGGTGCACCCACTCCTTTTGAGCCGCGCCCCCTCCTTTTCCAAATCCTTGATCAGCCACTGAAGATGGAGATGTGTAAATGGTGTATGTAGTATATCAAAAAGGACATTACCGTAATACCTCGCGTATAAGGCGCGTCTTATACACGGGGATGCACCCCTGGTGTGCCTTATAGAAGCAGAATTATTTAGGAGAGATCTTTCTCTAAAATTTCCTCAATAATCCCTTGACCCAATATTGTGATAAAATAGGATACGGGAGGCCCTAAGAAGGCCATAGGTCTTTGAATTTTGAAAATCCATTCATAGGAAAAAAGGTTATCACATTTTTCATTTTTACATTTACATCTGCAAAGTCTGGGTGTGCCTTATACGCGAGGTGCGCCTTATACGCGAGGAATTACGGTATTTGTAAACACCTCTCCATTTTGATATACTACTTACACCATTAATACAAGTTTCTACGACACGAATTGTGGACATTATTCAAGTCTATCTGCAGGAGTGTCATTAACTCATTGTTGTCCTCATGTAAACAATACAGCAAGACATCATCAGCTGATATAACGCATTCAGAATGCACCAGCACGACCTATAGGTCATTAAGAAAGGGTATGAATAACACTCGTTGTGCTAAATTACTGATCCCATTTACAAATTACCATTTTGATATACTACTCATAATATCTGTGTAGTACCATTATGATGGACTAATCACACCATTTACATAATTATGCCCATTCCAACATGCTACCCCACCACCATCTACATAGAGCAGGCTCCACATTTTGAAACATATACAGGGTAGGTTAACCTAGAGACATTCACAAGCATTTATACCTTGAGACGTCCACCCTATATGATAGACAAAATAGGGCTTGCTGTTGGTCTAGCATTACCAAATCGTTGAATCAATAGGCACCCATTAATGATTTTGCAATGGTGATTCAGAAGTTAAGTCACATAGAGAGATTCGCACACCCTGTAGCAATCAACCATGCCAGTAACAGTGCACTTTATGCATACTCTCTCAGTGCCTGTTAAAGGTCCTGTTAAACACCATAAAAATAACTGTTGAATCTACAAGGGATCCTCATAAAACTGAAGAGTGAACCACCATAATTGTAAAGCATTGAACCAGTGTAGTTTTCACAAGAAGCCCCATGAGGCAGTGTGGTGGTACACAAATGAACAAGGAAACTCTGTGGAATTAAGGACAGTGCTCTGGCAACTTTGGTCCGAGGAATGTGCCGTTATTTCTGCAACATCTTTTTACAGTGTACCCATCCAAACAGTGTCTTCTAAAATGGCGTCAAATACTGACACCAAGCGGAAGTTGCTTCACGCTCAGAGTGAGGCTGACCTTTATATGACCCTACTGTGTGGTTCATGATGATTATGGCGTCACGTAAGACAGAAGGCCTGCCTACATCCGGTGGGAATACTTTACTAAGTGGGCATGACCTTTATCCCCCTGTCTACATCTGTCCCTAGACTAGGGACCTGTTCAAGGTCGGAGTGCCCCTCTTCCGGATCACTCAATGGCCATATGTGCAATGTATAGGTTTTGGGTTACAATCCAGAGCCATTGCCATGGAAACAGGAAAAGTGATGAAGAAAATATACCTCAACGCTAAGGCCTTTATATTTCATTCATTCGCGTATTCATATTGTGTTAGACATGCTATGTATTCCATTGAAATAGACTGCTTAACTGTTTAATGACCAACAATGCATTTATTCATTTTGCTCAATGCCGGGATGATGCATGAATTTAGTCCTGCTGGCTATATTCATGCTGACCCTTCAGAAGAGCTCACGCCAGCCCCATAGGGTATGAAAGAATAGGGTACACCCATGATTGATAGACTCGCCAGGGCTGCATTAATGCATTATCAACCCTTGAAGGATTATTTCCCTCCGCCTCCGTCATTGTGTACTTACTGTGACTCGATCTTCATTGACCAATGTTACAATAATAGTATGCAGTTTTGTCCTGTCACTAAGAACATAGAGTACCACAATGATAATGCAAAGTTTGTAGTAATGATGTGATTTGTCCCAATCTTCATGCTGTATTATTATGTGCCGGCATTGTCCCGAGAACCACCAAGGATATGATTGTGTGCTATAGAACTTTGGGTAAACTATATTATAGCAAAGATAAAATGGTATTCGTAGCATGTAAGACAAGGAAAACAATAGAATATTGAATATGTTGCTTTGTGATTATGATTATCAACATGGGCGAAATGTAAGAAGTGCTGTTCGTACCTATCCAAAGATGTTCATTTTGATGTTAATACTGTTATATACTACAGCTCTCATCTGGACTGTGACTAAGAGTCATTGCAATAACGGCAAAATTCTCGTCCCAAAGTTGCCAGAGATCCGTTGTTACCTTCAGAGAGATTCCTTGTATATTTGTGTACCACCACAAGGCCACTTGGGGCTTCTTAAAAAACTACACTGGTTCACTGCTATACAATTACAGTGGGTCACTGTTCAATTTTCCCTGATAGATTCAACAGTTACTTTTTACGGTTTGCAAGGAACTTGTCACCCTATAGTTACTTCTTATAGTTGCTCAGGGTGAATGCAGTTTGTCTGAGGCCCTGAAATGAGTAAATCGCCATCAAACCCCAGTATCAAGATATTCACTGAGGAACTGTATGCAGTCCCTGACTGATGATTGTGTGGGGTGCATGTCCCTTAGACTTGTGAATGCCATCCATCGCTTTGCACATCCCTGATAGACTGCTGCAGTATTAGGGCTCCATGCCATGGCCAATACCTTCTATGCAGTAAACGAGTAGCCCAGCAGATCACACCATATGGTTTTCATATAGGGATAATCATTAGGTGTGATCAATATTGTCACTTTCTTGGGTGGTATATGTGTAATGTCAGTGTGGTTGAGTCAATAGTGAAACCCAGGTATTCAATAAACTGTGCCGGGACAAGACTGATTTTCTGAAGTTAATTGTGAAGCCTGCTTCTTGTAGGATTCTGTACATTTTACAGATTGTTCCACTAATTCTCGAGTGTCTCCAAAAATAAGTGTGTCATCAATGTAAAATACCAAGTTTACACCGTAATGTACTTTCAGATGTGAAAGCAGTGCCTTCATAATATGTGTAAACAGTCTTGGCCCTGGTGAGTATCCATTTGGTAGGCCTGTATACCTATACCGTTTACCATGGAACTGGAATTGCAAGAAATCCCTGTCCCTTTCCTTAATGGGTAGGGTGAAGTAGGCTGATGTGATATCTACAGGACTCATAAAGGAGTGTTGAGGCAAAATACACATGACAGACACAAGATGATCCATTTTGAAGTCTTGGTAAATTGTGAACTCATTTAGTTCTGAGAGGTTCAAAATAAAAGTGTCATCTGTTTTAGGTCTTAAAAACATGTGTGAGACAAATGCCCTCGCATTATGTCCTGCAGGCTCTATAATGCCTTTACTCAACATATCCTGTATTTGTGTATCCAACTGAGCATCTTTAACTGGGTTAATAGGTGCTGAGTCTGGGATCTCTGACTGTACAGGGATAGTGTGTAGATCTATGGTCAAGCCTTTCACTATATCCAGCACCCATCTGTCTTTGGTGAATGTATGCCATTTGCTAGCCTGCCTACCCAGACCACCTGCTGAAAAGGCCTGTTTTTTTTTTGCGATTCTTTTCAGGTGTTTCCGTCAGCTTGGCTGTATCAGGTGTATCCACAACTGAAAGACTTACATGTATTTGTTGTTGTTGTTGTCTTTGTTGTTGGATTTGTTGCTGCCTTTGTAGTGGTTATGTTTGGACTGCTTGTCCCGCTTGCCACCACTGGAGGTGTTGCTGCAGGTCTTTGTTAAATGTATGCCATTTGTTAGCCTGCCTACCAAAACCACCTGCTGAAAAGGCCTGTTTTTTTTTGCGATTCTTTTCAGGTGTTTCCAGTAGCTTGGCTGTATCAGGTGTATCCACAACTAAAAGACTTACATTTATTTGTTGTTGTTGTCTTTGTTGTTGGATTTGTTGCTGCCTTAGTAGTGGTTCTGTTTGGACTGCTTGCTGCTTGCCACCCCTGGAGGTGTTGCTGCTGGACTGGTAGTCCTGCTGGCAGTTCGACACCCCCTGGTGGCGGCTGCGATCCTGATTGTAGTTGGGATGACCCGCTGTGTGTTTTTGCGGCTGGACTACATGGCAGTTCCATGACCTGGGGGCAGCCACTACATCACACAGGGCTTCTTCCTCTTTCTGTCTAACCACAATCTGCTTTCTGGCATCTTCTCCGAGCAGATATTTAAAGCTTTGGTGGTTTTCTGGTTTCTGTGCTACCTCTAGCCCCACACCATTTAAGCCTGCATACACATTATTGCGCCTAATGTCATTGGTTTTGCCATGAGGACTTGGCTATCAGTTTCAAAGAATCAGATATGCTTGTGACCAATTGTTCGGGATTAACTGTTTCGCCCCTGCCCAGGTGGTCCAGTGCATTTACTAAAGGTCTGGCTGGAAACTGTAAGCACCACTACAGAGACCTCAAGGTTTCATCCCTCTGTACCACAGCTTCCCTGTTTCTTTTAACAAGTTGCCTAGATACATCCTCATTGAGCCTTGTTTTATGAAGAACCTTTAGGTTGGAGCATCTAGGGTAGGTTTTGTACAGTGTTTTTAGTTGATCCTAGTGGCTGGATTCAGGTAAATGGCATCCACCAATTCTTTAACCTTCACTGGTGTTTTGTTAGTTTCAGCATCTTGGTATTCTATGGGCAGTCAGATGGCTGTGGTCCATATACAGGTAGTGGATTTTCCTGATCACACTGCAAGCCTCTCAGTGGTGGGTAGTTGTACTGGTCTGGTATCATCATCTCTGGGGTCCGTGATCCCGTCTGAGTGCAGGTCTGGTCATGGATCTGTTTGATTCAGATCTGTTGTTGTCAGAATACCACCCTGAACTCTGCGATTCCTGGGAATAAATCACTGTGCTTTGACTCATAACACTATGATCACTGTATTGGCTAGTGGCCGTCAACACAGTGTGAGCTGCTCGCCTAGGAGCCTGTCGAGCATTTTGGAACAGCTGCTCCACCTCACGGTCCTCTGTTGATCTGCAGCTCTCCCCATCCATTAGGGCGTTGTCAGGTTGGTTGGCATACAGGGGTATAGCCAGTGGTGGTTCACCCCTGCCCCTCCTGCGTCTGGGCTGGTGATATCTGTCTTGAGAATGTACCGCTCTAGGGTCTGAGGTTGGGCTGGTGAAAGTGTAATTGTCATATAGACCACCTTGTTGGGACGGCCCATTCTGTACCATTCTAGGTTTTAGTCCCTTGGCCGGATGACTGGCCATATCTGCCTTCCTCTTCATTAGTGCCGATGGGGCTTTGTGCTGTGGAGATCTATGCACAATTGGTGTAGGGTGATAGACCACTCCTGATGAGCTGCTCTCATTTACTACACTTGAGGTAGAGGGATCATTTGTGTGAACTATTGGCCCATTCATATCCAGTCTTGAGGGCGAGTATTGTGAAAGGTGGGTCTGGTGAGGGCGAGTAGCAGTTCACTGGTTCACTCCTAGCTGGAGACTGCCCATCTTGGGTAGAATCATCGTCATAATGTGTGCCACCCAACGAGAAAAGGTATCTGACGGTGCTGAGGGTGTCCCTAGGGGCGCACCCCTCCACCTGTGCTAGTTGTATGGCTTCATTCAGAATGTCGTCCCTTAGAGGTGTGGAGGATGATACTGGTCTCAGGTCGGGAGTCTACATGTCTGTCGTGAGCTGCTCAGCAGTGTGTTGACAACAGACACCGGTTGCTACTTAAGTAGCCCCCTGGGGTCAAGCCCTCAGGCATGGGGTGAAATGGATTCAGCCAATTAGAATGCTGATGAGACTCAATTAGGGCATGGTCAAACAGTAGGCCCTTCTGTGCTTGACAGGTCTGTGTTGGCGTCCCCCACATAGCATGTCAATTAATAGACACCTTACTTACCTCATCATGTGGGGACACCTTCACTTGTCACCAGATGTCCTTATTGGGACACTGTGACTTATCTGTCTCAAGAACCCGACATATCTCAAATGCTGCAACCTGGTGGCAGGTCGCGTTGCGTCCCCCTTCTGGGGGCAACCGAGCTGTTCATGGTACCCCATGTCTTGCGCAGGCGTGCATGGCCGGGTATCCCCAGCCCGCTGCCGGGAGCGTCAGCATCTGGTCCTACCAGCTTGCCCGCACCTCAGCATCTTGATAAGCCCAGCGAGACATCTCCAAGGAGAGACCTGGCTCAAGTGACTATAAGCTCACTGTACCTGACCTGCCTTTGTAAGCCTACCCACAAAGTCAATGGTCGATGATGGATAACTAATGGTAATAATCAGCGGTTCAGCCGACTGTCACACTGATTGTGAGTGAGATTGACAAATTGGTACATCCCCTAACATCCAAAGTGATTAAAGCAAGAATTTAATGGACACGCAGTGACAAATCAGTTTATAAACCTCAACCACATTGTGTAGTGCGCTGAAGTTTAACGACTCAGCTGGAACAGCTGCACACCTCCTTTTTTTACTATGGATGGCGAAATAGCGTGGGCTAATCATATCAAATGAATTACTTTACTTTGGGCAAGGGATGATCAGCATCTCAGTAATAAAGTATGCATTACAATAAAGTGTGCATTACGATGACAATATTAGTATCCCGGAAGCAGCTGGGAGGTGCACGGAAGATTTAAATAAGTGACTCCAGGGGATAGGTGCTATTATTTTGCACTATAGTCTGCCCTATTACGAAGGCCATGCATATATGGTTTTATCATCCATGAAATCGGCCCAGTCTCATGATTTTAAAATTAATTAAATCAGCTGCCTTCCAGACATAGAAATGAACCAGGTGGTACACTGATTATATACATTACTGATTAGCTTGGTAATGAGAGAAGACAACATTATTCTCAGTCTGGCTCTTAATAAGATCCTGAGCAGGATCTTGTGTTTATAATCAATATAGTTTGTCATCATAACCTATAGAGTAGACAGTAGCCGGATGGGCTCTATTCTTTTCATCTCTTCTTTTTCTCCTTTGTTTGGGAGGGTGTCATTTAAACCATGGTACGAACCTCACCGATAGGAAATACAAATCCAATAGCATTCCCTTGCTTTGACATTCCTCCATCCGTCACTGTAGTAAAGATTGTGTTTTTATACCCTCACTGTTCTCCTAAGCATACATTCCGGTATACACCATCGTATACATGATTTAGTTATGGCTAACTTGAGCCAAACACCCAATCTGAATACATACCCCCATGAGAATAAATCGTCCACAGGAGCAATAAAGTAGCCTTTGTACGTAGTAAACAACAATGAATTGCTATGAACGGCAGATTTCCCAGATGTTTCATTTTCATTAATAATTCAATGGTTAAAGACAACACATTGTTACAGCTTTACCACTTCTAAAAGATCAGATCTTCTTTAATCTCAATAGGCCATATCCATCACTCTTCTGAGAAGTGTTAGTGTCCTCACATTAAAAATCAACTATGAACATCCTAAATTAATTACGAGATCATCAACATTGTACCATCTATTTAATTAGATTTTAGGGTGTTGGGGTGGAGCCTTTAGTAATCCATATGCATTATCCTCGCCTCAGTGCAAGAAGGTTGTAACTGCATTTTTCAAGTTTTGTAGGAGAGGCAAAAGAAGTGTTCCACTTATCATAGCACAGAGGGGAAACAGCAATAGTGCACTGGGGCCGCCTGTAGGCACACTTATCATAAACAGAGCTTCAGCACTTTTATAGCAGGTAGATAAGTTTCAATAGATGTTGAACCAGTAGAAAACTCATTTTTGCCAAAATGTCAGTTACAACCTTCTTGCATTAAGGCGAAGATATAAATATCTCATCTTCTGAAAAAAAAATGATCACACAGACATAAGATATGCCTTGGTGTCTGCTTACAAACTGAAGAAGCTGTGAATATTTCAGCTCTCCCTCGCCACCACCAACACCTCCCCCAGCTTCCATAATAATCATCTCTGAAGAGTGCTTAATATAATTCATTGCGGCTATAATTACTGAAATCATCTCGTCGTTTCGAGTAATTGTTGCACTGAGACAGTGGGAGAAGTACGTTTTTCACAACCTCTACTTTGCATATCATCATTGTTAGGCAACAGGAGGGACCACGCAAAGTGATTTCTGAGACAATTAATGACAGCAACAATTGATGAGGAATTACAATGTTGCCACCTGGAGAAGATTATCATGAGCAATCCTGTGCTATCTTGTAACAATCATGGTTTGCATTTGGAGTTGTTATAGGCTATAGATAAGGACAACACACCAGGTTTTTCCTCTCCTTGTTCGCAGGCAGCCCAGAAGTCCCCTCCAACTGATTATCTTCCATGCGAGAATCTGAGGCCTATATCTAATACTTGTATTGGAATCTATAGGTTAGTGCCTCCCCTACCCCTCCTTATCTTTGATGTGTTTGTTCCTCATTTGCCAACTTGCCCATTTGCATTACACGGAAATAGAGTTCGCTTTAACTGCTGAAACTGCACAAAATATCATTTCGATCCTTTTTCCATTCCTTGATAGGAGCTGGCGTTAAGATTATTTTGCCCAAAGTCATTGTCATAGTGAGGAACATTATAAAAAAGGGGGGGGGGGTGATTACAAAAAAAGGGACGAGACTGAAATAGAATCATTAACAAGGAAGGAGATTGCCATAAACAAAAACAGCAGCCTATGGCAAAGGGCCCTGAAAGTGATGGCGACTTCTTCTTGCATTGCGAGGATGATGTCTTTTCTCCTTCACAACAGTTCTTATCAATTGTCTACAGTTCATACATCTTATTCTGTTCAATATTTGATTATCATACAGTAGGCCACCTACTGTGCAATACTGTGCACATATAGATTTAATATCAGAGTTCATTTTTGCGATATCCTTCATTGTCTTGGAATAACCCTCTACAATTTTATATTGACAGGATCAAAACAGACAGCGAAATTCCAAGATGTCGATCTTAATGGAGGAGCGTCCTGAAACACTCCAATTGGCATTAATTTGTATTAAATGTAATTGATCTGAAAGAAACCAACTTGGTGCCTGGCAAGCTGACAGTCATTCAAAAATGGTTAATCTTAATTCCTGGCCGGATGCTGCCTCTGCAACAAGCCCCCCCCCCCAACCATAGCCAAATCCTCTTAATTCACCCCTACTAAACTGAAAAGTATGGAAATGTGAGGTGGGGAAAGGCTACCATAACACTGTCAATTCACATTACTATTCGAAGGCAGCTAGACCCTCTTGAGACAAATATACGTGACACGCGGGAACCTTGGAATTACAACTAGTAACATGAATTTCGAAACATTTCTGGAACATTAGTGACTAACTTTTCAAGTGAAACATTGGATCCACCTCTCTTTGTTGTTTCGGTATTGAGTTGACACTCTGTGCCCACTGGGATAACATTATCATAGTGTGTCCTTTGAGGACGAGTACAAAATTTATCAGAGATCCTCGCCCTCAAGAGAAAATAATTTCAAATCATTATTAAGGAAAACATGAAACACCTGGGACACATCCCTGCAACAGTGTTCAAAGTTCCACTAGGAACGAACAAATAATAAAATTACAAAACATCTCGCTCTCCTTCCAAGCATCGAATAATTGGGCGAAAATCGTTAACCCTATTTCTCTCCCGGAAGTTGTTTTAAGAACTCAACTGGTGCATTATGGGAGATGCTCAGGCCACCTGGTGGTGTCGAGGGCAGCTGGAGTTGCCCTGACGGCCATGAACGGAACTAGGAGCAATTGCAGCAGTCCATGGCGTGGCACTTGGAAACCACTTAAATCCACTGGGAGCCACCAGGTAGTCCTGTATAATGTTTCAGAGAAACCTTTATAGTGAGGTCTATGATTTAAGCTATGTTATCGATGTTATCTATGCCAAACTGCCAAATCTCCCCAGAACCACAAAATCGAACTCTAGTTAACAACAGCTCAATTACAAAGTAGCTTCTCCTATGAATGTCTCAGAAGTTCCATATGAAACCACTGGCTGCCCTTTGTGTCAACTATTGTTGTAATAATTTCAGAATTTGTATTAACTATTTTAGAACCATTTTACCACAAGGGACTCCTGCTAGACACCCAGTGACATAAATGTCACACCCCCAGTGGTTGACGAGTAGAACTAAACAATCCACTACTGCCTATAGTTTTGTGTCTCATTCGGCCCTGTATGATTCTTGAGGAGGGGGGGGGGGTTAAACAGGTGTCCAACTGCCTCAACCCGAGGTAGATAGGGACAGCATGGAGCAAAAAGAGGCTAAAGTCCTTTGTTGCAGTGATGAACAAAATCAATGCAGTGTTCACAAAATAACTCAGAGGTGCCTCAGGCTAACCCCCTGGGATGTATCAATCCTCGTAGGACCAGCATCTTGAAATATAAAATAAGTACAAACCAATGGCAGACCATGATTAAGGTGTTGCCAGAAGAAGGGATAGTATACACTAAAGAACATCTGGCATCTAGAGGGTTAACCAGCCTTATTTGGTGTCATCCTCTTGGTTTAGTTTCAATGGAGGCAATTGGTGGTAGGGAGGCCCCTAAGTCTCAAAAAGCCCCTATCCCTCAAAATCGTCAGTTTGAGACATAGGGCCTAAGTAAAGTCCCTATCTGCTAAACGGTCCCTATATCACAACATCATTTGCTACATAAGGCCTATGGAAGATCCCTAAGTCACAAACACATTTGAAATGGCCCCTAAGTCACAAAACTTTAAAGACATTAAAGTACGACATTCCTGGCCCCTGTACAACCTCTCCATGTCTTTCCCCGGTCTCTCTCAGCCCCTGTACAACCTCTGCGCGACCATTCCCTGGACCCTGCTAGAACCTATATGACCTCCGCATGTCATTTCCTGGTCCCTGCTAGTACCCTCTGACCTCCCCATTTCATTCCCTGGTCCCTGCTAGTACCTCTACGACCTCCCCATGTCATTCCCTGGTCCCTGCTAGTACCTGTATGACCTCCGCATGTCATTCCCTGGTCCCTGCTAGTACCTGAAAGACCTCCGCATGTCATTCCCTGGTCCCTGCTAGTACCCTACGACCTCCCCATGTCATTCCCTGGTCTCTCTCAGCCCCTGTATGACCTCCCAATGTCATTCCCGGGTCTCTCTAGGCTCAAGCTCATGAGTTTGCAACAAATAAAAGTGAAATAATCGCAAAAAATAAATGTTTCTTTTCTAATAATTTGTCAATTATAATGGAAAATATAGGTCTTCAGGAACATGCACAAGAAACTTCATGATATAGCTATGATTCCTTCTTGTGAAATTGTTATCCTGAAAATACCTTTTAAAATCATACCCAGCAAATTGTCGTGACTCCTCGTCAACCTGTGTGAAGTGGTTCACACATGTCGCTAGATGGAACACGACGTCGCTATAGCACAAGATCACCAGGAATAGCAATGGTGGTGATCACAATGGCCTCACCTCAGATGACGAGGATGGTGATCACTCATCCTCACCAGGGATGGCGGAATGAGTGATCATTCATCCTCACCAGGGATGGCAACATGAGTGATCACTCATCCTCAACAGGGATGGCAACATAAGTGATCACTCATCCTCACCAGGGATGGCGACATGAGTGATCACTCATCCTCACGAGGGGTGGCGACATGAGTGATCACTCACTTCGCTAGATGAGACACACACCACGTCATAATGCACGTTCACCACGGATGGCAAGGATGGTGATCACTCACACTCACGGGGGATGGTCACTCGGGTGATCACTCACCTCGCTAGATGAAACGCGTACCTTGTGATAGCACAGGTTCACCACAGATGGTGAGGATCTTAATCAACCACACTCACCAGGGATGGCGACAGAAGTGATCACTCACCTCGCTAGATGAAACCCGCACCATGTCATAGCTCAGGTTCTCAGATGGCGAGAGTGGTGATCACTCAGACTCACCAGTGATGGCGACGCTGGTGATCACTCACCTTGTTAGATGAAAAGCTCATGATCATCAATATTGGTAATCATGCAGCCTTTTCATCTGCCAGATCAAAGTATGTCTTGCCAGAGAAGGTATTGCCATATGTATCTTCCCTCTAACCACAGACAAGGTGTTCATGTAGATATTTCCCTATGTATTTTTCCTGTAACCAGAGAAAAGGTGTTTAGGGATAGTTGCTTTCATTTTAGAGTTACCTCTATCAAAATTCAATTGGTATTTTCTCTATATAATCTTGTTTGATTCAACTCTGAAGTATTACATGGAAATCAGTGTGAAACAAAGCACATTTGTTACGTATGGGACTTATACTTCATGCCCACACTTCCTAGATAAGCAACATGTTGAACAGTGGTGCTGTCTCAACAACTTTGGCAATGGTGGTGATAAGTTGCCATTCTGAGTGAGAGTGAGTGACAGATGATGCAATCCTCAAAGAGCATTGACTTGGAGTGACACAAATTCACGCATTGAGTGAGACCAATGTTGGCAATGGTGGTGATAAGTTGCCATTTTGTGTGAGAGTTGATGACAGTGGCACACACTCACACAGCGAGTAACATCCATGTCAGCGATGGTGGTGATAAGTCGCCATTTTGAGAAAAGATTAATTAGGAGTGACACAAACTCACACAGTGAGTGAAAGCCATGTGGCAATGCAGGTGAAAAGTCGCCATTCTACGTGAGAGTTGACAGACAGTGGCACATATTGACGGAGTGAGTGAGATCCATGTTGGCGATGGTGGTGATAAGCTGCCATTCTGAGTGAGAGTTGACTGGGAGTGGCGCATACTCACGCAGGGAGTGAGGTCCATATTAGCGATGTTGGTGATGAGTCGCCATTCTGAGCGCGAACTGACTGGGAGTGGCACATAATCACACAGTGAGTGAGATCCATGTTGACGATGGTTGTGATAAGCCACCATTCTGAGTGAGAGTTGACAGGCAGTGGCACATACTCACGCGGTGAGTTAGATCCATGTTGGCGATGGTGGTGATAAGTCACCATGCTTTGTGAGGGATGACAAGGGGTGGCACATACTCACGCAATGAGTGAAATCATGTTGGTGACTGTTGTGATAAATCGCTATGCCATGTGAGACTGACACACAGTGGTGAAAGATGACAGTGAGTTATCACTCAAAAAGGAGTCACCATTGATGACTAATCATGGCAACAGATAACGACAATTTGCTGGGTAGTTTTCATCATTGCCCCTAAAATGGAAATATTTTCTAATAAAATGGCCCGTTTCTACACAACCATTGGGAATAGAACAAAATGAATAGCACCATTGGATTCCTTGCCATTGATTGGGGGGTAGGTATCCTTAAATCTTTCATGGGATGACTTTTGCCAAAGATGGGGCCTGCCATATTTTAGATTTTGCACTACTTCATATGGCCCCTTATGACCCTATTTGACCCCATATGGCGTAACGGTCACATAACGGACATTATTAGCATGGTTGTTTTGTGACATTGAGATAAAAACATTGTAGATATTCAGGAAATGCATATTTTCAAGTTCTAAGAGTGTCCATTTACATCTATGGAAAATTTCCAATCGTTTCATGGCATTTCCAAGCACCTATCTACCCGATTTGTATTTTCAAATATTTTTCATATAAAAAGAGTAACAGATTATTATTTTATTTGTATTTGTAAGGGAATTTTCTGGAAAAGGCAGAATATTAGAAAAATATCATAGAAACACATTGATCCCATCTCTGACAATGACAATGTTAACAACTTTGTCATGGTTAGGAGTCTGCTTTGTAACAACATCTTTTTCTCTTTACATATTCCAAATGAAAATTTGATTGGGCTTTTGTGACATCCTCATGTATGGGGTCTGTGAGTCACTGTACTACCTGTCTATGTCATTCTCTCATGTCTGTTACTTCCTGTTATGACCTTCTCATGTCATATCCTGGCCTGAAGTACATGTGTACTTGTGTGTAAAGTTGCTCTGTCTGTAAGTATCCAAGAGTGCTTGAGATGCTTACCAGTACTCTGATCATGGCTACTTATGAGCAGGCAACACAAAACAGTAGCCGATTAGAGAGAGGGTGGGGTCCCCTCTCTGCTTGTCTGCTCACTTTTCTCTGAAGGACAGATATCACCCAGCCATATCTGTGACCATGAGAGAAACCCCCTCCCTCCATGACCAACAGGGTGTGGAAAGGTTGGAGGGTCAGACCACAGAAGGAACTAGAATCTAACCCTAAAGTCAAGAGTTAGGTTACATTTGGGTGAATTATCCATAGTCATAAACATGTCTTCTCTAACAGAACAGGAGAAACAGCTGTTATACATAAGTTTGTTTTTTTGTTTGCCTGATTAGTAAAAGTGATTCAATCCTTCATAAAGTTGATAATATTTTGATATAAAGACACTAACTACATCTGTGCCTACATGTAGCTACATTAAATGAGTCTCAAGTCCTACTAAAAGCATAAATGTAAAAGATAAGTGCCTTAGATCTTAGAGGATCCCGCAGACAATGTACAGCAGTCTGGCATATAGCAGGGACACCCACAATTATTGTTGTTACTGGTCAAAAGTTAGTTTTTTTGTGTCATATCAATGTTTCTTTTTTTCCCGCCTTTTTGATTCCTTTGGGGGGGCATTGTTTTAGACACAGAAGTGGGTATACAACCCGATGTACCAACAAACAGCGCACCTGTCAGAGAGATGTATGGATATTTATCTGTCCATTTTGTAGAGGGCTTATGTAGAGGTATGATGTATACTGTATTGGCCTGTATAAGCGCCAGGTATTTGAATAAGCGCCGGTCTTGAATATGTGCTGGGGCTACAGGCATATTAAAAATTGTAAATCCACTATAATTTAAGTCTTAAATAAGTGCCGGTCTTGAATGAGGACCGGGGTAAAGTCTACTTGAAATTAATGAGCGTCCCCCATGCTTATACAGGCCACTATGGTAGGTAATTGTAAATATTGGATTTAAAATTTGTAATACTGTAGAACTCTATTCATAAGTCCCATCTGCATATAAGCTGCACACCCTTACTTTGATATCTCAAAATCTTGAGGGCTAAAATCATTTTGAGAGATAGGGATTTTGAGAGATAGTAACTTTTTGAAACATAGGGGTCTGACATGTCCCTATCCCACAAATGGCCCCTATCTCACAAACTTTTTGTAGGCTAGGGGCTTTAGGTGGACCCTAAGTCTCAAACATCCCCTATCCCACAAAACTTTGAGGGATAGGGGCTTTTCGAGACCTAGCGGCCTCACAGGGTTCGGTGCCGTGGTTTTAACATGACATCGACCAGGCTTAGAACTGACGAGCTCAATCCCCAGCCTACAACTGCATCCCTAACACCAAGCCTCTGAATACCTGGCTACTGTGTAAAAAGGTTAAAGGGATGGCAGACACTGTCTATCCTGTTTTTAAATGTTTTTTTGGGGCTACCCACCAGCCAACCCACCAGAATTGCGGTGATTTCCCCTGGGGTTGCTACTATCCAGCTTTAAGAGGCAATCTGTTAGTGTAGCGTTGACTTAGCAATTATACAGTTGTTGGTCTAATTTAGGAACTATTGTACCTATCAATGAAAGGGATAACTATATATTCAGAATATAAAAGGTAAGGTTTCACGCAGACACTTCATATAATAAATTATGACAATATCTGTTCATATATAATATAATGCTACTCAATCTGTATAGTTCTAAAAGATACCCAGTGGGCACACCTCCACACCTCCACTTACTAAACAGTAAGTAGCCACTGCTCTGCACTGGTTGCACTGGTTTTTTAGCCAGTTTTTTACTTCATTGCAAAACAAGCCCTTACTAGTAGTTTATATGCACCACTTAATAGCCAGTGCAGGAAATCTACAGTAAGAGGTGAAAATGCAGCTCCCAGTAGCTGGCTAATCATCTGCTAAATGTTATGCTAGGCAGCCCTGCAAAATAAGCCCTTACTAGTAGTTTATAATGCAATGCTTACTAACCAGTGCAGAATAGCTACCAGTAAGAGGTGAAAACACCACTCCTAATAGCTGGCTAATTATCTGCTAAATGTTATATACTAGGCAGTCCTGCAAAATAAGCTCTTACTAGTAGTTTATTTTTCAATGCTTATTTATCAGTGCAGAATAGCTCCTAGTAAGAAGTGTAAACACCACTCCTAATAGCTGAATAATTATTTACTAAATGTTATACCAGGCAGCCCTTCCTATCAGACAGCTTAAAATGCAGTGCTTAGTAGCTACTGCAGAAAAAGCCACTAAT
Organism: Acholoe squamosa; assembly: GCA_949317995.1. Lineage (NCBI taxonomy): Eukaryota > Metazoa > Annelida > Polychaeta > Phyllodocida > Polynoidae > Acholoe > Acholoe squamosa. Next base: position 37,562,686 of record OX439040.1, on the reverse strand, counting down.
AAGAGTTCTGCAATCATCACTTTGACATCTGCTTCTTGGCAGTCAATGCAACACTGTTGGTCCAAATATGAAGTTTTCTTCAGTAGAACAAAGAAATGAAGAGTTTGGTTCCAAAACGCAACAAATCCATTTTGGGTGTTTTGAGATAATGAGACTTTTATCATTTCAAAAAAATGAAGAGGAGGTGGCCATTTTTGTAAGTTCCAATATCTAGGGGACCATAAATAAAACACCTCCACATTTCATTTTGAAATCCTTGAGTCTTCCTTCATGGATAAATTAAGTGGTTTCATCACGTTTTTTTTTCCAAAATGCAATAAATACACAAACCGTTCTGTTCCAAAATGCAATAAATCCAACATTTCTCTTTTTTGTATCCACAGAATAGCCACAAAAGTTAGGGAAATAGGTTATAAAACTCCATTTGAGAAATCAAACCTCAGCCTCTAGTTTAAGTCTATTCCCACCTATCTTTGTGATAAACCAAGAACTATATTGGGAGAAGCAAATATGTTACAATATTCATACCATATGTTCAATAGCACTGATACATACTTGCCTTGGCATCAATTGATTTCGGCAAGTACCTCCTGTGTTCACACAAGAACACCACTACTGGGACACAACAATGTTGCCCTGAGAGGATTACTGTATTAAGATACTTGGCTACAGAAGTATTGATCTCTGCTTTTATGGTGGCTGTTACTTATCCATTCTTACCACCATACAGCTCTACTCATGCAGGCCACAAATATATTACATGTGTACACATGTAAAGGTGGGTGGAAAATGACATGGAACTTTGAGAAATCAAACCTCAGCCTCTACGCCTGTTGATGGGTGTCACACCACTAGGCCACACTGTATACCCTTGCCTGACATGTTCACCTTTCACCTGCACCTGGATCGGTATGATACATACTAGGGGGTAATGAGTAGAAGATATCCTGCCCCTGGTGGCTGCTCTACCGGGGGTGGGATCTGATCTGATCCCCCTACACGTGTATCAATTGATAGTAGAACAGTGGTATAGCACCATGTGGTGGATGTCACATCTACACCAATATAGAGTGTCACCTGTTTCAGTAGATGGTAAAACAGTGGTATAGGGCAGAACCAGGATGAATTATCAACCAATTGAATATTTCCCCCTGTTTACTGCAGAATCTTTTGGGTACATTATGTAACAACTGACTTAAAATCGTAATTAATTCAAAAGGCTCTGCCATCGCTACCTATGAGATGTTAGTGATTTCCCTCCCATATTCTATACTGCTATGGTAAGGTAGGCCTGCCTTCCTTTCTGATAGCCAGCTTCTTTTTATTGAGTGATGTTAGCCTCAGCCTCCTTTCACTTTTCCAAGCAGCTAACAACTGTGCAGAGTGATAACAGGTCCACAGAGAAAAAATAGCAGTGGAAGGTAAAAAATAGCAGAGGAAAAACTTGTTCTCTCAAGAGTGTCTACACTGGGGTTCTGCTAATTATATATACCCTATATATGACGTGTAGTCTAGAAAGAAAGAGAATATTTTGAGAACACCATATGATATGTAACCCAGCTCTTCCAAATGTTAATATGCATGTAAGTTTAAGTCTATTCCCACCTATATGTACAGGAGAAAATTAAACCTACCAGGAGTTAACCTTGAAATTATAGCTTGTAGTTTAGAAGTACAGTGCCCCCCCCCACACCAACTAACAGAGAGAAGGGAAGCATGACATTACTATGCCCTTAGGGACTGGTCATTATTTATCAACGGAGGGCGGTGTTTTTTTTTTTACCCCCCCCTTGACGGCAGTCAAACTTTTTTGTGCCTCCCGTGCTGGAGGCGTGGAGAGTTTTCGCGCCCCTCTTTGATCTATAGTAGCATGCAGGCTTTTTTACTAAAAAGAGAGTGAATTTTTTTAGCCCCCCCTCAAGAGGGGTCAAAATTTTTTTAGCCCCCCCCTCGGGAGGGGTCTGAAAATTGTACACCCCCCTCAAACCCACCACCCCCCCTGTTGATAAATAATGACCACTCCCTTAATGCATGAGTAGACTCAAGAGCCCTCAGGCAGTGTGAGAAAATGCATTCAAGTGCCCTTAACTCATGAGCAGCCTCAAGAGCCCCAAAGGACTATCCACAGGTGTATTCACTTTTGTGATGAGGGATGTCCCCCCCCCCCAGTCCTGTGCATTCTCATTCGGGGGAAACCACTATTGTTTCTCAGTATAAAATAAGGGGTGGTGTTAGTACTGAAGTGGAAAAGTGAAGGACTGCATAGTACTTCCTATTAGTTACTGGCCTAGCACCACCAGCTATTTTATTGTAGTAAAACTAGGTCTTATGAGATGGTAACAGACGTGCCTATGCTAACATCTCATAGGTAGCGATGGCAGAGCCTTTTGAATTAACCTCCAGGCCTACCTTACCATAGCAGTAAAGGATAAGGGAGGGAAATCACTAACATCTCATAGGTAGCGATGGCAGAGCCTTTTGAAATAACCTCCAGTACCAGTACACAGTACTTACGAACAGTGGTATTGACCTGTAGGAAACTTCTTTTTTTCCCCTCCACTACGAGGAGGTGATACTACTGGAAATGATTTTGTTTATATATGGGCCAGATTTCCTGGGGACATACAAATCTCCCTGAGAAGGCCCCAAATATGAAAGTCAGAAAAGGAATTTTTTCACTTTATTACATTGAAAGAACAATGTCTTGGCTCCTTGGAACCACCAATTATACACTGTTCAAAACTTTTTTGAGATATAGGCTGATGAAATTCAGCCATCTTGTGAAAAAATGAAAATTCTTGTCAAAAATGCTATTTTCCCTCTAGTTCTCTAGAAAATGCTTTAATACTCATTAAAATCAATCTACATTAAGTTCAGCATGCCTACTCTAAGAAATAATGATCATCATAACCTAATGGACCACCAACTTGGCACAGCATTAGCTTAAAATGACCCTAAAATTCAGACTTTATCTGTCGGATGGACACCTTTTTCATATTACATTGTATAAAACACACTTATGGGGAGACTTATGGTACAAATGTTATTTAATAGTGTTCAAGGGATGACTGTGCTTGATTTAAAACAAAAAGGATGCATCAAAATGCATTACTTTGAGATTTGTCCTTCCGACAGCAAAAGTGCAAAATATGACAGAAAAATGTGTATACAGATGCACTCATTGGTATAAGAGGAAGACTTCAGGCTACAGCAAAAAAATCTTTGCGGCAGCTTAACCAGTTAAGCTTAAACTGTTAACCACCTTAGTGCCCCTCAATTCTGAGCAGAATAAGGATAACGTATTAACTGTCTTAGTTTAGAATATGGGAGGGTTTTAGTTTTACTGTCGAATGGACATCTGAGTGTAATTTTACACTGAATGTTACATGAACAAATACAAATAATATGGTTGAATATGCAAGAGAGTACATGCATTTGAAAGGTTATGGTGTTCCCTTCCTATTGGGACTGAAAAGCAGGATATTGGTTCATAAATTTTCATTCTGTAGGTGCATAAGCATACAAAAGTGTGAAAATGCCAATGGTATGTGCCCAGAAAATCTAGCCCATATGCATCCAACATTTGAATAAAAGACATCATACTTTTAAACAATACAAGGTAGAAAAGCGACATTAACAAATTATGTCAGGTATCATACCTGTACACTAACAATCCAGAATAGCCAAAAGGCAGGTGTGAACACATACAGCCACCTATCACTTTACCTATAGGTCATACAACTCCCATTCTACACCTTCACCCTTGGGGATGGCGTGAGTCACTTGGGTCTCAGCTTCATTTTGAGTGGCTCAGCTCAATCATGACCAGTACTAGTTGGCAATTAGGGCCTCAATATGGGTTGAACTGAGAGCTGCTCTCATGGGAGAGAGCTACTCGGTTGGGATTTGAATATCGTGTTACACCCAGTAGCTTAACATATGACGTCGTTACTATGTCAGCCATATTATCAGTGGCCTCTGCTGTGATTTAAAGCAAAATTGAACGTAGGCCTATTGAGTTAATACCGGCTATGGATATTAGATATAGTTGTAGCCTGACATAATTGCTTGATATAGTGAATGTCAAAAGTTCTATTTGTTCCCAGAGGTACCAATATATTATTTACATAACAAAACTAAACCCATGATATTTATATCATACATAATTATGTACTTTGGGACCAATGCGTCGACCATTTTCTTGTCGTTTTTTTATATTATATTCTGATTTCCCTTGCTGGTGTTTTGGTGATGTCTTCTCAAGGTTGAATAGGAAATAGAACATTTATAATCACCCAACATCAACGCATAGATTCTGACACTTATCCACTGCTTTACTATGCATTCTATTGTTTTTAAAGGTAGAATTATCATTTCAGCTTGTAATATGATAAGGTGTTTGTTTTCACTGCCTGTCAGAGGTGTCTATTAAAACACTAGCCCCTGGTCAATACTTTACCTGTCCTATGTCTATTCCCTAGGCTCATGTTTCCATAGAGACAGGGACAGATTGTGCATTTTGTCGGTCCAGAATCGAGTCTGCATTGTTTAAAGGCTTACAGAGCGTCCATATTAAAAACCAAAGGTAGCACTTAGGAAGTCATTTAATATGTTTGGTTTGAATCCATGTTCTATATCTAAAAGATTCATGGGGTGAGATGGATTCTTTATTGTGATATTTCTGTGTACAATTGACTGCATATTGTCTTAAACCAAAAATCTAACAACTTTCTTTATACTCGAACTATAGTATCAACGAACCACCCACACACCTCCTGGGAATTAAATCATTACGGCTTCCTGTACCACCTGCCGGAGTGGTAATTCTTTGGGTCCATTTTAACACGTGCGTTTAAAGCCTAGCATCTGTCAAAACTACAATAGACTCGTGTGATGACAGCCAAATTAGTAAATTCTTTACACCTTTGATGGCGGGGTTAGAGTATGATCATATGTGCACTATATTCAGATTGACTAAATACTCGCAAAGCGTACTGCTGTCGTGTGTTAGATTAAAACAATGTAAGTGGGACGTTTTAAATGTACACCCTTGTATTTTCCACCAAAACAGTGCTGGTTCCTGGGAAATCAACATTAATTTTCACTCCATGCAAGGAAGGGGGATGTTGCTTTTCCACTGTCCTCAAGAGGACCATTCATCTCTGCATTTTGGGAGCGGGGTAATTCTGTGTTGGACCATCCTTTCCAAGTGAGGTATCGTTCTTGACTCTTTATAAACGGCTTGTCAGAAAGAAGAATGAAACCAAGGAGCTCAAACAATGCTGTACTATACCGGGATCTTTCTGATATTGGTGCAGTTGAGGTAGGCCATTATAGGAAAGACCCTTTGGTCTGCTCTAAGACACCTAGCATTGCATGGGCTTCCGTTGCATGCAAAGAGAGAGAGAGAGAGAGAGAGAGAGAGAGAGAGAGAGAGAGAGAGCGAGAGAGAGAGAGAGAGAGAGAAACTCTTATAATTGATAACAGTGTGATTTGCAATATACCTTTAATGTAGAGCCAGACCATAAGATCTGAACATTACTCGGTTCTATCTCTATCGCTGAATTCAACAAATGGGATGAAGTGATGTGAAAATGATCACATTTCAGCATATGGGAATATAGAATTCCCCTGAGGAGCATGTAACCACATTGGAATTCCACTTATCATCATAAAGGGGTGGCGAAATTGTCATTCTTGTTTTTTGGCCATCTGCCCTTTAAGTCATTTCCTATTGGGGGAGTTTCCGAATTCGGAAATTTGATGATCTTTCACAATTTATTCTCTAATTATCATAATCTTTTCCACACCACTTGCCGTCGTATTCAGGAGCGATCATAAACTCCAAGTTTCACTTCATCTGCATAGTTTTTCTTTAAGGTTGTAGCTCATTTATATTACGCCATTCTCCAGAAGGGCAATGCTAGGTTTCTTTTTTAAATAGATTTATTGAAGTCATCTATTGCTGGATATTGGTTAACAAATAGAGCAGTCAATACGATTTGATTTAACAATATATCCGATTGTGGCAGACTAGTATTGGTCATCATAAAAAGACCCACCTGATTCATATTGGCAATGGCAGATTCAATGCTCGCCGACATAATTCAATTGGAACTCTGCTTAAGGAAATGATTCCCACCGACCCCTCTCCCTCCAAACTCATTTGACTTCCTCATAGAACCAGAGGAAATACTATCCTGTGCCCAGACTCCATTGTAATCAAATCTACTCTCCAATATCATAATCCCAGGTCGATAAGAAAAGACTGCCACTAATCGAGCGGATGCTCCCACTATCATGAGAACGCATTAAGCTCGTCACAAGAGACTCCTCGCAGTGGTCATGACCGATACTGTAACAAATAAAACAGCAGCCCCATTCTTCCACACCGCTTTGCCGATTTGAAGAAGTAGATTTGATGTAACTTCGAAAGGTGCATAATTCTGATTGCTTCTCGCAAAGGTATTTTCTATCTGGGGTCGGTTGGATGGTTTGTGCATTATCTCAATACTATTGAGCCGACATATGGAATCATGATAATGTCTCTATGTTGAGACATGTAAATCTCATCAACCGCCTTTCGGGTAAAGGCTCTTCGGTCTGTGCAAACTATAGGATTTAGCTACATCATAATAGAATAATCGCACACACAGTAAATCCATTAGAAGTTGATATAGGCCCACCATAATGCATTTCTTCCCTTTCCTAACATCCATGCTCTACAACGAAGGGATTATAATTTAGATCTATATAAGTCAAACATAGAGTAAGGCCCATAAAGCCTTATAAATATCCACACCTAGTTACCATTATATGACTCAAGTTAACACGTTCCAATTTCCATGAAAATTAACCAAACCCTATACTCAAGTATATATAGGGGCTACCCAATAAGGTAGCCCATTGGCTCATTTCTATTTAAGGAAAATATAAGATGCAATCACCCCATTTAATCAGTAGGAAACGAATATGAATCTAGCCTTCTTAGAAAGAGTAGAAGCTAACTGTCTGAGATTACATTTTTCCACTAATATGGACATTGAACGGGAGGTTCTATTCACTATCCTATACATGTCCCTTGGCTATTAGCTTCCTATTGGGGTATAATATGAACTAGGTGTTTCTGACTACAGATTGATATTCTTCTTTACTAGACGTAGACTTTACCCTATACCATAGGGATAGCAGGAATGGTGATGTATATACTGGTTAATAAGGCGAATAGCACATTACATAGATTACCTGTATCAAATCTCAAATTCCCTGTACTACTTACCTCAGATATGAAGCCCAGCATATATATATATATATATATATATATATATATATATATATATATATATATATATATATAAGTTAATATGTTCGGTTAATAATAATAATAAATATCATAATAATATTATAATAATATCACAAGTGGAATAAGGAAGGAGACAATGGGTTTGGTGAGAATTGACTTAGTCAATATCAATTCTGTACATGCCTTTATTAATAAGACAATAAATTACAACAATAATAACTAGCAATATATAGAATAACAATATAATACAATAAATAGCAATAACATATACTACAATATCACAGTAAAAGTTTAAAATTCTGGCACCACCCAGCGTGGTGTGTGCCGCTCGAGGAGAATCCGCCAACTGACGGTTAATTTGGATCCCTGAGCTTATATAGGCGCTATTGTTTACAGTGACGTCATACATACCAATGCGCGCCCTGGAGGAAAAGTAGATCCAACCACTGCACATATTAATTATATATATATATACACGGGTGTATATAGTCCCATAAGTTAATATGTTCGGTTAATAATAATAATAAATATCATAATAATATTATAATAATATCACAAGTGGAATAAGGAAGGAGACAATGGGTTTGGTGAGAATTGACTTAGTCAATATCAATTCTGTACATGCCAAAAAACCGCCAAACACAATGGATACACCATTCCACACTATAACATCACATCTAAAGCCAATAAGTCCTTCTTAGAATCATGTAAATAACTGTATACAACATTGGATTTCCAATTTGCTCTCTTCTTAATATCATCGACCTTTAAACCAGAATCTTTTAACAGGGTCGCCCCACAATGTCGGAGTGAATGAGTTGAAACTTTGTGGGAAATATCACATTTTACAGCCATAGCCTTCAACCTGGTATTAACATAGTTATAAGTTAAAGGTTTGTTACATATAGTGAACAATAATCTATTTTTTGAAGCCTTACAAAACTCCAAGTACCTAGCTGGACAAAGACCAGAATTATCATTACGTTTTAAATATACCACGTAAGGCCTCCTACCATATTGGTCAGTTTTAGAAGTTTTAACATCAATTTGAATACAATCGACAGACAAAGACACATCTTTTGATTTAAGGTTATGAGGGGAGTCCACTACATGGCCCACCCTGAACACACCTCGGTAACACAATAAGATAGCTGACCAGAAGACTACATCCTCATACACAGACAAATCCAGATTAGATTTGATTTTTAACATATCACTGGGAGTTAAAGGATATGTCTTATTAGAAGAACATTTATAATCACGCTCGATACCATCCAGTGTCTTTTTTACAATAAAATTACTACTATAATCAGAATAACCTTTTAATTTCTGATAATACCACACCGCAGACAAATAGTTCCTAACAGAAATAGGTTTCATTTTATCTGATAAATATACACTATACAACGAAGCCTGAGAAGGAGAACAAGGTAGGGGATCGAGATTAAATTTTTTACAAAATTTTTTGTACCTGCTAAACTGCTGTTTGCGAACCTTACGTGTGGACTCAGCCACGCCCCTGTACAAAAACCTTCTCCTTCTCCGCTCTTGCTCCCTCAGGCCTGGAATCATAACAGCACATGTTATATTCAGTTAAAACATTTTTACATTTCTGTGGGACACCTCTGTAATTTAGCCTAGACAAATGGTCAGCTAAAACATTCTCCTCAGACCTAATATATGTTGCATATATTTCAATATTATGTATAAAACATAGCCAAAAAATTTCTCTCAACCAGGACATACACAACTTATTCTTGGACCTACCGGTATTCAACATAGCCAATACTTGCATGTTGTCCGTAACGCAATAAACTCTGGTATTAGAAAACTTTTTAATCCAGCATTTAAGGCCTACCACCACTGGATAAAGCTCGTAAACATTTATATTTCTATGGTGAAGTTTGAGATTATCAAGCCTAGGGGCCTGAACAAAATGACCTGTACAATCCACCATAGGATTAGAGTCATTCCAAGTACCATAAAAATAGTCTTTATCAAACCAGGCCCCAAAGCCTTGTACAGAGGAATCGGAATACATAGGAGTACATTCATTATCATTTAGAATGATATTTCTACAATTGAAAATTCTACAAAAATCCCTCCACCACAGTAGGTCATTTTGGGTTTCCTCATTAAGTTTAATAACACCCCTGTTCCTGGCCTTTGCACAAAGATCAAACAATCTCCTGCTGAAGGTTCTACCACCACGTACTACTTTGGAACAAAAATACATCAAACCACCAATTTTCTGCAATGTCTTCTTAGATACAAATTTTTTACCTAAGCACTCGTCTAATGCCAGGCTCATTTTATCTAGCTTACTCTGTGGTAGGGACAGCTCCATACACCTGGAGTCAATTGTTATACCCAGAAAAACACACACCTGGCTGGGCTCAGTCACCTTCTCTTTCGACACATCAAACCCTAAATACTCCATACACTCAATGAGGATATTCCTTTTACGTAAGCATTCCTCTCTAGACTGAGCTATGATAATAAAATCGTCTAGGTAGTTTACTATCCTATCTACACCATAGAATTTAGCTAGCGCAGTCAAAAAATCAGATATTCTACTAAATATATACGGAGCACACTTTAGACCAAATGTCAAACGGTTACTCACAAAATACTCGTCTCCATTACCAAAATTCCACCTGAAACCTTGATAGCCCACGTGTGGGCCATAGACATTAACACTTCTATACGCAGATTTTAAATCTACTACACACATAAAGTCGTCTCTATCTAACTGAGCTGTAACAGTGTTAATAGAGTTGTATGAAAACGGACTAGAAGTGGTACTCATGTAATTATTTATAGATATCTTATCAGGCATACTGCAGTCAGTGATGGGACGGAGTTTACCATTAGATTTTTCCACACCGCCTAAAGCATGGACACACCTGGGTTTGACATTTGACTTCGTAACCAAACCCTGGGCTAGCTCCTCCTCAATAATACTACACATCTCGTTATAAAATTTACCTTCTAAAATAGACTTATAATTTTTACAATCATACGTTGTATCACACCCTGGGTCAATAATTTTGAAACCCTCGGTAAAACCACACCATAGAAAATCAGACTCAATCTGATTGATATTAATAAGGTCTGACTGCCTAAGAAAACTGGCCAGCCGACACGGGAGTATCTGAGCCTTCCTACCATAAATGAAATGCTCACACATACATACTCCATTTACACAACTGTCATAGACCCTGATGCTAGGTCTATTTAAACATTCCACCGTAAAAAGTGGTACCACCTCACCCTGTACTGGGCAACTATAAGAATTAAATAAATTCTTTGACAATTCACAAGAATTATAAATATTTACACTATCATTATTACCATTATCACCCGGAATGATAGAAACGGGAGGCTTAGGAGGGTCTACCGTACATACTAAATTAAAATCAGGCATCAAAACTTCAGATCTTAAAATAGGACCCTGCCCAAGGGCTACACACTAATCCTTTTTGTTCTTTTGGCATTTATCCTTGCCATGGCTAGGAGAACTACATACTTCACAAACATGACGGTACTTACAGGGGTCCTCCCTACAGCCTTCAGCTCTATTAAAAGCAAAACAAGTGCGAGCTGACCTAGATTTGAAAGATTTGGGCTTTGCCACCTGTCCCTTCTTGGCCTGAACGGTCCCGTCGTAAGATAAATATCTAAGGATATCAGAGTTGTCCACCCTCTCAAATGCTTTCAAACCGTTCTTGTTTGCCCTATCCTTTACAGACTTGTCATATTTAGATAAAGCTGACACTGTATAGATTCTTGTACTCGATTTTTCGATCAACATTTCAAGATGGCCAAGCAAATAGAAAATATCCTTGCCTTCCTCATACTTGTCTTTCGCAAGACGTACATTTACCAGCATTAACCGTTCGATACAATCAATTTTGGAATTTTTCTCTTGATAATTCTTCTGATCGAACTCACCCCGGTGCCTTCTCCGTGTAGAATGTGTAGTATCAGTAGAGGAACCCCTCGAACAAGATGAATCTTTATCCCAATCCGACGAAGGAGAACGGTCCCGTCGCCATCTTGGATTCTTGTCGTCATGGCTCCTCCGGTCACTAGGCGAGCGCTGTCTACGTCTCCCCCTTTGCTTGGTTACACCGCCTTTGGAATCCCGCGTCAAAACATCCCCACGTGAGTCCGTCCGACACGCCCCTCCTACCGGATTGCTCTGTTTAGCTGCTATGGTCTCGAGAAGATCTTTGATATCAGCAAGCTGGTCCTCCATTACCGTAGTCCTTTCCTCCAGATTAATGAACGTCTGGTCAGCAGATAAGCCCAAATTAACTCCCGAAGCTATTGGGATAGGTGACACCGGATCAACCATATTTGGATCAGAGCTGCTCGAAATCCTAGAGTCGGCCTTATTCCTCGTATTCTTTGCAGTTTTCTTAGTACCAGGCTTGGTTTTAACACCACCTGTCGATTTTCTACCCATATTGCAGAGTACAGTACCGTAGTTATATGAAAAAACACAAAGAATAAGTTTAAAATTCTGGCACCACCCAGTGTGGTGTGTGCCGCTCGAGGAGAATCTGCCAACTGACGGTTAATTTGGATCCCGGAGCTTATATAGGCGCTATTGTTTACAGTGACGTCATACATACCAATGCGCGCCCTGGAGGAAAAGTAGATCCAACCACTGCACATATTAATTATATATATATACACGGGTGTATATAGTCCCATATATATATATATATATATATATACATATATATCCTGTCGATTTTTATGACTAACTCAATGTGTCTGAAATAAAATGTTTTAGAAACCACTGCGAAACTGATTCCACAATGTTGAAGGGCACCAAATTCATACAACAATGGAAGCGTTAAAATGGAAACAGAATACTCCGAGAAAATGCCATATTAAATGGACTAACACCTCCCCTCCGGCCATACCTCCATCGTTCTCGGTCTCCTACTCGTATAGATTGTTAGCAAGCTCCACCCATGCTAAAGGACTTATTTACATGAAGGCTTTTAACCATTGCAAGATTCTCAACCTTGAAAGCGGAGAGATCACTTTATGGTTTCTTCATTATAATAATGGATTCTTTCATGGGCTTGTCTTTCTTTATTCCCTCATGTAATTGCTGTTATCACCCAGCAAATTTTCGTGAGTCTACGTCAACCTGTGTGAAGTGGCTCACCCATGTCGCTAGATGGAACACGACGTCGTTATAGCACAAGATCACCAGGAATAGCAATTGCTCTGCCATGTGAGTCTAACACACAGTGGCGAAAGATGACGGAATGAGTTATCACTCAAAAAGGAGTCACCATTGATGACCAATCATGGCGACAGATGACGACAATTTGCTGGGCAGTTTTATCCCGGCCTGTCTAGTACAGACATGCACATGACTAGGCAGACACAATCTCTTCCAATTAAAATCAATTACCAAGAGGCTTGCTAGACATTGTCCGTCATGCATGTGTAAAGAAGAACAGAGGCCTTTTTTCCCTCTAATTACCTTCCTTTTATCGTTAGGCTAGCAGGCGCATTAAAAAACCTATGCATGGCACAGCTAATTTCTTTTGCATACACCGATACTACAATACATATTACGTAAATACGATATGGTTGGTAATGAAGTCCATAGTTTGGCATATAACTCATTTTTCGCTCTACACAGTCTCTTTGTAGTCCATAATCGTGGTCTTAGTCTATTTTGGCAGATAAAATGCCACTCCCTCTTTATTCTAAATGTAATACTGCTGTCTGCCCTAATTCTCTCATTATATGCAGGAAATAATTACATGAAATGTCACATCTGCAAAACTTTGATGAGCACTATATGTGGTACTCTTTGAGACCCTGTTTAGTGAGACTGGTGCAGGTCTGAGCTGAGCAGACGCGGACCCGTCTTTGACGTTAGGGCTCCTCTGAGGAGTTCATTAAAGTAATTTTAGCAACTTTTTCTGTTCTATCATGTCAGTAAGATATAACTCTCTATAAATATGTATTGTTTTCCCTACTTTCTTTTATTAATTTCCATATAGGGGGGGGGGAAACAGCCCTGAAAAGGCGTTTTTTCAGTTTTCCATTTGCATACACCTCTAAAATTTTTTTATTAACCCATGGATCCACACTTTTTTTCCTCTTTCGCTGAAAGGGAAGGTCAGGGAAGATATATTAGTCACATTCCGCATCATGGCCCCTTTATTTTTTATGCAGGACTTTTTTTTATCATAATACCCAATTTCCCGCGTCTGCTCACTTCAACGTGAAAAATAACCTCTGTCTCATCTTTTGCACTATAATTGGTTCTTTTTATATTTTCTGATTTAAATTCATGGTTATGTCAACACTTGAAGGGTGGTAGGTCTTGAAGAACCAATAGAATAATGGTCATCAGTCATATCCAAGTGCCTTCTTTCACCTCAGAAAGAAGTGACACCTCCAGAATCTGACCAGTTCCGCGTCTGCTCGTTTAGAGTTTACCGTATGTTTCTATATCAAGAACAAGTATTTAAATAATTTCCCTATCATTTTTTTGTAGCCCCTTGACCCTTCTAAGAAACTGTATTGGGTCTTTACCCTACTATATATAGTTAACCTATTGTTCCCGCCCTTGAGTCCGGGTCCGCGTCTGCTCGGTCCGCGACCGCGTCTGCTCTGCCACCTAGTGAAAAGTGACAACACTTTTAAGGAGCTGCCATCTGATGAGTAATTTTGGAGTCAGCCTTTTGGCGCTGGTATCAGCGTGTACCTAGCGTCTCTGCGAGTCATTCAAGACGCAGCGCTGAGGTGAGTTGATCAATCTTTTATGTCAGGGGGCTCAAAAAATAAAAAAAACCTCCAAATTTCACCTCAAAATCTACTTTTTATGTTGCATATTGTGAACAACTTTGATATTTAACTACCACTCGTCATGAAAAAATATGCCTCCCCGTGGGATGTTCATTTAATCGCCAAGAAATGATCATATTTGACAACGTTGAGCAAGTTGTGGCCTCTTTCCTTGCCTTTTTGAATCGTTTCCCGCGTCTGACCGGTCAGACGCGGGACATTGGTTTTTCTCTTGTAACATCTATGACTGTATCAAACTATGCTATACAGTGGTTTCATCTTGTAAACATGTCAGCCGGTTACAGAAATGTGTATCATATCATAAGAATTACAGTAAATATAATTCTCCAGGTTAACTTTTGTAGTGATCAGATACGGAAAATGATCAGACGCGGTCCCGATATGTTGCGTTTAAGTTCATTTCTCTTATATATTGGCCAGCCTTTTACTGAATGCTGTCAATATATACTCCTATATGTAGTCTAAACTGAGGTGTAAAAGAGGGAACATCTTATATAATATGTAATGAGATTTTTATCCCAATTTTCCTTGATTTTGAAAAGTGAGCAGACACATAAGTGAGCAGACACAGTTCAAAATTGTATTTTCAATTGTTTTCTCTTGTTTTCCAGTAAGCTGAGAAGTACTCATGAAGTTTGAAGCATGGCTCTACCAAAACCGTTTCCCTATGAGTCTCCTCTAATCAGACCAGACTTTCCTTCTGGCCCTGAGGGAACTGAAATGATGGACAAATGGGTGAAACAGTTGAAGCCGTACGTTCGGAAAATGAGCAAACTCGACAAAGATGTCTACACAAAGGTTCGGTCCTCCTTGAACTCCAGGACCTCATACAAAGCTAGTGTCTCTAATCCGGACACAGGAGAGGATTTTCGCCTCCGCCACAATGAGCAGACCAATGTAAGTGTCGGGTGATAAATTTATAAATACATTCTCATGAATTCACAAACTCATTTATAATATCTAGATTTCTACATTATATATAATTATATTATTATGATAAATTTTTCAAGAACACTTCATAACCCAAACACATGTACCTATATTTTTAAACCAAGTTGTAAACACTACGAATGCATGATCTTTTTTATATTTTAAAACAGAAACATCGACCCAAGAAAGGTACGGACAGATATACCGAGGACCTAGAGAAACACAGGTTGAGGAAGATCGAAAAGAGGAAAGAAGGTATGTATACGGCACATGGCTATTGTATTATTGACCAATGGGAAGCATCCCTGGCATTTACTGCGGAGATGTTAGTCATAGTGCAGTCGGGGTCTAATGGCGGCCTCCATAGCCTAATGTGCTAATGCCCTATAGAAAATGAAATCATAAATATGTAAAGTTGGTTAGAGTTGATATTCAAGATTTAGTTTTTAAAAACAATTTTAAAAAGCCCTCATGATGATTGATGAACCACACAGTATGTATACATGAATGTGTTCTAGGAATCTTTTCTCTCTTTGAAAACTATAAATGTCTCTATGTCTACAGGCCCACAGACCTGTACAAGTTTCAAATTATCATGTGGCCAAATATTGATAATTCATTCATTCATTACTTCAGAAAAACAGGGAAAGGCAAAGCCAAGGACGAGGGGAGGGGCCCGTGGGCAGCCAGTAGAGGAATACACCCCAGAGCTTCCTGACCAGAAACGAAGGAAGCGACGATCATTGAACACAGCAACACCTACATCAACACCCACAGCAACACCCACAGACACACAGTCCACACATGAAGGTAAGGATACACTTTCAAGATTTCTTTGAAGTTTACAAAAACTTTTCTAGATCTATAAAGCAAATAATATACGTATCCATTGATCCTGGCTGTCTTGCTATTTTTCATTCATTGACTGATAGATCTATAGATGTCAATAAATCATTTTAAGTCTTAGATAAGTCTTAGAATCGCTGTACATATTTGATGTACCTGCTTTCTTATATCTATGTACAGCAGAACCTGACTATGAGACCTCCCCAAGGCGCAAAAAGTCAAAACGAGCATCAAAGTCAAACTTGAAGGTTAAACTTAGTGCTGCAGCCTCAAAAGATAAAAGGTAATCAACATTATGAATCACATTATGTTGTAATGGTGTCCAATCTTTTAATAGGACTGCAGCTCTGCTATCTAGAGAGGTGCTCAATGTTACAAACAAGTTTTAACTTTGATGATCTAACAAGTAAAATGTTTAAAAATTATGTATGTTATTTACATGTACATTTCCTTTCTCCAATGCATACATGTTGGTCAAAATGTAAACCATGTTCTTTCTACAGTCTGAGTAAGAAGGCACCAGCCACCGATGCACCTCTTGAAGATGATCCTCTCACGCCGGCTGTTGAAGCACCTGCTGCGGCGCCTGCCAGTCGCCATATTTCTGTTCAAGCGGAAGAGGATTCTCTCACGCCGGCTGTTGTTCCATCGCCTGCAGCGGCTGCTAGTCGCCATTTAATTACTGTTCAAGCAGAAGTGCATGTAGAAAACTTTCCACCTGAAGAAAGGTTGACCACAGTAATGAGGTACTCAGACGCTGTCAAGACTCCGTGAGTTTCAAATCCACTTTCTCACTTTACAGTACTAGTCTACTTAAATACATTGTAAACCTTTGCTTTAAATATACTTGAAAACATAAAAACAATTATATGCACACAATTCAAAGATTTGAAAAACAAGTTAAGACATAATTTAAGATTAACCCTTCATCTTTGAACAGTCCTCGCCATACTGCATCTGCAGTGCAGAACCAGTCCCCTAAGACAGTGGGGTCTCCGGCACGGTCTCCTAAGAAAGTGTGGCCTACAGAACGGTCCCCTAAGCATGTGGGGTCTCCAGACCGGTCCCCTAAGAAAGTGGGGTCTCCAGCACGGTCGCCGAAGAAAGGGTGGCATACAGTACGATCCCCTAAGCATGTGGGGTCTCCAGAACGGTCCTCCAAGCAGAAGGACGATGCAGAGCAAGTGAGGTCCAAATCTAACAAGTGAGTACTATAGGATAAAATAAATGAAAAATAAAATAAATAAAAAAATTGTGTATGTCTTGGGACCGTGTGTGCGAGCTATGGAAGAATGCACGATCAATCCACTTCCTATGATCTAGTTACAGATAGATTAGGACCGCATCTGCTCTCCTATCCTGTGTCTGCTCTGCTGTTTCCATGTCTGCTAATATATTAGGTTTCGTCTCCAGTAGCAGCCCTCTGTCTCCTGCTGTAGTGGCCACAGTCAACCGCTTTCTGCCGTTGTCACCAAAGGAGAAGCTTGACAAGGGGGGAAAGACAAGGCCCAAGAAGCCCCCATGCCCAACAAGACTTCCACATGCGTGAGTAACTTTCCTGAATAGAGATCTACCTTTAACTTAAAACATGTAAAAGTTTGTGGACCGTGTCTGATCGAATGTAGTTCTAAACTTCTGTAGATTTTTAGTTGAACATTCCGTGTAAACCTGCTCATGTTCGACATTGAAGTAATAATAAAGTAAATGGACCGTGTCTGCTCATTAGTTGGTTAGTTGACATGATAAGATTTAACAGTCGAACCTGTTCTGTGTCTGCTCACTTTCAAAACATAAATACCGGTATATGTAATTTTTCCATCTTCAACTTATGAATATGAATTCATGTGTCTGCTCGCTTTTTAGATACATGTATGTACAATGTTTGAACAATTAAATAATTTCATTTACTGTAACAAAGTAGACAGGTCTGCGTCTGCTCCCTTTTAGAAGAATTTAATAATGTTTACAGTAAGTCTGATAGCCCTGGTGCTGCCCGTTCCACTCGCAAGGACAAGAGCCTGAGCCCTCCCTCCTCCTCCAACAAGGAATCGTGAGTACCTTTGTAACCCTATACTAGTTGGACCGTGCCTGCTCATTTCTAGACAAGTCAAGTCTATTCTTTTATAATCAACATGGATACAGAAGAAGTTTAATTTCAAAACATGAATACATCTACTTTTCGACATCGAAGTACTTAATAATAAAGTAAATGGTCCGTGTCTGCTCATTAGTTGGTTAGTTGACATGATAAGATTTAACAGTCGAACCTGTTCTGTGTCTGCTCACTTTCAAAACATAAATACCGGTATATGTAATTTTTCCATCTTCAACTTATGAATATGAATTCATGTGTCTGCTCGCTTTTTAGATACATGTATGTACAATGTTTGAACAATTAAATAATTTCATTTACTGTAACAAAGTAGACAGGTCTGCGTCTGCTCCCTTTTAGAAGAATTTAATAATGTTTACAGTAAGTCTGATAGCCCTGGTGCTGCCCGTTCCACTCGCAAGGACAAGAGCCTGAGCCCTCCCTCCTCCTCCAACAAGGAATCGTGAGTACCTTTGTAACCCTATACTAGTTGGACCGTGCCTGCTCATTTCTAGACAAGTCAAGTCTATTCTTTTATAATCAACATGGATACAGAAGAAGTTTAATTTCAAAACATGAATACATCTACTTTTCGACATCGAAGTACTTAATAATAAAGTAAATGGTCCGTGTCTGCTCACTTTCAGAATATAACTTAAGTTCTAAACACTTTTTGAATGACAAGTACTTTTAAAACTGACCAGTACAATTTACATCCAAAGAACTTTACATTTATAATTTATAAGTTGTTCTGTATAGAACTCTACATATGTACGTTTGCAGAAAGTCACGGCCAGAGCCAGCTGCAGCGAAATCACCCGCTTCTCCCCCATCTTCTGACAGTGAAACCGGCCCGCGTGGGTATGTAATAATTTTTCTTTATAATCTTATAAATACTTAAGACCTTTTAATATATTTCCAGTTATTGTTCATGAACACTTAACTTCTGTATATATATATATCTATAGACCGTACAATCTAACCCATTTTAAGAATTAATTAAAAGTTGATCAATAATGAAACACTTACATTACAGGCATCAGGTGTTAAAACTTGGTGGTTCCAGAAATGTTCACTCGTATACATACATGTGTGGACCATACCCTGCTTTTGTTTCAAGTTGTCACTTTAAGCTAACTATATTAATTCAACTTTGTTTCCAGTAATTATCCTCATTACCTAACATTTCCGTGGACAAAAGCCATGTCGGACGAAGAGTTCGAATGGCAGAAGAGGCAGCATTTTGGGTTTTGAATGTGTCAAGTTACAGTTAACTATTTAATATTATATGTTTAAATGTTTAAAAAGTAATTCCTAATTAACACCTTTATGATCCTTTGCTGTTCAAAGCATTTACATGTACACTGTGCAATATATAACTTAATAATTTATCAATATAACCTGTGTTGAGATAGGTTAATTGTACATAATCTACCTGGGGGGTGGGAAATAAATATATTTCAATGAGCACTGCGTTTGTTGTGTCTTTAGGAAGTCATAGTTTCATAAAAAAAAACAATATATATATCTCTACTAAATTATTTATATTTCAAGAATTCTTAACATGGGCCCATTAACTAGTCTATGTATGTACAGACCGAGTTTAAATAAGTAATTCTTTCTCTCAGGCTAAAGTTGGTGCCAAGTTTGGGCTATCGCACATGGTCCCAAAAGTCAAGTAGGTGGAAACAAACGACAATACGGATGCCTACCTGGTTCCAGGCACAACCAGTGTCTCCTGCAACTCAGAGTTCACCTGCCTCTACCAACACAGTGTCCACAGGCACTCCCTCTTCAACAGATAACATGGAAACAGAGTCCACATGCACTCCCTCTTTGACAACAGATAACATGGAAACAGAGTCCACATGCAGTCCCTCTTCAACAGACCCCTCATCTTTGGAGCAAATGGACACTACTGAGGCAGCCGATTTGGTGCTTGACATTAACGAACAACGAGCTGCTAGAGGAGAAACCCGCCAAGACAGCGACTTCTCTGATTGGTCGGACAGTTTTGTAGAGGAGGCTGAACAGTCAATAGCCTGACTTGGTGTCCCGGACCAGTTAGCACCTGTCCGGGAAAGCAAGGAGGTCACTGCAGTGTATGACCAGGTTCAACTCCAGAGCCCTGAGCACCCTGCATACAATGTTCAGGATATTACGGAAGCACATCTCAATAAGCACATAGACCCTGTGTGTAATGTCAGTGACCAGGTTGGAAGCCCTGAACAGATACACAAGTTACCAAAGTCTGGTATGCAGGACAACCACTCTGTACCTGCAGCAGTCAGAGACCAGGATTCAAGCCCTGATCAGACTGCACCAACCCCTGACCGTGACGCTACTGAGGATGCTGTTGTACCGCCCCCACAGCAAGCTCAGTTGCCTTTGGAAGTTGCAGCTCAACCGGAGCAGCAACAACCACCTGCACCAGCAGTTCCTGCAGAGGATGCAGTACAGACTGCCCCTCAGGTGACTCCGAAAGTTAAGGGGAAACCTGCAGCGGTTAAAAAAACAAAAACCCCTCCACCACCTCGGGACGATGTGTGGTCTCAGGCCGAAAGTCTTTGTCGGAAGGCTGGCATAGAGAAACCATCAAAGACCCAAGTCAAGGTGTTTCTTCCCTACTTGGAGGTGGCAGAGATTGTGGCCAATTCTGACAACAAGACCAAGAAAGCCATGTGTATGAAGAGGCCGGTCACCTTACTGAGACGTCACGGTCAACAGTCAGCCATTGCGCGAGCTATCGCGTTGTGTCGCAATGCTGTGTTTCCACCTAAAGAGCCTGTTAAGAGCACCAGCCGGCAGGAGAAAGCTCTGTCTAAGATTATGGCTGTACGCGAGTTCTTGCGAAGGGAGGACAATTGCTATGAACTCCCCGACAAGAAACATTATAAGAAGCCGCGACAGTTCCCGGTTGTTGCTCTGGTGGACACCTTGCGAAACCTCTGGAAGAAGTTTGTGGTTGAAACGGGACTCACCATTTCGTTCACCACCTTCGGAAACGCCAGGGAAATTAAAAGCATAAGGACATGTGTGTTTCTGAAAAGGAGTGTGTGCTTATGTCAGCCACATTCCAACATGTCTCTAATGCAAGAGGTTGTCCCTGGATTTGTCAAGTCCACTAGTCAGCTTATTGCTATGACGGACGAACAAATCAAGCAGAGGTTAGAGGCTGCCCTAACTACGGCGACAGTTTCTTTCAAGATGTGGACAAAGGAGAAACGTACCTATGTCAAGAAATCCAAAGGCAAAGGCAAAAAGTCATCAGATGCAACTAAGGAAAGCTCTTCTAAGACTGATAAGCAAAGCTCTAATCAGAAATCTAAGCCTGACGAGCTGAGCTCAACTCATAAAGTAGATAAGTGTGAAGAAGAGTCATCTGATGTCAAGACCGTTTACCACACCACCCTCAAGAAGGTCAGACTGCCCACAGAGAACTTCATTGAGAAGTTCATGGAAGACTTGGTGCCCTTCCGTGCCCACTGCAAACGGGTTGAACTGCAGTACGCTGCAGTGAGGAAGCTGAAATCCACTTTCCCATCCTCGCATGTTGTAGTTCAGATGGACTACAGTGAAAACTGGAACACCGGTTACATGCGAGAGATCCAACAGGCATTCTTCGGGAAGGATCAGCTTACTCTTCACCCGATGGTTGTGTACATCTGCCGTGCTGGTAAAGTTGATAGTCTGTCCTTTGTAGGGGTGAGTAAGGTCACGGCCCACTCCTTTCCCACCACTCTGGCGTTCCTGACCCAACTACTTAAAGAGGTTCGAAGGAACATGGATGTGGAGATGCAGCATCTTCACATCATTACAGACTCCCCATCATCACAATACCGGAACAGGTTTGCCTGTGACATGCTGCGTAAGGCCACGCGCCTGTATTCCATCCGGATTACATGGAACTGGCTGGAGGCAGGACATGGTAAAGGTCCCTGTGATGGTGTGGGAGGAGCTCTGAAAGGGCTTGCAGACAGAGTCGTCAAGTCTGTAGGAGAAATCCAAACAGCTGAGGACTTTGTCCAAAGTGTCGCCCCGCAGACAACTAAAATAAAGTTGCTGCAAACAGATGAGAGTGAGGTGCTCAAGTGTGCTACCCTAGTCAAATCTTGGAAGTCTCCATCTGTCAACGGTCTCATGCAATACCACCACGCAACCGTTGTCGACGGAGTACTGTATCTCCGGGTGACCTCCTGTTATGAGGAATGCTGCTGGGAGGAAGATTTGCTGCCAGCATGCCAAGAGTGGGACCCAGCTAAACTGGTACACAAAGCTAAAAAGAAAAAAACACCAAAGACGAATTCTACATTGAAGAGGTCAGAGTTGCCCACTGCTGCCGCTAGTACTGCTTCAGATTCTGAGTCAGACGACTCGGACGACTACGTTGACTCAGACCCCGACGACCTGCCAGGGTCAAACCAGGCAGGAGTGATGGAGGAAGTTTTCAGCTCTGATGAAGAGGTCGCCACTTACACTCACTTTATAGAGTCATTACGAGAAGGACCAAGTCGGCCAAAGAGGATGTGTAGTCAGGCAGCACAGGCAGCAGTGGCAGATGCTGATGACGAGGACTCAGATGAAGACCCTGCTTTTAACCCTCCCTCTTCAAGGACACGAGCTATTGCCAGGGGTGTTGCCAAGGTTCGCCGTGAAGGGCAGGAGGTTAATGAGGCCCTCATAGATGATAAGGATGGCGATGGTGACACTTCCAGTGATGACTGGCCGGTGTTAGACACTGTAAGTCTTGCCTTTGTCAAGAAATATAATTTATAAGGTTCCCTCCTCTGACCCAGCTGTTCACGTAAACCTTGGCAATACCTCTTGGCATACTAGTTACTCGCTTGTAAAATGGTTAAAGGAAAGAGACTTGTAACATCATGCATATATCATATTTATCGTCTGGACCGCATCTGCTCACTTTCAAATAAATGTTTTCAATCAGAAGTGGAGGTATATTGAATTTTCTGTTGGTCTCCATGGCAATGAATGTGATCTAAATGTAAATGAAATATATGTAGGCATATAAAGACTGCATTATGGAATGTTAAATATGTGTAGTATGGATTTTCCATAGAAATCCATTGTAGTCGGGACCGCGTCTGATCACTTTCATATTTATGTTTTCAATCAGAAGTGGAGGTATATTGAATTTTCTGTTAGTGTTCATGGCAACTAAAGTGATTCTAATGTAAAATAGACCTTTGTAGGCATATAAAGACTGCATTATGGCATGTTAAATATGCGATGGTGGCAAATGCCAGTCTTTCAAATGTAAAAAATGCATGAATTTTTCACTTTCCTGATGGTTTAGCCCATAAAACTGGGGGAAAAGTACAATTTTCTATGGATGTAAAGGGATAAATAATTTCTCCACATAATTTACTTTGGATATGGGAAAGAAAACCATAGGTATGAATCAATTTTCTAATGTCAGGGGTGGTCACAGTGTAGTATGGACTTTCCATAGAAATCCATTGTAGTCGGGACCGCGTCTGCTCACTTCTATTACGGTGTGTACATGTTTGATATAGAGGTATAATGAATTTCTTATTCCTCTCCATGGCAAAGAATGTGATGTAAATGTAAATAAAACATATGTAGGCATATAAAGACTGCATTATGGCATGTTAAATATGCGATGGTGGCAAATGTCAGGGAGTCAAATGTAAAAAAGGCATGAAATTTTCACTTTCCTAATGGTTTAGCCCATAAAAATGGGGGAAAAGTACAATCTTCTAAGGATGTTAAGGCAAAAATAATTACTATAAGTTATGTACCTTGGATATGGGAAAGAAAATTGTTGGTGTGAATAAATTTTTCAATGTTCAGGGTGGTCACAATGATCTATGCACTTTCCATACTCGTCTGGACCGCATCTGCTCACTTTCAAATTTATGTTTTCAATCAGAAGTGGAGGTATATTGAATTTTCTGTTGGTCTCCATGGCAACAAATGTGATGTAAATGTGAATGAAACATATGTAGGCATATAAAGACTGCATTATGGCATGTTAAATATGCGATGGTGGCAAATGCCAGTCTTTCAAATGTAAAAAATGCATGAATTTTTCACTTTCCTGATGGTTTAGCCCATAAAACTGGGGGAAAAGTACAATTTTCTATGGATGTAAAGGGATAAATAATTTCTCCACATAATTTACTTTGGATATGGGAAAGAAAACCATAGGTATGAATCAATTTTCTAATGTCAGGGGTGGTCACAGTGTAGTACGGACTTTCCATAGAAATCCATTGTAGTCGGGACCGCGTCTGCTCACTTCTATTAAGGTGTGTACATGTTTGATATAGAGGTATAATGAATTTCTTATTCCTCTCCATGGCAACGAATGTGATGTAAATGTAAGTAAAACATATGTAGGCATATAAAGACTGCATTATGGCATGTTAAATATGCGATGGTGGCAAATGTCAGGGAGTCAAATGTAAAAAATGCATGAAATTTTCACTTTCCTAATGGTTTAGCCCATAAAAATGGGGGAAAAGTACAATCTTCTAAGGATGTTAAGGCAAAAATAATTACTATAAGTTATGTACCTTGGATATGGGAAAGAAAACTGTTGGTGTGAAAAAAATTTTCAATGTTCAGGGTGGTCACAATGATCTATGCACTTTCCATACTCGTCTGGACCGCATCTGCTCACTTTCAAATTTATATTTTCAATCAGAAGTGGAGGTATATTGAATTTTCTCTTAGTCTTCATGGCAACTAAAGTGATTTTAATGTAAAATAGACCTTTGTAGGCATACAAAGACTACATTATGGCATGTTAAATATGTAATTTTTGAGAATGCCAGCCTTTCAAAAGTAAAAAATGCATGAAATTTTCACTTTCCTGATGGTTTAGCCCATAAAACTGGGGGAAAAGTACAATTTTCTATGCATGTAAAGGCAAAAATATTTACTCTAAGTTATGTACCTTGGATATGTATAAGAGAAATGTTAGTTGTATGGATTTTTCCTATGTCAAAGCCGGCCACAGTACAGGGGTCAGTAACCAGAGAAATGACTTGCCGGGTGGACCGCGTCTGCTCACTAGGGTGATGTAAATATAGGGACATAATTAATTTCCCATGTATTTCCATGGAAACCAAAGTGATTTTAATGTATAGTACACATGTGTAGGCTTTTAATTACTGCTTTAAACTCCTTTATAGGTGAGCAGAAAATGAAAAAGACTGAAACAAAGACAACAAGTAAATTTCAACAACTTTATTTATAAATATTTTTCACAGAAATATGAAGTCGGAAAAGGATAAAAAAATGCAATATGTGAAATATAGACAGAGTACAATAAAATGACTCTTTTATAAATAGATGGTACTGCTTATTTATGATTTTTTTTATGATAATGAAGATTTATTATGTTAAGGGCGGTGTCTGCTCACTTCGGTCCCGCGTCTGCTCATTTTTCAAGCTTCTTTAACACGCCCCTGCAATAGATATAAGAGGCTTCTACCACACCATAGTTTTAGGACATGCATTATGAAGGAATAAAGATGTATACTAAATAGAAAAACGTTCCCTATGGTATAGTTCTTATCATGTAAAGTTACTTCAAAGTTTGGGGTTTTTTTTGTGAAAGAATAAGCATGAAAATGAAGATTTTTAATGATTTTTAGGGGTATTTCTCACACTCTGGCCCCCCTTCTCACCCTGAAAGTTATATTTTTCCTATAAGTACATTCTCCCCCTGTCCTATTATGATGTTTAACAAAGGTTGCCAGGGAAACTGGCCAAGATATACCATCCTATCTAGTTTATGGCTGAAAGTGAGCAGACGCGGTCCGCCATTTCTGGGTATCCATCTTTGGTCGGTTGTCATGGTAACGGGAAACACATTTAAAAAAAATTACCTGTGCAGGCCCAACCCCCAACCCCTCTAGTATACCCATACCAAAGGATAGAGAGATCCAGCAACCTTTCCCTGGGAGGCCCCCCCAGACCCCCCTAGGCCGGACCTGCACCATTTTCAGTAAACTTGGTCTTGAGTGCATTTACAAACAGAACCCTCCTCATGACAGTAAATGTTTTATCCAGAGACCTAAGTAGACATAAATGCCCGCCCCTTGTCTTCCTAACACTGTTTTATTGCTTCATGGCAGGGGGAGCCACATAATAGTGAGTGAGTGCGGCGTATAGTGCATCCGAGCTTGTAGACTTATCTATATCTATCTATTCTCCCCACACCAGCCAGCCACCGTCTACACCTAACCCTATTACCTCTCCAAGCCCACCCCTATTATGACTGCATTTGCTAGATAACAAGCGACCCTCATCCACAACAATGAACCCGATCGAAGCCCACCCCATCTGACTTGATCACGGATAATGATAGTCTTGAGCCAAGGGAGAGAGCAGGCATGCAATCCACATCGACTGCTGTGTGGGTTGGAAAAATTAGGAAGAAGCTAACTGCTGGAGATTACATTTTCACGGTACATAATGTTAATAATGAATAGGGTGCATTGCCCATTGTATCTCTCATACTGATATTAAGGTTTCTGTAGAGCCCCTTCTCATTTGCTCAGTCTGGACATAATTGGTCAATGACATTCACCCTTTAAGGTAACGTTCAACAATTATACGTCACTGCTCAGGGGGTGGGGGGGGGGGTCTTTGGGTTCCTCTACATGTTCCATACAAAAACAGTGACAAACGGGGTGGGTGGGTCCTGAAAAATGCCTAAATACCGGTGACATAATTGTTGAACGTTCCCTAAATGTTGCTCAATGCGCCATTCCGTCCAGCATGCAGGGTTCGGCGTGAAGCTCTAATGCAATGCTGCAGACTTCATTTTGAGCATCATAAGGACAAAGGGACATTAATCGGGGGCCACCATGCCGTCGATAAATCATTAGTGATTTCACAGCACTAAGGATATTTTGAACCCTGTGTGGCACCATGTATTCACCTTGAAATGCTATCAGAATGATTATAAGAACGTGGCATATACTCCGGCATTCGGAATACACAAATCAAGTACATGTAGAGTTTTTTTTTCAATGTGTGTTATGATGGCTTTGGATGTAGGTAAGCAAGGATCAGCCAAGTTTTTCAGTCAATTCTACTCATGTATCTATTCGATTCATTATGTCCAGGGAGCCCTGGTGAGTAACTCAGCAGTCCTGGGCTAATTCTCTACCAGTGCTCCTTTGCCTTTGTGGTGTAACTTTCAAGTACTAGTTGTTGTGACACCCAATTCAGAGATGAAAACAATGCAAAGAAAATTCATAATGGTAACATTGATGCATAGATAAGTTCATGGGCATTGACAGAAATCATTTGTGTCACACTACAAAGAATCGTGTTTATAATGGGCGATGTTCATGCTTGGGGGAATGGGAGCGGGACCCCATCTACTGGGACTTATCCAATAAATTCGATCACTTTTAAATGAATAAGATGTGAAATACAAAGGTGCACTCAATGTAATAAATTTACATTAATCCAGGTGGCCTGGCTTCGCTCTCTGGGGTGCTTCTCGGGTGGATGTAAATGTATTGCACTGTCGTTCACTTTTGTCTATAAAGCCTATATTTTCCTCCTCATATTCCATCAGCCCATTATACATTAGAAGTCCACCCGGTACTACTCTCGCTATGGGAATAATACACTTAATTCTTTTAAACGATCAATACACTAGCTGATCCCAGGAGATGACCCACATGCTATGGGATACTCCGAGGTGCCATTATTGCTAATTTGTGTGTAGTTGGTCAGCACAATGTTAAACGCTGTCGCCTCATACTGTCCCTCCCCGGTGCCCCTCATGGGGTGCACCTGCTAATACCACATCCACAAATAGGCCTTCTCCAGGGCGCCGTTTGCCCACTACAGCTCCACCAGAAGCCGCCACTGCCTCAGCAGCCAGCACGCCATCGACTTGAGGAGGAGCGCTCAGCCCCTCTCCAGGGGATATAACCTTCACCACAGGCCAGCAGG
This sequence comes from Acholoe squamosa, assembly GCA_949317995.1. Classification (NCBI taxonomy): domain Eukaryota; kingdom Metazoa; phylum Annelida; class Polychaeta; order Phyllodocida; family Polynoidae; genus Acholoe; species Acholoe squamosa. Next base: position 37,534,697 of record OX439040.1, on the reverse strand, counting down.
ATGGGGTAGTGGGGGGCGTTAGAGGCCAAGTCTGGACTTTGTGCTTAGTCACGAGCATCTATGGTGTAAACTGGTAAAGAGGATCTATATATAATACCCCTCCCCTTGCTGCCTTAACCTCCTCCATCCACCCACATATCATACACTGATGCAGACTCTCGGGTAGGTCTGGGGCTGTGACATCTACCAGGCGAGTGGGTCAGGCAACTATATAAGATGAAAATCCTGCCTACATGTGGGGGGGAAGGTTGTAAAGCAAAAACATGTCTCTGCTATGTGTCTGCCAACTTCAAACTTTGGACTGACCAGTGGGCTGGCCAGCTTGTATGGAAGAAGGGATAAGAGGGACTTACTCCTTAGAGGGGGCAGTGAGGGAGGAGGGAGAAGGGCGTAAGTGGACTCCAGACCCAAAACGTGACAAGCTCTCTTGGGTAGGCTTAACATGTATGTCAGTGAAGATGCTAATAAAGTGGGTTAGGGTTAAGACTGAGTGAGCCAATTGATATGTCGTTGGATTCAGAACAAAAACAGAAGGGTGATTCATAAAAATACTGACGATAAAGAATTAAAGCTTTCGTCAGGATTTAAATGTAATCAAAACCGTTAAAATCAATCAACGTTATTTCTACATCACATCAAATGTCAATTAATAATGAATATCACTTGCTTACACTTTATAACTTCCTTCCTTTCTAAATACATCATTTGACCACGGAAGAGTCATCAGTTTTATGAATCATCCTCCAGTTATGATAGCACTTCATTCTCCGACTTCATTCCTACTGTATTGGAGACCAGTTTTGTTCTATTGCGTGCATGGATGTGGGTACATAGATTACCAGTGTTGGGGGGCAAGGTAATGCTTCTCACTCTCCCACACACATGTGAACATTTTCTTTATGCATGCCTGGATTGTCAGATATCCATTTCTTGTTAATCAAGCGCAGGAATCTGTGACGTTCCTATGCAATGATATAGACCACCTATAGCAAGTATTCAGTTTCTTCTATCGAAGACATTTTATCACATGATGCTCCCACAGTGCTCAGTAATGAAATCCGTTCAACGTCACCTGATTAGTTGAGAACATGACAGTGTATCTCTACTGTGACTATCCTCTACTATATACCATCGTCTTATAAAAGAGCCAACAGTCCATCAAGCTTGTATAATATGTCCATGTTTGCATGAAGCATGAATGCAGTGCTGGTGCTTATCTTACCAATGCTGCATTCATGCATCACACAGTGGCCTGCATGGGCCGGTGTGATGCACTAATGCAGCGCTGGTGAGTAGGCAGAGCCATTAATGCATCATGAAGACCAAAGAGCATTGACCTGGATGCATGATGCGGCCCTTACAATTATAATCACCATGAGTGTATGACACATGGTCATGTTCTACACGAGCTGCTTCCCCCTCACCGCCCGAGCAGCTCAAAGTGGACGCCCTACCGGACTTCCGGCGCCCACGGCCTAGCGAAAAGGTGTCACGCACGCCCCCTATAGGGGATTTTTATAGCAAAAATATATATAGAAAACGTTCAACTTGTAAAAGGAGAACTTCCTCTTGCATGTGGAGGAGCATGCAAGCTCAGACATGTTAAACACGATGTCCTTCCTGGAAACTCGGCGCAACTGGGTTGGTTCCCATTTTGTATCATTTGGAAAGGAGGAGTGTTGGGTAACATTCCCGCTCGAGCCTTCTCATGTGGAGAGTTCTTTATAGTTTTATATTCTAACAACACCATTCAACTGATATATTCCTTTACTCCCAAAAGCAGTAGGGCAAGCTATTCCAAAACGTTTATATACATGCAGCTACCGCACTGCCCACTATAGTGAAGTACAGGAGGGTGTTGCTCTTATAGTAAAAGGAAGAGCTGGCTAAAAATGCCCTCATTTCCAGTCCTTTCTTTTCATGTAGCTATAACTTGTCCCCTTTGTTGCTCACAAGTGGTCATTCAAGTATGGTGCTAAAAAGGGGGATTTGAGTAGGTACCTAGTTGGGAGAAGTCAGTATAATAAACTGTAGAGCGTGTGACATGAGTAGGTACCTCGTAGTGCAGCTCTCTCTATTTTAAACAAGGCAGGTGACTTTTCAGATGAATGTGGTGAGTGCAAGTACTTAGGTGAAGCAGTGCACGACTTGTTTAGAAAAGAGGGCACATACTCACAGCTCTTTTTACAATAGGAGCAACACCCTCCAGGTCTATTATGGTCTATCAGAGGAAGGCATTTCTTAACACGCTTCAGGGGGGATAAAGCTATTGCAGCGACTGCATTCAACTCAATAATATATTGCATTTAGATGCTATCATAAGCTCTAACATATATAATCAATTCAAGTTCAAAAGGGCCCTTCTCTTAGTTGAAATATAAAGTCGCTGAATCCTGGGACAAATCTTTGGGCAGAGCGTGCCACAGACGGATGTTGCACTAGCCCAAACACAAATCTATTATTGCAGAGGTTCTTTTTCAATGTAGGAAACCCTCCCTGTCAGACTCTCCAGGCAGTCTTGACGATCGTTCAGAGATTGGTGTGCGGGAGATTTCAGTCTTATCAGTACGATAGTGATGATTAAATCTGCCCAGCGTGATGACACAGCAACCCCAAAGTAGTTCCGATAGCGTCCGCCATCCATCAGTGGCGCCAATGAATGGAAAGCATATCTTCATTGCAAAGAAAAGAAAGCGCGGGAATTTTGCCGTGTTGTTGCCCCAAGGCCGAAGACATTTATCTTGGAAACCCTTTGGTTGAAGCCATGGCTGTAAATGGCAGTGACTCAAAGGTGCAGTTCCTAAACACCATATCCTCCCTATGGTTTAAATAGTTTAAGTTTGGATTCAGGGAACTAGATAATGTTCCCTGCCATGGAGCGAAGGGCACGTTTGCCCGGCACGTTTGAGATTCAGAGGGTGACGGCGATGGATCTTCTGGTATAAAACGTTAATTTGCATGGCATTCCATTCTCCTGCGACACATTTTGATTGGATTGGGAGTATCGTGTCCGATTGGATTGCATAAGGCAGTGAAGAAAACGTTTGAATATTTCTGTATAATTTGGCTGGCCCGTTACGTTAAATTTGTGCCACGAAAGAAACTTTGATGACTTTGTTTAGGAGCTCATGGTTTATTTTTTTCTCCTTTGTCTTCATGAATAGCAGTGAATGTTTTCATGGTAACAGACATCAAATTTCTTTTCCAATGTCATGGAAGTATATGATTTTATTGTCTTGATGACAGATAGTTCTCGATTTCTAATTTAAGGATCTCCCCATGCCTTATATTTCTCTTTTTCAGAAATGGCGTTTGGCCCAAGCCCTAACCAAAAAAAAAAAATCGTTATTTTCATATGAATAATATAGAACTCAATACAAAAGATGTCTAGGATGATATGATAGAATGACTGACTGTCCATGTACCATGATAATTGATTCTATTTCAACCGCAGACGACACTATTGCTGCACAGACGACATTTAGCATGATCACACACCAGTAACCAGTGCAACATCCGGGTATTGAAGAGCAACGCGTGCACGTCCTTATCATCACGCCCCAACTACCACACGTCATTGCCACGACCAAAACACTTTTCATCAAGCCGCCCAATATGACTTCTGTCTATAATTCCAAATGCCAAGTCATAATAGACACACAAAAGACATTCCATACAAGAAAATTCTTATTCTTTGCAAGGAAATTCCAGGTTTATGATACAAAAGCGAGAAAGCTGTGGACAAGATATATCAGACCTCGAGAATCCTAGAGAAACAGAACACAGGGTAAACGGGCGGTTTCTGTACCTTGAACCAAATTATCTGAAATAATGGTAGAACTAATCAAAAGAGCAGCACCTCAAAACACAACTCAGGCGAAAAGAACATAATTCAAATTGAAACATCCTCTAATATAATTCTCTAGGAAATAATTAATATACTATTACCATATGCTAAGTCTAGGTGTTAACCAAATTCTTATGAAGAAGAGCAGCTTTGCATAGAAGCCAGCCGACCTCTACTGGTACTTCCAATGGTAGAAACGAACTCTTTGATCGCGATAGAACTAATCCAAGATGCATGAGTAGCCGACCCAAAGAGGGCAGTGCTGAGTGAACTGCTAGGCCAGGAACAAGTAGTATTGACAAGGACTGACAGTAAATGAGTTAAATGTTTCCTTAACCCATTAAGAGGTACATAGTGCAGTAATGCATACAGCATACCCACTGAGACTGGTCTTCATCAATGCGTTAGGCCAAATAAAAAAAGGTTTGTTTCCAGTAACCCGACCGACCTAGCAAAACAGGGGCAAAAAACTCTTTTTTTTTATGATTTTGAAGAAATTTGTCTCATTTTTTTCACATTTTAAAGAATTTTTTCATTACTTTTTGAGGATTTTTCCTGTACCCTGTTCATGTTCTTCTCCTCTCTCTCGGTTGTCATTTTCCCATAATTATTTTACAATGAAATAAAGAAATCTGATACATTCATTGATATTTGCCCTAACATTTCCTATGTAAATAAAAAGAAAAAGAAAAAAAAAAGAAAATCCGACCTACCGACCCTACCATTTCAAGTCATGCTACTGGAAACACACCTTTATTTTTTTGGCCTTATGTGAGTACAGTGACTGACGATATCAGTCCATCTTAACAGTTGCATATTGGAGTGGGTTTTACTGTGGAGGTGTTTCCTAGTAATACTGCCAGCTTGACTGATAAGAGCTCGAGTAATTTGGGATCTTAGTAGCATGAGCACCAGGAATATGTGTGTATGATCAAGTTGTCATATGAGAAAAAAATCATATGACTAGTGGCTATAATGAGTAAGAATATCAAGCTCTTATATGGATTCTAGTTATCACTGGTTTATTCAAGGTTTAGGCAGAACTTATGTATCAGTAATACAACGTCAATACACAGGTAATTCACACACAGTAAATATGATAAGTGTTCCACCCATGTATGATATGTGAGATGGACTGTGAGAAGAGGTCTTTGTACCCCTTGCACTAAGCCCCCTTTTAGCAAATCTTGTCACATATAAAAATGAGACAGTGTCCAATATAGGTTCTAGGTGGGTTCCCACAACCTAGCTACTGGTCTGCTGATAGAGGAATAATAATACCTTTACCCTCTTGTAGATGGATGGTAGAAGATAGCCTCTGGCCACAAGTGGGGTTTAGTCCTATGTCTGACTGACATAGTCTAACCCAGCAGAGTGTTCTTGTGGCAGTAGCATAGCAGGCTCAGGAGATGATGTTTCTCAGGTGACTCTCTGGATACTGAGTGGATGGAGCCAAGGGCTGAGCTCAACTAGCCTACCCTAGCTTCCTCCTTCCAGACTAGCTGGAGCCAGTGGCAACTGCCACTACCAGTGCTCATTAGTGCTGAGTCTTTGCTGGATCTTTTGATTAAAACCATGATGTGCACCGTGTCGGGCGCACCCAGGCCATGTCTGCGGCATCCATGAGACAGTGTTAGTGCTGCAGGAAGTTCACAACATCCACCTTTGTGGCCTATTATTTGTGTATGATGGTTAGTGGACCATGAGGTCGGACTGGATTGACTTCAAACAATTATACACTATTGTCCATGGTCAGTGAACCATGTGGTCAGTCACTTTGCTCCTTTACATTATATATATATTCACATAGCTGGTGATCAGTGGACCGTGATCGCTCATATAGAGTTATATGTATTCATGCCTCATATTATATGCATTAATACAATCATATGTTACAATTTATGGCATTAATAAATACTTGGTAACAATATCCAGTGGGGGCTCTTATGTCTCCATTGCTTCACATGTCAGTTAGATATCATATAAGACCAGAAATGCTAACTGCATGAATTAAAAAGACTCCCCTGTTCTAAAGGGTTTGCTATTGACATTGCATGGTTGCAGTAACGTGAAACGTCGTCAGTTTTTATGAATATCGGGCTTTTAGAGGAAGAGCCTGCATCATCCATGATAGAAGAACATTGCCCATAGTTTAATTTTCTAAATATCCCAATATGAATAGAACCAGAGGGGGTACAGAAGGCACTAGAGGACGTTTTCAGTTTTGATACAATTGTTCAATTCTTCATGATGTCAATGTGTGGTACATGCCAATTTTTGCCTTAAATTGCTGCTTTCAAAAATGTAAATCGAAATCAGCGAAAAAGATTATCAGCAGCTCACCAAATTCAAAACAGCCAATTCTGACTTGAATAAGGCGGTGAAATAGGAGAGAAAATCCACAAAGAAAACCTGACGAACTCAAGAAATTGAACATAACTCTCAATTGTTCCAGGTCTTGTCAAAGATCAAATATTGACAAAAACGCTTTAATTAAACAAAGGACACATCACGCAGAAATGAAAATAAATAGCAACATTGTACAATGCCATCAATCCATGTTACCCCTCTTCAGTCAATCCCGCTTTTAACTCATCCATCAAATAGTTGACTAGAAACATGGTCAGGTATGAGAACAATTTCATCAATCGATTCTAGGGATTTTATCCCATTGTAAATGTCGAAGACACCCTTTGCTATGGCTTTATTGAAACTGAAATAAGCTAAGGCTATTTAATGTGTTCTTAGTAATTCGACACAATATAGCTGCATATCAGAAACCTGAGGATGGCTAATTCAATCAAATGAAATTTCTCTCATTAATTCTGCACTTCGATTCTTTTCCACGTTTCAGTCCATGCCCATCCTTTTGCTTCACTATTAATAGTTTCGGCTAATTGTCCTGTATTATACGTTACAGGGTAAAGCTTTTGAACAATTTTCATGGATTAAACTCAGGCTCCACAAAAGACATAGTACTTTTGAAAAATTGAAAAGAAAAATCGAAAATAATTGGTACCAGAATATAATACTGGAAGCGATGATCAAAAATCGCTATGAGATTTCTCGCTCTTAATGGACAGAAATAAAATTAAATCAGCTCACCACGGCACAATATACTTTTGCTGTTCATAAAGTAAAACAGTTTAGCATTGCAGGTGATTCCTGGTCCAATTCCTCATCCAGAGAAGAAATTGCTGCTGAACTGACAACAGAAGGTCAAATGACATTCATGACTGACACCAGCTAATTACACAGATTGGTTTGGAACTTGAACTTTTTGAACTTATCCTGCATAACAGCTGTCATTAACAATGATGTATGTCATCCCGGTCCTGTCAGGATTAGTCAGAAATGTAAATTGCTTTGCTTGTCATATGGATTTTACCAAATATCTTTCTTATGGAAGAGGCCAAGGAAGTCAATTCTAATTTGCGCAGTCAATGCTGAGAACTTCCGGTTCATTCGACGTCTAATTCAAGGGGCCAACAGTTATAGGCACAAGCATCAAGGCCTGCCAGTCGTTTGACCAATAAGTCAATGGAATAAACCGTAACAAGTTTTGATCTGTGTAACTTGGCACTGGAAAGCAGGGTCTAGCTGATTCGTTCCATGGCCATCGGGCAACCTAACTTCAGTCGACCTCTCCAACTTTGGTGTATTAGGGGTTAAAAGGAAAAAGTTGCCCCCCCCCCCCCCGAGTCACGTAAAATGTCAGATCAAGCCGGATCTTGCCTAGTAGTATTTAGGGTTCACTTTAAAAGATAAAAACCACAAAAAGCAGGATGTAATATATGATGTAAAGTGAAATACAACAGGTGTGGATAAGTGTACACATAGCTGGTATAATGATATCATGAATGTGGCCACTGTGATACACTCTGATATAGAGCATAATGGACCTGAAGAGAAAGGGATTAGACGCTGTTTAGTACCCGAACAACACATTTGACTGAAAAATAGTACTTTTGGACCTTCTAAGTTCCATTACATTCTAAAATATGAACTTGATTGGAGACTCTCCTCTTCATCCATGATACACAAGATATTCTGTAATGCCAGAATTGCACCCCCTGTTCATGGAGAGTTCGCTTAAAACGGGATTTCGTGAGCAGCTCAATCAATGCTGTCTGACACCATGAGCTGGGCCGAGCTGCTCTCAACTTGTGCAGGTGGCTCATGTTCCTGAGCAGTCACAATCCTGATTTCCCAACTCACACGCGAAAAGGGTGGGTGTATGCAAATAGGGGAGACAACTTGTCTGTCAAACTACAGTGGTTTTAGCCTAGAGGACATTTGGCTTTCATAAAGGTCAAAGTGCCACTAATTCCATTCGCACTTTCCCGAATCGTGTCAACATTCATTCCAGTCAAAATTGATAAATCAATGTTGTCTATGATAATAACCCCATGCCAAATATATCAGTGCAACCTGATATATTTGGCATATATGGTTCGGATTTCCCTATCGAACCAAGCATTGAACCGTTCCCCATACCACTGCAATGATGATGGTTGTAGTTTATTCCTAAAAGAGGGCTACATTCCATTAATGTATGGTTAAAGCACAGCACGTATTGGATTGTCCGCATACCTTAGCTGCCAAAAAGGCCATAAAATCACTAGACTGCCCAGTATGGAGAGCCAGGTATGAGGCTGAACTCAATAATTGCACCACTTTGAAGTATGAAGAGTCCTCTTGCGAGTAGTAATTGCTTCAGGCCCAAGGAAATGATTAGCTCTGGGCTGTTGCATGCCCCACTGGGGGTGGATGTCTATATAAAATGCCAGGCTCTAGCCACTCACTGATACCCACAAACACCAAGACTTGTGTTTTATGGAAAACATGGAAAATGGTCATTTTCAAGTCTCTGTAAGTCAGTGGAAACTGGAAAAGTGGAATTTTTATAAAATGTAATGAGCCTCTGCGGAAAGGGGGTCTTTATGCCCAGCTCCCAAAGCCCAATACTCCATGTATCTCATCCATGGGTGCAGATTTTGGCATGCAAACAATTTCATGAGATCCTTTTCGGGCCCTCTATTATTTGTTGTTTCCTTTTTCATGGAAGTGGGTAAGTCTTGTCGATATGTCTGGGTTTCATAAAAAAAGGGGTATTTTGAAGGCGCAAGAAATCCATTATTTTACCATAAAAAAGGTCTCTTTGCACTTAGAAATCCGTGAAAAGGGGTATATATGGGATCCCAAGAACGCACATGGTCTCAGTAGGAGTTTGGGAGTGTGGGGGCCGGGGTTGAATCCTCTTAAGATATTTAACATGGCATATGAAAGTAATAATGATTTTTATCGAATGGGAGTTTGAAGATTGGCAGGTCTTTGAATGTAGAACTGATACATTTCATTGGACACTTTACTTCCTTTTCTGCACATGCGTAGACATTCAAAACTACTAACACGTATTCATACCATCGCTCTATAGATACGCTCACAGGAAGCAATGTATAATGACATATAATCTATAGGTCTATAGTAATTAAATCATGAAGGTGCCATTATTATACGTCCTTTTACTGTGACTTGTAAAGGAAGGTATCGACCAACATAAAGTGTACCGAATGACACCTGTCTCACAGAGTGTGTCGCCAATGATATTTCATGGTCTTTTGATCATTTATATATAGACACCTATAGGTGATCGCAAAGAAAAAAAAGATGATGCTCTGAAGACAGGCCTTCAAAGACTGGGACACATACTCTCAAAGGTCACCCCTTTCACATAGTATGTCATGCTTGAGGTATATTGAAAGGTGATGCCATTATAGAACCACTACAGAGACCAATATCCTGCTTTAGTCATAGACTCATCAATTCATGTCCTCATTACCACCCTTTCTCCTCACATCCTTTAGGATCAGATGGTTATTTGAAAGGACAGGAGATAATGGGGACGTATAAGGTGTCTGATGTGGACGCGAACGTCTCCTTGATAGTAGTCACTGGTGACAGACACCCAACCATTTATGACAGGAGAAGACATATGGGTGTGTCATTTGAATGAAAATCTATATGCGCACACTACTGTATCATAGCAAATGGAAATATAAAAAGGTACTTGTTATAAGACATGATGCTAAGACATAACCAAATATAAAAAAACTCTATTTACCCTTCATTTAGCAAAAAATATAGGGGTGGAGATGCATATCACTTGGCATAATATTCATTACCACTGCTATGTAAGTGATATTCATAATAGTAAATAAAATTAATCCCGATTATTCAAGAGAAAGCCCTAATCATCTCGATGTTTCCATTGCATACCTGTATCTGGAAGATATCAAACTAGTACACAACTTTATGCCTTTGGAAAGAAATTGGTTCGAGCAGGGATTTCAAAAAGGTCGTCTAAATCATAAGTACAAATTACTAGCTCAAGTCAATCAAATTTGTCCTCAGCATCGCTGAACAACAGTCAGCGCTGTTCTCGAAGTCGTGAGTTAATTTGAGTCTAAACACAAAAATTGATTTACTTGTCTCTTGATATACATGTATCACATCACACACTAACAGTAGACTCATCAACACTCATATCACACTGAATAATGCACCTACCAAAAAAATATACTAAATAGGATCACCAAAATGTCAGATTTTAACCTAGCAAAGTGTATGAAATGACTCTGGAGGCCATTTCTTAACACACTACGACTGCTGTCCTTAAAATCGTAGTGAGAACCTAATAATTTGGCCTTAACAGCACCATGAACTAGTAGTCCCTAATGTCTTCACCAGTACGACTGCCCTACTAAACCTTATGTAATTAGTGCATAGCTGCTAATCGTAGTGAGCAGTCGTAGGGCAGTTCCTACGCTAGCCTGGCTTATTCTTGGCGTTTTTAAATCGTAGTGGCTGTGTGCAGTCGTAGTACATTGAGAAATGGCCTCCAGAGCCTGCAGGTCTAATATACAAACCTATACAGTACTATACAATGCTGAATGCTGCAGAACCTGGTGTGCTGGCAAATGTCACAGCACGACACGACAAATATGCTCTGAGGCTGAACAGCTGATACCTGCTACATAGACGTGTTGGGATAGCAGGGCAAATGTTGGTCCTGGGAGAAGCACACGTGCGTTGTGATAGTCAGCGTAAGTACATGAGGAAAGGGGTGGAGGAGGAAGCAGTCAGATTATAGAGGCAAACTGTGGGGTTAGACATCGAGAGGGCAGGCATGGGGAGTGGAGGGTTACAATCAGTTACTGGAATAATCTGTCAAAATTTATGGAGAGGTTCACGAGAATAGTACTACAAAATGCGAAGTTATTTTGCAGGACACAGCCAGGATTTTGAAACTATTCGATTGAATCCCTGCATATACCTATCTCATGTTATCAATACCAGAAAATGATAAAAGAAGGGTAATTCTTTTCTTTTGCTTCGCCCAGATGGGCACTATTCTTGTGAACTGGCAATTGATGAACTATATTTTTAGTCTTTAGGCCATCACTTTGCTGTACGGTATACATACCAGCATTCTCTTCTTATTTTTGTTTTTGCATCAACATGAATGCCAAGGGGGAAAAAACTATATGATGTACGGCAATGATTCCTACCTAACATATCCACGAGAATAAGTAAGCAAGATAGGCATGCAGCTTTTATGCGCGTCAAAAACTACCAGTTTATCATTTATCACTTTTCACCTCAGGAGACCTTTGATTTACACCTGTCTATAAGGGCAATTGAACCCTTTGAGATTTTATGTCAGTTTATTGAATCTCTCATCATAAACATTAGACCCTGGCCCAGACTATGCCCCCTTGCCTTTGCCTGATATTGACATATATATATATATATATATATATATATATATATATATATATATATATATCATTCAATGTGAGTCTTTGTATGCCCAGATTAGACTTGAAGTCTGGAGTGGTAAAGGCGTGATGGGAGAAGGGCGTGGAGACATGGGTGTGTGGGGTGAGCTGTATATAGGCCAACTCTCCTGGATCAAAGCCATAGCCTCTTTACTTTCTACAATCCAACCACCTCTCTAGACTGAATACAGACATTGCATTTTAATCATTCCTCTAGCCCCATAAAGAATCAGATGTGACCAGCATATCAACAATGGTTCTTCTTCCCCTTGATAGTATGGTTGTTGTATCCGTCCCATAAACCTGATGTTTGTAACCTATTTCATTTGATTGCTCATGTAGCTGTTAGGTGTCTGTCTCTCTGACTGAAACATTTCCATACTTGGAAGGGTCAGCATTTTATCCCTCTATGTTTGTATTTAGTGATTTATTGTTACATTTATGAGTCTAAAGTTGTAGATGTTTGGGTCTCAGAAAGTGCTGTTACAATGGACACACCCCAGCAAATTGTCGTTATCTGTCACCATGATTGGTCATCAATGGTGACTCCTTTCGGAGTGATAACTCACTGCGTCATCTTTCACCACTGTGTGTCAGTCTCACATGGCATGGCGATTTATCACAACAGTCGCAAACATGATCTCACTCCCTGCGTGATTATGCGCCACTCCCAGTCAACTCTCACTCAGAATGGCAGCTTATCACCACCATCGCCAACATGGATCTCACTCACTCCGTCAATATGTGCCACTGTTTGTCAACTCTCATTCAGAATGGCAACTTTTCACCTGCATTGCCACATGGCTGTCACTCACTGCGTGAGTTTGTATCACTCCTAGTTAATCTTCTCTCAAAATGGCGACTTATCACCACCATTGCTAACATTGGTCTCACTCAATACGTGAATTTGTGTCACTCCAAGTCAATGCTCTCTGAAGATTGCATCATCTGTCACTCACTCTCACTCACAGTGGCAACTTATCACCACCATTGCCAAAGTTGTTGAGACAGCACCACTGTTCAACATGTAGCCTATCTAGGAAGTGTGGGCATGAAGTATAAGTCCCATACGTATCAAATGTGCTTTGTTTCACACTGATTTGCATGTAATACTTCAGAGTTGAATCAACAAGATAATATAGAGAGTATATCAATTGAATTTAGATAGAGGTATCTCTAAAATGAAAGCAACTATCCATAAACACCTTTTCTCTGGTTACAGGAAAAATACATAGGGAAATATCAACATGAACACCTTGTCTGTGGTTAGAGGGAAGATACATATGGCAATACCTTCTCTGGCAAAACATACTTTGATCTGGCAGATGTGAGGCTGCATGATTACCAATGTCGATGATCATGAGCTTTTCATCTAACAAGGTGAGTGATCACCAGCGTCGCCATCACTGGTGAGTCTGAGTGATCACCACTCTCGCCATCCATGATGAACCTGCGCTATGACGTGGTGCGCGTTTCATCTAGCGAGGTGAGTAATCAACCGCCTTGCCAACCCTGGTGGGTGTGTCATCATGATTCTCGCCAACCGTGGTGAACATGCGCTATGGCATGGTGTGTGTTTCATCTAGCGAGGTGAGTGATCACTCGTGTCGCCATCCCTGGTGAGTGTGGGTGATCAAGATCCTCACCATCTGTGGTGAACCTGTGCTATCACGAGGTACGCGTTTTATCTAGCGAGGTGACTGATCACAATCCTTGCCATCCGTGGTGAATGTGCATTATGACATGGTGTGCGTCTCATCTAGCGAAGTGAGTGATCACTCATGTCGCCATCCCTGGTGAGGATGAGTGATCACTCATGTCGCCATCCCTGGTGAGGATGAGTGATCACGATCCTCGCCATCCCTGTTGAACATGTGCTATGACGAGGTGCGTGTTTCATCTAGCGAGGTGAGTGATCACCCACGTCGCCATCCCTGGTGAGTCTAAGTGATCACCATCCTCGCCATCTGAGGTGAGGCCATGTGATCACCACCATTACTATTCCTGGTGATCTTGTGCTATAGCGAAGTCGTGTTCCATCTAGCGACATGTGTGAACCACTTCACACAGGTTGACGAGGAGTCAAGACAATTTGCTGGGACATCTATTTCTCTGCTGTACACCGAAATTGTCAAACACTTCTTTTGGGCCAGACACTTTTGCCAAAAGTGTTTAAAATCAAAGTTGTTAAGATAGATAGATTAGGTTTAAAAGTGTTTAAATGCTTCTGAGAATAAAGTGTCTAGCTTCAGAAAGTGTTTATAATGAGTTTTATGCAAATTATTATTATTACTACTACTACTACGACTACTACTACTACTACTACTACTACTACTACTACTACTAGCGTTGAAAACCCTAGCATAATTTTTAGTGTGTGGGAAGCTCTATGAATACATTACAGATATGATGCAATTACATCTGGACTCAAATTGGTTCACCAGTAAGAAATGGCTAATCTTAGATCAGGCCACTTTCCCTTTTCTGTTCTATTTCCCCCATAAATTGCTGTGGAAGTCAAGTTTAGAAACCATCCCTGATTGTTGTCCTGGTCCAATTTAAGCATCCAATTTCGACACATGGATCCAATAATTCCGCCCAGAAGTAGGTAGGAGACCAACTTGCCCCAGGCCTGATTCTAAATCGCATGAATCCCCTGAAATATTTAGGTTGCCTACAAAGTATTGCATGGCCTTAGGGCTTTAGCCGTCTGGATTTAATATAAAGGTCACCCTTTCCACGGGATTGCTCGTTTGTGTTTAAAAATCGCTCACTCCACCATGGATTCCACTTCCATGAACGTATGTATACATTGAACGAGTTGGACACATACAGCACTTGAATCCAGTGTCATTCATTAATTTGAACCCTCTTTTTGAGCTTTACTCAAGTTGTAGCGTAATTCCTGAAAAGAGCCCTCGGAATACATGGAATAATCACAAATCTAAAATATCCAAATCAAGGGGACAAGGAATGTGCATGTCAGACTCATTGTGAATCGACCCTAAGCCCATCGACCACTGGGCTCAAATCAATGCTATCCAGAAAATTATGTATCGTCCAAGGGGGGGGGGATTCTTAAAATACCATGACTAAAATGCCATTAAATGATCAGACCTGATAAAATTGCCATTGGATCATGATAAAGAGGGGCATTATGAGAACGATCTTGCAATATCCCTTTGTACAATTATCTATGAAAAATGATAGGATAACGGATCTCCGCGTCTCTATATTGTATAACTTTCTAAGACTCCTGCGTGGGCATCTGCTATAATTATTGTCTCCCTCTTTCTCTCTGTAACAGGCTTACAAGGAAGCTTTTGTTCTAATCCTGCTCATGGGAGAGGCCAGATGGGACCCCTTTATGCTTTCAATATGAAAGCATATTAAAGCACCAGAAGAACTCATATCAGAATGAAGAAAATAGAAAAGGATAGTGCTACGATCGGGCACAAGACCTTTCGCATCAATGTCTAATACATTGTAATCCTATTCATTCCAACTAATCCCCAAATAAAATGTCCAGCTTACTATACAACCGATGTGGATGCATTGGCCTTAAGTATGAGCAAAAGTATTTAGGCCCAACTGATAATTTGAAGGTAACGTGTTATAATGAGACATCTCTGCAAATACGGTCCCCTCAAGGCTCAATTTGGATCAATTTCTTTATTTCATTTTTGTATTGTGAGTGGGATCGATTTGAAAGAATTTCTATTGTGCCATATCCACAACAGGAACCGCTTGGTATGTAGAAATAGTATCCATACTAAAATGACAAGTCATTGGACGCGTTTTGTACTTAGCACCCCCCAACAGTGCCAATCGCAGCCTGACCGTTGTACCACTAAGACAGTACCTCAGGTACACTAGCTCCAGCTCATTAGTAGTCCACCTGAGGGAGACAAGGAAACAGACCAATCAGATGCCAGGGACAGCAGCAGCAGGTGGAGGAGGCCTGCAGCTGCTGTAAACAACTTCGCAGGGGTCTAACTTGTACTTTGAGGCTGTATATAAACTAAAACACTCTTATATATAAGTATCTGGGTAGAATCATGCCTTATACTTTTATTTTCCTGAGTAAATTGCAAAAATGTTGACATGGGGAGCAGTAAATGTCACTAACCCCACCTCGTTTCCTGTTTTGGACATCTCTACTCACCCTCATAGGGAATGCACTATTGACAGTGACATTATTGTGTCTATGTCCTACTGTACCCCAGGTACATACCCTGCCCTACTGTACCCCAGGTACATACCCTGCCCTATAGGGCAGGGTATGTATGCTAGGGTGGCATGTGTCAATAAAAAAAGTGTACCTGGGGTACAGTATACTGTACCCCAGGTACACATCCTGCCCTACTGTACCCCAGGTACACATGCCACCCCTAGTGTACCTCAGGTACACATCTCGCCCCTACTGTACCTTAGGTACACATCTCGCCCCTACTGTACCTCAGGTACACATCTCGCCCCTACTGTACGCCAGGTACACATCCTGCCCTACTGTACCCCAGATGTGTAGCTGGGGTACAGAAGGGGTGCACAGGTGATTTTTGGAGGAAAAAATACAAGTACATACCAAGAAGAGTACAGGGGGGATGTATAGTATGAGGCCAGATGGGACCCCTACTGTACCCCAGGAACACATGCCACCCCTACTGTACCCCAGGTACACATCCTGCCCTACTGTACCCCAGGTACACATGCCAACCCTAGTGTACCTCAGGTACACATCTCGCCCCTACTGTACCATACCAAGAAGAGTACAGGGGGGATGTATAGTATGAGGCCAGCCACAGACTGGTTTATAGTTATAAATCTATGGATATTTCTTATTTTCCAACATATCCCACTCATTTCATCAAATTCTTTAGTCTGGTTTTCTGTAAATCATGAGAAATTAAGTGATTTGTGCCTTGAATAGATGTGCTTTGACTGACTAAGGCAGCCACCATCTTGGCAGAAGCACATGCATCTGCTGCAGGAGGTACTAGCATCTGATAGGCTGAAATCCTTGTGTACCTCAGGTGGACTACTAATGAGCTGCTGCTTGTGTATCTGGGGTACACCGTGAGGCTGCGTTACGATCCTGCCTACGCATGCTCACAAGCATTGGAAGCGCCCCCTTTTGTAGGATTACGACATTAGAGCTGTCGGTGTTGGCTCATTGAAAGATTTGCAAGTTGAAGTCATGTGCATCTGGCAATCTACCATTTAGGTACAGGAGAAGTTACATTGATTGGCTACAGTCACATAGAGCAGGAGGTGAGCGATAATGGAGTCTACATCCGGAGACCGTCCGCATATCAGTATCACAGGTGCCATTGCATTAGATTGGGGTAGATGAGCACCCTTTTAAATGCTGCATGATGTATAGGGGCCCGGCCCTGGATGGGGGTGTCTCTATCAGGGGCGGGGGGCAACATTTGCCAAAATATCATAATAAATTGGACAAGCGGCTAACACTTTGCGTCTCAAATTAGATTAATATAGTAACGGAATAGGAAAAACGGGGACCTGAGCCTCAAACCAGATCTAAAATTCAACAAAAAGTTACTTTTCTATGCAAATTCTATATAGGTATATATAGGCGCCATTGTGCTTGAGCTGACAGTTTAAGGTGGTTGTGGTGCTGGCCCCTCAATGCAGATTTGCTTCCTACGCCTCTGTCTATGTCTCATGTCGATATCAGGAAATGCTCATGCCCAAGGTCATCTTTAAAGAGTACCGTAACATGTCCAATGTCGAATTTAAGAAGTCTCCTACGTCATACCACTTATTTCTCTTTCTTTTACATCACTAGGGTCCCAGTCGCATGTCAAATTCAAGATAATGCCATCTTAAGTCAGATTTAGGGGTCAAACAACACGTACAAGCCTAAATCTGTAGATAGCAGTATCGATTCGATACCAATTTTAGCTGCAGGAGGTCATTTCTTAATGCACTACGATCACACATAGTCGTACGACTGCAAATGTCAATGCTATTTCTATGGGACTTTGGCATGATTGAAGGCGCAGTTGTAGTGTGTTTAAGAATTAATGAACAATACTGATAACAACATACTGGAGTAAAAAGGTCATTGCATGGTTTAATGATTATCCAATACTGCGATGTTAAGTGTTGCATCGGTACCACCTGTCGACCAAATTGTTTTTGTCATGATAGTGTCAGGTAAGTGCAATAGCTTTACCTATGTCCTAATCAGCTAAAAGAAATGTCATTGCTATAAAAGGATACACCTTGTATGTATCTTAATTAATATTTAGGAAAACTCAATTTTATCTGTTCATATACAATAAAGGTAAGCCCATGTTAGTTGAGATTTCAGCTTTAAGCATACGTTACTCCCAACGATTATTTGAAGGAGATCATGACAACATTACTTTTATCTTTAGAGACATAAAGCGCACAGAGAAGAACCCAGAAATCACGAATCGATGGAAAAGGACCCCAGAAGCTATCTGCCTAAGGTTACAGGTTTTGCAGATCAGAAGTACTGTGTGACAGGAGGTGGGCCATTTTTTATCACCCTTCCTTCTTCTAACCATCAAAAGCTTCTTTAATCGTCAAAACGGTTTTGAGCCAGGTTTCTTGATGGTCGTGGGAACGAAAGAAGCTGACAGCCAGCTAACAACCAACCAGGTGGCTCGCCTTTCTCCGTCCCCAGCATATAGGGCTTAGTATGGACGTCCTTTGTGTCCACCATTTTGAATTTCGCTGGTTGAGGTAAACCCCACTGAAGATATACCACGATGGGTACCTTGTCCCTGGTTAACACCCACTTCCAGGGATATGCTGGTTCCATCTTACCAGCTCTTATCAGTGCATGTCGTCAGGAACCAGCTCCAGTCCCGCTTACACCCATTACTCGACTACTTTTGTTATGTCCAATGTCTACAGTGCGTTAATGGGTTGATTTTAGAGCCATTTTCCACCAATCGATTTGCTCATTCTATTGGCTGATAGCTAGGTGCCTCTCTCAGCCGAGAGAGAGCCATATCCCAACATTGAATACTATGGCAAAGGTCGGCAGCCATAGCTGCCGTCGGTTCTGGTCTGCAAGTTTATTCATGCTAGAGCAACCAAATCGGGTGGTGGAAAATGGGCCTTAGTGCATACATAGGTATAACGTTATGATTGTGGAGTATAACGGATTGTGTTGCATGAGGTAGATCCGGGTCACTGTATAAAAGATGACAATCTGTGTGAATCTACCAGGGGTCCTCGTAAAACGGAGCAGTGCCCTATATTGAAAAGCACTGAACCAGTGTAGTTTTCACAATGGCCCTTGGATCTACATCGTTCCTATGGGCGCAGACATACATTATGATGTTGACACATACATGCTGTTATGTCTTCGTTACTGGTTATAAGCTTAGTTATAAACTATTTCTCTTCCCAGGATTTCACTGTCACAATACATTGAGAGATGCTGTGGGATTTCACTGTCACAATTCATTGAGAGATGCTGTGGGATTTCACTGTCACAATACATTGAAAGATGCTGTAGGGCATGCATCCAAAATAGAAAGGTCAGCATCCACTAGCTTAGACATGTTGAAGATACTGGAGAAATGTAAATGACGTACGCATTTCAACATTCTGCTGTAGGCTAGTAAAAATAGAATATTAGTACTCTTAATTATGTCTGACTTGGCTCCCCTAATGATAATATGATAGAACTTTATATTTCAGGCATCTATTGCATATACATATTGGCTAGCTGTACCCACTAGATCACCAGCCAATTATGATTACATAAGATGACCAGGGACTTTTGCCATCATATAGAGTATCCCCCCCCCCCAAGATCTGAATTAAATCTAATCATCTTATCATTCCCTACTCCTTCAAGAATAGAGAATATGACAGCGCTGAATACTTGCCAATTCAATATTATACCTCTCAGCTAATCATGCTCTATGACTTGTACTTGCTTGCCACCTTTAAACTGATTAAAACACCAAACACCCTGGCCCAAAAGTATTATAACTATAAGGATCATGAGGAAGTAAAGAAAAACAGACATGTGTCTAGCACAGAAACCTTGTCATTGAATTCAGAGACAACATTTATGATCTCCAGACAGGGGGAATTACATGTATGTAGCTTTATTATTGACCTGCCTGCAGCCCAACTCCCCATCTCATCCCCCTAAGGGGTCTGGGGTCATCTGATACCTGAGCAGCTGGTGAAGCAGTCTACTGTGGCACAGAAATAGGAGTAGCTCCTTGTATGGTTAGAGTACTAGGAGGGAGCTGCTGGATGGGAATCGCGAGGGCGTTTTTGGATATTGTTTCCCTACCATGAAATTACAAGTGAAGTATACAAATACAAGTACTCATTCCGAGTGCTGCAATATAATATAAGCTCTCTTGATCTGCACTGAATTGAAATTAAGAAAAATAAAAACAAAAGGAGGGAGGCCCTGATTAAAGTGAGAAGAAAAAGAGACCGAGAGACTTTTAAACCAAAACAATTTCATCCCAAACCTCCACCCCTACCACCTAGACCAATCCTTCTTGGAAAATCAAAATCATCCTCCCCACCCAATTGTAACAATTGCTAAAACCCACTTAATTAATTAGTTAACGGGAATCCCTCATGAAATCCATATTTACACACCACATACTTAATGTTAATTGACATTTACAAGGTCAAATTAAAGTGAATATTGAAGTGTGGATGGAAGTTGAAATCATACTGGAAAGCTACCTAGAGGACCGCACACAAACAACAGTGGCCAATGGGCACACCTCAGGCGTCAAACGGGTGGGTTGTGGCGTACCACAGGGCTCTGTGCTCGGCCCGCTCCTTTTTCTTGCCTATATCAATAGTATATCCCTGGTAATCGAAAACTCGGAGTACTATATGTATGCGGATGACCTAGCAATTGTTACTTTTGGGGTGGATCCCATTGAAATTAGTAATAAACAACAAGATGACTTGAATAGAATTGCAAGATGGTGTAATACCTTCAAATTAACTGTCACTGCTGAGAAAACAAAGGTCTTATGGGTGCACTCAGATAGAATTATACCTGAACTCGCTGGCTGTGATGTCAGGCTTGGTGGGGAGGTCCTAGAACGGGTACACGCATTCAACTACTTAGGGGTCATGGTGGATAGGTTTCTTGTTTTCTCTGATCACTGCAGTAAGGTTGCCACCAATGCACGAGGCAGGTTGAAGCATCTCAGAAACCTTCGAAAATATATGAATAAAGACCTGGCCCTACGGCTGTACAAACAAATGATCCTGCCCATACTAGACTACGGTGACCTGGTTGTAGATGGATCACTTGTTGATAATGTAAAGGCATTGCAAACAATCCAAAATCACTGCCTGCGTACATGCCTGAAAATCAAAGACCCTAGAGATATTAGCAGGAACAGGCTTCATGAAGTATGTAATTGTCAGAAACTGCTTCACAGGCGTAATGAGCATCTCCTGTGTGCTATGTACCGCCTTTCCTGCAATGATGAAAACGTTGCTCAACCACCGAGGGTACTGAGGGGTAATGATGGGGTCTGTCTTAGGGTGGATATGCCCCACTATGCACTGTTTAGGAGCAGTCCACTGTATAGGGGCAACCTTCTCTGGCAGACCCTGACAGCCCAGCAACAGAAGGCTCATGACATAAGTAAATTCAGAGATGGTATTAAATGAAAAAATGTATTGACATGTGAAGCGTTGAAATATTGGACCCTATGGAATTAGTCCTGGGTTTCTCATGTAATTTATCTGTATTAACTGGTCTAGGTGGAAGGCTGGTGATTCATCAACCAACCACTAGACCATATGTTATATTATTATTATTTGAAAGTATTTAAATGGGTGTGGTGATTTCATCCGCTCAACCGGTAAAAGGCAGAAGCACCAAAAGCTGAGTTATTTGGTCATAAGTCTTACCAATTGGCATGAACTGTTGTATATGATTGGATCCAGAAATGTACTGTTATACTTTTTTTTGTTTATTTTATGGTGTGAATAAGTGTATTTTTCACTAAGAATGTCCATTGAATAATAATCATGGTAATTTTTCATATATTGTTATTAGAAAGACAATTCATTTCACATTGATCATCATGAATATAGCACTAGTATGTGTGTATCTTTTTGATCAATAAAATTCCTTACTACTACTACTACTACAAGTGGCTAGAAGGATTGCAGGCACAAGTATAAAGGACTAGGGCCATGTCAATCAATCAACCTACTTAATACAGTTTGCTCATAATCAGAATCCTATGGGCAAAGCTCATAAGCAGCTAGCTCATAGTCGTTACATTGTTTGCACTGAATGATAACCTTTCAATGCAAGATGGCATTTAGCTTCACTTCACATGGCTCCCCAACTTCCCATCCCACATCAGTGGTCTTTTTCGCGGTTGGTGGGATATCTTTACTAATGATAGGCACAAAATAAAGATAAGCTGAAGATAGGTTCATGGATATCTTTAAAATTATATTTCTATATGAGTTCTCTTCACTTGTTCTGGATTTAGACCCAGAAGATAACTCGCCTGTCATCAGTCTTGACACATGTCATCTTCAAATAAGAATATCTTCAGGCTATAGTTTCCCCTTTCCTTTATTCTGTTCAATGTTATCTTTTATGAAATCTGGGGGGGGGGCCACTCACCATTATCATGCCAAAGTCAACCTATCTTTTTACTATAAATAGCTGTGCATGGGGGGTTTCCCATTCTTCAGTGATGTCATCATTTACTTTTAGGATGGCCTGAAGGACTTGCAAGGTTGTCTCCATCTTATCAACTACAGCCAACTCCATCCAATATATATGCGGCCACCTTAGATACTTAACAAAAATGCCATATTTAAGAGGTGGCCACAGTATAGGGAGTGAAAGAATTCCTGCAGGAGCTGAATTTCATATAATAAATGTAGGTAAAATGTAGTATTCCTGGGAGAGTAGAAGCCCTTTGCTAAAAACCCACACTTAACTCTATTCGATCAATTAAGTGCATAATTATGTGCACAGGAATCTATGACAATACCATGTCTAGTACATAAGGTTTTAATTGTTGTATAAGTAAACCATGAGAAACACCATAACCTGACAGACCTCAGTCATAAATCCGTACAAAAGGATAAGCTTTTCTATGTGGCATAATACAACAAATCGTTAATAGAATGGGTGTTGAATGTTGAACATTAAATGGATGCCCGACAGATAAGTCGAAGAGACTTTCTGTACCTCAGCTTTATTCTCGACAAATTCCAAATAAAGTTGAATTGTTCCTTAAAAAAGGCACATGTCCACACAAAAGCTAATGATGTTCATTCAGAGCGGATGGTATAATGTATAAGGTATAATGTCTGCCTTACAGTAAAGGCCAGCAGGGGAGTCTAGATGAGGCAGATTGATTTCAAACCTACAGTCAGGACATGGGGAAGTATTGTTTGGGGTAGGAGACATCTGACATCTGGGCAGCTGATGAGAGGGTCTAGTTTGGCACAGAAAAGGAGCATGGAACTCATCTGTTTAGTGTAGTAGAGGAAGGGAACGCTCCTTAAGGGACCTTGTTCCGGTATACTGTGCTCTCACTGTACCATAAGTAAGTGGCACATCCTTGTCAAAGTGCCCCCATGATTGTGGTTATGTTTTAAATATTGTAATGGAAATTCCAAATATAATAAAGGAAAATAAAATGAAATGAGTCCGGTATAAGGCCAGGGAAAAAGCCTGCAGTGGTAGATATTTCAGCTGCGGAATGAGTGGAATGGGTTGAAAACAAGGTGAATTTGAGACAAAGGGGAGACCAATGGATGGAGAGAGAGAGAGAGAGAGAGAGAGAGAGAGAGAAAGAGAGAGAGCACTGGTGGGTGAGTGATTGAGGATATGGATATGGGAGGCCAGAAGGGTGTTGCTCCTATAGTAAAAGGAAGAGCTGGCTAAAAATACCCTCGTTTCCAGTACTTTTTTTTTTTTTTTTTTTTTGGACTAGCTCATTGCGTTAATGAACTGTCAGGTTCATTTATGTAACGCTATAGAGCCGACCATTTTTATTTATATTTCAAACAGATACCAAACAGTTGAAGTAAATATAGACTCCACATAATCAAACATATGTCATTATGTACAATAACAGTAAGGAAGCAGGCAAGTGTATCAAATCAATCACTTAGTATTTGTTGAGATATATATCGATATGACACAAGAAACACAAAATACAATCAAATGATCATCAATGATATAATATTATATGATGATGAAAATGAAAATATGCTGATCACATAAATAATATTTGGAGCGGCGCGGTGACTACACCGTCTCCATCAACCTTTGTTCCTTAGTTATATCCAACCTTTAGCCTTGATCTGAGATTTTTTAACTTTTTAACCTCATTCTTAAATTTAACTTTTGTGGTAGCCCTCTGAACCTCCTCAGATAGTAGGTCCCAGAGGACTACACCCCTGTACCATGGCGATCTTTTGTAATGGCGAGATATACTTCTTGGCAATTTAAAACATATCTTATTTTGCGATCTTGTATTATATGCATGACCATGATTTATCTGATCTTTGGATTTCTTATACATCAAACTTAAAAGTAACATATCAAATCTTTGTTCTAGTTTTTCCACTTTACAGATGACATGTAACTCATTAACACTATATTTAACAATATTACATCTAAGGCAAATTCTCAAAGCTCTATTCTGTAAACGTTGTAATGCCTTTAAACCTTCCTCATTACAACTAGTACTTATAAAAGAGCAATATTCAATAATCGGCCGGATGGTACAACAATATATTTTTATGCTTTCTTCTTGTGTGAGATATTTCCTTAATTTAGCAAATCTAAATAATTTATTACAAATGTTTCTTTTAATAAGCTTAATTTGTTTGTCAAAACTTAACTTACTGTCTACTGTAACTCCTAGGTAGGGGAAAAACTTACAGTTTCTACTCTGGTACCATTTATTACAATATCTGTATCTGGACAATTTTTCAATTTGTGAGCACTACAAAACCACATAAATTTTGTTTTCTTTGGATTAACAGTCAACCTATTGTGAGATACCCATGTCTTAAAGCGTTCAAGATCCTCATTTAACACTCTCATTACATCTTGGGGTGTTTTCGCTGCATAATATAAAACAATGTCATCTGCATACATTTTAATTTTGCACTCGTTCAACTCTTTAATCACATCATCTATGTATAAAACAAACAACAGGGGGCCTAAAACAGACCCTTGTGGGTCCATATTTGATTTCAGATTCTTGAGAGACATTATTGCCATAACTAGTACTTTGTTTGCTGTTTTTTAGATAACTATTAAACCAGAGAAAGTTATTTTTGCTGAAACCTAATTTGCTATTTTTTTCCAGAAGTCTAACATGAATTACACTGTCAAATGCTTTAGTAAAGTCAATAAATATATCTCAGACCCATTACCCTTAAACATGTTATTAATATATTTCCAAAAACTCTTAGGATTTCCTCTACATTCATGTAATTCTTGCATAATACCACCAATTTGATTAGCTTTTATTTTTTCCTAATTTTTCTCCTGCAATCTTTAATAGCTTGCTTCTCTTCATCACTTTTATTCACCTTATACAACCTTAACCACCCTTCCCTCTCAAAAACAAGATCCATTACTTCATCATCTATCCAATTTTTTCTTGTTTTTTTAACTAATCTCTCAACAAAGGGATGATATTTATCCAGATACTGATTAATAGGTGTTAGGAACATGTCCCACAGCACATCACTACTCAAATTTTTATCATAATACAATGTCCAATCACAAGATTGCAGGAAATCTTTGAAATTACTTTCTTTAAAATTCCTATAATCACGGCCCGAATAAGTTGTTTTAGTATACTTGTAATTCTCACGGCCCTTACAGCCAAATACAGGAATGTGATCAGAAATGAATGCTTCTACCGTACCTGCATCAGTAATGTTAACACAATTTGATAATACATTGTCAATACAAGTACCACTAAAGGGACGAGTAACCTCATGTACCAGAATTTTCCATCCTAAATCTTTACATAATGACCTAAAACTCTCACAGCTTGCATCAGTATCATCAAACATATTTAGATTAATATCACCTAATACCCAAGTCTCATGTCTCCCTTGATTATCATTATATTCAAATCCAGCTACCTTCTTTAGAAAAGTAAGAAAATTTGGTACATTGGTATTTGGTATTCTATAAATAGATACTATGAGCTGTTCTTTCTTTTCATGTAGCTATAACTTGTCCCTTTTGTTGCTCACAAGTGGACATTCAAGTACGGTGCTAAAAAAGGGGATTTGAGTAGGTACCTAGTTGGGAGAAGTCAGTCAGTGTAATATACTATAGCGTGTGTGACATGAGTAGGTACCTGGTAATGCAGCTCTCTCTGTTTTAAACAAGGCAGGTGACTTTTCAGACTAATGTGGTGAGTGCATGTTGAATAGTGAAGCAGAGCGTGACTTCTTTTGAAAAGAGGGTACCTACTGACAGCTCTTTTTACAGTAGGAGCAACACGCTCATGATAGAAGGATGGACGGGAAGGTATTACATAGTAAGTAGAGGTGGATGTTGGCGGATATACAGCTCAGATGTGAAAGATGGAGGCATAGACCTAAGGAGTGCCAAAGTAACAGGAGACCTCTACCGCACACAGAAATTCAATTTTATGCCCATCACGCGCAGGCCTTTACAAATAAATGTCGTCTGCTTTTGGTATCGCCCACTCCTCGCCACCAAATCGGACTACCAGACGACATTTTGTGGTTGGCATTCCTATACTACATCTGCCCAAAAGTGGGATTTGCGTAGGACCAATGTGGTAGTCGCGGAATGATGATGACTCTCCTAACGAGTTAAGTCACTCAAGAATGGATCCCTAAGCGTGTTAGTATATTGGTTATGGCAATTAACTCATTTAGAATACCGTAATAGTCCACGTATGAGGCGTGACTTATGCGTGAGGATAGCCCCCTGGCGAGCCCCCTGGTGCCTTATAGGATTAGGAAAAGTTGAGGGTAAAATCTTCCCAGTGTCTCCTATGAATGTGTAAGTGACTGTAGGCCGTTGAGGCCTCAGCTACCCATAGGTATTTGAATTTTGGATATCCACTGATAAGTACAAAAGTCATTACATTTTGAACTTTTCTAGCAGATCCATAAAGTCTGGGAGCGCCTTGCATGCGGGGTACGCCTTATACGCAGGGTATTTTGGTAGTACTTACAGTTAAATTCATGATATTTCTATGGGTTAAGATATTGCCCTCTGGTGCTGAAATGATATATGAGATAGATCAGAGCGTCCCCATTGGTAGGGAATCACACAGAGAATGGAACAAAGATAAGTAATCACAGACTTTAAAAGCAAAGCAAATACATCATATCCCATAGGCTAAAGTGGAGGCATAGTGGGCACATGGACAGAACGAGGAGGAAAATCTCACATATGTTATCACACATGTGCATCTCCAACCCCGGCCCTCCAACATGGCACATCTGATAAAGCAATCCATGTTAAAATCGTGAATTGACAATCCCCTACATTGTCTGTAAATCTGAAACTAAAATATTTATACCTCTTGAAAAATGTGACGAGAATGTTTACTTTGTTTAACTTGGGCCCACAGTTTTTAGAAAACGTTTGACTATTTAGAAAATAAAAATTCATGTTCTATTGAAGCGTTCCATGGTCTGTCCAAATTGTGGAAATACAATTACAGGATAGACATCGGTTGAATACTAAAAACACCGTAATAAGAAATCAGTTATCATTAGTATCATTTTCATCTCTTTCTTTTTATTTCTTTTGCAATTATTTTTAAATTTGCTCCTTTCCAACCTTCCCAGTATTCCTGTTATTTTTTTCCTCTCCCTGTTATTTTCACTCCCCTTCTCCAGACACTATTTTCCACCCTTTGCTTATCACACTTCCCCAACTCTACCTACCTCTAAGATATCGCCTTCTTGTATCTCCCACCCCCTCATGGACGCTCATCAAGTATTCATTAAATCCCTAATTATTCTTGCACAGTAAATGGGGCCCTATAAAGGCTCTTTTAGGAGATCACTCTGTGGCCAAGGTAGGATACGGAACACCATAAGGCACCTAGCACGGCTACAACCCTATAGGTGGTTCTCTCTGAAAGGTAAGGGATCAAGAGTAAATGACCATTTACCTGGAGGCCACAGTGCCTCACTGTACAAGGGAAGAGGGCTTGAGGCCAGGTAAAAGATATATCTTAGAGTTCTAGGGTAGAGTAAACGCATTGATATAATATTCATCTAAATGATGAATGTTTTCCTTATCAGTCTGCTTATTGAGTATGGCGTTTGTTGGAAAATATCTTGAGTCAACTTTGATCAATCCTTCCAATATCAATAGCAATAGTCTCCGTTTTTCAAGTGAATAACTGAAATAAGTATAACCCTCGTGTTGGTTGTTTTATTTCCGTCAAAATGATTGTTTACCTGACTCCAGAAACTCCCAAAACACAAACCAGCCATTACCATGCAGTAGCGCACACGACACAAACACGTAAAACAGTTTCCTGTCTGAATATCAGATTCGTTTTGAATGTTTTCTCCAAGTACCTGAATTATCATTTGATCTCAGACCAACTCCTCTGAACAGGAGAAATAAAAATGAAATTCAGAATAGACTCCAGCGTACTCTCTAAGCTAACGATTGTACAAAGGTCCACAGGCTCTCTCTAATAATTAGGCAAAAAGTGGTCTTCGTTGGCAGAGTAAGTTGTGGATGCTATCATAGCATTCCCACTGCAGAAATAGACGCTGAGAACAGATCCAGTGAGCATGGGGTCGCTTTGTCATTTTGTGCTGTCAAGCCGTTCTAGTAGTGTGATCATCAAAGCTGATGTTTCTACAAAGGATCTAGGGACAATTCTGAAATGGGCTTGAAGAAAGGTGGGAAATGCCGTTTCCATCAAATTCCTGGAAATAACTCAGAAAAGAGGACGGTCAAGTAACTCCGGCTTTTTTTAGGTGAACCTTTCCCCATCGTAACTGCTAGAAAGCTCTCCCTTTTGTGGATTGCGTTTAATCCTCACTCATTTAATGCGGTCCTTTTCTTACAGCGTTCCTATTCAACACCGATTCACCTACACTTTTGGAGGTCCCCCAGGAGTTTATTTCTCGACATGCTACTACTGCATCCTCCAAGTCCCCATAGGAAAAGCATTGAGTCGTATAGGGCTGCGTGCGATAGTAATGCATTGGGAAATTACCTGTTTATCACTGAGGGTAATATGGCTTCCACTAGTCTATACTTACGAGTTATTAAGTCCCTCTGAAATTATTCAAGCTATAAAAAGACTTGTTAAGAATTCCCTTAGATGCAGTTCTGGTCGGATTGAATTAACAATCTAATGAAATTCACAACAATGACATGTGCCCACCCACGTAATAGTGATATCGCCATGTTTAATTGAATTGCCAAAACACTTGGATAATCTAAAGCCCCACGGGACCTGGTGCCAGGCTTTTTTTCGTAAGATGATGTAGATGGTGGTGATGGTGATGATATTCAGAGGTGGGCTATTTCGTACTTTAAGTCCGTGGAAATGTCACTGCTATAGCCATTTGCATTCCGCATAGATGTACATTCATACCGCTTAGTTGCATAGCGACCACTAAGATTGCTAGATATTGAAATAAGTGACAATGGCCATTAAATCTACTATGTAGCACTGTGGTGGCAATCATTTGGGCAGTGCAGAAGGAATCAGAGTTAATGTGTTTACATTGTATAATGGGCACAAGAGGGCGCAGGCGTAATGGACGCCAGAAGTAGGCATTAAACAAGATGGCGCTGAATCAACAGACGCCACCCCTCTGCGACCACCAGCGACCACTCAACAGACTCCGCTCCACACCCCGTCTATATTATATCTAAAGAAATCTGGGAAAAATACATGTAGGATTAGAATAGATCGAAAAGTACTTATGTTGAACTCATGAGCCTCACCTTTCCCATTACTTCTCATTAAATAGGCCTATACCTTCCTGTCGATTCACTTACCTCTCACCTTTCTTGCATGATTGTATGCTCCCTTTTTTTTCGCCCCAGCTATAGTCCACTTCCATGACATCCAGGTTTGTATAAACTGCTCTCACCCCTAACCCACCTATCTAGGGCCAAAGTTATTGACAGGAAAGAGTTTGTACCTAGTCTTCCTACATGGTCCCCCATCATGCAATCGCTGAGAGTGCTTCTACTTATCGCTTCCCTTCTTCTATAGGATTTTATTCTACTTTCTCATCGTTTTTCGTCTCCTCTCTCGTCTTCCATTCCATCGTTTTTATTCCATATCTTTTTGTTGCACCTCTTGGAAATTGGCTTCTGCCTTTTGAGTCCACTTCCTCCATATTAATGAGGATTAGTTGACAAGTTTCGGTCAGTGCTTTTAGAGTGGCAGACGCCATAAAATGTCAATGTGATGTCTTACCCCCTTGTTCTACAAGGAAGTAAAGAGTCTTAAAGTTACCTGCCCATCTGCACAAGACCTACATCACCGCCAAGCCACAGGTGTATTCAAGTCTGACCAATGGGAGACTCTCCTAGATCCATATAACTATTTACTTTTCTTCCTAGAGCTACAGTCCCATAATTCTCTTCCTTACACTTTCTGACCGTCGTTCTCTTGTTAATTTGCCGTAGGAGGTCCATGGTTTTGTCTCTCCCTTTGTTCCCTTGCCTACCGTTCTGTCTTTCTGACTCCGCTCGCCAAGTCATCCATATCTCCTTCCTACCTGACAGGGGGAAACAGAGGCAAGGGATTTGTGGACCCAGGGAACACAGGTCTGCCCCCAGGCAAATCCCTCAACAAATGCTATGTATTCCTAAATCAACAAAGCAACAAGAACGCCCAGGCTTGACCACAAGATTATAACTACTCAGTCGGGGACAACACCGATTGCACAATAAAACAAAATACTACTACGTGACTGGTGTTGCCTGCTAATTGCTGTTTTTGGGGTTCAAGTGAGAATGTTGGCGTCACAAGGATCTTCTCTGGTAGCTAAATCAGGGCAATAAGCCACGAGCTGCTCCACTGGTGAGCTGCTCAAACACGCGAGCTGCTCCTAGCAGCCCCTAGATCTGTGAGAACTGCTCTTTGTGCTGTAAACTACAGCACTGTCAACTGAGCACTCTGCCCAAAATAGAGGTCTACAAAGATGCTGTCAAAAAGAGCTTGTAACAGTGGAGCTGTCTAAGGAAACCAATATAACCCTGCTGCTATTGTTCATGGAGTCCAACAAACAGTCAACAAACAGACAGTGTTGGTGAATACTTTTGTGAAATTTTGTGTCAAGGAGTAACAGGAAAATGGGATGAATGCAGTTGAAGGGCAAGTGATTCCAATTGCATACATGGGTGGTTTCTAAGAAAGTGTACATGTTAAGAGCTTTTTTTTTATTAGACTTCATGATTTAATGTCACGTGAGTGATTTTCTATGACTACATACAATTCTGGTATATTGTCAGCTATATTGCTTGGCATAAACACTAGGAAAACATGGTTAGAAACGATGTTATGCGGTTGTAACAGATTAGAGAAAAAATAAGGAAAAATCAAGGTTTAAGGATGGTGTTGTTATGGACAAGACCATACCTTGCCACGGGTAGAGTTTGCTTCATGGTAAGATGAAGTTACATTGAGGTGAAGAATGAGGGACAGTACAATTTGCCTAGGTTGCCCGAGGAGGGAAAGAGGAGAGATCATTCCCTCAGGGGAGAAGTGGTATCCACTTTATATAGGCACAGAGATAGGATATAGGAGGACAGGATGCTTAATATATGTTCATGAGGAAGCGAGCTTTTGTAGTTATAAAGGAGAGTGAGTCTAAACTAGTTTAAACTAAACAACTGGGGGGATCAAGGGCTGTTGAGTTGGATTTGGATTTAAATTCAGTAAGATCTTCTGCAGTTTGGATATCCGCTTTAATTCTGTTCCAAAGTGAGATACCTCTGTATATGGGACTTCGCTTGTATTTCTCAAGCATGGGACGTCTCTCTTTGAACTTGACCTTCCGGTCTCCCCTAGTTCTGGGGTTCACAGTTGGTCTCAGCTCAAGCTTTTGAGAGAGTTTGTACATGTGTATGGAAAGTTGCTCATTTCTTCTGTCAGCAAGCAATTGGGTTGAGGTGGCCTTATGTATTCCATCTGTGGGAGTTTTCTGATTGTATGCTTTTAAGCAAATTTTCAAGCCCCTGTTTTGCAGCTGTTGCAGCTTCAGAATATGTTGCTGTGTAGCACCTTCTAGCACAAAGCTACAATAATCAAAATAAGGCAGTATTGTGTGCTTATATATGGCTATGGCAACTGACTGAGACATAAGTTGCTCATGTAAGGGCGGCTCCCTATCTAACCATATGCCCAAGTACGTATAGCAGTTGGGTGTTGCTAAGGTGGTGCTACCCATAGTAATTGGTGTCTCTGGTGCCTTCTCAACTTGAGCCTTATGACCATACCAAACCACTTGGGTTTTCTTGGCATTTATTGTAAGCCTGTGCCGAGCGCACTATTTACCTACTCTATTTAAATTAGCCTGAATGTTCTCTGCTGCTAGTGCTCGTTCTTTGTTTTTAGCCAACAAGACAATATCCTCAGCATATAACAAGATATCAGTGTCAACAACTGTCGTAACCTGGTTGATATATAAGATGAAGAGCAAGGGGCCTAGGATTGAGCCCTGGGGGGACACCATAATTAACCTGAAGTTTGCTAGATGTCGCAGATTGCTTGCTTCCTGTGGCCCAGGTAGCTGGCTAGCCATTTCAGCATTATACCACTCATACCCAGGCTGACAAGTTTTTTAATTAATAGGGTGTGATGAATATAATCAAACGCTTTGCTGAAATCGATGTACGTGGCACATGTTATTTCAGCGTTACCTCTATTTGAATATAGGTTATCCAGCAGTTTAAATACCGCATCATGGGTCCCCTTCCTTTTAACAAAGCCATTTTGTTTCTCAGAGATGTATTTATGATCAAGTGCCCATTGCATAAAGTGCACTACCTTCTCCATAAGTTTCCCCGGAAGGGGTAGGAGACTAATGGGTCGCCTGTTGGAATCGGGACTACAATGGCTGTTGCCCAATCAGCAGGGAATATTCCCGTATCAAAACTTTTGTTAAACATGTCGCATAGTTGTCTCGAGAGGACCCTGAAAACGTCCTTTAGTACCTTGGATGAGACTCTGTAAATAGCAGAAGATTTCTCTGTTGCGACATCGGAGATTAATTTATCCATAGTAGCATGGTCAACCTGAGGGGGACCTATGGTGGTTGGGGATGGCTGTAAATTCTCCATAAATTCCAAGATCGGGGGGGGGGGCTCATATCCTTGAATATTCTGGGTATCTATATTATTAAAAAGTTTTGCACCGATAGAAGCAAAAAACTTAATACACTGTTCAGCAGGTTTGGGGCCATTGTGTCGTACTCCTTCTGAGTCTACAAAAGAGGCCCATTAGATGGTTTAAGGATTTTATTCAACTCCCTCCAGAATTGCTTACTATCCCCTTTACAATCATCCAAGGTTGTTTCAACTGTACTGCCCTTGGCCTCTCTACAGGCTTTTGTAATCCAGCTTCTGATACGCTGTGCCCTATGGAAATATTGAATATCATGGGTCTCTCTATGTAGAGTGACCATATCCCTGCGATTGGCCATCCTCTCTCTAATCTCATTTGCAATCCAGTTATTATGGATTAACTGCCATTGGTTTGATGGATCATGCTCGGTGAAAAAATCAGACCAGTCTTCACTGACCAGGTCCTCCATCAGTTGGTTCCTGTCGTAATGCCGGTAACTTCTTCCTATGAAGGAGCTGATTGGGGCCTTTTCTCTATTTGTTTTCTTAACTGCGACAACTGGCAGGTGATCACTGATCAGGTCAGGGAGAGGCCCTGCCATGGTGATATGGTCTGAGTTAGTCAGAATTAGATCCAGGCAGGTTCCAGATTTAGGACGAGTGACCTGGTCTGTAATGAGGTGTCTTAGACCAACAACAGCAAGAATGTTGACTATCTATGGAAATGTCCGTAAAATAGGTTATGAGATCTATGAATGCCTACTCTTCACACATGGCAATATCTACATTGAAAAAGAGTTTAAATGCCTTCCAAGCAACACAGCGTCCCATATCGCAGTTTCCCTTCACACGAATTTGCGTTAAAATGATAGACTGTGGTTCATGGATTGCTCTTACTTCTCTGTAGGCATCGTGTGTGGGAAGATCCCCTATAGAGGGGATTGATGACAGATTATCGATATCTGCCAAGTGAGAGATCTGGGTCAGGTATTTGATGGTAGACAGGGCTTTTGAGACCCGGCCCCGTCACGGTTGCCTGCCCGTGCATGTCGTGTTCCATATTGCTATGTACCCTTTCATCTAGTGCATTGAATGACTGATGAATGTTATCTAGGATTGTACCAGTGACTTGGTTTGTATCACTCACTGCACTTGTAGCCCTTAGATCTGTGAGAACTGCCTTTTGTGTTGTAAGCTACTGTCAACCTGACCACTGTATTATTCGCAACACAATGATTGATAATGATAGATAACCCACTCACAGAAGATATCGAGTTTACAGAAAATACTACATTCTATTTTCAAATCGATTGATATTGGAAATATTGCTCAATCTACCCTTAGAATTACACCAAAGTTGATGGGGGGAAGGGAAAAGGGTCATCCAAGGAAAAGGTCAACTTTTGAATCGAGGTCATGATCCTTGAAAAGATGTATTACAAAAAAAGATGAATTGTGGTGGTTAATGGTCTTTCTAAAAAAAACAAAAAAAACGAACAACACACACAGAAAACAACAAGAAAACATCAAATGAGCTCTAACTCTCTCATTTCTATAGAATGATATCTCTGATAATAATATGATTATACAAAGTCTGGAATTTATCATAACATTTTTTAAAATATATTCTTTTTGTCACAAGATTCAATGCAGACATGAGGCTTTTATCATATTTCGAGCAGAGTGACCTCGGTTCAAAAGTTGACATTTTCCTTGGGTGACCCTTTTCCCTTAACCCCGTCCACTTCTTTGATCCCTCTATTTATAATGAACATTGCGTTTCCATGGCAATATGTGTGTCGGCAAAAATGAAATAATTTTTGACCTACAGTGCCTCAAGACGTTTTAATTACATTTTGAATTTGGAAAGTTGCAATTGAATTACCTCTTTTGCAATAGCCATTTGATTTAACGTCCTATGATATGAAGCTTCAATCCAGCTCCCTCACTGGGCATTTTGAGGGATTCAGTCATATTTGAGAGTTGATTGCCGACCAGTGTAAAAGGTGCACCGTAGCTTCTTCTGTTTGAACAACGTCATGTTGATATGATTACTGTAGTGGCTCATTTTAGCACAGCGTTTCAAATAAGCGCCAGTAAATAGCTTAATTGCTACAATGACGCCAGTGTACAGTGTCAAGTATTATCTCACGATTCTGGCCTTTACAGTGCCTTTTTGGTCATAACCCCTGTGCATTATCAAGCCATAACCCTACTCTCAGACCTTTTGTTAGTCTTCAAGAGGCTGCTAGTTTCAATCTGGACATGTTAATAAATGGGCGAAGCATACAAAGTCAACAATGCCATAGTTTTCCAGTTAAAACCGTTTAGGGTTCAACGGGGAATCGATCCCTGGCCACTGGGGCAGGAGGCAAGCTCGCTGTCCATTATACCAAGCCGACCGGTGATAGAAACCAATGCCTGTGGAGGATTTGAAAAAGTTGTCCGACATACCTGATGTTTACAGACCTTGTTAGTATAGAATCCAATGGAGCCTGGTGGAGCTATTAACAGAGAAACATCCTTACATACCCTATATGAACATGCCATGCCTAATTTCTCCATTTTCTTCGAAACAAATAAGAATCCATTGATTTTCCATAGCGGTACGTGTCAGCACCCGCCCCATATGGCCATTCCTTGTTTGACACGTGGTTGACCTAGTTCTTACATCCGGGCACCTCCCCGCTTCATCAACAAGACGAAATGGCCGTGTACTGGGCCGTGTGCGTTGGATCGGTATGGATCGTATATTTAGCGGTGCTAGAAGTACAGGACTTGACATGCTTGGATTATACCCGAAAAATGTGTGTTAAGGTGGAGGTATGTCGGGCAGAGTGACAACATGGCCACAGCGGCTTGGCAAACCGAGCAGATCTCATGCACTTACAAAATGTCTTCTCCTGGATTAATTCTGGGGTTACATGGTAAGAAATTAATACAAAATGGAGAAAAATGTGAGATAAATGCTGCGCGGTCGTGGATTATCAACCCGTAAATCCACTCATGCTCTCCCATAACATACATTAAACGCATAGTAACTTATGAAAGGCGTGGCTGTAGCAACTTTAGCCACTCAGGGAGAAGATATAATGATGTGATCATGGGAGTGGTCTCAATAAAGACGATATTTATTTCAATGTTATCTTCTCCTTGGCTAAAGTCCATTTTTGTGATGATATATGATATTGGACTGTAATTTGCTTTCTGGCAATAGTGGCAATTATGGTCTTTTTGGACCATTTGTGAGCAAGCCGTGATGTTGTTGTTTTATATATGGGAGTCATTCCACAACCCCGGGCCCATAAGCGTCATTGCGTTAGTTTTTCACGACCGTTACACTGAGGAACAGCCAAAGAACAGTTGCGATAAAACCACCTGTTTTTGGTCAATTCAAGGGTGCTGAATTCAGAAATCATAATGAAATTGCTGGGTTTCTCCTCATTTCTGAGCTATTTGACATTAAAAATGCATAGTATGCTTTTTAAGACCCAATACGAGTGAAATATTTGGCAGGAAGCTTTTTTTTTCATTGTTAAATACATATATTCTGAATGATATATGTCTTCAACATCAAGAAAATGTGGTACATAGTCAGTAGGAACCTGTTCGTTGTCTTTAAAATAACAATTTTCAACTCAAGATTCTATAATATCGGATAGCTGTTTGATAAGAACATAACACACTTCATCATATATACTGAATATTTCTCTTGCATTGACATGCTAGATAATCATCATAATAATAAAGTGTGAGCCTTAGACGAGAAAGAAAATCTGCTTTGCCCTGTATACAATTAAGTACTATTACATAGATGCAGATACATTGACACAGAACTTGAATAATATTAAGTTGAAAATCGCTATTTTATTCGCAACAAATAGGTTCATAGCAACTATATACCACATTTTCTTAATGTTGAGGACATGTATTATCGCATTTTAAGTCAGAGGGAATTATGAGAAAACAAAATATACTCGATATAAAAATGGCTCACAAATGAGTTTCAATAGCTAGTGCAAAAATAATAATTCAGTAACGTAGACTATACTCGGGAGAGTGACTAGAGGGCCGGAGCTGTGGAGTCAATGGTATAAATAAAAGTTGGAATTACACGGAGACTGGACTGGTGTGGCTGAACAGTCTGAGGCAACAAGATCTGATGAGCGTTCAGTGTCTGTAGTAGCTGGTCAATAGAAGAATACACTCCTGTGAGCTGAGTGAGTGCTTGTGTGACAGTATAAGAACTGTAGGCGTTACATCCCTATAGAATTAAGAAGTGGTCACTGTATGGATACAACCTAATGAGGTATTAGAGATGCCCCCAGCGACATGTATATTCTTATGGGGTTAAGGGTTGCTAGCGACACCATACACTCTTATGGGGTATTGAGTAAGCATGGGTGTATCGACCAGGAGGTGCCCATGGGTGGATTAAGCCCCTATAGGCCTGATATCTGGGAGATGATTGCATCGGTAGTTAAGATTATACCACTATAGGTTAAAGCATGTATCCCACTCTAACTGATCCTCGAGAGCAACGTCAAGGGTGAAAGTCCAAAGGCTGTCCGGTGGAGAAAAGCCAAAACCGCCATGACAATACTGACAGTACAGAGTCGTCATATTGATGACTCAGGTCGTCAGGATGACGACCTAAAGTCGTCATTTTGACTACCTAAAGCTGTAGTTTTAGGTATCGTCAACTTGAGGACCTAAAGTGGTCACCGCTGACTAGTTTCAGAACTTCTAGGTTTTCAGTGTGAGTATATAAGGCCTGTGTAGGGACGAGGGAGTGCAAATTGTGCTTAACCCTTTCGTGCCCAGATTTATTTTGGGAAAGCTGATTATTCAAAAAACTTGATATAGTAGAGGCTATTACCTATATTATGTCCAGATTAAAGCACTGGTTCAAATGATAACAAGGAGGACAGTAAAAAAAGCTTTCAGAAAATGTGATATGAAGCATAGGTTGGAGTATCATGTGTGTCAGTAGGGATCGATGGTGACACAAGATGTTGAATGAACATTTGGATGAAGGTGCCCAGAAAATCTTTTTTTTTAGATTTGGTGGGGAATAGGGTATTTTCAATTCATAAAGCATTATTTTGTCATTTCAAACAAAGCTATATTGATGGAAATTGAAAAAGATATGCATTGTGTTTTGATTCCTTGGAGAAAATCAGAGAAAAAATATTCCATTAATATTTTTGGTATTTTTATCAATATTTTTGTAAAATTATGGAATTTTCTGTTTTTTTTTCCCATTATTCTCATGGCCAGAGCGCACACTTTTCATGTATTTTAAGTCTTTTTTCAATTCATTATTTTCTGCAATAATTATGATCTAATAATACTTATTAACTAGACCATGGCAAATTTAGTATCATTGGAAAGCCCTTGATAATACGAGTCTTCTGGTGTTTGAATTATCTTAATCTTTTGCTAATCTGGGCACATAAGGGGAACATATTTGTATTCGACAGCTTTGCAAATAGAAATAGTTTGAGAATTTCAAGGACCTTAAGTGATTAAGCATTGGAACAAATTGTCATGAAAACCTATGCCTCTGAATACCCTCTTATAAGCCACACCCAGACTTTGGGCCAATCGTATATAAGTCTAATTCTGATTTGGATTCTGGTATAAGCCGTCTTATACGAGAGAATTTAGAGTACTACAGTGGCCGTGTATACCCATTGTATCGCCCTTATAAACATTGCGTTCAACCTGTCTGACAAGTGAACTGCACGGGATTGTTATTTTTTTCTTAATATCAGCCTCATGAGTCAGAACCAGTCGGCTTCATAAAAACACTTCTAATGAGGTTGACAAGGCGTTGACAATTGTGTCGCCTGATGTCCTTTCTACCAATAACCTCAAGGGGCTTTGAGCAGTCTGCCTTGTATGCCATGGTAACATCTATACTTTCCTTGCATGTGAAGATTTGAATTTTGTTTGGGGTTGGATGGGAGGGGTGGAGGTGTATTGAGAGACTAGGTCTAATAGCTATAGTGGAGCTGAAACACTTCACTGGGTCTGTTGATAAATGAGACTAGATTCTAATTAGTACTGGATGGTTAACTTGACTTCTTCCCATGTTCATGAGAGGAGCAGCTGCGCGATATAGCTAACCATTTGGTGGGAATGCTTTATGGCAAAGTGAATTCATAATGAGTTCAGCAGCTGTGTGTAAAATACTCTATGATTGGTCCTCGTGACAATTAGAAATCCCTCCTCTGATGAGAATGGACTCAAACTGTATTCATGGCATCTTGTTAATATTATTGCTTCTCGGCTAAAGCGCACATTTCCAAGCACAAATATAGAATCCCCATCAATGTTTCTGCTGCATTCTTATTTTGACTGCCCATGCCAATAAAGGTATTCAAATTACTCTCCTTCCTTTTACAAGGCACTCAGTCTAATATTGCGCTACATGGAGTACAATGTATAAAGGCTGCCCCATGTAATAAATAGAGAGAACTAAACGACCATGGTGTACGAGGTGGCTGATCCACCACAAGGGGGGTGTTTAGATAAGGAAAAGTCAGCAAAATCTGGTACCATAGTTCCCCGTACGAGCAGCGGTCCGCCATTTTGAATGTTTACACGCGCCTGGAATGAGGCTGCAGTGGTGGATCAGCTGCTGTGGTGGATCGGCACATGTTACGCCACTATGGGTGTGGCGATCAGCCCTGCAATGCTATCTCTATGGAAAGAAGTTATTCACATAAAATAAATATAGTGCTCATATACCCAGTTCTGGCCACCTTTATGTGTGCAGCGCAGTGCAGAGCTCACAGATGCCTGTAGCTTCTAGCTTCTATAGTCCGTTCCTCTATATTGGGGACTGGTGCATTTGCAGCATGAGGGCCTTATTTTTTTCTAATTAATGATAAAATATCCTAGTTTTTTCACAACCCTAGTCTTGTATAGGGTGTTTTGAATATCTATACTGAAAATTATTGGAAATTGGAAGATATTTGATAATTTTTTCAGCTGCCATATTATTATAACAGGGCAAATACTGCCCAATTGCTGCCCATTTGGGGCAAAATAGCTGCATTAATAGCAGGTGGTTGGGTGCAAATTATGGATTTCTCTCTTAATAAAACAACAAAATCTTGATTTAATGGACCAGGGACATCAAATCCAAGTCAGAGATATCATTGACACTTTTCAGAAGTATATAAATCATATTAGTTACCATATATCTTACATTTGTATAAGTAGGTCACTGTCTGACCTTGAATCACAGTTATTGGGGTCAAGGTTGAATTAGGTCACCATGAAGTACCGCAATGGATAATCCCAACAAATGCATGAATATCTAAGCTATCCAGTATATTGAAAGAACTCATAAATGTGATACAAAATCCATGTTTTTTCTTTTTCTTGCTCCATTTTTTTCTCATATATAGGGATCATGTTAAATGCTATAGGGAAAAATTGTATCAAAGGACGGGTCAAAATGGCGATTTTAGTTAGTTTTCAAAAAAATACATATCTTTTGGTAGAATTTGAACTATTAGAGGTATATAAAATGTAAAAACATATTTAAAAAGCTTGTTTCTCACTCTAAAAGATGAATTAATGAAAATAGGGGGTCATCACTCACTTTTTCATAGTAATTTTAGCCTAAAGATGGAGAAGTAGGTGTTTTTTCATGGTTTTCGCTTCTGAAACTCACACTTTGATACAAGATAAAATATTTTTAATTTTCACCAAAAACTTAATGAGGTATCTAGAAATAATGCCCTAATTGTGTACTTTTACATGGTGAAAGAATTGTGTAGATCGGCCAACTATGAGAGACACAGCACCATTTTGAAGGTGCAAAAATAGGAAAAACTAAGTTTTTGGTCCCCAATATACGGCAATGAGCTTTAGCTTCTAGGCTGTTCTAGGCTGCTCTAAAATCTGTTCCAGCCTTTCAGTGTTACCTGAGCAAAGCAGTGGCTTAAACATACAGTTTGAAAGTGCATTTTTGTCACTTGCCCTCCTAGACCCGCATTTTGAATGCACTCTAAATATGGACGGGTGTGTAATGCTACATAAGGCCTCGTTGAATACGGGCAGACTTACTTTGGTGAATACGATGCAAAATTATTCCCTGCAGTGGACATTTGCATTTATTATATGGCCCTACAGGATGAATTTGCTTTAAAATGAAGAAACACAACCATATTTACTGTTTTTCAACGTGTCGAGTCGTCCCGGTTTGTTTTCATCCGCCATGACACCTTGCTCGACGAAGTAGGTCAGGTGATACAGAGCCAGCCGCTGCTTTTAGTTTCGATATAAATGTTCGTTGCGCAGGGCAATATCTTCTTTTTTAACATGGCGCTAATACATAGATATACCTTAAACAATTCATAACATATTATTTAACTAGTTAAATCATTCTTTTTTTGCGTAAAACTTCTAATAACCATACCTAAATAGGCAACTAATTAGCTCTGTATAAATTTCAAAATGGCGCCGCTGAATATGCGAGGATCGTATTCCACCCCCCCCATTGAATACGGCGTAAGTAGTACTAATCCATAGTGTTGTCGATATTAGCCATAATATAATAAATGACAATACTTGTTATAAAAACACAACAATCTGAATTCACTTATGGCAGCAATGTTTTCTATCGTACCTATATGTATTTAGATCCATGGGGGTATTATGTTTTAAGTATTGTGTTTCGAATCAGGATCTAATGTTAAAGAGTCGTCTGCACTCTCTCTTGGAATAACTGTACATTGCACAAACTGATGCCACTTATTAAAAGGCA
The DNA here is from genome assembly GCA_949317995.1 of Acholoe squamosa. NCBI lineage: Eukaryota > Metazoa > Annelida > Polychaeta > Phyllodocida > Polynoidae > Acholoe > Acholoe squamosa. The sequence continues at coordinate 37,492,881 of OX439040.1, read as the reverse complement.
TTTCAAAATGATGACAATTTATTTAGAATTATTTGTTTGGTGTGACTGAGAAAGCTGATGCATAAGTGATATGACTGTTGATCCCAGGAGGAAACAACGAATATCACAGGTACACTTTATATAATGAATTTGCAATTTTGACAGAGGTTAATCTTAAGCAGATCTACCGAAAAACATATTGTAACATCTTGAGAATCTGTACCTCTCATAACGTACACCCATTTACCATAGTCAAGGTGCAGAGGTCTCTCATACACCCTAACACCACTAGCAATAACACATTTCTACTGCATAGACCTTCTGCCAGGGGGCCAAGATGGTCGTACCCCCTAGTGACTGAGAAGGTGACAGATCGTGGGGAGACGTGGGGTGGAAACAGCTTCCGGGGGCTAGGCGTTTCCGCCGACAACAAAAATGGCAGTTTTTATTGGGTCGTCCCAGCACCCTAGCAATCTGTGGGCTCTATTGGCGGAGTGGGTGTGGTAAGGAAAGGGGTGATTGGGGAGGTGGAGATGAAAAGCATCAGGGTAAGAAATACATAAATGGAATGTGGGTTCAGGGAGGTGAGAGAAGGGATTGGAGGGAGGGAACGAACGAGGGGAGAGAGAAGAGATTGGAGGGTTAAGGGGAGGCCTAGAGCAGCATTTCAATTTGGCAGGAAGGACCTGAGTTGTTGTTGGGGTGGATCAATGTACTATATGTATCGGTAATTCTAAGACGAAGAAGCTAGGGCGGAATAATGTGAGACACCTTGTTCTTGCAGGTGCAAGTGGAAGTGGTTACTTTTTTCCTAAATCAGTAAACCTGCCCATAAATTCCGGTCCATTAGAGGAAATGCCAATAATCCCTACCTGTTTAGAATCTTCTTTCCCTTTCTTTTATTTTCATCTTTAGCCTCCCACTGGGTTTCCCGGGGTTTTCCTTAGTCAAGTTGCACCCTCTTTGGGCGGACACAAGCTCCGATTTATGGGCCCCTTAGATTAGTTCACGCCTTGGCAGCTGTCCAAATCTCTAGCCAAGGAATGTAATACAGATACGTAAATGTGGACATAATGCATATTGATGTAGTGGTTCGTTATATGCCTTGTTTAACCATGTAAGTGCCGTGCGATGCCTGTACATGCACAGGTCATATTCCTTCCCAGTGGACACAAGATGTCGAATCAACGTTGATCATGGTTGATCATCTTTATTTCAACGTTGATTCATCGTTCTGCACACACTGAGTTGGTTGTTTTGATGCACAAATTGAGTTTGCCCGTCATGAGCCGTATCATACCTATTCAGGGGTGTACACTAGCACAATTTTCTCAATCGCCACAATGTTTCATGTGGCACCTAGGCGGATAAAAGTAGGAATGATGAGTTACTCCACAGAAAGGGTCTGTGGCCAGAAAAGGAGCTCTCTCTACATCCAGCAATGTTTCTGATTGATGAAAATGTGCACAATTTAGAGGCCCTATTCTGGATGATGAACTGAGCTTTCTCTAGTTCCTTAATTCAGGAATAAGAATAACAGGCATCTATCACTTTACCAGCTATATTTCCTTCGCTAATGGTCGCCAACGTTATGTGTGCAGGTACTTATAGTTAGCAGCTGCCATATATCTAAATTGTAGAGTTATGGCATAAGACGTTCTTTATGGTATTTCTTAACATAACGCAACTGTGCTCTTTATGTCGTTTTAGAATCTTATTGAGATTTGCTTTAAAATCAAGAAACACAACCATATTTACTGTTTTTCAACGTGTCGAGTCATCCCGGTTTGTTTTCATCTGCCATGACACCTTGCTTGACGAAGTAGGTCACGTGATACAGAGCCAAATATAGACAATTAATCTATGATAACCTCCGTAGACAACAAAAGTAATAGTACTCACTGTATTGAGTTGCTCTCCTCGGGTAGAGTCACTCACTCCCAGTGTTGAGGTCTGGGTCTTCTACCCAAGCAATAGACCTTGGTGTTTCTGAAACCAGAATATAAGAACGTTGATAATAGATTGAAACTGTTTATGTACATCAATGTATATGAAATCAATTGCATTGCTTTACATTAAATATATATATATATATATATATATATATATATATATATATATATATATATATTAAAATAATTGTATGTATTCTATGTAAATCATTAGCGATGCAGTGATTCCCGCTAAGAAAACGATTTAAGAGTGCTATGTTCAAACACACAGAATGTGCCATGTTCTTTTCTGTGAGATAAATACCCTTCTCTTGTTTTTGTTTTTTTTCAAAAAGAATGAGACAGCACTGGTTCTGTATAGATACCAGTAGTCCCCCACCCCACAAAAAGTCAATTATATGGCGTTTACAAAGCAATATAGGTTCCTCTCCACCCCCCCCATTGCAGTTCATACTGATGTATCAGCGAGATTTTCTTGATACAATGTGTGAAAATGGTTTGAATTTACAAGAGACCAACAGGGGCGGCTTGATTGCATGCGAGGCAGACTGAAAGGCTGTGGTGTTTAGTTGTTATAAAATGGGGACATTGGTTTTCTCAAAGGGAGAAATGACACATAGAGGCCTATCCAAGCATTCGCAACACTGAAAACCTAGAAGTTCTGAAACTAGTCAGCGGTGACCACTTTAGGTCCTCAAGGTGACGATACCTAAAACTACAGCTTTAGGTAGTCAAAATTACGACTTTAGGTCGTCATCCTGACGACCTGAGTCATCAGGATGACAATACTGACAGTACAGAGTCGTCATATTGATGACTCAGGTCGTCAGGATGATGACTTAAAGTCATCATTTTGACTACCTAAAGCTGTAGTTTTAGGTATCATCAACTTGAGGACCTAAAGTGGTCACCGCTGACTAGTTTCGGATCTTCCATGTTTTCAGTGAACCATTTCTTGTGCAGTCGGTGGGCGGTGAACCGATTCAGCAAGTGAATAATTTCGATTGATAAGTAATTAGTTGTGCATCATGCTTGACAGTTTCATCAATTGCATTTGAAGAAAAAGTCATTTTAGGAACCTTTGCCTCCCAAAACATGAGGTGCTCCTGTGACCATTAAAGTTTAATTGATTTAGTCGGGCTTGAAAGGGTAGCTGTTTAAACTGGAATTACTGTGGCACGATTTCATGAGGTCTGTTCATCAAATTTTATGAGGTGGAGTGAGAGCCTATCACTAGCGTGAACATCATGTTTCATGCTCATAGAATGATGAATTCCACCAGGGAGACTATCAAATGAGTCTGGTGTGCATTTCCAAACATTTAAAGTGAAAATATTTCAGGTATTTGCAGAAGTTGATTTCATAAATCTATCACATCAAAAAGGTTCTCGGCCATTCATTATGTGACCTAACCAGTGTATGGAGACATCCTGTAGGTCTCATGGTGTATAAAGGTAAATGGGGGGGGGTGATTTATTACAGCAGGTTAGTGTCAAACATTCTAATAGGGTATGTGTAGAGCTTGTTCTATACAGGAGAAGCAGCCCTATGGAACAATAGGTTTTTTTATATAGGTATGTTATGTTGACTGGAGCCATGAAACAATAGGGAGCATTACACAGTTACACTGTAAAAAATAACTGTTGAATCGACCAGGTATCTTCGTAAAACTGAACAGTGAACCACTGTAATAATATAGCAGGGAACCAGTGTAGTTTTTTGCAAGAAGCCCCAAGTGGTTGCACAGTGGTACAAGGAATCTATGTAAGAATAACATCTCTGTAAAGATAACGATGGGTTTCTGGCAGCTTAGGTATTAGGATTTCGTTGTTATTTTGACTACATTTTCTTTACAATGTACTTAATAAAAGGATATAAAAATCTTTCAATTTGTGTGCTGTGTTACAACTATACGGGAAGTAGTGTCATATGCTCATGCATGGCCAGTAGTATAGAGAATCGGGGGATGGGATCAGGATTGTTCGCGCATAATCTGTGGTACAATTTAGGGGGTTCAACACATCACGAACAATCCCTTTTTCTTGAACAGTGTCACAAAAGTTACACGTGTGTAGTCAATCTAGGTATATTCCCATGGGGTCTAATTGAAACCCACAGAAAGGAGCCCACTTAATTTGACAGCTGTCTTTTGATTATCGACTAAAACTACCAACTAATCTTGAAGAAGAGAATTTTATTTTTATTTTTCGAACATACGCGGAGGCACTTCTGACTTTCAAATTTGTTTCAAAGGCCTAAATCTAAATTGGTTGGCAAGATGCAACCCAGCATTTTGCATTTGTGCATCAGGACAACCCTTCGCTAGTCTATCAATCTCTTAGGGTTAACATGATGTATACATGTAGCCCAGGGAAACATTCATACACCATGAGTACAACTAGTCATATTGCATTAGTCAATACACTTTGTGCCCCTTAAAGGTTAAAATTAAGATCGATATACGTCGTGAGGGCCCAAGACAACTTTGATCATTGGCCCCGAGCAATTTGTAAGCACTGGGACCTACTTTGAATTTGGATCAAAGCCTCTATTGCAAGGTCTGTTTTCCCATTTGGTCTCTTGGTATTCATCACGGTTGGTAATGGTTTCCTATGACATGTACCAGGGACGGTGTTTGGCACTACAACTATATAAAACAAGGCTGGCTGGCATATACTTGATTACCCTTATTTCACAGGGAGCAACATAATTACAAAGGAAAGGTTACGTCCACTAGGGTAAATTAACCTTGAGACGTCTACATACCTTGGACCGCCCTACCGACTTATTGGCCACAAAAAAATTGGTGCTGAATCAACTCTGAAATCTGGTTGACCAGTATTGATGTAGCCGATTAGCATTATTGTTGCAGATGCAAAATAATTTTAGGGCTAATTTGTCGGGGTGGATGTCTCAAAGTGATATTCGGTAGAACATGATATGATGTGGACGACAGTTAATCTGCCCTATTCCATTGAACATAGTATATTTGAAATAGGATAACATAATGGTTGAAAAAACTGGTTGGATACCCTAATTACACGAGGAGCAACAATAGTACATTGAAAAGGTCACTTCTCTTATTCCATTGAGAATAGTAGGCCTATATATGAAATAGAATACTATCCTTTTTACACCATAATACATTCAGAAAATGGATCGGAGCATACACAACTAATTCCAATAATTCATAACACTGTGTTTAATGCCCCCCATATCAAGTTTCCATTCTATGTATATGAATTAGCTATAATCTTACCAGTATGTTTTATAGATTGTAGATCTAGTTGCCATACCTGCACTACAGGATGAGTTTATAAGAGACTTTCAGTGTAATATAAGGATCCTTTTTAAACTGTAACGACCTTTATTAATTAAGTAGAACAACACTCTATTTACCCTTTAGTTACAGGGTCATTTTTAAATATGTGTTGATTATCATGCCCTGGGAAATATTCAGTTTTAATATTGTAAAGATGCATTACACACTGCTATTGGCCATTGTGGTAAAGTAAACAACAAAGTGAATGTGTGTAAAACCTGGCCTTTAATTCACAATATTTTGGGAAATTATTGTCGATACAGATTTTGTGTGCTGGTCATCTCACTTACACGACACACAGGTATGACTTTCATTTTTAGGAAAGCCTTTGAAATGAGGCCAATTGATGAGGGGAGGGTATACATTTACTTTGATATATCAGGTGACGGTCGGAAGGCCACTCAGTGTATTCACATGATTCATGCCGGGACCTGACACTTGCTATCCGATTAGCCAGGAGTAAAAGACATCCACCATGCACTTCAGGCACAAATTGGTCCATGGATGCTCTGTAACAAAATGACTATTGAATCTATCAGGGATCCTCCTAAAACCGAACAGTGGACCACGGTTATTGTATAGCATTGAACCAGTGTAGTTTTTATATAAAAAAATCATGGTGGCAGTATGTGGTACACAATGTACAAGGAATCTCTGTGGAAATAATGACAGATCTCTGCAGGTAGCACAGAGACATTGGCATAAAGCCGGGCCAACGTTGGCCAAATCATCGGCTTTACATAGGCTGACCATACTGCCAACGTAGGCCCCATGTTACCAACCCAACGCCAACAAAGGCCAAACATTGACACTTGATTGGCACACATCAGCATCGGCAAATGGTCAGCCACTTTTTGCCGATGTCCTGCCAACATTGTTCTAATGTTGGCATTTGGTATGCCAATGAATGGCCATCGGGCTTACGTCGCCCTAATGGGCAGCCAACCTTGGCCCGACGCATCAGAAAATCTTTGTGTGCTACCTAGCTAATAATTATGGCAACTCTGGGACTAGGATTGTGCCGTTATTTTCTTTTACAGTGTGGGAAGTGCTCATTGGTTTTTAGTGAAGAGGTTCATTATTTTAGGTGCTGCTGGGCTCAGTATAGTTGGTGCAAAGAGCATTTTAGAGAGTGGTATAAATTGGGTGATATTCAGTGTAAATTTGGATTACAACCGAAGTCCAAACCCTGTTAAGTACTCTAATGCCATCTGATGGGCAGATTTAATTCGACCGATTCTTTTTCTATACTTTTGCAAATCGAGAAAATTCACCTGACCAACAGCAGTGGAGCCAGCGCTTTAGTCAATCTTAGTCATAAGTGGCCTTGGAAAAAGAGCCAAGGGGTAATCGGCAGTAATCAGCACGAAAATTGGCCTTCATGAATGGCAGTGAACGGGACTAAAGGATTCAGGCCACGTTTTAGTGACTGGTGGCATAAAATTAAGTATATCCGTCCTTTATCGACTATCAAAGACGTAAATTCTATTCAAGACCAGAGTATTAACTTTCAGTTATTTCTGCTGGGGCATGTTACAGAAAACGTTTATTGAAATTATTGCGTAACCTTATATCCAAATGTAGGTATAGATACTTGATGACACTAAGCGGGTATTCCACTGCCATGAACCAGGTGAATTTTCGCTAATCCTATTATTTGTGACCTTGCAAAAGTATAGAAAAGAAATTGGTCAGATTAGCTAAATTCGCCCGGCAGCAGTGGAATACCCGCGTTACTGCTAGTTAGACTCAAATGTTATGGGAGGAAAGAGTAGAGGTCCAATTTACAAATATGCTTGTTCTCTTTCCACTGGTATTCCTCAGTAATTTTCCTCCTCCCCTTTGTCTACATTTCACAGAATCAAGCCGACATTAGGACCCATGTCACCTCGTGCTCATATATTGATCGGCTCCCTATAGTGCAGTGTTCCGCTTGATTTACGACCACATCCAGACAGGCATGCACAGGAGGAATGATTAATGGCCAATAAGGCACAGATGCACATGATGAATAGAGAACACATTCAACACACGTCAACCAACTGGAGACAAGTAGAAAGTAAACAGTGCTACCGTGCTCACTGTATTGGAAGAAGTACCGATATGGTTCATGCTCCCATTTGGACTCGGTCTGGGTATAGTAGTGAGTGATCCACGAGCAGGGAATGTTGTATCTGTCAAAGCTAGACTGTAGGCTAAGAACGCTGCTAGTCTAACATGTATGTATACACATATTGATGAACCTTGACATATTTGCTCATTTGATTAAAAAGATGTAGAAACTACCTTGTTGTAGAAGTCACTCCACTATAAAATGAAGAGGTCAACAATGTAAAAAAAAAAAAAAAAAAAATCAACAAAATAACACAAAACCTCACAACAATGCTTTGTTGTACTCTTTTGGGGGCTTCATTATAGGTCTTACTCTACCTCGACTATTGCATCACAAATAAGGCGGTGCACTGTGCAGTCTGCAGTTTCTAAACTCAACGGTCATTTCTTAGAATTCTTTTTAATTAAGAAACAAAGCAGGACAAGTAATGTTATGTGATGCCCTGTACTATTGCATAAACGATGATATAAGACCTCACATCGAATTTAGCTGTTTAACGCGGTGTTAACTACTCATTACTTGCTTATCACTTTCTTTCTGGGCACTAATTTAGAAAGATGACGGCGCTCAAATGCACTGGTCTAGACCCAGCAAATTGTCGTGACTCCTCGTCAACCTGTGTGAAGTGGCTTACACATGTCGCTAGATGGAACACGATGTCGCTATAGCACAAGATCACCAGGAATAGCAATGGTGGTGATCACATGGCCTCACCTCAGATGATGAGGATGGTGATCACTCAGACTCACCAGGGATGGCGACGCGGGTGATCACTCACCTCGCTAGATGAAACACGCACCTCGTCATAGCACATGTTCACCAGGGATGGCGAGGATCGTGATCACTCATCCTCACCAGGGATGGCGACATGAGTGATCACTCATCCTCACCAGGGATGGCGACATGAGTGATCACTCACTTCGCTAGATGAGACGCACACCACGTCATAATACACATTCACCACGGATAGCAAGGATTGTGATCAGTCACTTCGCTAGATAAAACGCGTACCTCGTGATAGCACAGGTTCACCACAGAGGGTGAGGATCTTGATCACCCACACTCACCAGGGATGGCGACACGAGTGATCACTCACCTCGCTAGATGAAACGCGCACCACGTCATAGCGCAGGTTCACCATGGATGGCGAGAGTGGTGATCACTCAGACTCACCAGGGATGGCGACGCTGGTGATCACTCACCTTGTTAGATGAAAAGCTCATGATCATCGACATTGGTAATCATGCAGCCTCACATCTGCCAGATCAAAGTATGTTTTGCCAGAGAAGGTATTGCCATATGTATCTTCCCTCTAACCACAGACAAGGTGTTCATGTTGATATTCCCCTATGTATTTTTCCTGTAACCAGAGAAAAGGTGTTTATGGATAGTTGCTTTCATTTTAGAGATAACTCTATCTAAATTCAATTGATATTCTCTCTATATAATCTTGTTTGATTCAACTCTGAAGTATTACATGGAAATCAGTGTGAAACAAAGCACATTTGATACGTATGGGACTTATACTTCATGCCCACACTTCCTAGATAGGCTACATGTTGAACAGTGGTGCTGTCTCAACAACTTTGGCAATGGTGGTGATAAGTTGCCACTGTGAGTGAGAGTGAGTGACAGATGATGCAATCCTCAGAGAGCATTGACTTGGAGTGACACAAATTCACGTATTGAGTGAGACCAATGTTGGCAATGGTGGTGATAAGTCGCCATTTTGAGAGAAGATTAACAAGGAGTGATACACACTCACGCAGTGAGTGAGAGCCATGTGGCAATGCAGGTGAAAAGTTGCCATTCTGACTGAGAGTTGACAGGCAGTGGCACATACTCACGCAGTGAGTTAGATCCATTTTGGCGATGGTGGTGATAAGTTACCATGCTTTGTGAGGGATGACAAGGGGTGGCACATACTCACGCAGTGAGTGAGATCATGTTGGCAACTGTTGTGATAAATCGCCATGCCATGTGAGACTGACACACAGTGGCGAAAGATGATGCAGTGAGTTATCACTCAGAAAGGAGTCACCATTGATGACCAATCATGGCGACAGATAACGACAATTTGCTGGGGATGTACATGATATTTTGATATGGAGAAAACACAATTTCTGTATCACTCCCATATGTCTAATACCCCCAGACTGCTAGAAGAAGTGTTCTATTACAGCAGATCTGCCGTCTGAATCTAACATCCATCATCGACCATAATGGCTGACGTGAAATATTTGTACATCCATCACTGCCACTATCAGCTGACAATCAATGTTATATGGCATCAGGCATAGAAATGGCAGATGTACCAAACAATTAATAAATGATATGATAATTCTTGTCACTCAGGCCAGATAGAATTGGAAATTAAATATGTAGTTAGTATCACCAACTCATTCTTGTCATTTGTCTGGATCCTATGGTACTGTATATCATACAAATATAACACATTTTGTCTTTATTATTCTAGCATTTTCTTTCAACATATTGATTCGAAATCACTCGTTGTCATTGGTCTTTACCTGCATTCTACGACCAGCTCATTTAGCCTGCACATTCCGTTTCCTTGAACAGTAAACCTTGACAAAAAGCAGAAAGCACTGACGACAAATCTTTGAGATTCGTGCTGTGAAACACGTTGAAGAATTTTGAAATTAGGTGGGTGGTTTTACGGGCAATCATTTCGATAGAAATCTGTGTAATGCACTGATGTGTGTTTTTTTATAGTTTTTGTACGCATTTTTTTTTAATGTGGGATTAATCAGTCCTTCTTTTCCCAGGGAGGTTTTACATGACGTCGGAGGCCAATTGGTTGTAAAGGTTCATTACGAAAGCAGCATTTATTGGTAAAAAGAAACAGATTACCTCTGTAAATTGGAAGTTATTTGGTCGCATTCAGTTAAACTTCTACCTACCACCCCCCCCCTTCTTAAATAAATAGAGTTTTGATGATTTCTGAATCGATTTAATAGGGGTCAAAAACCTGCTTAATTTGCAGTATTAGGCTCAGGGGCCCATACATTCCTAAGCAAACTATTATTGTTATCTTAAGGAGCAGCCCCTGGGATTAGGTATGTTCGCAGATATTAAAGCCAGCTGTACCCTTGGGTGTTTTACAGTTGGAGTAGCAGTAGTCACAGGTGGGCATTGCTGATAGAATTAAGAAGAGAAAAGATTTTTGTCTACCATTGTGTTACTTGGAGAGAAAGAAGAAATATATGAGGTATTTTGCTTATATATGTTGGAACAACCTCCAGGAAGGTCCAATCATCGCTTCAGAGTTGATCAGGAATGATTTAAAATAATCATTATACTCTGCCAGTTGATAAGTAATCTAGTTCCTAATATGCTAGGCATTACCATTCTAACACTTAAGCTTAAATTAGATCTAGTCAGTATGACACTTGTCCCGAATAGATGTATAGGGACCCACTGTGTGACTGATGGAGCCCTCAGGCTTCACAAAGGGAGAAAAAAAGTCGCTTCCCCACCACACTTTATAGGAGGCTGTGAGCTGCCCCTATTTTAACTCTTCAAGTGCCATATGGTACTTTAATACATTATATCTATTTTCCACTATGATCCATAAATACAACCTTACTAAGAAACCTGCCAGTACTACATTCATGCATCATGCCAACCCTATGCAGTCAGTGCAGTCTTCTGCCAATAATACCAAAACCGCTAGTGGTTGTGAGCATACTATAGCTAGCACTGAATGGAGGCTACATGTAGCCCTTAAAGCATTAGGTTGCTCATCAGCAGCTCAGTGCCTCCAGGGCGTGTCTGTGTTTACTGTGCTGTTAGTTAAAGCAGACCTTTTTATTAGTCCCAAATGCTGGCACCTACGTGGACAGAGTAGTTGTAACTGCTATACATGGTCGAACGAACACCAGGTGCAAAACTCTAATGTAAGATTATATAGATAGCCTGCTGGTAATAATGATGTTTATGCTAAACAGCGTAACATATTTTGCATTGGTTTCTTATTGATATTCCCTCACTGACATGAGCAGCGGCATTAAAGAAAAGAGGCAAGACCATGGAATGAAAGTTATTTAGTCGCATTTAGTTAAATTTCTACCTACCGTCCCTCCTTAAATAAATAGAGTTTTTGTAATAATTCTAAGTCGATTCAACAGGAGTAAACTTGCTTAATTTGCAATATTAGGCTCAGGAGCACAGTCATTCCTAAGCAAACCAGTATAGTTATCTTAGGGAACAATCCCTGAGATTAGGTATGTTCCTGAAAATAGTTTGCAGATATTAGAGCCAGCTGTACCCTTGGATGTTTTACATTCGGGATAGCAGTAGTCACAGGTGGACATTGCTGACGGAATTAAGAAGAGAAAAACCTTTTGCCTACAGTTCTGTTACGCGGAGAAAAGAAAAAAGAAACAAAGGGATTTTGCTTATGTTAACTGAGGACACAACTCTTGCAGAACTGGATAGGAGAAGCTAAAGGCTGGTTCTAAGGTTAAATCAAGGGCGCATTATCTAGGATGTGTTGCCTCCCTTCATTCAACTAAAGTTAGTAGAAGTGATTATGGCCTGGAAGTTATTCAAAATAGTTATAAACGAACACTATTTTGAAATAACCTCCAGGGAGGTCCAATGTTCCATTAGATTTTACAGTTTTATCGTTCTCACGAAGGTGCACATGTAAGGCCTTATATGTTACAGATTATATTCTCTCATCAGACAAGATGAAAATAATTATCACGTCATCGCTTTAGAGTTGGTCAGGAATGATTTCGGTTTCTTATTAAGATTTCCTTACTGACATGAGCAGCGGCATTGAGGAACAGAGGGGAGACCATGCATGGAATATATTGCAACCTGTCTATATATACCCAGCAAATTGTCGTCATCTGTCGCCATGATTGGTCATCAATGGTGACTCCTTTTTGAGTGATAACTCGTTTCGTCATCTTTTGCCACTGTGTGTTAGACTCATGTGGCATAGCAATTGCTATTCCTGGTGATCTTGTGCTATGATGACGTCATGTTCCATCTAGCGACATGTGTGAGCCACTTCACACAGGTTGACGACGACTCACGACAATTTGCTGGGTAGTGAAAGTTGTCGCTTTTCCTTTTCCTCTCACTCTAAAAGCAGAATGGTAAATTCGGCAGCCTTTAAAGGTTTTCATCCTTTATGACTTACATTGAAGATATAGGCTATATGCACATATAGATAGGCATATCTCATAGGTCTTCAATGATGGACAATGAAGTAGGTGATCAATCTAGTGTAATGGAACATCTTTCTGCCATTGGAACCTTTGGCAGAAACTGTTTATTTTGTAGGGGCAGGAGAATACAACCGAGGGGGCAGTCCCAATTATAGTATTGGGTTATGATAAGTACAAAAAGGTCATATCCCCGGTAATACAAATGTCAAAGACTATGCAATAGGCCCAGTATAGTGTAAAAGGTAGGATTTTGTACACCTACTCTCCAATTGACGGTACTATACAGATCACGAGCACCCCTAAGGCGTTCTCTATGTAAGACCACCTAATGATAGGGACCTACAGTTGTTTCCATGGCAATAATATATGGCAAACGCCTATCCCCAGGCACAGAAGTGCCAAATGAATAGTCGCCTTGAAATATAGCCATCCGCAACGACATGACCATTTGATCATCGACTTACACACTTAACCCATAATGTAAAGCTGCAAAATTAGCACCAAGTGCAAAATAAGCAGGTAAGCCTTGGCAGGGCAGGTTGGATATAGTCCATCTTGGTGTTGGGGTGCTGAGGCAGGGTGGGCTTCTGAGGGAGTGATAGATCAACGCATGCAAACTAGCCACCAGGCAAATGGAGGCTCAAGGACGCCGATTGCAGCGACACCTATTATTAAGTAGGGTGAGGGATGGACGTCACCGAGGGCTAGCTCCCTTCCTTACTTCCTTCTCATATCTGTCCATCTCGATTTCCTGCTTCCCCTCCAAAGTAGCCCAGTGGAGTGGCAGGTGAGGGGATGGTGAATGTGTTAAAGGGGTTATGTTTTGTACTAAAATTGTGTGTAGATACTCTTGTTAATCATTGACCTGGAGGATACAATATGTTTGCTATAAACTGAAATCTATGTCATTACATGTGTTCACCTATATGCATGCGCCTTTCTCTTATAAGGAGAATATGAAGCTACTAACAGTTCTATTATCAGTTTAAACATGACACTACAGTGTATTAAATGTCATCAACCTGCCCTCCTTTCGATTCGATGCAGTCAACTGCTATTGAAAAGGGCAGATTCCAATTGCGGGCAATCCTTTCGATATAGAGCCCTAGGCTACGCAATTTTGCATAGCAAAGGAATTTATAATGGTGATAATAGTTATCATAAAACATGGACATATGTCAACTTGCAAGTTGATACACAACATTTAAGGTTGAAAGTTTTTTATTGCCAATTCACAAATTATGCATAAGTGATAAAATCTGACAATATGGTGAATCCTTATAACCATACCCAATTTCTGTTGTTCAACACATTTTAATGAGTATAATGATTAAAATGTATATGGATGAAGATGGAGCATACAATTCGTAAATAATGTGTAACAACTAAGTAGAGTTATATACACAGAAGTAACAGTGCTATATGTACAATCGACGAATAAATACCATTGTGAAGGTTGGAGGAGTTTAGGCCTCCATACATAAGAATAACCATATAGGCTTTTATTAGCTTTTTTACAGTGTAATTATTATAGGGGAACTTAATGTATATTCATATGCAATAATATATGTTTCACGTAAGCACTGTAGTAAATCTCCAGTGTTATTATGTTGGCTATACTCAAGAAACATCAGCAGCAGCAAATTACAAGGTAAAAATTCATTATTATTTCTTCTATACCAGAGACAATTGAGTGTCTGCATTATGAATAAGGACCCAGTTAGGTCATTACAACCCATCCAGGGCTCCCATCATTAAGTATAATAGGCCAGCATCATTAGATGGAGTCCTTACAACCCCTCCCAACGGTGTGGGTCTATCACTTACAGATTAGTGGGGAGAAAAGAACCCAATAGGTGAGGTCATTACGACCCATCCCTTTGGAATCTCCTCACACACTCTCTCTTCAATCATCATCTGTCTCTGTTGGATTCCTACTAGGCTTATTTAGATCTACTATGGTATTTACTCTTTTCTTAAAGGTAAACTTACCCTTGCTTAATTGATACCAAGAGCCCTGATCAGGTCATGTTCCTGGTCGCACTCTCTTTATTTGGATGTCGGCCATTGAATTGAGACAGGGCCAAACATGACCCGACTGATTTCAAAGCCATGCCCTTCTTATCCATCATGTCAATTACACACAGTCTTCCTTATTTTACACATAGGTTAAAGGTGGAAAGCATCACATGTCCCACCATCTATCGTGAACCAGTTCCTTTTTGATAATATGAATGAGTGGTTGACACATTTGATAGCCGGAGCAGCGACGCATCAAAATAAAACAATCTATGACGCGTGAGACCCTAGATTCACTTGTTTAATATTCATAGAAAATCCATGATCATTAAAATCTAGTCTCCAGCACCGGACATGCCTCTTTACTTTTCACTTTGATGACGACAACGCGCCAATGTTTGTACTGAGGTGGTAAAAGATGAAAACCGTTAATAACTAGTGGAACCCCATTAATACTATTAGTCATGTTCTTGGATTGAGCTGTGTCTTGATTTATGATAGGGGGAAATGGGGATTATAGTGAGACATGGACGTGGAACGAGATAAAAAAAAGGGATAGGAGAGTGGGACAAACGGATGGAGGAGATGGAATTAGTTCTGAGAGAGAAAGTGTGTGTGTGTGTGTGTGTGTGAGAGAGAGAGAGAGAGAGAGAGAGAGAGAGAGAGAGAGAGAGAGAGAGACACACACACACACACACACAGACAGAGAGACAGGGAGAGGCAGAGAGACAAAGACAGAGAGATATTGACACACAGAGAGATAGACAGGGAAACAGAGAGAGACAGAGAGACAGACAGAGGCAGACAGATATGTAGAGACATAGAGAGAGATACATAGAAAGGAATAGAGAGAAACAGAGTGCGACACACAGAGATCTATAGAGACAGAGACATGGAAGGTGGGAAGAATAGTGTGGAAAAGCATGCTTGAAAGATGGTAGGGAAGGGACTAATTAAATCTGCCTTATATCGAAGCAAAATAGTGTTGACAAATCTACCTTACAGTAGGCGTAACGTTGAGCTCGAGTAACTATTTCAGGTGGCTCCACCCTTTCTATGTTTGGTGATATAGATAGAGGCCCAGAAAACATAATTATTTGTATTAGCTTTGATTGATACGCTATGTGTCTTTATACCTAAACTCGTGCATTAGCTTCCCATTTGATTGGTACTTCATATCTGAGGCCAGGGAACTGGGGCCAGATACATCAGAACAAGCTATGCCACTTTATATAAATAGGATCAGGGTCCTTTTGGTATTTATGTTAGCACAAATGTTGTTACATTATCATAGTAGACTTAAGCATCATTTACAATGATTAATTTTGTGATTTCCAGATAAGGCGGTCCATTACCAAGCTCTATACCAGACAAGAATACAAGCTTTGATATTCGCGTGGTTGCAAATTAGGTAGCTGTCTAGAGTATAGGATTCTCTCAAATCTAAAGTGTCGGTCTAGCCTTGTTATCACTGTCTGTGCAGAAGATCAGTGAAAAAGAAAAAGAAGTCTAGAGAACAGCACATTAGCACCATGATGGGTAGAAGATAAGAACAGCATTGCTTGTAGGTGGATATAGCCAGAAGTAAAGCCACATGTGCATATAACAATGTTTAACACCACGTATCCCAGCAAATTGTGGTCATCTGTCGCCATGATTGGTCATCAATGGTGACTCCTTTTTGAGTGATAACTCATTCCGTTATCTTTTGCCACTGTGTGTTAGACTCACGTGGCATAGCAATTGCTATTCCTGGTGATCTTGTGCTATAACGACGTTGTGTTCCATCTAGCGACATGCCTGAGCCACTTCACACAGGTTGACGAGGACTCACAACAATTTGCTGGGATGGTTGTTAAATTGAGCAGTGGTCTTTGCCGTATATCTTTAGGTGAAGTATTCGTCTTACATCAGACATGCACCAGGCGGCAAGCATCGTTGTTATGTTTGGGAAATGATAATACAATTAAAAGTGGCATTATCTTGGGAAAAGACAAATAAGCTAACTCTGCACTTAGCGTCCCTACCCTTCTTTTTTGTCTCGGATACCCATTGCAAAATGGTAAAATGATTGATGTTTGTATAGAACTTATGGAGTGATTTACAAGGTACTGTACATTATACCAATAACATGGGCGTGGAAAGCAGGGGGGACATGCCCCCCCCCCCTTTCTGGCCAACTCCTCAAAAGGTCAAAACTAAAAGGTCAAGCAAAGGGAGGTCAAAAATTGCAGAAAGCCCCCCTGGCCCCACCCACTCTGAAACTGCTTCCCACGCCCCTGAATAATATACATAATCCTAATATTCACCTTCATCATTAACTACTCTATCTCAAATCATTATCCCTTCCTTCCCTCCTCAACACAACCCTCAGATCCCTACCCAACGTGCAACAGGCGAGCTGCATCAACTTATTAGTGGATCGTTCAGGAAAGCCTCCGCCAGGGGGAGTGAGCGCTGAAGCGTCCCCTAGTGAGCAAATTTGGAGGTTGATTGTCTATTGATCATCTTACCATCGCATCCCCCACGTGCTGAGAGTGGCAATAATATGGGAGATGTTGGGGACAGTGTTATTAATTAGTGGGCTAACTGTCGCCAGACCTTATTAAGTCTCATTACAATTAGACCATCCTTTACAAGTCACTTTCCTGGAGTGAAAAGAAATTGCCTTTGGCCTTGAGAGTGATTCATGTGCTCTTTTCCCTACGCACAGCAGGGCATTTCTCAACAATGCTAAATAACACTATTGAGAAATGCTCCCCTGGTGTGTACAGGTGGAGGTGGTACAGAAAATGGCAAGTGAAGGTAAATCTCATATATAAAAAAAAGTAAATTGGAGTGATTCTGTTCATTCATTTACAATTTATTTATTTCAACTGACTATAACAACAAACCTATTGACTTCCTTGAACTAGTTCCCACTGCTAATTTAAGACATGTTGGTTAGGTGAAAAGGGTTTTCCTAATGCTCCAGCCCTCTCTCCTCTTTTCCTCCCGACTGTTGGAATGCATGATATGGCATATAACATTATCGTCAGACTTGCTATCTGACAGTTCGTTTCCTTATCTTATTTACCTTTCGGTAATACAGACTATGTTCCACAATCGTGCCACGGGAAGTCAAGGGAGGCATTTATGATATAAAATCAAAAGAAATAGTTCGTGTATCAAACTTCATAATACGAGTTGGCAGTACTAATTAAGATAACACATATTTTTGTCGCCTGATATGACTATAGGAATGTGAACGAAAATGTACATTTGTCTTAAGCCTAATAGGGATAGTTGAAACCATTCGACCTCACCTCCTGACTCCCATCTCAACGAGGTGTGGCTATTTGGTTTGGGGTATTTTCACACCATCATTTTTGAGCTTGATATATTCTAATAGTATCTAACCAGGTTGACCTCAAAAGATCAATTTAATCAGGACAATAGCACGACAAGGACTAATCAAGGTAGGTTTATCTATAGTCCTACGTTCATATTGTCAGACAGTTTAGGATTTCAATCAAGGATTTCATTGGTGAAAATCTGAAACCTCAATGACCAGTGTCAGTATATACCTCAATCTGATGGACCACTGGAGAAATAGTTTCTTTCATAAAACCTTATCAGTGATTATTGGCTAGTTGTTTAACTCGGCAGGTGTCATTGATTCCGCACCCCCCTTGGATCTCACACCTGGACGCCCCCTCCCCATCTAGAATATGGATGGAAGATGTGTATTATAATTATATTATGTTAATTGTCCTAAAGTCTTGGCTTTAGTATTAATGTTAGGGATAGAGTTAGGGTTAAGCAAAGGGGATGTATTATGTACCCTAACCTGGGGTGCGCCTTATAGGTGGGGGTACTAACTTTTGCGTACATAGGATGATGAAGCCAGTATTTATGTTCCCACACTGCATGAGGTATAGGGATCTTTCCCCATTTCAACACTACTCCACCTTGCTGCTACTTTGAGACCGTCCTTTATTACAAAACCTGAACCCTTCACAGGTCAACATGGTGCACATATTATGGTGCTGCTGGGTATCTTGTAATGGTCAGCCCAGCTGCAGAAGATGGTGAGCTCACTTCTGTGAACCGCCCTTTGTGAGATGTTAGCTATTGTCTTCATAACATGAAATACCTTACTTCCTAGTACGACTCTTATATACCATAATTATGCATCATGAGGGTGATGTCAGTGGCAGACATCTGAATAGACAAACCGAGAGGATATTCCGCGGGCCCTGTCATGGGCTATCTTTCCTGCTCAAAGTTGTATGAATTAATATGCCATCGGAGATGGCCATTCTATGTCAGTCACTTCTGAACACATCAGGAATAGCTTCTTTCATAAGACCAGTATTAGTTGGTTGTATAAATTGGCAGGGGTCATGAATTCCACCCCCTGGATGGTCAAATTATATGGTTCATCTGTTTTTTAACGCCAAATTTGGTTGAATGTATGTACACAGAAAACCTATGGTTAAAAATGTGATCAGTAGTGATCACTTAAGGGTGCTCAATCTGATGAGGACTGGGGGAGCACCCTGGTTATCTTTGGGTGATCATATGTGATCACTTTAGGTCATCATTAGAATTATCTTTGGATTACCCCCCCCCGCCAAAAAAAAAAAAACCAAAAAAAAAAACAAACAAACAAACAACAAAAACCTTTATTGAAGTGTATATCCAACCTTTTGGGATTGACTCGATATAGCATAGATTTGTATTTTACTGATGTGTGCTTATTTTTGAATGAGACTTTTCAAAACAGAAAAGGTGTCTAAGCTCTGATTGTATCTATTTTGCATTCACTTTATTCTAACAATGTACATTTTTGTAAAATATGTTGCTCTTGGCCTTCATGATTTCATTGTCAATGTCTGTTTGATCAATACTTCAAATATATAAAAGTCAAAACATGCCCTTGAGTATGAATCAAATATAACACATAGTTGTATAGTAGGGGCCTCTGGTGGCAGAAACGAGATACTCAAAATGATGACCTTTACTCATCTATTAGGAAAGATCACCAAAGTCATCTACATTGATCATTTTCTACTAGTCCAGGTTTTCTGTGTACACTTAGGCCGGCTTTGCATGAGTATTCATTGAGAAACCATTATCTGGGGTGATCCAAGAGTACATCAGGCTTTCTAGAGACGGTATAGGCTACAGGGTATTTGCATCGCCATCAAAGCCCCATAATAATCCAGAGTTATAGCAATCCAGTAATCGAACCATTAAACACGTGCCAGCTCTAGAATACCAACTGGGACTTTAAACAGGCGTTAAAAGTCACCAACCCAGGTTATAAACCATTGCCCCAGCTTTAACCTGTCAGGGGAGTAGCCTTTAATGAATCTGATAATCAGGGTGGACACGTAAAGTAGGCTTACAGTTTACAGGGCAGACAGTGCAAGGCTGAGAGCCTGCATGGAGGCCACTGCCGATAAACCCCATTACTTAGTTTCACCCATGCTGGGTTTTTGTATGCAGCAGATAATATCTGGTAAATCAGCCTTTACCGTGAACCCGGTCTCCCTGAGCCGCCTGTGGGGAGGATACATCTGTTTAGTTTGGGAGAGGGACCTAACTTTATGACGCCCAGCAGGGTCACGTCCACTCAATAGGTTCCAAATGGGCTGATGGTTGGCTGCGGAATGAAGCCAGGTGTGGAGACAAGGAGGGGCGCCCCGGAAGGAACTGCCACCATGGCCAGTTTGATGGTGATTTTACCTGGAATAAGTAGTCTAATCTAGATAGGATCACAACTCTGCTGCTGCGGCATGTTGAAGAGCTGTGCACTTGGATGTTTACTGTTGATCAGAATAGTTATCAGCCATTGCTGTGGGATGCTCATCAGATTGGGGTAAATAGCATTTTCTTGGATATTATACATCAGGTTGCTATTTCTATCAAGGGTATAGGTCACAGTGAGGGCGGAGCAGCCAAAAAGTGTCGGGGGTGGGGGTTTAAATTTTGGTTATTTTCCATAGAAGCTATAGGGTCATCATAAAAAAAAATACGTCACGGATTCACTGTATAAGGTTCAAGCTGGCCTGCATTGATTCACCATAAGACCTCATCGTCTAAAACAGCAGTTAGGATAGTGATGGTATCGACTTCAGAATGGTTGCATGTTGTCCAACCAACCACAAAGTCCAGCATATCTTACAGCTTGATCTACATGTTTGTTCATTGACATTGCTCCTGATTAGTGAAGTTCGTCTAACTAGTTTAACGGTTGGTATAATGCTTGTCCTTTGTGTTTCTGGCCCTGGTTCCTCTCATTGACTTAACGCGGAAGCCATCCCAGCTGAGGCTAATTCCAGCAGCTGTGGCGTCTACTGGGGCTCATTACAATTCCCTCCTATCCCTCAACAAGTCACTTGCTGGTCACAGGCGCCATTTGCAATCTGACTACTCCATGTTCGCAGCTCACGGTTCTCACCCACTGTTTTACCACCTGGGGGTTATTTCTTAGGAGCTTACTTGACTAGGGCATCCTTCAAGTTCCATCATAGCTAACATGCAAAACCAAATGGGCATTTGCTCTAGTAGGCAGGTTTACAGTGACCAATACATAGGAGCCTGGAGCTCTAGTAGTCCCTTTGGAAATGGCCACCTTAACTCAGATACATCCCTGGACGACAGAAAAGATGAAAGATAGTGGAGGGCTCTGCCTTTAATCATGGTCCCATTATGGGATGCCGGTGCTGCATTCACAGGAAATCTGAAGGAATTTGTAGAAAATTCATCACGTCGTTGTTGACGAGGGAGCCCCTCCCCTTCCTCTGTAACAGATGGGACATGCCCGAGGGTAGATGGTACCTGATATGTATATACTATACTATGTAAGAGCTGAACCTGTGAGATAAATTGAATAGATAGTAGCTGAATTTGACTGGTTTAAGAAGTAACCAAGCGTACCAAAATTACAAAACTACTACTTTGAATTGCCATTTCCCACATTTTGCTAAGACACCTGGAGTCAAGCGGGAGTCAAGCATTATCATAAGCCGCCAATATTGACTTTCTCTGCAATTCGGTCAAACCCTCTTGGTGTGATTTTATTGCCTCTGGTAATCTTCATCTTAACATTAAATGTAGAGAGAATCTAGGCCCCTTTAAAACTGTCTTCAGAGTCACAACAATAGTGTGGGAGCACTGGCAAAGTTGAAGTCGTTCCATATCTTGCTCATTACCTTAAAGTCCAGTTGTACAACTTTGTAGGAGATGGAATAGCAAAAGTGAGGTTTTGTCATTCCATCAGTGGCCAGCCCCCAGATGCCAAGGTTTTCACATTCACAGGCCCTCCTTGTTACGGCAATTCAACTTTGCCCTGCTCGACTCCTAATGTCCTCCTGTGTGCCCTTCTTATCTTTAACCACATTTCAAAGTGAGCTCTGTCACATCGTGTTAAACTTTAAATTCTCAAACCACCATGACACTCGAAGTTGTTGAACGTCCCAAATGCCCAAGGGGCAATGCCCTACTTGACGGCGTCTACAATAGAAAGGTGATTCAACATGAGAACCCTCTTTAAAAAAAGGTGTAGTAGTATTTACCTTACTGAAATAAGTATAGAGGTTCCTTGTCATGATGTTCCCCTGATAAAACATTCCTTTCCAAATACCCCTTTCCTTCAACATTTTGACTGTGCCTTATTTTACTGGGCCTTGAACATTACATTTTGTTTTTCTCTACCTCAATGCACCACCACAGTTCCATTACCAGAAGGCTCCATTTTGTCCTCTTAATCGCTTCCTTTTATTTCTCACCATCTGCTATCTCTATGCTCATCACACCGTGCCTATTACCCTTCCCCACCCTACCTTAACCCGAGTCGCCCGCCATCCCCTTTGTACTTTATCTGGTACCTGAGGCGTCTTTCACTCCACCACCATGTCTTTGCCACCACTCAGGAGTTGCTCATTTGCTTATCGACAGTGCACCCACCCTCAGCTGCTCCCTGCCAACTATGAGCTGCTCCCAACTACGCTCATTACCCGTACGAGCAACTCTTCATAAGTTCATAAGGTGCTCATATTGTTTTTGAGCTTATTGCTTCTGGGTGAAAATCCATTATTCTAATCACACTACCAGTACTCCTTTGCATCCCACCATTACCACTCCAACTTCCAACTTCCACCCTTCAGTCTTCCTTTCTGACTAAGCCCCTCTAGGAAGGAACATCCAGAAACCCCTTTCTTAAAAAAAGATATTAACGACACCAAGAAATATACAGAAGGCAAGTCTAAGGTAAAATAAGGTGCACAGGTTGACAAAGGTCACATTCAGTTACTATAAACTCGCTTGATTGGTATATGGGGATTCTCTTTTAAGCCAGTCCAGCAGCTTACCTCTGAATGCAATGCCTGTTCGGACCATGCTTTGATCTGGAAATAGTATGGGAATTCCATAAAGTAGCAAGTAGCTGGCGTGGCCATTGTCCTGGGGGAATTCCTAGTCATGCAGTGAGGTAAAATAGGCGACCCATTTCGTCCATTTGCCTCTGATCGTCTGGAACCGACATGAGCACGGACACCAATCTATAGACCTGTCTTGAAGTCTGTTACAGAAGTTTGATCAACACAATATCATCTTGCAACCCCTGGAACGATTTCTATTTTCTATGAACAAAGCAGGCAACAAGCTATACAAAAAGAACTGCAATAATGCGGTTATACATTGAGCCAATCCTCTCTTACTTATACCAACTAACCTGCACCTGATGTGGTCTGAATGCATAATATAGATCTGTAGGCCATTTCATAACATACCGAAACTGCTCCCCTTCATATGGTAGTGAGAAGAGTCATTGTACTGCCATTAGTGCTAAACTAGCAGTCACTAATGTTACACCTGTAAGTCCACTGTACGTCCTACCAATCCTTATGTGAATACTACATGAGTGCTAACCGTACTGAGCAGCCATAGGGCATTACCTATGATCTCCCACTAAAGTTTTGAGGGTTTTATATCGCCGTGACTACACTACTAATACCTTAAGAAATGGCCCCCTGAATAAAAATCCATCCTACAAGCCTTGCTATAAGGCTATGTTTTCTAATGTTATGTACTATTCTATAGATATAGGAGAGGCTTCAAAAGGTTGAGAAATTTTTCTAGTCTGCTGCCTCAGATCCAAAGCTAATGCTATTAGGAATTCAAGAAATCAGTGTACCATCCCAGTAAACACAAAACTTTATCCAACTCGGCAAATTGGTTGATATCAATCGTTTGACCAACTAAAAAAGTGATCTTCTGGTTACGTTAGGTGGACGCTTAGGTAGAGTTTATGTGGTTTATTATGGTGCAATGTAGCAAATATATGTATGTATACCTCTTTTTCGATTTGTTTCATATGTGAACTCAGAATATTCATATTGAGACATCAATGGTCACAAAAGAGGTTATACTGACTTACCAAACAAGTGCCTCCTATCACCATTGGCACCTAGGTTGGCTTTATGGCCACATAGCTCGATTCCTGCCTCTATATCCACAGGTTATCACAGCATTCAAATCCTGGAGTCAGGATCTTTTGAAAATGGCTATTCTATTTTTCTCATTAGAGAAGGTAAGCTCAAACCTAATGTAATTTTACATTTTATAATGTTATTGGCTCAGATGTCCCAAGAGGTTTCTTTGACTCTTCCTTGCACGTGAAGTCACATGAAATTGTAGTAAACATTCTGGAACATATTCAGGATATAACATTTTCAGATGATTCTATGTAGGACAACTACGTAGTTGATACCTAGAGACATGTTCATTTAGGTACATACAATGCGTTTACTGGGATTCCATATAAGGTGGGTTACTGCAAATAGGTTTCATATCAACTCCATCAAGGCAATCAAAGTTTACAAATACCAATGGCCCAAATTATAGTGGTACATATAGCATACAATAGCTATAATAGCATACAATTAATATAATATATATGCTACGCACACTATTTGAATGATCAAATACTGAGGAAAAGGTTTAATTCACTAATTCGCATTGGCAATAGAAGCAGGAAACATTCGGTTTTTCCTCTTTTTATTATTCTGGTAGGCAGCCTCTGTGGTAGGTTGTCAGGCCTTGGTCAGTCCGACCAAGGTCTATCTCTGGTGTTGGATAAGTGGCTTTAGAGGGCTTCAGCCTGGCAGGGTGAATGTGTCTAAGGCTTGCTGTTAGCATGGAAAGGGGATGGGGATGGGTTAGGGATGGAAGCAGGAAGAGCTTGGAGGAGAATCGGTGGAATGAGGGGCCAGAGGGGAATATATAAAGCAGTGACAAGAAAAGAGTAGGTTGGGTTCTGTAATAGACGTTATTGAACGAGTTGAACTGCTCCAGTGTATTGAATGGAGGAGGCTGAGTGAATGGGACAATGAGGATAGCTGATAACAAATCCACCTTGCCAAAGGACATATCTCCACAAGCTGGAATTCTGACTGTATCGAATTGGATGGTGATGAATTGTAGTTCGGGTTTGAGTACCAGTTCTATGTACAACATTATTATTACTATCTATCATATAAGGAGGGCATGCTGCTTGAATAAACCACAATGTCAGAGAAGGCCAAAAAAGGTAAAAATAAATGCCGTATGTGTCTACGAATTGGTGTTACATTAATGCTAAGGGAACCATTGGAAAATTCATAAACTATACTATTGTCATGTCTGAGCAGCTCTGCAGAAAGGATAGTCCATGCTGGCTGTAGAAATCATCCTTACTCTTTCGCTGTTTATAAAGGTTACAAAACTGAATCGATAAAAGAAGGCATAAAGCTGAAATACAGAACCTATACCCCCCCCCATCCATTGTGGTGAGGAACATGTTTCTCTTTGGCCACAGACAAATCAATCTTAAACTGGAATAATCATCTTTTCTTCTTGGGTTGCAGCTGCCCATACTATTCAAAGGGACCTCGTGATGCTATTCATATAATAATGGCAAATGGAAGCTTACATGTTTTATCTCTTAGATAAGTCATCCTTCCAGGTCCCGTAACACACCCCACCTTACAACCCCCTGTGAGTCCATCCTATTGTAGACCCACAGGTCATGCTAGTTCATACCAATAGATCAAACCCCTGTGAGCCTCCCATGCCTCTTTATCTCAAGATACCATTTAACCTCTAAAAGCTGATCTTTATAGTTACCCCCATTATGCGGATATATTCAATGCCATCTACTACTAGCTCTGCTACTGATATCATCACCTTTATGTAGTCTGGTAGCATGCCCCAGAGTTCTATGTGACGCAGTTTTAGCATCGAAAAGGAGCTTTGACTGCACCCAATCGGGTGTTAAGGGCCTGGCTGGCTGCAGGCATATCAAGGGCATACATAGATAGAGGTTTGACATGCACGTTGCTCCCATTGTATATACATTCAATTCAATTCAAAATTCTTCATTTAGGCTGCATTGGGGCGACAAGTGCTATGGCCTGAGTTGCCCCTATAGAGCAAGTCTCAGTTCAAAAATAACAGAGAAACAGTCATTAGCAATCTGTTACATCATATGTAGCAAGATCGTCATAACATCACACCTCGACTCGAGGTCTGTCGTGCAATTATGTTTCTTATACATACATGAGTATGCTCATATGCATATCCACTTATAAATAACAATACTTGACATTTGACGTATTTTCTACTTGTCGTAATAGGTTGTTAGTCATGGCTTACCTATGCTGATTTTTATAAAAGTTGGTATGAGTAATTAGCAATACTTGGAGGGTGTTGCTCCTATTGTAAAAAGAGCTGTGAGTATGTGCCCTCTTTTCTAAACAAGTCGTGCACTGCTTCCCCTAAGTAGTTGCACTCACCACATTTGTCTGAAAAGTCACCTGCCTTGTTTAAAATAGAGAGAGCTGCACTACCAGGTACCTACTCATGTCACACGCACTATAGTTTATTATACTGACTGACTTCTCCCAACTAGGTACCTACTCAAATCCCCCTTTTTTAGCACCGTACTTGAATGGCCACTTGTGAGCAACAAAAGGGACAAGTTATAGCTACATGAAAAGAAAGGACTGAAAACAAGGGCATTTTTAGCCAGCTCTTCCTTTTGCTATAGGAGCAACACCCTCCAGGTGTTTTAGGTGATGGCAATTGCAATAGAAGTCAAGAGATAATGTACTCAGGAGCATGTTGCTCCTATGGTAAAAAGAGCTGTCAGTAGGTACCCTTTTTTCAAAAGAAGTCCCGCTCTGTTTCACCATTCAATTTGCACTCACCACATTAGTCTGAAAAGTCACCTGCCTTGTTTAAAACAAAGAAAGCGGCACTATCAGGTACCTACTCATGTCACACACTCTAAAGAATGTTATACTGACTGACTTCCCCCCAACTAGGTACCTACTCAAATCCCCCTTTTTTAGCACCATACTTGAAGGACCACTTGTGAGCAACAAAAGGGACAAGTTATAGCTACATGAAAAGAATGGACTGTAAACGAGGGCATTTTTAGCCAGCTCTTCCTTTTACTATAGGAGCAACACCCTCCAGATTACACCAGGGGGTGGTCGTGGAAATATTTAATAATAAACAGGGTGTGGGAGGAGAGCAATATAGGGCAGGTTACTCAGTCATACATATTCTAAAGATGTCAAAAATTAGGAGAACACTACATGCTGCTTAACCTACATGGGGAAACTTATTAATACATGGGTAGGTTAAGTACCTGTAGGAATGTCGCGGGGCTCTCTCTCTCTCTCTCTTTCTGAGCAGCTCTGCAGAAAGCATAGTCAATGCTGGCTGTAGAGATCTTCCTTACTCTTTGGCAGTTTATAAAAGTCACAGATTGGGTTGGGATCCATAACAGAAGGAATAAAGCAGAAATACAGAACCTATGCCCCCATCCCCCTGTGGCCAAGAACATGTTTCTCTTTTGCCATAGACAAATTGCACTTAAACTGGAATATTCATCTTTTCCTCTCAGGTTACAGGTGCCCATAGGATACAAAGGGACCCTATGATGCTATCCATAAATAGACTCTCAGGCCAATTGAAGCTTACATGCCACCGTGTACATGCTTTATGTCTTAGCTAAGTCACCTTTTCCCACTATCCTCCAGGTCTATCTTAAACTGGAATAATCATCTTGTCCTCTTGGGTTACAGTTGCCCATACTATTCAAAGGGACCTCATGATGCAATCCATATAATTATTCCTGAGGCAAATGGAAGCTTACATGTTTTATCTCTTAGATAAGTCACCTTTCCCCATCATCCTTCCAGGTACTGTAACACACCCCACCTTACAACCCTCCGTGAGTCCAAACTATTGTAGACCCACAGAGATCAAACCCCTGTGAGCCTCCCATGCCTCTTTATCTCAAGAAATCATTTACCCTCTAAAAGCTGATCCTTATAGTTACCCCATTGTGCCAATATAGTCGTTGCCATCTACTGATAGCTCTCCTACAGATATCACTACCTCTATGTAGCCTGTCATGCATGTCCCAGAGTTTTATCTAAAGCAGTTTTAGCATCGACACTGGGCATTGACTGCCCAATGGGGTGTTAAGGACCTGACAAGCTGTGGACATATCAAGGCCATACATAGATAGTGGTTTGACATGCACTATGCTCCCATTGCATATACATGTACTAAGGATATCAAAACTAGGAGAATACTGCATTTATGTGAGCTTTCTCATATCATGATGGTTAATCTACATGGGGCAACCTAGTACATGGACAGGTTTAGTAGCTCTCTCTCTCTCTCTCTCTCTCTCTCTCTCTCTCTCTCTCTTTCCTCGCTCTGTCAGGCACGTAACTGGAGGGGAGGAGTGAAAGGAGAATAAACATCCCCTCAGGTCTAAAAGAAGTTCCAACTAATTTGATGTAAAAATAGATATGATGAGCTACAAACCGCTTTATCGCATGTTGTTACTATTTTATGACCCCCCCCCCAAAAAAAAAAAAAGAAGAAAAGATCTCGAATGCGCAAAGATAAATCACGTAACTCATTTTATATTAAATTATGTTTCACTGAGTGATTCAATTCCACTAAATCACAGAAATCGAACAGCTCCACATTGCGGTTTGGTACAGAGGTACAATTGATATTTACCCTTTTCTCTAGTTTCTCTCCCTTTTCTCACACTCCTTGCTCCCAGTTTCACCTTTTGTCATCTCTTTTCATCAATGAGCTCCAAGCACAACAAAATTAGTTTGTTTACATCAAGGTTCACAGTGATCTATCTGATAACATCATACTAATGACTGATCACATACTGGTATGCCCCGGCAATGTCATGTGAATCCCGCCTCACCACAAGTCAGTTATAGCATGTGAATACCATGACAATTCAGGAGGGTATCTCAAAAAGATTGGGAAACCAGTTCTCACCGTAACTATTTGATCCTGCAGTTCTCCTACATTTCTCACCCTAAGAACAGACTTCCCTGCTTGACTTCTGCTACAAGTGAACTGCACGGAAATAGGTCGAGTTGCAAAATAAGAGACTGGACCCCTCCTATACCACTCCTATAACTGACTCCCTCTTTACAATACAAGAGGGAATCCACTCCAGAAGGTCAGTGAGTTCAATTTTGGAATTATCACCTCCGACAGGATCAATTCCAAATCTTTTTGAGATACCCTCCTCAGACCCCCTCCGGCTGTGCTTTGTAGTAATCAGAGTTGTGTGGGCCGAGTTGTGTATCCTACTGGAAGTGGCCAGTTCGTCATGGGCTGTACCTCTCTACGCCAGTCACGACATCTGGCGGGAAG
Organism: Acholoe squamosa; assembly: GCA_949317995.1. Lineage (NCBI taxonomy): Eukaryota > Metazoa > Annelida > Polychaeta > Phyllodocida > Polynoidae > Acholoe > Acholoe squamosa. The sequence continues at coordinate 37,463,556 of OX439040.1, read as the reverse complement.
GTCAAAGCCCCTTCCCTGTCCCTGTCCATAGCTCCTTATCACTTCCCAGTAAACACCATGACAAAGTATTACGTAGCGTTGTAGTATGGCTAGCTTTGGTTGATACCGTCTGAATTACCTTTTTATGCTTTGTATCTGGATGTTCCAACGTGAAGATTTATTTACATTCTACAAATGTCTAAAATGTATATTTCTTCCTTACTCAGATTTATAAAAAACATAGTTCAAAAATTGTAGTTAGAGATAGTTATTTGTATTTTGAGTTAGTAGTCTAGTTCAATAGGTTCTCAAAATGGGCTCTGTATGGTATTCTTGGGGAATGTGTAAACTATACATTTTTGGAATGCAATAGGGATCCCTGAATCTAAAATTCACAGGAGTTCAAAACGAGTTATGATCCTAATGTCAAAAGTATTTCAGAGATTTTGCTGGGATTGAACAAAACCCCTAGATTTGAAAATCTTTCCTCTATCGAGTACAATGGTAGCAAGTAGATCTAGGCATCAGATATGGAAGTTCTAGGGTTCACCTTGATGGATTTTTTTACCAACGTTTTTCAGGGCTTTTGGCAGGGGAAAACGTAGAAAAACATATTTCTGATGTGTATGCATATAGAACGTAACTAAACCTTAATGTTGAAACGTCCATATACCAAGCAAAGTATGTAGATGACTCCAAAAGTCTATGTAGATATACCTCTGTTCAACGTTCATCATGTTTACTGGGTTTAACTGTTATGTTCTAATGCCCTATCATGACGCATGAATGCAGCCGTGATGAGTAACTTATCAGGCAGTCATTCCAGGGTCATAACCAGTACTGCTGAGTAACTCACCCTCACTTTGGGAGAATGATGTAAGCCGCACCTGGGCCCTGAAATGGTTGCCAACCTTAGTCTATATACTAAAACCTCTCGTATATATGCTGCACCCTAATTCCTTGGAGGTGCTATAAGCCGCACCAGGGGCTTAAAATTGTCTATTTTATAAGCTGTGGCTTACGTGGGGATTTTCGGTACACTATGATGTACTAATGTAATATTATCTGACAGCACTATATTCGTATATACTGACAAAAGGACATGATAGACTCATATGTGACCATTAACAGCTTTTTGAACAGAAATCATGATTACAATTGGACCATAATGCTATGGGACTTGTGATCACTGTGCAGGGCAGAGACAGGTTATTGTAATCAGGCTGCAGCTACAGGCAGGTGATGGTAGCGAGCCTCGTTTTCAGGTCCAACTAGGTCATGAGGTCACACACAGCAATGGCGGTGCCCGTTAGCTGACTGTTGGCCGCCCATCGGCAGTGATAGTGGATTTAAAAAGATTTGGGATTAATATTGAAAAAGATAAACATACTCCAAGCTCAAATAGAACCAGATAGCTGGGGAGGGCTAAGGATACTATCCCTATGCTGTCCATCAATGACCGCCCAGGTAGAAAAATACTATAGCAAATCTATAGGAAAACTATATACTATGGTAAGTTTACTATAGTACTTTCACCTACTAGAGTAAATAATATAGTATACTCTGGTATATTTACTATAATAAAACACAGTATCTACTCTAGTATCATAGTAGTTTGAACTATGATATACTGTAATATTAACTGTTCTATACTATGATACATTTTAGGAACTCAGTCTAGTTTACTGCAGTAATACTCTGGTATACTACAGTAATCCCAACATTGTACTATAGTTATTGTACATCTACTATAGTAAACCATGGCATATATTATACAATGGTATACTATAGTATAAAACATACTATGTTACCAACCAGAGTATCTACTACAGTAAACTAGAGTTATAACTGTAGTTTACCATAAAAAAAAAACACACACATATAATCATTACGTTATTGTATGCATTGGGGGGGGGCAGTAGATAAGCTAGCCATCCATTTCATCAATTCCTGAGGGCCTGTTTATTTCATCTATTTTCCTGGAGAGTGAGGTCGGATCTAGGGGCTGAGACTAGGTCTAGGAGGCTAGGGCCAGGTCCAGGAGGCTTGGGCCCAATCTTCCCATTTGGAGAGCAGCCATCGTGAGTTGGCCCATGCCACAATGTACCTATAGAGAGAAGAGAAATATACTATAAAAGAATAATTTTAATAGCAAGGATAGATTGATTTAGGCCTATAGCAAAAGAAGATCACACAAACAGAGTTTTGATAATGCAATTCACATATTTCCAAATCACATCATAAATATCATTCTTGTCAAAATATATTATACAAAATGTTACTGACATACCTACCTTGGAATGTATAATGACATTGTGCCCATCTTCCTTGAACACGGCAGTTCTAACTGTATCTGTCAGGGGAGTGAGTGGTGAACACCTGCAACCTGTTCTGTAGTGTTATCTAGGGTACCAGCATAAGGGTCTTACCCACACCTTGCATACCCTGACTGGACAATACCTGGCTTTATCAGCTTCTATTTTCTCAGCTAAAGATATCCCCCCTGCCATCCAGACAGTCTGTCCACTACTCCACCAGGAGTGTACATATATGTGAAAGTTGAATATTATGTGTGCCAACATTTATACCATGTGGCAATTAGTGTAAAAAATTATTGATTATTTTTCATATACCATTCATTTTATGATCATTCTACTCATTGTGCAATATGTCAGAAGAGCCACTAACAATGATGTGTACATCTACATTGTATCCCTAGTAATACTAGAGTATACTACAGTATTTCCCGCACAACTTGATACTGTTGCATTCTAAAGTGAATCACATTAAAGCTACTTTATTTTCCTTACTTTTTCTTAGTGTGGGCCCCATGTTACTGGTACAAACAGTTACCAGTACAGGGATGAATGTGGGTTGGGGAAAATTAATCATTGGTGGCAGGTGGAGTTATTAACAGAGAAACATCCTTACATATCCTATATGAACATGCCATGCCTAATTTCTCCATTTTGTTCATAATGAATAAGAATCCATTGATTTTCCATAGCGATACATGTCGGCACCCGCCATTGCGGCTTGCCGACCCAGTTCTTCAGCCAAAAGTAGGTCAGGTACATCCGGGCACCTACCCGCTTGGTCAACAAGACGATATGGCCGTGTATCAGGCCGTGTGCGTTGGATCGGTATGGAAAATCAATGGATTCTTATTTATTTCGAAGAAAATGGAGACAAAATGAAGGCAAACACCAACTAGAGATCGTATATTTGGCGGTGCTAGAATAACAGGGCTTGACACGCTTGGATTCTACCCGAAAAGTGTTTGGAAAGACGAGGGTTTGACGGGTGGAGTAAAAACAATGGCTATGCTGGCTTGGCAAACCGTGTGGATCGGATGCACTTACAAGATTTCTTCTCATGGATTAATTCTTGGGTTATTAGGTAAGAAATTAATACAAAATGGAGAAATATGTTCGATAAACGCCTTAATGTATGTTATGGGAAAGCACTCGTGGATTTACGGGTTGATAATCCACTTGTGCTTTCCCATAACATACATTAAACGCTACATAGGAAATGTGATAATGTCAATAAACAGCTTGAAATATCAGTGTTAATTCTTTGTAAAAACTGATGATTATATTCTTTATTTTTACCACAGTGTCCTGCAGTATTTCCCACACTGTTTAGTGCTATTGCATGCTAAAGTAGAGAATATAGATGCCTCTAGTTGTACTCAGGGAATGGAAAAAAATGTTTAAATGATATTCTTAATATACAGTTTAACATAGTAATGATAGTTGAAACTGAATATATATCATGTTGTCAACAGTTATGTTTTGCCATGATCATAATATAGCCATAGAGATCCCTGCCAGCCACTGATATAGCCAAACACTGACAATACTATACACAGCAGCACTACAGTATACCACAGTATTTCCCACACATCTTGTACATCTCTGTTGAGGGGATAATTCTAGGGTTGTTTCTATCAAAAGAGTGGCATTTTATCATAGTTTCCCTTTGCAGGTACAATGTGACTAACGATTGCTGTGACAAATGGACGATTTTATTATCAATTTAGTATTTCCCACAGAACTTGACACTATAGTGTAATACAATCCTTGGTTTCCAACACTAGGACGGAGAGTAGAGTCATGGGGCTTCTCTGTCTTTGATTCCTAAGTCTAGAACGAAGTCTAGAGGCAGGGGGCTTTTCTGTCTTTGATTTCTAACTTTAGAACGGAGTCTAGAGGCATGGGACTTCTCTGTCTTTGATTTCTTACTCTAGAACGGAGTCTAGAGGCAGGGGGCATCTCTGCCTTTGATTTCTAACTCTAGAACGGAGTCTAGAGGCAGGGGCTTCTCTGTCTTTGATTACTAACTCTAGAACAGAGTCTAGAGGCAGGGGGCTTCTCTGTCTTTGATTTCTTACTCTAGAACGGAGTCTAGAGGCAGGGCCTTCTCTGTCTTTGATTTCTTACTCTAGAACGCAGTCCAGAGGCAGGGGGATTATCTGTCTTTTATTTCCATCAGTAGGACGGAGTGCACATGTCAACTAGAACACCTTTACATGTGCGTGTTGTGGTATGAGTGTGAGGTCACTGAGTGGTTGGTGTCAACTAGAGCAGTGCTCAATATCAGTCACATATGTATATATATATATATATATATATATATATATATATATATATATATATATATATACAATGGTAGAGTACAACCTATCACAGAAATAGATACACAGAATGAAAATTGACTACAAATGGACTACTTTATTACTATTACTAAGCATAGCATATTATGACTGCATTCCTGATTAAATCATGTACATAATTGCTTGTGCCTAAGTATTATGGCAGATCATGTTACCTCTACATGAGTTCCCATAGGGGGAATACCGGGGGGATACAATAGTAAACTATAGTCAGATTATAGTAAATTACAGTAGCAAATACTATAGTATACTTTATGATCAAGTTGTATTAGTAATACTCTAATAAGCTATAGTACAACTATTGTAAACTACAGTAGCAAATACTATAGTATACTTTATGATCAAGTTGTATTAGTTATACTCTACTAAGCTATAGTACAACTATTGTAAACTACAGTAGCAAATACTATAGTATACTTTATGATCAGGTTGTATTAGTAATACTCTAATAAGCTATAGTACAACTATTGTAATCTACAGTAACAATTACCATAGTATACTATAGAATCGGGTTGTTTGGGAATACTATAGTAAACTATGTAACAACTAGAGTAAACTATAGTATTTAACACTATAGTATACTATAGGATCAGGTTGTATGCGTAACACTATAGTAAACTATAATACACCTATAGTAAACTACAGTAACAAATACCATAGTATACTATAGGATCAAGTTGTTGGGGAATACTATAGTGAACCATAATACAACTGACCGTCAGTTGGCAGTTTTGTTGTGTATACAAAGATGAAATCAACTGCCTCTGCATGGCCTGCACAGTGATCAAAAGTCCCATAGTGTTAAGGTCCAAATGTAATCAGTGGTTCGAGCCAGAGGTACATGATTTGAGTTCGTAGGGGACCCATCAAAGGGTTAAAGTTGTACACAGACTGCAGTAGTCAGAGTCCTATTGTGTAATGGCCTCTCATTTCTACAAGACGACACTCTTAGCACTGAATTATAGCTTGCCATATAGGAAAGGCTTTAGGCCGTTGTGGCCCATCGTCATGTCCCTAATAGCATTCTGCTATATACTTGCTGTACACTCCATGGTCCATGAAACTTAGTCAAATATACTTCGGAAAAAAACAGGTGTCAGGCGTAGGCCTCGTCTATACATTTCATGTATGCTAATAAGAGAATCACATGGTGTTTGCTCGGCACTATTACGATAAGATGCATTGCGATAATACAACTAGAGAATTTTCATACTCGGTTTCTAGCTACCCCTTTCAATTGGAAAGACTGTGGACTAACTCCACGGCTATCATAACTTCTCTGCAGGATCTACCAGTGAACAAAACGAAAGCCCCATTGCTACAAGCCATTCATTAGGTCCTCAGCAATCTACTGAGACAGATAATAGGAAACTAAAAAAAAACAAACTTGACTATCTCTGCGAATTTATTTACAACATTAATGTCTCATGTGGTTATTGTAAGTGCTATGTTCATGCACACTATACGACTGCAAATGTAAGTGCTATAGATCTATGGGGTAACCGTCTATGGGAATTTTGGAATGATTAGAAGGGTGCAGTCGTAGTACATTTAGAAACAACCCCCTCGGTGATACAAGCATCGCTGGTATGGCTATACTGCAGGAGTTCCCTATCATCTCTAACAGTGTGTCGACATGGCATATCATAAATGTACCACTAAGGTTGATTGTCTTATTTCATATTGGATTAGTAAAGTGTGGACTACGTAAAACGATGCCCAATCCAGGGTTAAACCTAAAGTCCTTGGAAGGCCTAATCAACACATTAATATGACTCTATCATGGGTAACTCAATTACTATGCTGAAATCCGCAACAGGCATGGTTCAATTCTCTGATTGCCGTGGCATTTGGATACTGTTCACCCATGAGATGACCTCGTGCATTTATACCAGGGTTATCATATTTTGTTACCATTTTGAGTGCTCGAACTGGATAATATGAGTTCGGATATCTCGCGATATTGGCACTGAGTCATCACTTAAACGTACCTTCTGTTGACAGTAAACCAAGTGGGCGGTGATGAGAAGGATTATCCCCCATTTATAACGTCTGTAGATGAAATCTGAGGCAATCCCTTGAAGACAAACATCTAGTGATGTATAAAATAGTACCACTGTCCTATTTTCAATATGAAGGGGAAATATCCTCAAATTGGACAACGTTTTACTCCAAAAATGGCTGTCTATCAGTGTCTTCTGACAGTCACTTATCATAGAGGCTACCTGAGCTAAAGCTATTCCAATCATTTCGTCGTCTCACAATACAAATTGGGAACTCTATTACCACTGTTTATTGCTTTGCACCTCAAGGCACACCATCTAAGTCCAAGTCTGAGGATCTCTTGATTACCGCCTAGACTGCACATGCGTTTTGCCTGGCTGCTGGAGATTCGAACAAACTGAACTTAACTCACGGTGCATCTTTAAGTCCCTTTCTGTCTTTTCCCCCATTCCCCTTTCTAGCCTCATGCTCTATTCTCGTTCCGCACGTCACATTCATGACTATCATGTTTTAGTGCCCATAAACTGCAAAAGGCAAATCCAATTAAACGCTGCCAACCTGTTGAGCAAGCCACCAACCCAATTGACCTTCCAGTATTACACTTTTATATTTTGAAACTGTTAGAAATTGATTTAATCTAATGTATGCAATTAGAGTGGCCTTTGTTCCGGCGTAGATGCAATAAAATGGAGTCCCCCGGAACACCAATGCTCCAAACTGGACAGTTCAAATGGCGGTGCCAAGAGAAGCTTTTAATGTCTAGAGTTTTGATCACGCCAGAACTAAAGTGCTCTTATGTACATTTTCCAAATGCAGTTAGGGTCAAATAATATTGTTTCACAAAGCTGACCAAATCCATAACTTCATTTAAATGTCTAGACATAAAAAAAGCTTCACAAACAACTTCTAGAAACTGCCAATTTTATACTTGGCTCGGTTTGCGATTGATTGCTTTCCCTTCCAACACTATAGTATTAACTAACCCTAGCAGACTTCTGCAGGGCACAGTGTCTTTTGACTTTACAAAGGCTATAGGGATCGTGTGCTTGTACGTATAGTAAAGAAGACCCTAACATTAAAAGAGTTCTCTGATATAGAGAAAGAAGGGTATGCTATATCCTAAGGCTGACAGGGTTTGAACATATTTTTCGCAATCCTCAAGGTCAAACCAGTTGCTATTCCATGTTATACTAAAGTGTGAGATGGCCTGCAGACCAACATGACATCCCTGGAGGGCATTTCTCAAGGTGGTACTACTAGACACAACCAGTACAACTTGAAACCCTCAATATCAGAGTGGGTGATTGTAGGTAACACACTACAACTACTCTGTACGATCAGCACTTTAGGCAGTAATTACATAGGGTTTTGTAGGGCAGTCATACCACTGCAATTATTAGTGACCACTATAGATGCAGGGCTCTAATGGCATTTAACTGAGGGATCCCACTACGTCCTGGCATCTAACAATCATCTAATACTAATGATCCTTCACAAGCAGAGGAAACATACAAGCATTGACAAAAGGTTTCCTTGAATACTTCTGCCTTCAGCTATCAAACGAAAAAAGAAAAAGAAGATAGCACCACTTAATGAACACTGTGAATGGCATTGAGCCATCGCTAATACCGGATAAGAGGCAGGTGTGGTCGCTGACCACTCCCCCTGTCCCTGCCACTCAGGGGTCGACAGCTATCCAGTTAGGGGCCTGGTTAAATTGTTAGGACAGGGTCGGACCATCTCCCACCCCTTCTAACCTACCACGTTAACCCTAAATGGCCATTGCAGAGGACCTGAACTGTCTAGGGGATCCAAATATGTTTTTCTTTTATTCTCCTGGAAGACGTTGGTAGGAGAACTCCATTTCAAAGATGGGCACGTTCAGAGTTTTAAGAAACAACTTGACTGTGATTTTCCAAACCAAGAACCTTTCTTTTTTATTATTACTGTTTTTAACGTCAAAGAGTGATTAAATAGCTGGGTTCACTCTATCAATACATCCTTTTTTCATGATTATTCTTACGCTGAATCATGTATGGAATCATAGATATTTAAATGGGTAAAGCCATGGGTTAAAAACCTAATATAGAATCCCAGACGTAGCATACTAATAGAGGAGATTCTTTTTAAGTATACTCTCTTCCACAACAAGACTAATCAAGGTGAGAGAACAATGTAATTGGACAATGAAGTCTTATTACAATTATGGTTATTGCATGCATTATGGTTTTTTGGTCTGACCTCTGCACTGTTAATATGTCAAGAGCCAGTGGAATTACCACTAAGGGAGAAAATCGTGTAGTATGTGCAGCTGCCCAGCGCAAAGAATGTGTGGCTGACAAAACCTTTGGCAAAACCAAATTACTGACACTTTATTCCTTTGTTCCATCCTTTGACCTACCATTTAGGCTCATCAGTCGCAGGTCAAAGAGAATGTGTTGCGAATTGAATCAAAAGCCAGATCATGCCATTCATGTTCAACTTTGCACATTTCTGTTGAAATGTTTTGAATAATGCAGAAATTTGAATTACCAGTTGCTGAATAATTGGATCAAGTATATGCCAATTTGCCTGTGCCTATTTTTAGGTAGCTTATTCATTTGCCTCATATGGTACTATAAATAATCTGAACATCCTTTTGGATACCAATCCAATTATGCTAATATCTGAAATTCATTCAATGTAACTTTCACCGATGCTCTTGAATTCCATATGGATAAGGATGATTTTACAGTAAGATGTGCTGTGTTTCTCAAATTTCTGCATACTCATTTAGGAGTTTTTAAAGATTCAGTTTCTCAAGGATAACAACTTCACGTTCCTTCCTTTGAAGTATAACTGAATCAATGACATACATTGAATATATCTGTAATGTGGACATTATGCAGACCCAATCTTTCTAGATTATGGTTCCAAGATTCACCCCTCTTTTAATGTGAGCTGTAGCTACTACACCCATTAACTAAGCCAATTACATACTCTGTACTTCAATATGGTCTTCTCCATAATATCGCTATCAATCCCAGTACATTCCAAAAGTTGGTACAGCAGTAGACTTAAAGCTAGGGTGCCCCCGCGTGCTCTGACAGGACATAGTGCTAGCATCCTGCTAGCGTATATATCCTTTAAAAGCTAGTAGGACTCTGAGTAATTTGCCCTGTGGAACCATTTGTGACAAATAGACTGGAGTACATAGGTTTTGGAGATGAAAGGGGTAGTGGTCTGACCCGGAGGGATGATATGAAGGCCGCTGTAGCAGAGGAGAGATTCACTCAATGAATCAGGAAGGCATTTCCAAGTCCTGATCGTACAGAACAGTAATAGGACTGTTGATCGTTGATACTACACCTTTAGATCTATAGTGTATAACTCTAGGCAATCTTGCTGGGCAATACTTGATTCCCCCTCATCTAAGGGGGGCATTTCTCAAGATAGTTTGACTGGACATATATCCACAGGAATTTAAACCTTAACGTTTGAACATCCACATACCATGCAAATCTACCTAGTTTAGACCAATTTGGTAAAGAGCAAACCTAGTCATACCAAAATGCTACGTAATGCTATCTAGAGAAGGTGATCATAGGAAATGCCCTACAGCTGCCCTCTACGACCAACACCTATAATGTAGTAATTACATAGGGTTTGGTAGGGCAGCCGTACCAGGGCAATCACTAGTGACTAATAGATGCAAGGATGTAATGGCAATAAAGTGAAAGACCCCAATATGATATGAAAAGGTCTAGTCGTACCATCTTGAGAAATGCCTTTCAGCAGGGCATTTCAAAACGATATCTTTAGCTATGATTTTGAAATTCCCTCCTGAACAAATGATGTTGGCTGTTCCAAATTGATATATAAATATTAGAGTTTTGTATGATAAAATGTGATAAAAGCGTACACAACAGTTCACTGCTACACATGCTCAAATATGCTATTAGAGAAAAAAGTAAATCGTAAACAAAAGATATTTCAATTCAGAACAGCGAAGGACACAAGTTGTCGCTGTGCTTCTGCCACTGTTATTATTCAAACCAAATGTGTTCATCTGTGGTCAGTTCACTTTACAGTACGACCGCATTCAATTTCAGTCATCGTCTTTAGTGGACAAAAAATATACCACACACAAATTGGAGGCTTGTGAGAAGAAGTGGAAAGACATGCTCCCACCCATTATGAAGTATGACACTTCACCATGCCTTACCAACTGAATTCTAAGGATTTAGATTTATTTTTTCCCTCTTTTTCTTTGGTAAGAGGCCTCTCCTTCTGTGGGTTTCCCTATCATGCTTTAAAGGTGGATGTCACCAGACACGGCGTGATTGAACATTTGTGAGTGGCCGAAATGAATTACCAGGCCTGATAAGAAAGTGGGCCAGCAGATAGGGGAGAGTCAAAAAATGATTTAATGATATGCTGACATTTGGGCTGCTGGAAAAGAAGCACGGTACACCATGTGCAGAGAGAAGCTGGGGAACTGGATGCAGGCCATGGTCTCTCTGGGACCTGGAGGAAAGGTCAACCTTAATATAACTAGCTGGGAACCAGCATGATCTAGGATCAAGGGATCTAGTTGACAATGGAGCTCACACTTTGTTCAGGGTTCTGGTTGGGGTAGGGGGGGGGTAGACGTGTGATGTATCTATACCAGTGTATACACTCTCTATACAGGTTCTGTTTGAGATGAGTTAGTCCTGGATTATATCTGAACCACCAAGCTACACCCTACATGTACTTAACAGTTTTAAACACTACAGTTTATACACACCAAATATAGAATAATACATCGATAAAAGCTAAAAAAAAACTTTGAATAATCACCCTTCTACCATTCAACTCTATTAATACACATTCTATCCTTACCTATACTAGCAGTCGTACAAAAAGAATATTGGCATAAACCCCACCACTGCTATATACATGTATCACATGTAAAAAAAACAATAACAAAAACACACAACAAAACATACCATAGTGACCTGATTACGCACTGTGTCTTAGAATAAACGCCGGTATTGAATAAGCGCTGGAGGAAGGGTGATTTCAAAATTGAAATTTTTATTATGGTATGGTATCATAGTTTTTCTGAGCTGTGTGTACCATTCGCCTAGATCTGCATGCTGAGAAACATTTAGACATTTGACAAGCAGAAGGTGCATGGCTTGCGATCACTGTGTGATGGATAGAGTAGGGTGATGACAGATGAGGTCTGCGTCTGATTAGTCTGATCTGCTCCCCCTCTCCATCAAACCCTACTCCCTGTCATTCTCCCTGTCGCCACTCAGATTCAGATCCCCCCTCTCCACACACACACAGACCCCACTCGGCTTCCCCGTTTTTTCTAAAACTGTTCCCTTTGGGAGTGTCATACATATAAAGCAATCATGCCTCCGATATCTGCCCTTGGCTATCCTTCTGGTACAAACCCACATCAGTATCCAGAGCAGAGTTGTCTTCATGAATCAATAAAAGGGAGGAAAAAAGTGATGTCTTGCTTGATAGCATCGTTGCCGTTGAATACTATTGCACTGCTTTTAAAAACATTGAATCTTAATGAAGGAATTGTTCCAGTTTTTTTTCCTTTCTCGCACCAAGGCCTGCATTTTACTTGTAATCACCCTGAATGTCTCTTCCCTAGTTTTTCTCATATTCCCTTCTGTTAGCGCCCACTTTCGTTAACAAGTTTGAATGCCTCCTTTAGTTTCACCTTGACATGTCTGCAATTATGACTTCCTTGTCCCACAGGGGATTAATCTCTAATAGGATGACATGACTTGTGTAGGCACCTATCACCACACAAACAACCTTTTAGCTAGTTGATTTAGAACAAAAAATATTTTGTTTAATGAATAATTCAGTTCGTTTAAGTTTTTTTTTATGATGACATGACTGATTAGAATTATTATGTTTGAGGAAGGGGTTATGTAATCAAGTAGCCTTTTACAAAGAGTCTGATGACTTGTAAATTGACTTTTCATACCGGTATTGTTCTTCTGCTAAAATGCCAGCCACATCCACCAAAATATATGAAGGTAGTCATTGATTACTGTGTTTTTCCTCATATTGAGAAGGGACCTTACAAGCTGATATACTTGCAAAATAACACCCACCTCAAGATCTTGCTTTTAATTATTGTCTATCCTGTATAGTGACTATTGATCATAGACTGCCTACTTCCTATACCTACAGTACCTATGCTGACAATTGACAAGATTGACAATTCCCTCCCTCGCTACCCCTATACCGTTGGGGGAGGGGGAGCTGTCAAAAATATTTCCAGCTCAAACAGGGGTACTTGTAAACTTTTTTAGGCAATGATAACTGCTTATAATATAAATTGTAACTATTCTATGGGGATACTAAAACACATCTACTTTAGATTCAATAGGGATTTTGGGCCATAGAATGCAAGTAGAAGTGGGAATACAAGCCATTAGGTGGACGGTATTCATGTGGTCGTCTTTAGGTAAAATTACCCTATGGAGGCTGCGGGATGTCAAACGGGCGCAGCAGTTGCTGGAGCAGTATGATTACCAGCGAGTTATCTCTAATATGAGCTATCAGATGGGTACCAGTTGCCCACAAAGAATTCTGCGGTGGCTGGTTTTATTGGCTGTGAATTCATTCCGCTAGTTTCATATCACTGTCATCATTTGTATGGACTAATAAGGAGAAGAACATTTCTCCACCTGTGGTATTTTGAACAGACAACTTCAGAGGGTAGAGATAAGTAAATGTCATTTCCAAATGAAACTGAAGATATCTAGAGAATTATCATCTCTGACAAATCTCATGGAAATTGTTGCATGCCTAACAGGCAGCTTTTCTTTTCTTGAAATGTAAATTTGAAGTCATCCACAACAAATGTCTTCAGTGTTATCTTTATCTCTGCCTTTAGGTAGTGAAGATACCTTACCATCCGTGTAAAAGACCATGGTCTCGTTTTGCTCCCACTGCTGAGGGACGCCCACTTATCAAAGAGTTTGACTAAGAGGCATCCCGATCCATGACATGATGATGAATATCAAGCCCAACATGATCTAACAGTCTGTGATTATATATATATATATATATATATATATATATATATATATATATATATATATATATATATATATATATATATATATATATGAGTAGGCTTAAGTGCCTGCTATTTGGACCTCCATAATCATAGTAGAATGTCCTATGAGATAAAATGTATCATCAGCATTCACATCCTTCATGCATGTCCTATTCCTACATAAACAAAAGGAACCGACCATTGATTCTTCAGTAAGTAATCTTTCCTCATAATTCAAGAAGTGTTGGTATCACTGTGGGCCCCAGCTCCTCGATCTCCAGTACTTTGCCATATATATTAAACTTTAACCCATATTTATAAACATCACATGAACTAATTGCTCATATTATATATCACGGATGGTGTTGGAAGCGAGAGTCACAAATTCATCAATTTTATTTAAGATGGGGACACCAAGGCGGAGGTAAAATTGGCGCAGGGTCAATTGAAGGTATATACTCATGATGTGTCATACCAATGATATTGAGTCATACTGCTAATTAATACTAATTTTGTACAGATGGTCATATAACTGGGTCCACACTACGCATGTCCATAGATGATGGGACAGAACATAAGAACTGCCAGATCAAGGTGAGATGATTTATATCCCCTATTTGAGACAATGCTCTATAAAAAAACGTAACTTGAACAGGAGGTGAATGCAGCAAGGTTGTTGAAAGGAGTATCAGATTCCAACACTACCTTTAAAACCACCCAGTTTTATCCATCCCTCTCCCATGTGTGACCTTTATAAATACATTTGACAGATCCCACTTTTCTTCCCGAGGCCCCAGGTCTGGCCTCTCTAGCTTGGGGTTAATTTGGATAGTCATTTATCTTAATTAGCTATTTCAATGCAGGAATTCAATATTTGTATGTGTTTTAACCTGTATCATCCCGATCAAATCCATGTAATCCACCACCTGCCTCCCCTTTGCCATCATCTTATCAATTCCATTGGGTTGCATCTGTTTTCTTTCCCGAGGGAAATGGCTGATTTGGCAACTATTTTAGCCTTGATCAGACATCACGTAAAGAAAACACCTGGATTCATGTGGGTGAGAAATGAAGCATCATTGCTTTGATAAGAAGGGGTTCAAACCTTTAAAAAGGGGGAGATTGGCAGCTGCAATGGTGCAAGTTCCATCCAAGGCATCCAACTAAGGGGCTTCCCTGGCCCCCTTAAAAGGGTCTATATCTCCTCTTTCCGATCCCCTCAGGATGTGTGTGGTGCACATATGCGCGGGCACTGACACATTCCTCTGTTCAATTGTGTAATGTAGTTCTCACCATGAATATGACCTTATCTGTCGAAATGGCGTTAAACATCTATTACTCACTCACTTCACCTAAAGACACCCTTCATTGCCGTCTAAAATCCCAACTGTTGTCAGATGAGTGAATAAGAGATTCTTGTGTAAAGCAAACAGCTCTCAGAGTACACCCATATACAAGGCAGTATCGGACCAAAACGGCAAGACCATAAAACCCTGGTATATCTTAGCTATTTTTGATAAAAATTGCTTTGGCATGATTTGCTATTACTTTAATTTATTTCAGTAAATAATCTTCTATGTGTGTTCCTTTGCAATATTTATGGTTATCCTGGATCTTCCTCTATTCAAAATATAGCATATTTTGTAACACCTTCCATGTATAGTCAATGCAGCACCTATTGCATTTGTGCAATAGTGACATCATCACAATACATGCTGCTCTATAGTCACAGCTATGTCAGTAACCATGTCAGTACCCATCACTTATTAATTTGATCAAAATAATCTATAATGAAAACAGGGTAGGGATTTTCTTTAACAACCGAGTGTATAGAGAAGGCCTACATCTATAGGCTAGGTTCATGTCGGCAGTGCCATTTTGCAAGCTTCCCCACACCAGGCCCTGGCCTTTACCAGCCCCGCGGAAAGTGCTCTATTTGCGATAATTAAGAGACATGCTTGGTGAAATTAGTGGCCTAGGGGTAAGGAACCATGAGCAGATCCATGTAGAGGAGATTGATGTTGGTGTGATGGGAATGTGATAGGACAAGCATAGACTGTATGTAAGCACAATTAATCTTTTGATTGGAAGGCACTTGTTACACTAAATGGGATACAGGTAAAGATGTATCAGTTAATGACAGATAAAGGGGAAAGGCAGTCTGGAGAACTTGTTTAAAAGTGGTAGCATATATACAAAGCAAGGGAATGTATGTGTCGAAATGAATGTTTTAACGGCTTTGTTTGATGCAGATCGATTTCAGTTATGCTGTGTTGCATGGTAGGGTTTTTGAACTTCAAATTCAACCACTGTTTTATATCATTATCATTAAGGTCTCAACAGGCTGGGTCCAATATCTAGCTCTGTAATATTCTGATATTAGTAAATGATTGGTTGATGTCATAATTGTGTTCCAAATACGCACATATCTTTTAACATTCATGACTGATTGAACACTCTCAGCCCGAATTGTAAATGGGCAATACATACCGATGTAATACATACACTAGAACCCAAATCAGCTCAAAAGGATTGTACTAACATCAACTACTAGTGTAGACCCGAATAATAAGCAATCCACTGTAAAACCTGTGCACTGGACTGACAGTGAACGGTAGAATATAGTGTGGCTTAGACAATCACGCACACATGCAAACAGAAACCTGTGTGTTGCATGTTCATGGCTTTCTGTGATTAACGATCCCCAAATGACCCCCACTTTCAGATTCACGTGGGAATTATGCCTTTTAGACAATTACAAAAAGGAAATCTGGCACAATCTAAGATGTAGGAAGGAGAGATAAAAGCTTTGAAGGGCAAAATCCAACCACGGGTATCCAAGTCCAATGGTCGGGGACCCCAATGCTATAAATCCCATAGGAAATCAAAAGGTAGAATGTGTCTAAAGTAAAAGGATCAAATTTGAGAAAAAGCTGTATTTTCTTTAATAATGAGGCTACAACATAGTGGAAAAGACTGTGCAGCTGGAAATATAGATCTACATCCATAGGTATTGAGAAAAGTAGCTATATCCTTAACTTTCAATGATTTTAAGCGCCTCCAAGATCCAAAAAAAGGGGCCCCTTCTGATGTAAGTAGTATAGTCCCCTATTAGGAAGTGGGCTTTGCAGCAGGCAATCTCTATTCACCTGATTAATCTATAGAGTCCCTAAATATATATGCCTATGTCAATCCAATATTGAAACACTCCTAATACTATAATGATTTGGTCCACCCCATCCCATCTGAGGGTGGTGGTTAGAGAGTGTAGGCATGAGTAGAAAGCTGTAAGCAGCCCATTTATGACCCCTTCAGTTCCTATAGGGGAAGGATATTAACCCTATTGGGTGCATACATGTGCCTACACATGCCTACCTTTTTGTACACAAAAGCTGAGTGTGACCACTCGGCATATACAATATGTGGCAATCTAGCAGTACAATTGCTATACCATAATTACATTGGACTACCCCACCCAAATAGAATAAAATTTTGCCCTGCAGGGCTATTAGTATGGAATAGAATAGGATTTTGCCCGGCAGGGCTATGCATATGAAATTGAGTGAAGGTCCTTCAATATGGAATAGAAAAGAAGTTTGCCCTGCAGGCCTATTGATATGGAATAGAATAGAATTTTGCGCCGCAGGGCCATTAATATGGATATGGATATATATATATATATATATATATATATATATATATATATATATATATAATATTATGTATGTACATGTATATAGGCATGTGTAAGCACAAATCAAGGAATGTGCCATTTACAACAAACAGGTTCCATCTTTTGCTCAACCCCGTTCTTGATCTGTCTGCTATGAGTATGCCCTTTGAAAAGTATGGGTTGAAATCTTTGGTACCCACAGAGGACCAACATATTCTGAAATCAATGTTATATATGTACAGACAAGAAATTAAAGCTACTTAATTGTGCATTGTGTGGTGGGCCTGGAGGGCATTATAAAACCATAGTTATAGATATAATTTTGAAATGCCCAACAGAGGTCTTTGCAATTAACATCTATTCCATAGTCATTATCTTATAGGTCTCAAAAGACTATGTCTAATATTTAACTTTACGACATTTGTACATTAAAGGACTGTTTGGGAACACAATGCATCTCTTCTAAATATATGCAATGCAATATACATGCTTTTCACCACTCATCATGGAAGGGCATATCCAGTAGTGGCCCATTTAAGCAGTTGTTTATGTCAGTACCGCTGTATCCCTATACATGTTTGAGAATGGCAAATATTTGAATACTGAATTCAGTGCTTATGATTGATTACACTATCTCTTAAACCTTGTGCTCATTCAACAGGTTCAAGACCAGTGCTTATTCAAGACCCCAGTGCTAAACCAAGCTACTATGGCATACTGTGGTGCGGACAACCTTCCCCAAGCTGCAACCACCACAACCATCACCATTAACCAGCCTCACCCATGGTACCAGTCCCAGCTGGGACTAGCCATACTGCCATCTGGTGGGACACATGGAACTGGGCCGACATTGGTCCTCTGGTGCATGCGCAGATATCTGGTGACACATGACTGGCATGCACCTTGGGGCACGTGTCATAAGTGCTGAATAATTATATTTGCGTTGGCCAGATGTGGTTATAATGCCTACCCGTGGTTAAAGCTTATTGGGTGAAGGGAAAAAGCTCTCAAGTCATCCATTACGGAACTGTAACATTTCCTTACAGGTACTATTGACGGACGATTACATGTATAAGGGCATCTGAGAAAGGGAAATGTAGGGAACAGTCTAGGGAACAGGTTGATTAGGCTCTTTAGCAAGAAGAAAAGGAAAATAGAAAATTAGCCCTCATCAAGGGAGACATATCCAGCGATTTGCCGCATGGTGAACGACGTGTTTTCAACCTGAAAGCAACTACAACAGATGTCTTTTGTATGTTCTAACTGTAAAATGCATCGAAAGGATGAGGAGGATTAGAAAGGTACTCTATCAGTTCTCCGGTGTAGAAAATTCATCTATTGAAAAAGCCCCATAGGTCATTGTCCAATGTAAAGCTATCCTACTGTTGTGGGAATTAAAGTCGTGGTGAGGTCTGTAGTGCGCCAATACTTGCTGTAAGCCAGCATATACAGCAACGCAATCACTAACTGTATAGCATTTCATGCTGTACATACGGGTTACAGCGAATGTACAAGAAAGACTATGTGCACATGTACATCTTCAGCAACACTTGCTGTATCCTTGTATTTACAGCAACACAGCTGGTAGCTGTACAGCTGAGATTGCAGTAAGACTACAGCAACTCTTACAGTATGATCACAGTACAGGTTCGTGCATACCTACATTAACTTTTAGAAGTGTAGGGATAAGGGCCCTATCACTGGCTGTATGACTATAGAGCCTCACTCTAATAGATATTATGTAAAAAGAAAGTAACCTCCTAGGAGTGTTGGTGTACAAGAAGTAGTTCTCATGTGTAGTAGTTCTAATAGCTTCAGGCAGGCAGTGTGTTCTATCAGCTGTGTCATTAATGAGGATTAAAAGATATCTGAAGTTATAGAATGGATCAATTTCCAACCTACCCTATGTCTCTACTGTTCACTGTATAGGATTTTCTAATAAAGTGACTATAGTAGGACAGTAGGAAGCAACCTACAAATTTATGGTTCTTGTTGAGATACAGTACCTGATATGGTTTGGGGGGGGGGGCAGATTTAGGCTTCTCTACAGTAGTATCATAGATTTGTCTTGATCGCAGCTATTCAGTGGTCACATGTAGGTAGCCGTAGTCTGTCAGTACCCTCAGAGTAGGGCCTATGTATATGGAGATGCCAGAGTGGCAAGCTTTGTCTGACTTGGTGTTAGGTAGACTGTGGACTATGACCACATAGATCACTTCTGTATGTTTTGACTATGTGTCGCCACATATGGTCAGGAGAAGACCCTTCCACTGTATACACTTATAATGCTCGATTTCCAAGAACACTGACTACTTGGAACACCTCTGCCATTTTAGGTTTAGGCTGAAAGCTGTCCTATTGCCAAGATGGGGCTTACGCCTGGATTCCATATCTAGCCTACTGTCTAAATTAGACTATATTTCACATAGTATATAAGATCTGGAGGTTAATTCAAAACATCCTACCATCAGTCCCACAGCGATGGCAGGAATTTCCATCCCTATTGATTTATCTGATGATAAGATGTGACTGGCATGCATTGACACAGGCAGTGCTATCAATTTTACCAGTGGTAGGCTGAGCCCTGCATACACTATCACAAGCAGGATACACTGTTCACAGTGGCAAGAGGGCCAAAATAGATTAATAGCTGTGAAAAGACTCCTTTTCACAAAAGGGCATAAACAATCATTCAGAGGAAGTCAATTTTATTACAGTATAAGGTGGGAAGTAGCTTCTCATGGTGGAGAATCATGGGGAATTGGAAGGTGGGTTAGCTACAGTGAGAAATTCAATTCAATTCATTCAGGATATTGCAATAACATTGCCCATAGTCTGCTTCTTCGAATGCTCGTTTATACACTCATAGATACATATCAACTACTGTGGTTATGTATAGGGCAGATAGGAGTACCTCATAATGACATTCCAATGGCGAGGGGCTCAGTGCCAGCTCAAATATGCAATATATCTGGTTCCAGCTGTACTAGATTCCTGCCCCTTTATTACACTGCCATCAGCTGTGGGATCCACCCAACAATCAGTCCCGCAAGGCCTAGTAATACTAATCGTTACCTCTATGTTAGGTGAATGGTTCCTGTTGATAGGTACGGATGGCTGATAGGAGGATGATGTGTATTGAGCAGGACTGTCAGTGTCCTTAGAGTCTGAGCAGGGGAGTATGAATTATGGGACAATATGAGCCCCTTAAGGTGATTACAGGATAGGAAGCAGGGTGGAGAAAGGATGTGAGATATTGAGATGAAGAGGGTAGGAAGATGGACAGGTAAGCAATCGCTGAGACAGCAAAGTGCCAGCCCAGCCAGAATCTTTCCCATTTAGGAGTGCAATTAAAAGAATCAAATGAATGGCCATCTTGGGGTGTCTGGCTTGTTTGTAGAACCTTTGATAAAATGCTGTTATCTGCAGACAGTGGTTACTTATTATCTCCAGTGCCCTTGGCACCCGACTTAGTAGACAACACTTAATTCAATTAGCGCTACAAATGCAGTGCTTTAATTGGGAACAGGCTTGTATTAATGGGCTGAATTCATACTTACTCCATTAGAGGACGTCGTGCAGGTATAGCAATTGTGTATGGCTGGGATGGACATTGATTTGCTCTTTATGGGGAGCATTTCTAAATAGTGCTCATAAAGGTTATTGAGGTAATCCAGCCACCACCTGTCCATAGGACATCACTTTATGTCACATGCTAGTGAGGAGGCGATGCGGATCATACAAATCAAGGGGCAGTTCACGCATTTGTGCCTTCACAACTATATAGGATATTACATTATGAATAGCAGTAATTGCCAATCATGGATTTGTCTTAAGCATACACTAACAGAAATTAAACATTAGTATTTCTCTCGTTGTTCTTACGTCATGATTCTAGAATAGAAGCATTCATAAAAACGGCCTAAGGTCCTTACCGCACAACACTTTGCAATTTCTGTGACATTGGTATCTACTGTGAGCACTTTTTCTTTCGGGATGCCAGTTCAGGTTTTTGATCACGATGTTACCTCCTTACTAATCAAGATGGGTTGCTACCGTTGAATCAAAGATCCTAGATTCATTTTTCTCCCAGAAGTACAAAAAAATCATCTAGAATTAGAATATGAAAAGAAAAGTAGGGGGTCCCAAGCTACTTTTTTTTCTACAGGTTTTTTGAAAATAAAAGTGTTTTAATCTTTACCTAGAAATTAGAGAAAATGTGTCTCAGATTTGATAATTTTTTTTTCTGTCATAACTATTTAACACAGAGATATGAAACCCCGCATGGTAAATGGTCTGAAATCCTTATTTATTAAGAATTCTTTATTTTAAGTCCATAACATGGCATTCTTGGTAAATTCCTCATTTTTTGGAAAAGTGATGGGTAAATCTTTTATAACAAAAACAAATAAAATTCATATTTTCAAGCACTAGATTTTTCTTAAACTTCCTCAGAATATTGTTCAGATAATTTGCTCTTCAACAAGAGTAATTTTGATATGGGCTCCCATGCATTATTTTATAGTTTTGGCCATGTGAATTAAAAAGTATTGAAAAATCTGATAAGAATCCATATTCAAAGCACTGCATGATGGGTAGAATGTACACATTCTTTGCTCCATGATATGCCCTCAGTCACTGTGAACAGCCTACCATTTCTATATTACTTGAAATTCTTTGTGGGGATTTAGGGCATGTTTATGTATGTGCACACCAAAAACAGTGTCATTGCGATGAAGTAAATCTATATGCGCAGGGACCTGCGCAGTAGGCTCAATTTGAATGGTAGCGACCCACCTTAATAAGTAAGCTTTTCATATTAATTTTTACCCTGCAGTAACAGATGGAGACAAGATACAATGTCCATACAGATTTATGATACGAAGCACATGTTAAATACAAATGCCATTATTGGAAGTATAGTGCCCCAGGAATCTGACATATAGCTAATAGTACTGGGGTTGACATGTCTATTCCTTCCACTACACGGCCTGCCTGTGGGAATTAAGTGGTATATATAAAGGGTCGGTCATGACTTGAAGAAAGAAATTGATATTGGATGGACTAGACACGATCAGAAAAGCTGATAAATAGAGTCCTAGATCTGATGCACGTTTTAGGGCAAAGGGAGGACCCCCTGCTGCAGTCTAGATATATCAACAGGGCCACACGCTCTAAGAAATAATTGAGAACCATGGACCATCATACAACTAAGCAACAAACCTCCATTATTGCATTTCATAGCAGCAGCGTGGTTTCTGCAATGAAGCAGCACAGTACAAACTGTGGCACAAGGAATCTCCATGAAAATGGCAATGCATATCTGGCACTTTAGGACAAGGATTTCACCATTATTTCTACAACATTTCTTTTTAAAATGCATCACCCCCCCAAAAAAGCCCCTCCTCTATACTACATCCAGTAAGGTAAGTTTGAAAGATGTTGTTGGGGTAAATGACTCTGATTGCCTCTTTTGGTTGGTACAAATTGGGTAATATCTAAATCAACGTTATCCGAAGATTACAATCTGTTTTTTTGAGAAACCAAAGGAGTGGAATGTCAGAATAGTTCTGTGTTTGGCTGACCTGAAAATCATATGTACATATGATTTTTGCCAAATAAAAACTCAAACTAAACTCAAACTCAAAGGTATAGTATACAAGACAGACCCAGTTCTAATGCTAACCCAAACAGCACTTCAGGGGTAGGACACAATCTGGTTGCCCCATTGATACAATCATATATATATATATATATATATATATATATATATATATATATATATATATATATATATATATATATAGCAGCAGTGATGCATTTTAAAAAGAAATGTTGTATATATATATATATATATATATATATATATATATATATATATATATATGATTATCTCACAGCTGTTTTTAGTCACAGTGAAGTTTGCTTTTCGAAGTTTACCTGAATTGATATAAAGCAGCATGCGTAGCTTCCAGTATTAATCAGTGAGAAACTAATCAAATTCTCGCTGTGGCAGTATTTGAAAAAAGAGGGGGCGCACCCTCTATATTTTTAGCAACCTTCTGGCTCCTAAATAAGCAAGTGGACTTTATTAAAGTACTAGGAAAAAGGAGGGCACGCACACCCCACGCCCCCTTCTATATCCACCACTGTTCAGAATATGTAAATATTGTCGACATGCAACCTCCTTAGGAGCTATCTGTGGCTGTATTCCTAAGGGTTTATGAATGGAATATCTGAAGAGTTTGGTTCCAAAACGCAACAAATCCATTTTGGGTGTTTTGAGATAATGAGATTTTTATCATTCAAAAAAAATGAAGAGGAGGTGGCCATTTTTGTAAGGGGACCATAAATAAAACACATCCACATTTCGTTTTGAAATCCTTGAGTCTTCCTTCATGGATAAATTAAGTGGTTTCATCCCGTTTTTTCCAAAACTCAATAAATCCACAAACCGTTTTGTTCCAAAATGCAATAAATCCAACATTTCTCTTTTTTGTATCCACATAATAGCCTCAAAAGTTAGTTCTCTTTTCTAAATTTGACTTTTCTCATTTACTTGGATATAAATGAAACATTTTCAAGTACTTTTTTAACACTGATGGTTCTTTCACAGAAAAAAAGGTGATTTATCATATATTTCTTTGCAAAATGCAATAAATCCTGTTTTGTTCGAAAACGCTATACATCCATGCTGTTTTGTTCCAAAACACAATAACTCCATCACAACAGCTTCTAAAATTCAATAAATCTATCATAAAAGCTTTCACATCTATATACCGCTCTCCTCACCAGCAAAGTTGGTTTTTTATTGGGAAAAAGGTTATAAAACTTACAAAACACAATGATATGACATTAACAGATCATTCAATCCATGGAAATAAGGTTATTAATGAACATACATATCATAATAATGTTTGCCTGAGTGGATTTATTGCATTTCGGAACAAAACATGTGTGGGATTTATGTCATTTTGGAAAAATGTGGATTTTAGCTGGGCCCTAGGTGCCAAATGGTGACTGTTTTCGGAAAAATGATTTTGTAACATTTTTTTCACTTACCCGAACCTATTGTTTTCTCATATCGACTCCATTTCTTTCCAAATGGTGTTTATTGCGTTTTGGAACCAAACTTTTTATCTGTCCAACATGATCTAACGAAAGAAAGACTTCCTAATATCGGATAAACTGGTTGTGAAACTGTAGGTTTAATACCCGCTGTACTGGTTAGGTTTTGAAGGTAATTACCCCCTGCCATTAACTTGTCATCAATGTGTCAGCACCTGATAGAAAGAGGTAGGATGAGGAGAGGAGCTTATCCACATAGGAGATTAATTAATGTCATCAGTATCGGAGTCACCCATAAAAACAGAGGCAATAACAAAGTGCCTGTGGAAATAAGCCAGCAATAAGCCAGGGCTTTTATTACAGTGGTAAAGAAGCAGGTAAGCTGATCTGTGCACAATAGATGTTTACTGGCCACTCTTTGTGTCCTATGTTCCCATACCATGAACTCTTATTGACCTTTATTGGCCACCAGGCTTCAAGAGGGTCTACAGAAAATGACATGGTTGTCACATACATTCCCTTACACAATGGTGATCTGCTGGTAAGAAGCCGCATGAATCTGTGCATTTATGACCTAGGTATGACAGCAGTAATGCGCTCAGAACACCAGTGCATGCCAACTTGTATTGAATGCAGTAGACAGGTAATAAATGGTACTATGGGTGCTCAGTCAGCAGCTCACATAGGGGCCTAAAACCTGACCCTACCGCAGTAAGCTGACTTTATGAAGGCAATATGACATTGTATTTACATGTGACAAAGCCATACATTACTCAAAGTAATGTACATCACTGACAATGATATATATCCACATGTCTGTGAGGTATAGTAGCATCTTCTGCACTGTAAAATATAATTGTTGAATCTACTAGGGATCATCATAAAAATGAACAGTGGACCATCATAATTGTAAAGCACTGAACTAGTGTAGTTTTTACACGAAGCCCCAGGTGGCAGTGCGGTGGTGTGCAAATGTACAAAGGCTCTCTGGAAATAATGACGGATCTCTGGCAACTTTCGGACAAGGGATGTGCCACTGTTTCGATGACATTTGTTTTTTACAGTGTGCAGTACCCTCATGACATCATGTCAACCTTAACAGCATGTCCTATAAACATTATGGTTAAGTAATCCTAGAATCTATTTAGAAAAACCTTTTATAAATATTCATTTTTAACACCCTCATACAATACCGAAAATCCCAACGCTGATCATTCGTAAAGGCATGCATGCATGTTGTTTCAGTCTCCATGATATCAATGCATGCCAGATGCGACCAAAGGTGCCCATGCACAATCAATTCACTTTTTAGTTTTGTTTGTTTTTGCCTTATTTACAGACACGCAATCTCGCTTAAAGACTTTTTTTCATCACGTTTTGTTATTGATACTTCTGCAGTGGTGGAAAACAACCATGTATGTATGGCTTCAAGCATAACAATCGTGAATAGATTTGAGCAGAATTCAGCAGAGATGTCTCCCATTTTTACTGCGATAGCCGTATACAGAATTTATGTAAAAAGTTTTGGAGGGCATTTCTCAATATTGTTAAATAACATTATTGCCTTCATGTATTTGTTTTAGACCTCAGAACCCAAAAAGTCAGATAATATTTTCAACTTTAGTTTAGGGATTTCCATGTCGACAATTGATTGGAAGCTTACATTATAACATGCCTTTACGCCACCTAGACCGTCTGCCCATGAGGTTAGTAGGCCAAAGCTGACAAAAAAAAGACTTCGAGTTTAAGGCTCAGATTAGCATAATGGTATTTTTCATGGCTTAAAAATGAAGAAAATAACAAGGTATTCATGATTAATGCGATTCCTGACACGCCCCAACAGTCAATGTTGGATACGAGCATCAAAGCATTGAACCCAAATTCCTTTAATATATTGCCTCTATTAAACCAGCAAGACTCTCATTTAAATGTGCCACCATGGTCAATTTCGACATGACCAACTAAAAATGCTATACATTATGTCACCAGACCTCATAATTTGAGAAGGTGGTCATAGCATAGATCATTTCAAATACTCCCTATGTGGTTGGAAGTTTAAAGGTTTATTTTGAATTATGGTGCAATTAGCAGGTGTTGGTGAAGCTAATAAATGTAAGAAGTTAAAAGTGCGCTTCGCTATAATGTATTATCTTTCGGTTGTCATGTAATCTATTTTCTAAATCCTTGCCATTATGTTCAGAATCCCCCAAATCCCTGTTCATCTACATCCGAACTTTTGATGAAATTAACCATTGTGTCTCACAACAATGATAAAGGAGAATACCGTGGAAAATGTAATTGCTGGTTCTACCAGCCAATAGGTATAGTGTAATAGAGTAGTATCGGACAGACTTTTCCAGCCAGCAGGGTATTTTTAATATGGGATATGCATCCTTAGCAATTCTATAGACAATATAAAACTATCAATAGACTAGAGAGGCCTAGGCAATTCGTTCCACAAATATGTGGACTAAGGTTCTAGCAGCGTGGGTGTTATTATTCAATAAGGGATGTATTTACGCATCAGGGAAAGGGTTTTTGCCAATAAATCAGTAGAATGACAAAAACCTTGGATGGCTTGGCAATATGTCTTAGATCCAAGGAAGAAACCACTCTCTTAGGGGACATGGAGATGAACTATGATATACTTATTAGAGAGATAAATTGATGAGACTGTAAAGTGCATACAGCGTTAGGGGAGTCATCCATATCTGAAGTTCATGACTTGTTTATGACACCATTGCTGCAGACATGCAATGTATCACCTGCTGATCTTAGGCTGAGGGCATATCCCATTATACCTCATCTCAAATGTATGTTTGACACTTTACTATTCGTCTCAAATACATCTTTCCATACAAGAATGAACAATAGCAGTATAGTATTACAGGAGGGCATTTCTCAAGATGGTATGAATACGATTTGACACACTCAAAATTAAAATTGGTAATCATAGGTAATGTCCTACGACTGCTCGTTACGAGCAGCACTTACTCTAGTAATTGAATAGGGTTTGATAGGGCAGTCATAACAATGCAATCATTAGTGACCACCAGATGCAGAGCTGTAATGGTATTAGACTGAGGGATCCCACTAAGGTTTGATGGGTCTAGTCGGACCATCTTTAGAAATGCCTTCAAGGTTCACTTGTATATATCCATTCCTTTGGGTAAATGGAAAGTGGCGGTTCTCAGACCTAGTCAGAATAAGAAATGCTGTGACTAAGATTTTACCTATGTATGATATAGTTATCAGACCATGGGAAATATCAGAAATTCTCGTATAGTCAATATTGTTTATGGGTTTTAAGTGTTATCTTTCCCTGATGTCTTTCTTAAGTACTATTCACATGTTGATGTCGGATTTAAGAAATGCTAATGTCAAATGTAACTTAGATTGACAGGGGGAGGGACAGTGAATACAAATTACCACACACACAAAAGTTGGAGGCTTCACTGTATTTGCATGAATATATGTATTATATGATATTAAGGTAGCAAAATACAATGCTTTCTTTTACAATATGGCGTACCTTTCACCATTTCCCTGGTCAGGAATTGGTGGACCTAATGAACAATGGCGTGTACACATTTTCTAGTCCTTCGATAAAATGAATCAGCCAATAATACTTTAAAAGTTTTAGAACAAAAAGGCAAACAAAATGTGCAGATCGATGTATGGAATCTTTGCACTCCCACATCACAATGTTGCCAAAAAGGCATCAACAAATTGAGCTAAATTGCTCTCCATAGATGAACTATAATGGACACCATCAATATTTGACCAGCTAGACTCAACTGCAAATAAGGTATCGATGTAAATGCCAATTTATAAGTGATCAAGTATTCATTATTATGCCAAGGTTATGAGGTAAAATGTTAATGATTTGCATCTGCAATGGTAAAAGCTATGCACATGACTAGAGCCTGTATTTGATTCTTACATACTTCGGAGGGGGAATAGAGCAAAACATGTCAATAGGAAAGGATAGTTCTCATGTCTGGTAAACATGTTTCTTTTTCATGAAGTGGTCACCCCATGAAATATTTGATTAGACTGTTATTTCTCATTGTTCTATCTATTCAAATATCCGATACCTCTAAATAACTAATACTATTGCTGACCTTGTCTGTGTTTGGGGAATACAACTGCAGGCCATTTTTCTAAATGTACTACGATCAACCACAACACTACGACTACAAATACCAATGTCATTCCTAGGGGGATTTTGGTACGACTGGGAGGGTGCAGTCATAGGCTGTTAGGAATTGACCTTCAGATTGTATAGACCATGTGAATGTTCTATTGTAGGGTACTGAATTCATTATATTGGGGATTTATGAAACCATTGCATGTGTACCTCGAGGGCTAAAACTACAAAATAGTTAGTTGATGTTAGAAGGTGATTAGTATAAAAGAGTTAGAAGCAGGATTGACTGTACATTGCAAGACTCAAGTATTAAGCCAGATATGACGAGGATTCCCTTTCCCTGTTACCCCTAGCAAATGTCAACTATCAGCTGCCCTGGCATATGAAGATGATTAGTCTGCAATGACTCATTGGTCGTTTACAATGCATGTTATGTTCATAAATGAACATCACCTTAATCGGACAATGTAGCCTATTTTCTCTAGCTAATAGGATTCACCATTGGCCCCCTATGTATTACTTAAGATAAATCTGCAGGGCATTTCAAAACGATATCTATAGCTATGGGTTTAAAATGCCCTCCTGATATTCCAGGAGGTTAATTCAAAAGGCTCTGCCATCGGTACCTATGAGATGTTAGTGCAGTCATGTCTGTTACCATCTCATCAGACCTAGTGTTACTACAATAAAATAGCTGGTGGTGTTAGGCCAGTAACTAAAAGGACGGACTGTGCAGTCCTTCACTATTCCACTTCAGTACTAACACCACCTCTTATTTCATACTGAGAAACAATAGTGGTTTCCCCTGAGTGCAAGTGCACCTGGGTGGGGGGACATTCCTCGTCACAAAAGTGAATGCACCTGAGGATAGTCCTTGGGGGCTCTTGAGGCTGCTCATGAGTTAAGGGTACTTAAATGCATTTTCTCAGACTGCTTGAGGGCTCTTGAGTCTACTCATGTGTAAATGCATAGTAATGTCATGCTTCCCTTCTCTCTGTTAGTTGGTGTAGGGGCACACTGTACTTCTAAAATACATGCTATAATTTCATGGTAACTCCTCATGTGTCAAGAGCACTTGAATGCATTTTCTCAGAATTTAGCGGGTCTAGGCCAATAGGCCCAGATGGGTATTTATTTGTCATGCGACTATAGGTAGTACTAGGAGGTAGGATGAAGGGGATAGGGGGTGAAACGGCATTCCCCTGTAAAGTGAGACATCTCTGTATACACCTGTCCTTATAGAAAATGGGGGCTTAAAGACATGGGACCCCCACCCCCTCCCCAAAGAAAATTAATCCCACCTCTATAACAAAAAATCTACCATAATCGGTTAACATTGTGGTATTAACAACCGCAGATTCTCTTCCACAAACCTGGTTTCCTTATATGTTTGAGAGTGCTTCGTCTGGTGGAATCAATTTTCATCTTGAATCCTAATAATGGTATTTCCTACAAAATGAATTGATAGGGATTAACCTTTAATTTTGTTCTGGATACAGTCACACCCCCATTTCGTATAAAATGGTATACTAGAGGGTACAGTCATTATTCATATGCCTATTGGAATTGTGATGGGATGGTGCTCTTGTATGCTGGTGGTAGGCTCCTCGGGTATAATATCCAATTCCTTTAATCGCGTTGGGCGCACAATAAGCTTGGCTAAACTGTAACATGATTGCAGAAGGATTTCAGGAGGCTGATCTTCCAAAGATTACACATGACGTTAATACCCAATAATGTCGTTACCAAGGTAATCAATATTTGCCCTGTAGTCCCCTGATTTACCAGTGTTATCTTATCAAGGCGTCTACAGATTGTTTATGAGGCGCGCACCATCTGTATCTCATTAAGTAAGAGGTATATATTACACTTGCTATCAGGGAGCTATCACCCTCATTAAGTCTTTCTGTGACACAGTATGGACCGCCCATAGTTGATGCAATAATGGTGTTATATCATGCTACTCTAAGGTGACGCATATTATTAGAGTCCTTTACCTGTAGGACCAAGGATTCAACCTGGCGGTAGCAGAATAAGCTGGTATGGAGGGAGATCTATGTTTGGATACTGAGATATTGGATGCTGTCAATGCATATTATACTTGTATTCAGATCTGACAATATGCAAATGTCTGGGCAATCCTTAAGGTTGCTGAAATGTTATTAAGCTACCTAGTGGGCGTGTGCCACAGTGGGGGCGTGTTTTGAAGTGAAGTAGTTGTAGCATGTTAAAAGAAGCCTCCAGCATATATAGCCTGGCTACAACAAATTAAATCACATAACTGTGTGTCTTAAAGCCATGCACTAATAACAGATGATATGAAGGGACAAGCTTGTCAGTCTTTTAAGGTAACATTGCCTGAAGACCTGTCTTCAGACCTGTTTTCAGGCAATCCTAAAAGTAAATTATGATGTCACTGAAGAATGGGAAACCCCCCATGTGCAGCTGTTTATAGTAAGAAGACAGGTTCACATTGGTATGAAAGTAGTGAGTGACCCCCCAGTTTTTTAAAAAGATAACATGAAGCAGAATTAAGGAAAGAGGAAATGATAGCCTGAAGATATGCTTATTTGAAGATGACATGTGCCAAGATTGATGACATGTGAGTTATCTTCTGGGTCTAAATCCAAGACTAGTGAAGACAACTCATATAAAAATACAATGTTGAAGATATCCATGAACCTATCCTCAGCATATCTTCATTTGTCCCTGGGCCTAAAAAAAAGGTTTGTTACCCGACCGACCCTAGCAAAACAGGGATGATCCTGGAATTTTTTTTGGTGATTTTTTAACATTCTTTTGGCAACTTTTAGGCATTTTTCCCGTGGTTTTCATATTTTTTATCAGTTTTTTTGTGGAGCTTATCTAGGTCTTTATCTATTGGTATACAGTTCATAACATTCATTCATATTTTTTACATGAGCTTCACATTCCATGTGTTTTCCATAACTCTACTGTAAAATCATAGAATCCAACATGCACTGCCCATATTATTTCTATACAACAAAAAAAAAAGAAAAAAAGAAAAAAAGAAAACCTGACCTACCGACCCTAGATATTTGAGGCATGTAACTGGAAACACAACTTTATTTTTTTTGGCCCTATTGTTAGTAACAATAGCCAGTGAAAAAAGACCATTG
Organism: Acholoe squamosa; assembly: GCA_949317995.1. Taxonomy (NCBI): domain Eukaryota; kingdom Metazoa; phylum Annelida; class Polychaeta; order Phyllodocida; family Polynoidae; genus Acholoe; species Acholoe squamosa. The sequence continues at coordinate 37,431,801 of OX439040.1, read as the reverse complement.
TAGCTGTAATTTAAGGAATACTCAGGCCAATGTGGGCTTTTGTCCCAAAGCACCCTACATAGCTCATAGGGATGCTAATTTCTAAATGCTACAGTATGAACTATCAGGATCATTTTCACAATGGTTATCCTGAAGTCTATCACTAATTTTAATGCATGTCACCAGTAGTCGATATTTTAGAGAAAGCCTTTGCCTGCAAAATCTCTCTTCCAAGTCCTCTAAGTAGCAATATGTTGATATTGGCTCTTATATTCACATGCAGGAACTCTTTCAAAAGTCAAGATACATTGAAATCATTGGATTGACAATTATTATATAAATATAACAGTGGATTAGGTTGAAATAGTTCATTAGCAGTTAGTATTGATAATCGATCGGGACAAGGACACAAGCTTCCTGATTAAATTGAATCAAGTAGAATTAGACCAGTTCGAGATTCAGACGTCAATTAAGGGGATTGGAATGTAAAACCTTTCTTCTGTTCATCAATTTCTATAACCTTGCTTCTGTAAGCACAATCTCCCCAGAGGAAACTCTAGAATCGCTTGTAATAGTACACCGTACTATTAGGGAACGTTCAACAGTTATGTCACTGTTATTTAGGCATTTTTCAGGACCCACCCACCCCTTTGTCACTGTTTTTGTATGGAACATATAGAGGTAACCAAAGACCCCCCCACCCCCATCCCTTAAGCAGTGACGAAATTGTTGAACGTTCCCTTATGTTTTAAGTGGCAGGTTTAGGCCATATGAAATGCCCTTCTTATATATAGTATACTATCGGTGGAAAGTAAAAAAGAGAAATGTAATGTGCTGGTTTCCCAAAATACTAGTGTAGTCTCTCAACAAAAAAAAAGAATAACACTTCTTTTGTAAGGATTCATCAGGTTCATCTGAGACCTTTATGCATTGCCTCTGCATAGTTTTGGGATGAGTCAACACCTTCAGAGTCAACTGAGTGATTTAATAGTCCCTTGTAACTCCTTTACACACCCGACCCACGTAGGACCAAAGCAACATTAATGTCAGGGTAGCATAGTGTCCCAAGAACTGCATTCATCTCGTGTCTAGTTTTCCCGATGGGTGTAGGACTTTGTTCCTGTTATCCCCAGACCTTACGTCCAGCCTCCATAAAGTACCAAGAGTAGACAGTTTATAGTGGTCATAAGGGATAAATAAAGTGCACCCTTTTGCCCTACTCATGTTCGCTTGGTTGATTTAGGAAAAATCTTAAGTTTCTCTAATTCAGGCATCTATATGTAGGATAATGTGTAATTTGTCGTACTACTTCACAAATAGCAGTGAAGATCGCTTGATCTTCACAAGTTTTCTTCAAGATTGTCTGTAAAATAATGTAATTGTAATTTGTCTCCTCTTTTGATGACCGTATATCTGTAAAAGCTTTGTCCTGTCCGTCCATAAAACCCTCATAAATTATCTCCACCTGCTTTCTCCTAGTTCTCACGTTAAAGGTGCACATGGTCTCAATGGTCCATGCAAACGATAAAGTGACATCCCAGCCCAGTAAAAAAAGAAATGGTGGAAAAAAGGAAAATGGCCTCTTATGATCCGCTCCGCTCAGATTCAGGCGAGGGATATCCAAGCTGGTATCTTGCCACAGAAAAAAGATTGCTGCAGGCTCAGAACTAGCGGGGATGTTTAGAGATGTGGCATCTGCATATGGAAATTGGTCAGGGGTATGGCTTGGTGAATAGATGCATCCTTTATGTCTGTGTAGGTTGTGATTTACCGGCGGGTGAATGGGGGGCATAGAATTTGACAGATTGATGCAGTTCAATTTACAAGATTGTAAACTGAAAAAAAAGTGTGTTTTTCCCAGGAGAATCCTTTTTATAGGCCCATTCATGACAACTGAAGTAGGAAGTAGTGTAGGTACACTGACTCCGCTTTGAATTTTTCAATATAATTCTATGAATATTTTATTCACAGCCTCTCCTTGGAAAAAGGAAGTAGTATATGGCACTATGTTTAATGGAGTGAATATTAAGCTATTAATCTATGTTATGAGACAGCACGTGTAGGTTTATGGGTTCATTATCGAACCCTAAACCCACGAGTGCTGTCTCATAACATAGATTAATGCGTTTATCACACAAATTCCTCCATTTTGTATCAATGTCTTACCTTATAACCCCTTAATAAAGCCAGGAGAAGAGGTTTTGTTAGGCCAAGCGGTAGAAAAATAATCCTCGTCATGTTTACAGTGGAAGTCATCCTGTGCTTTCTTCTCCATATTCCCGGGCCTCTTTGACACAGGGCCCCGGCATGTGGATTATCAAGTTGTTATGTTGAAATGTTATGATATTAACCTTTTAACATATCTATTCTTTACTACATGGTGCTGAGGATTATTCTCACCATGTTTCAGTGCAATTCTGGTCTATATAGAAGCCAAATACAAACAAATTCTTCATAAATCGAAGCGAAAACCAAGCCGGGCCGTGTTGATACTGTGAAAGTAGACTGGATGTTGGTGCATGACACTTATGGGTCAAAGGTCAGCAAGCCGCAGTGGTGGGTGCCGAGACGTATTGCTAAGAAAAATCATTGGATTCTTATTTATTTTAAACAAAATGGAGAATTTAGGCATGGCATTTTCATCTAGGATATCTTAGGATGTTTCCCTGTTAATAACTCCACCTGCCACCATTGTATTCTATGCTAATGAGGTGTGCAAACATCAGGTATGTCAGACTGATTTTTCAAATACTTCATGTACATTGGCTTCTAGTACCTTTCGGCATGGTGTAGTGGACAGCAAGTCTGTCTCTTGCCTAAGCGGCTGGGGAACGATTCCCATAGAACCCTGAATGGTTTTAACTGGAAATGTATGCCGAGGTTGACTTTGTATACTTCTACAATTTAGATTCACACCTAAATCGTCTTAAAAAATAAAAGGTCTGAAAATGAGGTTAAACCCTGATAACAGAACTGGGTTATGACAAAAAAAAAGCACGATCTAAGCCAGAATCGTGGGAAAAAGGCCTATATTATAATGGGATGTTGGAAGGGAATATTATATAATGTATAGATAATAATGTACTTTTAAAGCCCGACGCCCCTCGAAGGGTGTACGGACAGGACCCATAGTCTGAGTAGGCTGGTCCGCATATGTATAGAGACTATTATAGGATATAAACAGTATAAAGTGTATGGGAGAAACATGACATGCTTCTCTCATACACTTTTAACTATTTCTATCAGCATGTACATGTTCACATGTCCCATATAGGATGCTAGTGTCTGTTATAACATGGTTAGAGAGTTTTCAGTGCCGAAAATGAATAATATGAGTTCAAATATCACGCGATAAAAGCACCCAAAATTCACGGCAAACGGACAGCGGGGCGGACATCTTGAAACCTACCTTGACACGAAAGTATATTCTCCATTTTTGCAGCTTATGTACCAAATATAGCGAAATGCTTTGGACATAACATAGTTGAAACCATATTCTACCTCTCTGTCGACTAGATTCCTTGATATTATGGCTGTATTTGATATAAAAAATTATTAAACTTTCGAATAGAGCGACTTGCCATGCGTCTTCGCCATTCTGTCAACACTACAGGTGCCGCCGCCTGGTGTGTACAGAATGGATTATATTTTAGACTGGCGCAGCTCTGTCTCGACGTGTTCGCAGTAGTAGGCCTATGAGAGTTGGACTTTGAGGAGCTCACCAGCTTAACCATACGACAACATGAAACCAAGATGGCAGAGGGCCTTCTTGTCAACTCACATAAGAAATCAATTGATTTTATCATTTTTTAAAGGAAAATACTTAGAATTAATGGTGGAAACCGTGTTATAAGGGCAATATATAATGAATAGACTTGCACTCGTTGGCTTCAGGGGTTTAATATAAGCATTCGCCTACGGCTCATGCTTATATCACCCACTGAAGTTAACTCGTGCAAGTCTATTCATTATATATTACTTCCATAGATAGACACCATGTTAGGTGTGAATATATATATCCTATATAGTATATACATTACATATATATCGTGTAGGAAGGAGGCACATGCCAGAGAAACATACTTATACTGTGAGTAAAGTTTTGTAGGGAGGCATCGTATCCTATATTAATAGTATATGTAATAGAAACTCTTCATATTAGATTGAGGAGTAGTATAACGTGCAGAGACACAATGTTGGACCTCTGTAAATCTTTATTGTAGAAGGGCACCATGTTAGATATTTGAAGGTTATGATAAACCGCACCATGCGCGATGACAGGGATCCCAGCATATAGGCTGCACATACGTTAAGTCTGCATGCCCCCCTCCTCCACAACCTTGTCAAAAGCCATTATCCGCACTTTGGGCCAAAAGAGGTTGCTTTCTATACCATTCTCCAAGTATGACCTGTTTGGTTCCAAAAAGTTCAATAGATTTCAGGTATGGCATGGTTTTACTGATCATTTTTCTTTGAGAAATATGTTTTTCAACTGTCAAGGATCTATTCAGTGAAGGCTTTATGTTGAAAGCACTTAAATTTGCATTCGCGTAGTGGTTAGAAAATTCTGATATGGATTTTGTAAGCAAACTCCTCATAATTATCTCAAAAGACACATAATTATAAGTTGCACCATTAGTTCCCAAGAGTCCTTTATAAGCCACAGTAGACCTCCGAACTAAAATGATCTATAGGCCACGTCCTATACAATGCTGAGGTTTACAGCATACAGAACAGTGACACCAAGTACAAGGGCATGCACGCCATCTTGAGTCAGTCTCCATGCAGAGGTTGTGGAGAGAAGGGTAAAAAAGTGTCAGTCACTGGAGTCCCATGTCTGCTTTGAGGGTTTGCACTGTGTCAGTAATGTTCCATGTCTGCTTTGCGCCTACTGTCAAGCAGTCTGTACCAATATGGTGGCTCCAAGAGTGACATACCCTATACTATATATAACTTCATTCTCCCACCTGATTTCTAGATCCAGTTCTAGCCCTTGAGTAAGGATGTAAGTAGTTTACACCTAGTATAGGAGCAAATGGCCTGATATAATGTGTAAGTAGTATATGGTGCATTAATGTAGGATGTAAGCAGTATGTTGTATATAGAACCACAGCATGCTAACACGTAAGTAGTATATGGTACACTTTACATTGATAGTCCACTAAGCCTTTGTCGCAGAAATTTATATACGAAATGTATCGCTAAATTGCGCGACAGAGGCCAAGTGAACTATGGACTTTACCTATAGAGTAAAATGACACGGTAAAGTTACCATGCATAGTATGAATAATCAGTATGGTACATATAATACAGAGACACTGTCGATGTAAACACTATGATATGTCATAGAGATGCAATGTTCCATAACCAACTTTATATGATACAGAAACACTGTGTAGCAGGTAGGGAAAGCGAAAGAGCTGACACAGCAATAAACCAAAGCTACAATGTACAGAACCGACATACTGTAGGTACATCAGCAGCATAATTAAGTAGCAGGGTGTGACATACTGTAGGTACATCAGCAGCATAATTAAGTAGCAGGGTGTGACAGGAGGGATATGCGAGCAGACTACTCGATGACTGTCCTCAATCCTGGTCTTACCGTCAACATGAGCTGTGGTCAGAGGGATAGCTCAAGATGCTGCCACTAGAGGTCACTTCAGTCTGGACTCTGGAGGCTGTTGCAAAAAGACTGAGTTGTTCCTTCCTAGGGTAGGTACCTCACTTCCCAAGTCCCTCCTCTACTTAACCACTCAGTATCACTTCCAACACTGTAGTCCAGAAGTAGTCACTTTCCCACAAATCAAACTGTGTTGTGAAAAGTGGTCACACTTGAGTGCTTCCCAGACTGCCCACACCTACATACTTATGCGACAGAGTGTAGGAAGCAACTTCCACTTGAGGGGTTGTTAGTAACCACTTCTGGACCACTTCTGTTGGGAAGTGTCATTTGGCAATGCAATAGAGAAGAGACTACCAAAGGTGAGTGCCTTCCGTTTTTGGAAGTACACCTCCGACAGAAGTGACTTCCAAGGGTTTAGCAACAGCCACCTGCTGAGACGCGGCTAAGCCATAAAGAACTCTAACTGACTACATTGTGACGGCCACCATGGATCTTGCTCTTTCTCAACTAGACCTTACAGATATGATTAACTTTCTTTTGCGAGGAAACCAAAGTAGAAATATTAGTGTCTAAATGGTAATGGAAGGGCCAACCCCGACTAATTGCAACTGAAACCTCCATCATAGCCATAGAAGCAGCCAATAGCCCACTACCAGTGGTAATTGATACGTTGGCTGGACCACTGTATTGCATCTCGGGATGCTGATGATGCTATTGACAAAGTTTTGGTGCATTACTCGCTAGCCACAACAGACCACATACCAGCCTCTATCTTTATCAACATAGACGTCATACCTACAATGACGGATGCCACAAGTGACTACATGCATAGAAGGGAAGGACCTAGCTGGTCCTGCATGAAATCTAGTGATATTGATAGCAACTGTTGGCAGTCAGACGCATTACTGGAGGCAGTATACTGGGCGAGGGAAGCACTAAGCTGTAGAAATATTGACAGTCAAAGAAGTGACCATGTGGAAGCATTGAACTGCTTCTATGAAAGTATTGTCTCTGCTCTAAATAAGGCTGGTGACTCTGTCTCTAACTTTCCAAAAAATCAGCGAAGAGGCAAACCAGGGTGGAACACTCATGAGCCAGAATGTCATCAGATTGCCAGAGATACCTTTGTATTATGGAGGGAGACTGGGAAACTTAAACATGGTCCGATTTTTGATACAATGTAATTGACCAATGCCAGGTCTAAATGTTCTCTTAGCTATATATCAAGAGACATGAGGACACTATGCGCAAGGACTCTCTAGCTAATAGCTTGATGCAGAATAATGTAACCACTTTCTGGGAGGAAGTAAAATCCTTAAATAACAGTACGACCCCACTCCCTACAAATATTAATGGGGTGGTAGGAGAACAGAAAATTGCTGACCTATGGAAGAAGCATTATCAATGCTTGTTCAATAGCATTAAGAGTAATGCTTAAAATGTAAACTACTCGCTTGTTTACTCTGATAAGATTATTATTTCTGATGATGAGATATACACATGTATCAAACAATTGGACATAAACAAATCATGTGGTGCAGATGGCATTTATGCAGAGTGAACAGTTATTAGGGATGCTCTCCTCATGTTTGACAGGTTTTTAACTACACAGGTACTGCCTGCTAGCATGTTGGCTGTGATACTAGTCCCAGTGATAAAAAACAAAACAGGGAAAATAAGCAGTAAAGATAATTATAGGCCCATTGCACTAGCAAGTATATAATATCCAAGATACTAGAAATTGTCCTCCTGACTAGGATTGAGAACTATGTTATCACTCATGATAATCAGCTTGGCTTTAGGAAGAAACATGGCACTGATATGTGTGTTTATGCTCTAAAAGAATTGATTCTTAAGTACAGATCGCTTAACACTTCCTTTACCAGAGTATTTAAGGACAAATTTTGAGTTGTAGTGGGTGGCATGATCTCTCAGAAACTGTTGGAATTATGTGAATATTCTAATCAGAAAGGAAATGGTGATGGATTAGGCTAGGCTAGTTGATCAGAAAGTGCAAGACCCAAATTTCTTTATTTACATTTATTACTGAGAAATGTTATCATCAATGTGGGATTCTGATGAGAAAAAGTGATCACTCAACCAAACTTCAAATTGTAATATCTCAGCATTCCCTATATCAATTGTGATTTAATTGAGTGAATATTGTAGGGAATATTAAATGTGTCTGGAATTTTGCTTACCATGGCAACCAAAAGTATGCAAATTCGGAATTTTTAGCACATATGTTGCCATGGTAACCAGCCAAAATGGCCAATAATGCATCAGAATACACTGCAAATTTTGATGTCATTTTCTTCAGCATGAAAAAACGTACAAAGTCAATTTTCACAAAAAATTTTCATAATTTTTAGCTTAAATAGTAAGTAAATCCATGGAAAACTTTCATGGTAGTTCAAATTTCTATATCAGGTTTGCAAGACTGCTTAATAAAAGGTATAAGAGGTAGAGACTAATTCTTTGGGCTCTGTGGAGGATCCAACTCCATCTGGGACTAGGACAAATTCTAAGAGTTTCAAGGGATTTTGAGGGAGTAACAGGCTACTCGAAATCAGTCAAAAATCAGCCAAAATCGGGCCAAACTACGCATTAATGCATAATCGGTAAAGGAAGAGTTAATGCTTCTGTGTTTATGTGTTGCCTTGACGCGTCAAAAGCATTTGATGGGGTCAACCATGCAAAATTATTTAGTAAGCTAGTTGACCATGGAGTGCCTGGGTACATTTTAAGAATTCTTGTCTACTGGTATTCCTGTCAGAAGGTATTTATAAGATGGGGCAGTGCTTTATCTGCAGAGTTCACAGTTGGAAAGGGGGTTAGGCAGGGCGGTATACTCTCACCTCACTTATTTAATATATATATATATGGATGACCTGTCAGGTAAATTGAATGCTTGTAAAACAGGCTGTGTTAGTGGGGCAACTATTGTCAATCATTTGATGTATGCTGTCCATCTGGTAATATTCACACCAGCTGGCCATGGGTATAAGCCTGCTTGTTGGCTGTTTGTGGACAGTATGGGATTGAAAATGACATTAAACACAACCCTCTCACAGAAGGGTTGTGTTTAATGTCATGATACAGAATTGGTTGAAAGTTACCAGGTTAAATACCTGGGTCACTTGATAACCAACATGCTCAAGGATGATGAAGACATTAAACGGCAGCGAAGAGTTCTTTATGCACAAGGCAACAGACTAGTTAAACAGTTCCATATATGCAGTGTTGAGGTTAAAATACAGCTGTTCAGATCATACTGTACACCTTTGTATACAGCACAATTATGGTGTAAATTTTACACCAAAGCTTCCTTACGCAAATTAACTGTGGCATATGATGATGCCCTATGGATCCCACTAGGTACACCCAGAAATACTAGTGCTGGAGAGGTTTTTGCAGTGTGTGGTTTACCAACCTGTGATGCTACCATTAGAAACTTAGTGTATATTTTCATGTGTTGACTCAGGGACTCTGACAATGATCTAATAAAAGGGTTGGTAGATCACACAGCAAGTGATGTCCTGTTCACCTCCAATATATGGAAAAACTGGTATCAAGAACTGTATGTTCACTTTACTATTACATAACTATAGTTTAGGTATTCTTATCATATACATATATGTCATATACTATGGACCTTTGTAATGCAATTGCGTCTGAAATGAAAAATTGTATTGAATTGAATTGTAAGAATGTGTGTGGTTTATATGCTATGCGGTAAATGCGTTGTAGGTTTTATGCTTCATTCAGAGTCAGGATATCAGCAGAGCCTATTTCGATATCCATGATGACAATATAGTGCATATATATCAGACCTATGAAGCCTATATGATCGTCATGGATATTGAAATAAGCCCCAGGAGGACACTTCACAAGGCCCTATTATATTAAAATTTAGTAGAGAGGTCGGAGGGGTAAGAGGTGTCAGGGGGCCATTTCTTAACAGGGTACGACTGCTCACTTTCAGATCGTAGTATCAACCCTTATTTCAGTGACAATATAGTCCAATAGTTCTGGTTATGTGGTACCTGCAGCACTACAACTGCCCTACCAAACTTTGTCTTTGCTACAAAGCCTAAGTGATGGTCGTACAGAACAATCAAAAGGCAGCACCCAAGATCACTGGCACTAACATTTAGGTTGTCAAATCGCAATGGCAAGTATACTAGTATCGTCCTACGGGCCCTCACTATGAGTTTAGGTACTAGCATCTTGTGAAGTAACGTACCTCATGGGGCTCAAACAAGGTTGAGATCCTACACTCTCAGCCCGAATTGTAAATATGCTGTAGATACCGCCGTAGCAGCTACAGTAGAAACCAAATCAAGTCAATGGGTTTGTACTTACTTCAACTCCCCCTGTAGTGCACAATTACAGGCCTTTCCAATGAAAAACCGGGTCGCTGGGCTCACAGTGTATCATCTTACTGTAGAGGCGTCCTATCATCAGTGAAAACTCCCTAAAATTGGTCACTATGGGATTCTAATCACGCACATTTGTTAGAGCAGTCGTAGCAATACAGACACTAATATAAGCCTGTATAGGGTCTTCATGGCTGCCATGATGACTTTAGGGCTATGCTTTATTTATAGAGGGTCTGTGTAAGCCCCTTTATTTTATGTGAATAACTTCTTCCCGTAGAGATAGCATTGCGTGGCCGATCGCCACACCCCCAGTGGCGTAACGTGTGCTGATCCACTACAGCGGCCGATCCACCACTGCAGCCTCATTCTGGGTGCATGTAAACATTCAAAATTGCCATGGGCGCTCGTGCGGTGAACTACGGTACCCGATTTTGATAATTTTTCCTTATTTAAACCCTCTAAAAACATAAAATAAATATAGAACTAACCTCCCCTGGTGTCCTCGGTGGATGATCCACCCCTCGGGAGTTGTCTCCCCTGAGGGCGTTAGCCCAAGGGGGAGACAACTCCCTCGTGGTGGATCGACCACCTCATACACCACGGTTGTTTAGTTCTATCTATATATTTTCTACCTTTTTATATTATGCTACCTAGGGGGAATAGACAAGTCTTTCTTTCAGATTACGTTATTTGTTTACTTGATACTCAGTGTAAAGGCCATTTCAAACTGTCTTTTTTTCACAATAAGATCATCTTACTGATTAGAGACTGGTGATTGGAAAACAAAGCTTGGAAATGCTGAAGTCATCAGTCTGTTTTCAAACATTGCAGGCACCTAGTAATAGACCTATTCTCATTACAATCTTTCATATCAGAAGTACTATAACCCCTCAATATCTAAAATGCAGACAAGTGCATTAAAGCAGAGAGAAAACACTAATATATTCGATCTACTTGCCAAAATACACACAGCATAAGAAATGGCCTATAATTTTTAGGATGTCATAATTATGGCCTACGTGAATATCGTGTGTCATGTCGAGGTGAATATTCAGGGGGAGGTCTTCACCCTTTCCTGACCACTGCACTTATCTCATAGCATGGGCTTTCTCGGTAAACAGGAAAGGGGTATTTTGCTATCTTGGACCGATTTTTCTCTATGCTAAACTTCGCTCCATGCTAAACTTCGTACTACCCTGCTATGTGAGGAGGTTATTTTAAAACAGCCTAACATCGCACCTTGTGCAATGTAAGTGGAGGTGGGAGAGAGCTTGAGATCTCCTACCAGTACCACTGCTCCTACGGTAATGTACGGTAATTGTTGCACTCTCTTTAATGGATCTTGGGGTTAACCTATGTGTACCTTCGTCCTGAGGCCCCCATATCTTTATTACATGATATGCTGAGCGGCAATTACATAGGATTTGGTAGAGCAGTGGTACCAGTGTAATCATTACTGACCCCTAGATGTAGGGCTGTAATGGTATCAGAATGAGCGATCCCACTTCAATTGGAAGAGGTCAATCTTGAGAAATGCTTCTCCCAGTGTGACCCATGGGGTGTTGTGAATGGCTGAACCTACCCCTGTGACTAATTAGCCCAATTGATGACATGACCACTACCATTCTGACAATAATACGTATGTATGTGATGTGCATTGCCACGAGTACAGGATGACCAAGATACATTAGATAAAGCACTTCATCTGAGAAGGCAGAAATGCAAGGTAGCTATTCCTAGCACGGATACTTTAAAATGCTAGATGGTTTAAAAGGGGATGATAGAGGTCATGAACACTCTATTTTAGTGCTGTTGATAGAAAACGGACCATGAAACTTCTTTTCAATGGTCCTCGCATTGTGCTATGTACGATATTAAACTGCGAAGTTTGAAACCATACTCCATAACGGACAGAGCCAGCTTCATGTGATGAGCTTGCCAATGGACAAGATAGGGTATTTGCCAATGCTATGCTGTAATGCTATTGTTATAATCGTTTTCTGTAGGTAGTATACCATCAGGCATATTCTAACATTCTTTGGGCTTAGGGTCAATAGTTCACTCGCATGGAGTGGAGGGGATCTCTTCCTGAAATGTTTGATAACACTACAGGTTTTTGTAAAGTACCTTTAGGCCTACCGATAATATTACACTATTTTCCCTTTTCCTCTTTTATTACTATGCGCATTACTACCTAATCCCCTCTTCCACTTTCCCTTGTCTTGAGCTGCTCCCGGTGCCCGGTGGCACGGCTGCTGTAGCTGTTGGGGCTGGGAGCTGCTCCGTGCCTAACTGAGTGGAACAGTATTAGCCAATCAACCTTCAAAAACCGCCAGAGAGAGCAAGCAACTCACGGCTCACAGCTCACTCAGAGCAGCAGCTCCACCTGGCAGCAGCTCATAGGGAAAGGGCAGAAACAACTGATAGAGGCACCAGCCCCTCACCAATAGGCCCCAGGTTACTACTCCGTGCAGTGAGTGGTAGAACACTGCTTTCCTGCAAGTCTGAGTGTTAGGTGTTTTACTCTATGAGTTACGGTAAAGAACACGATTGAATTTAGCCACAGTTAACGAGAAGACCGGCATATATATGTTTACTACTCGGGGGTAGACGATTGCATACAGGCGTAGACGTGGCCTTTATCATCTGTTGGGAAAACCAAAGTAAGATAGTTTTACTATGTTTCCCAGCATAGTTCTTAGAAGAAGCAAGCCTTTACTCTTATAAGAGTCCAATGACGAGAATGGAAAAGGGTAATTTGGATGTAAAAAGATGAAAATGTAATAGGATGCGTTGTAAAGACCCTATACAGGCTTATAATATTAGTGTATGTGGTGATACGACTGCTCTAACAAATCCTATGTGCGTGATTAGAATCCCAGATTAAATGGTAGATGCCCTCATCAAACATCTTGATAAAAGTACAATACCCAAGTGCGGCATATGATCACTAGTTACCTTTTCCTAATCAGTGAGTACTGGTAAGTAGAAGGTGGATCATATGGGATATCAAGAGATAGGGCCCAGTAAAATTTAGATGCAGTTTATAACAGCCCAATGCATAGGCATAAAACCTAAGACACAGTGGGCTCAGGGAGCCTGCTTGCTTCCCCAATAATGCTAAGTTCTCCTGTATTGGCCATATGATATATTTACCTTTGCTTCCTACACTTATAATATAACTGACTCCTAAGACTGGCGAAACCTCCTTCATCCTGTAAGCAAATGTCAAATAGAGAGAGGAACGCACAAGTTTTGTAAGACTTACCTTGTATTTATAAGTGAAACTCAGTCAAGACTCTCCCAAAGTAGAAACAGGTCTTGTATTCCAGATGCAAACTTATCAGAAGACTCTACCACATCAAGCACAATTAAGTTACAAAAGTCCCTAGAAGAAAACAGCGAGGAAAGCAGTAGAATAAGTTCTTAATCCATATTTCCTCCAGGGTAGGTTGGGAAGCGAAGGTGGAGCTCAGCCTTGCTCTATGTAGGCTTTCACTGTGAGGCCTCTTCTGGCTGTGTGAGGCAGCTTCTCCTGTGGGGAGGCTGATCAGTACTAGTCCCACATCCTAGAGCACACAGCGCTGTGACGCCGTGGGCGCAGTGACGGAGGCGGCGCTGTGTTGGTTGGTAGTGGTCGTGATGATGGTAAATTTATCCACTGGTCACTAGCATCGAGCACTGTCTCTGTGATGGCCACTCATTCAGAGCAAAGTGTGTTTATATATTAAGGCGATAAGATAACAAGTATATGGCAGTCACGTATAAAAGTATACAAAATGGGCATATAGTTCTTGCAGAGAGAGACATAATAAAGACTGTGATATCAAGTGTTTAAAAGTCGTTCTCTGTTCTAGCCAGGTGTTCTATGTTCCATTCAATAAAGTCTAGATAAACTTTGGCTAAAGATAATGCTCTAATATTGCAGGGATAGGTAGATGGACATTCTCTGTGTGTAGCCGTAATTTCTAAGCTGAGGGGACATTTCTTCTAGCAGATTGAGGCTCATCTCTGAGAGGTGTCACCTTCTTCAAAGTGATTGCATAGGGTGCTGAGGCTAGGTGAGTGCCATACCCTCCTAGCTGGCTAACCTACAGGGACTCCCCCTTGTGATTAAGACTAGTGAAATTAGACTATAGTGGCTTAACACTGGAGGAGCTTTACATGAAGGAGTAGGGGAGGCCTGTCTGACCGAACCACACCACCCTGGAGGAGGTAGCAGCTACACTGAACAAGGAGACGTACAGCCCCCAACTGCCATCTACCGGCGTCCACGGGGCCCATAGTGCAGTGTCCATATCTGCATTTGAAATATTCACCATAAAGCCTGCAGTTAGCCAATATTCCCAGATCCCCCTTTGACCGGTGATATGCTTAGCCATATGCATGAATTTCTGTTTCATTCTTGCGCTAGGTTTGATATAAATTTACATATATCCATGTCACTTTAAAAGGTAAATATACGTGGATTTCGGTTGGGCTTATTTATGTAAAGAGTCTACGTAGAATTACGTCGACTTAAATGTATGCAGACGTAGAACTATGTATACATAGTTACCTCAGATAAGCATCACCATTGTGTAATGGAGGACATGCGCTTTAAATTGATACCAAAGATGCCTAGGTATGCAGCATAAAACTCTATCGGGAATCCCAAAAGATAACAGATTAGTTATAGACAGTATTGAACTGAAAACCTCTGTTGTGCTTTACTGATCATATGCTTTTATGATGGTATTGTTCACATCCTATGTGTAGATAAAAGATACATTTTGTAATGGGTGAAAATAGGGGACATAGAAAGCATATGGTGGTGAATGTAGGAAAAACGTTGCTTTACGTTTTCATATGTCTTTTGAGTATCCATTTTATCCCTTTAAATTCTTTTCAGTGTATTTCAATATATTTTGAAGAAAATGAACATGTAAAGAATATAGAAAGAAAATCTGTTTCATTCTTTGGATTTTCCTTAGAATACTAAAATCTTTATGAGATTCTCAGAGAATGAATTCTACGTTGCTTCTATGCTGATACATACAATTTGTGACACAATCTGCGAAAATGGGGCTTAGTGCAGGGGGTCTTAAGACCCCTTTTCCCAGTACATGTCACATTTTGATGAACAGACCTGGGAAACACCCTATGATGTCATAATGTCAGGAGGGGATCCCTTCAATCATTGGCACTCAGGGATCATGTGACAAAAATAAAATATTCATGTAATTTTCTTTGTATTTTCCTTTTCAAATAAGAAAGGCTATATTTCTCTTTGTAATTTCGTTTTTCACCTTTAAAGATTATAGAGGTAAAATTTGCTTAACGATTTCAAAAAGATTATCCATAAACCAACCATCCATAGGGGAGGATCACATTACCCTATCTGCATATCCATAAAAAGATTTTGGAAAGATTTTATAAAGAATGAAAATGTAAAGAAAATATGAAGAAAATCCTACACATGACTTGAGTCTTTCTAAAAAAAAAACCTAGCAAATGCATTGTTGTGAATTCTTTTCTTTTTATAGCCTTTGTAAAGTCATATTCTTTGATAATCTGAAGAAAAATATATTTAAAAAAGTATGTTGAAGTTTCCGAATTCCTTATCCCCACCTCAAGAGGTGGCCCCAACTTGACCCTGAGCAACAGGTTTTGGACAAAAGAAAATACCATAATATTTTCTTTTCACTAAAAGAAAATAAAAAGATTTTGTAAAGATTACAAAGAGCATACTTCAAATCTTTCTTCAAACGATTTCATTTGGACCATTTTAGACGGTTTTGTAAAGAATGAAAATTTGAAAAGAAAATAGAAAGAGAAATGGTTTTGAAAACGATTTTTAAAAGATTAGACTTAGTATATTCTTTTTAAAAAGAGAAAAAAAACACCCAGATGGCAGTTCAGCTGGTGGTAATATAAAAGTGGCAACATCACACTGACATTCATCAAGGATTATGCAAAATAACGAAAATAAACAAAATAATCATTTACTCCAATATCATCATTTGATAGAAGAATAGATTGTGATCAATCATAATGAGAGATCTCTAATTGTATTGCCTCCAATACGTTGTTAGATATAGTTCACACCCTTTCTATGACATTGGGAGATTGATGTAGCTAACTTGTCCCAACTAATTCTTTGTACATGAACACGGCTTGCTCTTGGTCAACGAAGTGGCTAAGGGACTCTCGTCCCTGCACGCGCCTGGGGTTTACCCAGGAAAAGAATCTGATCAATGATGATAACAGTAGGATATCTTCTAAACTGCTATACATTCCAGGGGAAAATCTTTGGTTTATTCTTGCTATTCTGGCAGCTGTAATTGAACATGCAAAGTCTATAACATCAATTTACCTAAACTGACGAAAGATTGTTACATGGTTTTGTGACTAGATTACGTAGAATTACGTAAATTGAAATAAACGTCTGAGTGACGAATATAAACTCTCAGGTTTTTACATTAAATCACCTAGCACAATAACATAAATTGCATGAAAAAAAGTACTATCATGATTCGATTTTGCTTCAAACCCCTGTGTTCATTTTATACCACATACCATCACGTCTCTATCACAGTCAACGGCAAGTATACATGTGTAGAGGCAAGGAGAAAGGGTGCTCCGTGCTGAAAGTTTACTTTAAAGTTCATATCACAAGCTTTTCTGTGATATTTTGCATGTGAAGATACTCTTGTTAGTTTTGGAGGAATGGCTTGCTAAATATGGGTGGTTATGACCATTTCCTGAAGGTCAATAAGCTCTACATCTAATTGGTTATTAGATACATCTATGATTAGCATAATCTATGCTAATTAGCTAAATTCGCATCAATCTTTATTCTTTTGCCCATAACCTTCGATCTAGAAGTGGTATTTTCATTCTGTTTTCACCATAGTAAACCTTGTGAAATGTTCCTTCAAATGAGTCATTGATTTCCCCATTTAGAATGAAAATCATGTTTCCATGACAACAGAAATCAACAAAATTGCCTATTTAGGCCCAAAAACATTCTTTTTGAATGCCAGATTTGGAACCTGTCTATCCAAAATGGAACGTTTTAACAAAGATCATTGAATTCTCCATAAAAAATGGACCCTAAGACGTTTTAGGCATATTTTTCCTATTCTAACCCATAATGGTGCCCCTGGTGGCTAAATCAGGTACTAAATCATGCAGGAACCCCCAATTCTGCTTGCTGGCTCACACATGTGTTACGTGTGAGTACAAAAGGAATTCAGTGCAAATATGCAGTGACTATATATAACGATGGTAAAAGTGTTTCTATCATCCAGCAGTGTTAAAACATCATCAGTCTGAAATATATTATTATGAGGAAAAGCAACTCTGACTGCACGTCAACATTCTATGTAAAAGTATAGGGCCCCCTCAGCCGAGACCCCTGCCCCCAATTAAAATTTGCTTCCTACGCCTAGAGCTGGTCAATATGAGGTGTTAATAGGTTCAAAATCGCAGTTAAGGAGCACTACCTTGCATTTATTTTTTTTTACGTTTATTGTATTCTGTTAACTGGTCTCCCAAATAATTTCTTCTGGCATATCATGTGATGTTGAAAAAACTGTTTGTAGGATGAAACAATTATCCTTTTATAACATCAACATGTAGAATGCATCAATTAAATTCAGAAATATTCTACGTAAAAAAGACGGTAATATTGGAGAAGATAACAGGAAGTCTCGCTCCTGACTCATCCACTATAGGCATATTTGTACCTTAACTCGACGATCCTATATCATAAAATATCAATCAGAGCGTAGTGAAAGTGGTTGGGGGTTCATGCAGCCCCCCCCCCCCCACAGAGGAGGGGACCTGACTTCAGCAGGTCATTGCGAAAAGATTTGGACTTGCCTTACCTCAGTTAATCCATTCTCTGTTGTGTTGCCAAAAGGTAATTGGTCATTGGAGTGGTTTAGGAGTTGTCAGGACTTGATGAATGCTTCCAAATTGAGAACCAATTCCTGGATAGTCCCCTCCTCTAATTCCCTGGCTTACCTACTATGGGAAGCATTCAGGTGGAACCAATAATGGAACCAGTTCCCCTGACTTTTCACAATGCAGTCTGATTCAGAGCGAATCAATTCCATTACAGTATAGGGTGGGAATCAGACTCTCAGGTTGGAGAATCAGGGGGGAATTGGAACGTATGTTAGCTACAGTGAGAATCGAGTTCCCAATCTATTTGCAACGGCCTCCAGTACACCTGATACTTATTTTTTGTAGGCTCATCAAGGCATTTTGTTGCGAAATTGGTGATGACAGAGTTATGCGTGAGCTGTTCTATATCCCTATTTTCAGAGGTTCCCAATAATCCTATTGACTTGTCTGCTCAAGGAGATGACGATGCGATATATATATTTATATATTGGGCAAGGTCGGGAGGTATAATGAATCTAGTGCAAAGACTCATCAATCTATATTTGGAAAATTTTAATTTTGATTGGGCAATAGAAATGAGGACTAAAAAACCCATCAAATTTTACATGTTTTTGTACTTTGGTGTTTTAATTAAACTGAGCTCTAACAAAGTCCACCTAAAGAAAAAAAATCCTGAAGAAGATGGCTTAAGACCACCGAAACGTCGCAACAAACAGATCATCATAAATGATTTTTATGTACAAAAAAAGAAATGTCTACAAGAATTAAAAAAATCCATATAAAAATACTCTACTGTTTGGTTTTGTGTGACGTTCCCCCCTTTTTAAAAAGAAAAAAAGGCCCGGAAAAAAAGGTGCCGCTCTTGGCCAGGGGCCTATCCCATAAAGAGGCACAGAAAAAGTCCGTTGGCTGCTGTCTGTGTAGGCTTTTCGCTGATTCTCAAATAACAGCTTATTAATTCTCAAGTTACTACGACGTCAAATGTGCTGGCTGGGAAAATTCTGATATTAAAGGGACAATGGTAATGGACAGAAATATTAAATTACACTACCTGGAGAGACAAAAGGACGTGACACTGACATGTTGACTAGTGACGGATACCCATCTGAACCACACAGTATACTGGAGGTCACAGAATGTACAGGAGGCCGTTGTGAAAGGATTTGGATTTTGTACTGTTGGAGGTGCTATTCCCAAAACGGAAGTCACTCACATCAAGGAATTGATTCCCTTATGTGTTGTGAAAAGGGAATTGGTCAGAGGAGTGGTATAGGTGTGTTCCAGAGTCAGGGTGTAATTCCCAAGTAGGAACCACTTCTCTTGGGAAGTCGATTCTCAGGTGGGGAAGAGTGGAGAATCGGAAGATCAAATAGCTACAGTGAGAATTTGTTTCCAATCCTTTTTGCTACATCCTCCTGGAGGCTGTTGCGAAAAGATTGAGTTGTTTCTTTCCAGGGTAGGTACCTCACTTCCCACTTCCCTCCTCTACTTAACCACTCAGTATCACTTCCAACACTGTAGTCCAGAAGTAGTCACTTTCCCGCATATCAAATTGTGTTGCGAAAAGTGGTCACACCTGAGTGCTTCCCAGTCTGCCCACAACTATATACTTATGCGACAGAGTGTAGGGAGCAACTTCCAGTTGAGGGGTTGTTAGTAACCACTTCTGGACCACTTCTGTTGGGAAGTGCCATTTGGCAATGCAATAGAGAAGAGACTACCAAAGATGAGTGCCTTCCGTTTTTGGAAGTACACCTCCAACAGAAGTGACTTCCAAGGGTTTAGCAACAGCCACCTGAACAGCTACTGAAATGGGAGACGGGGTGAATCCTTCGTTGAACCAATTTTTCAGTCTGAAGAAAAGGTTCTTTTCCTGATTCTCTTTTCTTTTCTTGAGTTCTCTTTCAGAGGTTCCCAACTTAAACAAGCAAATAGTGATGAGGTAGCTATAAGGATGACATAATGGTATAAAGTGAAGGGCCATCTAATTGATATTTCAGTAAACAAGGCATGGGGAACATATAGGTTATTGTTTATAAATATTGAACACCACCACAAAAATCCTCTCTTACAATATATTATCATATTGGCTCCACTTCTCAGTGTAAAATTACAAAATGTTATGCGTTTCCATGCTGAGTAAGCAGAACATATGCAGGAGGTTATTCCTTAACATACTGCGACTGCACCCTCCAATTCGTAAATTCCCATGGGAATAGCACTGATATTTGATGTAGGGTTGTGGTGATATTAGTATGTCAACGGATGACCCTCAGGAGGACATTTCTCCTGATATTAAGACTACACACAGTCACTACGAATTGGAAAGCTCAAAATTAGAGTAGATGCATGGTTGTAGGTATACGTAATACCCAACACTTGCTGTGCACGATCAGCACTTATGTAGCAATTACATAGGGTTTGGTATGGCAGTCGCACCAGTGCAATCATTAGGCACAAATGGATATAATGACTGTAATGGAATGACAGTGGAAGATCATACTATGATTTGAATGTGTCTAATCGTAACATCTTGAGAAATGCCTTCCAGAGAACATCATGGGTAGATGGATGGCATGAGTGGGTGAGACCTGCCTATGTATCATTATATATCAGTTTAGCATGTTTGTAACGAGGGAGGTGGGTTATTACACTTATTATGGGGTTGAAATACAGGTAGGAACTCCCCAGGACATGCCTCAAACATGGCATTTAATTTCACATCATCAGTTAAACATGGCGAGATCGTGATCAGTGTGGTTCTATGATTACAACAAATATGTTTAGGTCAGGTACATGCTGAAGGTTTGAATCATGAGCCACCCACACATATATGATGATAAGTTCCATGATGTCAGAATATTGCCTCTGTTAATATTCTATTCTATCAACATAAATGGTGATCACACCCCAGTGTAATTATATGCTAGAAATGGTTATTGGTAAGAGTGGTCCACATCACAACTATTGGTGGGGAAGGGGTGGGGTGAGGGTTTACCAGTCAGTCATATTGCTAGATCCATTCAATTCCACTTGTTTTAAGATGCTAAGACATCCTTTTAAACTTGGTGAGCCATCACATATGAAGCATAAAAGACGTTTGGTCGAAAGTAACATTGGTGAACCTGCAGTCTATATATTCTAGTGAAAATTGTGTTATAAAACTCAACTTGGGGCACTAAAACGGAAAAAAAAAGTAAAACGGCACATTCCAGCTATCTTTCTATGTCATCAGGTGCATTTTGGTCATATCTTGGGATGTTATGTATACAGAATAATGTGATTAATCTCTAATGAATCCTGAAGTCTCAGAGATATTTTTCATGAGCATTATGATGTCTTAATATGTTATTTATCCTGCAGTAAGGATGGTAAATGATGGGGAGGCAGTGAAAAGTGCCTGTCCTCAACTCAAATTTTCATTTTTGAAGCATAATTGTAAAATCATCTTTGACATTTATGTCTCATATGCTTGAATAGGATAAATCATTGTCATCTCAATTTTATGATATACTTTAAATTTTGAGCCTGTGATAAATAGACAATGTTCTATGAATTTGTTTCCAATGTCCTCACATTTCAGTTCATTTCCAAACAATCAATTATAAAATGCCTTAAAAATATATCTGAATACCCATAGTTCTGTGTGTTTAGATAGAATAGAAATACAAAGAGGATACTACCTAAACGCATTTTGCATTTGGAGAAAATATGCAAGTATATGTAATTCCTGACTCTATAAAGCTGTGAAAAAAATTGAGATTTTTTAGGTTTTCATTTCCGAACAGTTAATTAAAGGCACATACATTCATTCAGTCAATGAAATATTTCTCACTCAACTTTGCCTAAATTATATTGCCTGAAAAAACTTATTAGAGGGTGAAGTGAGGCATTTAGATAACTATATCTCAGCTTTTTCATCAAATGTTCATTTCCGAACTTTCATTTCCGAACATTTAATTATAGTCCATGAAAATCATACATTTTCTCATGTAAATGCTTCTAAAATAATGAATATATTACACATAAAAACAGTAGTGGTATCAAATTAAAGGTGACGTGTAGGCGGACCTGATGGTGATATACATTCTCTGGTTATCGTTATTATTACTCTCCTTATGGACCTGTAAAGTCACGTTACATATTTCGTCTTGTATGACACACTGTGGGACGCTGTACCTTCAAAAACGACCCCTAAAAGATAGACTTAACATGGAATGTGCCAATTTAAATCAGTTAAACAAGGCGAGATCGTGATCAGTGTGGTTCTATGATTACAAAAAAGGGGACCCATCCTTATAAAATGGTTCGGAAGTCGCACATACAAAATGTTTAGTTATTGGCATATTCATTTACAGCTCATCAAGAGCTTTCGTTTGGTATATATAACACTTGCATATTTGAACCAGGTGGTCGTCTGCAGATCTTCTGCTGATAAATTTAGTCCCACTGATTAAAAATTGATTAAACTGAGATAATTGATATATGAATCATATAATGATTTATGAATCCTATATAATTCCTATGTATTTCTAAATAACCATGAAAACTAGCTATGCCATTTTGGCATTTGGGGCTTACATTCAATTTAGTAAGCAAGGATTCTTAAAGATATCTACCCATATGTTGGAAAAATGCTAAAATATCAATTTTAAAAAAAATTGATACTTTTGACACTATACCACTTGAAAGGGCCATATCTTGGCTTCTAAATGTGCGACTCCAGTACCACTTTGTTAGGATGGGTCACAAATATGTTTATGTCAGGTACATGCTGAAGGTTTGAATCATGAGCCACCCACACACACATATATATATATATATATATATATATATATATATATATATATATATATATATATATATATATATATATATATATATATATGTGATGATGTTCCATGATGTCAGAATATTGCCTCTGTAAATATTCTATTCTATCAACATAAATGGTGATCGCACCCCAATGTAATTATATGCTAGAAATGATTATTGGTAAGAGTGGTCCACATCACAACTATTGGTGGGGAAGGGGTGGGGTGAGGGTTTACCAGTCAGTCATATTGCTAGATCCATTCAATTCCACTTGTTTTAACATGCTAAGACATCCTTTAAAACTTGGTGAGCCATCATAAAAGACGTTTTGGCGAAAGTAACTTTGGTGAACCTGCAGTCTATATATTCTAGTTAAAATTGTGTTATAAAACTCAACTTGGGACACTAAAATGGAAAAAAAGAAAACCATCCTGATAATATACCATCTTTGCAGTTCTATTCTCACGTGAGCGAGGGCTAGGGGGTTTAATTAGCTAAGAAGTGTTCAAACCTTGTCAGGATGCTAAAGATAGTATTAAGTAGGTACCCCTTTATATTAAAAAAGCCATGCTCTGCTTCACCATCAAACGTGTACTCACTACATGATACTGAAAAGCCACCCGCCTTGTTTAGAAAGATTTTGTATTGCAATAGCAGGTACCTTACTGTGTGACACTACTTTGAGTGCTCCTGTTTTGAGTAGCATCATCATTAATTAATAATGAAATGTACTTGTACCGTACTGACATGAGCACTTCCATGCAACACGATAAGAATTCAGGACTGAAAAGAAATTGACTACTGCAAGTGAGGCACTTCTAAGGCAAAACTATCTTTCCCCCATTATGCAACAACCTCCTAGGGTCAAACCTGACGCCAGAAGGGCAGATTTAGTTAAACCCCAACTAGTGGAAACCCAGAACAGTGAAGGATTCTGAATCCTACTTATTGATGAGTATTCAGTGATCTAGGAGGCAATCATTTACGAATAGAAGGACCATGTATGTGGCTGAAATTACCCTGGCTTCCTAAAGGGTGCCTGGAATTAAGTGGTTATAGTCATGACAGGTTAGGGGTGGGATGGGGGTCATACTATAGAGTCTATTGTGTGATCCCCATTACTCGGTAGGCTTTCCTGAAATAAGTTGGCTAGTACAACTATGAACAAGACCTATTCAAATGGCAACTGTTCTTAACCGATATTACATCCATGAGGCATGGGGCGAGACTTTATGATCCTCAATACTTCCTAATTGACCTTTGGGTTGGATTCAGGACCTTGTTTCAATAGATTCTACGACAGGTTCAGCCTGCTACGTCTTGAGATGGGTCAAATCTTACCAGGTGATCTTAGGATTTTGGTCATAGTGACCAAATAGCTGGCTAAATTACTGGGTGATCATACTGCCTGCTGGCTAAATAGCCATCACAGCTGTGATTAAATAAGAGACCCTGGTATGACAGCCGTCTGTGTGAATAATTAGTGGCTACTCTTAGCTGCTGCCCTCTGCACTCCTTTGCTCAAATGTACCCAATCTGGGCTCTTTACACTACTGCCTGTAACCTTGTAACCAGTGCCTTTGGCCCTGGGATTATGGGTACTGAGGCGGGGGCAGTTGGGGCTGGATTTGGTAAAGAGGATAAGGTTTTTCTAAACTGCCCCCTCCCACTCCTTCATGCTCTGCCCACCCTGCGTCACACTCCTACATCCTCGGTACCCGTACACCCTGCGTCTCACTCCTGTGGCGGAGGGGGTGTAACCCTAGGGGTGTGGGAATTATCTACCTGTTTTCAGACAAAGGCCCTCGTGTTACTGTAGGACAAAATGGGAAACTCACCAATCCAACCCATTGTATTGTTTTTGCCCTGTTTTTGCCCCTTTTTTGCAGCCATGTCTTCCCCACAATATACAATGGGAAACTATATCATGATTACAAACATGGTGCCACCAAGCCTACATGTCAATCTTCATTACACCCTGTAATAACATTGTGAGTTGATCCAGCAGCTAGGGCTATGATGTAAGAGATTTATAAGTGGGGATAACCAAGTGGGATCACCTATATATCATTATATAGTTACTGCAGCCCTATGCTCATTTGAACACAGGAGTGCAAACTAGAGCATGAGGGGTATGACTGGTCACTATTTAGCCAATAGTGGTTCCTATGACTGGGAGCTATGACTTCATAGCGGTGGGTATTGAGTCAGTGTTTGAATACATAGCAGCTGCTATTTTGAGTTCTGTACTGTAGCTTACTATATGTAGTCACTGGTATGGAGTCATTTCTTATACCTCCTACTACGATTTGAGGCTGTCCTGTCGTAGAAGCTATTGAAACATGAGCCAGAGCTTTTGACGGATCATACCAGCCTATTTCATCATCTTTATTGTAAATGCAAGTGGGTAACACTTTAAATGTGGGATCAATGATTGCTTTGTCATGTGTGACATTAATTAACTTCCCAATTACACAAAGCACCTGTAACTGCCAATTGATCGACGGGCGAAGAAATAGTCCTTTGGGTAATTACGGCAGGCTGAGCATGGTATGGGTGATAATAGGGGATCTGTAACACATTACCACCTGACATCCTTCAGACTTATAAACACAGTGGATGCTGACATTAATTGGTGGTGCTGCATTATTGAGCTCTGTCTGTATTACTACCGGCATGGATCACCCGGGTTATGGCTCGCTCACACATAGCATATAATTGCAGTAAACATTTGATATGACTATTGTGTGAAGCAGCATTTTATATATATATATATATATATATATATATATATATTATATATATATATATATATATATATATATATATATATATATATATATATATATACCCCTTCCCTTTCTTGGAAGAAAGGGAAGGGGTAAAACTGAATTTCACAGAGCTAGATAGTCATGAGGGGCTGCTCAGTCACACCTGATCGCTCTCAGTTCTAAAGTGCTCTACATGTAGAACAGACCTAAAACATTCGTCAATTAAATCGATATACATCTGGGAAGTAACCAGGCCACAAAAGGAAATACATAGCAGTGCTAATTCTGAAAAGCAAACAGTGACACTGACTGTATGTGAAACTCCCTTGTACCGAAGGGTCACAGGGAGATAATGATTATTATCATGAAGTGTGTGACTCTTAAGAGAATAATGGTCATAAAAAAACTACCAATACAGGTATTATGTATATCAATGTTGGTCATAGTAGAGAGGTTTTGATATCTAATGAATGTGACTGTTTTTCATTGACATAATAGGTTTTTGCTGGCTTTGGCAATGGCCGGATCCACATTTGCCTTTATCTATTATTCAGCTGGAGACCTACTCCAGATTTCCACTATGATGATACACTAATGAGACTGTCCCCGGGAAGGGGATGGCTCATAAAAAAACGTATTCTCCTTCTATAGTTTTGGATACCCATAACCCACATGTTGTAATTGGTATTATTCCTTCACCATCGACAGTGAGTTAGATTTATCTTTAATCTCTGCCGCTCCATTTTCATCATAAAAGAATTTGAAGGTAGGATATTGTATGATATGATAAACACTGTTTTCGATGACATACTAGAAGAATAATGACTGACACAAAGCAAAGAATGAAAATCCTATTTAGGGATCTATGAGGATTAAAATTGATAGAAAAGGACATATTACTTTTATCACTTTGTGGGATGTGTTTTCCTATCACCATCAAATTGTAGCTGAAGTCAGACAGCCATTACACCCTAACTGGAATGTAGCAACACCCTGAACATGCATGGTCGTAGTTTTACCAAACACATTGTAGACCTATTAGCAACTCGATTCCATTACCACCGATGGTATGAGTTTGAGTTTTAACAAGTTTATTGGCAGAAATCATACATGTACGTTTTTCAGATCGGCCAAAACACGGCAACAGGAAAGAAATAGTGTAGCGCTCATCAGGTTGTACAAAGTTACATCAGGCAGGCATCATTTCGGGTGTAGATCATTACGATATTACTAAAGACATAACTAAAGCCTCTTAGGGGCTGTATGTATCACCATGATTTGCACAAGTCGATTATCCGCAGGCAGCATGTATATTACATCTTTCAAAAATAATTGCGTAGTCTATCAAGTGACGGTTATACACCAAATACATTCAGATTTTGTTCATGAATTCTTTCTTACTGCCTATCTGCTGAGTATTTGCATCCAATTTGTCCCAAAGGACACATCCCCTGTACAGTGGTGACTTATCATACGTCAAACACCTAGATCTGGATACCTTTAACTGTTTTTTAACATTGCCGCGCAAGTTCCTGGCAGGGAGTTTGACACAGTTTGGATCACAAGAAACATCATACATCATAGATAATAAGTTCTTATCACGTCTAACCTTTAGCATTTTCATGTAAGTTCTAACATGGAGATCGTATATAGATATATCCCGAGTATTAAAGATTCGAAGACATAACCGTAGGCAATGATTCTGCATAAGTTGTAAGCGGCCAACACTGGATTTTGGACCACTTTCATGTAGAAAACTTGCATGTTCCAGCACAGGTAGAACCATTTGTTTGTATAAAGTCAGACACAGCTTATTATCGACAAATTTCCTTAACTGTCTTAATTGGTACATCTCGTGGCGGAAACTAGATATTATTTTTCGTTGTTTCTCCGAAAATTAAGACCACGATCAATGATAACACCAAGGTAATTGAATTCATCAACCACTTCAAGGCGCTTACCATCCAGTTCAGCACTCATTATACTCAAATTGTGTCTGGCATTAAGTAAATCACTTGCACACCATAACAACTTTGTTTTTTCATTATTGATAGTAAGCTTGAACAATTTACACCATTTACTGATACTATCCAGATCAGACTGTAATTTCCTTAGTACATGATTGGGGTCGGTATCATTGACATAGATAGCGAGATCATCAGCGTACAAACAGAATTTGCAGGATTTTATAACCGATACTATACTATCAATATATATTATAAATAATAACGGACCTAACACGGACCCTTGCGGGACGCCACACGTTACAGCCTCTTCAGCAGATACACGCCCATTGGCAGTAGCATATTGCTTTCTGTCCTTAAGATAAGAATTAAACCAGGATACACACTGTACAGATAAATGCAAATTCCTAAGTCTTCCTAGGAGGAGGGAGTGGTCGACCGTATCAAAAGCCTTTCTCAGATCTAGGAAGACTACAGCCGAGCACTCCCCCCTGTTAAATCTTTCAAATAGATCTTGAGTCAAAATATAAATAGCACCATTAGTAGATCTACCTGGAACAAAGCCAAACTGTCTTTTAGATATAAAATCATTATCCAGTAAATAGCTAATTAACTGGCGGTGGATTGATTTCTCAATTAGTTTCGAGACAATATTGAGTTGACTCACTGGGCGCCAGTTTGAGATATTCAGCAAATCGCCTGACTTTGGCAACGGTATTACATTAGCTATTTTGAACATCTCCGGTATGACACTATTAGTGATTGAACCATTAATTATTTGAAGTAGTATATGTGGGATATGTAACAACACGTTTTTCACCACATTTGCTCTGATGTGTTGAATACTCGATGATTTTGCAGAGTTGATGCCGTTAATAATATTAGTGCAGGTTAATAAATCAATAGGCAACAATTCAAACAACTGGTCACGTTCAGGGACATGGGAAAGTATAAGGTCAGTAATCCATCGATGGTCGGTGTTACTGACAACTGGTATCAGATTCGCAAGGTTAGGACCAATACAAGTATAATATTTATTTACAGAGTCAGGAATCTCAAGGTCAGGGATGCCAGTACCATGCTCATTTATTAATGACATTTTTATCTCAGTGCGAGGTCCCTTCCATAAACTACTTATTACATTCCAAAAACGCCTTGGGTCAGTTTTGTATTTATTAAGATTCCTGGTTATCTCTTTTTGTCTGTTCAAGACCAGCTTATTTTTTATTTGTTTGTCCAGGTCTCTAATTTTGGCTCTGAATGGATTAGCATCCTGACCTCTGTAACCCCGGAGTTTCTTAAGAAATCTTTTTTTCTTAGCAGTCAAAAAAGACAGATTCTGATTAAAACCAGTAGGTGCATCCATATTAATGGCCATTTCCTTAACTGGGTGATGTCTATCCAGGTACACACGGATGCAATTTACAAAGATCAATATGTTCATCCAAATAGAGTCATATTGACCTAAGATGAGTAAAGTAAGTCAATAGGTCAATCAAGGTCAAAGAGGGTAAAAATGGGTCAAAGTGGATAGATTGGTTGAAACGGATAAAACAGGTCAATCTAGGCCACACTGGTTAGAATTGGCCAAAAGTGGGTAAATTGGGTCAAAAGAGGTTCATCTAGGTCAAACTGGGGAAAAATGGCCCCAAGTGGGTAAATTGGGAAAAAGGACCTCACAATGGTGTATCACATTAGTCTATACCTTCAGAAGTTTTTGAGACATGGCATTATAAATATGGGTGCCGGTCATCCTATTTTCATAGGGAATAGGCTCAATTGGGCTATTGACTTTGAGACACTGCACCACCTCCACCTGGTGTAGTTTAGAACAGTTACCCTCTCACAATCTCCCCTCACAGGTTAATTTTCTTCATTATGGGAGTCATTTGTGACTCCTGCGAGGAGCAGTACCACGGAAACTCCAGGTTGTGTCCTGTGTGCCAGCACCCTAACCCCAAATGGGACCCGCAGCAGCAGTTAGGGGCCCTAAAGGAGCAAGCAGCTAATTAGCAAATAGTGCTATAATTTCAACATTTTAGTCATAACTTTGGATCTAGAAATGGGATTTTCATTCTGTTTTCACTATAATTATCTCTGTGAGAAAACTAATCACAGGGATTCTTTGATTTTTCAATTTGGAATGGAATTTATGTTACCATGGCAACCAATATTGATCAACAGATACAGTCATTTTGGCCCTAAAACGTTTTTTTTACATTCCAAATATGGAATGTTTTGAATGAAAAAAGAATTTTGAAAATAGCTTTTCTGTATTCCTCATCAAAAAGTACCTTTAATCAGTTTTTGTTCAGTTTTTCACTTATTTAGCCCTGTAGGGCCCCTTGGTGGTCAAAACCAGTCCCTGTGTTGATCCACATAGGTCAAAATGGGCTATAAAAGTGAGTCCAATTGACCTACCAAGAGCAAATTGGGTAAAATCAGGGCGATATGGATCAAAGTAGGTGAAATAGGCCAAAAATGGATCAAACTGCCCAGAATTAGGCTAGACAGCATAAAGTTGACAAAATTGGCCCAATTATGGGGAATTTGAACCTTTTTTTGGCCTATTTGACCTGCTTTGACCAATGTTGCCCTGATTTGAGTATCAATTGCACTCAATTTGGCCCATTTTGACCCACATTTACTGATTTGACCCAATTTACCTACTTTTGGCCACTTTTACCCAATTCGACTTTGATTGACCTGATTTTACATAATCATACCACTTCGGGCCACTTTTTCCCTTTTGACCTATGTTGACCTGACTTTACCCAATTTACCCACTTTTCGCCCACTTTTTACCTAATCTGACATAGAGTAATCTTATTTACCCAATCTTACCCACTTTGGGCCACTTTTTACCAGTTTGACCTGCATTGCTCTGTTTTGACCAAATTTACCCACTTTAGATCACTTTACCCAATTTGACTTAGATTGACCTGATTTGACCCAATTTAACCAAATTCAGGCCACTTTTTCCTAATTTGACCTGCATTGCTCTGTTTTGACCCACGGCCCTGTTTCTATAGTTGGTCTGGATGGCACCATTTGCATTAGTGTTTCCTAAGTTGCTTTATCCAAAATAGCTCAGTTCGAGTTCTATCTAAGTCTGTGTTAGCCAACTGCCTAAATCCAAATGAATAGAGCAAGAAGTGCCACTGTTTCTAAAGTTTTGGATAGAACTCAAACTGAGTCCAATCTGTTCCATTAACAGAAGTAAATCTGTTGTTTTCCAACTGACTTTGCTGCCATCATGGCCCTAATTGTATACCTGAATGGCACCATCTATGTTTACTAATGCAAAGCTAATAGTGCAGACCCAGCAAAAACATGCTTCTGTTTCCTAACTTGAGTTCTGTTCTAATGCTCTATTGGCTAGAGCTGGATAGGACAACTTGAGAAACACTCATGCAATGGTGCCATCAAAATCCTTGAATTTCAGCTAATCTATCATCAAAGAAATCATCCAGGTTTTTTGTGTATTTCTCTTATTTAAATTATTGCTGACCACCTGTAAGGGTTGGTGGCAAAGTTGTTTGAAAAGCAATAATTTTGCCTATATCATTGGAGCAGATAAGACTGAGTTTGAGTTATATCCTAAGGTTTAGAAACAGTGGTACATTCTGCTCTATTCATTTGGGTCTAGGCAGTTGCCTAAAATGAACTCAGCTAGAACTTGAACTGAGCCATTTTGGAGAAAGCAACTTAAGAAACACTAATGCAAACGGTGTCTCCATAACCCAATATGAAACAGGATCCACATATTTCAATTGATTTAAACATATGATATAACACACAAATTAATAGGCAGAAGGTCCTAAGGATATACCAGTGAGAGGTGCACTAGAGGTGGATGCCACCATTGCATTAGCGTTTCTCAAGTTGTCCTATCCAGTTCTAGTCAATAGAACAGGAGAGTAGAACTCAAGTTAAGAAACAGAAAGCTGGTTTTGCTCTATCTGCACTTTTAGCTTTGCATTAGTATACATGGATGGTGCCATTCTTTTTTGAAAAGTATAGAAACAGGGCCCAGTTCACCCACTTTGGATGGTTTATACCCAATTTGACTTAGACTGACCTGATTTGACCCAATTCAACCAATTCAGGCCACTTTTGCCCAACTTGACCTAGATAGACCTGATTTTACCTAATTTACTCATCTTAGGTCCATTTGATTTAATTTAGCCCAATCTTGGCCAATTGAAAAATTTTGACAAATTTGACCCAATTCAGTCAACTTTGGTATGGTGAATATGACTCGATTAGGGCCAATATTGGACAAGTTTAAACATTTGGCCCAATTTGACATCATTTGACATAATTATATTGACTCATTTTGACCCAATTCAATCAGACTTAGCCCATTCAACCTCATCCATTCCACTGCATTTGAATCCATTCAAGTCAATCCAATACTATTGACTATATCCAACTAACTTCCAGTCACTCACTCCCTTCACTCACAAACTCACTTACTCACTGCACTCACTCATGTTGTAGGATGATTATTTCAAGTTCAATGGAACACAGTCTCCCCTGACTGCCACTGTATTCACTGCAGACCAAAACAAAACCAGAAGGGGTTTCCTTGTCAGAATGAGGTTCCCCCTGGGGTTCCCCAAGGGTAATTCTTTTTTTTACTATGGTTTCCTGAGTATCATTCAAATCTTGTTGCCTTAGTCAGAGGGGATATAACTGAACTGAACTGAACTCCATGAGAGGGCAAGTGACTAAAGCTGATGAGCTCCTGTGTTTCCATAGTTGCCTTCACCAACAGACCTGCTAGAACAGAGCTGGCGAAGGCAACTTTAGAAACACAGGAACTGTTTGCTCCATCTGCCTTCCCCAGCTCTGTTCTAGCAATGACGGATGGTGCCATCCAAAAACCAAAAGTATAGGAAAAGGGTCCTGCAGTAGGGTAGCCTAACAGAGAGAATTTTAGCCTGCATGTTACCTAATATTTTTCACTTTACTGAATCCTCTATCAGATTTAAAATTGAGGGGTTTAGCACTGCATGGCATGATAACTTTGGATATATGAAGTGATAGTCATTGCATAAGATTGTATGGAAATACCCACCTCGTACTTGTTTCCATGATGATCAACTGCGAATTTACCCAGAAAGCTCTAACCTTGGTTGCAGGTTCTGAGGTGCCCTCATCCTCTATAATGTAGAGTTACAATTAGCACATCTACTGGTATGAGAATTTGTATTGACCATGGGCAGTCACTATAAAACATCCATTTCCATCCTAATTCTTTAGCTTTAAGGATACAAACGTATCTCTTATTCACATAAGACACTTGTTCATTTTTGAATTGATTTATCCTGAAGATACTGCATTGATGGCTGGATATTAAGTGGACGGTTCAAGTGCAAAATGGACGGCTCAGGCTAATTGGTATTGAAATATATAAATGAGGGAAGCTACTTATAAGTTTCTAATACAGCGCATATTAACCATAAGCAACCTTAATAGATAGTATGCAGCAACGAAATTTTGGTTAACGAGTTTCTAAATATCCAAGTTTAACGCCCTTGTATATATGAATTGCAAGATCCAATTTAAGGGAAAAATACTGGTTGTTAAAATAGGAATATCGGTAATTATAATGGCATGCTTTAGATGTATATTTAATGTTATGTCTCATCGATTATCATCTATGTACTTGTATATAAGCACCCCCCCCCCACACACACAGATATATATATATATATATATATATATATATATATATATATATATATATATATATATATATATATATATATATTATTCATTTGAGGCTGCTCACAATGCAACACAAGTAGATATACTGAGGTAAAGGTGCATGCCTGGCTCAGCAAACAGATACAATAAGTGACAGGCGGATGTTCTCTCCTTTTTCCTCCAGTCATAGGACCTTTCATTACGACGAGTCACCTCTGATTAATTCATCCGCCATGTCTGCTGTACGACAAAACTACTAGTGTCATCTGTGTAGGCATCATATGATTTCCTTAGGGGTATAGTAGATGCCAAAGGAGCATGGCTGCTGAATCTATAGGGTGAAATATTACACATTGAGATGAATATTGATTTCTTCTGTGCGATTCAATGCTTATATTGTTGTGAAGAAAGAGTGGGTAATGTTCTATTTTGCATATTGTACCGTCGACTGGAGGCTGGTGACTTTATGGTGCCGTTTGCGTGATGAAAATTCAAGATCATCTCTGACGGCCAGAAGTCCACGGTGCCCAGGCTACCGATGCTGTTCTATGAAAATCACGATTCAAGGTAGATCTGTGGAACCGATCTTATGGAGAAATCTCTGATAACAGGCTGCCTCACCAGATCGCCAATCAAATTTTCGAATCGTCAATTATATTGAATTGAGCCCCTGAACATTAATGTCACACATTGCAGGTAGCATCTCTGGGAAGGTGAGCCAAAGGGGCATTTCAAAGTGATAGCAATTGCTATCATATTTTCTTTTTCTTTTAAGGAACACTCTTAACTTTACTTGGTAATTTCTAAGAAATGTAGTTCGCGTACATGACTTGAAATCACAATGCTATTCATATGGGAATTTTGGTACGACTTGGAGGGTGCAGTCGAAGTGTCTTAAGAAATGGTCCCTCCTGTAGTAGACAGGCATACATACAACTTGGGAAATAATATCAACTGGAGAGCTGGTTCTAGACGCTTTATGAGCTTGAAATAGCCTGAAAGGTGACAGGTCTGCACTTGGCTTCCTCGCTTCAACAGAAACCTTAAACAATTTAATCATACAGCTTACTTCCAGCACCAAGGACAATTCGGCATAGCTGTATCAATGACCTTGGAACCTGCCTGTTTTACCATTTTCATCTTGCAAGTTTAGTAATGAAAATGAATATCATGTACATTGGGCAGAGTCTGAATTTCTCACATGCAACAGTGCCTCCTCTCAACATTTATCACTTATTTTCATCTGCTATAGATTTTAAAACATTTCATGAAATCACTAGGCTCTTTTTAATTCCGAAATATTTAAGACCCGGCGGTCATTTCTTAAAGTACAAAATTGTGCACACAGTCACTACGATTTGAAACGAATCCCCTAAACCATAGTGGGTGATTGTATAGGACCTGTTACGACTTATGATTGTGCTACGTACATTGTCAATTGTATAGGGCTTGGTAGACCTATCCAGTGCAAGACTCAGTAAGAACGAGTTGGGACTCTAATGCAGACACAAAATTTAAGTGGGGGATCTAAATATATTTTGGAGGGGAGCAGTTGTAGCTTGTTAAGAAAGAACCTCCCAAATAGACAGAATGTGCATAAGCAACGCGCCAACTTAGAAAGCTTATGATTTACCCAGGTACTGTAAGTGAGTGATATATCAGTGTCTTATTAGCAGACTTATAAGCAGACTCCTCTTTATGGATGTGCCTAGAATTGACTGCAGGATGACAAGTCACCTGTCAGCTACCTGACTGCAACAAAAATCTTAAGCATTCTAATTATAACAGTCTATTTGCAATGCACTTTTCCTTGTCCTTGATAGTTTCATTTCCTCGCAATCGCTGAGCTATTTGGACAATGCCCTTGTCAATTTCGAGATTTTTAGCTTCTTATTTCCATTCATTATTATTTTGTCCAAATCGTCCAAATGTGACATGCACTGCGAAATGGGACTGTAGTGCACTATGAACTCTTTTCTCAAATCTTGCCACAAATGCAGTCATGTATGCACCCCTCTTTTTCCAAATGTGGATCTGCTTCTGAAGCGATCCATTTTTCCTTGACCTCGCTGGCAATTATAATATACTTTACTTACCATAAAACAAAATGGTCCTCCATGCAGTTAGCCGTAGGGGCAGTCGGGAATAACCTGACATGGATCATACTAAGTGGATTTTAGCATGGTATTAGTAGAGAACCTACATAGATCTGATTATCAGTGTACCCACTCTCCCTGGCTTAATAAACTTATATATAACACCCTGCTGACTAAATAATTAACACCACAAGGACATAGGCCAATTGCTGTATCCTCGTGAACTACTGGTGTGTCCTTCTGGGGGTGGGGAGGGGGCATCTAAATCTCACATCCACCATGGACACCGATTTTACCTGTGAGACACTTCCTTGACAAGGCAGAAGGTTGGCCGTCTCCATGGCATCCATTGTTTTTGCCTGTCTGTAAGCTACCTGCTGCTGGGGAATGGTCTGCATAGATGGAACATTGGACCAATGTTTTTAACTGGATAAAAATTTGTGCATTGTTGATCGACCTACCTTCGGAATTATTTCGATGATGCCATACCAATAATTTATCAACCATCACCTATTTTGACATTAAATTTTGGTCAACAGTGGAGATATAAATGTTGAATTATTATTCTGGATTGTACATTGTTTCACACTTACTTTTGTCACAGTTGAATCAATTATGTTATTTCTACTTTTGATTCAGTGTCAACATTGGGCTAACTAACAAATATCAACGTTGAAACAATGCAACATCAATAAACATCACTTGTTGATAATAATCACTGAAAAGGATATTTCCCTATCTGGGTCCATGCATCTTGCCCTTAGACTTATTTTCTGCACAACCCCCCCCCCCCCGCACAAACCCCTGATTTAGTCAATGCATTGGCCACCACATCACAACTATCATCCGATGGGTCTGCTCACTTTTTCAATAGTATTCAGTGGTGTAGCTTGATTCCTTTTTGGTCGATAAGCCTGACCTCAACTGGATAGATATAGATGAATAGATTTAATATTATGTGAAAAACACAACAAGATAATGATGACTTTGAGCACAAATTGGTATGATTATAACCACCCCCTTAACAACAAACAAACCAAAAAGGGTAGTTGTGAGACCAAGTGACCGGGAGTAGGGTCACAGGTGGGGGGATTAACCATTGTAGGCCATTTGCCCTCCACCTTTTGATAGGGGGGAGGCACTTCATAGTAATTCTATTGGTGATTTACTACACATAGATAGGAAGAATATTATGGATATCCGTCCTCATTTTAGTGTACTCCTGCCCCTTATGTCTAGATGCAATACTATAGGCTAATATGTATATGGAATGATAGACCTAGAACCTGAAGGTTTATGGCAAGGGAAAATATCTAATTATCTAGAACTTAATTCATAGCCCAATCCGTAATGGGCTCCTTGCCATTATACCTCCCTGTAACTGTTATACCCCTTGCAATATACAGGCAGGGAACCTAATTGCAACAGAGTTTTGGTTGTGGAAACATTCCAGTGAAAATGGTATCGTGGGATTCGACCTTAAGGCAGGTGAACCGGCAGCCTTTATAGTTATATTATACGATGGTATTACATAGACAATAAGACTCTGCTGCGGGACTATCAGGTGGAAGAGCGGCCATATCAGATGTTGGAAAATGACCCTAAAACGGACCAATGGTTATCTCATGCACCATGGAGGGATTCATATAACATGTGTATCTATGCCTGATTTAAAAGCACCCATATATACATAAATTATAAATGTGTCACAGTGGACATGTATTGATATGTTGTACCCCAGCAAATTGCCGTGACTCCTCGTCAACCTGTGTGAAGTGGCTTACACATGTCGCTAGATGGAACATGACGTCGCTATAGCACAAGATCACCATGAATAGCAATGGTGGTGATCACAATGGCCTCACCTCAGATGGCGAGGATGGTGATCACTCATCCTCGTTAGGGATGGCGACATGAGTGATCACTCATCCTCACCAGGGATGGCGACTTGAGTGATCACTCACTTTGCTAGATGAGACGCTCACCATGTCATAACACTCGTTCACCACGGATGGCAAGAATCGTGATCACTCACACTCATGGGGGATGGTCACTCGGGTGATCACTCACCTCGCTAGATGAAATGCGTACCTCTTATAGCACAGGTTCCCCACAGATGGTGAGGACCTTGATCACCCACACTCACCAGGGATGGCAACACGCATGATCACTCACCTCGCTAGATGAAACGCGCACCACGTCATAGCTCAGGTTCACCATGGATGGGGACAGTGGTGATCACTCAGACTCACGGGGGATGGTCACTCGGGTGATCACTCACCTCGCTAGATGAAATGCGTACCTCTTATAGCACAGGTTCCCCACAGATGGTGAGGACCTTGATCACCCACACTCACCAGGGATGGCAACACGCATGATCACTCACCTCGCTAGATGAAACGCGCACCACGTCATAGCTGAGGTTCACCATGGATGGGGACAGTGGTGATCACTCAGACTCACCAGTGATGGCGACGCTGGTGATCACTCACCTTGTTAGATGAAAAGCTCATGATCATCGACATTGGTAATCATGCAGCCTCACATCTGCCAGATAAAAGTATGTTTTGATTTTTTCTCTATATAATCTTGTTTGATTCAACTTTGAAGTATTACATGGAAATCAGTGTGAAACAAAGCACATTTGCTATGTATGGGACTTATACTTCATGCCCACACTTCCTAGATAGGCTACATGTTGAACAGTGGTGCTGTCTCAACAACTTTGGTAATGGTGGTGATAAGTTGCCATTCTGAGTGAGAGTGAGTGACAGATGATGCAATCCTCAGAGAGTATTGACTTGGAGTGACACAAATTCACGCATTGAGTGAGACCAATGTTGGCAATGGTGGTGATAAGTCGCCATTTTGTGTGAGAGTTGATGACAGTGGCACACACTCACACAGCGGGTGACATCCATGTCAGCAATGGTGGTGATAAGTGGCCATTTTGAGAGAAGATCAACTAGGAGTACCACAAACTCACGCAGTGAGTGAGAGCCATGTGGCAATGCAGGTGAAAAGTCACCATTCTGAGTGAGAGTTGACAGACAGTGGCACATATTGACGGAGTGAGTGAGATCCATGTTGGTGATGGTAGTGATAAGCTGCCATTCTGAGTGAGAGTTGACTGGGAGTGGCACATACTCACGCAGGGAGTGAGATCTATATTAGCGATGTTGGTGATAAGTCGCCATTCTGAATGAGAACTGACTGGGAGTGGCACATAATCACACAGTGAGTCAGATCCATGTTGGCGATGGTTGTGATAAGCCACCATGCTTTGTGAGGGATGACAAGGGGTGGCACATACTCACGCAGTGAGTGAGATCATGTTGGCGACTGTTGTGATAAATCACCATGCCATGTGAGACTGACACACAGTGGCGAAAGATGACGCAGTGAGTTATCACTCAAAAAGGAGCCACTATTGATGACCAATCATGGCGACAGATAACGACAATTTGCTGGGACATATATGCCTGTTTCTACAGAGATAATAGGCTCAGCTGACTGGTGCCATTAGCAATAGGCGGATCTTCATTTGTCTTTATCTATTATTCATTCGGGGACCTACTCCAGATTCTCAGTATGTTCATACACTAACGAGACTCTCCCGAGCTGCCCCCAACGTAGGTGATTGGCTCATAAAGCAAGGGGAAGCGATATTTGCATGGGTATCCTGTGAGAATAACACTCCTATTCGCAAGGGATTTTCTAGTACACAGGACTTATGAGATATTTTGGAAACGGGACTAGTTATATGAGAAACGGGACTAATTATTTGGGAAATGGGACTAATTATTTGTGAAACGGGACTGCTCATTTTGGAAATGGGACATTTTTAGCACAGGGATTATATTTCATACACAGGACAATGTCATGTACCATAGTACCATGGGATGAAGAAAGTCCCCGGAATTTGGGAAACAGGACATTTGGGAAACAGGACATCTAGAAATACGGGAATTAAGGCACAATAATAAATTTGGTAAAAGGGACTTTTGGTGTCCCGTTTCCTATGAAATCTTGTGAGTCTTATTCGCATAAGATGCCCGTGCTAGTATCATCGGCCTAAAGCAAGTCACACATAATGGTTCACACCAAAGAAGAAACTGGCCTACTTCTCAGACTTTCTATGCATCACAGGTCTGAATTCACCTTCATTGGTTTTCTGCACCTAAAGAATAACAATGCACCCTCTTCAGACTTTAGTAATTAGAAATAGATTCAGTAATGCTATATTTTCTAATTAGTTTGCGTGGGAAAATAAGTATGGCTGCTAGTTAGATCACATAATCCTCATTAATGTCAGCTCACCATTGGATATTCAGCTGAAAACGCTGCAAGAAGCTTGCGTGCTAGACAGTGGTGTCATAGAACAGTCTTGCCAGCTGTCAAGTGAGTGAAACGCCTTGGCGAGAATTTAGTCTAAAAGTTCAGGTAAGAATATTCATATTTAGATCCTCCTCAGGTATGATTCATAGAAACTCATGTTGCAAGACGTTAAGACTCCTTGGAAAATCACCGCCGCTGCGTTCAGGTGTGAGCAAAGCTGGAGAATAACCTAAAGCTGAGTTCAGTTTGAGTTGAGTTTAAATATTTTTATTCGCCCGTATGCATCACAGAAAAAAGTGATCTCCCAGCTTTGTGAACTTAAGTTCACCAAACTTATATTTTTCAACATGTTTAGCCTTCTTCTGACAGTGGTTTAGGAACTTCGTTTGTGCTACTAAACGTATGTCTAAGTGTCATGTATTACCTATCATACTCTAGGCTATCTGTAAAGCATTGAGGTGAATGGCGCCTATATAGGGTAAAATTAACTGAATGTTCGTTAAATTGTCGCCACAATATTCATATTGCACCTCCTTTTCAATATTGTCAGAAATACAGGGGTTCCGGGAAAATTTGTGAAATATTCATAAATGCAGCTACCATAGAGTTTTACAGCATTTTACCAGAATATGCATGGAACGTCAGTTTTAAGAAGTAATTATATAACTTAATGTTAATGTTTGTATAAATTTCCCAAAAATCCTCAGTAACATTTTGCATTGAGAAAACTATAGTATGATCACATGGTCCGAGGCGTTTTTGAATTGCTTTTTTTTTCAAAATACTGAAATAAAATTACAAGACAATCAACCCTGTGGCTATTTCAGTAGAACTAGACTTGAGCGAAAGGTTTAAAATAAGAAGGTGAGAAGTTCGCCCCTGACCCATGCCAACCGGTTACTGTTAGCTTACTACGATTTTGTCATCAGTCTCTCATTGAGCATAAAGAAGTGTATCTGCGCAGAAGTGTGCGCAGAAGACGTGTTTGGCATGGTAATGATCTACCTTAAATACTGTAAAAGATTGGCGTATGTGGGTGTAATCTCCATGTTTTGGTCTCCATTTTACATTAACCTGCACACTTTTCCTGGATGTTTTCCTTACTATTGCCGCTCAGAACTGTCACATTCCAAGAACACATTCCTTTCTCAATCCCAAAATTGAAAATAACCTAAAAGCGAAAAGATGTGACTTGGTACCCATGTTTTGAATCTCTTTTCTTTGTTACCAGTGGTTACCTAACTGATTTTAATCATAATTGAAAGATATTTACTGACGTCTACCCTTATGATGGTGTCAGGACAATACCCCCTGGAGGGTATTTCCTAACAATACTAATTACCACTGTTAAGAAATGCCCTCCAGGACATTATAACACCCTGCTGGTCATTACCCCCCAGTTAGGATTAGGGTTAGGTTTAGGGTGAGTGTAGGGTAAGGGTTAAGGTTAGGGTTAGGGTTAAGGTTAAGGTGGAGTTAGGACTAGGGATATGGTTAACCAGTCTGTTGGTATTTAACTACTCTGTTAAAAAGATTCAAATAGGGATGGGGGCATGCAGTGGAAGATTCATGGATATGTTATTGATATGATCTTTTCCCACCAATGAGGGGGTAATGTCCTAGGAAGGGTATTGTCCAGGGGGGTAATGGTCGCGGGGTAATGTCCGGGGGGGGGGGTCATGTCCAGGGGGATATTGTCCTAGAATCCCTTATGATTATCTTTAAGCTCCAGCGTGAGAAGATACTTGTCACATAACAAGAGCAATGGGTAGCCAGGGGGTTCCTTTTCCCTATTGAACCTGGGTGTGAAGCAATGTGAGATATGTATATATGCAAACCCTTGATGTGTATCAGTGGGCAATTTCCTCTTTGCGGGTACACCTCCATTTTCTGGTTCTACAGCAGAGAACGTGGATGGCACGGTGTGGATGGAATGATATAGATAACTGTGGGGGATAGAAAATGCTATGGCTAGAGGAAGAATAAGGGAGCTACATCATGGACAACATCCTACAATCAAAATGACAGTTGAATCTGTAGTAGCATTAGTATATATTAGGCATTTCTGTAAGCTGTCTAGTGAATCAGTGTATCTGGATGCTATGAAGCAGCGTAGTTTTCCTCAACGAAGCCAGAGAAAAGAGAACAGTTAAACACTATATTACGAGGGATATCTGTGGAAATAACGGTGAAGTCTTTGTCACAAAGTTATATAAATTCTGACCTCCAATACATCAGTGTTGGTGAATAGACTATGGGATAGTCAGGATGCGCATGTTGTACATGTGATCCTCATAGAGATAGACGGATTTTGACACCTAGGGGAAGAGACAAAGATCCTGACATTGTTCCTATCCTTAGGAACCACTGATTAAGTATCTTTCCAACAATCTGTAACTTCTTTGTATCTAACATATAAACATCATCACTGATAGAATAGATATTCTACAGTCATACTATTATGCAAGCATTTTACTACATGTATGCATACTATAATAATGATTATTGATTGTTGAATGTAATCACAAGGAGAAAAGTAATCATTTAACCAGCTACCAGCAAAGCTATACTTTCTAGAACATCTAGGAGAAAATACCTAAAGGACATACAGATTTAACCAGTCTTGTTCGTTCTTATGAAATATTTTTCAGCTTTCATGTTAAGATCCCTTCCAGTTGTACCAATAACTTATTCCAAAATAATGTGACGGTAAGCACCCCATTACCATGAATTACTTATTATTAGATTGGTCATTATAGGAAAACTCTCTTGTCATAAAGTTACAGATTCGCTCATGGGATTAGCTTATAGTAAAATGATATACTATAAAATAGTCGTTTATGCTTGGGGCTTTCATTCCTGGGTGTTTTATGAGTCTCCAGCCTACCATCACCTTCACGCAGTGGCTTAGTGATTGCAGTACATTAATGGACACTATCCAAAAATATCTTATCACAATCCCTGCAAATGGAATCATCTTGCAATGGCCAAGATAGGACTAGGGTATTTAGGCCACTTTATTTTTGTTGCCACATTGACTTCCATCATCTTTGTAGGAACCACATTTGACGTTCATCCTCATATCCTACAGCTCCTCCACCAAGATGATCCGGCTCCCATGATCTTCATTAAAACAACACCGGGTGAGCAGGAAGGAATCCTTTCCCATATTGATTTCTGAGATATTGAAGCATTGGCCTCTAGATCATTATTTCCAATTATGAACATGGCAATGAAACACATCGCACGTGCGAGGCAACTGGAAATTTAGGTAGCCAGTTTAAATGAATTATTCTATTTACTATTACTTTTACCACGTATGAAAACTTCCCTCCAATAAAGTCAAGTTTAGTCCTGTGCATGACATTCAAAGAAAACAAAGAAAAAGGTGACACGATAATATGCAAAGATGGAATTGTCCATGCAGCCCCAGCTGTCACAATTCCTTATTTCAGTTCAGCAATTTAAGAACAATGACATGAATGTTTTTCGAGATAATTATAAAAACACATGTAGCATTGTCATGGCTGTGATCATCACGTGGGTGCTAACTTGTGTCAAATGATTGTTCTCTTAATGAATGCCTTCCTGATTCCCTACTCTAATGATACTAATAACATTTTAAATGTAACTTTTAATGGTGGTTTGGGCAATATGGGACTGCGCCTCATTATTTGGACATCCTAGTTAGGTCCCTTTCGGCAGATCACACCACTCAGGTCATTATCATTATCCCAGGTAGGCTTCAGTTTCTACAATCATCCTCCCATGGTATCTCATTATCCTTACTATCAAGACTTCATTGTGGGTTAATAAAGAGGTGTATACTTTTGGGGTTAACTCAGCAGCGCTACCTACCAGCTACCTTACATAAAGATATGCCCAGGTAGACAGCTACAGCCCTATTACCTTTTATATCAGGATTTGAACATTCATTACCTCAGGGAAAATAGTGTCACATTTTAACAGACTGTCGGTGTAAGTGGAAATTGGACTTTGGGCTGGCCAACAACAACACTACAGGGGCAGTGGGATAAACCATCTGATTGACGTCCAGCGGCGAACTGGGTAACAGGACTAATGGGGGTCTAGACTATAGGGACGGTGGGTGTAGGAGGAGTTTGTCAGGAAGGTGGTAGTATATGAAGGGTAGGTAAGGTGTGGGGAAAAGGGAAGAAATGAAAGGAGAACTCTTGTAAACCTTCCCCATCTCATAGCAGGGACTGTCAGACAGAAGGAGAGAGGCAGACAGCTGATCACTTATGTATAATGATAACTGCAGACAAATAACTAAATTAGTTCTGTTACAGGGATGTATCCAGGGATGAATAGAAAGAAAAGGAAGTTGGTCGCGAGCTGGGATTCCATGAAAGAAATTTTGAGAGGGAAGGAGAGGAAGGGGAGGGAGGGAAGGAAGGAAGAAAGGAAGGGGAGGAATGAGGTAAGGAAGGGGAGCCCTTCGATTAGGCCAGAGAGTGCAGAGCTGTGGAGAGAAAGGAAGGCAGGAGGATGAGGCCATGCCTCGTCTTCCTAATGCCTCTGTAGACAGAGGTACTTACTAAATTAGTCCATCCCATTGGTTTCCAATTAGAGCATTGTGTATGGCGCAGTGGGAGCAGCCCCTATCTATACACCGTTCGCCCACCACGTGGATATACAGTAGAGTACCTTTTATTCTGCAATACAGTTGTACCTACTGTAGGTATGAGCCTACATACCAGATTTACATTCTGCTGTAGCTACAGGTTTTTCTAATGCCTACTTACATGGGTATTTATAGGACATTTACAATTGTGGCTGTATGAGGCAGCTTTCTATTATTTTAATGCTGTTTTAGTGCTTAAGATTAATTTCCACACCCATATATCCCTGGCACTTATTACAGACCGGTGCTTATTACAGATCGGCGCTTATTACAGACCCCAGTGCTTAAACAGGCTATTACGGTGGTGTATAGTTAATATTAACTGAGATGGACCTTAATATTAATTGAGACAGACAATTCAAATTAGTGGTAAATTACATATTTTAGGTTGAATATTTCTTTGTGCGAGTACTGCCTTTGATACCAATGACATTCAAACAGGTATGTGGTGTGTATATTCCAATATTAAGCGAGGGGTCAGATATCTATCATCATGATCATTATCAAAACGAAGAATAATATTATTTTGAGGATTATATTTATTGCTTGATTGTTATGTATATATTTGAGGAGTGGAATAAATGTAATATCAGTTGTTATACCACGATTTGTAGGTTACACAGTGCTTTTTCGTGGCTATTCCCACCAAATATCTGTCAATATTGCACACCCTATAGGCTGTAACATCAATTTTGGAAGGCGTGCGGTTATCCAGGTAAGGCGTGCGGTTA
This sequence comes from Acholoe squamosa, assembly GCA_949317995.1. Taxonomy (NCBI): domain Eukaryota; kingdom Metazoa; phylum Annelida; class Polychaeta; order Phyllodocida; family Polynoidae; genus Acholoe; species Acholoe squamosa. The sequence goes on along the minus strand of OX439040.1, from coordinate 37,386,846 downwards.
TCCAGGTAAGGCGTGCGGTTATCCAGGATAACCGCACGCCTCTCCCATGTCACATGTCACATGTGACATGTTAAAACCAACGGAATATTTCATTGCCATGGTAGGGGTCGAACCTGCAATCTCAGGTCCGTAGCCTAACACCCTATGCACTGCGCCACAGAGACTGACGAGAAAAGCTTGGTTCGAATCAAATCTGGATATGATACAAAGCCGTGTGCACTGTCGCTGTCCGCTGCCGGGCGAGGAGGTGTATTATACACAAACATAACAGCGAGACGCATTGAAATCTTTTTTCGCCGTGTGCGCTGTCCGCTGCCGGGCGCAGAGGTGTATTATACACAAACATAACCACGAGAAGCATTGAAATCTTTCGCCGTGTGCTGCTGCCGCTGTCCGCTGCCGGGCGAGGAGGTGTATGTACCGATCGTGTACACACAATGGCTGGCATCGAGTCCCGGGGAGGGGGAATAATTTTTGTTTTCATCTTGAATTTATTGGTATAATATTGATTATTTATTTGTTTTGTGGTATAAAATAAGTAGTCAATGGATAACTCATGACTTGTGGGGGTTATCGACGATACGGCCTCGTGTTATTATCCGTCGATAACCCCCACGCGTCATGAGTTATCCATTGGTTACTTGTTCACTATACCGAATCTTTACCTCTATTAAGCTCATAGAAGTTCATCATTGCCCTCAGTCACAAGATGAGTCAATTATACTTTGACTCAGCTGATGAGAGTTAATGTAATATGACTCACATAGCTTTATTTCCACCATAGAGGTCACATGGGCACACTGAGTTCTTTGTTTGCAGCCCACAGCTACAACATTACTCCGCGACAGACAACAGCTACATGTACCATAGAGTGGGCTCAAGTAAGTGTAGATTGTAATAGTGTTGTACTATTTTGAATTTTCAGGGAGGGAAGGAGGCAGATATAAAGGGAGGGAAGAGAGAGAGAGAGAGAGAGAGAGAGAGAGAGAGAGAGAGAGAGAGAGAGACCCAGGGAGATAGAGAGGAGAGTTAGACATACAGAGTGGGAGGGAGTGGGTACAGAGTGGTCAGATGGGATACTATGATGCAGGTAGATTGTAATGGGGACTGATGATTAATTCTATAGACTTTCAAATCTCCAAGAAATTGTAATTTTGTCAATACAAACGAAATCAAAATCACAATACTTGGTACCATTATTATTATTTGGATATGGTTTGTGTAAAATAATTATTAACTAACTGCAATACATTCTACTCTATTTTAGAGGACAGACTTACTCAGATGTTGAGACAATCTGATGTACCACACAGCAAATTTGATGAATAAAAAAGTACACAAAACTCTACCTCCCAATACTAGTAGCATGTACCAGGTCAACAGCTGTTGACTCATCCAGATAACTGAGTCACTTTGACTCAGGTTCATAAATGAGTCAGTATGCGTTGACTCAGTTCCCTATCTGAGTCAAAAACCGAGTCACCCTGGTGATAGTGTTTTGACTCAGATAAATGAGTCAAAATGACTAGCTTAGTTTTCTCAGTGTGCGTCTTTTTCGATTTTGGGTGGTCCACAATTATACATACCTACCCATTTTGAGGAAATCTTTGTGTTTCCTTTTGCCAATATCCAATGGGGATTTCCATTTGAAGTGCATGGCATGGCGAAAAATTAGATACACGCCAAGACCTCATACACTATTTTACTCCCAACCATACAGGGTAAATGCCACAAAACCTAAAAATCAAAGACTGGAAAAGGACTTCAATTTGGGCACTCTTATCATAAGCACTAAGAACATGGATATCACTAATGCAGTCAGCCCTCATTTGTCTTTCTTGTTTGGCCGATAAAACCAGTTAGAATTTCTAAAGATTTCCTGTCAATGTTTTCGAGTCTGGTTAATCTTGGAGTCCATTGTAGAGATAAATTCATTTCTTGCTTCAAACTTGATTTCCCAAATGAGCTTACAAAGTACTAGTGAAAGTGAAACTCCTTCCTGTGGGATGTTCCATGAGGAAATTTCATCACGGGACTCAATAGTAGACACAATTTCACGAGAAATGATCCAAGCTGAGTCTTTCATCACAAGTTATAGGCTCGCAGCTCGAGTGCTAACTATCATCAATTTGGAGCGGTTTGAATGTATTTACTTCATGTTACCTTGCAAAAAGTCCTTTCGAAATCACTAATCAATATTATTAGGTACTTAAATACATTTAATGACGTCATAGTAGAGAATGGGGCTGTGGGGATTGACGTTTACTTTTATTCCAATTATTCAATGAGCAACCTGTATTAAACCTGCATTTACAGCTTCTTTAAGATGCCACTCATTGATACAGGTTGGGGTACATGCAGCCCGAGACAGGTAACTGAATTGTAGATGCCATCCCACATTGTCGTCTCCGCGTTTCAGCACTAAGATTGGATTAGGTGAGTGGCCAGCCTGTCTGCAGACCAAAGCTACCTGTTGATGCTGGCAGAGTGACTACCTGCTTGGCAGAGCGCACCTGTGTTAGTGTCCAGTAGATCTATCTGAAAAGCAGACAGCCTTGAGCCACAGATAAAAAAAAAGATAACCACCAGCTATTGGAGCCATAGTATAACGCTGTGTTGAACAGAACAATGTGCAAATCATTCCTTCATGAGGGAAGCAAAGATATTTCACCCATGCAAAGATATTTCACCTATTTACTTGCCATACCTGTATAATTCCCTGTAGACGGAAGATATAAACATAGGACAATCCATCAACAATTCAATTTAGAAGGTTTTTTTTTTTTATAAAATATCTGATTGGTTCAATATATATATATATATATATATATATATATATATATATATATATATATATATATATATATATATATTGATAGATGAGAGTTTCGAGGTGGGGTAGTGTAAACACACACAAAAAAGCACTCATGTGGCATAGGGTTCTCCAAAGACCCATAATAAAGTACTAATTACCTTACAATCTCTGCTTAGCAAGACAGAAAAATCACTCGTTACCTAACGACGAACACGTTTATTTTAAAGCATACATCCTTCTGATATAATGCCAACAGGATTCTTATAAATATACTTTATGTATTGTATCATATCTTAAGGTCCTGGCCAGGCCAGTTCACCAAGCAGGGGAACTACCTTTTTCTTCGTGAATATAACTCAAAACTCACTAGAAATTGGATGATGGATTATATGGTATAGTAATTCTGCACATAATAAAATGCATAGCTGAACTCTACAAAACCTTGCTTCAAAGACACTTCCCGGGTTATGTAATACAGTTCTATTGCAAGCAGAACTACAGTGTTTCTCTTTCAATTTGTCAAACCTCTCAATTGCTTACAGGATAGGCGGAGAAAAGGTATCCATTCTATGTTCTTGAAGCCCCTGGGCGAATCCTGTGATTATAATTTTATAAGGGGGTGGGGATGGGGGCTTCCGCTTCATATAGGTTGTATATGTAAAGGTAACCCAGGTAGCAAACATGGTGTGGCCAAAGTCTGGGCCACAGTGGGCGGCTCCTGTTGTAGGCCACACCAGGTTAACACAATGGGCACCCAATGGGTTTTGTCCTCAGCAAAGGGCCTGGGCCACACTGGGCTAACTGATTCGGGCATAGATCTATTTGAAAGTGGGCTAACCGATCTGGCCTCAAATTGAGTTCAACATGGGTTTTGGTGTGGCCCAAAGTGGGCGGCCTGATTTGACCAGAAATTAATGGTGACATGTTAAAAGTTCTTTTTGAGAAATCCAATATTTGTTCTTTTTTCGAGTCATTGAACAACAAACCCTGGAGCTAATAACTCTGCATCAATGTCCAACTTCAACTGACCATATTCGACTGAAAAGCGACCTGCCTTGTTTATAATAGTTTGTACTGCCCAACCTTTTGAAGTTTACATTCTATTAATAGGAACAGATGTAAAAAGCTTAAGGGCACAAACAGTGCTTGGACTAATCTATTGTATTTCTTTGGTCACAGTGCTTTGGTGTGCATTAAAAATACTGATTCTTTACTGACTGCTTTACATTATATAGGCAGCTATCGGGATTTATAATTATGTCCCTGCTTTGACTGCGGAAAAATCTAGTGTGTAACTGGTAACCCCTTGGGACAGCTAGCCTATTAAAAGTATATATTGGGTATGTATCATGAGTTAAATGCAACTTTTGAGTTTGTCCCGTTCCAAACTACTTTCATATTTGGTCCACACCAGTGTATAACCTATTGGTATATTTTGGATTTTTTTTGGCCAATGGGCTCAGGCTAGTTGTACACCTTGAGCAAATGTATAGATTAACCTACTATTAAGGTTTATTTTTTTCAATATGGAGTGAAACATGTCCCAAAATTCATGTTTTTCATCTTTTTGTCATTTTCTATGGCATAGAAAACAAGAAAACATTCATTATATGTAGCTCATTTTGTGTTAATTTTTTCGTCTTTCCCTCTGGCAATTATTTTCACTCATAGGCACACTGTTATAAGCTATGTGGTTAACAGCTTACAGCTTGGTATGTGAAAATTGCAATGTCCTGTTCCCAACCACTTTTCAGAAAAACCTTAAAGATTGAATAATTCCCCCTGTATCTTCTATAACGAGACATCTAGAGCTACAGAAGTAATACTCTGTGTGAATCCATGTGTTTCTGTCAGGGGGACTACATCCTTCTCAGGTCTGTCTGACTGCTTATCCTTTCTCAGGGGCTACCAAACTTTCCAGGGTGCTCACGTCCTGTTCCCACCCACTAAAAATAAAACAACCCATCGCTGGCATCATTTTCATATTTAATTTTTTTCATCATATGGATCATATTAGCCCATAGACATCCTGTTTAAAAAAAAAACATAGTAGGGGGTTGCCCTGACACTATAAATGTATTAAGCCATTCTACGACAGGTCTTGGTAGTGGTACAGATGTGTCTTGTTCCCAACCACTTTTTTGTTTGTGATATTATTCAGTTTTAACACTCATGGAACCCACTCAAAAAGACCTATTCACTTCTTCTCCCTCCTCCTATCTACCCATCACATGGAATTATCTCAATATGATGAATAATATATGCTGGTCACAGTAATTATTGTCCTGTTCCCAACCACTTTGTCCCATTCCCAACCACTTGATGTCCTGTTCCCAACCACATATTTTTCAATGCAACATTATTCAGGTGTACAACTCTGGAAACCCACTCAAAAGCACATGCTACCTCCTCTCTCTCCTCCCACCCAATCATTGCATAAACTTATATCATTATGATGAACAATAGGCTGTTGCAGTAATAACTATGTCCTGTTCCCAACCACCTGTTGTCTTGTTCCCAACCACATATTGTCCCATTCCCAACCACTTTTTTCCAATGTAATATTATTTAGTTCTATGACTTGCAAAACCCACTCAAAAGTACATATTCCCTCCCCTCTGTGCTCCAATCCACTCATTTCAAAATGTTCTCATGATGATAAATAATATCCTGGGCACAGTACTGATTATGTCCTGTTCCCAACCACTTGATGTCCCGTTCCCAACCACTTATTTTTCCAATAAGGCATCATTAAGTGATACTCACTATCAACCTATTAAACAATAGATTTTTGCGTTCTTCTTACCACAGCACTCAAATTCACTACTGGTCAACGTCATAGATTTTATTGTTGAGGAAAAAGAAAATATTTTCAAAAATCTTTCACTCCTAGATTCTGTTGGTAACCTTTCACTTTTCTTGCTCATAAAACTTTCATGATAATTGTATCTCAATCCCTGCAAAGTCTGGTGGACAAATTCCTATCAGTTTCCTTCCTGTAGTGTGAAAAGTAAGAGATTTATATACTTTTTATTTGCACTTTTTCATTAAATCATTCATGGCTGTTCTGTTTGTGCAATCACTCTATCTTTCAATCACCTGATCATGGTACGAATGATGTCTACTAGACATATGAGAAGTTGAGTTAAGATAGCCATGGTCAATTTGTCAATATTAGAGAAAATGTTGAAAAATGGGGTTTTCTCCCATAAGCAGCTATAGTTAAGGACCTCCCATCTTCACGTATCAATAAATCTGAAACAGTACAATAAACCATGATTTTTATTGCTTCAGATATCTCATGATACATAAAACCTATATAATCCCAAGTCATTTGGAGAAATTGAATAGTGGAATATACCTTTAATATATATCAGTGCTTGTAACCGATAAAGGGATGGCGCTGTACACTAAGCAATGTTGAAAAGGGGGTAGTTCTTGATCAAAATAATTATGAGAAATAGAAATTCCTCACCATTAGTTACTGAAAATTACTAATGCACGATTTATAATAAGCATTTGCATTACAATGGCCCTTTACAGATATTTATGTACCAACAAAAGCAACGATGATACATTCTATTATTTCAGACATTGAATATTAACTAAAAGATTTATGCATCCACCAGATCTGTCAGATTCGAGAGGGTGACTTAACCGAGGATTTGTTTCACCTGATCATGTCCAACTGTCAATGGCATACCGCACTTAGCTTTTCTGCCGACTGTCACTGTGACTTAGGATGTTATTTGATGCTGTCACTTCATATCACAATCTATCTCACCAATCACACTTTCCACCTTTTTTCATCTACTCTATTGCACAAACCTTTCTACACCTAACCTATCTAACATCATTTTGGTCAGGTAAAGCGACTTTTATATTATATCAATAGACAGGCTGATGCCATAGGGTTTGCACTGAATCACTAACACCCCCCAAAACCCCATTTCTCCTCATCAATACTGATCATTGCCTGATCCTGTTGCGATGCCCTTTCTCCATCAGCCACCCACCTTTCATTCAGGGCACAGCACCAATAACGTATATCCTTGACCCTGCCCCGACCTCACCACTGCAAATGCCTCCTATCTCAAATGGAGCACACCTCATGTCATGAGATCCTCCATTTTCAGCACGACGCTCTATATAACATTGCATCCAGAATTTCTACCAATTTGTGTTTCCCTTCTCGGACGCCATTCCTCTATTCGATATAACTTTTCTCTTATATTAGAGCAGTTTTGCATATAATTATATATGTTTTGCTATATCAAATTTGGGAATCTCGAAATTGTACACATGCCTTGGTCCAGTATGCTAGTCTGCTTTGCTTCATTGGAAATACCAGTATAAAATTACCTTTTTTTTTAAATTCAGCAATTAAGAAAGAATTTGAATATATCTTGTGTATCTATTTTCTGCAAGTGCACTTGAGAAAACTCCATAATTCCAATCAGTCATACTGTATACATGAAACCCGCGACGACCCTCATTCTCATGCATTGTATCTGCCTCCTGAATGTTTAACATCCCACTCTATCGCCCACCACTTGACTACTATTCCCCTGTGGTGGAGGCACCTTGGAGGAGGTAAAGTCCACTTTAGAACCTTTAGTTAATCAGGCTTGAGGCCTGCCATTATAGAGTTGTCCCTGCGCTGTGAAATGGCCGATGGCGGCTCTGCACTGAAAGGACATGGTGCCAAGAAGCTGCTTTATTGGCTTGCTGGGCTGGGAACTCTTGATGAAGTGAATTGCAGCATCTCCGACACGTGCCTCACAATCAATCAGCCTCCACCAAACCTCCTCAACTCCTCATGGAAGGTTTGATCTACCATCGCCACCATTGTCCCACCAGCCCATGTTTAGAATTATTTCTAGATTCCTACCATACTCATTTTGCCCATTGAATGAAATCAAAAAAGAGTATGATCAGGTATTGATATCATACTGTCTGTGTACATAGGAAATAATGGTTTGTACAAAAGATGTTGGTGATGTAAATGGGGATTAAGACCAAAGGTGGACAGTACATGTATTATGTACTGACCTTTTACAAAACCTAGATGAATACCTTATTTATGTAAAAAGAACACCAAGTATTATGAGTCGCATCTATTGTTGACAAAGTCTTAATGGAAGAAGTTATTCTGGTTATCAGTGGTTATCCCTGGCACAGGATGTCAGCTGAAAATGGTAGCTACACATTAATTGCTTATCATTTAGCATATAGGGGAATTATCCACTGCATATTACAAAAGTAGGAAACTTCCTGCACATATTGTGATGTGTAGGACAATGGAGGAGTGATGATTTGGTCTTTTATGATACCGGATGTAAGCAATGAATATTATAAATGTATCCTGGCACGAGGCCATGCAAAGTTGATGACATTCCAGCCAAGTGCCATCCCGGGGGACATATCACATCAAGGGAAGCCAGGAGAGCCACGCCATTGCTAGGAAAAAACAACAACAGGGAATTGTTATTGATGTTCCTGTGTGAGTGAAGAAGGAATGTGCCAAGCTGGAAGAAGACAGACAGGGTTATGCCATTGGGCAGGGTATGAGGAAGGGATGGGTACACATTGCACAGGGGTAGTAAGGATGAAGGCAGCAAACCCTGTAAAAAAATCTGTTGAATCTACCAGGGATCCTCGTAAAATTGAACTAAACCACCGTAATCGTATTGCAGTGAAGCACTGTAGTTTCTACAATGAAGCCCAAGATAGCAGAACCGTGACTCAAGGAATATCCGTGAAAATAACGATGGATCTCTGTCAACTTTGGGACAAGGATTTCGCCATTACTTTGATGACACTTATTTTACAGTGTAGTCAAATAGTGAGGACAGGCCTAGAATGAAAGATACAATGAAGGTTGCTTATAATGGATTGAGTGGGTGGCAAAAGACACGGGTGGTGTGAAAGTCGGCCATGAGTGAGCAGCTCATGGCCAAGGTCAGGTGTGTTTGGAGGTGCAAAACCCGGGAGACCGAAAGGGATAGGCGCTAGGAGGCATCACCTGTATGGAGAGGAGGGACCTGAATTCCTTACAAAATATGTTCTTCTTCATAGCCTTTTATCCTATTCCGACTTAGCGGGATACATTATTGACCAATGAGAAAATTCCTTTCATTCAGTACTGACTTTTAAGGGTGCATTATGTGATACCTGGTACCCATCAGCTCACTGTTATGAGTCCTTATCTCGCAAGGTATCAGCTAAGGGCCATATAGGCATGTTCACTTCACCCGTAGTCACTTCATACTGACACAGGTTTTGGAATATGATTATAGTGAGTGCACTTGTATCATAGAGCCACCTTTTTGCATAATGAATGGAGGAAATAGTTCCATTTGAGCATTGATCAGGTATATGTAATCTAGAGATGGTGTTTCTGTTAAACATGTGCATATGCCTTTTAACCTGATTGTGTCCAAATCACATGCAATGAAATTACCAGGATATGAACTGATAAATGGCCATACGTTTACCGAAGCATTATGAAGGAAGATTTGAAAGAGTTATTAGTTGTTGTATGTGTCCAGAGTGGCTTGATCAAGTCATTTCAGTTTTGAATCCACCTCTGATAGCAAGCACCACAAGACTCGAACTATGGTTTAACACTGTTTATTAACCTGGCATCGGGCTGTGCAAGGGAGTATAAGAGGAGAGTAGTTAGAAACGTTTATTGTAAATAACGAGTGTCAAATGTAATAATGTACATAAATGTAAACAGCAATCCATAAAGAGTTAACATGGTCCATAAAGAGTTAACATAGAGGTGGAAGACGACTGGGGAGAACCACACCTGCAAGATAAAAAGGGATGGGTAAAGGTTAGAAGAATCATGTAAACAGGATATACCATACACCCTCCCACCTACACCGACCGACCGACCAGGGAGCTTGTCCAAAAGATAGTACAGCCAGAAAATAAGAAGGCCCCTTACAATTAACATAATGATAATCTACATGAAAATACCAGCATAAGTGGCCCAAGGTAGTAAACTGGGCCAAAGTATGATAATAAGCTATCAGGGGCATAAGGGGTCCCTACCTGGAGAATAGTGAACTAGTAAAGGGACAGAGGGATACACATAAAGGACGATAAAGAAGGAGATATTATTATTATTGGAGTAAGATAACACACGAAGCTAGAGGGTCGGCAACTGGGCGATATACTCGCAGAGTTAATCCAATAGGAGAGTGCACCAGCTGTATCATCGGTAGCACTATGTAGGATTACGAGTGTTAGATAAAGCTGTAACTTGAACCTCAGTGATTACTAGCAGAGGTCTCACACACACACACACATAGACATGAAGTCGGCATGCGATTGAAATATATATAAATGTTAAGGGTTTGGATGAACTCTAATAGAACACAACAGGAGTTAATGTGACTAAGGATTATATCTTCACCTGGAAATGGAATGTTCAATAAAAGGTAACCTGTAATCCAGACTTATGATTATTGATTAGGTGCATTAGTATTCTACCAGAGCTACTCCCTCTATAAGGCGCTGATAATGATTGTACATCATAATGGAGCAGATAAGGTAACCCAAAGTCTTATAGCGCAGGGCCACACCATCTACTCAGAGCTCTCTGGTCCTCGGAGATAACTTCCTCAAAGCTATTACTTGTGACTTCAATAAACTCTGGTGCCAGAACTATCGTCGTTGACTCCCAGCTTCCCTATATATAACCGTTGTGAGTTTGAGCCCAGCGTTGGAGACGCACTTATATCTACTCCGCTCTGACTCAGGCTCCGAGAGAATGAGACTTTGCTGCCCCCATCCAGGATTGTTTCGGCCTCGTCTCGCCTCCCTCGGCCTTACCGCCACACTCTCCCCTGCTAACTTTAAACTATCTATTCCTCCTAACAGGAACCTAAATTAACGATGCTAATGTCCTGGCATGGGTCCCCTACTGTGCCCTATACTCCTAAACCATTTACACATGCATGTTCAGTATCTCAATAAACTTATATCACACCGGTCTTGGTTCTTCTTTACCTCTATAGCCAGGTCTCCGAGCACTCTGCCCTGCTCCGATGGGCTGCACCTCCTCGTGAGGCTCCCGAACTTGACTAACCCAGGGCTTACTGCCAGCTTTTATACAAGCAGCTCCAGTCTGCTGCTCCGAGCACTCTGACCACTCCGATGGGCTGCACCTCCTCGTGAGGCTCCAGTACTTGATTAACTCCGGCCTTACTGCCAACGTTTATACAAGCAGCTCCAGTCTGCTGCTCCGAGCGCTCTGACCGCTCCGATGGGCTGCACCTCCTCATGAGGCTCCCGTACTTGATTAACTCCAGCCTTACCGCCAACGTTTATACAAGTAGCTCTGCCTGGCTACTCCGATGCCCCGACATCTTTCAGTACTGTCGTGTCCCCCTGGCACCCACTTCTCCCGTGTCTCCGGCACCCCCTCAACGCTCCTCATCTGCAAGTACCACAGAAGGACCCCACTTGAGTACCCTGTTATTTGACGACCTCTTCCTAGGCAACAGTCTACCCCGTACCTGACTCTGGGAAGTATACTCCAGACCCTGATTTCTTCCCGTCTCTTCTACCGTTCTTTTCCGGGCTCCGTATACTTGGCAGGTCTTTCTCCGAAGACCCTTCCAAAGATAGTGACCTTTAACACTTACCCGCCTGGCGACTGGTAGATGGTTGATCGCCCTCCTCCATCTGCCGCCCACACTCTGTGCAGAAGTTGCGTCCTACCTACGTTGGGCCGTGCCGCTTCTGGAATGTCTGGACCAGTTCAAATTCCCCCCAGGTAGGGAGATGATGTCCGTGGTTTGATGTCCTCTAGGGATGATGATTATATCAGGACTTAAGTTGGGTTGGGAGCCGATCATCTCCGAATAGGTCTGGAGAGTGGGGTGGCCAATATAGCCCTTGCTCCAAGGCATAAATCCACTGGGGGGTCGCACTTCCCTCCCCGATGTCCTCCTGTCCGGCATTACTGGATGGCGTAGAATACCGGTACAGGGTGACCCTCCTCTGCCTCCACTGGTACCACCCTACACCCAGTAATCACTAATACTTTAGACCCCTCCACATGCTCCAGAGGAGCTTCTGAGTCCGTTGCTTTCCTCACCTCCATTAGAATCCCCTCCGGGATCATCATAGTAGCCGCCGCTCCTTCCTCCTCCCACTCCAGGATGGCCACTTGCATAACAACCTCCCCTCTGGGTGACTGCACTACAAGTCCAGTGTCTCTGACTATTCCTGTCTGTGGCTGTGTGGTGGCCTTTTTTACTGGTGAGGCGGCTGGTGTTAGGACCTGTCTCCACTCCCGCTCTTTTGAAGATCCCCCTGCTGTCTGTTCTTTCTTCCGTACCGTGCTCGGCTCCTTCTCCTTTTCTGCCTTCTCCTCCTTTGCTTTGTGATCTTCCCAGCATTCTATTTTCTCCTTCTGGTGCTCCTTTTCTGCCTTCTCCTCTCTATCCTTCTCTGCCTTCTCTTTCTCCAAGCGCTTTCTCTCTGCCTTCTCCTTCTCCTGCCTCTCCTTCTCCGACTCCTCCTTCTCCAGGCACTCTTTCTCTAGACACTCTTTCTCCGGCTCCTCCTTCTCCAAACGCTCCCTTTCCTCTTGTTCTCTCTGCTCCACCTCTGCCTTCTTTAGGTCCGCCTTCCTTTTCAGCTCCATGAACTTGGCCATAATTATTGGGTCGTCCCCAAGGAGGGCTGACACGTTCGCTGCCTTTGGAATCTGGTCCACCTCACTGCCTGAAGTTATAGCCACATCGGAGATGCCCTGCAGTGCTCCTGGTATCTCCAAGCTGGCGCCTCCATTACCCACTTCTGCTGAATATGTTTCTTCCTCCGGTTTTCCAGCGGCCTTGAGGGGGGTGCTAGTCTTGGGCCGGCTGCTGGTCCTGGAGTGGTCCAAACCTACCCCGAAGAGCTCCCGCTTCTCCTCACCATTGACACTCCCCTCAGAGTAGACCTCCTCCTTGTCCATATCCCGGACCAGCTAGTCTAGTGGCTTGGCCCTAACTCTGGGTGGGGGTGGGAACTTCGCCTCAAATTCCCTCTCCAGCTCCATAATACTCAGCTTATCTGGAACCGCCCCCTGCAGCCGGACCAGTGACTCCTCAGGCGTCTCCGTTTTTAGGCTGTACCGCCTGTGGATTTCCTTTAATATCCAGTCTAATTTCTCATCCTGGCGGTGAGTCAGTGGGAATGGCAGTTTGGATGTCCCGATGACTACAGCCTCCCCACTAGCTCCCTCCTTCATAGACGTATTGGTCTTGATTCTCTTGCTAGCCTGCACCCGAGAGGTTGGAGGTGCCCCCCTCTTCGGAGCACTTCTAGTGTTGTGTCTAGCTGCTTGCTCCGGGTGCCATACCCCAGTATCATTTCTAAGTTAATAGCCGCCAGTTCTGTTTTGTCTACGGAGATTGTGCCTAGGCTCCCCAAGCTGATGGCGGGCAAGGCCCACCTGCTGCTGCTGGTCACTCCGGAGCCGCCTCCGCCTTTAGGGGGGACAAGTCGGGCAGCCGGTGTGTGGGTCACTTCAGGCTGCTCCTCCTTCTCTTCCTTCTCCTCCTCTCTGGTCCCCTGCTCCAGAGCTGTTGCCTTACAGGTGCTGGTGGCAGTGGGTTCAGGGGCGGTAGACGCCCCCTTCATCTTCTTAGGCTTCAGCTGCTTCTTGGTAGGTGCTGGCAGGGGGAGCACCACCTTCAGTACGCCTCTCTCACTTGGTGCCCATAGTCGGGCTCCGGGTAGATGTATCCCTTCACTTCGTTATCGTGTTTCTTCATGTTGCCCTTATTAGAGAACCACCATTGGCCCTCCCCACGCTCCCGGCACAGATCACAGGGGTGCAGGGGCAAACTCCCAAGCCCTGTTTCCAAAGGCACGTCCTCCTTGTCAATCATAGGCATGCTGCCGGTTCTCTGAGGCTCTTGGCGGTGGTTGTAACTCCGTGGCTTTCGGCTAGGCAACTGATGTTCGGAGCAACTCCGTTTCTCGTTATATAGCCGGGCTCTGACCGAGGCGTGGGAGCGCTCGGATTCGGAGCGTGAGACCGTCACTTCCCCGCGTATTCCTTTCCCACGCTCCGAGCCAGTCTTCTGGCGGTGTTTATCTAGGCGCGACTCCCTGAATGAGTGGTTCCCATGCCCTGCCGCCATCTCCGAACTCGTCCTGCCCCTCACCCTCAGTTTCTTATTCCTGGAGTGGTATCGTTTCTGGCTCTGGGAGCGTGCCGTTCTCCGTCTCCTCTCTGCAGGTGAGTGGCTGCGTTTTCGGCCTCCCCCTTTGCTGGTAGAGTCTGGCCGAGCTTTCCCAATCCCTGTTTTCAGACAGGGGTGATTCTGAGTCTCGAGAGATGGAAGGTGGCTCCTCCAGCCACTCCATGGCAGTCACTCTTCGCACCATGGGTGTCTCCGTCTCGTCCCCCTCGCTCTGGCTTCCTTGTTCCACGCTCTCCGCCTCCCCTGGGACTGTTTTAACGCGTCGTGATGTACTATTTTCCGGAGACACCCTTTATTGATCTTGTATGCAGCAGTTCCTAACCGCCCTTCCACCCTCCAGGGTCTCGTCCAGTAGCTCTCCAGCTTCGGCGACTGCCCCATTTTTTTTAAAAAACCCATGCCCCTATCGGAATTTCCTTAGTCTCCGCCCGGCCATCATAATTCCTTCTCTGCTTCTTTACCACCTTTCCTATAGCTGTCCTTGCCAACTCAAAGGAAGCCGCCATCTTATATTGCATGTCAGCTACATAGTTCAGGCTATCTCTCTCCAGGGGATGATCCGGATACAGGAGTGCCAAGGGGGTGGTAGTCTCCCTCCCCATCATGAGGACATTTGGGGAACAGCCTGTGGTGGAATGGGCCGACACTCTGTATGCCGCCATTACAAAGGGTAGGCGACTATCCCAATACCTCTGATCTTGTCTCACTGTGGTGGCTAAAAGCACAGGTCCTTGTCAGGCGGATTTCCAGGAGAGCAATCACTTCTTGGAACAGAGCCACGTTCCGCCCCTGATCTGTATGCAGCTCCTCTGGGGGCCCCAGTCGACACACAAATTCTTCCATGAATACCCGGGCCACTGTGCTGGCTTCCTGGTTAGGGATGGCATAGGCCTCTGTCCACTTGGTGAAGTAATCAGCCACCACTAAGATGTACCTGTTTCCTTTGTCTGTGACAGGTAGGGGGCCCATGACGTCTATTGCTATCCTCACCCTATGCGGCGGCGGGACCGCCTTTCTCTGGATGCAAGCCTCACACCTGGTGCACCATCTTGTAACATCTCGGCGAAACTCCAGCCATTAGAACCCCTGCTGGAGCCTCCTAGTGGTCAGAGTTTGTCCCAGGTGGCCTGCCAATAGAGCCCCATGAGCCTCATAGAGGACTTCCTCCCGACTGTCCTTTGGCACCGCTATCTGTCTCCTGCCCCGTCACTTCCCGCCTCTTTCTCACCAGGATACCATATCTTAGCTCCAGCCTATTGAACTGGGCCCTCCAAGCATGCTGCTTATAGCTGAAATGTCTGACCTCGTCCACAGAGGGGGGATGGCCCAGAATAACCCAATTGCGAACCTCCCAGAGCAGCGCATCCACTTCCTGGAGCTGCCCGTCGGAGCAGGTTTCCCCTGCAGTCGCGCTTCTTGGCAAGAGCCTGCAGGTAGCCAGCTCTTCCTCCAGGGGTTCCCCCCACCTGCACTGCTTGCAGGGGTCCTGAGGCAGGCCATCAGCATTTCCATGTTGTTTCCCTGGCCTATGTTCGACCCTAATGTCATAGGTATCAATTATCTGTATCCAACAGGCTAGCTGCCCCTCTGGCTCCTTGAACCCGAGTAGCCATTTCAGAGATGCATGGTCTGTCCTTACTAACACCGCCTGGCCCACCAGATAGTGTCGGAACTTCCTCAAGCCAAAGACTATATGTACAGCAATTCTTCCTAGTGATGCAGTAGTTCCTTTCTGCCTTTGACAGTGAACAGCTGGCGTAGGCCAGAACTCGCTCCTTTCTGTCTGCTCCTGGCTAAGGACTGCTCCGAGGCCGAAGTCACTGGTATCTGTGTCCAATGTTAGGTGGCCCTCTGGCTCCGGAAAGGCCAGGATAGGAGCCCCTGTCAATAACTCCTTAAGTAGTGTAAATGCTGTCTCACACTTGCTCGTCCATCGAAACGCTCTTCCCTTCTCGGCCAGCGCGCTCAATGGCTTAGCTACTGTGATGTCCTGGATTAACCCTTGATAATAACCAGCCAGGCTGAGGAAGCTCCTCACATCAGTAACTGTCTCCGGTGTCCCCCAGTCTCTTACAGCCGCCACCTTTCCCGGATCCGTCGACACTCCATCCTTGCTTATGATGTGACCTAAGAACTCGACCTCTTTCCGAGCTAGCTGACACTTGCTGGGTTTTATCCAAAGCCCTGCCCCAATCATTCGCTGTAAGACCTCCTCCAGTCTCCTGAGATGCTCCTGAAAGGTTGAAGCAAAGACCACCACATCGTCCAGGTATACAAGACAGGTCTGCCACTGTAGCCCACACATCACCACCTCCATAACCCTCTCGAAAGTGCTGGGGGCATTGCACAGCCCAAACGGCATTCTTTTGAATTGGTACAGGCCCCTGTGTGTGCTAAAGGCTGTCTTCTCCCAATCCTCCGGCCTGATGTCTAACTGCCACTCGCCAGGTCGACTGAGGAGAACCAGGCGGCTCCAGCCATCCTGTCTAGGCAGTCCTCCACCCTAGGCAGGGGATATGCATCCTTAATGGTTACCGCATTCAATTTCCTATAATCCACGCAGAATCTAGTGGAGGGACTCGATGACCTCTGCTTCAAACATCTTATCCACCTCCTGGTCTATGAGGTCCCTCCTATGCGGCGCCAGGCGATGGGGGGTTGCTTGATCGGAGCCACTCCTCCTGTCTCGATCCGATGCTGAGCAACTTGGGTATGCCCTCTGTCTCTGGGATTTAACTGAAATGCTTCCCGGCACTTCCTCAGGAGAACTGCTAGCTTCTCTCTCCTCCCTGGCTCTGCCCCTGCCATCAATTCCTTGATCCACTCTTCCCCGTCCTCCTCCTTCATCATTTGGCACCTGTCCTCTGTTTCTCCGGGTTCCTCCTCCATCATTTCTCCTTTGAGGGGTTGGATTCCCCCCTATGTCCTGCGAGACCTTCCACCAACCCATCCTCTCCTTCCTTCCAGGGACCCTGGAGTTGCCCCTCCAGGAGGACCTCCACTCCTGTCGCCAGCACGGCAAATCTGGTACTTATCATCCGGCAGATGCTCACCGCTTCTGACCATACCAGCCATTCCCTCCCCAAGTCAACCACAATGGCATGTCGTCTCAGGAAGGTGGCGCCCAGTATCGCCTCATTAGGGACTTCTCCGACTCCGAACTTTAAGGCTACTTCTCTCTTGCCCAACTTAAGCCTCACCCTGCAGTTTTATGGCCCTCCCTTCGACTGTGTATACTGTTTTCCCCGTATTTTCCAGCTCGTGCTCTCCTCTGTTCTCCTTCCACCAGTTTGTTGAAACCAAATTCATAGAGGCTCCCGTGTCCACCAAGAGCTGGATAGGGCGCGACCCTAGGCAGGCCTTCACCAGCAGACCTCCGCCCCCTATTTCTCTTCTCCCCGCTATCTCATTCTCCTTAAACTTAATCCCAGGAAGGTACCTGCCTCCTCTGGTGTCCAATTATTAGCACTGACACAGAGGTCGAAGTGATTCAGGTAGTCTGGCAGATCTGCCGTCCCTTCAAACTTAGTCGGCTTCACCACCGGCTTTCCATGCCTACCATCCCCGCTCTCCGTTGGCTTGTCCTCATCTCCCTCTCAACGCTTCTCTGGCCAGTTGGGTTATTGCATTCACCAGGCGATCCCCCTCTCTGGACCAGTCGTCCCCTTCCTTGCCCCCTTGCTTGTCTCCGTTCTCCGCCTCTTCCTCATCTGTATCGGAGCTGTCTGACCCCGCTTGCCCCACGCGCGCTGGTTTCCGGTCGGAGGTTGCCTCTTGCAATGCCCTGGCATAAGGCATTGTCGATCCTTCTGCTCCTCCCAGGCCTACCCCTCCTGGGGCTCCCTCCGTTTCGTCCAATCCTCTCTCATTCTTCCACACCGTCCCTCCGGAGGGCCTCCATCCCTGTTTCAACTTTTTTTCCTTCACCCACGGCCACTTGTAGCTGTCCGACTCATCAGCTCAGTCCCTGGACTCCTGCTGCCTCTCCGAACCTGTCTCATGCCGGGCGGGTCCCTTCTTCCTGAAAGAAACATCTTCATCTACTAATTCAAGCAGAGCACCCTTCTCTGCCCCCCCTACCCTTAAGTCTGGCATACCATTGTTCTTATCCATGTTTGCTCCGGGGCGGAAGATCCCACTGCTGTCACCTGATGTGACGTGCCAAAGTGTATGATGTCCCTTTTGAGAATAACCTCAGGAAACATGCCTCCTGATTGATTGATTGATAACATTTATTGTACTACCCTTAAAAGTGGCGTTCTGCCATGTACAGTTGGCAGGGGACGGAAGATTGGGTTCAATTGACCTTGCCAGGGGTGTATTATATGTTAGTAGTATGTCAAGCTGGAGTCTGAGTTTAAATGGAGACGGGCACAGCTCGGTAGGATATAGATGTTAACCCTTTAACTCCCTGTACTGCCTATATGCAGTACCATGACACTGTCTTTGGGAAACACAGGGATAGAAAGAGTTAATGCAGCACAGTCTTGTACATGCAGCATTGATAAATAGTTCATATTGCATATATGCTATACATCATACAGTTATACTACTGCATGGATATTGATGCTACAACATACTGTTATACTACAGTATTGTTTTTATCTTCTTCTTGAAAGCAGCTAGGTTCTGTGCCTTCTGCGTGCAGGCATCCAGGGCATCCCATAATTTGACCCCACGGTAGAATGGACACTTCTGGTAGAAGCTGCTACGAGCCCGGCATCTCTTGAAGCGTACCTTGAGGTCTCCCCTTGTCCTGACATCTCGGATCATTAAGTTGTCGCGGTTTTGGGATCTTTTCCACATGTATGTCAATAAGTGCCAATCTCTGCGCTTGGACATCATCTGAAGCCTGGCCCTGTTGTGTTAATCAGCTATGTTATTGCCCCGTATCTGTAATTTACAACATATGCGAATGCCAGCATTCTGGAGTTGCTGCAGTTTGTTTAGTTCATCCACAGGAGCTCCGCCAATGTAGTTACTACAATACTCAAGAGTAGGTATGATCGTAGTTTTATAAACAGCTAAACTATCTGCTTCACTCAAGAATTTCCTCAATTTGGCCAGCTTGAAGAGCTTATTGCCCATTGACTTTTTTAGCTTATGAAGGACAATTGTTAAAGGACCGTCTAATTCAACTCCTAGGTAGCAGTAGCGGTCTGCTACTGGTGGTATTTTATTACCCATACGGATAGTAGGAGGTGGTAGCGCATTAATTTTCCTCTTTGTGTCAAATCTCATCACCATGCTCTTATCAGTATTTACCGTTAGATAATTGGCTTTACACATTGATGTAGGGCATTGATGTCAGCCTGAAGGTGGGTCTCTATTATGTTAGGATCATCACCGCTTACATATAGGAACAAATCATCAGCATAAAGTACAGGCTTACAGTATGTCAGGGTGTCACAGAGGTCATTTATGAATAAGACAAATAGTAATGGACCGATGGTTGACCCCTGTGGCACCCCAAATTTAACTGATGAGCTACTTGACAGCTTCCCATTGGCTATAGTTTTATAGCTCTTGTTCTCTAGATACGCGTTTAGCCACAATTTTATCTTGACCGGAATTGCTAAGGCATATATTTTGTGAAGGAGGGTCACATGATTTATGCTATCAAAAGCTTTAGAATAGTCGATGAAACAACCCACTGTATGGTGCTTATTGTCACGTGCCTCATAAATGTCTCAGGACTAAGACCTCCATTACAGCATTACTCGTACCCTTCCCCAAACTGATATTTATACAAAATATTGTTGTTTTCCAAGAAATTATAGATTAACTCATGTACTAGCTTTTCCAACAATTTTCCCGGTAGTGGCAATAAGGTTAAAGGGTGCCAGTTTTTTTTATATTGGTGAGATCACCTTTTTTTGGTATAGGATTCAGAAGTCCAGAGGACCATGCATCTGGGAAAACCCCATAATAGAGTTAAGGAACATACATACAACATGATCAGTAAGCAATAACATGCTGTCATAAAGCACACGTGAATGAATGTTTTCAATACCTAATGAATTATCATTATTGATATGTTTGATTAACTTTGTCAACGGACGGTTACATGTGGTGAAGTGAATGTACACGGAATCCAGGGAAGTTCAGTTGATCCTTTTATTGCATAGCTGACATGAGTGTTTCATAAAGGTGGTAACAAAGATAACACTCGCCAAGATCTAAGCTCTGCCTCTGATCCTATAGCTCAACCTGTCGTAGGTTCTAGGTATAGGTGTAAGGTGTAAGTTGGGAGAGATGAACTTAGAATAGATAGCTTAGGATAGATAGCTTGGAGTAGATAGCTTGGAGTAGATAGCTTGGAATAGGAGACTGGGAGCTGCTCAAGCTACCTTATATACTGAGGGCCTGAGCAGCTCACAGTGTTGTGAAATGTTCTGTACATGTGGCTCAATAGAATAGTGACACATGTCATAAGGAGAGAGTGCCACCTGTGGGTAGATTATGTTAATGAGGATTGAGAGGAGATTGTGAAATATCCTCTCATTCCAAATATGGCACCACGGGTGGATCCCACTTCCTCCAGTTAGACTGTGTGTGTAGATAAGGTTGGAATGTTATTACATCCTTGTACCTTATGTCACAGAGTGTCATGGAGGAAGTGTGTTTGTGATGAGTAATGGATCCTGGTTCCTATTGAGGAATACAGGAGATTATTGAGTGTGGATCATGGGCAGAGCTTAGGCTTTATATGGCGAAGATTGTAGTAAATATGAGAAATAATAATAATACCCAGAATGGTCCATTGACAAATCCCCACATTCCTACTCGTCTCTGCACGAGTGTAAAGGGAGAAAAATAAGTAGAAAAGATGAGGCTTTGCCAAGTCCATTGACAATTATGGGTGTTATTATGCAAATACTGGGTTTTGTGAAAAACCTGATGGGTTTGACATTATATGCAGTATAAAAAAAAGGGTTCCTTTATGGAATTACAAAAATAAGGTTTTTGTGTGGATCAAGTGACTTAATGTATATATACAGGTTTTAAATGCCGAGATATGTACAATGCTTAAAATATGTATGTACCGGTATGTTATCGTGGGAAAATGAAAATTTTTCTGATTTGATAACATGTTGGTTTTATGCAATAATACGCAATGAAATATATCCAGATGAAAATTAACCAAGCTTGGTGATTCTTGGTATTGTGGGGTCAGCAATCAACACAAGGGTGATGAGTTTTTGGCTCCACGTTACCAAGGCTCATAGCTGAGGTTGTGTAGGGTCTGCTACACAGTCGGGTATAAGGTATAAGTCAAGGTGGTATTCAGTGTAACTGTTGACTAGAAACATGGTAATTTTCATGAAAATATACAAAAATGGGATGTATGCAACCTGTTGATTATGGATAACTAATTTGACTAAAACTCATAAATACATGTCATAGTTGAGCTTGAAAAACAGTGGTAAAAGGTGATGAATTTGTAGCACCTAGAGAGGCAAGCCAGAAGGGTATTTTGGTGTGTCTCTCATAAAATTCATCAAAAATCATAAATTAACGTCACAATTGTGTCTCAGCAATTTGGGTCTAAAATATGGTTATACAAAAATTGGTTTTGAAAAAGTGTCTATTTGTGTCTCTTGAAGTGTCAATTTGGGTGCTGTTGGGAAGTAGGCTTTGGTGTCCTTATGGTGATATTGTCATTTTGTGGCCTGAAAAGTGCCATGGCGAGCTACTGGTTATAATTTGCCATGTTGTTTTGGTGTTGCTTGTTTCCGGACTTGATGGTACTGGTCCTTTCTCCTTGGGTTTGGCCTCTGGCACTGAAGGAAACGATGCTCTGTTGGTGGTAGGCCTGTTGAGGAAACAACAGGAAGAGGAGACAATTCATCGACCTATAGTTTGTCTGTTATGGGTTGCAGACAGGCCACGTTCAATACAGAAAAGGGACGTCAGATCAATATCATTTTGTTAACGTACAAAACCTAAGTACAGAGCTCAATTGATTTATTGGTTTAGCGCGGGTCCTGTATCCAGGGACGCAGGTGGTAGTAGCGAGCTGGCGCTGCACCGTAATGGCGAAATAATCAGATAAGTTATGGGGTTTAATACAGGTATGACCTGCTCAGGTCGACTCCTACTTGTCTCAAATATCCTGAAAAGAACTCTGTTGATGCTGATTGGAGGGAAATTTAAATTTTTGGGCCGAAATGGGGGGGGGGCGAGAGAAAAAAAAATTCTTTCCTGTGTCGCCAAAATTTTGATCCGGGGTGCTATAAAAAGGGGGGACTCGTCCATCTGTGATGTCATAACGTTACATAATCGCCGCTATGGAGGTGTACGAGGTGAACCTCATTATGCCTAATGGGACCCAACTCCACCTCACGATTACCATGTCGGGCGGATTGTAAGTACATTCTGATTCACAAATAGGCGATACCTGAATTTTTGAGAATTTTGAGGGTCAAGACGTGTGGTTATTTTGGTCTAATTAGCTTTTGGATTGTATTCCAGCATCACGCAGATCCAGTGGGTGATCGTTCCGCCCGGCGGAGCGATCAATGGATACTAAGGTAAGTTTGATCTGAGCAAGTTAAAGCGTGAACATGTGCTAATGTTGTTGTTATTGTCGGGGTGCCACGTGCGGGTGTCACATGACCGATGGTAGTCATGGTGACGGCCGTGACGTCCGTCAGTTTCGGTAATTAAAACGAAACCAAGATGGTGCCGGGCTGCCGCGTATGGCGCGAAAGTTGTCGGACCAGACGTTGCAGCTGGTGCCAATACTGATGAACATTAGTATAGGCCGGTCTATTGTATTAGTTAGGCTTAGCTGTGGCTATGATGTTGTTTTAGCTCATTATGTGTGATCATGGCTGTGTATGGATGTGTTTTGGGTGTCGGGGGGTTCATGGTGGGGTGGGGGGGGTTGGGGGTGAATGGTAGGTTAGATGGGGGGGGGCAATCCCCACATAAGCGTCTTTGCGGCGTATGTGTGAGGGCTACCTGCCATCCCCACATAAGTGTGATGGTATCTTCCAAACACTACTGACATTTGGGTATAACCTTGGGACGGTCCTAAGTTATATGATTGTGGGGGTGGCCGGTAGTTAGTGAGGTGGGACGGTGGTTTCCATCATGAACCGGAGCCGGCCATGTTGGAATGGTGAGTCGAAATTTTACCTACCATAGACTATGTATGTGGCCCTCTCAGCCAGGTTGAGTTTAAACATATATAGATAGTTGGGACACTGGGCTTCTTGGGGTTTAGCAGAGCCCTAAATACTTGCCGCCGTTTCGGCCCGAGCCTTCTATCTGGTATGCTCTCCTGGATCGGGGGACGATGCCGCGGCTAGACTCGCCGGGCATTCACTATTACAGCGTGGGGACACCTGTTCTATAAATAGAATGGGTGATTCCCCTGTTGTTATGGTTACGGGTATACTGACAAAACGGTTTGTTTTGATTTTGCCAGTGCACATGTACTCTACTGCAATAGTGACTCATACAAATTTTGATTTGGGGGGGAAATGGGGCTTGGGTGGTTGAGTGGGAGGGGGCTTGGTTTTGTGTGAGAGAAAAGGGTGGGGTGTGGGGCGCGGTGAATTTTGGGAATTTTGGGTTGAAAAAAAGAAAGGTTTTATACAAAATTTCGGGGGGTCTGTTGTTTGGGGTGAGTTGCTAATAGGACACTGGTAGGCATACTTTCTAAAATAGACTAGCTTGTTAGGTTAATCTATGGCTAGTAATTGATGTATTTTTACCCTGACTCTTTTGTAAGAGTTTTTAGTGATTAGTGAGCTAAGATGGTTCAATACAGTGGTGGGGCGTTTGGCTTGATAACAATGAACAGCTTGCCAAACAGATCCATGGCCTTGCTCCTGTTTGCCATGTAGGCCTAGAAGGCTATGGATGGGCCACCCTGGATTGAGTCCATAAGACTTTGGTGCCTTAAGGCTTAAAATTAGTATTAAATAAATGGGTAATCTGAGGTAGGATGGGTTGTGTGTGGGGTGGGTGGGGTGTTGCCAAAAGGTTGATAAGTAAGATCTAAAGTGGTCAGGCCGTCGTAGAAAGGCATGAACTGGACTGCGAATTCAACTATCACATTTTACAAAGCACTCTGGGCGCACACTACCATTGGCATGTAATGGGTATCTGGGTAACATGATGGCATAATCCATCATTGTCATGCTAGAACGATTGATGACGCTACTAATGGACACATAAGACTAAAACCTACCTGGGCTGGTTGCATGGCAGCTTTGGCATTTGGCCCTGTGGTCTCCGGATACTTGCTCCATATGGTGACTGGGTTTGGTAAGTTTGGTATATTGTTTGGGAAGTGGGAAAGATGGGGGTAGGGTGAGGCTTATAAGCACTTCATGAGGTTGGCTAATTCCTCATTACATGCCTCCCGATGAGGTATGTCTCACCCATATATGGCACGGGGCCTGGCTATTGGTTGGTTTGCATGCACGTGTACATTGTGATATGCAAATTTGATGGGCCTTCTAGAAGGGCGTGGATGATCATTGGGTGATCTGAATATTGTAGTAATAATGGGGGGGTTGATGGTTGTGGTGCTGAGATTAGTCAGCTTGTGGGGGTGCACTTGTTCCTGTTATGATAACACAGCAGGGAACTGTACTGAGTTATTTGATTAAGCGTCTCACCAAACATTCCAGTACCAATGGTAAACAGAGGTATAAACACGGATCAGGATACAAGAGAACTGCGCTCCTACAGTAGGCCGTCATTTGGTAATACTTTAAGGTATAGAGGAGCCCTGAGCTTGTAACAAACCGGCGCATGCATGCCCCAATTTAATGGGACACAAACCGAGCGTACGCTGTGACCGTGGGTAATTTATGTGGCGTGCCAACCAGATCATCCAGTACACGGCTGCCTGAGCCTTCAGAAAATTAAATAAAATTTTTGGCAATGTCACCCACTTAGTTGTGGTACTAAGGTTTTGATATGTTGGAGGGGGATAATTGAATTTTGTGGAAAAATGGAACATAAAAAAAAAAGATGAATTTGGTGGTTCTAATGAGTACTCTCCATTGAAATAATATATGGGAGATGGAGAGGGGAACATCTATTACACGAAGAAAATATGCCTGTAGTGTCTAATTGGTTCTATGTATGTCTGTTTTAAGGGTGGTAAGAAATTTACCATGGGTGAGTTTGTTAGAAATAATAGATTGGGGTGTAGGGCTGGGGTGGGGGGCGGGGGGGGTGCAATGCCTATACTCTGACTATAGACATTGTCGGATGTTTTTGGAGGAAAAGGGGTTTTATTAGCCAGTAACACTGTGAGTCTAAGGTTCCTAACATATTTCAAAATGTGTGCTTGCTATTCTATCAACCATTTCTGGTTAATAAAAACAAGGAGGCGCCAGAATCAACGAGAGCTCTACACAAGTGGTTGTCCATGTTAACAGATACTGCACTCTTAGTCAATTCTGTATCAACGAAAAATGGCCTTACCTTGCTGTCCATATTGACCAGACTTGCTTTTTAGGCTCCAGAATCGAGGTATCCTGGCTGTGCTCCTCATTGTCAGTGCAAGAGTCCTGGAGGTGTGAGAGTCAATTGAGAGTTAACTTCTGGAGTAGTGGTGGGCGGTCGTG
Organism: Acholoe squamosa; assembly: GCA_949317995.1. Lineage (NCBI taxonomy): Eukaryota > Metazoa > Annelida > Polychaeta > Phyllodocida > Polynoidae > Acholoe > Acholoe squamosa. The sequence goes on along the minus strand of OX439040.1, from coordinate 37,361,215 downwards.
TGGTCGGGTCCTGTAGGGTGGGGGGCGGTGACTATAGGTGCTGTAGTTCCGTTCCCTGAATCCTAATCATTGCGGCTGCTCCTGGGGCTGTCGCTGTAAGCGTCAGATCGTGGCGCTGTATAGCTCCTACCAGGGGTGGTGTTCCTAGGTGTGTCGGGTGGGTATAGCTGGGTCATTTTGAAGGCGTCAGGTGATGAAGTCTGCCTCTGGAAGTGGTGTGTCGTATTACTTGTGGATTGGTTGGGCGCGTCTAGCCCAGGTGATGTAAAGGTGCGTTGTTCTGAAGCTGGCTCCTTAGGTGATGTCTCACTATTGCTCATGTTTAATGAGAGGTTGGTAGTGGGATATTCTTGGAGGGTTCATCCACCATCGTGTCAACGGACGGTTACATGTGGTGAAGTGAATGTACACGGAATCCAGGGAAGTTCAGTTGATCCTTTTATTGCATAGCTGACATGAGTGTTTCATAAAGGTGGTAACAAAGATAACACTCGCCAAGATCTAAGCTCTGCCTCTGATCCTATAGCTCAACCTGTCGTAGGTTCTAGGTATAGGTGTAAGGTGTAAGTTGGGAGAGATGAACTTAGAATAGATAGCTTAGGATAGATAGCTTGGAGTAGATAGCTTGGAGTAGATAGCTTGGAATAGGAGACTGGGAGCTGCTCAAGCTACCTTATATACTGAGGGCCTGAGCAGCTCACAGTGTTGTGAAATGTTCTGTACATGTGGCTCAATAGAATAGTGACACATGTCATAAGGAGAGAGTGCCACCTGTGGGTAGATTATGTTAATGAGGATTGAGAGGAGATTGTGAAATATCCTCTCATTCCAAATATGGCACCATGGGTGGATCCCACTTCCTCCAGTTAGACTGTGTGTGTGTAGATAAGGTTGGAATGTTATTACATCCTTGTACCTTATGTCACAGAGTGTCATGGAGGAAGTGTGTTTGTGATGAGTAATGGATCCTGGTTCCTATTGAGGAATACAGGAGATTATTGAGTGTGGATCATGGGCAGAGCTTAGGCTTTATATGGCGAAGATTGTAGTAAATATGAGAAATAATAATAATACCCAGAATGGTCCATTGACAACTTGTAGACTTTTTCATAGGAAATGAATTCTTGCAAATCAAGGGCAACAAGATCATTTACACTGTCGTAATTGTTAGGTTCAATATCAACATCAACTATATGCACCCGTTGGCCGCTAGCAATTTTACGGTACAGTTGTAGCGAAGTAGTTATTGATGTAATTGGGGATTTCATCATGTGGGACAGGGCGACCTTCGGCCATGAGGCCAATCTCTGTGCGTTTTGATTATGGACTAGTTATTGCCTTTAGTTTTCTCCAGATTCGGTGAGGATCATCACAACACGAATCAAGTGTTTTCATGGTACCATCAGCTTTTGTATGGAGCTGTTGACGTCTAATTTTTTGAGTCAGTGTTTTGGCCCTCCTAAAGTACATTAGCCCACTGGGCACATCAACATTGATTCAGCGTTGAAACAACATTTGCAATGTTTGCATATAAACAGTTGATAAAGGCTTGAAATATAGTTGAATTTGAAAGTTGACACAACATAATCAAAATCAACTGTGATTCCACATCTAACCATCAGCGCTGATTCAACGTTTGTATTTCTATGTTGATTCAACATTGACACAACATTGATATGATGTTGAAACAACGTTGATATTTGTTAGGGCATTCTTTGTTGACATGTCAATGTTGAATCAACATTGAATCAACATTGAAATCAATATTGTTGATTCAACATTGACAAATCAATGTTGAGTCAACATTGAATTGAAAACAATATTTCAACATTGATATGTCAACTGTTGATTGGATGTTGAAATGGTGTTGGTTGACAACATTGAAATAGAATCATTGAAAAGGTGTTGAAGACAGGTTGATCAACATCATCAACATAATATCAGCAGGTTGTCAATGTTGATGCAACGTTCTGTGCCCACTGGGAGGTTACCAGTGATTTTATGATTGTAGAAGGCGTTATATCTATCATCAATTATTTCACGAGTACAGTATTCTCTGTCTTTTTTCTTAAAAATGATGTCTTTAACAGGACATTTAGCATCTAGATACTCCAGTATTGCTGTCATATATATATATATATATATATATATATATATATATATATGGACCATTGTTGACTAGAGTTATTTACTGCATAAAAAACATCCCAGTCGCAATCACACAGATGTTCAGAGAGATCGTCAATATTATACTCTTTATAAGACCTTCCCCTATGGACAGCCTTATCATTACTTTCTCTATCCCTTTTTCTAATAGCAAACACAGGATAATGGTCTGAAATTGACGCTAAAAGAATGTCCGATGAATTGACAAAGGGGGAGTCAGTTATTATGTAATCAATTAGTCAGGTAGCCAAGAGTGTACCTTGCACTAAGGTACGGCAAAAGTTTTTTGATTGATTTTGGACAATTAGGGTATGGCCATTCAGAATCTGCATGTTGCCGACCTGGTAACGTTGAGCCATATTTGGACATCTGGCTACTGGACTAAATACATGTACTGGGTCCTCCTCTGGTATTTGGTCTAGTTACTCCAGTTATTAAGGACTTAATATTAGTTTCTCGGCACATGTCAATGATACGTCGGGTCCCTACGGAGCCCCTAATAGGACATACTAAAAAGATTTTTTTCATGCAAAATATATTCCTGCGGGTACAGGAACATTCCTGCGGAAACAGGGACATTCTTGCAGAAACAGGAACATTCTTGCGGAAACAGGAACATTCCTGCGGAAACAGGAACATTCCTGCAGAAACAGGAACATAATAAAAAGATTTTTTCCATGCAAAATATATTTCTGTGGGTACAGGAACATTCCTGCGGAAACAGGAACATTCTTGCGGAAACAGGAACATTCCTACGGAAACAGGAACATTCCTGCAGAAACAGGAACATAATAAAAAAGATTTTTTCCATGCAAAATATATTTCTGTGGGTACAGGAACATTCCTGCGGAAACAGGAACATTCTTGCGGAAACAGGAACATTCCTACGGAAACAGGAACATAATAAAAAGATTTTTTCATGCAAAATATATTCCTGCGGGTACAGGAACATTCCTGCGGAAACAGAGACATTCCTGTGGAAACAGGAACATTCTTGCGGAAACAGGAACAATTCTTGCGGGCACTGAACAATTCTTGCGGGTACAGAAACAATTCTTGCAGGTACTGAACAATTCTTGCGGGTACAGAAATAATTCTTGCGGCTACTGAACAATTCTTGCGGCTACTGAACAATTCCTAAAGGTACAACAACATTGGGCAACATTCTTGCGGGGACATCAACTATTTAAGCGGATACAGAAACGATTTTTGCAGGTAAAGAACTATTCTTACGGGTACATACAGAGTCCTGGATAGTATGTATAAAAAATATTTTCAGTACCTGCAGGAATATTTTTTTTCATGAAAAAAAAATCTTTTTGGTATTGTTCAGTATCTGCAAGAATTCTTCAGTACCCGCAAGAATTCTTCAGTACCCGCAAGAATTGTTTCTGTACCCGCAAGAATTGTTCAGTACTCGCAAGAATTATTTCTGTACCCGCAAGAATTGTTCAGTACCCGCAAGAATTATTTCTGTACCCGCAAGAATTGTTCAGTACCCGCAAGAGTTATTTCTGTACCCCCAAGAATTGTTCAGTACCCGCAAGAATTATTTCTGTACCCCCAAGAATTGTTCAGTACCCGCAAGAATTATTTCTGTACCCGCAGGAATTGTTCAGTACCCGCAAGAATTGTTTCTGTACCCGCAAGAATTGTTCAGTACCCACAAGAATTGTCTCTGTACCCGCAGGGATTGTTCAGTACCCGCAAGAATATTTTTTCTGGTGAAAAAAATTATTTTTGGTATGTCCTATTAGGGGCTCCGTAGGTCCCCACTTCATTACGCTTTTTCATGTCTATATTAATATCACCGACTACCCACAACTCATAATCATCAGATTTCATTCTCCTATCACACTTTGCAAAATGTCTATGCCATTATACAAGTCAGTATCAGTAGGAGACCTATAAACATTCACGATATGCATATTCCTATACTCTGTTTTTCCAATGCAAACAGTTAGAATTTCAATATCATTCTCCATTCTCCAGTATTCATCAATCAATCAGTCTACTATAGGCACTAAAGTAATCACTGATGTAGGTAGTCAATCCACCATAGCGATCTGCTGTTCTATCTAATCTGAAATATCTTTTATCTGTTGGACTGATTAAACTTTCGTCAGTTCTATCATCGAGCCAACTTTCACATAGACACAATATATCAGCATCTTTAAAATGTACTCTGACTTCACCAAAATTACACATAAGGCTTACTATATTATAGCCAACTATCTTAATGCCTTTATATTTGGATACACTATTACTAACATAGTTCCTAATATTATTAACCGCGCCTGTGGCATACATAAATAATTGTACCATTATGTCGCAACGTTGCGTTCATTTTCAACAGCCTAGTAAATAGGGGGAGAATCCAATAGATAATATGATCAAACAAAGCGCTTGCAGTTTGTATAGGGCTTAGTATTGACGTCCTGTGGGTTCACCATTTTGAATTTTGCTGGTTGAGGTAAACCCCACTGATAAGACATACTATGATGGGTATCTTGTCCCTTGGTAACACCCACTTCCAGTGACATGCGGGTCCCATGTTATCAGTTCTTATCAGTGCATGTCACCAGAAACCAGCTCCAGACCCGCTTCCAGGCAATACACTGTAGGGGGTTCATAACTGTTATTGCACAGGTAATTATCACTGGTAGGGGACCACCCCGGGTACCGGTACTGGGGGTGGGGGAAAGGGATACAGGTAGAGGAGACGACTCAACCCTCTGCATATCCATGGTGATGAGATGAGAGGTATATGGAGGGCACCCTCTACAACATGGGCTATTCACTAGGAAGGAAACATTAATTTTAAATCAGCAAGTTTAATGTATATCGTATGACAAAAGGTACAGGCAGGCAATCATATTCAGATGTAAGGCAATTCATCAAGTACATAAATCTTGAATAAAGAACAGGTTTAATAGTTGCCCATCGGATCCTGCGTTCGCATCTACGTTGGTCTCACGTCTCTGCATGGTAGTGTAAGAATTTTGCGGCTTATTGACAGGACAGTCTGACCATTTGGGTGTACACCATCAAATAATCGGCTGTAATTGTTGAGGTGAGCACCGGTTCTGGATGAATGAGAGTGAACATAATGATCACTTCTCGGCGTTATAACTGCAGCCAGGGTATTCATACTTACAATTTCAGAATTGATAATTCGAATTGCAGTATTAAGCATATCCTGATGTGGATGACTGTCAGCAGGCTCAGGGGTAAACCTGACACCAGTTACCCCTCACCCCAGCAGATTGATGATTTACACATAGTTATCATGAGAATTTGATGGGGAATAAGCTATGGCCTGAAGCTGAGTATTCAATAAAGATATTGCAGTGGTCTGGTTATGATGACATGCATTTATTAGGGAGAAATCAGGTGTTCATTCCAGCCAACACCAATGACACCAGTTACCCCTCACCTGGAATCCAGGAAGTGTCTGACTGCAGACCTGGTGGACATGCTCAGTGGCCAAGCTCCTCCCCTTTACCTGAATGTAAACATAGACATTGTTGACATATGCTTTGTGATTAAGGCAAATAAGGTATGAATGGATGATTCCCTTTGAGAATAATGAATTTGATTCTTTCCCATGAGATATTTTGGATGGTATTTTGGGTGACATTGTCTAGAAATGATGCACCTAACAAAAAGGTCTTGGGGCAAGACTGAGGACTACAGAATGACACCATATCTACCCCACACCAGTAGGGAGTGGTCATTAGGGAATGTTATTTATAGGGAGTGGTCATTATTTAACAACGGGGGGGGGGTTGCTGGTGGGTTTGAGGGGGGCATCAAAATTTCAGACCCCTCCTATAGATCAAATTTCTCCGCGCATATGGGGGGCGCAATAAATTTTGACTGCCGTTCAGATGGCGTAATAATCTATCGCACATCCTACTGGTACTGTTGGGGCATAACATTTTTAATAGTCTGCTTAAATTTATGCACCACCTCCCCAGCTGTTCATAGATGATAGCAGTGGGGGGTGGGGGGGCAATAATTTCTAACCCTTGACTGGGAGGGGTCAATAATTTTTAACACCCGTAGATCTACACTCTCCCCCCTAAAAAATCTTAATGGGCCTCTGTGATCTATAAGGCCAGTATCCTGGGCAGGTCACATGATTCTGTGCCCTGTAAGCCTAATCACAGATGAGCCTGTGGGCCTATATAGACCACTTACAAGCAAATCCGCTGTTGCAACAAACCCAAGCAGAGCTAGGGTATAAATATATTTCCTGTGAACACAAAAGAGGTGTAATAATCAGTGGAACTACATCCTGCAACACCTTACATATTACTGTATTTGTTAGTAGCCATATTGTATTTATAATTCCACTGGAGTTAAGAGTGCTGATGCTATTGTGTTTTGTATACATTAAGATAAATTACATTTTACCTTTTGTAGCCAACATTTCATTCACTAGTTTAAGGACAGAACTTGTAGAGAAACTCTCCCCATGAAATGCCCTGCCATCTAGTGTGAAGATCATTCAGTGACCACATGGCCACAACAAAGCACAACAACATTGGCTCCACCCATGTTCTAGACTAAAGCATGCAAGGAAAAATATAAGACACACAAAATATTCATTTTTAGGGAGGATGTGTCAACTAGATTTTAATATTTCAGCCATTCTCGATAGAAAATAATTTTTTATTGCCCTTCACTGCAGATCTGCAACTTGACCTAGTTAGACCGTTCACACTCTGATCTAGCTATACCCACACAGCCATTCTGAAATGTCGGTCATGCTCTTGGGTAATACATTGGTGTGGCAGGCATCATGGGTGCAGCAATGTACCAAGGCTGGCTACAGGTAGTGCCCGTAGAGGGAGGATTGTTCATCATGGCGGTATTGCCATTAACATTAGTGGTTGACATGTCACCTTCCAGCATGCCAGGAGATGTCGATGTACATTTAGCCTTTGGCAATTATCTGGGCTTATTATGTGATGCCTGAGATAATTCACCTGTGGGGGAGGTTGTCCGGCCACGTTTCTTTGAACTATTAGTGGAGGTGGGCGAGGGGACAGGTGAGGTGCTGGTGGCCGACCTCTTTGTTCTAGTGACTGTTTGTGTTACTACCATTGAAGTAGCGGCAACGTTCAGCATTTCGAATTTGAAGTCCAGAATAAGAAGAATCCAGGTACATTCAGAAACATCCACCCGATGGTGGGTAGCCTTATAATCCTTTTCGTCATGGATTAGTGACCTAAAGTTGGGTAAATCCTGTAAATCAAACGTGGTAAACTGGGAGCCCTCCAGAGTCTGTGTGTCTACTCCACCATGTCATGTGTCCTCTTCAGGATACAATGTAGACAAATCGTCAGTGAATATTAAGACCATTTGCTCTATTGGAATGAGCCTTGGAGGGGATATTCCCCTGAACCATCACTAACAATAGGCAAAAATTAAAAAAAACTCTCGAGATAACTTTGTGGAAATCTTAAAACTCTTCAAAGTTTCAGTTTTATAGAAACTCTCATCATTTGTCATACATTTGAAATGATTTACACAGAAATTCTCGATATAATCTTCAAACATTCAAAGATATCTTCAGTTCATCTGGGATTGAAATTCTCCTATCAAATGTTGCAATTACAAGATACCCCCCCCCAGTGAAAAAGACCGCATGTGTTTTTATATATATCATATGAGAGCAAATATTTCTGGTTGATACATGTCCCTGCAAGAGGATAATGGAAGATTGTGCATGTCAGTAATTATAGTATTCTTCTTATAATAGACCAATCTTGACAATCACCTTCAGGCTGTGGTTCCGTGCCTAATGGGTCATTACCAATAGGGTAACAGCAATTAACACGCATACACCCAAAAGTCTCATCACTATAATTCTAATTATAGGCTTAACGCTACCAATTGAAGGTCCCCTATTAGTCCAGTCAGTTAAGCCATTATACCCATGACAAATTGCAACAGAATTTATTTTACCATCAAATGGCTTAGGAAGGTCTACAGAATCACCAAAAAAAAAAAAAGCCCTCACAAATTTGAGCATAGGAACATTGTCAAATACGTATAAATCCAAAATAGCTTCCAAATCAACAAATTCCCTCTCTCAGTGCATAGATATTGCCCAAGGAAGTTTTAATCTATCCTATGCCTGTAAATCTGACCCACAGAATTTATTGTGACACTTGGTTTGTTGCTAGGATAAATGGTTGCTTAGCAACAGTTACTCTACATGTCCAGTTCCCTAGCAACGGCTAGAGGTCTATCTGGTACCCAGCTCAATTCTTCCAATACTGAAGTGCAGTCAAGTGAGCAAATGGATATTCATGTTGTAATTCACTTCTTTTAACAAAGTTGTTGCTTAGCAACAGGTATTCTTTATGTTTTGTTCCCTAGCAACAGAGGTTTGTTTGATACCCAGCTCAATTCTTGCAATGCCTAAGTGCAGTCAAGTGAGCCTCAGGATATTTATGATGTAATTCACTTCTTAATAACAAAACGATGTACTTCGCAATAACATGATGGGGATGTTAAGATAAAGCAGTATATTTTGTCAGCAGAATCCTATCCATCAAACAAAATTATATATGTACTTGCCTAAAAAATATAAAACACTTTTTCTAGCATGGTCATGTGCTCCTTTGGGCCTTGCAATTGATATTATTGAAAGATTGCATTGGATTGAAAGATCACACATCATGCACTGTTGACAGACAATCTAGTTTTCATCTTCTTCCCCAAAGTCTATTGGACCTGTTGAGTTACGGCAAATTCATCTGCACTGTTCTCATGCAGTTGAACACTCAAAGCCATATTTTCTACAAGTACACAGTCTATTTACACAACCCATCTTGCAGTTGCATTTCACAATTTCAAGGAGTGCAGCTGGGGCAGCTTGCTTGTCAGACAACACTGGAAGATATTGTGCACCTTCAAGATACCAGCCCCTGTCTTCTGGCTTCATGTTCGGTCATTGTCCCATCCATTGCTGTACTCATAAATAAACCCGCAGGCTGTGGAATTTCACAGCTGCTTCTGTAGAAGGAAGTGGCTTTGGATCCACAAATGAGTTGCTGTTGCTGACCTCTTGATGGAATTGCTGCACCCTTAGAGCATTTAGTTTATCAGCCAGGTGACCTTCATACAGTGCAACCATTGAATGCCATTGCTTGTTTTTGGAAAATAATAAGTTATGAGTTTTAGAGCAGCTCCCTTCCCCATTCTAAATATCCCTGATGATGTGTCACATCCCTGCAGACTAGACTAGAAAGCAATGGCTTTCTTTTTTTTTAAATTCAGTACTGAACTTTGCACTGAGAACCCATTGTTATTTGAAAGTAGTCGATGCAGACGAGTTTGGGTAGTCAATACCCCATGAAAACCTGAAATTATCATAATGATAGGAAATTTTCATATCAACAATATTAATTAATCATAGTGGCAGCTTAGGTGGTCAGAATGACCAAAATTATCACTTTTACCACCACATCTGTGGTTTTAGATATTATCTGAGGATCTTGCTGAGAACTCTCTGACATTTCCTGGTTTGCAAAGTGGTTTATAACACATAGATATTAGAAATTACTAGTGAATTGTATGATCAATATCCTTTGGTTTGCTTTACAATGGTAAGGTATCATTAAGATTGAGTATTGTATCAGATAAAACTCTGTTGCTAGGGAACAAAACATATGGAATAGCTGTTGCTAAGGGAATTACATCATGAATACCCTTTGTCTCACTTAACTGCACTTAAGTATTGCAAGAACTGAGCTGTGTATTAGATAGACCTCTGTTGCTAGGGAAATTGACATGAAGAATAACAGTTGCTAAGCAACCCTAATCCTAGCAACAAATCAACTGTCTCAATCAATACTGCGGGTCAGATTTCTGGGGATGGGATAGGTTAAAACAACTTCCTTGGGCAAAATCTCTGCACTGAGAGAGGGAGTTTGGTGTTTTGGAGGCCATTTTGGATTTATGTGTATTTGAAAATGTTCCACTGCTCAAATTTGCAGGGACTTTTTTGGTGATTCTGTAGACCTTTCTGTGTCATTTTGTGGTAAAATTAATTCTGTTGCAATTTGTTTTGGTAGCCCCCCTTATTTTGCTTAAAACTACTGGACTAAGTGGGCAGATTTGTGGCTGTGATAAGAACTAATGGATGCCATGGGGGACGGTAAATGGGAGATTAGGAGAGATAATCCATGAGTGATTGAGGCAGACTGTATCCAGAACAAGAGGGTTACCACAGGAAGCATTAGCAGTTCCAACTCAGTCACACTGTTGTTAATTTCAAGTAGGCCTACATGTATATATATATATATATATATATATATATATATATATATATATATATATATACTGCATAGGATGACAGGCATTAAAGCACCCAATCATTTATAGTCATACTAATCTATTAGATGACAGAGGACACCAGGCTAGCTGATCTAGAATAAGGTGACATGTATAGAATTTATAACCTGATGATATAAAATCAGCTATTAAACTAATCAGATGACCATATGTGACATCTAGGAAAAGGGGTCTTATTGCCCCCTGCACTAAGACCCCTTTTTGCACATATTATATTATATCTGATAATCCCATCCTCTAGTCCCCTCTCCCCCTCATTTATCCCCCCCCCCAAAAAAAGGATTGAATTTATATTTATACCGAGCACATATTTATGCCCATAATTTCCACCTTGTGCCTATTACAATAATACCTCACTTTTAAGGCGCAACTAGAGTTTGTAGATTTGGAGAAAAAAAAACACTTTTGTTCTATTCAGTGAATTCTCAGAATTAGAAAAAAAGCTATAGTGCAGCTACCACACCCCTCGTCTACATTATAAGAGCAGCAAAAGTTAGGCATGTGCCTCATGGGCCAGGATATTACACATTATCTCACGATTCTGGCCCATCAGCGTGCTTTTTTGGTCATAACCCCGTTCCCATATCGGGGTTTAACCGCACTCTGAGAGCTTTTATTTTTTTCTAACACCATATTGGTTTGAACCTGGATTGCTGCCCCCTCTTGTACCAAACGGGTATCGCAAAGCGACACCTGGTTGGCATAGAAGGAACGCGTACCACACGAGCACGTCTCTCAGATGAACCGCACTAATATATATACAACGATGCCGGCCCCTACACATGTTCTGGGCCCACAGATTTAGATGTGGGCCTGTTGATTTCTAAAGCTGCAGACCCAGGTAGCCCATGGCCAAAAAAGTTAGTGTCTACCCCTGTTTTCCATAGCGATACGTGTCGGCACCCGCCCCGTCGTCCTGTGGCAGGCTGACCTACACATGGGACCTTCCCACACTGTCAACACGAAGCCAAGCATGGTGGAGGCGGGTCGCGAAACGTATCACTATGTAAAATCATTGGATTTAGAAGAAAATGGAGACAAAATGTAGGCAAACACCAACTAGAGATTGTATATTTGCTGGCATTAGAAGTACAGGAGCTGGCATGCTTGTATTCTACCCGAAAATTGTGTGTAAAGGTGGAGGTATGTCGGGCAGAGTGTCAACATGGCCACGGAGGGTTGGCTAAGCAAGCGGATCGAAATTAATACAAAATGGAGGAATAAGTGTGATAAACGCATTAATATATGTTTAACCTAGGACACGGTGAGGTTAGCTGGAAATATTGGTCTTGATCGTGTGCATGTCTGGTATATATAAGACTATTGTAAAGGTCTTGTGGTCTAAAGGTGGTGTGTTAAGACTGCACATAGGCTTTGTGGCCTAAAGTCAATAATATTTTGGGGCCTAACGGATTTGTGGTGTACAGGCTTTTGTGGCTCAACGCCCCTTTTGTGGCCTAAAGGCCCCATGTGAGCCTTTACCTCACAAAATGATACAATTTTGTAACCTAAAGGCAATTTTGTGACCTAAAGGCCCCACAGACCAGGTCAGAGGTCTCACTTCATCTCCACTTCTCACCATCCACTCCTTAATACCAATGACCTCCATGGTGCTCCCCACTGCATCTACACAATCCTCCTAGTCCATATAGCACCCCCTAAGCACCACTAATAGCAACATCCCTGCCATCTTGCAACTCATAATTCTTCTATAAACCACTAAGCCACATTTGCACAGAAGGCTGGGGAACAGCCCCATGGGGCATTAACAAATCCACCAGGTCTGAACACCGAAAAAAAAAAAAAGGAAAATATCATTCAGAGATGCCTCTGGATTTGCTGGTGTTTTTTTTACAATGATCATGCATCTTGAATATGGCCTCAATATTGTATATGTAAGCAACAGTTTATAGTGAGCATGACAGAGAAGGGGTAAATATAGGGGTGTTGGGGCGATGGAGCAGAAAGTTGAGCGTTAATAGAGAGCAGCAGACCTCTTAACACTAGTCTACTTGGGAATATGCCGTAGGCATTCTGCTAACACAACCCCTGCATAAAGGCATGGAGACATTAGGGGCCATGCACATATGACGTCATCGCTACGGGGTGCAGGGGTGTGTGGCTTTTGATGACAGACCAAAAAAATAGAAGGGGTGGAGGTGTCTGAGGGTTGATGACATTTTTTTTGGCTTGAAAGTCTCACGTCTTGAGCTAATTTACTTTCTCTGATTTCAAGGACTGGGAAACCAGTACCCTAATCCCCCATAATATGGGGGATTAGGCTACTGGTTTATATTATAACGAAGGGTCAAGGAAGCAATTTTCTTTTGACTATCCTATTTTGGGGAGGGGGGAGGCAAGTGTACCAGTTATCAGGGAGCACCAGAATTATACATGAAAATTCAGGCTCATCTGGGACACTATCATTATATGAGGGGGCCTCCTACCCAGCCCCCCCCCCCCCCCCCCAACCTGCATCATTAGTATCAAGGGGGGCACCCTCCTGCACATAGCCCCTCTGATCCAAAACCAGTAGCACCTATCATTGCAATTTAGAGTTGTTTATTGCCAGCTTGTGGGAGGGCTTGATGAATTTTGGTGGATCGTCAGATTTTTTCAGACCCCTACCACTACAATAAAAATTATCATGATTTCATATCTTAATACTCTATGATTATCAGTTATATAGACATGATAGATAGGACAAGACCTTGTATCAGTTAGCAGTAAAGGTGTTTTTAGCATTCCAGGATATTAAGTTCTTAAGTTGTAGATGATGGTAGTAGTGCGGCGTATGCTGGTCTCCCAATAGGTAGGATGCAGCATGTATATATAGTAAGTGTATAGGTACGCCCCTTACTATTGGTAAGAGTAACTAGGGTGCAGCCCAGGCGTCTGTATCCTACATGGTACAGTGAGGTTTAATGTATATACTAGTGAAGTATAGTGATGATGATTAACATATATGTAGATAGAGGTTTCAATACATAACAACGCCCCCCCCCCATTAAGAACTAATTTTGCAAAATAACACCCCAAAAAAAACACACAAAAAAAAAACAACAAAATATTGGGTACGCATATGGAATGATGCGTCTCTATGACTATTTCTATTGCCCATATTCAGTTTGACCAAGAGGTGAATGATATAATAGTTATGTAGGGGGTATGATGGAATCGGTGGAATCGGCATGGCCCCTTATATCACTAGTATTAATGTTTGTTGTTTTTTTAGTTCTATTAGAGCTTGGAGTAATAATGTTATCTTGGTTACTATTTTTCTTGAATGTATAAAAACCCATAATGACAATATTTGAGGGTAGGTAAAGGGTTTGTTTACATAGGAAATCTTGTAGAAAATTAGTAGAGGTGCGTAACTTATAAGACTCATGATTACATAGTATTTGAATAATTATTCAAGGATCTTTCATTTGATATATATTAGGTATATGTATGGGACACCTTAGTATAATGCACCTCCTTACATAGAAGTGTTGATATGGCGAGAACTGTCACTGAGGACATTTAGAGTAATATATGGCCCCAGCAGATATGAAGAATACAAAATCGGAATAAAGCCATTAATCTTTATAAATATTTGAGGCACTGTAGACAGAGCAATACGCATTGTATTTTTATGGTATGTATGGAGAGATCTAAGTGTTGAAACATATAAAATGTTTCACACTCAAAACTAAGTATTTGTTTGTGTATGTGTGTCTGGAAAAGCTGTCATCTCCTTACCCTTTGTGTTTTTCATAGAAGCATCACCTTTATGCTAAATATATGTGAATGCACACTGTAGCAATATAGATGAATAATATAGGCAGTACATCAGGAGTATGAACACACGTAGTAAGATACTGCATGTCCCCACCTCCTTTCAAACTCTAATACTGAACCCCCTTCCCCACCTCCTGATCGTTTCTCCGTGAGTTATTCATGGTCTGGTGTATATGATCCCATAGATATTCCTTGAACAGGATGCTCTAAAGGTCGCCCACTCAGAATACACCTAAACCGCTTATCTTAAAGGGTCATCATAATGGGCACTACCTGGAAGGGCCCCATGTGATAAGCCTAATTGATGATATAATTTAAGGTTACTTAGTTAGGAGATGTCGTAATATGAAGGGCTACCATGTTGCAAGTGAGCATCTAATGAATTAAGGCAGCAAGCAGTGTCTACTCACAGAGCAGTTAGTGAACTTGAATTTGGGGAAGTCACAGATGAAAATGCACATTCTTGGGAAGAGCACAAGAATTTCATCAGGTTGACAAATGCATACTCTTCCTCTAATTAACTTCACTCCTCCCTATTTGGATCAGCTGTAAGGTACATAGTGAGCCAAATACACTTTACTATCGTATCCATACTGGTGTAGGGGCTGGTATCGTAGTATATATATTAGTGCCGTTCATCCGAGAGACGTGTTCGTGTGGTGCCTGTTCCTTCTATGCCAGCTAGGTGTCGCTTTGTGTTACCCCATTGGTACAAGAGGGGGCGGCACCATGCCTCGCGTCCAGCTTCTACTAAGAAGCCGGACGAGCGGCAGAAGGTGACTGGACCTGGTCCAGTCCAGACGCGCAATCTAACCTGTAGACCAGAGTTGAATAAAGTCCTACCCGAGAGGTAGGGGTTTCTGGGGCTTTGCCCAACCCGAACTACTCGTGTTGTGTTGGTATTTCTAGTGGTAAGCGAGCCAAAGAGCCACCCAACATATAAGTCAATATGAACCATTACACTGGTGCCGTG
Source organism: Acholoe squamosa (assembly GCA_949317995.1). NCBI lineage: Eukaryota > Metazoa > Annelida > Polychaeta > Phyllodocida > Polynoidae > Acholoe > Acholoe squamosa. Next base: position 37,345,920 of record OX439040.1, on the reverse strand, counting down.
ACCAGTTGGTTCGGGGGTGGTGCGCGGCCACATTGGCCGAAAGCCTCGGGAAACCCGAAGCGGATCCCCCCAGCCCTGCGCTAGAGGGATTCGAAGAGGATGACTTCACATCCCAGCATCTGTTGTTAGACTGGAAGCCCGGTCAACAACAAATGTATAATCCAGGGGGTGTCCGAACTGTTTTTTCGACACCCGGTCTGATGGACGGTGCCACGGGTGATGGTATCGTAAAATTGTATCCGGGTACACCGCAAACGGGAGTACCGGATACGGGATTGTTTAGGGGAGTATTAAAACCCCCAATGTTAGACTTGAGTGATTGGTCCCAAGCCATAACTAGCAGACGCCAGCTGTGTCCTATTGTACCAGCAGGCTCGGCTAGCAACTTGGGTATCCCAGTAGCACAGAGCCCTGGGAGGCGTACTGCAATCCCCCCGGAAGCGGTACCAGAAGGTGCAAACGAAGTAGCCCCATTAATGACATCGTCGGACCATGACAGCGACGATGGTAAAGCCATAAGGGACCCAGTGGTCCCAGAAGTGAATGCGAAGATTAAGCCTAGGGATGCTGAACCGAAAAGCTCGGAAAGGCATCACCTAGGCCGATCTCTGGACGAAGGCTTGTCTGACTCCTTGTTCAACCCTGGAGGCAGCCGCAGGTCTATATACGGACGTCGGATGGGTCCCGGGTATAAAACTACCCCGGCCTATTTGAAAGCCAAGGAACAGGTAGAGTTACAGGCTAAGAGGCAACATGAACAATTCATGGCGGCCCAATTAAAAATAGAAGAGGAAACTAAGTCTCGGATCGGAAAATTACGGTCCGTGGAACAGGAGGCGATTCTAAAAGAATCTGACCTGAAATATCGTCTAACTTCCGTAACCCACCGCTTGGAGCGGAAGGAGAGAGACGAACGCGAAAAAGAGAAAAGATTGGCCGAGTTAGAACTCGAAGAAGCCAATAGACTTAGAGCAATCGAAAAGGCTAGAGCCGAGGAGGTTGCTAAGGCCCGGGATGTAAGCAGACTACAATCCAAGTTGCATGCTATGGAGGAGAAGCTAAAGAAACTTCAACTCCGGAAGGCGGAGACAGAGGCCAGAATGGTTTTCGAACAAGCCGAGATAAGGAAAGAGACCAATGAGTACCAAAGGTCTCAGAAAGAGAAGGGTGAAAAGTACCGCCTACTAAAGGATACTTTTAAGCGAGAGGCGTTGGCCGCTCAAGAAGAACGAAACCGAGCTGTGGCGGAAAATGAAAAGATTCGATCCGAAATCTTAACAGAAAACGCACAGCTGAGGGAGGAACAGCGAAACCTGACCACAGATTTAGCTACCCTCACAATAAATAAGTCTGCTATGGAGAGTTATTTACAGGAGCAGGAGCAAGCGAATGCCCCTCTGGCGAGCAAGGATACAAACCCGAACTCGACGTTCGTTAAACAGGGTGACCCAGTCTCCTGTTCTACGCCGAAGCATCCGCAGTATAATCCTTTTATCAATGATAATGCGACGCGGAATGTAGATCAAGGGGGAGTTTATATCAGAACCCAAGATAAACATGGCCGAACTAGTAGAGTCCGGATAAGTGAAGTCCCCATAGTCCACAACCTGGACCCGGACTATGTACCCCGGGATGCCTCCGACAGTAGTGCGGAGACTAATGGATTCCACATACATGTGGATCCGAGTGATAGTGTGGGGTTGGGAGCTGGTAATGACAGCAGCCAACCCAATCCATCGAACCATGGCAGTCAGCCGGCGGGAAACCAGCCTTCCGGCGGCGGCTACCAAGGCGTGCAAGGAGGGGGCGGTACCCCGGGTACCACAGGCTACAGTAGTACCTCGGGTACCGGCCCTAACCAGGGTGGTGCGGGCTATACGAACCACAGTGGTTTACAGTGGACGTATACACAGCCACCGCCACCACCTCCACCGGGCAACACGAGCTTCGGTGGTATAGGGGGCAATCGAACCTTGAATGAAACCAAGGCGATTGAATGGAGCAAACAGCAATGCACTAGATTGATGTATGCTCATAATTCTGCCCGAAGGGTAGCCGTTATTCCTAAGGAATATGACGGTACTCGACCATGGAAAGAGTGGTTTGAAGACTTCATCGATGTGATGAACTGTAATGGGTGGACCCCATACGAGACCAAGCCGCATCTAGTAAGATGTTTGAAAGGCGGGCCGGGTCGCATGGCCGTAGAGCAATGGCGGACCTGGTATGGTCTCGTAGGGAGTTTTGAGCAGTTAGTAGAATCTGCTAGCGGACTGTTATGTAACATGGTCAAGGAGGACCCGATGGTCCGTTTTAAGAAACGTACACAGAAGCCTAACGAAGCTTTCCGAGCATACGGTATGGAGCTCCATGCCCTGCTAAGCAAGGCTAGACCCGGTACTGAAAACCAAGACTGGTATATGGACGATTTGATTACACAATTCGTCAAGGGTCTGAGAGACCGAGATGAGCAGATTGCTGCGAGGGATGCCTGGAAAGAAAGCGTAACGCTTCACGATATATTTAATGGTATAGATATGGCCGTGAAGAAGCGAACGATGTTAGCTGGGGACATACCTAATGCCAGCAGCTCGGCTCCCCTGGTATCAGTAGTCCAGCAGTCTGAGACAAAAGTTCCCTCAGACGATTTCGAGTTGATTGAAATCGAACAGGAGGACGGTACCTTCTGTTCGGTTCAATTAAGGAAAAATACTACAGGCAGGAAGTATATTCCAAGGAAGGCGTTCAATAAGCCAAGGGACTCTAGACCATCACCCGAGGTCAAGAGTGACCCGAAGGTCGGCGAAAAGGCGGCCAAACCTCTCGTAAGCACTGATAAAGTGAAGGGTCAGTCTCCAGACATGACCAAACTTATGGAGGACATGTGTAAGAAAATTACAGATGCCATCCAAGCCAGTCGGCAAAGACCCAGAGTGGATCGCCGAACTGTTAAGTGTTTCAGGTGCCAGCGCATGGGACACTATTCATCCGAATGTACCGCTGCTAAGCCGGTAATGGCTGCCTTCTATGAAGCCGAGGACAATGGCGAAGGAAGGGAGAACACTACAGATTCCACTAATGTGGAAAACTAGTGGGGGTTGTATCAACGGCATCTGATATGACCCCGAGGAAGAACAAATGCCAAAATGCTACCGGGGGTGACCCGGTGGAAGATTTCGAATTAATTACACCTGGAGGCCGGGTGGCTGTGGGTGCGCACCCCTGCACCTTGGCCGGAGCCAGGGACCCTAGTGCTTGTATGTACGGGAGTGAACATATGGAGGCGAGTGGCCGCACTAGGGGAGAGGAAGGATGGATCAAAGAGTTGATCCGAGTGTGTGGGACACGCCTTCCCCCAAGTCATCCGTGTCTGGAATTCCTGAGAGGACTCGGATTGAATCTTGGTGATTCGGGAGACTTTCACCAGTTTACCAGTAACCCCTCACCTTTAGGGGGGAGACGGTGGTATGTACCCATATCTGTGGAAGGCCGGGTAGGAGAATTCTTGGTGGATACCGGAGCCAGCCACTCCTGTGTGTCCAAAAGATTTTTCGACTCGGTGGCCGGCAGCCATGAGAACCTCAAAACGGGGGTAAATGCTTGCATGGCCGACGGAAGCAGTATGCGTACATTTGGTAGGACGTTTATGCCTATCCGTATAGGAGGCAAAGAATTTGTTCTTTCACCGACTATAGCAGAGGTTAGTGATGACGGAATCCTCGGACTGGATTTTGCAAGCTTGTACGGGGCCGTCTTGGACCCGAGGGACGGTATGATGAGTATACGGAACCCGTATGGCTTGCATGTCCAATGCGTATTGAGACAGGTGTCTTCGGTTGCATCAGTGATACACACGGTGAAGATCCCACCGGGTACCACTTGCGATGTCCTTTGTGGCGGATCCATGGCCCAAAGGAATGAAACTGGAGTCTATGAACCCGATATGGTGTACTTGTCGAGCATTGGGTTGGACTCAGTGGATACATTAGTGGCTAATGCAGCTTGGACTGTATTACCCATGACTAACCGAAGTGGTTCGGTGGTTTATTTGAAGCGAGGCGACAGTATAGGTAGGATGAGTTCGGTAGAACATGTCGCCGAGGCTAAATTCAATAAACCACTGAACCCTGTTAGTAAGCATCCTTTGGATGAAGAATTCCGAAAGCTGATTGATCAGTCTGATTTAGAGAATACGGAGGATAAGGATTGCCTAGCGAAACTCCTACAAAAGTACGAGAGTGCTTTTGGTAGGGAGGGAGGACCGGTGGGTAGATCCGATAAGGTGTTGCACACCATAGATGTAGGCAACGAGAAACCTTTTAAAATTCCGTATCGTAGACTTCCTCTAAAGAAGAAGTTAATTTGTGAAGAGGAAATACAAAAACAGTTGGACCTAGGGGTCATCGTGCCTAGCTCGAGTCCCTGGTCCAGCCCTGTTTGTATGACCACTAAGAAAGACGGTACAATCCGCTTTTGTGTCGACTACCGGAAACTGAATGGTATAACAAAGAAAAACTCGTATCCTTTACCAAGGATAGACGAGACTTTAGATAGCTTGGGCGGAAACCAATGGTTCTGTACCTTGGACTTACAGTCCGGGTATTGGCAAATACCGATGCACCCCGATGACAAGGAGAAAACAGCGTTCTCCAGTCATATGGGGCTATTCGAGTATAATGTCTTACCCTTCGGATTGTGTAACGCCCTACTGAGTGATCTTTTGTGGAAGAAATGCTTGGTCTACTTGGACGACGTGGTCGTGTTCGGCAAGTCGTTCAAGCAATGCCTTGCGAATCTGCAATTGGTCCTCGACCGGATACTATCAAACGGTCTTAAACCCAAGAAGTGTAATTTGTTTAAGAAAACAATCACATACTTGGGAAGGATCATTACTCCTAACGGGGTGAGAGCGCAGATCCGGAAAAATTAGAAGCTGTGGAAAATTGGGAGAGACCCACGAGTGCTAAGGAGGTGAGATCATTTTTAGGATTCTGTTCCTATTACTGTGATTTTATACCGAATTACTCTCGTGTTAGCTTCCCCATGCAGTGCTTAGCTCACTGGACCCCGGGTAGGGCACGGGACCCATTCCCATGGACCGGCGAGCAAGAAGAATCTTTTAATAAAATAAAAGATTTGTTTAGGAATACACCCGTGTTGAAATATCCCACCCCCGAGGGACATTTCATCTTAGACACCGATGCGAGCAATGATGCAATTGGGGCAGCTCTCTCTCAGGTCCAGGAGGGAGTCAAAGTCCCAATAGCATTTGCTAGCAACACGCTAAGCAAGACCCAGCGAAATTATTGTACCACCAAGCGAGAACTCCTCGCTGTGGTGGTGTATACAAAGAAGTTCAAGCATTTCCTTTGGGGAAGTGACTTTACCTTAAGAACAGACCATTCATCTCTTAGGTGGCTCCTTAACTTTAAGGACGCCGAGGGGATGATTGGACGATGGTTAGCTCATCTATCCGAATTCGGATTGGAGCACAAACAAATAGAGCACCGACCCGGTGCTAAACACATCAATGCGGATGCCTTGTCAAGACGACCTATCCGAAGGTGCCAAAATGCCACTTGTGAAGACTGCGGGGCCCACAATGCTGTGGTAGCCGGGTTGGTATTTAATTATACCACTCCCCGTATTCCCTGGGAGGAGGCTGTGTGTAGCTATCTCGATTGGTCCCCGGAGACCATCAAGAAGTTCCAACAGTCGGATCCCACCATTGCGCGCATAATGGAATACCTACGGTCAGGTATTAAACCGGCAAGGCCGCTAGTATCCCTAGAAGATAGGGAGGCGAGGCGATTGCTAGCCCAATGGACCGAGCTAGAGATCCGAGACGGCATACTATGTAGGTGGAAGACAACTCCCACCAATGGTAGGCTGTTGCAAATAGTGATACCCACCCCGATGAGGAGGGATATCATGTATTATTGCCATGGTCATCAAACGAGCGGCCATTTCGGTAAGAAAAGGTCAATAGAGCGCCTACAAAGGCGTTACTACTGGCCCGGTATGAGAGGCGACCTGCTCCGGTGAATCGCCACTTGCCCGGATTGTTGTAAAAACAAGCCGGGACCCGGCCTGGGTAAGCAACCCCTATCCCAGGAATTGTTTGGTATCAGATTCGCTTGAGTGGCGATAGATATCATCAGCGGAATTAAAACGACGCCTCGGGACAATACTTGTATGATGGTCGTAACCGACTATTATACCAAGTACACTCGGGTGTTCCCCCTTCCTAACCACAAAGCCGCCACGTGTGCGGAGGCATTTGTGAAAGGCTGGGTGCTCCATTTGGGTGTTCCCCTTATGATGCACAGCGACCAAGGAAGGGAGTTCGAGTCGGAGCTTTGGCAGGAAATGTGCCATTACCTAGCCATTTGCAAGACCCGAACAAATCCATACCGACCACAGTCGGATGGGCAGGTAGAGCGCTTCAACAGAACCCTTATACAAGTGCTAAAGCCCCTGGTTAATACCCACCAGGACGACTGGGATGAACAGTGCGAGTTTGTGGTACATGCCTACAACAACACTGTCCAATCATCCACTAATTGCACTCCCAACATGCTAGTGTTCGGCGAGGACATCATAATGCCCGCCGACTTAGTGTATGGAGTGGTTGGGATAGACCCGGAGGCGCCCTGCACTGTGTTGTTTGTGGAGTCATTAAGGGATAGGTTTAAACAGGCATACGAGGCCGTTCGGAAAGAACTGCTGAAGAGTGCGAAGTGGCAGAAGGTGGGCTATGACACCAATGCTAAAAGAATTCGTTTTAACGTTGGGGACAAAGTACTAAGGTACTACGAGCCGCTAGAGAAGCTGAAGCTCGTAACGCCTTGGGAAGGTCCGTTTAAAATTATTCGCGTCATCCCCGAGTCCACGGTGATGATGGAGGACTGCCTAACTGGTAGGAAATGGAAGACAAATGTCGGAAAACTTCGGCCCTGGAAGGGGCGCGAAGAGGCGGAGAGGGAGTTCGGTTACAAACCACATGTATCTGTCCCTAGCGGACCGAGCGTGGTAGTACCGATGAAGCGCCCTAGAGGCCGGCCGAGAAAGACGCCGGGAGACGAGGTTATGGTGAAAAAGAAGACGAAGGCCAGGAAACGACCTAACTGTAAGAAAAGGAAAAATGTCTCGCTGAGTGAAGGCATTACGTATGGGAAGGGGCCCGCAGTGGCTAAGCGGAATCCGGAAAAGGCCGTACGTAAAGCCGGGAAAAATAAAAGGCTAACCGAAGGCGTTTGACGCAGTCCCCGGTTGGGGTCTGCCGTAACCTAACTCAGTACACAACGAGCTGCTGCGTGTTGTCCGCCATAGGCGGGTAACATACGTTCCACGGCTGGAGATGCCGAACGCGCCCTCCCTGAGTAGCTGTATCCCGTGAGCGGCGGTCGGATTAACCGGTACATTCGCTTTGAAGCGTTGTATACACCGCCAAACTCCAGAAGATAGCACTCGGGTGGTAGGCTGCGTCTCGCATGTCGAGTCGAATGTTAGTTCGGATCTAGTTCCCTAGGTGGCGCCGCGGGTGCGGCGGGAAAGCGCGGAACTAGGTCACCGGATAGCCATGGCGGGATCTCGCGAGACGAGAGGTCTGACGTCATACTGGTCATAACTAGAGTGGACTCGTGGTGGTTAGACACCACCTGTTTTTGCTCTAGTTAGTGTTGGTGGTTTACAGGCCCTCGCTGTCGGGTTAGCTTGTCTAACTATACCCTTTTGTTGGACGAATCCTTCGGGAGGAGTCCAACACAGTCGCCAATTTAATTGGAAGTCGCCCTCAGTGCCATGGCACAGGGGACGATTGACGCTGCGCGTCAAACAGCCAACGTTCTGTTGGAGCTAGGCGAGGACCCGAAGGTCCCGTCTCGGGTCGAGGAATCTATGGATTCTTCGACAGAAGAGGCCGCCCGGACGCTCTCGGCTATGGCCGAGGCTACCGACCGGGAGAGGATGCCACCTCCACCACCACGCCCGGAGCGCTCGTCTTCAGCAGCAGCTTCGGGTAGCAAAGTGGATGTCTTGGACATTCCAATGTATCCTCCGGGATTCAAGACTCGCATCGAACATATGGCACACGTCGATTGCGAGGCCGGTGTTGTGTACACCTCCTGGGGGACCTACATCCCCATGCACGCATCCATGTTCGGATGTGGACCGTTGGCGGCGAAGCAAGGCGTGCCCGAGCCCATACCAGATGACTTCAAGACTCTGGTTATGGACTCGTGCAGTGACGAGTTGGCTGACAATATTCCAGTCTCCTGGCTCCATAACTACCTGAAGTTGGCGGAGAAGATGGCGGTCAACGAGAGTTTGGCCCGAGCCGTGCTGATCTCCGAGGGCATCAACCGAAAGGCCACGGAGTTAAGAGAGTCTGAATCCGACATGGATACAGACTCCACAGTCACGCTGTCCTCGGTGGAAACCGACCGGGTCAAGCGATTGACCCGCAAGCCTGCACCGAAGGGTCCTCTCACCGAGAGTGACCTGGAGGCTGAAGATGTACGGATCGCCGTCGAGAGGTCCACAACCGAGACCGATCCAGCTGCCGACATTCCGGACGCGCCTGGTGAGATCTCGGAAGAGGACATCTCGCGCCAACAGGCTGCTGTCGAGGCCAAGCGAGCCGAGCTCGCCAAGCAGCAGAAGCAGCTCACCGCAGCTCGTCGGGCCCATCGCAAGCAGCAGGCCCAAATGAAATCCAAGGTCTCTTCCGACTCTGACTCCCCGGTCAGCGGTAGGAGGAGCCCTCGTACGGAGGACAGGAATCCATGGGAGTCGGATTCCAGTCCTGAGGTGCCGGCGCAGCCACCCAAGGTTCAGCGCCGGAAGAAGAAAAATGGAGCGAAAGCGTCTCCGGCAGAGCCCACGCCCCCCACCAAGCCGAGGGGTAAGGGCCAACCGAAGGCGCCCGCCTCCACCACCACAACCACCACAGTAGCCACCTCGGTTACTGCAGCTTCCACTGCCAGCACCAGCGGGAAAAGCGCCAAGTCCTCTACCAAGGCTTCGGCTGGTTCTACCACCACCAGCCAAGCCAGCCGTAGGGGAGCAGGCATCTACACGGACAGTGAGGACAGCGAAAGCGATCCAGAACTGCCCGAGTCGGCCAAATCTGATTTGGAGTCCGTGACAATGTGGGAAGAAATGACCACGGATGTCCCAAAGGACGACAATCAGAAATGGATGTGGAAGAATGCAGCCGAGGGGTTCAAGGAACGGACTCCCCGCTGCTTCGCGGACTGTGCCTATGACACGGTCCACTACATGTGTCCGGGCGCCGTCAATAAGGACGGCGACAGCGGTGACGAGGAGTGGATGAAATCCGGCCCCTCGGATACGCCAGTAGGTAAATTCTACCTCATTTGGATTGACCAGCTGAAATCCAAATTGGGGTCAATTTACAGTTACGAGGCCCGGACGAAAGTCCAGTGGGCAATGACCCAATGGGGACCAACCGGCAACCGCCGAAGGTGCCCATTCGAGTCGTGCCAGCTGGCTCTCACGGGTGAGAAGATGTTCGAGACGAAGCCTCGCTTTGCTCGGCACATCGTGGAGCATCACATGCACCACAAGCCTGTGATGATGTGTGTGCTCGGAGAACGTCCGAGCAAACAGTGTGATGGCTCGTTCAGCACTCACCGGCGCCGAGACATGGCTCTGCACTTGCAGAAAGCTCATGGTATCGGCCTGAAGAAAACCAGGAAGCGAGCCATCAAGTGCTTCAACGAGCTCCTAGCTAACTGGGCCTCGTTGAGCGTCAAGGACATTAAGGAGCAGGCATTCGAGACCGGATTCTGCTCATGGAAGAGTGGCAACTTGTTGACCTTCTTCCAAATCAACTTCTCGTCCACGAAGTTCGGGATGCCCAGTGAGGTGCACCTGAAGGTGAAAAAGTGGCGAGGGGATGATAAGCGGGAGAAGGCCAAGGCCCGCTCGAAGGGTCCCGGCGGAGGCACAGCCACGGCTACCGGTGCTTCCAAAAGGACCCAGGCAGACCAGTCCGTAAGCCCTTCGGGTAACAAGGACCAGCCCAGACCAGCCAACCCAGCTGATCGTTGTGAGTCGGGACAACAAGTCTCGGCTCTGGATATGCCCAGCAATCAGGCCCGTAGGGCGGTTAGCCAGGCGGCCACCCCGGCCACAACTTCCACTTCCACACCTGCACCCGCGGAACAACGCCCGGGCGAAGCCTCTGGCAGCCATGATGATGGGGACGAAGTCTTCGCTCCCCCATCTGGGTATTCTTCTTACTGGGCTGGAGAGGGATCTTCCGGCAAGCGCCCCACGTATAGTGAGTACGCGGCGAAGTTCCCTGCTATGGGACCGGCTGGACCCGAGTCGCAGGTCCTAACCTCCCTGGGCCGGACCAAACCCCGTGGTAGAGGCCGTGGTGGGCTGGAGTCCACCCGAGCTTCCCCGGGTGGTGGCCGAGGCCGGGGTGGTATAACGGTTGAGGGCCCGTCTGCTCCTCCAGCAGGCACTCCGCCTGCCTCAGTGGAAGTCACCGCGCCTCCACCAGCAATAGCTCCACCAACGGGCCCTCGGGCGCCCCTTATGGAGCTGATTTCGGATACACTGTCAGGTCTTCAGGATCCGAACACGTTTGTTGACCACCGCGATGTCCAAACGGTTCAGATCCAGAACGAGCTGATGGCAGAGTGGCAGGCATTGCACCGCCAGAAGTCGGTCGACTACTGGCGTGTGATGACTGAAGCCACCCTCAATCTGGTTTACGAAGTCCAGAAGAGGGAGGAAGAGAAGATCAGGCAGCTGGAAAGGAAGAAAGTCGAGGAGGCTCTCGAGTCCTGCCGGCGTCAGCAGATTGAAGCTGAAAAGTTTAAGGAGTTCCACCAAGCTGAGAACGCCAGGTACATTCACAGGTTCAAGGAGGCTGACCTCAAATTCTTCCTGGCATTCGGGAAACACCTGGAGGAGTGGGACGGCTTACCGTCGTCCCTTATCTTCATCCCGGATGCCCCACCGGTCCCGGCTGCTCCACCGGTCCCGGCTACTCCGTCGGTTCCGGCAGCTCCCCCACTCCCGGCCGCTCTTGTCACCCGGACTGCCCCAACTGCCACGGTTGCTTCACCTGCATCCGAGGCAATGGACAGTCCATCCGCGGTGATGAGCGCCTTGAGCCTGGGGAGCGATACGCCCAGCGAGGCTTCCGCGGCGCTCTCTGCGAGCAGCTGCAGCAGCTCGGCTCCATCTGCCTCAGTGGAGTCGGCTGAGAAGATGGACACGGATCCGGAAGATCTCTAAGTGTCCATCTGATGGTGTCTTCTTTGTACCCGAGGGTAAAAGCATTTAATATGCCAGAGGCACTGATCCTTACGCTGGACCCTTAATCTGGAACGGAACCTGCAGTGAAGATGGACGCTAACCCGAAACACCAAAAGGATAACCACACCTAACCGGGGCTCCATCTTCCCATCTTCATCAGGGCACAACATAACAGCAACGTGGCTTGCCACCACACACATGTCGCCGGGTGGAGCTGCAGAAACCAGTCGTTCCAGATTCGCCGGAAGTCCGGTATATTGTAAGGGCGATCCTGCTACCCTGGTAGGACGCCTATATTTATCAGTATTATTATTTTTGTACAAATCTATTTTTATATCATATCTATATTCTTATAATTAAAACAAACAAAATTTTTCTCGGGTTATCTACCCCACCTCGGGTCGGTTAGTTAATACTGTAAAATTTTATTCATATCATCTGACTACTCGTCTACAACTTTTAAATGCGTCTCGTTTATAATAATAACACCATTGTAACATTGTTACTATCTACCACCATAGGTCGATGGTGCATAAGGCGCCACTTCCTATTTGTTATTATTAGTTATCATTACTTCGGGTTATATGCGACGATGCCTCATTATGTACATATTATTTATAATGCCCCTTAAATGTTCTATATTCTATACGAACTGTATATATAGACTTACCTATTTGTGTATAATATTACTGTATAAAGTTAACAATAGGTACTTGTTAATTACACCCAACCCTAGGTATAGTCTAGTGGGGGTGGTGTAGGGGCTGGTATTGTCGTATATATATTAGTGCCGTTCATCCGAGAGACGTGTTCGTGTGGTGCCTGTTCCTTCTATGCCAGCTAGGTGTCGCTTTGTGATACCCCGTTGGTACAAGAGGGGGCGGGACCATGCCTCGCGTCCAGCTTCTACTAAGAAGCCGGAGAGCGGCAGAAGGTGACTGGACCTGGTCCAGTCCAGACGCGCAATCTAACCTGTAGACCAGAGTTGAATAAAGTCCTACCCGAGAGGTAGGGGTTTCTGGGGCTTTGCCCAACCCGAACTACTCGTGTTGTGTTGGTATTTCTAGTGGTAAGCGAGCCAAAGAGCCACCCAACATATAAGTCAATACGAACCATTACACTGGTATTTTTCCTGGTATATTTCCTACCAACTGATTCCAATCTATATAAGTGATGTATACATGTTTAAGGCTCAAACCTATGATTATTGACAGATTAGAAGAAAGTTTCCAATGGGGCCCACGCTATGTCATGAGTAAAAGGCATGTGTCAGAGAATGTCTGACTTCATTTTTGTTGACTGCAAAGTATATTGATTGTCTAGACAACTGAGCACTGCAGCCCATTGAAAATCCTAATGAGTGTGTGACTTGTATGTCAATGTTTGTTCTTGATGTGTGAATTCAGCAGTCAGGAAAGGTACGGTAACTAGTACAGAATTATTACAGTATATGTTATAATGGATTTTTTTGCCACACTTAAATGTGTACCTTTAATCAAAGCTTAGACAAATTTAATATTCAAATATTGTCCTAAGTTATTGCTTACAATTTGCCTGAAAAGTGACCTGAAATGTCCAAATCAGCAAGGCCAAAGTTAGATTGTGTTGAAGTAATCTCCAGACAGGTCTGTCATTGTGGCACCCGGGTGGAGGTAGAAGTACATTTGGATTCTTAATGTAGAATATATAGTGAACTTGGGCATCTTCCACCATCACTCAATTACCTCACAGGATTGTACTCTCTCCAGTGTGGATTCAGATTTCTGCCATTTTCAACTTTTTTTTTTTGGTAGTATCATTGTTGACTAGAAATGACAAAGCCCCCTCTGGTATTGAGATAGGTTGATAACTTGGTTTATTTATTAATGATTAGGGTATGCTCTTGTGTCTGCCTAATGATATTAATTATTTAAGGTTTATCAAATTACAGCTTCCTGCCCCTTGCCATCTGTGCAACTCACATCTTTACATGGGTGCAAGCAGTTGGAGGGCACATGGGGTTTGCAGCAGATTGTGGATAGCTATGTAAATGGGCTTTGGGACCATCCATAGAAGGGTTCCCTGCACCTGATGCCGAATACAAATAAAGTGTACCCAATTGGCACACCTCCACAAACCTGGCTCCTTTGAGTTACATCTTTTCTCAGAGGTCACTATCTCTGATTTATGTATAGGAGGATAGGACTAGTACTGCCCTATATTCTAGTCAATAATCAGTACTAAGTATGAACAGTGAGCGCACATTTTCCAGCACTTTGAACCCTACTAAAGGCCTACCTTTTGTTTCTTCATGGCCCATTATGATCAGCTATTCCATATTGTCAGAATTACCCCCATATGTTGAATGGGGTTATAGTTTGAAATATATTTTGTTTCATGTAGCACATCACAGGCATTAGTAATCAGTAGTTGCTTTGGCAGTTTGGACAGAGTGTGTTGGGGCCAATGGCCAATAATTTCACACAATATCACCCATGACCAACTTGTACTCAACCATCTCACATAACAGCACATGTGTCGCCAGGTCCCAGCACCTATGGTGACACTGACAGAGTAAGATGTATTCTAAACATTGGCCGTCCATACATTATGTTGTCTGAAAAAAGGGTCAACATAACACTCCATCACCTCCATCTACCCACAGACCACAGCGACTCCATCTAGAACTCCTCTTGAGCAGATTGCCCATAATGGCTGTACACAATTGGTGAAAATGATATTACGACACATTTATATTTATTTGATTAAGACAGTTGTTGTAGCGAACACTGCCAGACATCATACCATATTTATTATTATCTGTGTGCCTCTGACAATTGAATGAAATATTTAGAGGGTAGAATGTCACACAAAACCAATTTTTATTTGAATAAGTTTACATCAACCTGGGCAATGTACATAATATGTAGATAGTAATATTTATTAATGATCAGCATTTACGGTCAATTTATGGCCCTTCTCCAGGATGGTTTGTAGGAAAGGAATGTGGGGTATATATCAACCTCAGGACCACACTTATGTGAATTCTAATTCCTGTCTGTCACCATGACAACTAAAACGATTGATTATTATGGGATGTTGACTTATTATCAGACTCATTGAAGCAAATTTTCATCCAGGAACATCTACTTGTCCAATCTGCACAGTTATACCCTCATTAGAACGGCCATGACCCCCTTATTCCAATGATACCAATCATTTGGCTGTATCACCATTACCCCAGACACAGTGAGTCAAAACCTGAAAATTAGTTGTCATACATGTTACTCTTTGAAAGGAAATCAGCCATGGCGATAGGATCTAGCATGATAGCAAGGTGATGCTGGACCATTTGTCCCTTATTGCCACACGTTTGATAGACTTGCCAACCTTGCAACTAATCTATTCATAGGAATTGTTCATATCCATGTAAATGATGTCATGAACTGTGACCAAGACATTTTGCACCCTGGTAGTACACACAGGCAGAACTATTTGAATATAGTTATGCAAATATCACACACTATATGAGATTAGAGCAGGACAGCACTAAAAAGGCTATACATATACTAGTGACTAACAACAAAAGGAACATTTTGGTTGCTATGGTAACCACACTCAGTCAGAAATTTCTCTCTTAACTGAAGGTTTAAGTAAAAAAGAACCAGGTGCATAATGTGAATTCCATATCAAATACCTGTTCAGAATTATATATACATGGTCTTTATCACTGGGGTGATGTACATGTGAAATAAATGGAAAATCATCAAATAATTCTGGGCATGTAAAGGGATATGTATAAAATCTTCTATTGACATGCCTTCATTGCATGAAGTACTTGTCAGTTGCATTGCCTTTGTGGTATAAAAAGGAGTCTTATGGCTTACACTTACGGATGCTACATAAACCTGACTGAAGACTCATTTGATACACCATGGCTGCACCGTTTTGGTACTATAAATTCCATAGGAATAGCACAGACATTTGCAGTTCAATGCTATATGCTATCATATGACCTGAAAGTTAGTATATCCGACGATACATTGGTAGGAATTCATATGGAATTCCTGGTAATGGCTTCAGCCACTGTGACGGCGTGGGAAACCACCGGCCATCTGGTGTGGGATTCTTAAACTAATTCTATGACGTCACTGCGTTCCCCAAGCTCCGTCATCTTGCCTTCAACCCGTTGTCCACCAAAACCAGTAGTAACTTTTGAATTTATTTATTAGCAAGGATTTATTTACTGTTCCTAAAAACCATGGCTGGTACAAGGGCCAAGGCTGCCGAAGCCACCACTGAAGTGCTCAAGACTGAACTCAGAAAGTCCTTGTTCAAGCACTACAAACTCAAGTCGGCACTGTTAACAACAAATTGCTAGAGGTGAGCGACTTCCAAAAACAAAGTCTTGAACGACTTCCACCTGTCCCTGCAAATACTGGGGCTCAAGATCAGTCCGCAGCTGGTAAAGCTACGCCAGCCCCTCAGGCTCAGCCACGCACAACCCCTTATCCAGCTGTGACTCAGACCAACGTCAACCACACCTGTCACAAAAACACAAGGCCAGTCTGTCCCTGTCACTACTGCTACTTCAGTGACAGTGACACCGATGCCCGTCCCCCAAGGTCAACTCACCTATGCTCAGCCTGCCCCTCAGCAGGCCCACATCCAAGCACAGCCTGCCCCACAGCAGGCCTATATCCAACCACAGACAACACCAGCACCAGCTTGGCTGGCTCCACTAACCAATACACCGACTCAGCCTCAAACAGCTGCTCAAAGCCTAGCCGGTGTGTTTGCTCCCCCTGCGACGGGACTTCAGCCTACACCTCAGCCTATGCTTCCAATGTCCTTCGCTAAAGTGGACAGTACAGCTGTAGGCTAGAGAGTGTCAGCCCTGCTGTCAGCTGCTCACCAATTCTCAACTCTAAAAGGTAAACCTGTTGTACCTTCTGATTATGTGTTCAGGGGCCCCGCCCATTAAAAAACTGACACTGGAGCTCTGTTGTATCGTGAATACATGTGGGGGCTCCTGCTCATGATCAGGGATCCAACAGCCTCCCCTGCAGACCGCCCTCACCTAGTCCAGCATTTATGTGGCATTGTTGAAGATGCTAAGGACTTCAGCTGGCCTCAGGTGAGGAACTGGTCTGAGGATCCCCTAGGCCCTGGGATCTGGATCCCCTAGGCCCTAGGATCTGGGCCCGTGCTAGTTCCGGCCACCTCACCCCTGGAGTACCCGAGGTCTCCTCCCCCCAGCCTGCTACCAAGGACAAAACTAAGCCTAAACCATATGACCAATAGCCATGGATCATCGTCAAGTAGGTGGTCAGAGGGGTCCAAAATAAATTTTGCAGTATGGTTAAATCCTTTTGTGTGCATAAGGTACATACATTGGGCTATGGTACCCATATATGAGGGAAGGTTAAATATACATATTAGGATGACTACAGTATAATGCCTTATTACATGGTTGTAGATGTGACCACACACTTTCTATTCAAAGCCATAGCTCAGAGTTGCAGTCAGGCAGAATATCCTAACTAATATGCAATGTTCCCTTTATATCAAGGAACATCTAACATATATTGATTATACTTAAATATCAAGCATCTTTGCAGTATGACTGCATATAAGGTTGTAGACGTGACCACGGTCGTAGATGTGACCACGCATTTGTATTCAATGTCGTAGCTCAGAGTTGCAATAAGATAGAATAATCTCATTAACCCTCATTGTTGCTTTCATAAAAAGGTATAATTAACACATAATACTGATACCCAAGTATCAAGTACCTTGCAAGAAAATTGAAGACATGTCCAAGGTCGTAGATGTGACCATGGTCGTAGATGTGACCACACATATACTTCTCTTATGATATCTCTGGTAGTATGCGGAATATAATAACCAAACATACAGGGCTTATTGCTTTTATATAGAGGTATTAGGGACACATAGTAAGGATAGTTAAATATCAAACAATTAGCAGCATGGCTGCATGTATGGTCGTAGACGTGACCACGGATAAACTACCCCAAAATGAGATCGTAGCCTCTGGACCATACAGTTCTACAGGTAGGTCAAATTTTGTGTGTGTGCTACATAGGTACATGTAAGGGCTCTGTATGGTATATTTTATTATTCCATATATTGTGTCTTTCCTAGTGTAAGGGAACCTGAAAAAGGTCGTAGATGTGACCACTCATCAATTACACAAAATGTTTTATGCACCCATTCACCACAAAAGATTATCCATGGATCTCCAACTGTTATTAAAAAAGTCTCTACACTGGGGGAAATATACCAGGTGTAATGGATAAGGATTTGGTCCTTTGTTCATTCATTTTTTAGCAAGGGGAAAAAATTAGTCCCTCATTTTTACCCACAAAATGACCCTTTTTGGCTGTTCTGACCCCTGTAGATCTCTTATTATGCTTCACATATAGGCAAAACCATGGTTCCCCTTCAAGCCCTAAGTCTTGACGACCAGAAGACATGATTAAGACAACTACATCTATCATTTTGAAGAATGTATTAAGAGGGAGGCATAGACGACCTAGTTGACGACGATTCATGGCTATTGGTCATATGGTGCCACCTCTCGTGCAATTGGAGACCGCACTGACACTATCTGCGCTGCTTTCAATGCTACCACTGGATGCAACAAACCAAATCAACATAAAGATAATGGCATCACTTATGGCCACCACTGCCAGTTCTGTCACCAGAAGCTCAGTCTCCTCCACTACCACCCAATGTGGGACTGCAACACGTGGGACCAGGGGGGTTTTCTGCAATTTTTGCCAAATGTGGGGGGACCCCCCTGCTTTCCACGCCCATGGCCTAGGAGCAAAACTCGCTATACCTTCTGGCCTTAACATCCCTAATTGGCAGGAGGGTCTTAAGACATACCACGAAAAGGACCTTATCAGGTACTTGAAATACGGCTGGCCAGTGGATTACATAGCCCCCAACCCACCTACCCCAGTCACCTTCAATCATCCCTTAGCAAAGAGACACCCCGCATCCATCAATACCTTCATCCAAAAATAACCAAATCATGGTGCTATACTGGGCCCCTTTTCTCAGCCCCCGTTCACTCCATAGACCCAGACCTCCCCACTCCTCACAACTCCCAAGAAAGAATCCAATACTCGCAGAGTAGTATTGGACTTGTCATTTCTTGAGGGCGCTTCAGTCAATTCTTGCATCATAAAGAACTGCCTTGATGGAGTTGAGAGGAATTATACACTCCCATCCATCTCAGACCTCATCCAACAAGTCAAGATATGGCAGAGAGGCTGCTGGCTATGGAAATCAGACCTTCAGAGGGCATATAAACAGCTGAGGACATGTCCTGGAGATATTCCACTCCTTGGCTTTATGTTCAAGGGTAAATACTACATTGACCAACTTTCCCCTTGCAGACAAGTTGCCTTGAAATACGTAGGTGAAATCTACCAAAATTCGAAAACGATTTTCGAAGCACTGGCAGATTTTTTCATTTTTCCTCCCAACGGAAATTCGAAAATGTACCCTAAAAAAATTAACTTCGATTTCGAAGCTATCTTCAGACGGTCCAAAGAACTGTCAACCGAACACGTGTCAGTCCTGTAGGTACACGCCCCTTTGTTGGCTAGCGTCGCATCTGACTTTCCAGGACGCGAAGGTCGTCTGCTTCGTGAGACAATCTGATGCAGATTCTGACCCCTTGTTGGTTTTCACCCGTCCTCTAATTCCGTTTTTTAATTTCATGGCTGTTGGTTCCACGCTCACGAGTGCATACCGCTGCACAGATATCCGTGTGCTTCAGACAGGGACGAGAGACGTGACAGAACAGCCAGAGTAAGCGCTAACTTAAAAGCACTAGGTCACAAGTTGCTCGTCGTATGGGAGTGTGAATGGAGGAAGATGAAATGCTAGGATCCACACGTTATGGCATCCGAACAACACTGGAAGGTCGACAACTTGAAAGTGTTTCGAAATCTCATGACAGAGAGTGACATCATATCCTCTGTGAAAAACAGGAAAATGTTCGGTTTAATTCAGGTGGACATCACTACTCCTCCTCACCTATGTGAATTCTTTGAAGAAATGACTTCTGTTTTCAAGAACGCGACCATTTCTAAATCCGACTAGGAACTCACATGTCAGACTTTGCTAACAATGAAAACCTGTTGAACGCTCCTCAGAGATCCTTGATAGGTAGTTACCAAGTAAAAATCTTCTCTTGGGAACACCTCTTTTTAAGTGGTATTTGGATCACGGTTTGATATAGTCACCGAAGTGATGTTCATAGAATACTTTCCTAGACAACCCTTCTCCAGTTTCGCAGACAAAGTAACCATGGCCCGAAGACGTGGTGATGTGAACGTGAACGAGAAAATTTTGTCAGACTGTTACAAGTTAATGGGAAACACCACGTACAGTAAAACAATTTGCAACAAAGAAAAACACACCACTGTGAAATACACTAGAGGTCGAAACTTCGAATTATTGACCAATTCGTGGCTGTTCAAAAAGGGTACAGAGTTGACCACAGGTCTCTTTGAAGTCGAACTGCAACCGAAACAGTCAGAAACTACCCTCCTATTCAAATAGAGTTGTTGGTGTACCAGTACGCCAAGTTGAAAATGTTAGAGTTCACGTTTGACTTTTAAGATAAATTTATAGATTGGCGTGATTATGCTCTTTGTCAAATGGACACTGACAGTATTTACATGGCTCTCAGCGGTGAAACATTGGACCAACTCGTGAAACCTGACCTGAGAGAATCATACTTTAGAGAGAAACCAAACTGGATTCCAACAGCGGTGTGCTATGACCACTTAGATGCTTTCGTAAAGATAAAAACCGAAGGTGTGCAAAAATGGACCCCCTCGCTTGTTGTCAGAGGCGTTACGTTCACGATCAGAGAATTCTGGGTCTTTTCAAATCCGAGTGGGAGGGTGAAAGGATTCTAAGTTTCAACTCCAAGACTTACATTTGCACCGATAAAGACTCAATAGGTGAAAGAATGGAGTGCAAAGGGTGTCATGAAAAAACAAAACGTTCAAGCACCCAAAGACTTCTTGGACATTCTTTTGAAACGAAAAACTATCCATACTGTTAATACAAATTTTAAAGTAATAGGAAACAAAATGCACACTTACACGATAGAGAAAAAGGGACTGAGTTACTTATATGTGAAGCGTCGCATACATTCTGACGGAGTGACGACTAGTCCTTTAGAGTTATGAAAATGAAAAAAAAGAAAAAAATATAATAAAAAAATTAAATAACTGTAAAGGAAAAAAAATAGATGGTATGACATGTGGACAGCCAACCAATCAGAGGTCTCCATTTTGGCAGAAAATTTAAAAATAGAGTCACGTAACCAAATTTCAAATTTCCCACCAAAATGACGACCTCTGATTGGTCCATTCAAATTAGGGTCATGTGACCTTATTTGCATAATAGAGGTCCCGTGACCTAAACAGCCAGCCAATCAAAGGGCGCTATTTTGGCGGCACTCCACAGGTGAATTTCCCACCAAAAGGGAGGGTTCTGATTGGTCCATTTTGGCACCACACCACGGGGGGGTCTAGATCACATGACCCCCCATTTGAATTTCCCGCCAAAAGGGAGGCCTCTGATTGGCTGCATCTCGGGTGTGTAATATCCTGTAGTTAGCTTTAGTCCCGTTCCAATACATTATATACTACTAACACTGCTCTTCACGGGACATGGGCTTCAGACTCAGGACTATGTCCCTCCTCCAGGGTCTAAAGACATAGCCTCCAAGTTTGCATACATGTTTGGCCGCTTTAAACCATGAACTATCATCAATTTGTATATATTTACCTAATGTTCCAAATTCAGGTATTTTCAACTGTTTAACATGTTTTTGAATATTTTACTTAATACAGCCTATGGTTTCAGGCTTTAAAACATGTTCTTTATCCTGTAAATGAAATGTACTAACATGATCTCACTTCACAGGATAAACTCTATATCATATCACACAGTGGTTTGGTTGTCATTGGTAGGAATTCGTATGGAATTCCTGGTAATGGCTTCAGCCACTGTGGCGGCACAGGAAACTGCCCCGCAATCTGGTGTGGGATTCTTCAACTAACTCTATGATGTCACTGCCTTCCCAAAGCTCCGCCATCTTGCCTTCAACACGTCGTCCACCAAAAACAGTAGTAACTTTTGAATCCCACCCACCCACACCTACATCAGGTTATTCAACTCCATTCAGTTTACACTTTAAACCATGCACTATCATCAATTTGTATATATTTACCTAATGTACCAAATTCAGGTATTTTCAACTGTTTAACATGTTTTAATACATTTTATATACTATCACATGTATCGTATAAATGTCTTACCTACATTCATTCACCTTACAAGGTTATTCAATACCTACGGTTCACTCACTTGTTCAAACCTGTATCTCTCATGTTTATCAATTTCACTTTTAAACATACTCAATACAGCCTATGGTTTCAGGCTTTACAACATGTTCTTTATCTTGTAAATCAAATGTACCAACACGATTTCACTTCGAAGGATAAACTCCATATTAAATGACAGTGGTTTGGTTGTCATTATGAAAAAATAAATCTAAAATGTCTCAATGTCTAAAGTCTAAAATAGGTCTAAAGTCTCAAAAATAAATCTAAAATGTGACAGGATGTTCACATAGACCATTATCACTCAACACTATAATTTAACCATCCTTATTTTCACCATTCTACTTAAATTTAGATGATATTAATATATTCAAGCACAAGATGAACATTTTGGAGGACAAAAATTAAGTTGCACCCATAAGAACTGCACTGGAGGAAGCCTGAGGCTGCGTATCATATCTGACATACCTTCCCCTTTTTGACATTTCATTGTTTACCCTTTCAGTGTTAAATTGATTGTGTTTGAAAGAGATTTAGGCATGCATTTCTGTGCAAAATTTTCTATAGAATGAATTAGAAAATTCCTTTTTCTTCTAAAATGGCCTCCTGAATATACATAGACAAAGGTGCACGAGAATAGGTCCCTTCTGAGGTTTATCACATGAGGTGAAGCCGAAATTCAGACAGCCCTCAGGGCCTACGCCTACATGTATAGTCTTATCAACTTCCGCTTGTTGCACCTGAGTGGACACTAGAAGCTGTAGCCTCCCTAAAGCTGATCAGAGCATATACATGCACATGATTTGATTGTTGTATGCCAAGGCATGGGTAGAGGATCAGTGGTACAGAACCCCCCCCCCCCATTTTCCTCTATCTCGTGAGGATAGGCTTCATTTAAAATTAAATGAAGTTCCATAATCTTTATTAACCCCAACTAGAAATGTTTAATATTTCGACAAAAGGTTGTCAGTTTTCCTTGCATATGACTTTCCTATTCATAAAAAGGAGGCAGTATGGATTGGAAAAATTGGCCACAAGAAGGGTTTAAAGTCATATATCCATCTTTCATGAATCTACACTGGTTCTGCATTTCACATCAGCAAAAACACTACCACAATACTTAGTACCAGAGTATTATTTTGGAAGAGTGGGATATTATTGCACTTCTCCCTGTCCAATTTCTAATTAAAGCACAACTAATAAATCTCATATATGCTTTTAGCCCCTAGCCACAGAATAGCCATATCAACTCTGGAAGGCATTTCTAAAGATGGTAGGACGACCCCTTTAAACTATAGTAGGGTCACTCACTCTGATGCCATTACAGCCCCACATCTAGTGGTGACTAATTTTAGCATTGATGTGACTGCCCTACCAAACCCTATGCAATAATAATCACTGCATTAATTAAAGTGCTAATCATCCAGAGAAGTCATAGTGTATTACCTATGATCACCAACTCTAATTTTGATCGTTTCATATCATATACAGTGGCTGTTTTCAGTTTTACCATCTTAAGAAAATAATGCTTTCCAGAGTTGTCAGTTTACTTATAAATTTCACAGGGTGTAGAAAAGGATTGGTAAGGTGTCAAGTATAGTTAATGCATATATGTATAAGCATGGGCATGCCCTATGCTGATTATGTATTTTATCAGAGATCATCATCAGCATTTTATATCCCAAAGCCTGCTCTAATATTGATAAGAAGCTTTTCCATAACTTGAAAATATGAAGATTTATCTTACCTTGCCACCCACCATATTTAAAACCTTATATGTTGGGCTGACATAAAGTCTGGGAAAGCTTACCCGTCTGGCTCTGTGACTCACTACTTAAGGGTCTGGATCACAAAAGGATCTTGTTTTTTTATGAAACTGCCCTTGTGCCCCCTGGTGGACACTACCCACTCCATTATGCTGCCAGAAGTCACTGAGGACCCAACTGGAAGTGCCCCGTGTCACATGGTAGCCTCTTAATCTGCCCATGAGTTTTGTTCAGTTGGCCTCAGGGGGCATTCAGGAGGAAGCTTTGGGCATGTGGGTGAATAAGGGTGGGCGGTAAGGTTGTACAGACATGTAGAATGTTGGGGAAAGTGTTTGAAATATAGGCTTTAGGGACATTGAAGGTTGGAAGTCTTATGCAGTTGTTGGAGGGTGTGTTACCTATGAGTGTAGGTGAGCATGATATTGATTACCTTGTTATGAAAGGGGAAGGTTGAATACAGATGTATCTTTAATTATGTGAAATTGGAACAGTAACAGTAATTGAGTTTGAACCTACTATGAGATGAGACTGAGACCTTTTCGTCAGTGCCAACATGCTTTTAAGAGTAATGTTAAAATATGTGGTAAGTGCCTAAAACAGAGCAACCCAACTCATCAATTTTAGGTTTAGGGAAAATTAGATTGAATATTTGTTACCAGATGAGCACAAAATATCTATCACTACTACCTATGGGAATTGTACCACGTAGAGAAAACCATCAATGAACTAGAAGAAAAATAATAGCTAGGAACATAGCAGGGCTGATGGCATTATGTGGGTTGGTAGGGGGAGTAGGTGGTGGCCTGTGAGAAGGATATATTCTTATTATTGCCAGTGGTCTGATGGGTATTGCAAATAAGCTAAAGAGAGCACCAAGTAGGTCACCCTTCAACTTGCACTCACCACATTAGAGTGAAAAGCCACCTCACTTGTTTGTACATAGTTTGTATTGCATAAAGAGATGCCTTCTTATCTGACATTCTTTTGCCTGCTATCACTACTTTTCACTACAATCTCATCTGCGTCCTGTCTGCGTGACTACTGCAGGTGAAACACTTCTTAGACAAAACTACCAATTCCCTTATGTGGAAGACCCTGCAGCAAGGCATTTCTCAAGATGGTACGACTAGACCCCCTTCAAGTCATAGTGAAATCCCTCACTTAAATGCCATTACAGACCTGCATCTAGTGGTCGCTATCAAATAATTGCACCGGTACAACTGCCCTACCAAACCCTATGTAATTACTGCCTTAAGTGCTGATCATATAGAGTAGTCGTAGTGTTTTGCCTATGATAACCAACTCTGTATATCAAGGGTTTCAAGTCGTACTGGTTGTGTCTAGTTGTACCATCTTGAAAAATGCCCTCCTGGTCAGTTCCACAACTCACCACCCTGGGATAATGCTAGGACCTGTATTTTGTTGGCCAATTTGATTAGCCAAATTTGTTTAGCCAAATTCAGTATCAATTAGCTAAACTGTCAACAGGTCGTTACATGTCATGAAAAGATCCTCATGTTTCTGATCCGGCCGCCTTGTATATGCAAACCATGCATATATTCTTATTTTTGTTTATAGGATGTTCAGGGTGCGAGTGTATTTGACACAATAAAGCAGTGCTTAACTGCCCATTTTTAAGCACCATTTGCATAATATAGATCATCCATTTCTATTTTTCATGATCAAGCATAAGTGGCATTTGCAGATATAGATTGTCATCTATACTTATTAGCATATATGCCATACAAAAAGCTTTCATGACTATCTAATATGAGAATCCTCTGGTGATACTTTTAGCCATATATTAGGGATATGTACTTTGACATTATGTGGGCTATTTTCTAGGTGGCATTGTGTGGACATTTTGGACATACTCAGAGAGACAGCAATTTGCTACTGTACATTAAGACAGCAAATTGCTGAAATGCATTATTCTTTTAATCAGCACCCTTGCCTGTGTTAACATGAAAGCATGAATGGCGATGATAAAAAATCTCAGGGTAAAATCAAATGATGAGTGTTGTCTAAACCTATTTTTATATACGCCCTCAGGGCCCAGTGGGCACACAATGTTGCATCAACATTGACAACCAGTTGATGTTATGTTGATGGTGTTGATCAACCTGTTTTCAAGACTTTTTCAATATTTGTATTTCAACGTTGTCAACCATCACCATTTCAACATCCAGTCAACAGTTGACATATCAATGTTGAAATATTGTTGTCAACTCAACGTTGATTCAACATTGATTTGTCAATGTTGAATCAACAATATTGATTTCAATGTTGATACAATGTTTATTCAACATTGATATGTCAACAAAACAACTGTCAACGTTGTTTCAACATTGTTGAAACAATGTTGAGTCAACATAGAAACACAAACATTGAATCAGCGCTGATGGTTAGATGTTGAATCACAGTTGATTTTGAGTATGTTGTTTCAACTTTCAATTTCAACTCTATTTCAACCCTAAATCAATGTTGATATGCAAACATTGCAAACGTTGTTTCAACGCTGAATCAACATTGATGTGCCCAGTGGGGGCCACCAGGCCAGTAGGAAGGTTGTCTTTGAAAAAAAATCACTGGACCGCACTACAAACTACTGGCCATTGGCCACCGTGTCAGTGTTAGTATCTACCCTTGGCCCTTATACTGAACCCCTTTCTGGTAGCTCCTCCATAAGTTATTCAACCTTGGATCATGTTAAACATGATGCTGCAAAGGTCACCCATTCATAGTCCACCTATCAGCTCATCTTATAGGGTCATCATTATGGGGAACCTGTGGAGAGGACCATGGTGATAAACCTAATTGATGGGGGAATTTCAGGGTTGCTTAATTAATGGGTGGCACAGGGAGGAAAATGGCATGACATATGGAGCGTGATAACATTGATTTGCAAGCAGTAAACAGCAGCTGCTGGTTTACGCTGCAAGTTTGGGCCATTTAAAGATAGTCTGTCACATCCAGCTTTTAAATCAGTCCCCCTTAAAGTTGCAGGTATCTCTGGAACCAGCCAAAAGGAGGAATAAACCTTAGAAATCAATCCCCCTTAAATGTTATTGAAGACAGAAAAAACAATGTCTATCTACTGAGAGAGAAATACAGAGCAGGCATTATATCAAAACTGCTTTACCATTTTATGTGATATATGTTAGTTAAGTGTTAAATATTGCAAATTTTGATCACTCTACATTCTCTGAAATTCTCAAATAATTAGAATATCCCATGGTAAGCATTCCCAGACAGCATTCCCTCTTATTGAATATCACCGGATTTATAAGGCCATGTCAACAGATAAAGGAAAATCCCAAGCCCTTCGTGTTGGACCAAACAATGCTGTCCTCCTAACCATGTTCTAAACTTTTTCTTCCCATTAGTGTTCAATAAATAGTATAACCACAAACAACATTTCCTTTTCCAGAAAGACCACCATTCAGAAATCAATACC
Source organism: Acholoe squamosa (assembly GCA_949317995.1). Taxonomy (NCBI): domain Eukaryota; kingdom Metazoa; phylum Annelida; class Polychaeta; order Phyllodocida; family Polynoidae; genus Acholoe; species Acholoe squamosa. The sequence goes on along the minus strand of OX439040.1, from coordinate 37,319,017 downwards.
AAAGTGGCTGTAGTTTCACCTATCTATATCAACCAATTATTGATAAAACATTGAATGATTCCCTTGCCCACTGGAAGCCTGTGCAGTGTCTGTACCAGGCAGGACTAGAATTTTCTATGAAGCCACAAACAAAAGCTTGGATGAAATTTCGGGAGATACATGTCTGTGCTATCCTGTACAGATCCAGGCCCTGTCAGCTCTAGGCCAGCTGTCACCTGCAGCCTGCTCCCCATGTCACACTGTGTAAAAGTGGTTGTAGAACATGGGTGAGAGGTACAACAAGGGATGTGGGGAGGCAGAGGAGAAACCACTGTCAATAGACTTAAAGGCCATGTTGGAACAGACAACTCATTCAAGTAGCAGACATAATAGTTATGTGGCCAGGGATGTTGTTCTAACAGTTCCTATAATCACTTTCAAATGTTTCTTAATGTTAACTCAAGTGAATGATTCCTAACAAGTGAGTACTACTAGACCAATAGAAATCCATGACCTACTGCATCATCTGAGTAGAAGAAAAATTAAATACAGTTATATTCAACAATAGGATATGGGTCATTCTCATGAACTGTTGGCAAATGGCCTGAGGGTGACCTGAAAAAGGCAAGTTTTTAGATCTATGAGGAGATAAAAATCCCTTTGTCTTGAAATACTATGGGTCTTGGCCCACTCATATACCAAATTGGGAACATCAAATCAGAAAACTGTGGCTATGGCACCTGTCTAAAGATACTATATTAATCATTGTAAGACTGCATAAGGCGTTGACTAACGCAATTACTATTTTAGGCACCACAAGGGTTTATTTTTTATAATCCAGGTATGATATACCTTTGGATTTAGTTACTCTAGGTAGGGGAGAGGGTATGCCTCATATACACAGAATTTTCTTTCATATTATCATGTGCTGAGTTGCTCTCTTTATATATTCTTTATACAGGTGGATTTGTGCTATCTCTGTTTGGTTAAGAGAATAAAGTAATCAATTTATTGTAATGTCTTCCAAATAGGTACACAAAGTGGAATTCCAATAAAAGATTTCAATTCTAACATAATGAATATAGAGACTATCCTATTTCCAATGGTGGATGGGTCTTGGGCCTTTTGTACTCTAAATATCTGTGAAGTAGCTATAGAGATGGGGTTAATAAATGTGTTAGTTAACACTTCATAGACTATACAAGAGCAGAATTTACCTTATTTTCAGAAGTAGGTGAGCTTTTTTTTTGTTTTTTATTCAATTTTTTTCTTTTCAATTCAGTATGTTTGTAAGTATTCGAAAGTGCTGACTTCAGATTGTATAAGGGACTTAGTTTTCAGCTAGGAGTGCCATTGATATGCAATCTATTTCAATGATGATTATCACTATTACAGTGGTGATATTTCAAATATATTGTTAATCAGAAAAGAATGAAATCATAGGTCAAAAATGACTGGTAGATTTGAATTCCATTCCCACTCCTCACCTCATATATGAGTACTAGCGGCAACTGATCCTCATCCTAGGGCAGTGGCCAAAAGTGATCTCCCACTTCTCAGACATGAGGTATTTTCAGCCACCAGGCAGTTGACTCATGAATATTCCATATTATCAATGAATATGGATTCCAAAATTGTATTTGGCCATAACTCTGGTTCTAATTGGAATAATTTTAAAATACTTTCACAATTTAAAAGAGCTTGTGCTTGGGATGGAGGCCCATATCATATTTTATCAATGTTATGCTTTTGTCGATGCGATAATCATGAGTCCAGAAATGCTGATACATCAATTCTATTGGTATCAATGACACTCCTATTTTCAGTACCGTATATACTCTCTGAAAGGAAAGTAGGAAACAAGTATCTTGATTGCACTATTAATATGGATATCAAAAACTCATAAATAGTATAATTTAGCTGTTGGTTAACTTCACCCACTGTACCATGACCATTTTACTTGAAAAACTGTGTACAGCGGACTTATCTTTTATTTGTTAATTTCTTGATGATGTAGCAATTCATGCATCAAATGATTACCACAACATTACAGCTGTAAGCTAACCTCATGTATACATGGAATATGACTTTGAAGGAAATATATTGACCTACATAAACACAATTTAGATGTATTTTTTTCTCTACATAAGGTTATACTTGAAAAGCCTGACCTATAGCCCAATTGTGAGCATGTGGTGAACAATTGACTTCAATGATAAATAGACAGCAAAATTTCTAAAAAGAATTGTATGTAGTTGAGGGTTTAAGGTAGTTAGATATATACAGAGCACAGGAACTTTGTAGCTGTACATAACTTTTTTGCATTAGTCAAAGCTTCAGAGAGATTAAAGTGTCGGTCAATATTACACACCATGCTGCATGGATTTATGCCACCCATTATATAGAGGAACTCTCTTGTTCTATTTTTTTTTCTATATGTTAAAAAAGATAATTTATGTGCAAAATAATTATGCAAATGCACACAGCATGGGTGCTGTGTAGATATTTCTTTTTTTTTATGCTTTAGTCAATGCCTCAAGAATTTTGATGTTAGTCAACATTACATGCAAATGTACCTTGGATCTATTACCTTATGTATGTATAGAAAATCTCTCTTGTTTCAATATGTTGCTTACCATATTATAAAGAATATTCATGTGTAGAATGAAAACTTAAATATGCTTAACATGGGGGATGTAGAGATATATAATTTTGTTTCTGGGTTAGTCAACGCTTTGGGAATATTACACAAATATACCATGAAAATGTTTGATTGGCTACAGAGGCAAGTGTTTTCCATATTTTCCCAATTCCTTTTTAATACATATGTGTAAAGGTAGAAAGTATTACATAGTAACCTCCAGACGACATTTATTGTAATTTTGGCAAAAGCTATAGGGGTTCTTTTTTCATGTGTTAGTCAAAGTTAAAAAAAAAAATACAGAATCTCATTTTAATGCCCACTACCTGTATTTTAGGAACTAATGAGAGGTTTAAAGCACTCCAGCATTTCATACATTCTTAATCTATGTGAAAATAATGAAATTGGCTGCATTTTCTTTCCTGATTACATTTTCTTGTGCCATACGGGTCAGGTCGCCAGAAAGCAGTAGATTTTGTGTTTTTGGGTCATTTTGGACTCTTATGGCTCTAGAGAAAGAAGTTGCAAATCAATCATGTCTTACATAGACTTATTTGATAGAGAACACTTAGGGCTATCAGAAAGATGTAAATTTGGGGTCATCCATCAAAAACTCATAGCTTGCTGAAGTGAAAAATCAGTCAAATTTGTTCTTTTTTGACTGTTGCATTTTTTTACAAGTGTCCTGTATTGAATAAAGAACATCTGCAGTAACCCAAAGTTACTTTTTGTATTGTATATGATCATAAGTATCATTTCCATGAGGTTTGGACATGTTACTGAGTGAGAATTTTTCATTGTATGTCTTTGAAAATGGAAATCTGTAATTTGTAACGTCCGGTACCAAAATCTAAATCAGTTATAAAACATGGAAAAAATGAAGCTTCATAATCTTTGTTATTGGGTGGAGTCAATGAGTTATAAGGATTGACTCCTGTATTGATTGTCAGAGGGCACCACTCTCCACCACCTGACTGAGACACCTGAACTAGGTCACAGGTTACATACCTGAGCAGGCAGACAGGCAGGTAGGCAGAACAGACTGTTGTTTTTTCTGTGTTTTTCTATCATGGTGATGTGCAACTCTTGCAAGCATGAGTACCATGGGAACCAGAAGGTGTGCCCGGAGTGCACTTGTCCCAACCCCCAGTGGAAGGCAGGTGATCAAATGGTGGGACAGAAGGCTCCAGAAGGCTCACAAGGGACCAGGGACATAGCCGGGGCCACGGACGGGGAGAGCGACCTGGAAGGCGGACTTCCGGCCGACAACACCGGTTCTGATAGGCAAGGTGACTATTTGGGGAGCAACGGTGATTTTTTACGTAAGATCAAATTGTAAAGGGCAAGGAAACTTAAACTGTCCAAAAGGAAGGAGTTAAAACTGGAGCTAGCTAGCCTAAGGGCTGACAACAGGTCATTGAGGGAAGTAAAGAATGGAGTATGGGCTTGGCAAGGTGCCATGAGTGCGTTCGACCCCCAGCATAAGTCTCTTACTGCTGTTCCTGCTGGTCTGGAGCAGTCTGACCTCAGTGCGGTAAACTACCGAATCCAGGACTCGAACACAGCCGGGGGTGCATTTGATACCCAATATAAATCTGTTACTGCTGTTCCTGCGGGCCCGGACCTTCCTGGCCCTAACACTATATTCTACCAAGACGGGAACCTGAACGCACCTCACAACCAAGATGGTTGGACAGGCCATCCGGTACCAGGTTCCGAGGCTCCAGTAGACTGTAATCTCTCAAAAATTGATGCTTCTAGGCCATCCGCAGGCTATTCTGGCCTTAGTCCCTCTAAATAATGTGGCCAGGTGAGGGAAAACATGCCTCCTGGGGGGAAATGGCTTTTTAAGGTTCACGTCACTGGCTTTAAAATGAGATATCTTGAGCTAAAATATCCCCAGTAGTTTTGCTGTAATTGCTTGTCAAACATAGGTTGGTGTGTATAACTGAAAATGGGAAATAAGCTCTAAATGCATTATATCCTAACATAAACACTAATAATGCAAAAAAATACAGTTTTGTGAAAAAATAACCAAAGGAATGTGATGTTTTTGTCATAAAATTGGTTCTAGAGGGAATTTTTTAGCTCTGTTTTCGGTTCTGGGTTCCTGAGGGATTTTCAAAAAAAGAATTTGGGCAAAAATTCCTAATTGGAATAGGGGAGTGGTTTCCATGGCAACCAGAAATAGCCTTGTCTACCAATTTCCTATGTTTCCATGGCAACCAACGTTCCAAAAATGGAACATTTTTTAGTGGAGATGGAATGATTTTAAGCATACCACTGGATTCCTTATAAAAAATTGGTCTAAAACTATTTTTAGCATATTTGTCAGTGTTTTACCCATATACTACCCCCTGGTGGCCAAAACCAGTACTAAAAATCCCCCCCGGAGGCATGTTCTCCCCCGTTGGGCCACATATGATCTATCCCGACCAAACCTTGCTGCAGTCTATCCTCCTGGGGTGAGTAAAGACCAAATAAACAAGTCGCTCTCCCAGTCGGGTACCAGGTACTATCACCCGGACCACCAGCCACATCAACCGGTCCATTTGCAGTATTTGGGGGAGGTAGCAGGGCCTACCCACTCATCTCAAGGTAGTGTCAGTGCACCCTTAAGTGTTGTTAATGTTCACGTTGGTAATGTGAACTCTATTATGGGCCAGGGGGAGGTAGCAGGGCCTACCAACACCAACCAAGGTAGTGTCAGTGCAACCGTAGGTTCAATCTCTCAGCCACCTGTGGATGTTTCATATACAGCTTATTTGAGGTGGGTAGGACAGCAACACCCTCATCATCCACCAGTGCAACTAGCACAACAACTTCCGCAGGCAGTTAACTTGCAATTAATGCAAAAGCTGATTGCAGCACAACAAGAGCAGCTATTATCAATGCAGCAGCAACTACAAAAGCTGCAGCTTGGTGTATCCCCCAGTCTTAGTGAAAACAAGCAATAAAAATGGAACCGGATGCACTAAGTCAGAACGAACTTAGCATGCTAACCAGTGTAACCTAAAAAAGCTGTGTTTATTCATGGAAAAACATAGTGTGAACAAAGTATGAGTTATATCAACTCTAAAAGACATGGAAATGTTGGACATGACACCCACTATGGAAAAAGATTATGGTGTTCTAGAACTGCTGCATGAGGCAAATACATGACCTACAATATGGAGGAAATGGCCAAAGATGTCAACCTTGGGCCATTTTTCACATTTGAATATCCCCCAGAATCAGTGGAAATATGTTAATTTGCCATTTTTAGAAGCTTTCGAATGTTTGCTCTCAAATATGATTAGAATAAAGGAGAATGACGCTCAGTTTTATTTCCCACTGTAGCCCTCAGTAGCCAAAAAGGACTAAAACATTGATTCTTAGAATGGCTCATTTGACACTTGCCTAGGCCCAGAAGATGGGGCTCGATTCAAGATCAGACAGATCAAGGATTCAAACATGGGTATCAGAGTAACCCCAATGTCGCCGCCTCTATGGGTTACTCAATTTGACCACATGGTCTCTTTCTCATTTCCATTATCATTGAATTCATATAAAATATTCTAGTAAATTTCTCTACACTGCCTGCCTGCCACAAGGGTTTTACAGTAGAGTACTTATTATTCTGAAATACAGTTGTACCTGCTGTAGGTATAAAACCAATGACCTAAAGTTAATTCTACTGTAGTCACAGTAGTGGTATTTAATCAAAATCAAATTGAATTGGTCAGGAAACAGCACATCTCATAGATCTACAATATTTGGGTTATGTGTTGTTGAACTCAGGACCCATATTCACACCCTAATTGTGGACCTTAATTCTGTATTGACGTCAATGGCCTCACTTATCCTGCCATACATATCTCAGCCATATTAGTCTTTATTCCCAGGAGAGCTCATAAGTCAGTTATGAGCATGCCATAACCCACATTATTTCAGACTAATAACCCATCAAGGTCTGTATGGTATATGAGGAGCAGCTGGTAAGTGAGAGAGTGGGTTGTCATGAGGTACACCTAGGCACTCCTAAGGGAGTTGCTCCATAATACAGTGAGACGCATAGGGCAGAGCAAAGCTCATCACCAACTCTCATTATTCCTTGTATTAGTCTAGATGGAAAGCAGAGCAATCATTTCAACATATATCCGTCCTCCATTTAGAGTGTATATACAATGTACATCACGCAGTAACTGACATGATAACTCTTACAATGCTATTATTATTATTATTATTATTATTATTATTATTATTATTATTATTATTATTATTATTATTATTATTATTATTATTACTTATATACAGAGGTATTAACTCATAGGCCATGAAAGACTCTTGATATCTATATTATGTAAGTGGCAATGAGGCCCAAGTCTCCATGGGTTTCCTGTTACCCTCTCCATTGGATATTGCATATATTATAGGTTGAAATGGAAGTTTTCTTGGTTAACCATTTATTATTTAGTGACAATTTGCATGGGAAGTAATGCCACCAGTGCCATTTCATGAGATCAAAGCTGTAAATCCATTTATATGATTTTGTAACAGTGACATATGCACATGCAGATGTGTATAATACTTTGCCTTAAGAATCGATAGTCTGTGCTTGACAAAATTATAGTATTTAATGTTTATTTTGGTTATCGATTGACATGGGATTCATGGAGGTTTAATCAGAAAGGTTGGCCCAATGGGGGAACTCTTGAAGAGAATAGGTCAGAAGACCATTATTACAACCACATCCAACCCTATGCCTGCAAACTCCTGTGCTATACCTGTCTGAATTTTGGTAAGATTTGAAGGATCCAATCGTAGCATGTTAAGAAAATTTAATGGCCTCCAGAAGGGCATTTCAAAAACGACAGCTTCAGATATCATTTTGAAATGCCCTGCTGGGTTGTATCCATGGTGGTGAATTCACCTGCCATAGCATATACCTTTCTAAAGCAATTTCGGTTTCGTCCAAGTAGTGATTGTGTGTCAGTAACCCACTTTATTCTAGACGGTTTAAGTTGTCATAAGATACACATGTATATGCATACCTTCAAGAGAGTTGCTTCATTACACGGTCAAAATCACAGGGAAGAGCTAAGTCGTGGTAAGATCGTACAACATGCAACCCAACTAAACCTTCTAATAAAACAGAGAACTGGAGGGTTCTGTCCAGCTTATAGCTAACATCGCACCCTGTGCAATGTTAGCGGAGGCATGCCAAAAACATCATGTTGTCTGAGTAATTAGCACCCATAAAATTGGTCTGTATTGTTAGTAAACAGTTTTAGAATAGAGCAACATATTTCTTTGCACTGGTCTGCATGGGAATACACCCTAGCCATACTGCTACCCCCCCCCACCTGTTCTAGCAGCATGCAATTTACCAATTAGGAATGTAACAATAATTGATATCTTTTGGGGTACTCACACGTATTGCTACCTAATGGGTGCACTTACAATGCTTCTTGTTAAACTGAGTCCAACTCTAACATTACTATACAGAGGGTGCAATGTTAGGACAAATTTATCTCCAGAACAATAACAGCAATGACAGAAGAGGAAAGGATGCTGATGCTGTGCAGTGCAGAGCTGGTAGTAGGGTGAGTGGGTGCGGTCAGTGAGAAGGGCATGTCCTTGTAATGGGCTGCGACCAGGTCAGAGGTCTCACTTCATCTCCACTTCTCACCACCAACTCCTTAATACCACTGACATCCATGGTGCTCCCCACTGCATCTACACAAACCCCTAGTCCATATAGTACCTTCCAAGCACCACTAATAGCAACATCCCTGCCATCTTGCAAATCATAATTCTTCTATAAACCACTAAGCCACATTTGCACAGAAGGGAAAGGCCAAGTGACAGACCCTAAGGCTCATTAGCAAATCCCTGAGTTCTGAAAACAGAAATTAAAAAAAGAGGAAAATATAATTCAGAGATACCTCTGAATTTGTTTCTTTTTTAAATGATTACCAGTATGTATCCTCAATATTGTGTATGTAGGCAGTGCTGGTGCAGGTTATAGTGAGTATAACAGAGAAGATAAATAGGGATTTTGGGCGATGGAGGAGAAACTATAACACTGTGAGAAGGGGATTTTAAGAGTATGCATACAATGCTGTCCATAGGTCTCAGAAGTAGTGGGTAAGAAACAGGAAAATTACCACAGAAAACATCAAGGTCTAACTCAGCCACACTGTTGTTGATTCCAAGGAGGCCTACATGCATATACTAATATAAAATATAAGGTAGGATGACAGTCCCATACAGATAATAAAGGGTGATTAGTTGTGGGCAATTTAGAACAGTGGGCTATAATAGGGCAAAGAGAAAACGATAATTAAAAGTTAGCAGAGTATTCCAAAATACACCAGGATGCCTTAGTGATTGGCTTCAGCCATAGAGTTGTGAGGCAGCAAGCTAAACGGACCTTCCAAGGGGTATTAATACCAATTCTGGCCACTAGGGGGACACCGCTAAGGCTTAAAAAGGGGAAACTAGACCGAAAATTGTATTATACTAGTTTTCTATGAGGATTTCAACAGTCCTACAGGGAAATTTCCATTTTTGGTCCAAATCTTCAAAATTTAGAACGCAAATAGAACATTTTTAGGGCATTTCAGGGCACAAATCAGTGTATTTGTTGATATGTGTTGCCATGGAAACAATTTCCACTCAGAATAGAGGAATAAAAAAAGCCCATTGATACCCCAACTAATAGGGATGAATAATACTCAAAAAATGGTAAGGAATATGATAACTTTCCTTATTTTCATAATTATGCATACTTATACTTATCTCAAGATATCTTGGGAAATATGCAAGTTAGAGCTTATTTGGTATATCGATATGTTACCGAACACCCAAATTCATAGAGCCATAAATATGGATATGATAATCACAACAACAGTAGTAAAACATGATATTATAACATCACACCGCTTTTGTCAAAGGATTTCTTGATAATACGTCGTATGCACCCCTTTGCATAGATGTGTTGATAAGATAAGGACTATCACTGAGTGTAATGTAGTGTAATGAAGGGCCCTAGCAGTCTGTATGAAAGATACAAAATAGAAATTGAAACATTATTTTTATAGACATCTGAAGTGATGTAGGCAAAGCAATACGCATTGTATTTCAATGGGGTGTATAGAGAATTCTAAGTGGTGAAACATGTAAAATGTTTTACACCCAAAACTAAGTATTTGACTGTGCATGTGTGTCTGGAAAGGCTGTCATCTCCTTCCACTTTGTGTTTTCATAGAAGCATCTCCTGTATGCTTACTAGATGTAAAACGCACACTGTAACAGTACTGATGAATAACATAGGCAGTACCCATATATAATTATAATCAACCACGCCATTTAGTAAAACCTAGAGGAGGTGCATAGTTTGAAAGTTTGTTTACTTTATTCTATATTTAACATTTTCCATGGGTGTAGATATTGAGGTGTACATTGCATAGCCCTTTGCTCTGAGTGGTTTAGATTACATTGGCAAGATCACTCCTCCCTATTTGAATCAACTGTAGAGTATCGAGTGAGGCACATACACTTTACTTTTATATCCATACTGTTATCTTTCCTGGTATATGTTCTGTGAAGTTTAGAAGAATGTTTCCAGTGGGGTCCACTCTATGCCATGAGTAAAATGCATGTGTCAGAGAATGTCTGACTTCATTTTGGTTGGCTGGAATGTATATTGATTGTCTAGACAACTGAGCAGTACAGCCTGCCGAGAATCCTAATGACTGTGTGACTTGTATGTCAATGTTCCTTCCTGGTGTGTGAATTCAGCAGTCAGGAAAAGTAAGGATGAATAGTACAGAAATATTATAATATATAGGTTAACATGGATTTTTGCCACACTTAGATGTGCACCTTTAACCAAAGCTTGTTAATTTTAGATCTGGTCATACTCCTCTATCACTTGGGCTTAGGCCTAAAATCAATTAAGCAATCTAACTCACAAATCTAATATTCAGATATTGCCCTGATTCGTTTGCTTGAAAAATGGTCTGAAATGTCCAAATCATCAGGGCTAATGCTAGATTGTTGAAATAACATCCAGGTCATTGTGGCACCCCAAAGGAGGTAGAAGTAAATAAGTACCTTTGAAGTGTTAATGTAGAATATAATTATTATAGTGAACTGAAGCATCTTCCACCATCACTCAGTCACCTCATGGAATTCTACACTCTCCTGTTTGGATTCAGATTTTTGCCATTTTCAACTTTTCTTGTTGGTAATAGTATCATTGATGACTAGAAACATTTGACAAAACCCCATCTGGTATGGAGATTGGTTGATAACCTGCTTAATTCATGTATAGGAAGATACAACTACCCTTTTTTCAAGACGATAATCAGGACTAAGTATAAACAATGAGGGCACCTTTTCGAGCACTTTGAACCCACTTTCACCTTGGATTAACCTTTTTCCATGGGTCATTATCATCTGACATTCTGTGTTGTCAGAAATGGCCCCATATTTTTAATGGGGTTATAGTTAGGAATATGTTTTGTTTCATGTAGCACATTACAAGCACCAGTGACTAGTAGTTGCTTTGGCAGTTTGGACAGAGTAGGTTGGGGAGCAATGGGAACTGTGCTTAATTTCACACAATATAACCCATGCCCAAGTAGCTCACATAACAGCTCATGGCTCGCCAGGTCCCAGCATCTATGGTGACACTGACAGAGAGAGGTGTATTCTAGACATGGGCCATCCATACATTAGGTTGTCTGAAAAAGGGTCAACATAACATAACACCCCATCACCTCCACCTACCCAGAGACCACTGCCACTCCATCTAGAGTTCCTCTTGAGCAGATTGCCCATAATGGCTGTGCACAATTTGTGAAAATGATATCACGATATATTTATATTAAGACAGATGTTGTAGCGAACACTGCCATACAACATACAACATTCTTAATCATCTCTGTGCCTCTGACAATTGCATTGAATACTTGTAAGTTGCATTACCTTTGAGGTATAAGGAGGAGTCTTATGGCATACCCATATGGATGCTACGTGAACCTGACTGAAGCCTTTATTTCTTGATACACTATGGCTGCAAATTTTGGGAAATATGACTTCGACAGGAATAGCACAGGCATTTCCAGTCCAATGTTACACTATAAAAACAGTGTTTAGGGATTAAACACCAGTGTTTAGAAGTTAAACACTTGGTTTAACACTTATTTGTCCCACTTTTCTCAACACTTCTAAAGTGTTAAACGCGTTCAATTTTAAACGTGTTTAACTAGAAAGTGTTTAACCAAGTGTTTAAATGCTAAACACTTAAACACTTCAGTGTTTACGTGTTTGAGAATAAGTGTTTAAAAGCTAAACACCTAAACACTTCAAGTGTTTAGATGTTTAAATATTGGTGTTGAGAAAATTTGGTGTGTATCTTTAAACACCTTTTTTGCAGTGTATAGATGTGATCTTAGGACCTCAAAGTTGGTATATATCCAATGATATGGTCTCAAGATAAATCTTGTCTAAAATGTGACAGGATGATCACATAGACCATTATCACTCCACAATATAATTCAACCATCCTTATTTTCAGCAATTCCACTTAAATTGAGGCTGAGGCTGAGGCTGAGGCTGAGAATCATTGTTCCCCATACCTGACCCCCTTCTGCCCATGAATCACATTTCATCATTACTCATGAATTATGAATCACATTTTTGGATGTACGAACTTGGCCTCCTGAAATGACCTTCTGAATATAGAACACTATGATGCTTTAGATCTGGTGACCCGGTCACAGGGAAGGTGCTGCAGATTATACTGTATTGATGCTTACAATTTGAGGCATCCCACAGGGCCTACGCCTACATGGTCTTATCGACTTCCGCCTGTTGCACCTAAGTAGATGCTAGAAGCTGTAGCCTGCCCAAAGTTAGTCAGAGCATATACGTGAGTTAATTGTTGTACGCCAAGAATTAAGTCATGGAGAGAGGATTAGTGGTACAGAAACCCCTCATCTTCCTCTATTTTATGAGGAAAGGCTTCATTCGAATAGAGAAGTTCCATAATCTTTATTAACCCCAACTGGAAATGTATGATATTGCAACATAAGGTTGTCGGTTCTCCTTGTATTTTTCTTTCCTATTAAAAAAAAGGGAGAGAGCTGTAGGGGTTGGATGAAATAGCCATATCAACTCTGGAAGGCATTTCTCAAGATGGTAAGATTAGATCCATTTGTAGGATCACTCATTCTAGTGCCATTACAGCCCTTTATCTAGTGGTGACGACCCAGTAGGTTGGAGCGAGCAGGAGAGACCATGCGTCACAGCAAAAGCACGGCGCGATCTTTGTTCATATGGCGATAGGTGTTTGCATGAGCGCGTTACTCACCCCCACAGACCAAATGCGCGTGCATGTGAGGCTGCCCAGCCTGGCGCATACCTGCTGCTGCGTGTGGTCACGTGACATAGCTTGATTTGTTTGAGGGGGTAGGGGGTGGTGGGTGGTTGGGTGGGTGGGTGGTTGGCGGGAGCGCTTACTCTTGCAGGGATTTGTTGCAGGTTATGTGAATATTCTCTTTATTTTGCCAACACTTCAACAACATCAATTAGAGGCAGGACGTCAGTAATGCCATGACTTATAGGTCCTATTTTCACCAGATTTTCCATCTACATTTCCATCTACAAGCATTTCTTCTATTCGTGTAACATCTATGGTATTCCTTTGTCTCCATATCTCCATTAACAAGAAAAATGTTGCAAGGACCATGGATAGGAGTTGCCACTCTGCGGCCGACATGTGACGTCATGGCCAATGTATGACATCACAAATTGCATCACAAGGTGACCGTGACGGCACTGACAAACAGAAAACATAATGAAGTTGCTACGGTCGCTGCGCTCCCAGCCGCTATGTGGCAAGCAACTCCAAAAAAACTGAAATATAATTAATTTGTGTGGGCTTACAAAGGCAATATTTATATGTCATATGCATTGAGTAACCAGCCTGGGAACAGAGTACAAACACCTATCTCTGTGCAGTACAGACACATCATCCCAGTCACGGGGCTGTGCATGGACCAGGATAGCCTGTCGGGCCTGCATTGACCAACTGCCATTGATGGATTTATGACTAGGCGGTGTCCGCATAGTGGTCTCAGGTCAGGGTTGACTCACACAAGTGTCGGGTAGGTGATGTGGCCGGGGATGGAGCTGGGGAAGCGGCCGTGACATGCAGGAGGTGCAACAGGACGTCAGATGTCAGCCTGATATGCTAGGGACGTTCACTTGTGAGAACTCCTCCCATGTGTTTAAACACAGGGGAAAAATGAAGACACAACCTGTCTTTGAACTGTACATATTCTATATGTGTACATTATCCAGCATTGTCATGAATGATGACCATGTTCCCTCTGAAAATGAAATAAGATGTATTAAGTAAAAAGGCGGACAAATATGTTACTTTCATGGGGTCTATATGATGGCTATGGTCTAAGTAAGGATGTATTTCCTTTATCACAAATCGAGAAAATAATATCAGAACAAATGTTGGGTGAGAGCCAACATACCTCCAACCTTCATCCAGTAACTGTCGGTTCCAGCTGACAGAGGGAAATGTCCCCAAGGACAAGGAACTTTCAAACTTGAAAATGAACCAATCAGGAATGAGGAAGGATATGAATATGCATAGGGATGAGGAGGAGTGAGTATGAGCGAGGCTGCAGAAGATCTATCTCATCCCTACTCTACCTTGCCCGCCTTCAGCCCATATCACCTCATTGTCTGAGGATACCTGGGTAAGTCTGAGTGAGGTCTGAGGGAGCTTGCTCATAGCTCGCTCACTCTAACCCCCACGCTATAGCTCAGAATAGCTCAGACCTCCCGCACCCTCAACCCAGCACACCCGCACTTGCTGGGTAATGATTGCACTGGTGCTACTGCCCTACCAAACACTATGCAATAATTATTACTGCATTAACGTGTGCTGATTGTAAGGGGCAGTCGTAGTGCATTACCTATGATCATCAACTCTAATTTTGATGGTTTCATATAATATACAGAGGCTGTGTTTAGTTCTACCATCTTGAGAAATGCTTTCCGGAGTTGTCAGTTAACTTATTTCATAGGGTGTGAAGCAGGATTGGTAAGGTGTCAAGTACAACTGCTAATGCACATTATGTAAAAGCATGGGCATGCCCTAAGAAGATTATGTATTTCGACAGAGATCATCCTCAATATTTTATACCCCAATGCCTGCTGGATTATTGATAAGCAGCTTTCCTATAAAATATACGAAAATCGATCTCACCTGGCAGCATAAATGACAACCTTGCCACCCCACCATACCTAAAATCTTACATGTTAGTCTGTAAAGTCTGAGGAGGGCTCCCCTGTCTTGTTCCGTGACTCCCTACTTAAGGGTCTGGATCACAAAAGGATCTTGTTTTTATAATACTGCCCTTTACCCCCTGGTGGACACTACCCACTCCATTATGCTGCAGGAAGTCACTGAGGAACCAACCGGAAGTGCCCATGTCACATGGTAGCCTCTTAATCTGCCCATGGCTTTTGTTCAGCTTGCCTCAGGGGTCATTTACAAGGAAGCCTTGGGCCTAAGGGTCAATGAGGGTGGGCAGTAAGGTTGTACAGACATGGAGAATGTCATGGAAAGTGTTTGAAATATAGGCTTTAGGGACATGGAAGGTTGGAAGTCCTATGACATTGTGGGTGTTGTAGGGCATGTCTCATTGGAGGGGAGGTGAGCATGATATTGATTGCCTTGTTATGAAGGGGGAAGGTTGAATACAGTTGTATTTGTGAATATGTGAACTTGGAACAGTAACATTAGTTAGAGATTGTGATTGAAACTATACTATAAAATGCACTGAGACCTTTGAAAGTTGTAATAACTAATACAATTCGTTAATGACAAAAGATGTGGTAAGTGCCTGAAGCAGAGATGCCTGACTAATTATCTTTAGGTTTGGAGAATTGTAGCATGTGGAGTAACCCATCAATGAACTAGAAGAATAACAGGAATAACAGTGGGGGAGACTGGTGGCATTATATGGGTTCGTAGGGGGAGTGGGTGGTGGTCAGTGTGAAGGGCATGTTCTTATTATTTCCAGTGGCAGGGAGAGTATTGCAAATAGGCTAAATGCACTGCCTACTATCATAGTTATGGGAAGGTACTTGACTACTCTTGAAAGGTGACCTACTCACCTAAATATCGATGAGTTACACACAAGATGTAAAGTAGAGAAACTGTAAAAGGCTATAGACAAACAACTTTTGGACCTGACATTCAAGTCATCAAAAGACCTGAGAGATGTTCTGTTGCCTGCGAGGGCACTCAGAACAATGAATATGTGAGACTAAAAATCCCCAGAGCAAAAAAGGATATTTTCTTGAAAAGTCCTACCTACCGAGGAAACGTCCTCTGGGAAGCACTGAGTTGTTGTTGAAGTATTTATTGGCCATAAATTATCTTACATAGAATGTTGTAAGCTTTTCCCATAAATAGCCAGCCCCATTAACAGACAAGTATACTGGTACCATTTAATTAAATGTAGTGATTTGTGGGCGCCCATGTGATAGTGTGGTAAGCAAGAGAGCAGTCCATATTTTATATACCAGAACTTGTCTACTTCTTGTAACACTTGTATCTGCCAAAACTTGAGTTCGCCTGTAACACTGAAAACTATAGCCATTATTCAATTTCCCAGTCCTGAGACAGTCCATTCAGTTTACAACTGATCATCATTTCATTGTCCAATACTAGCTAGGAACTCAGCTTTGGTCACCTTGTGCTGGATCTCAACATCAAGCACATCCCATAGTGTTTTTCCTCACATCAGTGGGGACTTCCTATAGATATCCTTGTTTATCCGATCGACCTTTAGTTGTTTCCTGGCAATGTTACAGAGGTGCTTTACAGGGAATATCAAATTGTCATCATTCTGCACATAATCATAGATTAAGGCCAGTAGCTGGCTGTCTGTCCTATCTAGGTTAGAGCTTTTCCAGTTGGTACAACTCGTGCAAATCGTCCACTCTCGCATCTCAAAATGCAAAGTACAACTCAAAACGCTACAACTTATGAAGAGTTTATGAGAAAGGTCTAATATGTAAAATTGCTTGATGGACAATCCTACGAGAGTAACTAATTACTATCTTTATTTGTATTACTGTGCTTGTATACGACTGGCTGACAATACTTGTAAAACTCCCCACAAAATGAGAATTTCTTGTCAATAAAAATTAAAATTCAATTCAAATTCACATCACACCTTTCCAGCACCTGACTTCTCGACCACTTATGTTCAAGTTCAACATGTAAAAAAGTCAGGACTGAAAGAAGTGTCTCACTGCAGGACTACTGCAGTGAGACACTTCTTAGACAAAACTATCTGTTACCTTATGTGCAAGACCCTTCAGGTCAACTCCACAGCTCACCACCCACTCCTCACTACTCTGCTGACAGTGCTCTATCTCCTGGTCCATAGAGTACCCTTCATGCATTGATAATAGTGGCATACTTGCCAGATTGGAACTAATGCGTCTTCCGTAAATCACAGTTGCCCCCCCCCCTTCTAGCTGCCAACTGATGAATCTCTAGATCCACTAATGTATTGCCCTATGCAACCTGCAGGTAGGAGGTTTAAATACTACCCACTTGTGTTTTATGTTTGATCATTTTCAGTTCTGAAGTCAATTAAAGTGTGAGTATACTACTCTGTCATGGCTTAAACGAAATAATATATGCTGTGCTGTGCTGACAATAAGTGTATCTAGAATGGCTGGAACATGAATAGAAAATAAGGTGACTTTGGGGGAAATGAATAATAATAACTTGAACAAAATTGAAATTGCTCCCTTTGAGCTTTTAGGGATAGGTCTTATTAGGATATTGGATTTCCTCTCTACTTCATCGGTACTATATATAAATACCTATTTTCTGCGCAACAAAATCTTCATGTTTCTGATCACGCTGCCTTGTATACGCTGACCATGCACATTCTTATTTTGGTTCATAGGATGTTCCGAAAGTCAGGGTGCGAGGGTATTTGACATAATAGAACAGTGCTAAACTGCCCATTTTCAAGCACTATTTGCATCTTATAGATTATCCAGAAACTAAGGACTTTACCATATATTGCTATTTTTCATGATAAAGCATAAGTGACATTTGCAGATATAGAATGTCATCTATTCTTATCAGCAAATATGACATACAAAAGACTTTCATGAAAATTTGATAGGAGTTAGAACCATCCTATGGTATTGCTTTTAGCCAAACATAAGGGATATGCTGCCAATAATGAGTCATACGTTTTATTGGAGTATATCACTACCAAGGACTTAGTTCGCCTGTCCGTCACCAGGGGGATTTTCTTCCCGCCTTTGTACTTTGTGTGTTTGCATTCCTCCTTCGCATGTCTTTGTGAACGGTTCAATTATGATTTGCACCAGCTGTCAGGAGAGTTTTCATGGGAAACATAAGGTATGTCCCAATTGTAAGGCTCCTAATCCTGCTTATAAGCCTCCTGCTCAAGAAGGGGATGATTGGATGAATTTGAGGACGTAGTAGAAGAAGACCAGGAAGGCTCCGGCGAGGAAGAGGAGTCTACCACTGTCACTACAGCCGCCATTGTCCACCCACCGGCTTCAACGGAAAGTGGCACTTCCACTTCGGCGAGTGTCATATCTCCTCCTACTGATACTTCTACATCTTCACAATCTGAGGTACCTGGTTCCCTAGATAAAATTATGGGTGTCTTGGGAGAGGCTGTTTACAAATTAGACATCCTGGTAGAACTTTGGTCACCGGAAAATGATAAGCCAACGGTGGAGAAAAAGGGCGGGAAATCGAAAAAATTGGTGAAGAAGGCTGATGCCACGGCTGGTGGTGTCCCATTACCTCCTACTACTTCATTCACAGTCAACTCTAATATTCAGCCTCCTAATCCGCTGTATCAACCTGCCCCAGTTAATACCACATCAGGCTCGGATACGTTGGTTACTGAGGGGGGAAGTGTGACAAGTGGCCAACCATCCTTGTACCCGCCTTATCCAACTGGAGCACCTTATCCACCTGTGGATACTTCTCAACAACACACTGATTATCCTTATTCTCAGTACCACCCATATAATGGATACTACAATACACCTCCACAACTTCATCAGACATGGAGACCTCCATTTTTCCAGTTTCCTCCTCCCAGGTCGGCTATGAGGATGCCACAACAGATGCCTCCTACTCGTCCTTCTCCTTTTGCACAGAGGAACATGAATCAACGTGGCTATTATGATCCTTATAATAACTGTCCTCCTCATAACCGATTTGATGTACAAGATCCTCAGTATCAAGCTCCGGGATATTCTAATCCTTATGGATACAGCCATCCAAGTCTTCAAGGTTGGGGTGGATTCTCACAAGGCTGGACGGGATATGATGGCTACAACTTTTATCCACCCAGCAGTGGGCATTCTGGATGCTGTAAAAATGCTGATGATATTCAGAGTAGGTTTGATCATCGTCGCTTTCTTCCTGCTAGTGAAAGGAAAAAACCCTTGAATATTACTTTTGTATCTGAATTGTGGAAATTTCAATCATGTATGTTGAAGGATCTCATGAGTACTAATGAAGACATTAGTAGTTATGTAGATCATATGGAATATATGTCAGAAATGGCTAGCTCAGGTGTATACACAGTACAAGCTTTGGTGGCTTATGATGAGGCCATGATGGAGAGGGCAAGGTCAAAGGGCCCGGCTGCTTTTGGAGGAGCAGACACTCATTTGTCCAATACCAAGTTGGGGGTGGCAGGCCTCAGAGGTTTACCGGGTTCAAATAATAATAAAAATGTGAGCGTTAATCAAAACATTAATAGGAACAGGTTCTATAAAAATCAAGGATCAAGTGCAAATGCAAGGGGAACTTCAAATCAATCTAATTTTCAGGGACAAAAGACCCTGGTGGGATGGAGGAAAACTGCGGCAGAGAAGGGTCTATGTTTTAAATTCTCACAGAACATGGTATGTGAAGGTTGCTCCTTCAAGCATTTGTGTTTAAATTGTGATGTTGCGAGTCATTCTTATTTTGATTGTAACGCCAAGCAAACTGAGAAGGGCGATAATAAGGGATGACTGGGTAATGCGAGCAAACATATTAAGTGTACCGATAATTCAACTTGTCCTACTTCAATAACTAATAGCGATAAAGTACTTGACCTTAATGATGTTTGCTCCAAGTCAGAGTGTTCTACTGCGACTGGTAATCTGGTTAATTATAGTGACAATTGTAGCTTTGATTCAGGTGTAGATTTCAGTTCGGTCAGTGACGAATTACTGGAATGGCGCGAATACGATTCAGATCACGTATTTGAGGGTATTGAATTAAATCCCTATCAATATGTTAATTCTATTGACCTTTCTAATTTAAATCGTGATGATGGCCTAGATGATTTAATTGCTGATAATTCATGTACTGGTTCTAGTACTTATAGTATTGATTATGTAAAACTAGATCATGTATGCGTCCCAAAAAACAACATCGCGCGTGTCCTTCCAATCCATGATGGTGGAGCGGTGATCGATGTGGGCGATCCAGGTCATGATTATTGGGAAAAGTTGAACAAGTTTGTGAGTATTAATGCAAATAAAATATCTTGTTGTGAATTTGCTGATATATATACTTGTGATGTACCGGTGGCCTTGGTAGAAATGGGCCCAAATTGCCTGATACCCATTTTTCAGGCTTGTGTGGAGGGAACTTGCCATTGTAAATATATCCTCACGGATTCAATTTGCCAATTACGACCCTGTCGTTTTGGTAGTGCTATCTTAGGTTTTGGCAAGGATGTATCAGATGATGATTGGTATGTTGTCACTTCAGCGTATAGAGGTGTTAGAATTGTGGATCAGAATTGCCCATCTGTTTATCAGTGTGAGAATTATGATTCTATTACTGGTAAATTTCATGCTGAAATGTCCAAGAACATTTCTTATGAATTAAGTGATGGTAAAATTCGTCTAGCCAATGGCGTTCCACGTTGTGTACACTCTTTAGGTGGTATTGAGAAGAGTAATGGTAAATTACGCCCCATTACTGATTGCTCCCAACCAGAGAGCATCTGTATTAATAATTACATGAAAACAACTTGTTCAAAATTCCATTATAAAACTTTAGATCATGTGGTGGAAATGATGAACCATGGTGATCTTGGGTCTGTCACTGACATAAGCAGTGCCTATAGAACGGTTCACATTCTTCCATACCATAGAACTTTTCAGGGTTTTAAGTGGTCCACATCCAATAGTACAAATTATTACAAGGATCTTAGATTATGCTTTGGTTTGAAAACCGCTCCATATGCCTTCACAAAATTCTCAGATTTTGTGGTCAAATGCTGTGCTAAACATGGTCATAACAGGATAGTAAATTATCTTGATGACTATGCAGTCCTAGGTGTCAGTGTGGATTCATGCTATGCCACTCAGAATTTTCTTCATAGTATGCTGAATAATTTCGGGTTTGAAATTGCTACTTCTAAAACAACAACCCCTTCTGCTCAATTCAAGTACTTGGGTATTATTGTGGATACTGAACTCCTTACTTTATCAATCGATGATGACAAACTGTCTAGAGTTAAAACTGAAGTCTGTGCCCTGATAGACAGAAGTGAGTGTAAAAGGTCGGAATTGGAGAGCGTGGCAGGCCTATTGGTGCATTGTGCCACAGTTGTAAAAGGTGGCAAGACATTTGCTCGTAGAATATATAATGCCTTAAAGGATTGTAATGATGATATTATTAAGTTGAACAGTAAACTCCAATTGGATCTTATTTGGTGGGCCAGTTTTGTTAACTGGTTCAATGGTAAAGCCCGTGTATTAGGCAGGAAACTAGACTGGGAAGTGGTTTACACAGACGCTTCTAATTATGGGTTTGGCGCCTACATAGAGTATGACTATTGTTGGGGTGCTTGGTCAATGTCTGACAATTTATCCTGTTCTCATTTTGAGTTACCTCCATTAAATGAGTCTTATGATGAACATATAAATATCAGAGAACTGTGGGCCATAGTAGTGGCAGTGCACCGTTGGGGTGCTTACTGGAGGGGAAAAAACGTGGTTATTATGACAGATAACACACAAGCACAAGGAGCAATAAACTCTGGTCGGAGCAAGAATTCTAGTGCCATGGCTTGGCTACGCGAGATATTTTGGGTTACTTCTTTTTATAATATCAATATCAAAGCTGTCCACATTTCATCGGAGGACAATATATGGACAGACTCCCTGTCTTGTCTAAACAACAGTGACAGCTTACAGATATGTTGTGCTTCATTTTATCAATTCTCTACATGTTGCAGAGCTGCATGTTCTACATGATGAGTGGTCCCATGTTAAAGACTTATGCTGGTCTGAGAACACCAAAAAATCGAGGCAGAGTCAATGGAAGAAGTACTTCAATTTTTGTGATCAATTTGGCTTGGTACCTCTCCCTGCTAAAACTCAGACTATAGGCCTATATATTACATTCTTGGCCAGGTCTTGCTGTTATGTCACAATAAAGAACTATATTTCTGGCGTGTGGGCGCTACATGACTATTGGGGGTTTATATACCCAGACCCATCATCTTTTCTGATCAAAGCCACTATGAGAGGGGCTAAAAGACTTCTGGGATGTGAAAGTGTTCAGGCAACGCCTATATCCTCTCAGGACCTTAAAAAGATCTACAACCACTTGGACTTGTCGAAGTATCAGGATCTACAATTATGGACTGTTATACCACGATTTCTGGCTTACACAGTGCTTTTTGGTGGATATTCCCATACACATATCTGTCGATATTGCACACCCTACAGCCTGTAACATCAATATTGTAAGGCGTGCTGTTATCCATCTAAGGCGTGCTGTTATCCATCTAAGGCGTGCTGTTATCCAGGATAACAGCACGCCTTAGAATGTCATATGTTACATGTTAAAACCCATGGAATACTCCAGGCCAGGGTAGGGATCGAACCTGCAGTCTCACATCCCAAATCCAACTCCCTATGCACTGCGCCACAGGGACTGACGAGATACGCTCGGTTCGAACCAAGTCTGGATATGATACAAGGCCGTGTGCGCTGTCCGCTGCCGGGCGAGGAGGTGTATTATACACAAATATAACAGTGAGACGCAGTGAACGGAGAAGGCGCGGTGGTCTAGCGGTTAGCGCTTTGCGCTCAGCCGTGAGAGGTACATGGATCGAGCCCCGGTCTGGGCGCATCTTTTTTCGCCGTGTGCGCTGCCGCTGTCCGCTGCCGGGCAACGAGGTGTATTATACACAAACATAACAGAGAGACTCATTCAAAGTAAGCCAAGCCATGAGGAGGTGTATTCTACACAAACATAACCGCGAGAAGCATCTTTTTTCGCCGTGTGCGCTGTCGCCGTCCGCTGCCGGGCGAGGAGGTGTATTTTATACACAAACATAACAGCGAGATGCATTGAAATCTTTAGCCGTGTGCCGCTGCCTGTCTGAGCCGAGACGGCCGCTCTCGCTGTCCGCTGCCGGGGAAGGAGGTGTATGTACCACATCAGTACATCAGTTAATCAAAACATTAATAGGAACAGGTTCTATAAAAATCAAGGATCAAGTGCAAATGCAAGGGGAACTTCAAATCAATCTAATTTTCAGGGACAAAAGACCCTGGTGGGATGGAGGAAAACTGTGGCAGAGAAGGGTCTATGTTTTAAATTCTCACAGAACATGGTATGTGAAGGTTGTTCCTTCAAGCATTTGTGTTTAAATTGTGACGTTGCGAGTCATTCTTATTTTGATTGTAACGCCAAGCAAACTGAGAAGGGCGATAATAAGGGATGACTGGGTAATGCGAGCAAACATATTAAGTGTACCGATAATTCAACTTGTCCTACTTCAATAACTAATAGTGATAAAGTACTTGACCTTAATGATGTTTGCTCCAAGTCAGAGTGTTCTACTGCGACTGGTAATCTGGTTAATTATAGTGACAATTGTAGCTTTGATTCAGGTGTAGATTTCGGTTCGGTCAGTGACGAATTACTGGAATGGCGCGAATACGATTCAGATCACGTATTTGAGGGTATTGAATTAAATCCCTATCAATATATTAATTCTATTGACCTTTCTAATTTAAATCGTGATGATGGCCTAGATGATTTAATTGCTGATAATTCATGTACTGGTTCTAGTACTTATAGTATTGATTATGTAAAACTAGATCATGTATGCGTCCCAAAAAACAACATCGCGCGTGTCCTTCCAATCCATGATGGTGGAGCGGTGATCGATGTGGGCGATCCAGGTCATGATTATTGGGAAAAGTTGAACAAGTTTGTGAGTATTAATGCAAATAAAATATCTTGTTGTGAATTTGCTGATATATATACTTGTGATGTACCGGTGGCCTTGGTAGAAATGGGCCCAAATTGCCTGATACCCATTTTTCAGGCTTGTCTGGAGGGAACTTGCCATTGTAAATATATCCTCACGGATTCAATTTGCCAATTACGACCCTGTCGTTTTGGTAGTGCTATCTTAGGTTTTGGCAAGGATGTATCAGATGATGATTGGTATGTTGTCACTTCAGCGTATAGAGGTGTTAGAATTGTGGATCAGAATTGCCCATCTGTTTATCAGTGTGAGAATTATGATTCTATTACTGGTAAATTTCATGCTGAAATGTCCTAGAACATTTCTTATGAATTAAGTGATGGTAAAATTCGTCTAGCCAATGGCGTTCCACGTTGTGTACACTCTTTAGGTGGTATTGAGAAGAGTAAGGGTAAATTACGCCCCATTACTGATTGCTCCCAACCAGAGAGCATCTGTATTAATAATTACATGGAAACAACTTGTTCAAAATTCCATTATAAAACTTTAGATCATGTGGTGGAAATGATGAACCATGGTGATCTTGGGTCTGTCACTGACATAAGCAGTGCCTATAGAACGGTTCACATTCTTCCATCCCATAGAACTTTTCAGGGTTTTAAGTGGTCCACATCCAATAGTACAAATTATTACAAGGATCTTAGATTATGCTTTGGTTTGAAAACCGCTCCATATGCCTTCACAAAATTCTCAGATTTTGTGGTCAAATGCTGTGCTAAACATGGTCATAACAGGATAGTAAATTATCTTGATGACTATGCAGTCCTAGGTGTCAGTGTGGATTCATGCTATGCCACTCAGAATTTTCTTCATAGTATGCTGAATAATTTCGGGTTTGAAATTGCTACTTCTAAAACAACAACCCCTTCTGCTCAATTCAAGTACTTGGGTATTATTGTGGATACTGAACTCCTTACTTTATCAATCGATGATGACAAACTGTCTAGAGTTAAAACTGAAGTCTGTGCCCTGATAGACAGAAGTGAGTGTAAAAGGTCGGAATTTGAGAGCGTGGCAGGCCTATTGGCGCATTGTGCCACAGTTGTAAAAGGTGGCAAGACATTTGCTCGTAGAATATATAATGCCTTAAAGGATTGTAATGATGATATTATTAAGTTGAACAGTGAACTCCAATTGGATCTTATTTGGTGGGCCAGTTTTGTTAACTGGTTCAATGGTAAAGCCCGTGTATTAGGCAGGAAACTAGACTGGGAAGTGGTTTACACAGACCCTTCTAATTATGGGTTTGGCGCCCACATAGAGTATGACTATTGTTGGGGTGCTTGGTCAATGTCTGACAATTTATCCTGTTCTCATTTTGAGTTACCTCCATTAAATGAGTCTTATGATGAACATATAAATATCAGAAAACTGTGGGCCATAGTAGTGGCAGTGCACCGTTGGGGTGCTTACTGGAGGGGAAAAAACGTGGTTATTATGACAGATAACACACAAGCACAAGGAGCAATAAACTCTGGTCGGAGCAAGAATTCTAGTGCCATGGCTTGGCCACGCGAGATATTTTGGGTTACTTCTTTTTATAATATCAATCTCAAAGCTGTCCACATTTCATCGGAGGACAATATATGGGCAGACTCCCTGTCTTGTCTAAACAACAGTGACAGCTTACAGATATGTTGTGCTTCATTTTATCAATTCTCTACATGTTGCAGAGCTGCATGTTCTACATGATGAGTGGTCCCATGTTAAAGACTTATGCTGGTCTGAGAACACCAAAAAATCGAGGCAGAGTCAATGGAAGAAGTACTTCAATTTTTGTGATCAATTTGGCTTGGTACCTCTCCCTGCTAAAACTCAGACTATAGGCCTATATATTACATTCTTGGCCACGTCTTGCTGTTATGTCACAATAAAGAACTATATTTCTGGCGTGTGGGCGCTACATGACTATTGGGGGTTTATATACCCAGACCCATCATCTTTTCTGATCAAAGCCACTATGAGAGGGGCTAAAAGACTTCTGGGATGTGAAAGTGTTCAGGCAATGCCTATATCCTCTCAGGACCTTAAAAAGATCTACAACCACTTGGACTTGTCGAAGTATCAGGATCTACAATTATGGACTGTTATACCACGATTTCTGGCTTACACAGTGCTTTTTGGTGGATATTCCCATACACATATCTGTCGATATTGCACACCCTACAGCCTGTAACATCAATATTGTAAGGCGTGCTGTTATCCATCTAAGGCGTGCTGTTATCCATCTAAGGCGTGCTGTTATCCAGGATAACAGCACGCCTTAGAATGTCATATGTTACATGTTAAAACCCATGGAATACTCCAGGCCAGGGTAGGGATCGAACCTGCAGTCTCACATCCCAAATCCAACTCCCTATGCACTGCGCCACAGGGACTGACGAGATACGCTCGGTTCGAACCAAGTCTGGATATGATACAAAGCCGTGTGCGCTGTCCGCTGCCGGGCGAGGAGGTGTATTATACACAAATATAACAGTGAGACGCAGTGAACGGAGAAGGCGCGGTGGTCTAGCGGTTAGCGCTTTGCGCTCAGCCGTGAGAGGTACATGGATCGAGCCCCGGTCTGGGCGCATCTTTTATCGCCGTGTGCGCTGCCGCTGTCCGCTGCCGGGCGACGAGGTGTATTATACACAAACATAACAGAGAGACTCATTCAAAGTAAGCCAAGCCATGAGGAGGTGTATTCTACACAAACATAACCGCGAGAAGCATCTTTTTTCGCCGTGTGCGCTGTCGCCGTCCGCTGCCGGGCGAGGAGGTGTATTTTATACACAAACATAACAGCGAGATGCATTGAAATCTTTAGCCGTGTGCCACTGCCTGTCTGAGCCGAGACGGCCGCTCTCGCTGTCCGCTGCCGGGGAAGGAGGTGTATGTACCACATCAGTACATCAGTTAATCAAAACATTAATAGGAACAGGTTCTATAAAAATCAAGGATCAAGTGCAAATGCAAGGGGAACTTCAAATCAATCTAATTTTCAGGGACAAAAGACCCTGGTGGGATGGAGGAAAACTGCGGCAGAGAAGGGTCTATGTTTTAAATTCTCACAGAACATGGTATGTGAAGGTTGTTCCTTCAAGCATTTGTGTTTTAATTGTGACGTTGCGAGTCATTCTTATTTTGATTGTTACGCCAAGCAAACTGAGAAGGGCGATAATAAGGGATGACTGGGTAATGCGAGCAAACATATTAAGTGTACCGATAATTCAACTTGTCCTACTTCAATAACTAATAGCGATAAAGTACTTGACCTTAATGATGTTTGCTCCAAGTCAGAGTGTTCTACTGTGACTGGTAATCTGGTTAATTATAGTGACAATTGTAGCTTTGATTCAGGTGTAGATTTCGGTTCGGTCAGTGACGAATTACTGGAATGGCGCGAATACGATTCAGATCACGTATTTGAGGGTATTGAATTAAATCCCTATCAATATATTAATTCTATTGACCTTTCTAATTTAAATCGTGATGATGGCCTAGATGATTTAATTGCTGATAATTCATGTACTGGTTCTAGTACTTATAGTATTGATTATGTAAAACTAGATCATGTATGCGTCCCAAAAAACAACATCGCGCGTGTCCTTCCAATCCATGATGGTGGAGCGGTGATCGATGTGGGCGATCCAGGTCATGATTATTGGGAAAAGTTGAACAAGTTTGTGAGTATTAATGCAAATAAAATATCTTGTTGTGAATTTGCTGATATATATACTTGTGATGTACCGGTGGCCTTGGTAGAAATGGGCCCAAATTGCCTGATACCCATTTTTCAGGCTTGTGTGGAGGGAACTTGCCATTGTAAATATATCTTCACGGATTCAATTTGCCAATTACGACCCTGTCGTTTTGGTAGTGCTATCTTAGGTTTTGGCAAGGATGTATCAGATGATGATTGGTATGTTGTCACTTCAGCGTATAGAGGTGTTAGAATTGTGGATCAGAATTGCCCATCTGTTTATCAGTGTGAGAATTATGATTCTATTACTGGTAAATTTCATGCTGAAATGTCCAAGAACATTTCTTATGAATTAAGTGATGGTAAAATTCGTCTAGCCAATGGCGTTCCACGTTGTGTACACTCTTTAGGTGGTATTGAGAAGAGTAAGGGTAAATTACGCCCCATTACTGATTGCTCCCAACCAGAGAGCATCTGTATTAATAATTACATGGAAACAACTTGTTCAAAATTCCATTATAAAACTTTAGATCATGTGGTGGAAATGATGAACCATGGTGATCTTGGGTCTGTCACTGACATAAGCAGTGCCTATAGAACGGTTCACATTCTTCCATCCCATAGAACTTTTCAGGGTTTTAAGTGGTCCACATCCAATAGTACAAATTATTACAAGGATCTTAGATTATGCTTTGGTTTGAAAACCGCTCCATATGCCTTCACAAAATTCTCAGATTTTGTGGTCAAATGCTGTGCTAAACATGGTCATAACAGGATAGTAAATTATCTTGATGACTATGCAGTCCTAGGTGTCAGTGTGGATTCATGCTATGCCACTCAGAATTTTCTTCATAGTATGCTGAATAATTTCGGGTTTGAAATTGCTACTTCTAAAACAACAACCCCTTCTGCTCAATTCAAGTACTTGGGTATTATTGTGGATACTGAACTCCTTACTTTATCAATCCATGATGACAAACTGTCTAGAGTTAAAACTGAAGTCTGTGCCCTGATAGACAGAAGTGAGTGTAAAAGGTCGGAATTTGAGAGCGTGGCAGGCCTATTGGCGCATTGTGCCACAGTTGTAAAAGGTGGCAAGACATTTGCTCGTAGAATATATAATGCCTTAAAGGATTGTAATGATGATATTATTAAGTTGAACAGTGAACTCCAATTGGATCTTATTTGGTGGGCCAGTTTTGTTAACTGGTTCAATGGTAAAGCCCGTGTATTAGGCAGGAAACTAGACTGGGAAGTGGTTTACACAGACGCTTCTAATTATGGGTTTGGCGCCCACATAGAGTATGACTATTGTTGGGGTGCTTGGTCAATGTCTGACAATTTATCCTGTTCTCATTTTGAGTTACCTCCATTAAATGAGTCTTATGATGAACATATAAATATCAGAGAACTGTGGGCCATAGTAGTGGCAGTGCACCGTTGGGGTGCTTACTGGAGGGGAAAAGACGTGGTTATTATGACAGATAACACACAAGGACAAGGAGCAATAAACTCTGGTCGGAGCAAGAATTCTAGTGCCATGGCTTGGCCACGCAAGATATTTTGGGTTACTTCTTTTTATAATATCAATCTCAAAGCTGTCCACATTTCATCGGAGGACAATATATGGGCAGACTCCCTGTCTCGTCTAAACAACAGTGACAGCTTACAGATATGTTGCAGAGCTGCATGTTCTACATGATGAGTGGTCCCATGTTAAAGACTTATGCTGGTCTGAGAACACCAAAAAATCAAGGCAGAGTCAATGGAAGAAGTACTTCAATTTTTGTGATCAATTTGGCTTGGTACCTCTCCCTGCTAAAACTCAGACTATAGGCCTATATATTACATTCTTGGCCACATCTTGCTGTTATGTCACAATAAAGAACTATATTTCTGGCGTGTGGGCGCTACATGACTACATGGGGGTTTATATACCCAGACCCATCATCTTTTCTGATCAAAGCCACTATGAGAGGGGCTAAAAGACTTCTGGGATGTGAAAGTGTTCAGGCAACGCCTATATCCTCTCAGGACCTTAAAAAGATCTACAACCACTTGGACTTGTCGAAGTATCAGGATCTACAATTATGGACTTATACCACGATTTCTGGCTTACACAGTGCTTTTTGGTGGATATTCCCATACACATATCTGTCGATATTGCACACCCTACAGCCTGTAACATCAATATTGTAAGGTGTGCTGTTATCCATCTAAGGCGTGCTGTTATCCATCTAAGGCGTGCTGTTATCCAGGATAACAGCATGCCTTAGAATGTCATATGTTACATCTTAAAACCCATGGAATACTCCAGGCCAGGATAGGGATCGAACCTGCAGTCTCACATCCCAAATCCAACTCCCTATGCACTGCGCCACAGGGACTGACGAGATACGCTCGGTTTGAACCAAGTCTGGATATGATACAAAGCCGTGTGCGCTGTCGCTGTCCGCTGCCGGGCGAGGAGGTGTATTATACACAAATATAACAGTGAGACGCAGTGAACGGAGAAGGCGCAGTGGTCTAGCGGTTAGCGCTTTGCGCTCAGCCGTGAGAGGTACATGGATCGAGCCCCGGTCTGGGCGCATCTTTTTTCGCCGTGTGCGCTGCCGCTGTCCGCTGCTGGGCGACGAGGTGTATTATACACAAACATAACAGAGAGACTCATTCAAAGCAAGCCAAGCCATGAGGAGGTGTATTCTACACAAACATAACCGCGAGAAGCATCTTTTTTTGCCGTGTGCGCTGTCGCCGTCCGCTGCCGGGCGAGGAGGTGTATTTTATACACAAACATAACAGCGAGATGCATTGAAATCTTTAGCCGTGTGCCGCTGCCTGTCTGAGCCGAGATGGCCGCTCTCGCTGTCCGCTGCCGGGAAAGGAGGTGTATGTACCTGTGTACACACACTATGGCTGGCTTCGATCGAGTCCCGGGGAGGGGGAATAATTTTTGTTTTCAACTTGAATTTATTGGTATAATATTGATTATTTATTGGTTTCGTGGTATAAAATAAGTAGACAATGGATAACTCATGACTCGTGGGTGTTATCGACGATAATAACACTCGGCCTACTGCCTCGTGTCATTATTCGTCGATAACACCCACTCGTCATGAGTTCACTATTTTATTGGCATATAGGTGCCTCCTACGTGTGGGTCATATAACACAATCTCCTCATGTCATCAAATGTCAAGACATTGTGTTTACCAAGGAAGGGTTCGACCTCCACATTCACTCGTCAAAAACTGCAATACAAGGAAAAGACAATTGTGTTTCCTGTGATATGTTCAGACTCCATTTTGTGCCCAGTGTACTATCTCCAATTGTACATGAGTCAGGCTGACCTTCATCCTTCATCACCCCTATTCCCCTTCACGTATAATGTGTATTCATCCAAGTTTAAAAAACTGTGCAAGGATTCAGGATTAATTGGTAGTTATACAACCCATAGTCTACGTAGGGGTTCTGCTACCTTCCTCTCTCAATTTCTACCACTCCATGACGTAAAAGTATATGGGGAATGGAAATCCTGGTCAGTACTGCTATACATCTCTGATGATTATCATACCAGGAAAAACAAAGACTACATAGTAGCCCATCAACTTATGCAAGTTTAGGGGCAAAAGTTATTCTGGCTGTGTTTTGGCCTCCTAAGACTCTTGTGAATCTAGGGACAAAAGTTCTCCATCATCGCCTTCTTCTTGTACAGGGATATGCTGCCAATAATGAGTCATACGTTTTATTGGAGTATATCACTACCAAGGACTTAGTTCGCCTGTCCCTCACCAGGGGGATTTTCTTCCCGCCTTTGTACTTTGTCTGTTTGCATTCCTCCTTCGCATGTCTTTGTGAACGTTTTTTTTTTTTTTTTCTCTGTTGTTATGTACTGTAATAAACCCTCCTAAGACCATTGTGTGGACTATTTTCTAGGTGGTATTGTTTGGATGTTTTGGACATAGTCAGAGAGTTAGCAATTGGCTCATGTACATTGAGCAAGCAAATTGCTGAAACCCATTATTAGCTGATCCTTCTTTAAATCAGACGCACCCTTGTCTGTGTAAACATGAAAGGGTTAACGCTATGAGTGGCATACAAACTTTCTGGTATTTTTTGGTGAAAGTTTACCCAAACAGCCTAGCTGTTGACACTTTTGTTTTCCAAGCCCAATTAGGCCTAAAATGCATAAGTGTCCAGCATGAGTGGCTGGTGGTGGTTTTCTGCAAAAATATTTTCTACCGCCCAGTCTGAGTCCATGAGTGGCATACAAAAGTAACCATCAGTTAATATGATGTTACCTACACCTTTTTCCATACATGCCCTTATGCTGAACCCCTTTCTGTAGCTCCTCCACAAGTTATTTAACCTCCAGTGGATGGTAAAGGTAGATAATGTTAAATGTGATGCTGTTAAGGTCATCCATTCATAGTGCCCCTATCAGCTCATCTAATAGGGTCATCATTATGGGAAACCTGTGGAGAGGCCAACAGTGATGGACTTTATTAATGGGGTGATTTTAGGGTTGCTTAATTAATGGGTGGCACAGGGAGGAAGATGGCATCACATATGGAGTATGATAATATAAAGTTGACAGCAGTAAACATCAGCTGGTTTTAGGGGTACAGGAATGGGGTAAAGATAAAGACAAGCTTAAGTCAGACTGGTCCCCCTTAAAAGTTATCGGAGAAAGAAATCCTTTTGTAGGGAAATACAAAGAAGACATTATACCAATCGTATGACAATGTGATATAGATTTGTCAAGTTTTAAATATTGCAAACTTTGATAAACTGCATTCTCTGAAATTCTCAAATAATCATAATATCCAAATGCAAGCATTCCTGGTTAGGGGATATAATGATTATGATTACCTAGCATTAACACAACAGATTGCTGTGCCATTTCAATAAGGCTCTTTTGTTGTAAGCCCTAGACATATTCTAAATTGTGGCCAGCATGTATTCTGTCCGCTGCACCATTGTTAAAAGCATGTGTCAGAGAATATCCCAGTTCATTTTAGGTGGCAATGGAGAATTGATTGTCTAGACGACTGAGTAGGGTAGCCTGACAGGAAACAGAAGGGCTGCCCACTGAGTGTGATCTGAATGTGTACAGATTATCTGTGTGACTTACACATTTAAAAAAAATGTTTTGAACACTGCATCTACTCTTTAGGTACTGTGGTTTGCATTTCAGTCGAATCAATTCACACCATAGGTAACATGGTAAGCATCACTCGTTATTAATGAGGTCTAAGACAAATCCATAAGATGGATTACAAAAGGATGTCAACTATTCTTTTTTCTGGACATAAATCCCTTTTTAAAAATGAGGGGGGGGGTCATGGCACTTTACACGTACAAATCAAATAGTTGCATTGTAAAATGAATAAAAAGATTAAAAAGATTGAGTTTGGGATCCATCTCCCATAGAATTAGAGTTTGTGTTATCTAACACATGCCTGAGTACGACAGCCATTTCACTATACTACTAGCAGATGCCTGAATGTATAGTTTAACACGTCAAGGGTTCACTGGCCACTTCACACACCATTTGTACACTTGTCGTATTACCCCTTCCAACAAATATGTTTAGTAGCTTCACCATAATCTAAGCTAATTCATGTTGGACAGAACTATGCTGTTTCCCTATCCACACTTTAAAAGTTTTCTTCACATTAGCAGTCAAAAATAGTATGACCACGAACAATATTTCCTTCTCCAGAAACGCGACCATTAAGAAATTGATACAAAATTGGCTTACTTCTACCTTAATCACATTAACCATGGTCATCATTGAAATTATAACCTTGCCGTCTGGAAGAGTTGTGCAGTGCCTGTAAAAGGCAGTACTAGAATTCTCCATGAAGCCAAGACCAAAAGCTTGGATGAAATTTTTGGAGATAGGCGTCCATGACCTACCCTGCACAGACCCAGGCCCTGTCAGTTCTAGGCCAGCTGTCACCTGCAGCCTGCACCCCCTGTCACACTCACTTATTACACTGACCAAGGACTGTGTAAAAGTGGTTGTAGAAAGTGGGTGAGAGGTACAGCAAGGGATGAGGGGAGGCAGAGGAGATACATGCACTTGTCATCAAACCACCATCAATAGTCCTTGAAAATCAAAAGGCCATGTTGAAACAGACAGCTCATCCAGGTAACAGACATATGGCCAGAAACGTTGTTCTAACACCTCTTTTCCAGAGCTGCATGAATGAAAACTACTCATATGAATGATTTGCACTGACATGTGAGTACTACAAGATGGATAGAATTCCACACAGGAATTATTTCTCATTTTAAGTAAAATTAACTTGAAACAAGTTTGTCTGCCATGTAACAAAATTTTACTTGAAATCTTGGTATGTCCAGCTTACTTGAAAAAAGAAATACAATCTTAAGAAATAAATTCTTAAATCAAGTTATCTATTCTCAAAACAGGGTTCAATTTTCTAGAATATGTCTTAATGGAAGTAAATAGTTCTCATGGAAGAGGATTATTTCAAGATAAACTTACTCATAATTTTTCTTAAAATAAGTTATAGTTTCTCATTTCTAGTATTTCAAAAACATTAATTTCCTTGTTTGTAAAGTGGATATGGTTTTTATCTCTTTGAAGCCACAACTTATAAGTGAATAAGACCTTTATTCAAAGTCCTTAACTTAATGAAAGGCTGTGGCACATCCAACCCTAACATTATCATATTATCTACAAAAAAGGTGTTTAGCTTCCTTTATGCCTTGAAACCCCCTTATTCAACTATCAGACCAATGGACCTGATACTAAATTAATTCTAAATAAGTTTCCTCCAGTTTTCACTTTATTTTACCACATCTAATGTTTTAGGAATGAGTTTAAGCTAGGACTTTGTACTTTGTGTTGCACATAATTCACCATAACAGGTAGTACTGGCACCTAGTGGCAGACTACATAATACTTTAAAGAAAATAATACTTACCTGGCATGTTAGATAATGTTCCTCGGCCAATTTCTAACAAGATCTTAGTTATGCCTTTTCTAGATGTAAGAAAACACTTCTAGTTTAATAAATATCATATCAAGAAATTAGACCTTCTTGTTTTAAGATTATAAGATAAATAATGGTGGACAAAAACTACCAATTTTGAGAAATTTTCTTAAGAAAAATAATCTTCAAAACTTAAATCAAGAAGGCAGCTCAAGATTTGTTCTAAACTTGATTTTTCTTAAAGACAAGATGTCTGATGAATCTTATAACCAGAATTTTCCTCATAGCTAGAAAAGATTTCTTATATCAAGTTTATTTTCTTAGATAAGATATTTATTTTTGGCTGTGCATGGTCTACTGCATTATTTGATTAGAAAATATGCTATACAATTATGATATGATTTTGGATTTTTGGGAAACTTACCGTAGGAGAGTTGAAGTAAAACTTCTTATTTTACCGAGGGAATACGGGGTATTGGAGGAACAGATGAGATACGGCCAACGCTGGTCACACGACGACAGACTTGAAAACCTAAAATCTCATGAGTAGATAAACAGACACAAGTTTCTGGAAACAAACCAGATAAGACATTTCAAGTTTCCCAAAATTTTACCTCGGGAATACTTTGGGTATTTCCGTAACCGATGAGATGTTGAAAGCGAATGTGTTTTTCTAGTCATAAAGATTTTTGGCTATTATCAATAAATCTGAATTATTATCAATTTAATAATTGACCAAGACAAATACAGAATCAATTCAACACCTTTAATTTTCTGAACTTTATCATTCCCAACTTGGTTAAAGCACAGTACACTTGTAATCTGGAGTAGTCAAATAATCAACTAATTCAATTTATTCACCAGATAACCCATACATTTGAACATTAAACAAACCTAGTCTGCTAGTCTCAGCAAGTTTGTAGCTACATGCACTGTATCAACCTCGGTGGGTTTGTTGTAGAATTTCCGATACGAGTCAGCTGACTTCCACCCTGCCAGGCGCATTAATGCATTTAAGCAAGATCCTATCTTGGTGAAAGGTGAAGCTAAAGCCCCACGAGTAGAATGGGCCTTCCAACGTGAAGTGTCAATCTCAGCCATGTCTAGAGTGGCAATGGTCCACCTTGCCAGGGTATCCCTACCAATTCCGTCATGAGGTGAAATGTAACTCACAAGGAGCTTTTCTAGAGGTGGAAGGTTCCGCTTCCTCCTAAGTCTTTCAGACTTTTCATGGACCTTTTGCCTCCTAGTGAGATATGCCTTTAGGGTGCTAACCACACAAAGCTTTTCATTCAGGATGTAGGGTCGCAAAATCACAGTGTTTAAAGGGTCACCCACTCTGTTAGACTTTAACAGAGTACTGAGTCTGAAGACAGCGTTTCTGTCCTCCCAAGACAGTTCATCTGTCCTTAACGCTAAGATTGTTTGCCCTCTTTGAGAGGTGATGAGTAGGATTAAGACAGTTAGTTTCAACGATAACTTCTTAAGCGACAAAGAACTGTTATCCCCCAACTTTTGAACAAAGTGAATACCTTTGTAACATCCCAAAACGTGTCATACCTTGGCAAATGATTGGATGCTTCCCAATAGGCGCCCCATCAACTGTGGTAACAGGGTGCCCAAAGCACATCGTGCCACATTCATAACTCTGTGACCTACTCCCGAGTCATACAAGGTTCTCATAAACTTACACACTTGTGTGCCCTTCATCCAGTTCAACACAGAAAACAATCCATTTGTCTATGTAAGTCGTATAAAGTTTTCTTGTAGATGGTCTCCAAGCTTTTATCGTAAGGTCAATGGAAGCATTGTCATACCCTTCCTTTTGGAGGCGTCACCTCAGAAAAGGAAAGCTTTAATTGGTAGACTTCCTCTGAACTGTAGGCTTGAAGGGGCCCCATGAGGTAGTAGGTTGTTTTTTCTCTTGCGGAACTGTACATAATCCACCGCATACTTGTGGGCTCTTGCCTTCCAGGGTTGACTCTCCCAGTCCGGCATGACAAGGATTGCTCTTGCCCCTGCCCTCAGTATGTGCTGAAGCATTCGGCAGGTTTGTGTTATCTAACACATGCCTGAGTACGACAGCCATTTCACTATACTACTAGCAGATGCCTGAATGTATAGTTTAACACGTCAAGGGTTCATTGGCCACTTCACACACCATTTGTACACTTGTCGTATTACCCCTTCCAACAAATATGTTTAGTAGCTTCACCATAATCTAAGCTAATTCATGTTGGACAGAACTATGCTGTTTCCCTATCCACACTTTAAAAGTTTTCTTCACATTAGCAGTCAAAAATAGTATGACCACGAACAATATTTCCTTCTCCAGAAACGCGACCATTAAGAAATTGATACAAAATTGGCTTACTTCTACCTTAATCACATTAACCATGGTCATCATTGAAATTATAACCTTGCCGTCTGGAAGAGTTGTGCAGTGCCTGTAAAAGGCAGTACTAGAATTCTCCATGAAGCCAAGACCAAAAGCTTGGATGAAATTTTTGGAGATAGGCGTCCATGACCTACCCTGCACAGACCCAGGCCCTGTCAGTTCTAGGCCAGCTGTCACCTGCAGCCTGCACCCCCTGTCACACTCACTTATTACACTGACCAAGGACTGTGTAAAAGTGGTTGTAGAAAGTGGGTGAGAGGTACAGCAAGGGATGAGGGGAGGCAGAGGAGATACATGCACTTGTCATCAAACCACCATCAATAGTCCTTGAAAATCAAAAGGCCATGTTGAAACAGACAGCTCATCCAGGTAACAGACATATGGCCAGAAACGTTGTTCTAACACCTCTTTTCCAGAGCTGCATGAATGAAAACTACTCATATGAATGATTTGCACTGACATGTGAGTACTACAAGATGGATAGAATTCCACACAGGAATTATTTCTCATTTTAAGTAAAATTAACTTGAAACAAGTTTGTCTGCCATGTAACAAAATTTTACTTGAAATCTTGGTATGTCCAGCTTACTTGAAAAAAGAAATACAATCTTAAGAAATAAATTCTTAAATCAAGTTATCTATTCTCAAAACAGGGTTCAATTTTCTAGAATATGTCTTAATGGAAGTAAATAGTTCTCATGGAAGAGGATTATTTCAAGATAAACTTACTCATAATTTTTCTTAAAATAAGTTATAGTTTCTCATTTCTAGTATTTCAAAAACATTAATTTCCTTGTTTGTAAAGTGGATATGGTTTTTATCTCTTTGAAGCCACAACTTATAAGTGAATAAGACCTTTATTCAAAGTCCTTAACTTAATGAAAGGCTGTGGCACATCCAACCCTAACATTATCATATTATCTACAAAAAAGGTGTTTAGCTTCCTTTATGCCTTGAAACCCCCTTATTCAACTATCAGACCAATGGACCTGATACTAAATTAATTCTAAATAAGTTTCCTCCAGTTTTCACTTTATTTTACCACATCTAATGTTTTAGGAATGAGTTTAAGCTAGGACTTTGTACTTTGTGTTGCACATAATTCACCATAACAGGTAGTACTGGCACCTAGTGGCAGACTACATAATACTTTAAAGAAAATAATACTTACCTGGCATGTTAGATAATGTTCCTCGGCCAATTTCTAACAAGATCTTAGTTATGCCTTTTCTAGATGTAAGAAAACACTTCTAGTTTAATAAATATCATATCAAGAAATTAGACCTTCTTGTTTTAAGATTATAAGATAAATAATGGTGGACAAAAACTACCAATTTTGAGAAATTTTCTTAAGAAAAATAATCTTCAAAACTTAAATCAAGAAGGCAGCTCAAGATTTGTTCTAAACTTGATTTTTCTTAAAGACAAGATGTCTGATGAATCTTATAACCAGAATTTTCCTCATAGCTAGAAAAGATTTCTTATATCAAGTTTATTTTCTTAGATAAGATATTTATTTTTGGCTGTGCATGGTCTACTGCATTATTTGATTAGAAAATATGCTATACAATTATGATATGATTTTGGATTTTTGGGAAACTTACCGTAGGAGAGTTGAAGTAAAACTTCTTATTTTACCGAGGGAATACGGGGTATTGGAGGAACAGATGAGATACGGCCAACGCTGGTCACACGACGACAGACTTGAAAACCTAAAATCTCATGAGTAGATAAACAGACACAAGTTTCTGGAAACAAACCAGATTAGACATTTCAAGTTTCCCAAAATTTTACCTCGGGAATACTTTGGGTATTTCCGTAACCGATGAGATGTTGAAAGCGAATGTGTTTTTCTAGTCATAAAGATTTTTGGCTATTATCAATAAATCTGAATTATTATCAATTTAATAATTGACCAAGACAAATACAGAATCAATTCAACACCTTTAATTTTCTGAACTTTATCATTCCCAACTTGGTTAAAGCACAGTACACTTGTAATCTGGAGTAGTCAAATAATCAACTAATTCAATTTATTCACCAGATAACCCATACATTTGAACATTAAACAAACCTAGTCTGCTAGTCTCAGCAAGTTTGTAGCTACATGCACTGTATCAACCTCGGTGGGTTTGTTGTAGAATTTCCGATACGAGTCAGCTGACTTCCACCCTGCCAGGCGCATTAATGCATTTAAGCAAGATCCTATCTTGGTGAAAGGTGAAGCTAAAGCCCCACGAGTAGAATGGGCCTTCCAACGTGAAGTGTCAATCTCAGCCATGTCTAGAGTGGCAATGGTCCACCTTGCCAGGGTATCCCTACCAATTCCGTCATGAGGTGAAATGTAACTCACAAGGAGCTTTTCTAGAGGTGGAAGGTTCCGCTTCCTCCTAAGTCTTTCAGACTTTTCATGGACCTTTTGCCTCCTAGTGAGATATGCCTTTAGGGTGCTAACCACACAGAGCTTTTCATTCAGGATGTAGGGTCGCAAAATCACAGTGTTTAAAGGGTCACCCACTCTGTTAGACTTTAACAGAGTACTGAGTCTGAAGACAGCGTTTCTGTCCTCCCAAGACAGTTCATCTGTCCTTAACGCTAAGATTGTTTGCCCTCTTTGAGAGGTGATGAGTAGGATTAAGACAGTTAGTTTCAACGATAACTTCTTAAGCGACAAAGAACTGTTATCCCCCAACTTTTGAACAAAGTGAATACCTTTGTAACATCCCAAAACGTGTCATACCTTGGCAAATGATTGGATGCTTCCCAATAGGCGCCCCATCAACTGTGGTAACAGGGTGCCCAAAGCACATCGTGCCACATTCATAACTCTGTGACCTACTCCCGAGTCATACAAGGTTCTCATAAACTTACACACTTGTGTGCCCTTCATCCAGTTCAACACAGAAAACAATCCATTTGTCTATGTAAGTCGTATAAAGTTTTCTTGTAGATGGTCTCCAAGCTTTTATCGTAAGGTCAATGGAAGCATTGTCATACCCTTCCTTTTGGAGGCGTCACCTCAGAAAAGGAAAGCTTTAATTGGTAGACTTCCTCTGAACTGTAGGCTTGAAGGGGCCCCATGAGGTAGTAGGTTGTTTTTTCTCTTGCGGAACTGTACATAATCCACCGCATACTTGTGGGCTCTTGCCTTCCAGGGTTGACTCTCCCAGTCCGGCATGACAAGGATTGCTCTTGCCCCTGCCCTCAGTATGTGCTGAAGCATTCGGCCTGCAATGCTGAATGGAGGGAAACAATATAAGAACTTATTAGGCCATGTGAATGAGAAAGAGTCAACTTTCCATGCTTCTGGTTCTGGCCTACGTGACACAAAACACTGAGTTTTACAATTTTTTCTTGAGGCGAACATGTCCACCTGGGCCCTCCCAAACCTTTCACAAATGATTTTAAAAATTGAGTCTTTTATCTCCCACTCAGTCTCATCTTGGAAATGGCGTGACTCATGATCAGCGATGACATTATCTACTCCAGGAACATGAGCCGCTGTCAACCAGATCCCTCTAGACTCACACCAGTTCCAGATGTTTCTTGATACCAGATTACACATTGGGGACTGCAGCCCTCCCACATGTCTCACATATGCAAGGACCGTGGTGTTGTCCGTCATGACCCTAATTCGAGCCCCTCTAACCTTACACAACGATTTTAGCCCGTGTTCTATTGCCATGGCCTCGTGGATGTTGGTGTGGAAATCCACCTCAGAGGGAAGCCATCTGCCATTAGTTCTGACGTTCCCTCTGTGTGCACCCCTGCTGTCATCCGAGGCATCAGTATACAATTCAAACTCTGGTAGGCCTACATCCAGTGCCTTCTTAGCAGTCGGTATGTTGGCTTGCCACCATAGTATGTCCTGTATAGGATCCTTGGAAAGTAACCATTTTAGCATCAAAATTCCCTTTTCAGTAGGCTAACCATTCATTCTTGCATTTCTCAAGTCCTTTTATATGTGCAGGCCCATATTGAACTCCTGCAGAGTAAGCTATCATGAGACCTATGAGAGATGCAACCTCCCTGATTTCCAGGGTTTCACACACTATTCTGATAGATTGCTCACAACCTCCTTTGGACTCATGCATAATAAAAGAATTGTCAATGTAGGGGAAGCAATTATGTCCCTCCTCCCTTAGCTTAGCAAAGGGGGGAGTGAGCAACTTAGTGAATACTCTTGGTGCACATGAAAGACCGTTTGGCATACCTACAAACTGGTAGAGGACCCTGTTCCAGCTGAACTTCAGAAATTTACGATCATCTTCCCGTACAGGGATGGAGTAATAGGCATCCTTTAAATCTACACTCCCCATAAAACAATTAGGGGTGACAAGGTCCACAGCAGTTTGCAGGGAGGCCATCTTAAAGTGCTCATACATGACCTGCTTGGTCATATCTGTCAAATCCAATATAAGCCTGTAATTCCTGTTGGGTTTGGAGTGCAGGAAAACATTGGAGATGAATTTGCCTTCTTCATGTACAGAATACTCAATAATACACTTAGCTACCATTCTCTCTACTTCCTTATCCATGAAGGCTACCTCTACCTGATCAAGTTTATATGGAGGACGCACCCAGTCCTGAGATGGTAAGGCATTAAAGTCAATGGTGACACCCTGAGCCATGGCCAAGATCCAAGGGTCCTTGGTGAGTTTAAACCAAGCATCAGTACACTTCAGAATATTACCCCCTTGCAAGGATTGGACAGTGTTATGTAGTGGAAAGGGACTCACCTGCCCTACTTGGGCCCCTTCTTGGAAAAACCCTGCTGGGTTTGCTGGTGCTGACCTTGACCTTGAGGACAAGGTGCTTTGAAGCAGTAGCCCTGGCCTTGTGTCTGATAATTCTGAGAGTAATTCTGCCGGTAGCCATGAGCAACTTAAAATCTTGGCTGAGCTGGATGACGGACCCTAGGGCCCTGGACATAGTAGTGGTTTTGTCCATAAGGGTGCCTAGGGCCCCAGGCCTGAGCAGGTGCTGTGGCCATGACCTTCTGCCTCTTAGACTGGGAATGGGAATCCTGAGACCCTAGGCGTTCAGGCGCTAGGACCTTGTCCGAGATCTTCTTGTCCTCCTCAGCTTGCTTAATACGAGCCTCCAGGTTGCCCCCAAAAAGCCATTGTGGGTCTCCGTCGATGTTGGTCTTGGTGAGCGCCTTAGCATAAGGCTTAGCAAGGAAAGGTTTAAGCAAGTCCCTCCTCTTTACCGAGAGCCCATTGCACACATTGACCAGTAATCTGGTTGCTTTATCGAAATCTTTTCCAGAGGCATTCAGTTGTTGGTCCTCGGGCCCTTTCTCCAACATCATCAAGCCTAAAGGTGCCATGGCTGCAATGGCCGAGACCACCCCCTTCTGCAGGGTCTGAAGAGATATGTCTAGCACATGCACTGCCACATTCTTGGAGAGCGCCTCAGAGTTGAATATTGCTTCCTCTAGTTTAGGCGCTACCAGTCTCTACACATTCGAGGGCCTGGGAAATAATTTAGTCCCTTTTTCTAAGTCCTGGGTAACTTAAGTCTCATCAAAATAGGAATTGATGGCATCCGAGAGGGCTTCATGTATGGTGGGGCCTTTCTTGGTTAGTTCCGCATTTTCCCGTCTGTAGGACTGAATACTCTCAGCTAGGCTTCCAGTTAGCCCCTTGAGATGGTCAATTGGAGGTGGCTTAGCCTTTGACGACTGTGCCTCAAAATCATCCTGCACAGAAGCCACTTCCTCCTCAATATCAGCCACTGACATAGCATGTATATGTCCCTGTGGGCCTAGCGCCACAAATCCCTGACCATCCTCCTCTACTGGTTCACACTGATAGGCCATGTGATCCATACCATAGGCATAATCCATTGATTGATAATGTTCCTGATAATATTCATAACCCTGTTGGTAGTAGGGCATAGGAGGAACCCACCTTTGAGGTGGCTGCTGGATCAACACCACAGGTGCACAGGAAGTCCCAGTAGGTTGAACCTCAGGCTCCTTCTCAGGGTTAACAGGACTCCCAGTCTCTTTTTCAGAACCCTTATTCTCTTTAGAATGCCTAGATGAAG
The DNA here is from genome assembly GCA_949317995.1 of Acholoe squamosa. Classification (NCBI taxonomy): domain Eukaryota; kingdom Metazoa; phylum Annelida; class Polychaeta; order Phyllodocida; family Polynoidae; genus Acholoe; species Acholoe squamosa. The sequence goes on along the minus strand of OX439040.1, from coordinate 37,275,895 downwards.
ATCTAGCCGAGCTGGAACTTCCTGAACTAGAGTTCTTGTGTGACCTCTTTCCCTTTTCCACAGCGGTAGGACTCGACTGTGATGTACTTGCCATCCTGGAAACAGACCAGAAAGATGGAATTAGACACTAGAGATAAGGCCGCGGTATGTACCTCGAGCAGGACTACATGTAGTGTACCTGAAGTAGACCGGAGAAGCTATATCATAGATTAACACCCAATGTTTAGCTTCGGTCTACTCTAAGTACCACCGTTAGTGGTTACTTTAGGTACGCAGGCATGCCGAGATCAATCAATATGGCGAAAACTTGCAAAAATTACACAACTACAGCCCCAATCTTAAGGAAACAAGCAAAATAAGGGGAAATTCTAACAACCACCACAAAAAAAAAAAAACAATTCGCCATAAAAACAAAAGATAATAGACCCCGGTGTACTCTAGATAGCTCCGGTACGTGTCCTACTTAAGGTACACAGGTATAACAATGCTGGTGCCCGGCGAGCCCCAACAAAAGTTTCTTGAATGATTTCGAACAAAAACTGCCCGAAAAGGACCAAATTGAAGCAAAAAAGTGCCGTAACTTCAGGGAATCCTCAAAAACCCCTGTATACACCCTGTAAAGAGAGAATTCCAGCGGAATTCCTCCAGAGTTTGTAAAAAATCACTTCACAGCCCGCCGACACGAAGACTGTCTTGAGAGAAAATATATGTTTTTCTGGCACAAAAACGGTACCCCAGCAGCATAACCTTGGCCAGAAGTAGAACAAGAACATAATCCCAAGAAATATGGGTAAAAACCCCCTAAGATGGGGAAGAAAAGAGGAAAAAATGAGGAAAAACTCACATGGAAGTTTGCGACCATCTGCCAAACAGGGACGCTTTGGCTGTATCTCATCGGTTACAGAAATACCCGAAGTATTCCCGAGGTAAAATTCAACAATGGGATATATGATATATATTGTTTTCTATGAGCTTTAATGTTTATTATATAGTTGTTGGGTTAAGTTTGTTTTAGGAACTATATATATGTACAAAATATTCAGTCAGGAAATTCCCTCTGCTCCCTTTTCTGTCATATAGACCTCTCTAGGGAACCCTTTGATGGAGACTATTAGGAAGAATGAAGCTAGCATTTACGCAGACTAGCCAGTCTTCTTTTCTGAAAGGCATGTTAAGTAGAAAATCTGTGTTTGTTCATGGAAAGGCATACTGTGAAAGAAGTATGAGTTGTGCCAACTCCAAAAGACATGGAAATGTAAGTTAGGACTCCAACTAAGGAAAATAATTGTTTATAGTGTTCTAGAACTGCTGCATTAGGCAATACATGACCTACAGCATGGAGAAAATTGCCAAAAGAAACATTCGGCCATTTTTCACCTTTGGGTATCTCCCAAAATGAAAAGTGGACATACTCCAATTTGCCATTTTTAGAAACCCAAATATTTGCATTCAAATATGATTAAAATAAAGAAGAATGGTGCTCATATTTGGCGCCAAAAAAAATTGATTCTTGGAATGACCCATTTGACACTTGCTAATTTCGAGACTGGGTTCAAAGATGCCATGGGTGCATGTATTGGGAGTGGCCGCAATGGGTTACTCAGTTTGACCAGATATAGTCTCACTGAGGACATTTTTTTCATTAAAAAACACACACAATTTAAACTTCCATCATCATTGATGAAATCTATAGGGAAGTAATATAATCAATTTGAATCAGTCAGGAAACCTTTTTCGTCATTTCTACAATATTTCAGCAGGTGTTATGGGACTCAGGACCCATGTTTAAACCCTAATTGTAGACCTTTATTCTATATAGACCTATCAATGGCCTCACTTCACCTGTCATACATATCTCAGCCATATTAGGTTTTACTCCTAGGAGAGCTTGTCAGTAATGAGCATGCCATACCCCGCGTTATTTCAGACTAATAAGCCAGTTCAAGGCCTGTATGGTATTTGTGCAGCAGCTGGTAAGTGAGACAGTAGGTTGTCATTAGGGACACCCACACATTTGTAAGGGCGTTGCCATACAATACAGTCAGATGCATAGGGCAGAGAAAAGCTCATAACCAACTCTCATTATTCCTGGTAATAGCTTAGGTGGAAGGTGGATTAGATCTCATCATTTCAAAATGTACCCATACTCCATTTGTGACCCATCCTTACAAACTGGTTCGGAAGTCGCACATAGAAAGTATCTAGATATTGCCATATTCATTTACAGCTCATCAAGTGCTTTAATTTGGTAAATAACACTTGCATATTTGAATCAGGGTGCCCTCTGTGGATCTTCTAGCAGAAAATGTAGCTGGAACAATTAATAATAGATTAAACTGAGATAATTAACATATTAGACATATAATAATTTATAAATCCTATATAATTCCTATGTAATTCTATATAACCACAATTACTGTAACTATGCTTTCTAGGCATGTGGGGCTTAAATTCAGTTTAGGAAGCAAGGATTCTAAAAGGCATCTACCCGGATGTTAGAAAAATGCTAAAATATCAACTTTAAAAATTTTATATTTTTGACACTATACAACTTGAAAAGCCATATCTAGACTTCTAAATGTGCGACTTCAGTAGGGTCACATTTAGAGAATACATCACACAGTAACAGTAACTGACATGATACCACTTACAATGCTAAATTTATACAGGGGCATGGTAACTCATGGGCCATGAAATACTCTTTTGGCTTTTATAACACCACTCGGGGCACTGAATTTGCTTTAGAAACATGCGTCAGAATCAAATGAATCAAATTAGTTGTCTCAATATGGAACACTGCAAAATACAATGATCTTTCATATACTTAACAGAAACTTACATTTGGCAACTGGAACCAAGAACTGACATCATAGAATACCTCCTGGAGGCCCTTTTATCCATGGGTTTCCCGTTACCCTCTATATATAAAGTGATACTACAGGATGATGTGTGGGCGCAGACATGATGCCAGCCATCTCGTAGATTCTCTTGTGAAAGTCACTTACCTTACATTCCGTTATTGTTTGTACCCTTCGGGGAACAGCAGTGGTCATTATCTGGGGAAGAGTTTGGCACCGCGTTGGCTGGCTCACAAAGAGCACCAATGTTCGTGCACTATGCATCCCGATTCCCCGCTATAGGTTGAAATTGAATATCTCTTGGTGAGCCATTTAATAGTGGCAATTTACATAGGAACCTACCCCACCAGTGTCATTTGATGTGATCAAAGCTATGAATCCATTTATATGACTTTGTAATCTTGGCATATGCACATGCAGATGTGTAAGTATGTGTTTAACAAAATTATTGCATTACAGCGTTTAGTTTTGTTTTCAATTGACATGGGCATTGCACAGTTAAAATTATAGGGAAGAGCTAAGCTTGTCACATGCTCTTTCTATGCTTGACATAAGCCTAGTCATATGATAGAGATATGTAATAGAGTTATATAATAGATGATATGAAAACGTGAAAATCTAGGGGTTGTTCCTTGTGATCCTTGACCTTGGGCCCTGGAGAAATAACCTAAAAAACATGCATGTAATTGACTACTGGGTGCCAAAGGAAGGATAAATTTCATTTCCCGTCTTGGCCCTGGTCATTTACCATATTGCCTGGAAAGCACCCTTCATGTTATAACTATGTCACGTCATCACGTGACTCTGATCCTAAGCAGTAATTGCAGGGTAGGACATAATCAGAATCACCAATGGACCAGGCAAAGAGTAAAGCCCAAGCCTCAGCACCTTTGTGTTAGTGAATTGAAATTCCGCTCGCCAGAATGTGATGGGAAAGAGATGTTTTGTATGCAAAGAATGCACATAGAACCAGAGGTGCACCCACAAGACTATGGATCAATATCTGGTAGAGACTATATGGGCCATCAATGGGTTTATCAGGAAAGGAGGAAATGTATCCTGTACTGATCTGATACATAATATGTAGGCCTTATCATGTTTTCCAACCTTTTGGGTCTAGGTACACACATGTACACCCACCTGAGAGAGCACTGAACTGGAAGAGCTAGGGAAAGGGTCACTGGGTCATCGGAACACACCATTACCATTTGTTGCAGAGGTTCAACTCAAAGACCCTTGATAAATTCAAAATATCTCATCAACCTGTTCCTCTGTTTGATTATAGATAGGAATCAGGAAAAGGACTAATCGAATATTGGTAAACATCATCTCCATACATCTCACCACTAGTACATGTAACCAGCACGAATGTCACACACACATTAAAATATCTAAACCCACTCCTGCTTCTCATCTGCTGGTAACATTGTCCTCGCTGCTTCCATAATGTGCCCCTTGACAATTACTTCCCTGTGGTTGAGTCATTAGACTGGATCTCCCATTGCTGCCGCTTAATTATCGTCCTTCACCTGCCAGTCTCAATTCTGTCAAGTGATTTGGTACGTCTTACCTTCCTTAAGTATTGTAATTAGACTAGAGATAGAATTATGCTAATGTCTATTAACCCTCTTAGTAGGGGGGATTTATGTGGGTGACTTATCATTTCCTGCATTCCGGCATTTGATGCTGGATTGGTTGATCATCTGAGTTATCATAGTGTTATCTATTTAAGCATGGCATAATGTATTGGTTCGTTTTGTCCGTTTCTGTTCATGATACATAGATGTAGCCATGGCAATTCTCAGCTTTAACCAATGAGAAACTAATAAACCTATTGTCCTGTATAGTATGTTATCCAGATTATACACTTGTGTGATTCCCTCCGACTGAGATTCAAGCTATTCCAGGCTTAGTAAGGGGTAGATTGTGATGGATTCGATAACACAATGTGTACTTTATTGTTTGCCACACCGTATGTCCAAACCTTTTACACCTAACAGCCTCCTCCACGAGAGGTATGTTGCAAATACTTCTTAATCAATACACTCCTCAGCATACTCCTCTTCCTATAGCTGGCTGTATTAGAGTGGGCGTTCCATATGGCAATGCTTATTATTGTGCATCATCTGTAGCATTGGGAAATAGCGAAAAGAGAAGAAACTGAGCGAGACACAGATAATAGATCTGTGCATATATTATAGCGCTTGTTAAGCTCAACTCTTGAACCTTATTAATGGTAATATACCCCCTCCCCGAGTTATAAATAGAACTAAAGAAACCCTTAGACTTAACTTACCGGCTATACAGGATAAAAAATGGTAATTTGAAATCTAGCTGAACGTGCTCTTATATCTTACTCCTTTTTTGGTAGACATTAAGCATTTATTACTCACTCACTCACCATTTGTAAATGGCACAAAACCCAATGCAATGCAAAACAGATCTGTCATGAAAAGCTACATCACACTGACAATCATGCTGATGAAGTTAGCCATGTTCAGAGAAGATATTGGTGGAAGGTAAGAACTGTTGGACTGTGTACAAGAGGTTATGGAAGTCATCGAGGAAACTGGATGAGGAGAGGATTTTCTCTCAGTTCTAAAATCCTTGGAGAATGGTCGGTTGAGTCTGACAAACCTATGATACATGATAGCATATCAGTAGCTGTGGTTCCCATCACCAGAATTCCTTCTTCTAGCAGACAGATGATATATTAGGTCAAACTATAAGTGGGGCCTAAATAATGCATGTGTTCATGCATGCACTTTATGAAGATCACTTTTTCAATATGAAAGTGTAGAAAGGGAGTTATAGCAAGTTTATCACTCATGCTTTACGGAGATCCTAGCCAATTCTGGCAAATTGCTTTATCTGTTGCAATACTAAAGTAAAGGAGGTCCAAAGTCGCTCAACCAAATCAAGAGCCGCAAAGCACTTTATGGACATCGCTATCTTCACATTGTCTATAGTGAAAACAAACTAATACAGATACAGCAAATATCTCAGGTGTTGGTAGTGACTCTTGGTAGTGGTTATTCCTGGCACTAAAATGGGTGTTTGCCCCATCTTGTGACATATCCTCCAACAATTAAAATGTCATAAGTTGTCAACATATTATACATGTCTGAAACATAGATGTGACCCTTGTCAACTCGCAAGTGACATGGTAATTTAAGGGATGTCAAATTAAATGAGATTTAAGCTGCACTCAATGTGTATATGACGTATTCTCTTTGTGCCAACCTAGGTTTGATGTGGGCAGCCATGCCATCTTGTCAGAAAAGATTTTCTCAGTGTAGGAGAAAACCACACGGGGAAGAAAAATTACCATACTCACTTGCCCACGCAAACACACCTCTCAGTCTCACTTTCAAGTACCCTAATGAAGAAGAGACATGAGATCGCCATCATTGACTAAATAATGATCACCATGGCCAATCTTTCTCCCATGGACAGTTTTGTTAGTTTCCTTTCTCAAGTTGTATCAGATGGGACCGTCTTCCTTCAGATGTCTTCGTCAGTTTGTGGAATATTATTTTCTTTTTGCAATGGGCTGATGAACACGTCTATGCAAATAGATAAGGTGTAATCAATCATAACTGCTTATACATACTTCTGAAGCACGACATAAGTATCATGTTATGTAGAACATAGCTTAATAGCTAAAGGTAAGCTTCTATGATGATTGTGTGTCTCCATATCCCCGAATCTAAAGTCTGAGAAACGTTACAGATTATGAATTTCTCATTTAACTTGCTTCAGCAATAAAGTGAACGTGAGCAATTCCATGTATGCCTCACTCTCTATCATACTCTCTTTCATACAAATGTTCATAATTGAAGGTATATAGCAAGAACTATTGTCTGATTGACACCCAATCCATCTCGCTATGAATTCCTATCTATACGTGTACACCCCCCCCCTACAATGACTGGGGAGTGAAGTGCAGTAAACACCATACCAAACTGCTACGTAGATCTTTGGTATAACTAGGTTTGGTTCCTACCAAATTGGTTTGAATTACATATTTTTGCTTGGTATATTGATGTTCAAACTTTAAGGTTTAACTACTTTCTAGATTTGTAGCATCTAAAAAACGTTTTTCCTAGAAATCAAAATCGTTTCTAGGTATGGCCTGGGGTTGATCCCAGAACCCCTGGATTTGAGAAGCTTCACTCTACAGACTGAGCTATCCAGGCAGTCAGTTTATCTATATTCAAGAGCATAATATATTCTCTTGGATCTTGGTGGAAGGTAGTGAAAATGACATAATGGACCTTTCATACACAAATCTTTGTCAGAATCCATAGCGCAGTGGTAGGAAGCAGGCATTAGATGTGGAAAATCTAGGGTTCAAGGGTTCACCTTGATGGACTTTTTTAACAATGTTTTTCTCTCTTTTTTTTCTTATTTCCCTTTTGCTCTTTGGTAGCAGAAAAACGTAAAAATATCTATGTATCTAGAAAGTAGATAAACCTTAATGTTTGAATGTCCACGTACCAAGCAGAAATATGTAGTTGCACCCAAAATTCTACATAGATATACCTCTTACAACGTCCATATACGAAGTTGTGTTTACTGGGCATAAGGGTCGATCTCAGCCTTTCAAGTTTCATTCAATATTGCAACTAACAAGAGGATGTGCCGCCACAGAGACACAGACCTGGAGAAATGTGGATCTGACAGGGACTGCTTTTCAGCTTATGGATGGATCTCAGAGGGTACAGTTTAGCACCTGGAAGTGTCTGGCCACTAGGGAGTAGGGCTATAAAGTGATGGAATGTTTAGGCTCTTACCGGGATGTGGGGCTGCTCAGTGGTTGACCTTCAAAAGCAAGGGCTTTGCTGTAGACTGACTTATGCATCCGGGGTAGGTTTTAGCTGCATATTTGGTAGAGCGTCAAGGAAGTAGCTTGCAGAATTTAGGAAATGAGGAGTGTTTTGAGGAGGGTAGCCAATAAGGTTGAAGGCAATAAGGGTGAAGGCAACATGATCATATACCACTTGGTAAGTATGGTGTAAAATGAAATGTTGTTAAAAACAACGGAATCGTTGTCCCAAAGTTGCCAGAGATCCATCATTATTTTCACAGAGATTTTTGTTATTTTCACAGAGATGGGGCTTCTTGTAAAAACTACACTTGCTACCTGCTATATAATTATGGTGGTTCACTGTTCAGTTTTACAAGGGTCGATTCCACTGTTATTTTTCAGAATGTATGGAAATTAAGCGTTATGTCTATTATCTGTCACTAGATTAACAAAGTCACTTTTTTATGCCAAGTAGATAGGGACAATTTGTCTCCTATATTGAACAACAAGCCAGATTACAAATCTTAAGATAAGTAATAATTTTATTTGTTTGTATGTGTTCTACTTGATTCTCTTGTTTATTTGTGTCTTCGTTTTCATCTTATATAACCCATATTTCTTGTTTATTTGTGTCTTCGTTCTCATCTTATTTAACCCATATCAAACTATTATGTGCCAATGAAACCTGTTCCCAAATTAGTTTTCTGCATTATTATCACCTTTTTGCGTAGTGAAGCGGTTAATAAACAATTCAGTAAAAAAAAAAAAATTAAAAAAAAAAGGGTCGCCATGCAATTAATCAAATCAGGTCTTTATTACACGATGAGCCCATGTACAAAACGAAATATCGTTATACACTCATTTCACTAAGCTAGTACACTTGCCATCCACTAGGGGCACAGTGTGTATACCTGTACTCCACCCCCAGGCTCCCATAGGCTTACTATAGGAGAAAAGACACCTCTCACAATCATGCCATTTTGTCAGAGAAGATATGCTCTGACCTCCGAGAAAAACTAGATACATATGTGACATGTACTGGGAAAGGGGGTCTTATTGCCCCCTGCACTAAGACCCCTTTTCACAGATCATGTCACAATTATGTCATGTCAGGAAGTGTTATTTAGACTTTTACATGACTTAACATGAGTTGAAATGTGACTAGATTCACATGGGTGGAGGGGGCAGAATAGGGGTGTCAAGTGAGGGCATGGCTCATTAAAACCTACTTAGGCTACCAGATGGGCAGTCATTAATTAGATTGACAGACCTCTATCTTACTCATAACCATATACATGGGTTGAGTTTAACCACAATGTCGACATCAGTCTAATTAAAATGCACTTTTGTCAGGGTATGGTAGACAGTCAATCATCAAAGGACCTGCCCCTTTCTGGTACAGATTTTCACTGCCACCAATGACCGAAGTTTTGAAGACTGACACTAGCGCCCTCTGTAGTATAGGCTTGATGAGCTGAGTGTATCCTGAATTTATCATCTTCAACCTGTGTTAAAACACCATTCCTTGTGGTATTCGAATTCCGTTGACTTATTGGTTTATTTAAGTTAGAACACTGGGTGACAAACCTACCTGTCAGTATGCATGGAATGTTCTATTCTATTCTTATTTCAAGTGTCCCTTATTTGTTGTAGGCTATGCCATTAGGAATAGACCTACATGAACTCTGCACCTTTCAGTGTCAGTAGAGGCCCCATGAGCAGCTCCCCGCCCACACTGAGCATATATTCATGAGCATATTTATATATATAAATGAGCACCCAAGACGCAGGGAGTCATGCAGGGCACAACATAACCTGAGGGTCCGGTCTTTGTAAACTAGCCGCGATTATGCTAGCAAGGGTAACATGTTTTTGTTCTCATTTTACAAATACTATTCAATGTTAAGGAGACCGGATTGAAGGATTCACATCCCACAACAGAACTTATGATTTACAGTGTACTGACAGCAAATATTTGGCATATTACTTCTTCTTAGGATCAAACACAGTGTGAAAACCTTGCAGATGGCGGTGATTAAAAGTGATAACATCTGGGGCTATCTGAGTATTATATATGCTTTAATCTATTGATATAGGCTTCCACCGCACAAACCTATAGAACTCATACTGTATCCAATCTGAATCGTAATACTCGAAATGGCTATTCCCTTCTGTGGTAATGACTATACAGGGAGAGTAAGCTGCTGAGAGCAGGTTGGTTAAAGGTGGAGAGTGAGGAACAGCTCAAGTGGCAGAAAGGTCAACAGATACTAGTGTAGGTGGGTGCATGTGACATGGCTATCCCCTCTCTGTGGTGTACCAAAAAGCTCTCAGGGCTGGGAGTTAATGGTTTCTGTTTGACTGACACACACATACTACACATGGCCTACTATACTGTGGCACAGGTATTTATGGATACCCAAGGAGATTGGGCCGATGTCAGGAATGGACCTTTTTGATCCCAATTATTCTGTCAATAGTGTCCAAAACGGACAAAGGATAGATGCTGGTGCAACGATATACCCAGGTAGCACACAAAAATTTGCCAACATTGGCCCGATGCATCGGGCCAACGTTGGGCCAACGTTGGCTGCCCATTGGGCCTATGTAGGCCCGACCAGTGGCATTTGCCAACCAAATGCCAACATTGGCCCAACGTTGGCAGGACATCGGCAAATGGTCGGCCCGTGGCCAACCATTTGCCGATGCTGATGTTTGCCAACCAAAAGCCAACGTTGGGCCTACGTTGGCATTTGGTTGGCACCGTCGGGCCTATGTAGGCAGGATGGGCAGCCTATGTAAAGCCAATGGTTGGGCCAACGTCAGCCCAACGTTATGCCAATGTCTCTGTGCTACCTGGGTAAGGGCTATGTGTAAGAATACCTAGCCATTAGAGGTATATCTTCATGTAGAACAGTTCATTACATACCAAGTTGAAACTGCCTTCTTAACTCAGTGAGATATACATTATGAAGAGTTATTATGATTCCTAATCAGGGACCTGCACAACGTTTTCTCATAAGTTATTATTATCCATTGATGTAGTAACGTGTGTGATACTGCAGGGACATGTCATTAGAAAAGGAAACTGTGTGGGAGTTTGAACAGGCGGTGGTAAAAATGGATGATGTCTCTGAACCATCTTGGGAAACCTGATGATGGAGCAGGGGAGGAATTACATTACCTTTCTCTGTTTTGTCAACAAAATTGCTCTGCAAATGCATTTTAATCCTCCCTTTGACATGTATAAGACAAGAGAGGGTGAAGGTAAGGAAGTGTGTGTGAATTATGTATGAGATATACTCCCTGGAGTCAAAATGCAATATCATGTATTGGAGCCAAGGGCGAAGCCTGCACCTCCAATACATGATATTGTCTTGAGGCAACAGGAGTATATCTGACAGACACCCCACTTTCATAGACTAAATTTGTACAGTAAGCTTATTAAGGTGTATTTCTCTTATAATGGCCCATGTAGGTTATCTGGTATAACCCTCCTAGGAGGTTATATGATCACCAAACAGATTCCCAGTGTCCTGTCATAGAAATAAAACAGTTCTTAAATCTGCTTGAAGAGTGGAGTCTCCTTTTGAGATTCCTCTATCCAACAAATTAGGAAAGCACCCTCTGCACAACACACAGCTGAGAGACCATGACCACTAAGTGTCTGGTACTTCTGGTTAGTATTGCTGAACTCTAGGTATGAATCATGTACTCTGCAGATGTAATTTTTTAGAGTCAATCTTCTATGTGAAATGCTTATTTTTGTTGGATTTCATACCAAGGGCAAGGATGGTACAGTATAGGATAGGTTACTCCATACAGTCCTATAGTGAAGGCCAACCCCCCTCTACCCCCCCATGAAACTAGGCTACTTTATGTCTTAACTATTGGGCCCTATGTAGGATAAGGGGGTTTATGGAGCTATCATGTATCTTTATGGAAGGGATATCAAATGAAGCAAAGGGACCACCTAATCTAAATAATCCTGCTAAATCCAAAAATGATAGTCTTAATTTATTCTCACACTTTGACTAAAAGTACCTAAAATTGAGGTTAGATGGGGGAAATATTTTAAAAATGTACTAAAGTGATATTGAAAATAATTGGAAATCTTTAAAGATACATCTGAATCAATGTTAGTACCTCAACCCACATACACAAATGATGCCCATCTCTCAATCTGACAAATACTGTGTCTGCGCATTGCTCTGCCTATCCCACATACACCATATCAATTAGTGTACCTATCACTAATCCTGCCTATCTCTTCAATCTAAAACATCAAGAGTTAAACCTAATTATCTCTTAAAATGCTTGGATTCTCATGCTTACCTCTAACCTTACCTTAGCTTATCTGTTCCTTCTTACCATTAGTCTACCTATCCTCAATCTGCCTATCATTCATTTTACCTATCCCTCATGGTGACTATCCCTCAGACCCTATGTTAAAAATGCATTGTTCATCTAAGCCTCAATGGTTAACAGTACATTGCTTATAATGTCTACTATTTTGATCTTACCTATCCTTCATAATTCCTATCATAAAATCTACCTATCCCTCATTGAGCCTATCCCCCAACTGTGCACATCCCTCATATTTGACTTGCATATTGGTCCCTAGCACCATGCTTTCTTTCTTTTATGTTTGCTCATTTTACAAGGTACTGTCTGTGCCTATCCCTTAAACTGCTTATTGTTCATACTACCTATCCCTCTTTCTACCCATTCATTTAAATACCTATCCTTCATGTTTTCTATATAGCTGTCATACATCTACCTATCATTCATGCTGCATATCATTCAGTTTACCTATCCCCCAGTCTGTCTGTTCTTCATAGTGTATATATCCCTTGGTCTGCCTAAACAACTCTCTTTATACCACTCACATTTTGCTCTTTCTTACTAACATTTAGTAGATGTTTAATGAAACATACACCCCCATTGTATTTCAGGGATATGCAGAGGGATATGCATAGCAAACATTAGTGATGTGTAGAATGGAGGATAGGCACAATAGGGAATAGGTATATATCACAAGGCAAGATCTGGAGATAGGTGGATGGAATTGAATACAGTTTTAGATCTATATAGAGAGAGAGCTGGCTAGGTTGAGCTGAGCTGAGATAGGTAAGAAAGTCATATGGAGAGCATGAGGGATAGGTCCTGGTAGTCAAAAGGATGGGTGGCAAGGGGGATATGTAGTATGTGCAATAAGCAGTTTGAGGGATAGGTATAGACAGTACCTAGTAAGATGAGCAAATGTAAAAGAAAGAAAACATGGGTGCTAGGGACCGATATGCAAGTCAAATATGAGGGATGTGCACAGTTGGGGGATAGGCTCAATGAGGGATAGGTAGACTTTATGATAGGAATTATGAAGGATAGGTAAAATCAAAATAGTAGACATTATAAGCAATGTACTGTTAACCATTGAGGCTTAAATAGACAGATGAACAATGCACTTTAAACATGAGGGTCTGAGGGATAGTCACAATGAGGGATAGGTAAAATGAATGATAGGCAGATTGAGGATAGGTACACTATGGGAAAGTGATTACAGAGGAGAATAGGTAAGGTAAGGAGTAAGCTTCAGTATTTAGGCCTTTTGGGAGATAGTCTTACATTGCTCAGGATGCTTTGGATTTAAGAGATAGGTAGTATGAGTGATAGGTAGACTAAGGGATAGGCAGTATGTGGGATAGGCAGAGCAATGCACAGTTAGAGTATTTGTCAGATTGGGAGATAGGTAGACATTTGGACATGTACACCGAGGTGCAAACTCTGGATTACATTTATCTATCTAAAAAGACTTCTAATCATTTCAATATTACTTTTGTACATTTTGAAATATTTTCATCATCAAACTTCATTTTTGGGTACTTTTGGTCAATTTCTGAGAATCATGATCACGCATTCTGGATTCAGCAGGATTTTTTGGTCTGGGTAGTTCCTTCTTCCCCTTTGGTATCACCCTGATAAAGGAATACCACAGCTCCATAAACCACCAAATCCTCTATAGAAATATACACTGAAGCCACAAGGTAGCTTAGTTTCAAGGGGGGGGGTAGAGGGGGTGGCCTGTCACAGTCTACCCATAGACTATACTCTCAGTGACCCCTCCTACTGTGTCCAAGCTCCTTGGTTATAGTTTAAGGGATAACCCAACTGAAATTGTTCTCTATGACTATGTTGCCACATGTACTTTGAAGATTTGTAAGGCCATACTTTGTGGGATTCTGTCATACATGTAATGTTCCACTTCTCAGACTAATCAGGATTTGGCTAATATGCCATGTTTAGTGCATGTTCCATTCAATTATCATTTATCTATTCATTAGCCTAGCCAAGCAAATACCGACCACCTATTAACCTCAGATCAGAAAGCCAGATGTAGTACTTAAGCTATTCGATGACTATCATAATCGCATGGGTACTGATGGTTCAGACAGCAAAGCGTTGGGCTAAAAGTCCTGAGGATGTGGGTGCGAATCCTGTCAAAGGCACAGGGGAATTTGGAGAGAAACGAATCCTGTGCTATATAACCAGGTCCTAGGGGTGTATGAGGAGAGAAGTGGTCTCGGGTATCAAAACAATCTTAAGACGGCATTAAAGTGAGCATGTCTGCCATAGACGAAATATTTCTGCTCAAGAACAAGAGAAATCTGTGACCTGTATGGATTTTATGTTCATCCTGTTGATAAATCAGGTATGTCTGATTGGCTATAAGGGGGGAGGCTCTGTGTTGTGCATAAATGAGCAGTACTCACTGACAGGTTTTACTAAACACTAACAAATGGCTGCCAGGTGGCACTGAGGTAAACAGGAATATTGGGCTGCCCAGTGAAGTGTGTTGTGTTATAATTAGACACTTCATTTTGAGCCACATTGGGCAGTCAGTGGTTGAAACAATATTTTGTTCTATCAGGACCGTGGTTCATTCCCAGGAGTGCCATGTGCATGCTGACACCCCTGTGACTAATGGATCTTATCTCTCCCCAGAATTGTCCCTGGCATGCCCTGCAAGTAGTATATAGGGTAAACTCAGCGCATAGGAACAGCTACTGAAATCGATTTGATCTACTTACGAACCGGAAGTGACCTTTTGACCTTGACCTCTTGACCAATCAGAAGCCAGCATTTGACCATTAGCCACACCCATGACCATATATGGGCATGTGACCTCGTTTTTGAAGCTCTGATTGGCTGAGAGGTGGTTGCCATGGCAACCGTCAAAAATGTGTTGTTGTCATGGCAACGTCACATACTCACCTGACACCTAGTGGATATCATTGGAACTGCTTATAGCTGGGTTTAGTGGAGCCCCCTTATGGTTAAAAAAATACTAGTGATGTAGCGCGCGGATCACCAATCTGCGCAATACTCAAATTGGGCAGCGCTGTTTGTAAATTGCGCAACATCGGCGCCACGCAAAGCTCCAATCTTGCGCAAAGCAGCAATATCGGCCATTCGGCAAGTAGGTCTTGCACTTCAAGTCCTTTTTAAAACTCTAAGCAGGAAAACTTGACAAACCATAGACCAATGTCTGAATAACATAAAAAGCTATCTTCCAAAAATATTAGAAGGATCAATTCTATAAATTTGCTAGAAAATTTATTAGATTCTCGCTCATTTGTACCTGGCGCAAAGAAGAATTGGCGATCGGCGCAGATTGGCGAAATGCGCCTAACAGTGACGCCTTTATGCCTGACACCTAGTGGATGTTATTCGAACTACTTATAGCTGAGTATAGTGGAGCCTCCTTGTCTCATTTTTTCTATTTTCTACCCCTTTGTAACATATGATTTGTGGTGCTAAAACGAATCTCATGTACCAGTACTGTACATGTAACATGTTACTTTCCTTTGCCATCAAGAAATGAAATGTGTAATTAACACAACAGAAACACAACATAGGTTTTTTTTTACCATGTATTTCATTTTTATTTTGTACATATATGCAACAGAAAGAGGTGTTAGCTCTTGTTGATCCATAGTGAATGAAAGGTCAAACCTCAACAGTGGTGTCTTTTAAGTTAGGTGAAACCTCCACTAAAATTCTACATAAAGAACTACGTCGGCACGACCCATGTTGTTTAACATCACAATTAAACTGCGGGGATGTGATATCTTCTTGTATTTCCACACCTTAAGAACTTCAAGGACAGGGTTTTGTACACTTCTGTCAGAGGGAACTGGTGTAAAAACTTAACGCCAATTCCATTCCCAATTCTTTCCAATCTCGTGGCAACTTCTGTGCAAGGTCAACAAACAAAGTTCCTCTGCAGGTATTTCACTATGATCCACCATGTTGTGATATGCCATGAACCATCTGCAGTATTCCACCAAATCATTACATCCTATCTCACTCAGTGCATGTCTTAATACCATCCACAACGCACATTTTTCCTGTAAGAACAAGCTATTGAAGCAATACTAGTTTCACTTTTCATGTACCTCATGAGACTCATTCTCAGTCCTAAATAAACACCTAGCCGAGTGTACTCTGCCATAGGCAGTTTGTTGCTTACTTTCAATAACAATTTATCTGGAAGGTGATCCTCCATGACAGTTGGTAGGTAGGTAGGTTATGATAGGGCAGGAAACATACAAGTGGGTTATATAGGGTAGGTGGGTTAGTGGGATAGCAACTTAGCGAGTGGTGGTGGACAACATGCATGTGTAAACAGTGTTAGTGCATCTGCTTTTCACTAGGTGCCACCACTTTGCACTTTTTAGAAACACCAAATACCGACCACCTATTAACCTCAGATCAGAAAGCCAGATGTAGTACTTAAGCTATTCGATGACTATCATAATCGCATGGGTACTGATGGTTCAGACAGCAAAGCGTTGGGCTAAAAGTCCTGAGGATGTGGGTGCGAATCCTGTCAAAGGCACAGGGGAATTTGGAGAGAAACGAATCCTGTGCTATATAACCAGGTCCTAGGGGTGTATGAGGAGAGAAGTGGTCTCGGGTATCAAAACAATCTTAAGACGGCATTAAAGTGAGCATGTCTGCCATAGACGAAATATTTCTGCTCAAGAACAAGAGAAATCTGTGACCTGTATGGATTTTATGTTCATCCTGTTGATAAATCAGGTATGTCTGATTGGCTATAAGGGGGGAGGCTCTGTGTTGTGCATAAATGAGCAGTACTCACTGACAGGTTTTACTAAACACTAACAAATGGCTGCCAGGTGGCACTGAGGTAAACAGGAATATTGGGCTGCCCAGTGAAGTGTGTTGTGTTATAATTAGACACTTCATTTTGAGCCACATTGGGCAGTCAGTGGTTGAAACAATATTTTGTTCTATCAGGACCGTGGTTCATTCCCAGGAGTGCCATGTGCATGCTGACACCCCTGTGACTAATGGATCTTATCTCTCCCCAGAATTGTCCCTGGCATGCCCTGCAAGTAGTATATAGGGTAAACTCAGCGCATAGGAACAGCTACTGAAATCGATTTGATCTACTTACGAACCGGAAGTGACCTTTTGACCTTGACCTCTTGACCAATCAGAAGCCAGCATTTGACCATTAGCCACACCCATGACCATATATGGGCATGTGACCTCGTTTTTGAAGCTCTGATTGGCTGAGAGGTGGTTGCCATGACAACCGTCAAAAATGTGTTGTTGTCATGGCAACGTCACATACTCACCTGACACCTAGTGGATATCATTGGAACTGCTTATAGCTGGGTTTAGTGGAGCCCCCTTATGGTTAAAAAAATACTAGTGATGTAGCGCGCGGATCACCAATCTGCGCAATACTCAAATTGGGCAGCGCTGTTTGTAAATTGCGCAACATCGGCGCCACGCAAAGCTCCAATCTTGCGCAAAGCAGCAATATCGGCCATTCGGCAAGTAGGTCTTGCACTTCAAGTCCTTTTTAAAACTCTAAGCGGAAAACTTGACAAACCATAGACCAATGTCTGAATAACATAAAAAGCTATCTTCCAAAAATATTAGAAGGATCAATTCTATAAATTTGCTAGAAAATTTATTAGATTCTCGCTCATTTGTACCTGGCGCAAAGAAGAATTGGCGATCGGCGCAGATTGGCGAAATGCGCCTAACAGTGACGCCTTTATGCCTGACACCTAGTGGATGTTATTCGAACTACTTATAGCTGAGTATAGTGGAGCCTCCTTGTCTCATTTTTTCTATTTTCTACCCCTTTGTAACATATGATTTGTGGTGCTAAAACGAATCTCATGTACCAGTACTGTACATGTAACATGTTACTTTCCTTTGCCATCAAGAAATGAAATGTGTAATTAACACAACAGAAACACAACATAGGTTTTTTTTTACCATGTATTTCATTTTTATTTTGTACATATATGCAACAGAAAGAGGTGTTAGCTCTTGTTGATCCATAGTGAATGAAAGGTCAAACCTCAACAGTGGTGTCTTTTAAGTTAGGTGAAACCTCCACTAAAATTCTACATAAAGAACTACGTCGGCACGACCCATGTTGTTTAACGTCACAATTAAACTGCGGGGATGTGATATCTTCTTGTATTTCCACACCTTAAGAACTTCAAGGACAGGGTTTTGTACACTTCTGTCAGAGGGAACTGGTGTAAAAACTTAACGCCAATTCCATTCCCAATTCTTTCCAATCTCGTGGCAACTTCTGTGCAAGGTCAACAAACAAAGTTCCTCTGCAGGTATTTCACTATGATCCACCATGTTGTGATATGCCATGAACCATCTGCAGTATTCCACCAAATCATTACATCCTATCTCACTCAGTGCATGTCTTAATACCATCCACAACGCACATTTTTCCTGTAAGAACAAGCTATTGAAGCAATACTAGTTTCACTTTTCATGTACCCCATGAGACTCATTCTCAGTCCTAAATAAACACCTAGCCGAGTGTACTCTGCCATAGGCAGTTTGTTGCTTACTTTCAATAACAATTTATCTGGAAGGTGATCCTCCATGACAGTTGGTAGGTAGGTAGGTTATGATAGGGCAGGAAACATACAAGTGGGTTATATAGGGTAGGTGGGTTAGTGGGATAGCAACTTAGCGAGTGGTGGTGGACAACATGCATGTGTAAACAGTGTTAGTGCATCTGCTTTTCACTAGGTGCCACCACTTTGCACTTTTTAGAAACACCAACCGCCTAAGCACATAGCATCACGTTTATATGGGAAAAAAGTGGCTTATAGTCCCTATTTCATTTCAAAAATGAAAAATCACAGCTTGTAGCAATAAGATAAATTTGACAAGATACAACAGATGGTTTAGATCGTTCACTTTCTATTTTTCCACTTTAGCGCACACCTTATTTGTGGGTTCTACATAGCCAATGGGTGTATAAGTACGCTTCATCCTAATAGATATCGAGGAGGTCCCTGCCCCATCTGTTATGGTCTGCATGCAGAATCATTGTTACATACAAGCATGACGTCACAGTTGAAAGTGGCTTATAGTCCCTATTTCATTTCAAAAATGAAAAATCACAGCTTGTAGCAATTAGATAAATTTGACAAGATACAACAGATGGTTTAGATCGTTCACTTTCTATTTTTCCACTTTAGCACACACCTTATTTGTGGGTTCTACATGCCCTGCCCCATCTGTTAGTTTTGAGATGAGTGTGGACAAAGTGGTGAGTTCCACGTCAGTTGAATGAAGCTCCATGAACCTTCCATAATGCTCAGCGAGATTGTCTTCAAGTGTAAGATAGCGTAGGGTGTCCATTTGAATTCCTAAAGCAACTCCTATCATTTTCACCTATTTTTAAACAGTGTGAAATCTGTGGGATATTTTGCTTTTTTTTACCATTGTTCTGGTGGCAGTTAGGTAGGTTAGGTAGGTAGGTAAAGTGAGTAGGTAGAGGTAGGTAGGGGTTATATAGGGTAAAGTAGGGTAGGGTAGGGGGTGTGTGTATGTTATACATATGCACGTGTGTGGCGCCCCCTTGCCCCCTTGTTACTTAAGGGGGCCCCCCACCTCATACTTTACCCTACCCCTACCCTACCCTACCTTTTTTACACCTACCTACCCTACCTACTCTACCTAATTTTGTTCTCTCCACCTCCTTTATTCTAGCTTAAACATCAAAAGAAAATTGTTATTCAACCACAAACCAGTGAGCAGCAATGGGTGTGTGTGGGGTCACGGTAGTGGTGGTGGTGGTGGGGAGTATGTTATGATAAGGGTTATGCGTGCCATGGTAGAGTGCAGCATGTAAAAGGTTAATTGGAAAATGTTGATAGGGTCATTTATTTTTGTAACATTGCGGTGGGGAGAATGTTATGATGTAGGGGAGGGGGTAAACTCTGTCACCTTTTTCATTTGATCCTTACACCTGAAAGCAAAATTTGTTTATTATTATAGAAGCACCATTGTTCTGGTGGTAGTTAGGTAGGTTAGGTAGGTAGGTAAAGTGAGTAGGTAGAGGTAGGTAGGGGTTATATAGGGTAAAGCAGGGTAGGGTAGGGTAGGGTATGGGGTGTGTGTATGTTATACATACGCGCATGTGTGTGGCACCCCCTTGCCCCCTTGTTACTTAAGGGGAGCCCCCACCTCATACTTTACCCTTCCCCACCCTACCCTACTTTACCCCTACCCTACCCTACCTTTTTTACACCTACCTACCCTACCTACTCTACCTAATTTTTTTCTCTCCCCACTCCTTTAATCTAGCTTAAAAATTAAAAATTGTTTGTTATTCAACCACCAACCAGTGAGCAGCAATAGGTGTGTGTGGGGTCACGGTAGTGGTGGTGGTGGTGGGGAAAATGTTATGATGAGGGTTATGCGTGCCATGGTAGAGTGCAGCATGTAAAAGGTTAATTGGAACATGTTGATAGGGTCATTTATTTTTGTAACATTGCGGTGGGGAGAATGTTATGATGTAGGGGAGGGGGTAAACTTTGTCACCTTTTTCTTTTGATCCTTACACCTGAAAGCAAAATTTGTTTATTATTATACAAGCACAGAGCAGTATCCAGTGGTTCATGCTGGCGAATTGTGGTGGGAGAATTTTATGATGAGTGGGACTGGAGGATTTCCTTTGATCCTAAAACATATGGCATGCTTGCCATGGCAGAGTGTACCATGTAAAAGGCTAATTGAAACATGTTGATAGGCTCATTCATGGAGAATGTAATGATAAAGGAACCGGGAGGTGAAATGCAACACCTCTGTTTTTATCCTGAAGCATGTGGCATAGGCATGGCTTCTCAGATCCTTTTTTCAGTTTATACATGAAATCATTTATTACGCAAACAGGGTGTAATCCATAAATTTGAACATGTTAATAATGATGAGTAAGCCGGGAGGAGGTAAAAGTTAACCACCTTTCATGGTCAAATCTTACACCTGTCTTTTTTTTCATCCTGGAGCGGCAGAGAATGTTAATGATGAGTGAAACTGGCAGGAATAGGGGAAAAAAAAAGTAAAATCCAATGTTTGGCTTTGATCCTTAAGAACAAGTATTATTAGAATGCTGCTTTTGCTGCTTCTGCTGCATGCTCAATGGTGGTGGTGGTGGGGCTGCTGCTGCTGCATGCCACATGCTGCATGCTGGTGGTGCTAGTGGTGCATGCTGCTGCCGCTGCTGCCGCTTTTGACCCTGGAGTATGTAGCACAGGTGGCGTGGACAGCGTGTAACATGTAAACAGGGTGTAAAACTGCTAATTTGAACATGATGATATGGGAGCTTAACGGTGTGATGGTGTGGTGGGAAAATGTTATGATGATGATGATGATGATGATTACACTTGTAGTTTGGTAAAAATAAAAAATAAATCTGTCTTTTTTATTGTTCCTGGGGGAAAAGGTGTCAATGCCAGTGGTGCAGCATGGGTGAAAACTAACTACTAGTTTTCAACATGTTGATGGAAGACGTTTTTTTAATAACCTTACCATAACCTTAGCGTGCAGTACGGAGCCAACACCATAAAGTTGACATACACGGAGGGCCCGCCATAGAGTTAATATAGCGGCAAAAAATGCAGCGGGCATCGTAGACTTAACATTGCAAAGAAGGTGTGGTGGAGGAATTTTATGATTGAGTAGGACTAAAGGTAGGGGGGGTAAAATCCGACGACTGGCTTTGATCCTGGAACACAGCTGTCTTTTGATCTCCTGGAGCATGTAGCATGGATGGTCGTGAACAGCTTGTAACATGAAAACAACATGTAAACTGCTAATTTGTACATGGTGATATGCAAAATGCAGGGGTTTATTGTTTTTAATGGTGTGGTAAAGAGAGTGTTATTATGAGTAAGTGAAATGATGCTGTATCACGCCTGTTTAAGTGCATGCCTGCTTTTACCACCCTTCATATTAGCTCAAACATAAAAACAAAGAAACGTTTATTATACAAGCACGGACAGATGGCAATGGCACTGGTGCAGCATGTAAACAGGGTGGGGTGTAGACTACTAGTTTTCAACATGCTGATGGTTTTTTAATTGTGTCCCATGTAAAAAGATTTTCTTTTTTCAAAAATGGCAAGCGAAAAAATGTAAATTTAACCTGCGGAAAAGTGCTTTACACTGACATGGAAAATAGTCAATTTGAAGAAAAGTCATGGAGTATGTGGAAACTTAGCGTTTAAAACCCCATGAGAAATTTTTGAAAAAAAACTGTGCTGTTAAACTCGCTTTTTTTTTTAAACAAAAATTTAAAAAAAAACTTATTCTTTGTTAAATTGGCGTGTTTTTACTTTTTGCCAACAGGTAAAAAAACCCAAGAGGTTTTTCTTGTCTTTTTTCTTCAGTAAGGGGTAAAGTGGTTAACAGGATAAGCTGTGACAACTTTACAACCTTCAGCGGATATTTGAGTTACCACCCTCACTATATGACAACAGCCTAGTGAGCAGTGGCCAATTTCAGTTCTGAACACCCTTTCGTAAACGATTCTGTTTGGGACAAGGGGGCATAATGTGATTTTGTCCGCCTGAAATAGCGTTGTTTTTATCAACGTTTCTACCAAAGTGGGATCAATAAATACTGAATTTCCATCCTTTGAACCTTTTTTTAGAAACAAAGTTTTCTGTCTTTCGCACGTGAAAGAGATTGAGGATGCGCAGGGTATGGCATGACATCTCATAATGTGCATTACAACATTATGAGTAAGCTCAATCCCTGCTAACTGCCAATTTTTACTTTTTGTTATCAATTTTGTTTTATGGATGGGCAAAAGGAGTGTTTGCCGTCCTTTATCAAAGGTGCAGTGTTGTTTTGAAGGAAACACTCTCTAAAATTCAAATTGGGAGGAATAAACGCATCTGAAGGATAATGTTCAGGACAATACCGCCACAGTTGAAACAGCTTACCTTGTTCTACACCACCCCTTATGTCTGAAATAAAAACCTCCGTTTCTCTTTTGTGAGAAGTGGATAAGCTCAGAGGTAATAAAGCAGGAGTCATGAGAGGCTCTTGTCTAAAGTCAGTGAACCTTGCACCATCAATGGTCACAGTGGTAACTCAGTGGTCAGTTTGACAGGGGGTGGGGGTAATGGATACTGGAGAAAAGGGGTCGAAGGAAAAAAGCTGCTAAACGCACTGCACACTGTGGCAACTTGGCGTGCAGTCTAACATAAACAAAACTGGGTTGAATATATAGGCTCATTAGGCTGCTGCTGGAGGGAGGTAGGGGAAAAAGTAGGGTTTATAAGGAGTGGTGACCAGCTCACTGACCATCACACAAGCGCTTTTAGTGCTACTGCTGCTGCTGCAACCACACCTACCACAGTTTCACTACACTGCCACCAGCATCTCCAGTCATGTTGAGCAAACTGAAAACGAGAGGTAGAAGGGTACCACCTATTAAACTACAGCTCTCTTCTACAGAAGGCTTTCTCTCCACATCTTTTTATAATATAACAGTGGACGATTGCCGTGCCAAGGGAGCAACACCACCCTCTTACTCACCACTCACCGGGATAAAACTCCAGTGAATGGGACAGTGGGGAAAATGCCAAGTCTTATTTTCACGTACGTGAGTTTCTTCAGCACTACAAGAACCCTAATGCCCCCACAGACCTAACTGGAGTTGCGGCAACAGCATCGCTGCGGGCACTATCATCATCACCACCACCATCACCTGGAGACATTGTTAGCAACTCGCTAACATCAACAAAAGAGGAGAAAAAGGAGGAGGTGGAAAAAAAGGCAGTGGAGGTGGTGGCAGGTGTTGTTTCACCCCCACTATTGACTGATGAGAAAACTTCTTCCACCAACTCGAGCAAGTAGAAAGGGACAGGGTCAGGAACAGGGCCAGGGACTGGTTTTAAACCAGTGGAAAAAAAGAAAGGACCTCTAAAGCAGCAGCAGCAGCACCACCACCACCACCACCACCACTGGCACCAAGACCGCTACACCTTTGGTCTGTAGGCGAAAATGAGAGCATCAAATTAACTTTCAAGAAATATTAAACCTGTGAAAAAGGTGAGCAGGCAAAATATCACATCCGCTCCTAACCAAATTTTCTACCCCGAAGGGCACACGCATAGAGTTGTACAAGAAGCCCAACATGAAAGGTCTGGCCATTCGCTCCTACATAGATAGACCCCTTGAAAGTGTGTTAACCTTTCACCTCCCCAGGTCAGACGACTCATCAACAAAGGTCGAACTCTCCTAAAGCACTACCAAGATATTTTACTCCAAGCCTACCAGGGAGCACTAGCTGTTTCTAACCCTATAGAGGATTTGGACATCTCCACTGATGCACCTTCTTCACGCCCTGTTTCTGTTCTAGTAAACCTTTAGCTTTTTTGAGGGTATGAATCTCCATAAATCAATCTACTAGCTGACATTATTTTTTTTTCTATTTAGAATATAATTTTAGTCGCCATGGCAACACATTTATCTGAAAACCCTTATTTAGGCCTTGTTTTGTATTCAAAACATTCCAATTACATTCCAACTATACAGGAAGTGCCAGGAAACTTTGTCTTTCTAGCTCCCCTAGTGGCCAAATCCAGTACTAAATATTCCGCAGGGAGGGCCCTTTCCCCTCATCTGCCATTTTTTGTAAAAAGGTTTTAGTAAAAATTAAGGTTAAGGTTGTGTTCAATCATGTATCCTGTGTGGAAAAAAAAAGTAAAAAAGTAAAAAAGTGAAAAGGAAAAAAGGGAAAAAAGTAAAAAAGCGAAAAAGTAAAAAGTAAAAATTGCATAGTTTAAGGTTGTATTCTGTCATGTGTATACTGTATGAAAGGTTGTGTTCTTTCATGTATCCTTTGTGAAAAAAAGTAAAAAAAAGTAAAAAGTAAAAATTACATAGTTTAAGGATGTATACTGTGTGGAAAAATAAAAAAAAGAAAAGTAATTGTGTAAAACAGTAAAATTTTACTAAAAGATGTTAAGGTTGTATTCTATCATGCATCCTGTGTGAAATTCTGTCATGTGTATATATACTGTGTGAAAAAAAGGGGGGATAAACAATCCCCAAAAAAAAACAGGCGCGAGAAACAAAAAAGAAAAGTGATTTTGTAAAACAGTTCAGTTCTTTTTCTTTTGCATCAACTTCACCAGACAAGAGAGTTTTTCCCCTTATCTGGTCTTTGGTAGTGTTTTAGCTAAGCAGGCACCATAATGTCTGAACCTCCTTTTGAATTTTATATGCGCGATCTCATTTACAGTCGAGCACGACATACGGTAAACCTTCCGCAATTACTCCAGGCAATATAAGTAGTGTGTTATGTGGATGTGAAGAAAACTTTTTCTGGGAAGCAATTCCTGCAGACAACATTCAATATTTTAGAGGAGCTGAACCAGACCACTGTTTAAATAGTGTTAATATGTGCAAGTTCTTTAATGTGACTTTTTGGGATGCTTTTGCCTTTTGCATTGACTACTGTAAACTTAACAATGTTACATTACAGACAAAGGACTAGTGTATTGGAGTATATCAATTACACACTAAAGAGACATGTCCACGACACTATACCAGGTACACACTAGGCAGTGTGCAGCATACCTTTAGGAACTAAAAATTTACCCCAAATTGGGTGTATTATGCCAGTGTAAAAGTAATCTAAACATTGGCAAAATATGTGAAACCATATGTTTCACCTGTCTACAATGCACCTTGGAACTTTCAACTTGGTTGGGGTAAAAAGTCATTTTTCATTCGAACTAATTTTCAAGGAAGGCTACCTTTCGGGGCTTTTAGCTTCAGTGAAAAACAACTCTGTCTACTTTCTGGCTCAGGCATTGCTTGAACCTGCTATTGCAAACATAGCTAGAATCTGTAGCACATGTCATTGTTATTTTAATACCTGGAATGAAAGCTTAAAGTCAATGCATTGGACAAGAGCTAAATCACTAGCTGCAAATACCTCTTTCTTGTCGTAACGGTTAGATTGCATCAAACATCAATATGGGGAAAGAAATAAGTTTATGTCATGTCTCCCCTAAAATTCCATGGGTATTACACAAATGTCAACCACCAATCAAAGCTTAAGAAATAGGTCATGTATAAAGTATCCAACAAGCAATCAGGGCTAAAAAAACTGGAGTTAAAAGTTACATGGATATTCCATGTCACTTTCTAACCACAAGGCTGCTCCATTGAACCCAGCTATGAGCAGTACCAATAATGTCCACTAGGTGTCAGGCATAAGGGGGCCACTAGTTGTTTTTTTTAACCACAAGTGGTCTCCACTAAACCCATCTATGAGCAGTTCCAATAATATCCCTAGGTGTTGCCATGGCAACACAGTTTATGTATTTTTGCCATGGTAAGCACCTCTCAGGCAATCATAGCTCGAGAAACGAGGTTATGACCATTGGTGTGATCATGTGATCATCATGTGATGACATCATAGCTCTCAGCCAATCAGAGCTCGAGGTTACATGTCCATATATATGGTCACTTCCAGTCTCGAAAGTAAGTCACTTCTGGTTCGTAAGTAGGTCAAATCGATTTCAGCAGCTGTTCCTGTGCGCTGAGTTTGCCCCTATACTACTCCTGCAGCTTGAAAGTATGGTATGGTACCTACATAAATTTTGCAAGATATTCCGAGATCAGAGCTGTCATTGACACAGATCCACATAACCCCACCTTTAAGGTGGATGGCGGTCTTTTAAAACATGATTACTACACAGGTCTCTATGTAAGCTAAGCTATGTAAAAAGGAGGCTTATGGACCTTTAGCACTAGCAGATTCTGTGGCAACTCTGTAAGCCCTTTGTTTCCTGGTCAGGAGATCCTGCCATCAAACCCTGCCTGGGCATCATGTACTTATTTTTATAAGTAATTGTTCATTGTCAGTAAAAGATGAAATAAAAAAATTAACAACCCTAACTTAAGTGTCTGAATGATAGACAAACATGAAAGAAACATTGAAAAAAAAAATTTCTTGGAAACTAGAGAACCCCTTTCCAAACAAATATCTATGTTTGAAAAAGGCTCTTCAAAAGTTGCCACGGCAAGGAGTTGAACCAATCATCTCTTGATAATAATAAAGTTCAGCACACTACCACTGCGCCATTAGGACTGTGCTGATGGGTTCTCTTGAATCCTCTAATTGCCTGCCCTCACTCTTACTGTGATAGAACTCTCAGGAGACACACCTTCTGATACCATTACATAGTATGTCTCCATATCTTCCTCATCTATAAAAACAACCATTGAAGTACAATTATATAGTAATGTACCATAAACATCTCGCATCTAACCTATCCTTATTTATCCCCCTGGTTCAGTATACTGCAGAATCTATCTAAGTGCAACCAGTGTACTGGTGTATGTGGCCACCACATCAGAAGAAAACAAACTCCACACACAAAGCAGACAAATATTTGAAGGCACTCTCATCATGCAAGTTAATTTGTACGATCAGATTCCTTCATGCTATGTTATATATATACATATATATATATATATATATATATATATATATATATATATATATATATATATATGGGTAATTTCAGATTTAGGGGTCTCAACTTTCGCTACTTATGTCACAGTGCTGAAGAAAATCTCCCAGGGCAAATTAACAAAATTAGAAGTTACAGATCGATAGCAGACACTGTGATCTAAAAGTACTTTTTTTAATTAACGAATTTGGATGATTTTTAGTGGTTTTACCCCTAAAAGATCACTAAAATTACACTTTTCACAATGTCACACACAGGTTTTTCATGTAGGATCTAGTAAAATTCAATGCACACTAAGGTTGAGAGTCTAGCATCTATCTCTATTATTCATATTAGGCTATCAGATGAGTCAGACAAAATTATAGTGGATAGGGATGAAGGCATAATTTGTGATTTCTGAGGATTATTATACATATCTCTAAATTTATGGCAATGTAAGATCCGGCAACATGGCCATAACTTCTTTGGTTTAAGTGCAAAATGCTTCTAATTTCACCAGTAATCTGGCCAGTATGAACCCTCTACCCATACTGAATATCAAAAACCTCCCCCAATTGCTCTGCTGTATATAGTACATTATGAGGCTGAAAATATGGTGTGGACTATGCACTTGCCGGATCTTACACAAAAAAGGTCTTCAGTAAATGCTACAGAGGAAAATAATGGTGTAACTTTGATACTAAACTATGAAGTATAATTGATATTAAGGTCATAATTTGTCATTATGCAAAAATTGTTTGATATAGCTAAGATATTTGAGGCAGGAGGTGAGCATGAAAAGTGGTTGTTTTATCACTATTTTAACATGGCTACTTTGCTTGAAAGTTGAGACCCTAAAAATAAAAATTGCCCATATATATATATATATATATATATATATATATATATATATATATATATATATATAAAAACATGAGTTGGTCTGATATTGACATTGTCAACATGATATAGCAAGACTAATGTGTCCTTAATACTGTCACTGTCACAACCTGGGCATATTCACCATCATTCCCAGCATTGTGTTTGGGAGTACTTACAGGTGCATCATATAGAACTGGAAACGGGTAGATCAATGAAGAGGGAATCTAGTGGTCAGAAATATTACCTGGGGTGGCATCACACTTGCCACCTCGAGTCATTCTCCATGCAGAGGTTGTGGAGAGAAGGGTAGCAATTAAAGTGTGAGTAAGTGTAGTCCCCACTCTGCTTTGTGCCCATTGGATTTAGTGCTGAATGCAAAGTACCCACTCTGCTTTGAGGCTACTGTCAAGCACTGG
The DNA here is from genome assembly GCA_949317995.1 of Acholoe squamosa. Taxonomy (NCBI): domain Eukaryota; kingdom Metazoa; phylum Annelida; class Polychaeta; order Phyllodocida; family Polynoidae; genus Acholoe; species Acholoe squamosa. The sequence goes on along the minus strand of OX439040.1, from coordinate 37,247,083 downwards.
ACACCAATATGGTGGCTGCAAGAGTGACGGACCCTATATAATCTTAGCTTCATTCTCCTACCCGATTTCTAGATCCAGTTCTGGCCGTTGGGTGGCATGGTGTGCTGATGATACGGCATATATTGGGACATGATTATAGTTATAAGCTTTCTGAAACTTGGTTTAATCATCTTAAGTAAAACGACTTTGTTTAGGAAAGTAGTAAAGTGATAATATATAGTCATGCTTCAGAAGAATTCTGATTAACTTAAAACCATGTAGTGTGTGGGAGTTTGTAGCAGGTGCTGATAAATAATTAAGTAGGATGCTTGATTAAGTAGACGGGGTTTACCCCATGGTACTACAATCCAGTTTTGCTGATCCTGCAAAAACATCTCATGAGTTGCTATGCTTTTAAAGCCATAGATAAACATTCATTGCTTAAATGGCCATAAGATGAAAGGTAACTATACAACATCAATTCCATCAAGATATACGGAGCTCCTATGTTAAACCTATGGAGCTTCCGTATTTCACTCTTATCAATTAATAAATTGAGATGTTAGGGAGTGGTCATTTTTGAATAAGGGGGGGGGGGTTAGCTCCAGGGTTATAGTTAGGTAAGGGAGTAGGGATTATCTGGATGAAGGTAGACTGTAATTAGCATTGACATTGGTTACATTCACTGTTTACAACCATTGCCCTCAAAATATACTCTTTCCTGCATACTGCACAGTATTATCATATCATACAGCCCCATGTGAGCCCATCAGCTTCCAGTACAGTGGAAACCCCATGAGCAGCTGAACGAGCACCTATGAGCAATATGTTCTAACCTCTAGGGTATAGGGAGCCTAGTCACATAGGGTGCAAGACAGGGACCAACACAGCCCAGCCCCTGTCAACAGGCCATCATTATGCAATGGAGTGTCACGTCCCCCACCCACTCACACCTTTGACATTCTGTTTCCCCATGGTATGGGCGGTCACATACCCTCACCAAGCAGATGAACCTTGGCGTGCATTGCATTTCAGACATTGTTACCTAAAGAGAAAACTGCGTGGTCGATGGCTGAATTGGTATCCATGGATTGATTTGCAACTTAGGAAAAATAGATAAAAATAGAATTTTGTAAAGGCCTTTAACTTATACCTCCTGTTCCTATAATATGTGAGATAACCCTAGCTTATTGGGTTATGGCATGTGTAAATGTTATCTTACTTCATAAGATGACCAAGTGTCATCGATCATCTCATCCATTAGGATGACCCAAAGTGTATGAAGTGCCTGTAGATAAATGATATCAATATTCTATAGATCCACTCTCTTAACAGTGGTGGGAACATCATATATGCCAATTAGCCATTTGAGAGTAGCAAGTGGTGTTTCCGAGATGATACCCCATGAAGTTATATGGCCACAATTCAACCTCTTCTACGACTGCTAGTTTGGCGAATGAGTGAGATATATACAACAATAGGTTATTTCAGAAGATGTCACTGCGACTAACAGGTCCTTCGATTTGAAGTCATCTTTTAGTCATGTGTAATCATAGGAAATAAACCTCTAAATATGACCTTGGAATTGAACATCATGAAGGAGATACACCTGGATTTTGCAAGCCATGACCTGACTTCATGCCAATACCATGAGTATTTCTCAACAGAAAAGATATTTAGGTGGTGTAAATCTCGGGAACTTGCTGTGTCTTGAGAAGGATGGGAGATTCTCAAGAGGCACACAAGTCATATGGGCTCTTTGTTGTAAGAGTCACATTTTCATGTTCACAACCCGAGTGGTCTCGTGCAAAGAGCGGGGTTAGGGTCAAAAAGGGTGCCATGAGTGTCATTCTTGTAAGAACCACAGTTCCACCACTTATGTGTGCATGAGCAAAGTTCTCAGAGGAATCACAGTCACGATACAGGAAGGTTCTCAGTTCATTCAATAATGCCATGGAGCAGACAGTGTCTACATTTATATGAAGAGAAGGGAGGACCTCGAGCATTCTGTGGAATAACCTCCTGTCTTGTGAGTCGCATATACCAGAAGCAGAAGGTCAAGAGAAAATAGCTAGACAGGTGTGCTTCACACTGCTATCCCTCCAAAAATAATGTACCAAAAGGCTGAGAGTAAAAGTTCCAGTTAAAATTTATGGTTGCAGAGACATATTTGCTCACTGTTTAACTGAATACCATATTTCTATGACCATAAAGAGATATTCCTACTTAAATCAGAGTGGCTAGATGAAAAGCAACCCATCATCTCCTTTTTAATCTCTACAAATCGGCAGTGATTTCTTTTCTCCTATTCTGTGTCCTACCTGTTCACCTCTGTTGGAGCTGGGGGGTTATGGACGAGGGTTCAGGGGTTCAGGGCTGTGGATGGATAACTCTAGATCAAGGGTCAGAGGTGTGAGGATGGTACTGCTATCCCTCCGAAAATAATGTATCAAAAGGCTGAGAGTAAAGGATCCAGTTAAATTTTATGGTTGCAAAGACATATTTGCTCACTGTTTAACTGAATACCACATTTCCATGACCTTAAACAGATATTCCTACTTAAATCAGAGTGGCTAGATGAAAATCAACCCATCATCTCCTTTTTAATCTCTACAAATCGGCAGTGATTTATTTTCTCCTATTCTGTGTCCTATCTGTTCACGTCCGTTAGGGGTTCAGGGGTTGACGGCTGTGGATGGATGACTCTAGATTAAGGGTCAGAGGTGTGAGGATGGCCTTTGTAGAGAGACAGGAGGTCAAATGACATTGAAGAAGCCACTTGGTGTGGTCTGGAAATTTGTTGGCTGTATTGCTCAGAGGTTGGCTGTATAACTGGTAAACATCAAACCTTTTCTAATGCATAGTAAACAGGTAGATATCAGACTTTACACTGTATAACACATAAAGTCCAGCCCAAATTGGTACCTATACCTCTTCCTATATGTACACATTTCAGATGTAAGTAGTAAAGAAATATGGCATATTGAGTTGGCCAAAAACCACCTGCTATCACCCTGATCAGCTATGTTGGTTCCTTAGCCACAGCATTGATTAATTCCCCCCTGAAACTGCATTCTGACTCTCATTTATTTCTTATGTATTTCAACAGGCCTCCTGTTTCTATTCAGCTTCAATGATACCATTTAGAGTGAGTGAATGAGTGAGTAATAGAACTACATTACACAATTTCACAGAGGAATGTGTTGGCACCTGCACATAATGTGCAGCACACACATCTGAGGGGATGGAAAAGAGTAGACCTTTTTAAGTGGGCTAGGAAAGCCCGATATCATTCAGAAGATGGGCAAAGGATGCTGCTTGTGTCATTCTATTCGGACATGTAATTCATCAGGAAGATCTAATTGGTGAATACAGCTCAAATTTCAAATCATCTCATAGAGTGAAGATGTGCACCTGATTTGTGTTGACCTAGAATCTATAAGTCATTACCTACGTCAATGTTCGCACGGTTATCAATTATCATGAATGTTTTGTGTCAGTTGAAGATCGCTCCAACCCAGTAGGTATCATTTTTTCCCCAAAATAATCATGTTTTTCTCACTTCTTCCTTCTAAAGCTGTCTCACAATAAAGCCTATGTTTTGGTTGATACTGAAGAACAGGTTCAGACAAAACAATACAATGTTATGGTAAAATTGACATGTAGCACTTTTATTGAGTCAGAAGAGGTTAGAATACTGTTGTATTACAGCTCAGGAAGGTTGTTCACAAAGTCGAAGAGAGTGAAAATTCATGAAGAGTATGAAAGAACCGCAAAAGAAAAGTTGAAAGGCCAAAAAGAGAAAAATATCTGAAAGGCCCATTGTACAGAGGAATGATGGCCTGGGAGGACTTGGATCACACCTTGCAACATCTTGAAATTTTAGACTTATTTAAACAGAAAATTGAGCATAGTATTAGGTGATTGTCATGTAGGGGCCAGCTCTGGCTGTAAGTCCATGGCGGTAGGCCATCTGCCCCGTTCCGGTTGCACCAGCCCTCAGGGGCTGGTCAGCTGGTATAAGCTGCCCCCCTTGTGTATTATACCGATCCAGATGTAGGTGGAAGGTAGAGAACGTCAGGTCTGGGGAAGTAGCTCAGAGGAAGAGCTTCCGCTTCGAAGTTGGAGGGTCCCGGGTTCGAGTCCCGGTTTCTCCAAAGACGTTTTCCGCCGACCTCTACACTGGTGGAGAAACCGAGTTGGTCCTGACCCGTGTGAGGGGGGACTAGAGAACTCGGTACCTGGACTGGTATGACACAGTTAACGCTTCAACCTGCTAGGGGTAAACTAGTCACCTGCTGGAGGTTGGGTTGGAGGAGTAGGGTTGGCTGAAGCTGGTGGGGAGGAGTGTAGGGGCCAGCTCTGGCTGTGAGTCCATGGCGGTATGCTATCTGGCCCCGTTCCGGGTGTACCAGCCTAGCCACCTGGCACCTGGTGGTAGCTGCCCCTATGTGTGTCATACCAATCCAGGTGTAGGTGCCTGGAACGGTATAATACAGATACGCTTCGACCCTGGCAGTACTGTGTACTGGTAGGTCAACTGGGAAGTCAGGAGTGCCTCACACTGCTTGATAAAGCCCAATCGATCTGGTTGGGAGGAATGCTTGGTGCTGGTTGGCCATGGTTGAAGCTGGTTGGGAGGAGTGTAGGGGCCAGCTCTGGCTGTAAGTCCATGGCGGTAGGCCATCTGCCCCGTTCCGGTTGCACCAGCCCTCAGGGGCTGGTCAGCTGGTATAAGCTGCCCCCCTTGTGTATTATACCGATCCAGATGTAGGTGGAAGGTAGAGAACGTCAGGTCTGGGGAAGTAGCTCAGAGGAAGAGCTTCCGCTTCGAAGTTGGAGGGTCCCGGGTTCGAGTCCCGGTTTCTCCAAAGACGTTTTCCGCCGACCTCTACAGTCATATTGAAAGCCTTGCTCCCTGACGTTTCCTCAAAACTTATGACTGAAAAGACTCCGAAGTGAATATATAAATATGGCTGGGCGACCTAAATAAATAAAAAAAAACTACTACATATTCTTTTAGATGATTCAGTATGAAAATCCTGATTGAACTCTATGATATTATGTTTAGACATGTTGTATGTACCTGTACATATTTACTGACTGTTAAGGTAGAACGTGTTACCTTTCCTACATGAGTTTCGGTCAATAAACATTGTTAAAAAAAACACAGGCCTACATTAACAGGCACTTCAAGCCTGAATGTGATGGTCAGAATGTGTTCCCAAAATTGTTTGCTATTACCAAAATACTTATCTGCCATATTGATTAAATGAAAGTTATTGTTCTTATTTTTTGCAGGTTGTCTGTGACTCTGAAGAGAATATAACTCATATCAACTCTGCATTGCCTGGAAGTGGTGGGGATGGCCATGCATTTAACCTAAGCTCCTTCAGGGATTAGGGGAACAATGGGGTTCTCAATCCCTTTTATCTGCTAGCAGACACAGAGTAGGTTGCCTCAAAAAAGTACTCTTTATAATCTAAATAAATAAGTCCATAAAAATATAGAAGTTGATAATAAATTAAAATACTTACAAAATACAAAAAAAAAAGAAAAAGAATGAACCATGTTATTCTTTATTTTCAAAGGTATCCATGTTCTACAATATGTTCACTGCCTTGAGGGTGGAAGTAGACCAACATGACCAAGCCTACAAAGCCTGGCATAGGACACACAGGTCAAAAGTGGAGAGGTGCATTGGAAAACTAAAGATCCGATTTAGGTTAATATTAAGCAATTTATTTATTCCAATTTCAATTATTTTTTTATATTACAGTTTTGTTTATATAGTTGGGTATGATTTCTTAAAGCAATTCACATTGGATAATAACGTACACTAGAAAATAGCATATAGGTAATATACATGAAAATTGTTTGTAATTAAAAAGGACTTCTTTCCCTTTACAGGGCTTTGGATGCACACAAAGGGTTACTCTACCATACCCCCAGAAAGCAGCAAGATTAATAATAGCTGCTGCATGTCTCCATAATATTGCTCAAGGGGAGGGAGATGGCGATGACATAGATATTGATGAAGACAACGACAATCCACCTCCTGCTGCCCAAAACCCACTTGCTGCAAATGTGCCCAACCCTAACATTCCAGACAATGATCCAGCGGCAAGGAATGCCTTCATCAACGCTCATTTCTAGAAAATTAGTTCTCGCATGATATAATGAATAAAAGTATATATGAATGTTACTTTCTTCCTTTGACCTCAATTTGTATGGGAAATAATATACAAAACCTAATAAAGAGTATAGGAATTAACATGGCTTTATATAGAGAATATTGCCAAAATATAGATAAAAATAATTTGGGGAACTTCTACATCATATCTATTATTAAAAAAAATTCAGAGTAATTTTGACAGTGAAAATCACATTCCTACTTGTATACAAAGCAACTATTTTAAGTATAGAACGATGTAACTTGCTAAAAACCACAACTTTGTGGTATATAAGTCCAATTTCAAATATAGAAAGATGATCTTGTTTTTACTTTTAAAAATCAAGCTTTGTAATTTTCTCAAAAGAGTGAGAAAAACCCCTCTATTGAAATTAAATCACTGCCAAAATATGGAGAAAATTATCAGCAAGTGGCATCTCCGTATACATTAGATTACAATTGGGAAGGAACAAATGTGATTTTTTACTAAGCCAATAACCAGTGAGTGGGGGGCTAAAGTTCCAGTTAACATGTTCTTTGATAAATAATTCTCTGCCAATCCACTAGGTGTCATCTCTTATCCGTAAAGTTTTGCACTTTGGTAATAAGAGTACCTGTAAAGATGTGGTAAAAAAACCAATGTACTCTAAAATGAACTACAGAAATGATTTTTAATAGTATTGTTGATTAGAACTACTTCACACAGATATTGACTTATTATATTAATATATGGACAGTCTATTTAAAAAGCCATGAAAGTTGATATCAATTGAATCCACAAAATTTAAGTCTGAATAGAAAATGTGACTTTATTTCACAAAATCCTTTTTTTTTACATTTCTTTTGATAGATGTGTTCTTTTTGGAAAAACGATTTACTTTATCTCGTAGAACATTTAAGATGAATCAGTTGTGCAAAAACTTTGAATAGTTTGGCTTGTTCATTCTGTTGGGGTTCCATGGCCCCGTAACACAATCATCGTATGGTAGTTCCTCGTCTTCGGCAACCATGGGCGATCCATCAACCCCAGGAACACCTACAGAAAAAGTAAAAATGATATTACAATATAGCGAAAGAAATATGTGATATTAATTAGAATGAAATCCCTATACTATATTATAATACCTTCTTGTTGGAGATTTAGAGAAAATGGGCACCCTTCAGGATGATATAGTTTCCTGCTTAGTAGGAGATGCAGAATTTGATTAATTCTAATGGAAAACTTACCAAGGACACACTCTTCTCCAAGAGTACATAGTCTAGGGTATCGACCCATTTCCGGTTCTGTTTTGAGCAGCAACTAGTTTGTGGTACTGAACAAAATAGAAAAAATATTAAAAATCAATAACAAATTTCAATAAAATGTATCATAGTCGCCCATTTAACCGCTGAGTTGTCAAATATGTAGACGTGTCCAATAACCACTGGGGGTACAAAGGAAATTAAATGATTTTTAACTACTGAACAATTTCTATCAATAAAAAAAGGAATTGGGTATAGAGGTATTGAAAATAAATATGAGACTACTCTACTTTAAGTATATTCAATTGTTCTCTAATATATATTACGGTTCCCTATACAATATAATAAAAATTGGCTAAAATATCAAAAACAACTTGCATATTGGGTTAAAAAAATTACTATAAATACACCTTTTTTTTTTGTCAAAATGCAGAACCTTGACACTTTTCTCTACATTGCTCCCGGGTCCTAGACGAAATCCCTACTTCATTGATGCTTTCTTTTTAAAAAAAAATGTATAAGAAAACAAAAAAATACAAAAGAAAAGGTGAAATATATTACAATTTGTAAATGAACCATAATTTTCTAATAATTATACATGTACTAAATAAATCAATATACAAAAGCCTAAAAATAGTGCCTAAGGGAGTGGTGATTTTTTTTCTACCGGGGGGGGGTCTGAAATATGTAGCCACCGACCTTAAATACACAAGCTACCCTGTTCATAAATAATGCCCACTCCGTAAATATAATTTTTGATACCTGCGACTTCAATCCAAGCATCCTTCTTAGCTTTTGTATCCCCGAAGCCGAAGAGAAGGGACTTCTTAGAACATCTTTGTGAGCATTTGAAGCCATGAATAAACTCACCTTTTGAAGTAGGTCCAATTAGGTCTTTTTGTCCACTTCTACTTCTAACCCATCAAAATTTATAGGGGGTTTCTCGGGGTCCTTGTAGGTCCTTAATTTCTTTTCTTTAGGAGGGTCTGCTTTCTTTTTGGCACATACCTTCCTCTTTTTAGGAACCGGTCCCCTGCCAAGCTCATTAAGAGTTGACCTTGCTCTGGGCTGAAAAAATATCACAAAATAATACTCATAATGCCGCTATAAATGTCTTATTGGGATATAAACCAAAAATAAAAGTAGTTCCCTTTGAAATAAATTAAAGTAACATCTGCCATTCCAAAATCCATGAAAATACTCATTCATATATGTTCGCCAAATAACCCAAATATCACCCATGCACGTTGCTCATTTTTTACTCGTAAAGATAAAGAAACCAATAAATGTATACCTGTATATATATATATATATATATATATGTGTGTGTGATTATATATATATATATATATATATATATATATATATATATATATATACACACATACAAATATAATGACAAAGCTTTAAAACCACATACCATACTGGTTAGGGACAGGCAAGTTATTCCTTTATAATGATGTGGAAATTTCAAATCGTACTGCCATTTGCTGACACGAACCGGAAGAGAAAGAACTAGTTTGTGTATGAGACACAGGGTATTCATATGCAAACTAGAGGAAATATGAGGGCACACAGCAACCAGCATCAACTAAAGTCGTCCCAATTTAGTATAACAGTAAAACACTAGGTGGCCAAAAGTACTTTTCAATTTAGCGTGCACGTTAATTTCCAAATTACCCATACGGTGTCGCTGCAGGGCCCACTTTCCCTACTATAATACACTGTACAATTTTGATTTACTAATTAAGAGACAGAATACTTTAATAGATTATAAATTCTTTAAGTATTAAGGTAGGTACTTATTCCAAAAATAAATAAAACATATGATATGCTAATTAATAGCCTTTTTTTCCAAACAAATGATACAGGTACATACTAATTTACCAAGAATATCAGACAGTAACCACAGTGTAATATACCATCTTAGATATCTCCTTACAGTCCTACATAATAAACGACAAAATTGAACCTTACTTCACATAGAAATTAATATAAGTACCATCAGGATGACGACCTGAGTCATCAATATAAGGACTCTGTACTGTCAATATTATCATTCTGACGACTCATGTCATCAGGATGATGACCTAAAGTCGTCATTTTGACTACCTCAATTTGTAGTTTTAGGTATCGTCAACTTAAGGACCTAAAGTGGTCACCGCTGACTAGTTTCAGATCTTCCATGTTTTCAGTGTTGTGAACTTATGATCTAGTCAGTATGTCCAATGATGGCGTTCATCTAACAAACACGTCTCTCTCTTTCTGTCAAGCACCTTCATATGACAGGCCTTTGTGGGAAAGAATTGAAACCTAGATGATGTATATAAAACCTTAATTCAGGGGGAATAAACATACATACATACAGATATGTTCCTGCATGTTTTTGCAATTTGCAAATCCGGCAAATCGGTTAATTCGAAAAAGAAAAACGCACTTTAATCTCATAATGAATTAGCGAAGGTCTTTTATTGAACTTCAAGAAATCAAGGCCCTAGAGCTTATTCTTTTTGTATTATGAATTCTCATGATAGGGCCTATTCATAATTTTGCTTCATGGTATTAAATTCAGTACAATAATATCAAAAATTTGACTCCAGGCTTCCATAAAGCCCCATAAATCCAAGGGTATCACAGCTAGCACTACTCACGCAATTTACGTCAATCTTACGTGAAAACTCATCCTATTTACATAAAAAAAGACATCATTTGGATGAGTTGTGCTAGCAGGGATGGCACTCAAGAACGGCAGTCAGCATTGACAACCGGAGGTGGCCATGCATCATCTAATGTCAGCAACCTTTGCCAACCCAGATAAAAATGTACTGATATGCATATAAGATTCCATAAGAGCAATTGCCCTAACACAACTAAGATAACACTCTAGTGGCTTGGTAATTAGCCTATTAAATGATGCTCTGTGTGGTGTTTCAGAAGATGGTAATTACCCTTTAGAATATATAAAAAGGCATTAGTTCATCGCTGGTCCCCACCTCATTAAAATAAGCTGGACTGCTTGCCAGGAACAGATAAACCAAAAGAGGATAGGGGGTGCCTACATAAAAGTATGTACCTTTTCCAAAATTAACTAGATTTTCTCCAAAATTTCAAAAGTTTTACAATTATAAAGAACCTATAAGTTAAGAAACTTCTCATCATCAACTATACCACAAGCACATGATCATAAATAATGCATACAACATTTTGAGAAAAAATAAATCTCATCACATCTGCATGACAAGATGCTCTCTTTCAACAAAATAGTCATACCAAGATATGAGTGTACTTTTGAAATGTGGCTACAAGCATACAACATCTTATTAGCTGAATGACCGGCTAATTATATACTTATAGCTGTCACCTAACTTTAGTCACAATTTGGCTTTGGAAACTGACAACTTATGATTATTCCTATCTTTGGCTTCTGAAATACTCCTACTGAAGTGTGAATACCGGGATAGTAGAAACCTTTAGTTGACTTATAACTGAATAAAATACTGTGAAATTATTCACTGCCTCATTTCAGAAATAGATATGAAAAACAACAGTGAGATAGAACGTTAGCCCCTTTGGAGAAGATAATGAATGAGCACAATCAATCACTTCCAAGTTCTCATGCCTGCCAATATTTTCATATCTCTGAAGAAGATAGGTGTCGTTTAGAGTAAAATATTGCTGAATATCTAAAATTCAAGATAATCGATTATAGTGAAAAACGTCTGTGTAAATTTCCTCAATACACAAAGAATAAGAAAGCTTAGAGGCTTAATCCTTGGACAGTATAAGAATGATTTAAGGCATTGCTTTTTTGGCATAATGAAGTGATAGATTAATTTCTCCAGGCATGATTAAAGGAAGGACCAATAAACATTGATGAAAGTTGTGATTTTATAGACATTCAATGAAATATTTTCATACATCATTATGACCAGTCTTATATGGATCGCAGTGAGGCAATTTCTGATCCTTATAAACACTTAATTTCATCAACCCTTTCCGTAATGATATAATAGTTATGCAGCACATAACATTTTTAACATGGTTTTTTTAGCCCACTTCCATTAATATAGGTATGGTCACGGTTGGGACACATATGACCAATAGCCACGATTCGTCGTCAACTAGGTTGTCTTTGCCTCCCTTTTAATACATTCTTCAAAATGATAGATGTAGTTGTTTTAATCATGTATTCTGGTCATCAAGGCTTAGGGCTTACAGGGGAACCGTGGTTTTGCCTATCTGTGAAGCATAATAAGAGATCTACAGGGGTCAGAGCAGCCAAAAAGGGTCATTTTTGGGGCAAAAAAGAGGGACTAATTTTTCCCCCTTGTTAAAAAAATGAATAAACAAAGGGCAAAATACTTATCCATTACACCTGGTATATTTCCCCCAGGGTAGAGACTTTTTTAGTAAAAGTTGGAAATCCATGGATAATCTTTTGTGGTGAATGGGTGCATAAAACATTTTGTGTAATTGATGAGTGGTCACATCTACGACCTTTTTCAGGTTCCCTTACACTAGGAAAGACACAGTATATGGAATAATAGAATATACCATGCAGAGCCCATATATGTACTTATGTAGCACACACACAAAATTGGACCTACCTGTAGAACTGTATGGCCCAGAGGCTATGATCTCATTTTGGGGTAGTTTACCCGTGGTCACGTCTATAACCATACATGCAGCCATGCTGCTACATGTTTCATATTTAACTATCCTTACTATGTGTCCCTTATACCTCTATATGAAAGCAATATGTCTTGTACGTTTGGTTATTATATTCCGCATACTACCAGAGATATCACAAAAAAAGTATAATTATGTGTGGTCACATCTATGACTGTGGTCACATCTACAACCTTGGACATGCCTTCAGATTTCTTGCAAGGTACTTGATACTTGGGTATCAGTATTATGTGTTAATTATACCTTATTATGAAAGCAACAATGAGGGTTAATGAGATTATTCTATCTTATTGCAACTCTGAGCTATGACATTGAATACAAATGCGTGGTCACATCTACGACCGTGGTCAAGTCTACGACCTTATATGCAGTCATAGTGCAAAAGGTGCTTGATATTAAAGTATAACCAATATTATGTTAGATGTTCCTTGATATGAAATGAACATTGCATATTAGTAAGGATATTCTGCCTGACTGCAACTCTGAGCTATGGCTTTGAATAGAAAGTGTGTGGTCACATCTACAACCATGTAATAAGGCATTGTACTGTAGTCATCCTAATATGTATATTTAACCTTCCCCCATATATGGGTACCATAGCCCAATATATGTACCTTATGCACACAAAAGGATTCAACCATCCTGTAAAATTTATTTTGGACCCCTCGGACCAGCTACTTGACGATGATCCATGGCTATGTAGAATATGCAGCCCGCCACTTGAGGCAGCATTGATCTGAGGGCCTATATTTATAAGTATACCAGTTGCCCCACAGCAGGAGTTATCCCTTAACATGACTTGCTTGATCTGTAGAGGACAAAGGGGTACAGGTGAAGGTCTTTTTATGTCTTTTTGATAATCCTTTTAAGTTCCACGTATTGGAAAGCATATCCTATACTAATCATAATTATTAGCCAAATGCATTGCTACCCTGGTTTACACCTTTTAATGTACAGGATGGTGCATTACAGTGGGGATGTCGACACTAATCCCCGCAAAAGAAATATTGTAGTTGTAATTTCTTGAAATAAACTCATTTGTGAGGCAGTGATGAAATTAGGGAATCAGAGTCATTGCTTGTACAACTCCACCTGTAAATCTATCTTCTCTGGAGTTCTCTGATGAATGTTTGATATCACAGTCATCAGTGAAATTTACAAAAGAAAATAGCTTAAATATATTCTGTACATTACATGTACATTGAGGCCAGTTTTAAGAGAGCACCTCTCAAGACATACTGCTAAGACATACTTGAACACCGAAATCGGATTTCCCTACCTAGAACAGGAAGCCCGTATTTGATATAAAAGGCACACTTAGAGCGTGCTCCTAATCAATGGTGGCACAGCGATCTTTGAATACAAATCCCCTGACTCCCCACTCCATCCTTCCCCAAACCCAATGTCAGTGGGTATGTATACAGTACCTTGCAATTTGACTCTACAACCCAGTCATTAGTATTGCCTGCAGTTGCAAACATGGTCTCTTTAGATAAGGTTCTGTCTGAGGTAATGATGCTGATGTCTGGATGGTGAATAGCCGAGTATCAGCTCCAAGGAGTACGACATAGCAATAGACTGTAATTGTCTATTTGGATGCCGTAGATCTAAGTTGAACCTTTTGATTGGCTTGTCCCTGCATCATGTATTCATCGTCCCCAGTACCTTTGATGATATATGTTTCTGTTTCAAATAATTATATTCAATAGAGGGAGGTCTAATACCTGACACCTTCATTAGCTGTTGATGATTGTACGAGCTATACTTACCAAACAGAATACAATTCATGATAGATTATCCTAGCCCTATTGATTCTAAGTATGCTTCATCCAATCTATACCTCTCTATTCTAAAAGTGGGATAGTACATCTATTTTTTTGTCATCAACTTAAAATATGAAAATATGCACAAATTTAAAATTAATTTAACATGCTGTAATATACACAAATTAGTAAAGCAGGAACCAAACTCCCACATAATTCTAACAGATTAATAAGAGTGTGCATATATCTTTGTTAATATAGTCTGTATCCTAAGCTGCTCAGATTAGTTGAAGTCAAGCAGAAATGAACGTCATTCTCGTAAATATGGAACATATGTATAGATTCATAGTTTCTAATTACGGCAATAGAGAAATTTATTGTTAAACTTCAATTAGACTGCATCGGTTTGCTTATAAAAGTCTGAAAACAGTTTAACCCCTGTCTGTATCAGACAATATCAACGAATGGAAATAGAAGGGAAAGATGAAAAAGCAATTCAGTGTTAGAGATAAGAGAGAAGTCAATGGAAGAGTGCTATCAATCACTTACACGTTCTCACATCTCCAAAGTCCACACATGGCTTACGGCTCTAATATTACTATGCATTTAAAAATATATCTCCGTTAAAAGGAAATCCCAGTGAACAGTATGAGTGATGGATGTATCATTAAACATTGGTGAATGAGGTACGTTTTATATTTTATGTCATAAACTTGAAATCCAGGAATGTGATCAAGTGTGCCTCTTTCAATGCGATACCCGTGGATAGTTAATGAAACAGAATAAAAATTTGATTTTACGTTCAACTTGGCACTGCCATTACTTTTAAGTTCAACGTAAACAAATGCGCAAAGAACATTGGACATCCACTAGCTACAGATTATGATTGTAGAGGCAGTGATAAAGTTTACCGTGTAATAGAATAAACATTAAAGGCTGTATCTATTAGGGACAACTGTGTAAAGTTAAATCAATCATAATTACACCATATTTGTAACAATAGTATTTACAAACAGTATAAATGTGGTAATGTTAATTGATATCAAACAATTGATCGATCATAAAATTTGGTTAATACGATATATGAGAACAAAGGATACAATGATAATAGTAGAAAGTGGTGATAAAAGATACCTTAAAATAGGTGTGGGTGGGTGGGAGAAACCATGCTGCAGGCCTGAGAATCAGGATAAGAGGTGGTTGGTGAGAGTTGAGGTTATACATGGTGGAGGGTGAGGTTGCGATGAGTTATGGAGAATATAGTGAAGACGGAGAGGGGTACTGGAGATAGCACCAGTGGTAGCTCATGGCGATCCACCAACCCTAACCAGGCCAAGGAACCCTCCATTTATGTCACATTTCAAATCGTCTGCAGTTCTTAGTTCTATAAATTTCACCACAGAAATTCAGCCTCACCATAAAGGATCGTCAACATGTGTGAAAATGCTTGTATATCAGTATAGAAATACCTTACATTTGGGCAAAGTGTTTCTCCATGTATCATGGGAAGATTTCCTCTAGAGCATAATGAAATTATCCCTTTGTGCTTAATATTTGCACATCACGGTCAACGGAAACTATGTTTAAATGAATTAGGCTCCTCTCTTCAGAGGTGCCATTATTAGCCCCTGACCATGTTTCATGGGACCTCGTATTGTAAAGGGGAAAATATGTCCATCTCTATTTCAACATCATTCAAACATGGAAATATCTGGGGGTACTTTTTGGTTCTGAAATTATAACTTTATCATAGTAACTATAATCCATACGCCAACCCATAAAGTATTCGATGTGGGGTTATATATCACACTGTGAAAAATAACTGTTGAATCTATCAGAGATCCTTGTAACAGTGAACCACCATAGTGATAGGACCTGACCGGGATCCAGTGTAGTTTTTAAATGAAACTCCAGGTGGCAGTGTGGTGGAACAAGGAATCTCTGTGAAAATAACGACGGATCTCTGGATCGTTTTTCAATAGTTTCTATGACCGGATGCCCTCAAATAGTAGTGGGAGGCATAAGAAATAGCAGTGACTGAATAGTGAGCTACAGTACATGCCTCAAAATAGGAGCTGCTATTCATTCAACTGCTGACTCAATACACACCACTATGAAGTCATAGCACCCAGTAGTAGGAGCCACTATTGGTTAAATAGTGACCAGCTATACCTTCCTCATGGTTTAGTGTGCACTATTTCTTTAATGAGCATAGGACTGCAGTAACTATATAGGTGATCCCACCTGGTTACATGGTTGAAGGGTCGCACACATGGTCAATTCTCAGCCACTGTAGTTTGGCATAATGAGCATAGGACTGCAGTAACTATATAGGTGATCCCACCTGGTTACAGGGTCGCACACATGTTCAATTCTCAGACACTGTAGTTGGGCATAATGAGCATAGGACCTCAGTAACTATATAGGTGTCCCACCTGGTTACAGGGTTACAGGGTCGCACACATGTTCAATTCTCAGACAATGTAGTTGGGCATAATGAGTATAGGACTTCAGTAACTATATAAGTGATCCCACCTGGTTACAGGGTTACAGTGTCGCACACATGGTCAATTCTCAGACAATGTAGTTTGGCATAATGAACATAGGACTGTAGTAACTATATAGGTGATCCCACCTGGTTACAGGGTTACAGGGTCGCACACATGGTCAATTCTCAGACAATGTAGTTGGGCATAATGAGCATAGGACTGCAGTAACTATATAGGTGATCCCACCTGGTTACAGGGTTACAGGGTCGCACACATGGTCAATTCTCAGACAATGTAGTTTGGCAGAAGCAGATCCCTCAACTTTCACTGTGTGGTTGAAGATGGAAACCCACCTCAGCACCTTGCTATATATATATACAAGGCTCATCAACCTCTATGAGTGACCTGGGATCAGGACCTTTTCAGAGGCGTAGGAAAGGGGGGGGGGGCAGCTTGAATATATTTGGACCCCCTAAATTTAAAATAAGATGAACAAAAATTAAAAAACTTACATCCCAAATTAGAGTGAAATGGAAATGGGAGAGGGAAAATACGGGCCTGAGCCTCAGATCAGATCTAAAAGTCACCAAAAATAACCCCACTCTATAAATTGTATCATTAGCATGTACAGCCTCCTCATTAAAAATTTGCTTCCTATGCCTCTGCTTTTGGATCATTAGTCTGTATAGAGAGAGTACTTATATTGTTACAAAGCAAAGAGCCCAGATTGGGTACATTTGAGCAAAGGAGTGCAGAGTGCAGCAGCTAAGACTACCCACTTATTATTCACATAGAGGGCTGCCATACCAGGAGGTCATTGCACAAACAGCGAACCTTTGTTACATGAAAAGGTGTTGGAAACAGCGAGATCTACAAAGATAGTTTTCCAGACCCGTTGCACACAGGTTCTGCCTTTTCGTAATGAGAGTCGTTGTCATTACGTAAGATAATTTTGTTTTTCTTGCTGTTTATTTCTCGCTGTCACAGTGAGACTACCGCACAGTGAGAAAATAAGCAGGGGAACCAGCGTAAGTTGACCCAGTTCCCGCTCTACGTCACTTCCAGATGGAAAGTTTGCTTTGTTTTTTTTCGTGGACACCAACTACCATGTACACATGTTAAATATGGCTCAACTGTCCAAGAAAGTGAGTAAATCATGGATGAAGTGGTCTGAATGCTGTGTTTCATCCTTAACTTTATGTGTGTGCTTCATAAGGTAGTTGTTAAAGTAAAAAATTAGAGTTACCTCGGTTTTTTCTGAAGCTGGCATGAGCGATAATAAGGTAAAAAGGGCCCTAACCTATGTTAAACGTATTCAAGTTAAGTCTGTGTCGATGTTCCCCCCTTTACCTTGTCCTTTTCTTTTATCCTATACCTCGCTTTCATGTTATTTTTTTCACCTTTGTCTTTTCTTATATTGAAGGAGAGGGAAATGTACGATCCCAGTAGCAGCAGCTGCGATGAAGAAGAGGTAGACTAACCAGGCACTGTGGTTCGAGCATATGTGACCCATCCTAACAAAGTGGTACTGAAGTCGCACATTTAGAAGCCTAGATATAGGCTTCTCAAGTGGTATAGTGTCAAAAATATCAGATTTTTTAAAATTGATATTTTAGCATTTTTCTAACTTATGGGTAGATATCTTTCAGAATCCTTGCCTACTAAACTGAATTTAAGCCCCAAATACCTAGAAGACATAGCTATAGTTTTCTTGGTTATATAGAATTACATGGGAATTATATAGGATTCATAAATTATTATATGTTTAAAATGTCAAATATATCAGTTTAATCGATTTTTAATTCATCCCACTAAATTTACAGACGGAAGATCCTTAGAGGACCACCTGGTTCAAATATGCAAGTGTTATATACCAAATGAAAGCTCTTGATCAGCTGTAAATTAATATGCTAATAACTAAACATATTGTATGTGCGACTTCCGTACCATTTTGTAAGGATGGGTCACATATGATCTCCCTGACTTGAACTCCTGCTTCCAAGGCTTTAAAGGCTATCAAATGAAGGAACAAGAAGAATACAAGGAAGAGGAAGAGGAAGATGACGGAGGAGGGGGCTACAGTAAAGAGGAAGAGTACATAGTAGAGGATTCGAGTTCCCTCTATGACGACGAGTCTCCCTCTAAACCAGCTCCTAAACGTAAGAGCAAAGCGGGTTCTTCAAATCTAACTTCAGGTGGAACAGCACACAGTTGTGAAGTGTTTTGGTCTGACGCAGAGAACTGTGCCTTGATGTACTCGTGTTACAATCAGAAGGCACTCCTCTGTGCTCAAGGACCTAACAGCTTTGAGACAAGAAAGGAAGGCTGGGACACCATTCTCGGTAAGAAAATTTCCTCTGTTCTCTCTGTGGGCGTTTTCTTCTTTTTTTCTCTAGATAATTTTTTTTTATTTTAATCTGCCAAGAAATGTTAATTTAAAAACAAATTTCATTGTCTCCTTTTTTTCCCATTTTCCATGAAAAACCTTAAAAAAAAATGAAATGAGGTTAACCTTTCCCTTTCTTTCTACAGCGACAGTTAACAGCATCCAGAATTCACAGCAAGAACTCTCTAAACTGAGGCACCACCTCAATGACTTTCCTTGGAGAGCGAAGAACAAGGTAAGCTTCATGCTTTTCCTTGTCCTTTTTTTTCAGTGTACATAAAGTTGTTCTCTAAAAAAGAAACCAGCACCTTCAACTTCCTGAAATAATTTTTCTTTGTAGTTAAATTCCCTGAGCTCTATTTGTGTATTAATTTTCTATTGGAAAATTGGTGGTCATTGCTGCGACCAGTGGCGCCCTCTCCCACCACCTTTCCTTACCTCACTAATGCCACCTACCCTATAACCAATAAACTACTATCTCAGGCCCTCCCTCCTTCAGTCTTCGTGCTGACGTCCAGGGTGCAACAAGTTTTTCACCACCAGGCTCGCTATGTCACCGAGGACTGCAATTATAGCCATTTAAGATTTGGAACCTAAGCTCCATTTTATTCATTTCACCCGGTCGGGACACCGCCTTCAATATGGCCCACAGTCTACATAATACCACTACAGAGGGTTACTCCGGGTCGTCTGACGATGACAGTCAGGACGGCCATGGGTCACGGGGTGCTCTACCCCGGCTACGCCAATTTCTCGGCATACACACACAGGCGGTCCTCTAATAAGCACAAGGAATCAACCCGCCTACGATATCTTGAAAGGACAGTCGAAGATATGGCGCTGCACTTCAATGAATTCGTGGACTTTTTCTCGAATGCCGCTCAAAACCCGGGTTCAGTGTCTGCCGTTCAAAATGGCGGCCAAGATGGCGGCGTTTCCCGCCACAGTCAACAGCAGGACGAGTCGGTACCCAGGGCTGACCCACCGGCCTCGACACCACTCAACGCGGACATTGAGAGAAGAACTACCAATGTGGGCCCTGTCACCATCCTGAAGGGAAAAAGCCGCCCGGGTAGGAGGCCTGACGCTCGCCAAGACGACACTCCATGCCGCCCACATAGGGACCAGCGTGAACACAAGCCGGCGACTGGGAAGCCACGCCGCCTCGACATTCCCCACCTCTGTGGTTGGGAACAACAACACGGCGACCGCCGACGCCACCAGTCTGACAGACAGCAATCTGCAAGGCATATACCACATGAGGTCAAGGACTATATTGACAGTCAATTACGAGCAGAGCGCTTCATCATACCACGGACAGAGGGTAAGGACATTATAGGTGAAAGCCTCGTTCCAGAACCCATTGTAAAGCCCTATATGTATATCACACGTGCAGGAATACATACTATTAAGAGAAAGTTGGAGCTTCGCTCCACCCTGACATGTCTAGAATACATGGGTTGTTACGTCAGGATGATGAGGGACCCTAAAGCTGATCTTAAAGACCTCTGGCCCGAGTATTTAGAACACCTGGAGCACTTACTTAATGATGCTATGGCTGATGGGGACACCGCTCATTCCTGTCCCAGTCAATGTTTGATCAGATGGAACAAGACGAATATGGGTGGGAACAGTACCACACTAGGGCCCAGAACGAGCGTATGGAAGAAGGCCACCCCTCAGACGGGCATCCATCATCCCACCGGGTCCAGTAACAGTAACAGTTCGAAATCTGACTCAGTGTGTAATGCATACAACTCACATAAAGGTTGCCAACATGATCGGCACCATAATGGTCCAAATGGTCGTCTTGTCCACTACTACGCACACTGCTATAGCACACAGGGTGGCTGGAAACGATTTGCAAACCCCCTCATGGATTGCAGGAATAAAAACCTGCAACACCACCAATCTGCCTCGAGCCAACATGGCCACGTCCCGGCCCAATATCAGCTACATAGCATGCCGCAGTTTCCACAGTTTGTCCTACCGCCGAATGTACATCCGCCTCACCCACCGCCACAGCCTCAACAACAACAGCTGAGGCTGGGAGCCGCCCCCTTCTACCCTCCAAAAAACGGACAGTGAGCCTGCCACATAATGATATCTATGTGGCGGGGGAGAAGGTCAGTAGTAGTGATTGTGCGATTGATTTCCATGTACGAACTACCAACCCCCCGCATGAACACGTGTCTATAGCAGCATGCAGCGCGGTCCATAAAAAACAATGCCACATGGCGCACGACCCAGTTGTCCGTCGTGACGTCGTAACCACACCCCCTCCACTGTTTGGTAAACAAACCCACGTGGCCCCACACGTGGGCATACACGTGGCATCGGATAGCGGCCTACCCATGCTAAAAAATGACGACCGCTCAATCGTCGATGTCAACAAAACACGCCTGCAGGGCAACACGGAGGTATTACCTAAAGCCCTGGGGCACCCTGATTTTGAAAAGATTCGGCATATGTGTGAGTTCGACTTTGTGCTTGATGATGTTGACATCTCACCCATGGCGTTCCAAGACCACAGGCGTGCCTTCTGGCCCCATGTATCGGATGAATGGGCAAGGCTGGGTGATACCCCAGCCTCTTTGGCATATATATACAACGTAGTGCGCAACACTGGATTACCTAATTGTCTAGCTGCACGAATCCCACTCCCCAGTGCAACAGCCGGGGAAGCATATTTGGGACATAACCCAAAACATGAACGTCTACTGGATTATATCCGTTATGGCTTCCCCCTCGGCTACCTTGGCCCCGTCTCTGACAATGGTAAGGTCAAGAACCACCCCAGTGGGACACTCTGGCCGAACCAAGTAGAGTCGTTTCTTGAGAAAGAGTCCGCACTATCCGCCATAGTCAGATAGTGGGACCCTTTGATGAACTCCCATTCAGCAAATGGTGCCACACAGCCCCGATAATGTCGCGCCCGAAAACGGACCCAACTGAGCGCCGTATTATCTCTGATCTGACATTTCCACACCAACATTCGGTCAACGCATACATACTGAAGAATACGGCCATGGGCGAAATTAGGGAACACTGTCTGCCTACAGTCGACCACCTAATGAATATCCTCATCAACAGTGGCCCCACTGCTCACATGTTCACTGTTGACATCCAGAGGGCATATAAAAACTTCAGGGCATGCCCCCTGGACTACCCCTTACTAGTTTTGAATTGGGGGAATAGATCTTTTGTTGAGGTGGCCATGCCCTTTGGGGGCTATGGCCTCCTCCGCCCATACGCAACGCATTGCCGATGCTATATGTGATATTCTCAAGACTGACGATATTGTCGCCATTATGTATCTCGACGACCTTGTAGTTGTTGCCCCTGACTATGAAACTGCTTGTAAACAATATGCTAGGGTCAAGTCACTGTTTGCAGACTTGGGCCTGCCTGAAGCAAAAGAGAAAGCACAGCCCCTGGCGCACGTGATAAGATGGCTTGGGGTAATCATCAACGCCGATGACATGACCATCTCCGTCCCGATAGACAAGCTGGCGGAAATTAAGTTTGCTGTGTTTAACACTATAGGTAAACACAGCATACACAAGAAGACATTGCAGTCATTACTTGGGCGCCTTCTGCATGTCTGTAAATGTATCGCCCCTGCGCGCCCCTTCCTACATAGCCTACTCGCAGCATTAAGGGCCATAAAAGGTCAATGGGCCCCTATCACTGGCCAGATGAGAGCCGACCTCAACCTCTTCATAGACCTATGTGACAATTGGAATGGGGTCAGCCTCAGTTCACATAACTTTTACCATTCACCTACATACATATTTATAATACTATTACAACTTATACACGGGTCCATACAGGTCCCACCTCTCCCATCCCTTCTATATATTTCCTGGCGGGTTTGGCATATTTTATTACATCATTCAAATATCCTCACAACATGTTCTTTTACCTATTTATTATACAACTGTTCTTATTATCATAATCATCTTACTCATACCATGTTGTGTAACATAAAATTTTATCTTTCCCAAACCTGCCTACCCTCTCTCTTCTATCACAACAGGGGGGGGGGGAAATTTAGCCCGGTCCATGCAGTAATGGTGTATTCATTTTCTATTGGAAAATTGGTGGTCATTGCTGCTACCAGTGGTGCCCTCTCCCACCACCTTTCCTTACCTCACTAACGCCCCCTACCCTATAACCAATAAACTACTATCTCAGGCCCTCCCTCCTTCAGTCTTCATGCTGACGTCCGGGGTGTAACAAGTTTTTCACCCGCCCACCTACACCTCACTTTCATCTTTTCATATTTCCATTTACCTATCACTGTTTACAACTTTAGTACAGTTCATTGTCTATTTACACCATATATTCACTTAATTAATGTACATGTACATAATTAATAGTATTTATACATTTTAGGGCGTATTTTATTACATCATTCAAATATCCTCACAACATGTTCTTTTACCTATTTATTATACAACTGTTCTTATTATCATAATCATCTTACTCATACCATGTTGTGTAAAATAAAATTTTATCTTTCCCAAACCTGCCTGCCCTCTCTCTTCTATCACAACAGGGGGGGGGGGGAATTTAGCCCGGTCCATGCAGTAATGATGCTATCTTTTTCATTTTTATCTCATCATTTTTTTTTAACTTTATTGCAGAACCAGGATTTCCTTGATGAGATTGATGCAGGTAATTCAGTAGAAGGCTGCTCGCTGATGGAGGTACTATGCATGAAGTACAAAGGAGTCGAGAGAATAGTAGGTGAGAACAAAAGAACCCTTTTCTGTCTTTCTGACATTTTTGTCCTAGCTGTAGATTATTAATGTGAACAGATGAGGGGAAAGGGTCCTCCGCAGTAAATTGTGATGTTTAAAATTGAAGTCATTGGCTTTAAAATGAGGTATAGCAGTTGCAGATAGCCCCTCTGGTCTCGGAGATATTGCTTCATGAAAATGGAATGACATGACTTTACCCATACAGCCGATAAGCTCTATTATTCCTTGTTTTAATTAAATCAGGCATCTAATTAGCATAATGATTTAAATAAAAGATTAAAAAATGGCCAACCCTTTCCCTACATTTGGGCATAACTTTAGATCTAGAAATGGTATCTTAATGCTTTTTACAGCATATGAATCTACATGAATTATTCAATCAATTGACATTAATATTTTTCTATTTGGAATATAATTTTGGTTGCCATGGCAACAGGTATATCTGAGAATGCTTATTTAGGCCTTGTTTTGGATCTAAAACATTCCATTTACACTCCAAATACACAGGAAGTGCCAGAAAATAGAACATTTTTGAGAAAACCATCTTTTTCTGTACGGAAAATTACATTATAGCAATTTTTGGTCTATTTTTCATGTTTTTAGCCTCTGTAGCTCCCCTAGTGGCCAAATCCAGTACTAAAAGTCCTGCAGGGAGGGCCCTTTCCCCTCATCTACCCACATTTATGATATGTCAGTCCTAACTTAAAGATGTGAAACTGTTCTTTTTGTCTCTGTCTCTTTCTTATCTCAACCTCCGTCCTCTTTGTCTTCTCATTTAGTGCAAAGAAAATTAATTTTCATGAAAAAGAAACAAGATGTTGATTTTATCCCTTTACATGATATAAGTTAATCAATGTGCATCTTTTCCTGTCTTTTCAGCTCAGGGAGGAGAGGTAATATTACCAAGTAGAGCAATCTAAGAAGAACCGCAGCAAGAAGAATTCTCCCATACCTAAATCTAACACCAAACCGAAGTCCCCAGTTCCTTTTGGCAAGAAGGTTTTGCTCATAGCTTCAGATGAACAATTAATGGCAGATACGGCTGCTGCTTCCCCTAAGGCCTCTACCACCAGAAAGGCCAGTACTCCTCATAAGAAACATGTGAAGCTTCAAGTTATTTCTCCTCCTCTTTCCAACAAAACCGTGCAAGCTGCTTCCTCCTGCACTGTTCCAGTGCAAAAAGTTACAAGCAAGGATGTAACAGGGGTTACTGTTAAAGCGACTGGCAGTAAACTGTCTTCCGCTTCTGCAGGGAGCTCTCCTTTCAAGAAGCCTGGCAGACGTGCTGTAAGAAATGCCGTTTCAGCAGACGTGGACCTTACTCAGAATGTTTCGCAGGTATCTAAGGTTTCAAAGGTATCCAAGGTTTCCAAGGTTTCCAAAGTAACTGAGGAGCAGGATAAAGATCAGTCTGATGATATGATTGTCGATGTGATAGAGGCTGACAACGTTGTCGACCTCACAGGGATTAATCAGGATATGTCTATTCCACTTACTTCTACCCCCAAGGACAATTCCCCTCAAACATGGTTGAGACGCAGTCCAAGGTTAGCAGGGAAAAAAGGTGGAGGAATCAATAAAAAGCTCTGTTTCTCCCAAGACAAGACAGCGGAAAACTTACCTCTCGAAGAGAACTCGGCAGAAAAGGACACTCGTTTGGCTCGTTTGGAGTATATGCTTTCCACCATAGAAGATACCCGCCGTGCGTCTGAGGAAAATATGTCTTGTGCTATATCAAGGTGCACGGACGCGTTGGAAAAGTTGGGGAATGACAGAGAGAAGATAATCAACACCCAAGCAAGGTGCAGTCGGAATGTGTCCCAAATAATAAAGGGTAAGTTTTCTTTCTTCAAAGTAAATTTTCACAGAGAGAAAAAGTTCACTTGGGAGCCTAAAATCGTCACATAACAAAAGAACTTATGTCTGCTCACTTTGTGTGGCACGGTGAAAAAAAACAAAAACCTGCCTGCCATATATCATGGCAGCGAAAAAGTTTGTTTCCAGATATCCTTTGTAATTTAGGTCCATTTTAAGAAAGTGCTTTCCCTTCTATGTTTTCAGTGGTCGGTAAGCTCTTCGACCAAACAGAAATGGTCAAACGCTCTGTCATAGTGGAAACACAGACTCCAGCACTCCCTTTCCTCATTACAGAGCCACTAGGTCCTACACCAAACTCTTCTACAGCCCCAACAGGTAGTCAGTCTTGACCTATTTGTCACAACGTTTTCTCTGTTGTATTTGAAGTAACACAATAATTTAAAAAGAATAAATAATGATAATTATGAACTATAAAGAATTTGACTTGAATTAACTTACACACAGTTTTTTTTTACCTTCTTGTACCTCGTCTTTTTCATAAAAACTCTTTCTCTTAAGTTTATTGCTCTCTCTCTCTCTCTCTTGCACTGGTTTGTGTGGATACTTCGTCAAACACACTTGGAATGGGTCCTCCAGCAGGCCAAGGGTCGACTCCTCTGTCACTAAATTTAGGTAGAATTGTCTGTCAAATAATAGGACAACCTGCTGTCACAAATTCAGACAAAAACTTATCACAAACCTCACCTGCACCAGGAATTTCATTCAACATCCCCCATCAGCCGCAGAACCTTTATTCAGGGCCTAGTTCTACTGTCTGCCCAGGACCTGCTGCACCTTCCCAAATGGACAATGTGACATACCCTCCTATCACTCCGGAGACTTTCGAGGCTGTCCCTCCAGAGACTGACCAGACTAAACTTCTGTTCAGCAGCCACAACGTTAAGATACCACTCCCCAGACTGACCAGGCTACTGTCGCTGCCGAGACTGACCAGGCTACTGTTGCTGCCGAGACTGACCAGGCTACTTTCCCTCCAGAGACTGACCAGACTGAACACATTGCTTCTGTTCAGCTGCCACAACGTCAAGATACAACTCCCAAGACTGACCAGGCTCCTAGTCCTCCTGACACTATCCAAATAGGAGATGTTGCTAGCATTAAAGAGAGGAATAGCCAGAACCTGGTGTTAACCCTGAACCAGTTCCTACAAACCAGTCTCTAAATAATCCAGAACCGGCAAAAAACATTAACTGCAACTTAGAAGCGACGAACAGCACAGGTGACTTCAAGACAGTTGACAGACAGGACAGCAACGATAATACAATTATTGATGTCTTGTCTGATGGCCAGGACCCGCCATTAGAACTCCAAATAATTGTGTCATCCTGCGCCAGTACAAGAGACTGACCACCTTTACTGGCAAAGCAACACTTTTTAGACATTACTACAGGGGGTATTGTAGTAAGATATAAAGACTATGAAACCGGTAACCGGTCAAGGAAGAGGCACACACGTCTGACTCTGATCCAGACCCTAAAGTAATGGAAGCTGCTCACACTCTTGGCAGGATGCACCTTGCCACATACAACGAAGGAAACACAGCTCAAACCCCAAAAGAAACAGGAGAGACCCCACAAGAGCAAAAGAGGGCCGGCCCTTCTACCCGAAAGAGGGTCGTGGGTGAAGCCAAAAAGAACAACAATAAAAGAGTGAAGAAAACTGGTGGCAAGACTAAATAAGCAAAACAAAGACTCTTGCATACACTCAACGAGTTCACTGTAACATTTCTTTTACCTTAAACTGAAAGGACTTAGGGTCAACAAAACACAAGACCCCTTTTGTTAAGTTATCTTTCAGGTTTACATTTTTTCAGACTGACTTCACAAAGACTGAGTACGTTAGAGTTATATGTTGAAAAGATATAAGGACAAGACAAAAGAATATTTCTAGCTGAAGGTTTTCTCTTTGTCTTCAAGTAACTCCAAGAGAGGAAAGACAGAAGATAGGGGTTTTATTAGTCTTAAGACAATTGGGCCTTCAGGGGTCTATATGACAGGAACGTAAAAGTCACACTGTATTTACTCTAGTTGTTCACTTCACAGGACCAATATCTTGTATGTGTAAAGCTTACTTAAGGACTCAGATCAATCATAGTTATAAAATATGATGTCAAGCATGCCTTAAAAATAAGGTACTTTTTACACATCTTTAATACAGGAAACAGTAGGCTCTTGTTATCTGTGTAGTCTCGTGCATGATGTAAAAACAAAGCCATCCTGTCTTTCTTAGGTTACCTCGATATAGTGTACCCGGGAAACGGGAAGGCCACTCCAAGAAAAGTTCCACTGTTTCTTTCTTTGTTTTTTTGTTATGGCGAGATGTCATCACATTTTGTTTCTCTTTTTGTATCAAGAAATAAAAAAATATTTCTGGAAAAATGTCTCAAAGTTATTCTCTCACCTTAAGGCAAATAAACTATGTAATGTGGTTTACGAAATTGAAACCTAATGAAAGTTTAAAAAGTTAGAGTTTTATGTTAGCTCATGTTAAGCACAACGTGAATATTAGCCAAAAAATCGCTGTGCACAGGGGGCGACACTGTTTTTCCTCTAAGTGACGTCATAAAAGGCTAACGTCGTGGTGACAGTATCCCACATTCATGTCAGAAATGGACAGGACCGAGAAAAGGGTAAGCTGTTAAACCTATGCATTATATTCCTTTGTTTTACCTAGTAACTACTTTTCAAATAAATCTTCCTCCCAAGTGTTCTTAGAGAGGTGAAAACGGGTTTTCTTTAGCACGTGTATGGCACCAAAAATAATGACGTTGCACAACAACATTTCATGTGAAATTCTCGTTATAAAGACTATTCTCGTTGTGATACTGGTCTAACTTAATTCGCGTTAAAGAAGGATTTTTTTTTCTGTGAAAAACAGGGTAGGAAAGGGAAAACTTTACCTAACAAGAAGAAAGGGCAGCTTGTTCTCAGACCAAAGGACAATGCATCTGTAGATTCTGAAGCGTCAACTGTACAGTACGCTTACTGGAGACAACAACTTCAACATTCAATAGTGACACCTTACTTGAGACAACAAAAGAAAGCGAGTTATTGGGTGCTGCTCCTGAGAATGAAGAAAACTTGAACGCAAGTTCTTCAGACAGCAAGGGAGAGGACGTTCCGTTGAGGGATGACTTACCGGTTACCTCCGACAGATGGAAGAAGCAAGAAGTCAAGGCCCTCATGGACGCAGTGAACTTAAACAGGGCTGCACTGAAATTCCATTTTTCTGGTCCTGGATCAGGTAGAGAAATACGTCGCCAGGCCTGGAGAGATGTTGCACCTGAGTGTGTTTCCTGTTCAGATCACCTCACAGAGTCCCTTTTATGTCAGCGTCGCCCACATAAGTTTGCATTGCAAGATGGGTTTATAGGCTCACTGACATGACAAATTTCTTTTAATTGACATGGGGACAATGGGGGACCCCCATTCACAGACCCTTATAATTTTTTTTTTCAGTGTATGTTAATATGGAGGCCAGGACTCACAGGACTGTGCAGCAGTGCCAAGATCTACATCTCGTCTCTTTGTATTTACAGTACAACAACCTAAGGCGTGAGGTAAAGAAGATGGGCAGCGGTCCACCGCCAAAGAAAATACTGATGTCTCGAACGCAGGCTAAGGCTCTCGATTATCTGAAGGAGGAGGCCGTGAGGGGTGAGTGAGAAAAAAAATATACAGGATGGAACATCAAAATAACTGAAGCCAAATATATCAGAACAAATAAAGTAAGGCTCAAAAAGTTATGTATACTTTTCTTTTGTGAAAGGTATTCCTGGGATAGCAGCCATGGAGCTCAACCCATCTGAAAGTACATCCAAGCCATCCATCAAAGAGAAAGACATATGGAGGGCTGGCAAGAGTGACTTCAGTAGAGCAAAATCAAGGATGAAGCTTACTCAAGTTCCCAAGAAACAAAAGGACAATGAAACTCTGATGGAAGAGAGGCAGAAGAAGCAGGAGAGAAAGATAGAGCACAGAAGAAAGAACGAGAGCGCAGCCTGACACTACACAAGAAATCAGAAGGAAGCCAGAAAGAGAGAGGGAAAAGAGTAGTTAATTGTACAAAGGCGCAATGGCTAGCTCTGTGTGAGGAGAAGGCTAAGAGGAAGGCAGAGAGGGAAAAGATAAGAGAACAAAGGAGAAATAAGAAGAACTAAGAGACTACTTTCAATGTGTCGATATTAGAGAAATGTTCAGCTACACTCATAAGTATTTACAAAAAGACAAAATTTAAAGTGGCAAAGACACTCTGACAGAGAGATAAAGGTTTTTATTTTACAGGTACATGTACTTGTCATGAAACATGAAGGAACTATGATATGATCCTTGTGTTTCACTTTCTAGCCTTTCTTAGATACACTTTGTTAAAAATTCATACTGAGAGCATTTAATGTGAGTTTGATTTCTCTTCACTTCAAAGGAAATTTAACAGCCAACACCAAAAGTTCAGAAAAATTTGTTGGCGCAGTTTCACCGGAACTCCTTTGTCCTATCGTTTTCCTGTTGCTGCGTGCGCTGGCGGGGCTGGGGAAGGGGGGCTCTGACTGGTGTCCACGGTCCTTTAGGGTCCTCCACGATTCTGATCCCGTGGTCTAGTGCCACATTATGGAGGCAGGCACAGCTTGTTATTATCATAGACGACCTACATGGATGATGATGCAGGTACCCTGCTGAAGAGTCCAGTATCCTGGGAAAATGGAATGAAAAATAAAAACACAAATTTGTACTACAGACTCAAAGAATAAAGACTTCTACACACACAGAGAAAAGCTGTTTTTGTTACTTTCCTTTTCTTTACGACAGGCAAAAACCCACTATATTTGGATGTCAGCCTAGAAAATAATTAAAATAAAGGGAAAAATAGCTTGAGAGACTGACCTCCAATGCTGCTTGAGAATACCAATGCACTGTTCCACAAGGACCTGGCTCTTCCGGTGCCAGGTGTTGAAAGACCTCTGCTTAGGGCCTTACTCATCCTTGAAGGGGGTATACAGGTTCCTGCGCAAACCATATCTGAAAAGCAAAAAGACAAGTGAGACATGGGACAGGAGAGAAGAGAAGAAAGATATGAAATTCAGTGAAATATTTTTTTGCTTTGAAAAGAGATTAAAGGTAAAGAAGGCCTTTTAAGTTTGCTCACCCGGCGTCTCCAAGCAGAACAAAATCACCCCACGCCTCTTCTTGTATTTCATCTCCTACAGGACTGGAGGCCAAGGCATAAGTGTCATGCACAGACCCTGGCCACCTCGGGTCAATGAACAGGATTCGCTTGTCGTGGTTGCATACTTACTGCTGTGGTGGCTATTTAGCCAGTAGGCAGTACAATCACCCAATAATGTAGCCAGTTATTTGGTCGCTATGGCCAAAATCCTAAGATCATCTGGAAAGGTTTGACCCATCTCAAATCATAGCTGGCTGAACCTGTCATATAAGACCAATAGTCACGGATCATCGTCAAATGGCTGGTCAGAGGGGTCCAAAAAATAATTTTGCAGTATGGTAAATTCCTTTAGTGTACATAATGTACATATGTTGGGCTACAATGCCCATATATGAGGGAAGGTTAAATATATTTCATAGGATGCCCACAGTACAATGCCTTATTATATGGTCGTAGATGTGTCCATGCACTATATATTCAATGCCATAGCTCAGAGTTGCAATCAGGCAGAATATCCTCACTAACATGTAAAGTTCCTCTCATATCAAGGAACAACTAACATATAATGGTTTTACTTAAATACAAAATCAGCTTGCTGTATGACTACATGTATGGTCGTAGACGTGTCCCTGGTCGTAGACGTGTCCTTGTTTTTGTATTCAGTGTCATAGCTCCGAGTTGCTTTAAGACAGAATAATCTCATTAACACTCAATGTTGCTTTCATATCAAGGTATAATTCACACATAACAAGGACAGTCAAGTATCAAGCATCTTGCAATATAACTGTAGACATGTCCATGGTCGTAGACGTGTCCTCGGTCGTAGACGTGTCCTCGTCAGTACTTTTGTTATGATATCTCTGGTTCTATGTGGAATCTATTAACCAAACTTACAGGGCTTTTTGCTGTCATATGAAGGTATAAGGCCCACATAATAAGGATAGTTAAATATCAAACCCCTAGCAGCTATGAGTACATGTAAGGTCGTAGACGTGTCCGTGCGTAAACTACCCCAAAACCATATCATAGCCTGTGGAACATACAGTTGTACAGGCAAGTTCATTTTTTTTTGTGGCCTACATAGGTACATGTAAGGTCTCTACCTGGTATATTTCATTAGTCCATCCACTATGTCTTTCATGGTGCAAAACAACCTGAAAAAGGTCATAGACGTGTCCTCACGACGATTACACCAAAGGTTTTATGTACCCAGTCACCACAAAAGATAATGCATGGATCCCCAACTGTTACAAAAAAATTCTCTACCCTAGGGGGGTATCCCAAATGAAGTAGATAAGGATTTGCCTCTTTATTTTTTTTTTTGGTAGCTAAAGAAAAAAATTAGTTCCTTGTTTTTACCCTAAAAAACACCCTTTCTGGTTGTTCTGACCCCTGTGGCTCACTTAATATGCTTCACAGATAGGTAAAACCATGGTTCCCCTTTAAGCTCTAAGCCTTGGGGACCAGAATGCATGAAAAACACAACTACATCTCTTATTTTGAAGAATTTATTGACAGGGAGGCAAAGGCAACCTATTTGACGACGATCTGTGACTATTGGTCATAAGCTATTGAAACAAGGTCCTGGCAACTTTGTGACAAAGAATGCTTGGTTACTTCGACGACCTTCCTATCAGCAGGATAAGTATCATTGTCAAATTACACAGTTCGTGATAAATGATGCTCACATTAATATTCGTATTTGTGGACATGGCTTGGTCGCAGGTCGAGTTTCTGGAGGGCATAATTTTATCTGAATGATAAAGATTTCATTATGAAATGACCCCCAGAGAGTATACTCTGAAGCCATGGGGACTTCTCTGCCAACTGCGCAACCAGATATCTCTGTTCACCCACAAAAGTCACTCTATGAAATTAAACTGTGTCCTGCGGAGTGTACCTCTCATCAGTGTATCCATCCTTGAATACAAATCTCATGAGCCTTAAGAGTCACCCCATAACACTGTCAGTGAGCATGGACTAACTACCAATTTGACATCACAAACTACTCATTGCAGCTGCAAGAGCATTCTGTCTGGTAACTAAAGATATTCTCTTGGTATCCTCAGAGGAACTGTATAGCGCCTGAATAAGAGAATTACCTCATGCCTGCGGGGTATTTCAAAAATGTGGAAGAGCAATGATTCTGTCTGTAATTTCCCAATATTTATAACTATAACATTGTAAGTATGCACCATATGACTGCTTCGACCCTATGTATGATTACGTGACTATACATTGACGCTATACACGAATCTTAAATATGCTTATTGTAAGAAGTTATCCATTTACATGTATATAGTATCATTTTTTCTTTTCTTTTCTATCATCATCATCATCATCATCATCATCATCATCATCACCATCACCATCTCAACAATTCATTCTTATTCAAATAATAACACATCAGCTGCAGCTGCAATGAGTAGTTTGTAGATCTCTAATACAAAACCTGTACAAGATAGCAGGCTCCCTGGCCTGCTGCTTACGCTAAAATACCCCAATATAACCCAGGCATTTTGGTAAAACTGCGATTGTGCTGAATTATATAAGAGAGTCGGCTTGGTAAGAGCCGATCAGCAGGGTGTTAAATGGGCAATACGTAAGCCCGTGGTGGGTACGTGATGCCACTATGATATCCCTGTCTCTAGTCTGACCGGTAATCTGCTCAGCTATTGCTCACAGGGTAATACCAGGCTGAGCTGCTCTCCTGTGTAAGCCTCTGGGGAGCTACCCATATAATGTAGAAGACCTTCAATTGCCACATGAAAAAGGCCGGCCATAATTTAACCTTTAGGCCCCATAACAATGAAAACTGGTTTGAATGCTTTTTTACTCTCAATGTAAATACGACCTAGTAGAATTTAGATCTATGATATACTATAAATATATGATAGGGGCATAATGGCCATGGTTTAAATACTATCTTGACTACCTCTCACCGAGCAACTGTGATGTGAATTTGAAGAAGAGGAATTTCAGCTAAGACGTCAGGCATCAATGCTTCAGGGTTTCCTGTGATTCAGCCTTTGGCTCTTTTGGTGAAATGTCGACATGATTAAAAGGCAATGTGTAGTCCACTGACGGCATTGGTCCGAGGTCATTTGATGAGTAATTTGCATATCACCTCAATAAAAGCGAAGGCCTGCAGTGCCTGTTGGCACAGGGGTGTGGGAAGCAGTTTCAGAGTGGGTGGGACCAGGGGGGGTTTCTGCAATTTTTGACCTCCCTTTGCTTGACCTTTATGTTTTGACCTTTTGAGGAGTTGGCCAAACGTGTGGGGGACATGTCACCTCTGTCCCCCCTGCTTTCCACGCCCATGGTTGGCATTTGGTGCTATAATTTGAAGGGGCGTTACCATAGAAAGAAAAACTCCTGGAGAGTCTTGCCAAAAACAGATGTGTTAAATAATAGAGTTGTTAAATAATTGTTTGGATAATCGTTTAGAGAAAACGTGCATGTTTATTTACTTCTCAAAACGAGTTTTCCATAGATTCTGAAGTAATCTTTTTGTCAATGCTATGAAAACGAGTCAGGCCATTAACGTTTTCCTCAGCACTCTCTGAAAAAAATACAGAAGTTCATCTTCGTTATCTTTTGGCAAGACCCTCCTGACACCAAGCAGACTAAAGCACCACTTCAACATCAGTAATTATAATGTTCAATCTCCAGAGGAATAACTAACCAGAGGTAAGGTAAGAGGGGGGGGGGAATAAGAGAGAGGATGTCATTCAATTAAGCATTGATCAGACAGGGCAAGGTTAGATCTGTGGGCTCAGTGAAGTGATCCCTAGACATGACTGCTAGAATCAACCCAGCAAATTGTCATGAGTCCTCGTCAATCTGTGTGAAGTGGCTCACACATGTCGTTAGATGGAACATGATGTCGTTATAGCACAAGATCACCAGGAATAGCAATTGCTATGCCACATGAGTCTAACACACAGTGGCGAAAGATGACGGAATGAGTTATCCCTCAAAAAGGATTCACCATTGATTACCAATCATGGCGACAGATGATGACAATTTGCTGGGA
This sequence comes from Acholoe squamosa, assembly GCA_949317995.1. Lineage (NCBI taxonomy): Eukaryota > Metazoa > Annelida > Polychaeta > Phyllodocida > Polynoidae > Acholoe > Acholoe squamosa. Next base: position 37,212,520 of record OX439040.1, on the reverse strand, counting down.
AAGGGGTTCAGTAGATATGGACACACCCTGGGTCTGGTAGAGGGGAGTGAGGACAGAGGACAAAGCATGGGGAGTCAGATTGATAAAAAAAAGGGGATTTCAGGATGGATGGCATGATGGGGAGTGTCACCAAATATTACTGTAAGAAATTAAACTTAGGTGAGAGATAGGTGAAGGGAAAACTTAGATAGGGATCTAAGGTAGAGGATGCAGAATGCAAATAAGAGCTTATCATAAATGATTAAAAAAAGGTTTAGATATTGTCATTAAATGAAAGCCAGTAAGCCAGTGCTTTATACTTATTACGTTGGTACATGATGGACTAAGCTATTTGATAAAGTAGCATATACAAAAGGAATTAATGACTATCTGAAGATATACTGATTATCCCAGGGGCCTGATAATCAAGAAATGAGAAACGAAGCATGGGAGAGGGGAGGAAAGATGCGATTTGAAAGAGAAAAAAATGAAAGCAGGATTTGTAGTCCTTGGCTGTGGCAGGTATTAGATATATAGCCATATCAACATTTTGTCAACAGATAGGGCCTGGAAGGACAGGTAGAGATGATATTCCACCCAAAAGGGGAATCCCATACTGGCAACCCCGTTGCAGTATAAGCAATTGAGCCTCTCCAGTGTCATGACATGAGTTGGGGTAGTAGGGAATTAAGGTGTCCCCAGAGAGACTGACAGAGGGGAAGTTAGAACCGCCGGGCCAAGTGTAGGATAGACATTCCCATAGGACATTGAGATTTAGTGGACGGACGCTGAGGGACCCGCCATTCAAACTGATGAAAGTGTTAATCTGGGTAGACTAGTGCAAGAATAGGACCACACATTCCTGTCACACAATTGGCATGCGGAAAGGATCTAGGGCTTCACATGGAATATAACACTTACTTATAAATGTGACACGATCTGCGAAAAGGTAGCTTAATGCAGAGGGTTCTAAGACCCCTTTTCCCAGTCCATGTCACAAATGTTGCTCCTTCGTTTTAGCAGAAGACAAATGGACATTGATTCCTAGGCGGCCTATACAGAGATGTGATTAAGCCTACACATACATGCATACTTGAGTGAATAGGAATTAATGTTTCGGTCATATTAAATGGGACACATGATATGAAGTGGACTTTCGAACTTACACCTATTTTTTCCATTCTAAATGGTAATAAATTAATATTAACACGTATTGTAAATCACAAGTAGAAGTACACGGAAATACCAAATTTAAAATTAAGTAAGATTATACATGATTGAAGGTGGATGCATGATTCCTGGTCAGTCTGCCAGCTGGACTCAAGTGCGCCATTGTGCCATTTGTGCTAAGTGATCATTCGGCTTGATGGCATTGCCGATTGCACTTTTATATTCAATTGCACCCACCATACCAATCGGGCATTTACACATTTTCGAGCCACCTCTGACGGTTTTAAATGATTTTTGACCTCATGTAGTTATGTAATTTCGTTGCACAGAGCTGATTTCTTGATGATTGGAGGCCTGGAGGGCATTTCTCAATAATACTAATCAGTACTATTGAGAAATGCTATCCCGATGCTTATTTCAATACAGTGGGCGATGATATTAACTACAGTTTATCAGGAAAGCAACTAAAACTAATACCTACTGGCCTACAGAGGTGCTTAGACTGCTGCGACTACTCTACCATATTGTAGAGTAATAGTATGCATAAACTGATAATCTCCAACAAGAACATGGGTCTCTAGTAAAATTCCCAAATCGTCCATGCAATCTTGAATCCTTGGCTATGTTGAAAGTAACTCCAGTGATGTCATTTGTTAGAAAAAAAAAACAACTCTTTGGGAACCCCTCCTTGGAAGATACCAGGTTACAGCCAAAAAATATTGTAAGTTTGCAGTAGCATGGTAAAAAAATGTTGAGATTAGAAGGTCGGTTATATATATATATATATATATATATATATATATATATATATATATATATATATATATATATATATATAGTAGTGATTATATCACTTGTATAACAATTGTAATGCTGGGGCGATCGGTCCGGTGGTAGCCACCGGCGCGGGAGCGCTAGTTAGGGTCCGTCCCACCTGGGGGCGACACGGTAGCTCGTGACGTCACATTTAGTGACGCCATAAAAAGGTGGTCCGGTGGTCGCGGGGGGGGGAGATGTGATAAGAGACTTGCTGGTGGCAGAAGTGCGGTCGGTGACTCCGGGTTCGGTGGTTGTGATCGGTGGAGACCTGTAAGGGTGGTGCATCTCAATACAAGCAAGGATAATTGATGTCAATTAATGAGAACTGTTAGCGCTAAGGCCTGAAAGAAATAAACCAAACACCTTCTACTGTTATAGAACTTTATTGGCTGCGTCTGGTCCTTTTGTGTTTACTACATTGGTGACAGCGGTGTTGTTGCTTTTACGAACCCGCGCATTTACAAAGGATGGAAATGGCTGATAGTGACTATAGTGGTGGGGAGGAAGGAGGTCTAGGTCAGGGAAGAAAGGGATCTCTAGTGAAAATAGTGGACGAGGAGATACTATTTCGGAGACAGATGCAAAACGGCGGTCCGGTGGCGTCCGGTGGTTCCGCCGACTCGGCCGGTGGCGGTAAAAGGTGGTATGGGGTGCGGAAAGATGCTACAAGTTGGCAGGAATGGAAAAGAGAGGAAGATAAGTCGGGGGAGAAGGAGTTGGGGGAGCTCTTGGATGGAGCGGCTAAATCACAAGTTGGGGCTGGAGTAGTTTCGCCAGGAGAGGTTATAATCCGTTCCGTGGGGCGTCCGGTGGTACACCCGGTGGTGCAAGCGGCGGAGCCGGTGGTCCCACCGGAGGGGATACTTATCGGAAACAAGAGGGAACGGGGAGAACAACAGAAGGCGGTAACTCGGGAGCTGGTGATCAGTGGGAGGAGAGGAGAGGGCCAGAGCTACCTAGGGATCGGAGGAACACCCCCTCATTCGAGTACAGGGGAGAGGGTACACTGCCAGTGGGGGTGGGGGATCTCCCTACTCCTGGGGAGGAGGCCCCAGGGGCCGGGGGTGACAGCCCCGCCCGCAAGCCCATCATGATGCCGGGAAAGTATGACGGGTCAGGTGACCTAGAGGAGTTCCTCTCGCATTTTGACCTCTGTGTCCTAGCCAACCGTTGGTCAGAAAAGGAAGCAGGGACCTTCCTAGGCATCAGTTTGTCGGGGGTGGCGAGACGTTTGCTCGCAGCCGTAAAACCAGCATCAGAGAATGGGTACAAACTGTTGAGGGAGGCACTGATTAACCGGTTCCAACCTCAAAACCAGTTGGAGTCATACAAGGCCCTGCTCCGCACCTGAGTGAGGAAGCCGGGGGAGGAGCTCCAGACGTTATCCAAAGAGATATCCCAATTGGTCCGTCTGTCATACCCTAAGGCAGACACGACAACGGTGGATGTGATGGCCAAGGACAGGTTCGTGGAATGCTTAGATGATGGGGAACTCCGTAACTGGATATATCAGGGAGAAACAAAGAATTTGCTTCAGGCTGTGGAGAGGGGGGTACAAGCGGAGGCATATCTGAAACAGGAGCGGGAGAAAAGCAAGCAGGTCCGCGCCGCGTCACTGTCCATGGCTGAGGAGATGTCGGAGATCAAGGAAAGGCTGGCGGGTCTAACTACCGAAATTAGGGGGGGCCAGGTAACCAAGACCGGGACCTCACCGATGGGGCTGCGGAGGTCATGCTTCGAGTGTGGGGCTGAAGACCACTTTAAACGTAACTGCCCGGCCTGGAAGAAGCGAGTGGAAGCGGCAAAGAAAAGGGATGCTGAGATCAAGCCGTCGGGAAACTAGACGGGGTCTCCCCCGTCAGCCGGGGGGAGGCCCAGGGGGTCGAAAGGCAGAGAGAATGGCTGGGACGGAAAGAAAAGAGAGGAAACGGCCTAGAGGTGGAGGGGGTAGTATGGGGACAACCCATCCCTCTCGTGGTGGACACCGGGGCGACTAACAACTTGTTGTCCACAGCATGGTGGAAGGGGGCGGGATCCCCAGGACATGTGGCTCCGGTCACTTCGGCATTTCACACCGCCGATGGAAAACCACTCCAAGTGGAGGGCAAGGTTTCTACGGTCCTGCAATGCGGGTCAAGGAAAGAACGCACTTCATTTATTATCGCTGACATTGCGGCGTCAGGGCTCCTGGGCGCCGATTTTCTGCGGGAAACGCGGGCCACCATAAACCTAGCAGAAGGCAAGTTGTTATGGCCAAGGGAGGTCGTGGGTGGCAGTTGCAGGATAGTGAGCGTTGCTACGGAGGTGGTGGGAGGCGCAACTGAGCGGGTGATTCTGGGCCGTGTCCCACCAGAGTTTGAAGGGGAAGAAGTGATGGTGGAAGGCTTACCTCGAGTGGAGGGCGCAAGGGGAATCCGGGTGGGCCGCACATTGTCCATGCCTAAAGGGGGCGAGGTGCCCATGTTGGTCTGTAATCCGGGGCCTAACCCTGTCACGGTCTACCGGGGTATGCACCTTGGTCAGGTGGAGTTAGTAGGCAAGCCCGTGTGCCGGCTGGTAACGGAAGATTACTCAGGGGGCTCCGGGGCCAGTCGGGACATTACGGATAACCTCATAACCGTCTTACTAGGGGGAACTAAAGTCGAGAAGGATCCTGTATGGGTACGGCTGTTAGAGCGCAACAGGGCGGCATTCCAAGAGGGGGATGAGGACATGGGCCATACAGACGTGGTTACACACTCGATCAACACTGGGGAGGCGGCCCCCATAAAGATGGCGCCCCGCAGGCTAGCCCCGCACAGGCGGGCGGTTGTCGATCAGGAGGTGGACAAGATGCTCCAACAGGGAGTGATTGAGCCAGCTTCGGGCCCATGGGCGAGTCCAGTGGTCCTCGTGAAGAAGAAGGATGGCCGTGTCAGATTTTGTGTCGACTACCGACGATTGAACTCGGTCACAGTGAAAGACGCCTATCCTCTCCCCAGGATAGACGACTCGTTAGACTCAATGTCCGGGGCCTGTTGGTTTAGCACCATCAACTTGGCGTCAGGGTATTGGCAGGTCTCTATGGAGGAGGATGCTAAGCCCAAGACAGCTTTCGTGACCCACCGTGGTTTGTTTCAATTCCGCGGAATGCCCTTCGGGCTGTGTAACGCTCCCGGGACGTTCGAAAGGCTAATGGAAATTGTCATGAGGGGTCTCCAATGGACAGTGTGTTTGGTGTACTTGGATGACATCATTGTATTCTCCGAGACCTTGGAGGGGCATGCGGAGCGACTGGAGTTGGTCCTGGGACGCCTCCAGGAGGCCGGGTTGAAGATAAAGGCCACCAAATGCCAGCTGGTACGGGAACAGGTGAACTTCCTGGGGCACAGAATTGACAGGAACGGGATCGGCACGGACCCTGAGAAGATAGCTGCCGTGTCGGAGTAGCCGGTGCCTACCTCAGTGACGGAAGTACGCTCCTTTTTAGGCCTGTGTGGCTACTACCGTAGTTTTGTTCCGGGGTTTGCTTCAATAGCCAGGCCGCTCTCGGAACTAACCGAGAAGGACAAGAAATTTTCCTGGAACCGAGACTGTGCAGAAGCTTTCCAGGTGCTCAAGGATAAGTTAGTGAGTGCCCCTATCCTAGCCTACCCGATGGCAGAGGGACGGCTCCTGGTGGACACCGACGCCAGCAACCTGGGGCTGGGAGCTGTTCTGACTCAAGTGCAGGATGGTGGGGAGCGGCCCTTAGCTTACGTCAGTCGCACATTGAGTAGATGTGAGAGGAATTATTGTGTCACCCGCAACTGTTGGCGGTGGTTTTTGCGGTGAAAAAGTTTCGCCACTACTTAGTAGGGCGCCCTGTGCGTATAAGGACCGACCATGCCGCCCTGAAGTGGTTGGCCAGTTTCAAGGAGCCTGAGGGGCAGGTAGCCAGGTGGCTACAGTTATTGGAGACTTTCGATCATGTCATCGAGCACCGCCCAGGGAAGGATCACGGTAACGCGGATGGGCTGTCCCGGAGGCCGTGTAATCAATGCGGCATGGGGGAGCCCTCCGGGTCTCCTTTGTTCGAGGACTTCTCAGGCGAGGGGGCAATCGATGCCCTGGCCGAGTGTCGTGCGGTGACTCGTAGCGAAGCCGCCACCGATAGGGGAGCGGAGGAGAGGGTAGGCCTGGAAGTGACGGCCGAGGAGACGGACGGAGGTCTGGAGACAGGCCCAGGAGGGCGATCCCTTACTCACCAGGGTTCGGAAATGGATTGAGGAAGGCGAGGTCCCCTCGAGGGATGCCCTCTCGGGGGAGGCCTATGACGTGCGCGCCTTAGCAGCACAGGTCCCGCGGCTGCGGGTGGAGGGCGGTGTACTCTGTAGGGTATGGTGGGAGCCGGGCGGCCGCACCTTCCTGCAAGTAGTGGTGCCGGATAGTAAGAAGGAGGAGGTTTTGGCCGGGGTGCATGGGGTCCCGTTGAGCTGCCATTTTGGTCGGGCCCGGAGCCTGAGGCGATTCCAGCAGGCCTACTATTGGCCCGACTATAGGAGAGATGTAGTCCAGTGGCTGGCCTCTTGCCCCCAGTGTCTGAGCCGTAAGGCGGCGCCCCATCCCCCTCGAGCCATGATGCGGCATGTACCGGTAGCGTTCCCTTTGGAGCGCATGGCTATGGACCTTATGGGTCCTCTCCCGCGCACCCCGCGTAAGAACAAGCACATCCTTATCGTCATGGATTATTTTACGCGATGGGCAGAGGCGGTCTCCCTACCGGACCAAGAAGCGGAGATGGTGGCTCGGGCCTTCGTAACGGAGGTGGTGTGCCGGCTGGGGCCCCCGGGCACGATCCACACGGATCAAGGTCGAAACTTTCAGGCTCGGATGTTCCAGGAGGTGCACCGGTTGCTGGGAGTGGCGCAGACGCGCACTTGCCCCTATAATCCTAAATCTGATTGGTTAGTGGAGCGTTGCAATCGTACTGTGGAGTCGATGCTGGCCATGTCGGTGGCCGAGGACCAGACGGACTGGGATCTGCAACTGCCATACGTAATGGCTGCGTATAGATCTTCAGTGCAAGCCTCCACTAACCAAACCCCCAACTTTCTGATGCTGGGAAGAGAAACTCTTTTGCCTGGTAACCTGTTGTACCCGCAACCAGAAATCGTGGGAGGGAGACCCGACGACTACGTCGACTACGCCGCGGAATTACAAGGAAGGATGGCCAGAGGGCATGCTTATGCCCTCCGGCAGATGGGGAGGGCGGTCCGTCGTCAGGAAAGGAATTACTCCACCCGGGTACGGGGGGAGCCGCTAGAGGTAGGGGACACAGTCTACTATATGGTCCCCCCGGAAAGAAGTAGGCAAGTGCCCCAAGTTCATGTGCCCTTGGTCAGGGCCTTGGAAAATTCTCAGGAGCCTAGGAGGTCCTGTATGGGAGATCCAGATGGGGCGGAAGAGGAGGATAGTGCATTATGACCTACTGAAGAAAGTGGAGAAGCCTCGGGAGGAGGGTACTGGGGAGGCCCGGGAGGTCTGGGCCCCCGAGCGGTGGCTCAGCTCTCCGGTGGCGCCACCTGTCGCCACCGCGGTGGGGGGGCCACCGGCGCACCACCTAGAGGAGGAGTGTGGTTTCCCGCCACATCCGGGCCCCGGCGGTGTTACCATGGCAACTGCCGCCGCGGTGGGAGAAAGGAAGAGGGAGGACCAACCTATGGCTCCACTAGAGCAAGAAAAAGGGCAGGAAAAGGCGTGGAAAGGAAGGGGAAGGCGCCTTTTACCTTCTTTCATAGTAAACCTACCTGAGGGGGGCCCCCCCGGCGGGGTAAAAAGGGAAACTTACCTGCAGGTGGCTGGAGGAGGGCGGTCGGCGGGCTCGGTGGAGGTAGCCCCCAGGGCGGCGGCGGGGCACGGCTCTCCTGCAAAAGAAAAGGGAGAGAGATTAGTTGGAAAGAGGGGATCAAAAGACGGGGAGATGAGTCGGGCAGTAAAAGCGGTTTTCACAGCTAAAAATAAAAGGTGGGAGGAGCAGAGGCGGGCAAGCGAAATGTGGGCCACCGAAGAGGACCACCGGGAGGAAGAGGCGAAGGGGCCGGGAACTGCACCGTGACCTAGTTTCTGCCACCGACCACGCGGCACGAGAACGAGGCGGTAGCTGGGCCACCGGGCGGGCCGCAGAACTCGACAACAACACAATGAGGAAGTCGGAGACTCCACTGAATTGTCCGGAGTGTGGCCGCACTTTTTGGCGCAGGGATGTCCTGAATCGACATATCTCCGCGCTGCACAAGTCCTGCGGACCGGGGTGGAACTGTCCGGTCGAAGGATGCAAGTTTCAGGTCAAAGGAGGAAGGTGGGACAACCTGGTCAATCATCTGGTGGCACTGCACGCCGGCCATAGCTTGATAAAGCTCCCCCGAAGCCAGCGACCACCGAAGGCTGTGATCCAGTATCACACGAGGGAAGCCACCTCCACCGCAGGGTCGCCGGCCACCGCGGCTTCACCGGCCACCGCTGCCTCACCGGCCACCGAGGGGTCGCCAGCCGGGGAGGTAGAGACAGGGCGGGGAGGCGAGGAAGGAGAAGGTCAGGAGAGCCTTGACTCGTCACAAGGATCTCCTACCTCTCCAACCGTGCGACGTAGGAGCAGCAGGAGGGCCGCGCACTTGGCCACGGAACGCCTGCTGGAGAGCACAGGAACGGGGGAGGAGAAGGCCCGGACTCCTATGCCGGAGGGGAAGGAGGAGACGCCGAGGCGTTCACCCCGACGGCCCAAGCCACGTAGCGTGGTGGGGAGGGTCATCTCCGGAGGGTCCCGGCAGCGCAGCCGCTCACCGGTAGGCCGGCCAGCTGCACCGACCTCCAATATCGGCGGAGAGGTCAGCCGGAAGAGGAAAGGGGCACCGAAAACAGGTGGAGAGGAGGCCCCCTGGGATGCAGACCCACCGGCGATCGTGCTAGGGAAGCAGACCCTGGAGGAGGCACCAGGCGGCGAGGGAAGTCCACCCTCCAAGGTCCCCAAGACGGTATCCGACCCGGTGGCTTCCACCTCGGCGGCGACAGAAGGGGGCCAGGAGGGGACACTGGAGGAGGAGTGCAGCCCCCCGCCTAAGATGCTGAAATCCACACTGGAACCGGTGGCCTCCACGTCAGCAGCTACGGGGGAGGATCTACTGAGCACCAGGTCCACTGAGGACTTCGAGGCCGCGCGGATATTAGCACAACAGTTGGGACAGGGGGAGCCGGAGGACCTGGCAGAGGAGGCGAGCCAGGTGCTGGAGCAGGTGGTGAGCGGCCCGGCGTCCAGTGGAGACGGGAAACCATATTGTTGCAGTCCCTGATGATCGACAGCGACAGGGCCCTGGTTCCTGCTGAGGTGGGAGAGGAGCTCCTGAAGGAGACAAACCGGAGGGCAGAGGAGATGGCAGAGGCTGCTAAGAAGCAGTTTCAGAAACGCCTGATTGCAGAAGCACTGCGGAAAAAGGCGTGGCTGTCCCCTGCTGGCCACGAGGTCCGGATAGCGTCGTCCCCACACTTCAGGGCAGCGGCACCGGAGACGGAGGGGCCGGCGACCCTCAGGGACGCAGAGCAGATGCGCCAGATATTGACGTCGTCACCGCCGACGGTCCCGACCCACACGTCGGATAACAATACACCCGTGGTGGGAGGGCGGTTGGAGCGCTTGATGGCTTCCCGAATGGACTTGGGGGAGGAGCCGGAGGAGCTGGACTGGGAGGAGGAGGAAGACCCGTTGATGCTCCCACCCAACCAGGTCTCATACAAGGCCGTCGCCTTAGACACCGAGTCGGAGGAGGGAGGCTCTTCGCCTGATAAAGGCAATGTCAGGAGAGTCGTGTGCAGGGGGGACCGCGTTCCCGAGAAGATCCCAGGGGCTGACACATCTCCGACGGGGGAGACAGATGGGGCTAAGGGGGAGTCGCCGCACGAGTCGGGTGCGGAGGAAGAGACCGCGCCTCTTGCTAGGAGAACGGAGGGGGAGGATAAAAGCCAAAGGAAGGAGAGAGAAGACAGAGACCGGCGGCGCTACAAAGAGAGAGAAGGGAAAGAGGATAGGGAGCGCCGAGACAAGAGGGAGAGAGAGAAAGAAGGGCACAAAGAAAAGGAGGGGAGAGAGAAGCGAGAGAGGGAGGAGAAACACAAGGAGAGAGAAGATAAAGAAAGGCGAGAAAGGGAGGGGAGAGATAAACACAAGGAAAAGGAGGATAAGGACAAAAGAGAGAGGGAGGAGAGGGAGACACGCAAGAAGGAGGATAAAGATAAGAGAGAGAGGGAAGAGAGGGAGAGACGGAAGGAGAAGGCAGATAAGGACAGAAGAGAGAGGGAAGAGAGGGAGAAACGCAAGGAGAAGGAGGACAAGGAGAGACGAGAGAGGGAAGAAAGAGAGAAACATAAGGAGAAAGAGGATAAGGACAGGAGAGAGAGGGAGGAGAGAGTGAAACAGAAAGAGAAGGAGGACAGGGACAAGAGAGAGGAGGAAGAGAGGGAGAAACGTAAAGAGAAGGAGGACCGAGATAGGAAGGAGAGAGAGGAGGAAAGAGAAAGGAAAAGGAGGGAGAAGGAGGAACGAGAGAGGAGAGAGAAAGAGGACAAAGAAAGGCGGAAGGAGAGGAGTGAGAAAGAAAAGAAGGACTGGGAGGAACTTAATGCGAAAGAGAAGAAGGAGAGGGACGATAGGGACCGAAGAGAGAGAGAGGAGAAACAAGCGGAGGTGCGAGAAAGGAGGGAAAGGGAGGAGAGACAGAGGGGAGAGACAGAGAGGGAGCAGTCGGGAGAAGGAGCGAAGGAAAGCAGGAGAGAGGGAAGATATAGGGGTCGGGAGGACCAAGATCTTAGGCATGAAAGAGATGGCGAGAGGCGGGGACACAGGAGGCAGGAAGAGGTGGACTTTGGGAGACAGCGAGAGTACGAGGAATATGATCGACGACGAGACCAAAACGAGTATGAGCAGGAAGCACGGAGAGGAAGCCGGAGCGGAGATTGGGGGGTTCACGGCGACGTCGCGAGAGGAGGGGCGAATGGGCCGATGAATGGGGGGAGTACTTCCCTGAAGGGCCCCGGGAGCCGGGGCTCCCCCGCGTGGAGGGGATGGACCCTCTTGGGGGTCGCCCTGTTTGGTATGGCGATCACACTGAACGTATACCCTGGAAGCGGGTGGAACAACCGGATCGCCTCCAGAAGTGGGCATCAGGCCTGGCCCCATCGCCGGACTTAGGGGAGGAGTATACGCCTGTAGGGGGAAGAGCGCACGGCTGGGTGGAGTTAATTGGGCCGTCGACAGTACAAACCCATTATTATGCCACGACCGTCCAGAAATACGCTCCAAGGGGGAACCAGGATATGGCACCTCCACCGGCTCCTCCTCCATCAGCACGGCCAGCAGGGGGCGCGGCCGGGGCGACACCTGCAGGATATCCCGCACCAGCCTTCAGCTCAACTCTCCGGGCGTCCGGAGCACCAGGGCTAGCGCCCGCAGCAGCAAGACTTCCAGGCCCCGGCCCAGCTCACGCGGCAGCCAGGTTTCCGGGTCACAGTCCAGCCCACCTCGGAGGGGACCTGGAGGAGCGGATACGCCGCATGATACGTGAGGAGACGTCCCGCCCGCCCCAGTCCAAACCGCACCGGGACGGTTGAGAACAGGGGAGGTGGGGGCAGTTCACGGAGCAACCGGGCGACACCTTTAAGAGGCTGAGGGGGTCCGGAGTAAGAGAGGCATCGGTGGTTGGGTGTGGAAGAGCCGACGGGCCTCCACTTGTTGTCCGGCTAGGGCATGCAAGGGGGAGGAGGAGAGACCACCTGACTGGGTCATAAGCAAGGAAGGGGGAGAAGGGAGGGGTAGTCGGGGGCCTGCGGGGTGGGGGAGTACTGGTGGGGGATTGAGTACCTGCCGTGAAACCCCCCCTCGTGGGCCACCGAGACGCCTCGGTCCCGTCCCAGCCAGAGTGGAGCGGAGGCGGCATAAGCAGACACCGACCAGAGGGCCGGAACAAGGGAGACAGTCGGATGAGGCCGGACAGGGGACGTCCGCCAGTTAGCTTCGTATAACAGCGCCCATCTAGACCGGATGTTGTATTATATGTTCTGTACTATTGATACAGACTTTACCCAAGTTCACATATAAGAGTTTATAGTAATAAGAGGGGGCCCATTGTAGGAGTCCCAAGTTAAATGAATAAATGTTAAAATGTATCGGTTATATGACCGGCGTAAATGTTGTAACACCTTTGACCACTATGGCAAAGATTCACGGATATATTTTCTACAACCTAAGTTTGAAATGATAAGGGGAGAGTGTAGTGATTATATCACTTGTATAATAATTGTAATGCTGGGGCGATCGGTCCGGTGGTAGCCACCGGCGCGGGAGCGCTAGTTAGGGTCCGTCCCACCTGGGGGCGACACGGTAGCTCGTGACGTCACATTTAGTGACGCCATAAAAAGGCGGTCCGGTGGTCGCGGGGGGGGAGATGTGATAAGAGACTTGCAGGTGGCAGAAGTGCGGTCGGTGACTCCGGGTTCGGTCGTTGTGATCGGTGGAGACCTGTAAGGGTGGTGCATCTCAATACAAGCAAGGATAATTGATGTCAATTAATGAGAACTGTTAGCGCTAAGGCCTGAAAGAAATAAACCAAACACCTTCTACTGTTATAGAACTTTATTGGCTGCGTCTGGTCCTTTTGTGTTTACTACAATATATATATATATATATATATATATATATATATATATATATATATATATATTACTTGGACCTGAATCAGGCATAACTTATTGCCCTATAAGTGGATTCCACTTGGGAAAAAATCAAACTATGGTCAGCCCTTTTTGGTTGATGTCGGTCGGGTGGCCAGAAAAAAATCCTTTTGGCCCTATCAATAGGTTTATCATGGTTACGTGAAGATGAAAGTAATGAAAAGTGTCCAGTTAAGATTAATTTTAGTGTTAACTGGACACTTTTACAGCTGGTTCTTAGTGATGCACTTCAATGGTAGAAGGGCCAATCCTCTCAATGTCCAAAGTACAGCCTCACACCTGACCTTCTCCATAACGCCGAGCTGATTGGCTGTTACCGACCCCCTGCACCCCCTCACCCCCTGTCTCCAGGGAGCCTGTGTACAGAGCACCACGTGAAGGCCATCCCTAATCAGTGCCCGCCTGATATCATCCACCCCTACTGCCCTGCCACCTGGCCACAGCATGCCCCAACTTACCCATGGGGTGCCATGAAGGTGAAAAATGAGTGATATAAAACTAGGACCTTCTTCTTATGTGCGCCTTAGTTACATTGCCAAACTGATAATATTATCATTAATGAAGTGTTTATGTTATTCTAGTAATGTCAGTACATATTACGTTTCTTCTTTCGGTATCTATACCAGATGACTTCTTCTGATCTCATTATTCTCATTCTAGATAATGGGAAGTTCATGTATCAACAAAATAATTTATCAACATAATTCCATGGTGTATAAAACGTGAGCTTTTTTTTTTATCATAGCAATCATTAATCCAGAATACAAATCGTCCTGAGAAAAGCATCAAAGGAATGCGCCTCTCAAATAGTCCAGTATTTCATTGCTTTATCGCCCCGCACCTAAAATGAGAATGCTTTGTCAGTAGTCCCATGAAATGAACTCGTTAAGTGTCGTGAACAGTTTGCAACTGAGAGATATTTTTATCTCTTCTTCTAAACCTTTGCCTTAAACAAGAAGGCCGAATTTCACCCCCGTGATTGGCTAATCATACACGAGATTGTGGGATTAGCGCATGCTCGGTGATTACAATTCATTAAATCACCCACATCCAACAGGGGGTACCAGCAGCAGCTGGACTACTTTGCGTGTTTGCGCATGCGGCCTGACTGGGTGTCGATAACGACATTATTGGACCAACTGTCGCGAGATACTGTGTATGTGGTGATACACCACGTTAGCTGACTAGAGGTCAGGATATCATTACTAGAAGGCAATTGGAAGATACCTTTTTGTTTTGAGTATCTTATCCAAGACATTGAATAATTTTGAACTCATCATCTTGGCATTCTATTTATTACATTAGATGATTCTTAGAAAGCAATTATATTTATATAATGCTCTAGGTGATAAACATTAGTGAATGAGCGGAAATGTTATACTAGAGAGTGAGGAAGAACAAATGTGACAATATAATTATTGTTTTGAATATTTTTCATGAAAAATATACATCTTTTATTTCTCAATTTAGAGTAAGTCGCCACCTCATCTTCATCAACTTAACATGAGTACTTTTCATCTTTCTGTTTCGGGAAATTCCCACCCATGTAAAAAGACTTACAATATTTTACACCGATATCATACTCGACATTTCGTGTCTCAAAACTTGAGAGTTTGGGTTGGTGGATACTTACATTATTGACGCCCATGTTACACGGTGCAGAACTTCTTTACTCCTCCATCGATTGATAGATGCCTACAATATCAGAATAAATACTAGATAAGAAAGACATGTGAAATATTTTCTTTGGGTGAGATCAAACCACCAGTACAGATGCACAGTAATTAAGTATTGGCAAACAGGCTTTGGCGTATGCAAACATTGGGACTACTTGATAATAAAGCAATGACTGATGAAAACGTCCCCATCCTATAGAAGCCCAGGGTGGTCTCTTCAGAAGCTATATGAACATTGATCATATAAATTCATTCATTTCTTAATATCCCTGCAAACACAATCCTGAGAAGTACTCGAGACATTCTTGTGTCATGACTTGTGGTTCCTCTCAGAATTGTACACGTTCACTCCACAAGATTTTGACTCATGATTTCCATGGGACAAGAACACGTTCATAATTCTCAAGAATCCCCTGTGTCTTACTTGTGTCATGGCACATACCCCAGATTTTCCCAAGTTAAACGTGTTCTTTTTTTCTTTTTTTTAGAAAAAACACTCATGATGAATTTAATTCGTCCTCCATTTCCCTAAACATGTCTTATGTGGCATGATCATAATTATACCTGCCATCTTCCTGGCAAGTATGCATGACTATATACCCTATATGTATTTGGGTTCTACAGCCATATCAACTGTGCGAGTCTTTGAAAACAGACCCAAGTAGCAAGCACCATGTTGTACTCCTATCAGCGAGCGGTCAGTCAGTGCAGGACCAATATGATCAGCTCTGAGCAGTTCCTAATGAAAGAGCAACTCGGGAAGGAGGAGCCGCGGCCAACTGGTCCTGTGCACAGAATGAAATCCCAATAATGGCCAAATAAAGCTCTGATGTTTGTCTCGATGTCCCTGAGCTTATTTTGACCAAAGGTAAGGAGCCGGTCAGTATCATTACAGTGTGGTCTTGCAATAGAAAACAATGGGGTGTAGGCAGGTTTAGTTATCACTATTGACGCTTACAGATCTATATGGGAACAGAGTATAATATGATATATTATATTCCATTGATGTATATGTGAACTGACCAGAAACGTCTTTCTTCTCTTTCTTTTCTAACTATAAAAGGTGTGCTTATTGTTTTTTGTTGTTCATTATTAACCTTTTTTTCACTTTTTCTTTCTCTGAGATATCTAGGGTATAGTGCATGTTTTGGATCGTTTTAATATCTAGTCAACTCTCAATATTTTGAATATGATTTATGTATGTTTTGGGTTGTTTTGGTGCCCTTAATGACTCTGCAGCCTCTGAAAAGCAGGCACAAAATAATGAATAGAAGACCTATTAGTATTTGCCATATGGCGAATGCATGTGCATTTATATAATATTTATACCAAAACCTATTATAGCCCGCCTATGTATACAGTCACATATCATCACCCAAAGATCACAAGGGTGCTCCCCCCAGTCCTCATCAGATTGAGCACCCTAAGGTGATCACTACTGATGACTTATTTTAGCCTTAGGTTTTCTATGTAGAGAAAGGGTCCATAGGGGTTGCCAATGGCCTTATATTTTCTGTTAGTGAGCTGCATTTTAGGAAGTGTTCATTGGACACTGCTTATTAGGGGGATAAAGCATATCCGGGAGGGTGACAGACCTTGCAAAGTACCTACATAAAGCAATGTGTGTATAACCATTCTCACTTCCCTGTAAATCAAAACTTTCTATGACATGCAAAGGTATCCATGATACTAGACTGTAGCACGCCCGGATTTAAAACACACAATGTTGATTATAGTTGAATAAAGCTGCATACTATTATAGTATCTGATCAATCATTTCCAGAAATTAGTTGACTAGTATATTTTCTCTGAATGCAATAAAAGTTTGGCTTTTTCAACTTTGCCTTCCTGACGGCTGGGAATAGGATAATCATATACCCTACAAAGATTCAGAAAAGGTAAAGAAAGTGTAACAATGCTGCATAGTCTTTACTGGAAATGTATCTCGGAACAAGATTCCCTTAGTTTTCATGGGATTAGAATTTTGCATGCCTCAGGTATTGCTTTAGTAATGAATAGATGGTCCCAAGGTACTGTCTATTCATGATCTGTTAAGGAACTCTAAGGAACTAAAGCAATGTTCTACACCTGCATCCTGTCTATCTATACATCATGTATTAGGAATGGTCAAAGAGGATATCCTAATGCTCATGCATTATTCATTTTCATTCCACCCTTTTCAATCGTTTACTGTAGACTGCTTGCACAATCTGGATGTTACCACACAATTAGAGTCCGTAAAGGTCTGCCAATAAATGTTTAAAGCTGGGGTAAGAGGTCAGATATGGAGATTTGCTTCTTTTTGCACAGATATCATTACCCCACTTGTGAGACTGTCCTGGTAGAATCCATCTATTTGACACATTTTAACCCTACTAGATTCAAGCTTATATTGTGCGAAAGAATTGCTTCCAGCATTATATTCATGTTGATAAGCAGTATTGATTGCACCAACACAGTGGCTGCATCTGAAGCCATATAGCGGATATTTCCAGGGTTAGTTTGATTTGGATCATTGTTGTGCATAAGAGAGCCACCTCTGACAAGAATAAATGGTTATGACTACCCTTTGAGTCTGGGGAATGGCCATATAATGCTCCAAAACTTATATTAGAAAAAGCTATATCAGTGTTAACATCCGCTTTAGTGGATGTTGTATTACACTTTATAACACTGCTGGGTGAAGTCAGAGTGCATTATCCTGAATGCTGCATTCTGATTTGCTGATTGACCATGCATTATCTAGATGGATATTTCTATATTCTATGCATATTTCCATCACCTTCGAGTTCACAAACCTATATCGTACAGGCCTTCTCAGATCCTCTGGTCCCGTCCGGGCATCTGATTGTATCTACAGATCTCTGACCTTCTTTTTTTTTTGGACATACAGTAAGGTTACGATAGATTTAAATTTGGCCGATTTACATTTAGAAGAGGGGCCATCCCTAAACTAAGTCATGCTTCCTTTTTGCTTTTTACCATTTTTGACTCCCCTCATTTTTGTCATGGGTTTACATTAGAAATGCATGGGATGCATGGACCCCCTCCCCTCTCAACATGACGCCCTTTGTGGACGGCCCTAGATAAGATCTCACATTTAGGACATAGCACATAATTCTTAACATCTTATTCCCTGTAATGATCTATATAATTGTGCTCTCTCTTGTGCATAACTCAATAATCTTAGTTATGTCATACATAACTGTGTATCAATATCCAGCTTTGCACAAACAGAGGACACGTTAATTTCAGAGACCCCTAAACATGGCCCTCGTTCTCCTATGAATGACCCGTCCTCGGGTGCATGACCTTGTTAAGCAGCTTTGAGCAGTTCCTGATTAAAGAGTAACCTGGGGAGGAAGAGGTGAACCTAACCAGGCCTCTGTATTCCATTATATCCCAATAATTGCCAAATGAAGGTCTCATTTTGTCACAGTACTTATTTTGGCTGCCGTTTGATTCTGTGATCAGCTGGCTATTAGGGGAGTTCATTGGTTGGGGCAGTGGTCACAGACTGGCCAATGTGATTATCCACAACAGTCTAGGGACAAAAGAGTGGAACAGGAGGGTATCTAATGTACAGCTGTGCCTTCCACAAGCCATACCTTCATTGGGGTTTTGAAATTGTCGTTTTTGTTTATATCACTCATCTGGTCATTGGGTGATAGTATAACCAGATGGCCTAATATATCGGGGGGGGGGGGTGGCTAGAGTACATGTATTAGTATACACAGATGACCCCACCTAAAGCCATAGTACACACAGATATCCCCATGTATTAGGGGGACCTATACTAGTAGTATACACAGATGTCATAATATATCAGGGGGACCTATAGTAGTAGTATACATAGATGGCCCCATGCATCAATTGATCAAGGGGACCTAGAGTAGTAGTATACACAAATGGCCCCATGTATCAAGGGGACCTATATATAGTATTATTCCACGACTTTTGGGATTTTGGGTGCTTTTTCTGGATATTCCCTGAACCGCTAGGTTCCCTCGGTATAATCTTAATTATACCTCAAATTACAGGTAAGTCTCGAATAATTTCAAAAATAACCCGCACACCTCTCATGTCCTTCCATGTCATATGTTACATGTTAAAACCTACGGAATTTTTCATTACCATGGTAGGAGTCGAACCTGCAGCCTCAGGTCCTTAGTCCAACTCCCTATGCACTGCGCCACAGCTACCATAACCGCGGGACACAGTCAAAAATATCCAAGCCGAGATGGCCGCTGAAGGAGGAGACGCGGTGGTCTAGTGGTTAGCGCATTGCACTCAGCCGTCGAAGGTAGGCGGGTTGAATGCCTTCTGTGCTTAATAAATCATACAAAATGGAACCTTTAAGTGTTATTATTATTTATTCTGATAGTGCTGGGATAGAGCTACATGGGGAACCCTGTTTTTCCATACATTTGAGGCATATTTTGGGAGTGAGGGCCTAAAACTTCCCAGAAATACTTGTTTTTATCGATAAACTTCCACATATACAGACAAAATCTTTTTTTTTTAAAAAAGCAGGAGGGCAGATATATATTTTTAGGTATGTTTAGAATTATTTAAAAAAAAATTTTAGGACCATTTTCCCATGTATAGACTGATTTGTTATTATGCTGCAAGCCAAAACGTGTTTGGTAAATTTCCGAGGCGATTCGTCTAACTCCCAAAGATGGGGGTATAGCTCCAATATAATAATGCTACATGAACTAATGAAATATTTCAAGTTAACGCATAACGTATACCTGTATCTGCATAAAAAAATTGGGAGCCTCAGTCAAACATAGAGCAGTACACATGGGTGCAAGCATGCTGGGGCAATTCGTCTAACACCCTGTTTTCATATATAGGTCAATTGCACTGAGATGGGGACAAACCCATTTTTCACCATGGGAAGGGGGTAAATGTGACTAAAGATTGAAGGTTTTGGATATTTTTCATTTCCATTAGGTGGGTAAGGTCGGGATCTTTCTTGGAAACCATGGTTTTGCCCATGTATCATTAGTATCTAAAGCAGCAGACTACAAAATAAGGGCTTTTTATGGGGTATTTTGAACGTTTTTTCATAGTGCTCCCACTGGTTTGGGCAAAGTAAAGAGAAAATGCATTTGATATGTATATTTTTTTTATATTTCCACTAGCCCCCAATATTAAGCATTATATATAATCACTTCAAGAACTATTCCCCTTATCTGCCTGGAGTTATTGCTAAAAGCCTTGTGGTGTAGGTAAAGTGGAACCATACGTGCCGCAATTTTCATTGTATTAGAATAGATAAAGAAAACAGTATAGATAGGTCATAAGTAGGTAAAAATATGCTGAATGCAGGGTTAGAAATGGCCACAGTCGTACATCTAGGCCTGAGGCCATAAGGAGTACAGTCTTACCTGACAAATGTCCCCATGTGTCAGGGGGACCTGTAGTAGTAGTATCAAGAAGCTTCAATAGATAGGAGGTGAAACTCAGAGCTTTACCTATGGACACAGTGTAACAGCCCCCCCCTCTACCCCCCCCCTTAAAAGTAGGCTCCCTTTTGTGTTCAGTATTGAGTCCTATGTAGGATAAGGGGGGTTATAGAGATGTCAGGAATCTTTATCAGAGTGATATCAAATGGAAACAAGGGGCCACCTATACCAAAAAATCCTGCTGAATCCAAAATTTGTGTTCTTGATTCTCAAAATTTGACCAAAAGTACCTAAAAAGGAGGTTCGATGGTGAGAATATTTTAAAAATGTAAAAAAGTTATATTGAAAATTATTGGAACTTTTTATAGATGCAACATGCTAATCAAAGTCAATACCTCAATCTACATATCCCAATGTCTGCCTATCTCAACCTGACAAGTACTCTACCTGTGTATGGCTCTGCCTCTCCCACATACTGCCTATCCCTTAGTCTACCTATCACTCATACTACCTATCCCTTGAAACATCTAGAGTTTAATTAGGTTTTCCCTCAAATGGCTTAAAGGATTGAAGTTTACCCCTCACCTTTGTACCTAATTTTCCCTGTACATTCTTACCATTAGTCTACCTATCCTCAATCTGCCTATCATTCACTTTACCTATCCCTCATAGTGATTATCCCCCAACTCTGCACATCCCTCATATTTGACTGGCACATCTGTGATATTACCTAGCACCAATGTATCTTTTGAATATGCCCACTTCACAAGGTACTCTCTATGCCTATCTCTTAAACTGTTTATTACACATGCTTCCTATCCTCCTTGCTACCCATCCTCTTCAATACCTATCCCTCATGCTCACTTTATAGCTTTCCTACCTATCACATGAAGGATAGGCAGCCTGAAGAATAGGTAACCTCAAGGATATATAGCATGAGTGATCAGTAGATGTATGCTTGAGGTAGACTGTTGGATTTGTTCTTTAGGGGATAGGTTGACTAAGAGATCATAATGAAGGTTGGATGTGAGCAATCCCAGCTAATCAAGCTGTGATAGGTAGGAAAGCTATAAAGTGAGCTTGAGGGATAGGTATTGAAGAGGATGGGTTGCAAGGAGGATAGGTAATACACAGTTTAAGAGATAGGCACAAAAGGGTACCTTGTAAGGTGAGCATATTCAAAAGATACATTGGTGCTAGGTAATATCACAGATGTGCCAGTCAAATATGAGGGATGTGCAGAGTTGGGGGAAAGTCACCATGAGGGATAGGTAAAGTGAATGATAGGCAGATTGAGGATAGGTAGACTAATGGTAAGAATGTACAGAGAAAATTAGGTACAAAGGTGAGGGGTAAACTTTAATCCTTTAAGCCATTTGAGGGAAAACCGAATTAAACACTAGATGTTTCAAGGGATAGGTAGTATGAGTGATAGGTAGACTAAGGGATAGGCAGTATGTGGGAAAGGCAGAGCCATATGCAGGCAGAGTACTTGTCAGGTTGGGATAGGCAAACATTGGGGTATGTAGATTGAGGTACTGACTTTGATTAGCATGTTGCATCTATAAAAAGTTCCAATAATTTTCAATATAACTTTTTTACATTTTTAAAATATTCTCATCATCAAACCTCATTTTTAGGTACCTTTGGCCAAATTTTGAGAATCAAGACCACAAATTTTGGATTCAGCAGGATTTTATTGGTATAGGTGGCCCCTTGTTTCCATTTGATATCACTCTGATAAAAATTCCTGACATCTCGATAAACCCCCTTATCTTACATAGTACTGAACACAAAAGGTAGCCTACTTTTAAGGGGGGGTAGAGGGGGGTGGCTTGCACTATAGGACTCTATGGAGTAACATATCCTAGGGAACCTATAGTATTCTTGGTAGTATACACAGATGACCCCATGTATTAGGGGATCTATATTAATAGAAATCACTGACGGTGTGCCCATACGATTGCTCTTCGTGTCCTCTATCTCTATCTAGTGAAATTTCCTTAATAGTATATCACTCATCTGGTCATTGGGTGATAGTATACACAGATGGCTTCATATATCAGGGGGGCCTATAGTAGGAGTATACACAGATGACCCCATGTATCAGTGCAACCTACAGTAGTAGTATACACAGATAGCCCAAAGTATCAGGGGACATAGATTAGTAGTATACGCAGACCCCAAGTATCAGTGTCATATCTAGTTATGGGTAATTACAGCTACTATATGAACATAGTGTAATGGAGACGGTTAGACGAGTACGGTGGGGGTAGACGGCGAGTCCGGCGGGAGATTCAGGCGTTAATGTGCGGAGCCGACACCGGGGGGGCGCTCTGGAGGGCGGAAGTGGCCTTATTTGGAAAAGGGGGAGGGGCGTGGCTTACGGTGTGACGTCACGGGTCCGGATGGTAGTATATAAGGAGAGGCAGAACGGAAGCGGGGGGTTGGGTGAAGTCAGAGTCGACAGAGCAGACGCACGGGGGTGATACCAGAAACCGGGAGCAGATCCGCCGGAGTGTGAGCAGTAAAGCCGTCCGCCGGAAGAGCCGAAGCGAGCTGGGTGGCCCGATAAAGAGTTATAAGTGATAATCGATGTCCTAAGCCCAAGGGCAGGCCGGGGTGTGGCCTTTGAATAAATAATTACAGTAGTCTTCGAACCTTACTTGGCGTTAGCCTCATTTTATTACAGTGGTGACAGCGGTGTAGTCCGAAGCAGGCGGTTTCGGACCCGCGCGGTGAAAATAAAAGGGGATGGCGTCAAGGAAATCCCCGGTGCCGGGGGAGGCGAGAGCGCGCCTGGAGGAGGCTTTGGGAGCCGGTCGGCGCGGGAGTTTGGTAGATATGTCGGAGGAGGATGTTTTGCTGAAACGGCCCCTGGTGGGCGATAATAGGGAAAAGACACCGAGAGATAGTAAACAAGGGACTCCGGCGGGCCGGCGGGAGGAGGTTCAGAGCCAGTTTCGGGATGTCTATGAGTCTTGGAGGCGGGGACTGGCAGGCTCGGCGGGGGACCCGCAGGGGGAGACAGGTTCGTCCGGGACAGGTAGGCAGTACGGAGTAGGTGAATCTAGGGATTGCCGGGATTCCGGGCGGAGGCACGGGCACGATGGGGCGCCGGACCCCCGGCAGGCTCGGGGCGGGGAAGACGGCGGGCAGCTTTTACCAGGAGATCCCGCGGGTGGACGGCCGGGGCGGGGGTCCCAGCCTTCTGGAGGAGGCGGCGATAACAGAAGGGTGGAGAAGCCGGCGGTCATGCCTGGTAAATATGATGGGACGACGAATTTGGATGAATTTTTGGCCCACTTCGACCTATGTGTGAAAGCGAATCGTTGAACGGCGGAGGAGGCGGGGGTTTTTCTCGGGATTAGTCTGTCTGGAGTGGCACGCCGGCTGCTCTCTGCTGTTAACCCATCGGAGGTCGACGGATATGTTAGGTTGCGGGGGGCCCTAGTTAATAGGTTCCAGCCGCCGAACCAGGTCGAAAGTTATAAGGCGTTGTGGAGGACGAGATATAGACAAAAGAACGAGTCCCTTCACATCCTGGCGGATGACATTACACGTCTCACTCGATTGGCTTACCCGGCCACCGACGTCGCCACCCAGGATACGATGGCCAAGGACCGGTTTTTGGAGAGTTTGAGGGATCCCCAGCTGAAGGCGTGGATCTTTCAAACAAGGCCTAGGAAGCTGTCTGAGGCATTGGAAACTGCTGTGGAAGGGCAGGCTTTCCTGGACGACAACCAGCTGTCCGACAGTAGAGTGAGGGCCGTCGACGATCCGCCGTCTGCTATGTCTGCCCACCCGAGCCCGGGGATGGAGGACTGGTTAAAGTCGAAGCTCGATGCTTTCATGGCCACCGTGGAGGCGAAGTTCCAGGAGGGCGCCGGACGCTCGTGCTCAGCGCCCCGGCCGAGGGGCTGTTTTGAGTGTGGGGAGGAGGGCCATTTCCGGCGGGGTTGCCCTAAGTTCAAGGCTCGTATGGCGCGGGAAAATCCCAGTGACCGTCCAGCGGAGGTGAATCAGGTGACGGGAAACTGGTAGGGGTCTCTTCTGGCGGCCAGGAAGAGGCCTCAGCTACTAGGCCGTTGGAGTGGCGAGGAAATGGCCCTCCTCCCCGAGAACGCACCGGAAATGGATTGGAATTAAGAGGGCAGCTGTGGGGTAGGGACATACAGCTGCTGGTAGATACAGGAGCTACAGTTAAACTGCTGTCGGCTAAGTGGTGGCATGGAGCTGGTTCTCCTGGCAACTTACAACAGCATTGTGGCCGCCTGACAACGGCAGATGGCACACCCGTCGAGGTGGAGGGGAAGTTGACCACACTGTTGAGTGGCGGGGAGGCAGAGCGGCCTATCAATTTCTTGGTGGCGGACATCGGTGCGGAGGGAATTTTGGGGGCCGAGTTCGTCAGACAGGAGAGGGCGGTAGTGGATTTGGCAGGAGAGAGGTTGTTGTGGACTGAATTTTGCACCACCAGGTGTAGAGTGGTGAGCGACACGACTACGGTGCTGCCTGGCCGGCAGGAAACTTTGAT
The DNA here is from genome assembly GCA_949317995.1 of Acholoe squamosa. Classification (NCBI taxonomy): domain Eukaryota; kingdom Metazoa; phylum Annelida; class Polychaeta; order Phyllodocida; family Polynoidae; genus Acholoe; species Acholoe squamosa. Next base: position 37,188,188 of record OX439040.1, on the reverse strand, counting down.
AGAGGGGCGGTTGGAGGGGCCATGGGCGCCGGGACGCACAGGTGTGGTGGAAGGCGTAGGGGAAGTGGAGCTGAATCGGGGATTCAGGGTGGGGCGGACTTTGGTAAGCCCTGACAATTCTCTGGTACCCATCTTGGTATTCAATCCGGGCCAGGACCCGGTTACACTGTATGAGGGCATGAACGTGGCCACCCTGGATGGGGTAGAGATGCCCCACCTGGTGGAGCAGGAGGACTTGGTGCGGGTCGTAGGCTCCGGACCAGGGGGAGGCGAACCACCGGCCTGGTGCGTGGAGTTACTGAGGGAGTCCCCACTGGAGGACAGGGCGCCGTGGGTGGACATGCTCTGTCGTCGTAGGGGAGCATTTCAGCTAGCGCCGGGGGAACTGGGCCACACTTCCCTGGTCTCCCACCGCATTGACACCGGAACGGCCGCGCCGGTGAAGCTCCCTCCTAGGAGATTGGCACCCCACTGCCGGGAAATCGTAGATGTGGAAGTGGATGCTATGCTAAAGAAAGGGGTCATTGAGCGCAGCCATGGACCCTGGGCGTCGCCGGTAGTACTGGTTAAGAAAAAGGACGGCAGCATGCGGTTCTGCGTCGACTACAGGAAAGTCAATGAGGTCACAGTCAAGGACGCCTACCCCCTGCCGAGGATTGACGACTCTCTAGACTCCATGGCGGGAGCACGGTGGTTCTCCACGGTAGATTTGGCTTTGGGGTACTGGCAAGTGGAGGTCGACCCGGCGGATAGGGAGAAGACTGCGTTCGCAACTCACCGGGGCCTATACCAGTTTAAGGTGATGCCCTTCGGCCTTTGCAATGCTCCCAGTACCTTTGAGCGGCTGATGGAGGTAGTAATGGAAGGGATGCAATGGTCAGAGTTTACCTAGACGATATTATTGTGTTTGCGCCGGACCTGGAGAACCATCTCCGGCGGTTGGAGGAGGTCCTGAGGCGATTGGAAGACGCCGGTCTAAAAGTAAAGCCAGGGAAGTGCCAGTTGGTCCGGCCCAGCGTAGCCTTCTTGGGTCACGTGGTAGATGAGAGGGGAGTGGGCACCGATCCTGAGAAGGTCTCGGCGGTGGCCGAGTGGCCCACGCCGACCTCAGTCTCGGAAGTGAGGAGCTTTTTGGGGCTGTGTGGGTACTACAGGGGGTTTGTGGCCGACTTTGCAGCCGTGGCCAAGCCACTGTCCACACTTACCGAGAAGAACAAGGAGTTTCGCTGGGATAGGAGCTGCGCCGAAGCTTTTCATTCCCTGAAGGCGAAATTGGTGGAGGCACCTATACTGGCATACCCCGCCGGAGAGGGCCATCTGACCCTCGACACCGACGCCAGCGACCTTGGCCTGGGCGCTGTCTTATCGCAGGACCAGGGGGGCCAAGAGAAAGTCTTGGCCTATGCCAGCAGGACGTTGAATAAACCGGAATGTAATTATTGTGTCACCAGGAGAGAAATGCTGGCTGTGGTGTTTGGCCTGAAAAAGTTCCGCCATTACTTGGTGGGCCGGCACATAAGGATACGAACGGACCACGCTGCCCTGCGCTGGCTTATGAGCTTCAGAGAACCGGAAGGGCAGGTGGCTCGGTGGTTACAGTTGATTGGGACATATGACTACACCATAGAACATCGGCCGGGTAGGTTGCATGGAAATGCTGATGGACTATCGCTCAGACCGTGCCGTCAATGTGGATGGGGACCGGAGGGGGACCTCCAGGAGGGCTGCTGCAGGGTAGTGACACGGGCTCAGGGACCGGTGGAGGACGACAGCGACACCGGGTGGAGAAGGGCACAGGAAGATGATCCCCTCCTGGCCCAGGTGCTGGCTTGGAAATTGGGGACGGCGGAGATCCCGGCCGAGGGGGAGTTGGCCAGACAACCCTATGCCGTGAGGGCCCTAGTGAACCAACTGGGGAGATTGGAAAGGAGAGCCGGGTGTCTAGGGCGCGTCTGGTGGGAGCCTAGCGGCAGATCCGCCTTTCAGATATTGGTGCCAGCAGCACGACAAGAGGAGGTAATGGAGGAGTCACATGGGTCGCCTCTGTCGTGTCACTTCGGCCGTGACAAGTCAATCCGGCGGCTTCAGCAATCGTATTACTGGCCGGACTATAGGAGAGATATGACGCGGTGGTGTGCGTCATGCACCGCTTGTCTACGCCGGAAGAAGCCTACCCATCCCCCCAAGGTGATGATGAAGCACCAACCGGTGGGGTGGACTATGGAACGGGTGGCTATGGACCTAATGGGCCCCTTACCTAAGACCCCTAGGGAGAACAAGCACATACTGGTGGTGATGGATTACTTCACCCGATGGGCGGAGGCAGTAGCCCTACCGGATCAGGAGGCGGCGACGGTAGCTTGGGGTTTCGTAGCTGAGGTGGTGTGCCGCCTGGGACCGCCTGCCGTAGTACATTCCGACCAGGGGCGGAACTTTCAATCCGCTCTGTTTCAGGAAGTCCAGAGACTTTTGGGGTCAGTGCAGACAAGGACTTGCCCCTATAACCCAAAATTAGTGGAGCGTTTCAATAGGACTCTGGAGGCAATGCTAGCGATGACGGTTGAGAGCAATCACACCGACTGGGACTTACAGTTGCCCTTCGTGATGTCTGCATACAGGTCCTCGGTGCAGTCGTCGACCAACCAGACGCCGAATTACCTGATGTTAGGCCGGGAAACCCAGGCTCCACTGGCGCTGCTCTACCCAGAAAGACAGGTACCTTACCCCTTGGACCCCCATGATTTTGCAGCGGAGATGCAGTATAGGATGGCCCAGGCCCATCAGTACGCCAGGGAACAATCGGGCGCAAGTGTGAAACGGCAGGAGAGATCTTACTCGGGGAAGGTGAGAGGAGAGGCCCTGGAGGTGGGGGACGAGGTGTACTACCTCATACCCAAGAGGGAGATAGGTAAATCTTCTAAGCTGCTCCTACCCTACACTGGTCCGTGGACTGTCGTCAGAGCCCTAGGCGGCCCTGTCTTTGAGATCCAAGACGGCAAGAGTAAGAAAGTTGTACACCGGGACCTGCTGAAAAAGGCTCCTCACCGGGATCCTGAGCGGGAAACAGTTTGGGTGCTGCGTTCCTGTCCGCCCCTGCCGGGCTCCAGCGAAAATCCGGGTACTTGGCCTTTTCCCGCCCTGCCGGTGGTGACGTCATCAGGAGACGTCATGGACATACGTCGAGGAGATGACCTGTGGATCGGCCGGGGCAGACGTCTCTTGGCCTCCTACATCCCGTGGTTTCTGAAAAAGAAAGAAGGAAGTGTAATAATTATAGAGAAACACATCTCCGTGCTGGAGTTAATTGAAGGGGAGGGGCCAGCCGGTCTGAAGGGTGCGCACGTCGGCGCCACGGGCGCGGGGAAGGGTAGAGGACGGGTAAACTTACCTAGGAGGAGTTCTAGAGACCTTGGGAGAGGGAAAGTTGGAAAAGGCCACAGGTGCCCAGATTACTCCAAAGAGGACTTCGGTGAAGGAGAAAAGTATCATAGGAACCCGGGTCCCATCCCTGGTGGAGCAGCTTCCCCCCGGCGGGAGGAGCTGCTATTTGCCGGAGATAACGAAGAGGAGTGGTTCCTTTTTAAGCACCGGGGAAGTGAAGCCCAGGTCCTGCGGTGGATCTCGGTGTTGGAGTCCCCTCCGGCGGAGGGGCACTGGTATAAGAGGGGAGAGAAGGAGAGCCGACGCGCCATGTCTATTCGAATAAGGGACATCGTTTTAGACAAGCAGCGGAGGCACGAAGAGGAGGACCGCCGCAGACGGGTGTGGGGCCGCCGGGAGCCCTACCGGGAAGACGTCTGGCGGCGTGACCTCTTTCCGCGAGAAGTAGGTCACCGCCCAGAACGAGGCCAGCGGCCATATTCAAACTGGCGCCAGGCAGAGTACGACCGGCGTGGCGGCGGTGACAACGAGAAATCCAAGTTTGTGATGGAAATGGGCCCCAAAAAGGACGCCAAGACGAAGAGGGGGGACAAGGAGAAGACTCTTAAGAAGAAGTCGCCGACCAAGAAAAGGTATGCGTGTCCTGAGCCCGACTGTGTGGTGACGACGGGGCGACTCGATACGCTCAAGCGTCACCTCACTCTGCATGCGGGAGAAGGCCCCGGGTGGGACTGTCCCACCGGCGGGTGCGATCTACAGGTACGGGGGAAGCGGCATAAAGAAATGTGGCGGCACATGTGTGCGAAACACCCCACCCACCCTTGGAGTATATACTCTAACGTCCCCGACCCGGCCGACATCAGATACCGCCGTAAGCTGCCTGAACCCTCCCCGTCGGAGGCAGAAGAGGAGGACGAGCCGGGAGACTCGGGTCAGACGTCTCAGCCGGCGGTAGCCAGCGTTGTGGTGGTGCCCGGTGCCAAGGGGAAGAGGACCGCCGCCGAGCCGTCGCAGCGGGGTAGGGGAGAGAAGAGGGGTGCCTCATCCTCCCGAGAAAGTAGTTGGGAGCGGGACTCCGTGTGTGTCATTGGGGACGCCGGAGAAGAGGACGAGGTGCCCTTATCGGAGAGGAGGGGGCTGTCTGCTGCACAGAAGTCACCCCGACCCTCCAGTGCGGTGACAGCGAAGAAGGCCCGGAAGGAGGAACAGTCCGGCGGAGAGGCGGACACGGCGGTGGGTACAACGGGGGACCTCGACGAGACGGTGCTCACCGACTTGCTAGGGGGGGGCAAGATGGACACCCTGGAAGTGCCAGCGGCGACGAGTGGAGGGGAGACCAGGTCCATGGTGACCCTCACCGGCGCGGAGGGGGGAGGGGCGACCCCCGCCGAAGGGCCCAGTGTGCAGCAGCATCGGGAGTGGCTGGCCTCCATGTTCCAACTGCCGGTGGACCATCCTATCCTGGCCATGGTAACGCCGCCGCCACGGTCGGTCCTAAAAGGGACGGATGGGGAAGGCAAGTTCCCCGGTAGCCTGGGTCCCCAGGAGAGGACCCCACCGCCGGGAAGCCGCCTGCAGGCGCTGATCAGTGGCCGCCTGATATCGCCGGTCCACAGGTCAGACTCACAGCAAGTCACACCCCGCTGCGAGTCGAGTCCAGCACCGTCGGAGGGGGCCTTGGACCGGGAAATAGACCGAACGGACCGGGAGCTTGCCCAGCTGGGGGATGAAGCAGCGAGGAGGCGTGTACTGGCGGCGGACAAGAGACCCCTGTCTGTTCTGCAGTCTCGGCACGCTCAGGACGAGGGGACAGGAGAGGCCACGGGCACGTTCCAGGCGCCGGCTGCGCCTACCGCCGTAGCCACCACCACCGTCGTGGGGGAGGCTGTGTGGGACACGGTGCTGGCACAACCATCCCTACCGAGCCTGACAGCTTTTGCAGTCCCCGACACCTCCCCAGGTATGAGCCCAAGAAGGAGCCCCAGACGACAGATGGAGAGGGGTGAGTTGACTTGCCAGGTACAGGCTAAGAGGGAAGAGTACATCAGGCGTACGTCCGAAGCTAGCCAGACCACACCGGAGTCGAGTGAGGACGAACGCTCGGGCCAGGCAGTGGTAGCCGGGAAAGGGGGGCCATTGAAGGCGCTGGAAAGGTCACTCCTTTCCTCAGAGAGTGGAGGCTCGGCGGAAGCGGAGACGGAGGCGCCCGGTGTATACCTTCAGGGGCAGGCGTCAGGCGGGCCATGCCCACCAGTGACAGGTGGGAGTGGAGAAACAAAAGGGGACTCTAGTAGCAAGAAGACAGATGGGGAGCGGCCGTCTAAAGAGGAAGGGAAGGCCAGTAGGGAGAAAGGGAGCTTGGAGGAGGAGGACGCTCGCCAGCAGGGGGAAAGATAGAGGAGAAGGAACTGCCAAGGAAACGGGGCGAGAAGAAGGCGGAGGAAGAGAAGGAGAAGAAGAAGGAGAGAGAGGACAAGGGAGTGGCTGATGGGAAGGAGCAGAAGAAAAAAAAAGAGGAAGAGAAAAGACGGGCTGAAGAGAGAGAGCAGAAAAGGAGGAAAGACGAGAAGAAAGCGGCGGAAGAGAAGGAAAAGAAGGCGGCGGTGGAGAAAGAACAGAGGAGGAAAAGAGACGAAAGGAGGGCAGAGGAGAAGAGACAGGAGGAGAGAAGAGTGACAGGGGAGAAGGAGGAAAGAAGGAGAAAGGAGGAACTTAAGGCAGCTGAAGAGAGGGAGGATAGAAGGAAGAAAGAGGAGGTGAAACAACTAGAGGAAAAGGAGGAGAAAAGACGGCGAGAGGAGAGAGAGGATAAGAAACGCCGGGAGGAGAAGAAGGCGGAACGGGAAAAGGAGGAGAAGAGACGTCGTGAGAAGGACAGGGAAAGACGCCAGAAAGAGGAGGAGGAGGATAGACGATGGGCGGAGAAAGAAAAATCACGGGAGCGCGAAGACAGAGAGTATTGGCTCTCGAGTGGGGATGAGGCGATGGGGGATGCCGGTAGTAGTATATACATGCAAACTGAGCGCAATGGATTAGCTACTAACTAGGTCATGACCTACTGGTAGACCGGAAGTGACCTAGTTTCAGCCAATCAGAGGGCTGGATTTGACAGGAAGTGACGTCATAAGGTCATGACCTAGTTTTTTCGACCAATCAGAGAGCTGGATTCCATTTGACCTAGTGACCTGACCTAGTTACATAAATTAAAAGAATTGTGCAATACCTAGAGCTGACCTACTTGCAAACCGGAAGTGACCTACTAACCTACTTGCAAAAACGTATGACCTACGTATGAGGGTGCATTGCGCAATGCTTGTAAGAATTTACACAATAACCATGACTCATTTTCTGATGCAATGTTCCTATGAATTTACGCAATACTTATGACTCACTATTTTGATATGAGATTAAATGCAACAAAGACACAACTCGTTTTTTTAAATTCAATCTTTTTATTTTTTTTCTTCCTATCAGAGTACATGCTAGGTATGAATCATTATAATCAGATATGCTTTGCAAGCAGAGTACATGGATATTATATGGAAAATGAGTTCTTGTTGCAGTACCAACTGCACCCGGTCTTGGCTGGAGTAGGACTTTGACTACGGTCCTCTAAGGCCCGCATTCTCTCCATTAAATCCTTCAAGGCCTTTCTTCCTATGTCGTTCTCCTCCAGGGCTACCACTTTGTCCATTAACTCGGCCATGATGATGAGAATCTTGTCTATTACTTCCGCCGTGCTCTGAAGCCCGTCTATCATGTCCAGTTCACGTTTAACTTTTCCTTTCACCAAAAGATTGCTCACGTCTGCTTTGACTGCTACTTCTTCTGGACTCATCTCGAAATTCATTGCCTCTTCTTCTCTCTTTTTCTCAGGAAGGGCCTGACTATTTTGTCCATTAAGTTGAAGGGGACCTGAGAAAACCTTTTCACAGTGTGGTGTGGATCCTTGGTCCGACATGTTTCTATGAGGAAGTTAATGCAGTGGGCTCCACACGTTTTAGCGTAAAAGTTTTGCACTTGTTTTCTGCTGAACGACCCGTGACCATCTGACGACTTTTGCATGAACCTCTGGTGATATATAGTAAACGGAGGTAAGCCATAGGGATCAAAGTAGAATACATTCCCGTTATGAGAAACGTAAAATGCCACCCAGTGCTGACCAGGTTTAGAGCTTGGATCTGTGTTACTGACGAAACATGTAGAGGGAATTGGTTTTTTAGGACATTGATTACTGGCAAAAGTTCCCAGGTAGAAACGTCTTGTGTGTGGATGGTTTCCCAGTGCACCTGTTATGTCTGAAGTTCTCATTTTTTTCTCAGTTCATGTGGTAGTCTGTGACAGGAAGACAGTCAGCCGTTAGTTGGATGTTGTTGTCGTAGAAGGAACACAAGACGGCAGATATGGCGTGAGTAGTCGGGGCGGCAAACCTAAGGGAAATGCCCAGCTTTCCTTGCTTGATGAGATTTATACGACTGTCTTCAGGTGCTCTGTCTGGGGTGAGGTCGAAAACAAAGAAGGAATATCCATCTTTGAAATCTTCCAAAGTTATGCCACAGTCTTGCCCCAAAGCCGACAGCCCACTGTCTATGAACATTTGACTGTAGGCTCTGATGCAGTTGCCTGTTTCGAAGTCGGTCTTCAACTCAAACTTTTGATCGTCATATCTCACGCATATTTCCTTCACGTTGAAATGCCTGCAGTTGAAAGGATTTTCTGTCTTAGTCCCAGCAGCTGCTGTTTCCTTTATCATACCCAAGACTATCCTGGTGGGGATCTGAGTAGTGTCAGGTTGAGTCCAACTGTAGTCTTGTGAGCCACCGTCCAAAGTGTGTTTAGTTACTTTACACCTGGCTATGTGATAGTTGAAAGGGCCCCAATGTGGATTCCTGACACTGCTGACGTGAGTTTTCACCACCTCGTCTTCGACACATTTTTGGAGAAGTGTCATTTCAGCTTTGGTGATTTTGACCCAGTAGTTTTGATCGGCTGCTTGCATCATGTAGTAATTGGGCTGATTTTTTTCGAATATGAACTTGATTTCACAGTTCGGAGGCAGCACCTTGCACTGTTTAATTAAATCCAGGTGCGGCTTCATTACTAAGGCATGCTTGTTGCGGGCACTGAACTCTGCTCTCCGTGCCGTCCATCCAGCATTTTCGCCCGCTCTGGCTTCCATGTGACCACAGGTGTCTTTCATGTACTTTTGACACCCTTTCAACCGAGTCTCTTTGTCTTCTTTGTTGCAACAAATTGTGTCCAAAATGTAGGCCTTGAGACCATAGTCTTCATTGTTGCCGGTGACTTTCTCCCCATTTATCAGCAACTGGCAGGAAGCAAAGAGAGCGTGTGCCAAGTTGTTGACTGGAGCAGCTTCTATGCCTACGGCAAGGTGAGTTGTTCCGTCTGCCACCACGGCTTCCAGTTCCATGTACAGCTCAGTTTCTGAGAGGTCTGTGTACAGGTTGCTTGGTTCGAAGGTGAAGTCAAATGATTCAGTGTGTGGAGTCAGGGCATTGTTGGTAGTTTTGGTTATTTTTTGACACTTTAATATGTCCTTTTGAGTGACAGGCAAGGCGTGTAGGTCTAGTTCACCTACTGCACATACCTGACCCTTGGGATGAAGGAGACTCATGACTAGAACAAGGTCCTTCCTCTAGCTTGTCCTCTGCCTCTGCCGCGTTGCCCCTTACGTCCTCCGCGCTTGCCGGTTGCTCGTCGTTTGACTGGAGGAGGTTCAGATGTACCTTTTATGTATCCTTGAGCAGAAGAAGCAGCCCTTTTGAGTAAGTTCTTCCCTGTAGCTTTACTTCTCCTAACTACACTTTTCTTGAAGCCTTTTCCTGTTACCACGTCGGACAAGACTCCAGCTCCTGTAGAAAGCAAGGCTTTGCCTGCAGATTTGGCAGCTGAGCGTCCTATTTTACTTAAGAGGGGAACAGCTCCTCTCAGTAAACCACCTATTAACGAACCAAGTCCGTGCCCTCTTTGTCTGCCCCTGCCACCGTACGCTGGTAAAGCACCGTTCCCAAACTGTGATTTTCTGTAGTATTCAGCGTACTGACCCCTAGGGGCCAGGTATGGAGGTGTTCCATAGTAGTGAAGCATGGTAATATACTCCTATCCTTGAAGAGGTCTGAAGGCAAGTACCACCGACACTGATCCGCTTTCAAATGGTATAGGTTCCCCAGTCTTGTCTCTTAAGTATATCCCTATCTGTCTGAAGGTGGTTTTAGTGACTGGCAGATATATCAAGTTCTGGAAACTTATGGTCTGCATGTCACCGTTGTAGCGATTTATGTTGATTTGCCTCAGAAGGGGTGCTTTAGAGTCACCCACAAGACTGTCCTTGACTATGTCAGAGTACACGAAAGCACATCGACTTTTGTACTGAAGGTCTACCACGTAGGGGCTTTGTGTTTTTCCACTTAGGAAAACACTTCCGTCAAAACCTAATTGTTTCCCTAAGTTTTCTGGGAGTTGCATGACCACACCAGGAGGCAAGGAAACTACACTTTTCATTGTGTATTTGTTGTAGTGAAACACGGTGGCTTTGTTGTTTTTCCTGTAGTTTCTTAGTTTTCTCACCAACATGCTCTGTAGTTTATTTATGGTCCTGTTCAAGTATCCTATCAACTCTGAGTTGCTTTCCAGGTTCACACCTTCTAAGGCAAACATATTGTAGATACTACCTTCCTTGAAGTAATACTTAGACAGGTATCTGCTAATTTCCTTGAAGCGTGTACATATTTTCACAGCCTGTAACTGACTGGGAGAGAGCGGAGAAACATTAGCAGAGTCTGTGAAGACGGCCTTTTCTTCAAAAAAAGAAAGAGACCTTTTTTCCCTGTCATCCATAGACATCACTTCAGCCACAGCCGACGATATTTCCCTTTTCTCTCTGCCTGCCGTGTCACGCTCCCCCTCAGCCTCCTCCTCTTCCTTTTCCTCCTTCTCTGGCGTGGGTTGGTTAGAAGTGAATCCTCCAGATGGCGTCTCAGTCGCAGCAGCAGGAGTTGGTGGACTTTCACTTGCAGGACCAGCAGGAGGAATGGTTTCAGTCGATCCCACAGGGTTGACATGACGTAGGTTTTTTGTTATTTTTACTCCTCTCTTCAAAGCAGATTGGGCTGATAAATTTGATGTAGAGCTTGAAGCTCTACTGAAGACACTATGGGCTCCTGGTTTTTCCAGAGGAAAAAATTCTCTTCTGCGTTTGTTCAATAAAGCTACTACAGAGCGGAGGTTGTTTGTCAGGTCGTTTTCTCCCTGTACCAAGAGAATGGGTTCTTCTTTGACGTTGTACCACGTGGTAGGACAGGTTATTTCTTGAAGAGCACACTCTAACTGAGTAGGAGAGTTAATGTATTCTGCCAAAATTGTATTGTAACTAGTTAAAGTGTTGTCAGGAAAAACGTTCATAGATGAGTTACTAGGTAAAGTTAAGGTAAACGCCATTTGCTTATGTTCTTGACAGGTTCCCAAGAGTTAAACTTGTCTCCATAACCCTTCCACTTGATCAAGGCTTCTCTTTTCTTGCCTTTTCCTCTGTATTTTACTATTTTTTCTATGTTGTAGCGTCTTCCGTGACGGACTTGCACCTTCTGAACTTCAGGTTCGTAGAAGCTTCCTTTTATCTCTTCTCCAAGGAGATCTTTCAGGTGGTACCCTTTGGGCGAAATGTTGTCGACTGTGTATATTTCCTCAGTCCAGTTAGGTTCGTACCCTCTGTTAAATGTTTTCTTTGTTTTCAACATTCGCACTTGATTTTTTCTCTTCAACTGAAGGACAGGAACTTTTTTCTTTTGAGGTTGATCGTACAACCTGTAGAACAAGACTTCAGAGTTGTCTTTATTTATGTCTGAAGGGGCAGCTCCTAAGGATTTGTGGTAAGTCAAATTGTAGGACTTAACCAAGTCGGGCAGCAAGTCAACCCATTTGTAGTTATTGAAATGAGAGAAACATCTCCACATTTTTCCTTGTAAAGTAGAGTTGAATCTTTCGGCTAAGGCACACTTCACGTCGTCGTTCTCTCCTGTGAAAAAATTGATTTTTTGATCTTCACAGTGTTTTTTGAAAATTTCATCGAATCCATCTTGCCATTGACTGTAGCAGTAGTATATGTCGTGTATTTTTGGAGTAACAAGCTCGTCTACACCTTTAATCAACTTGAAAACAAGTTGACTTTTCCCACAAGAAGTAGGTCCAGCTATGATCATTGTGAAGGGGCTTTGTAGACGTGGGTCAAAAATGATCTCCTTTTCCTTGTGATCCATGTTGGACGATATCTTAAACCAAAGTGACCAAAGGAGCAACCTCGTCCTCTTTTAAACCAGTAGAACCCTTGTTCAAACCTTCCACGTAAAGAGCTACATCAGAAAGTCCCATGTTGTATAGACAGGCTATTAGGCAGCTTGGATGAGATATTTCTCTATATTTCCAAACCATCAGAACTTCGAATACAGGATTTGTGACACCTTTTTTCCCTGGAACAGGGGTGGATATCAGGTTAAGCTCGTGGTCGCTCAATCCAAGTTGAGTTCCCAGTTTCCTCCAGTCAAGCATTTCGAACTTGTCTGCCAGGTTGACGAACAAAGTATCAACTTTCCACTGTTCTGGAGGAATTTCACAATGGTCCACTACGTTGTAATATCCCATGTACCATCTACAATAATCAGTTAGATCGTAACGACCTATGTCGCTTAATGCATGTCTCAATACCATCCACTTGCAACGCACGTTCTTTCTGCTCCATGAAATAAGCATTTCTCTCCCCATAGAACGAAGAGACGGTATTTTTTCCATGTAATCCATTAAACTTAGTCTAAGTCCTAAGTAAACCCCTAATCGAGGGTAGTCTTTTTCAGATATTTTTTCACTGACCTTGAATAACAACTCGTCCGAAAGGTGAAACTCCATAGCGTCCAAATAAAAGGCGTTGAGCAAGTAAGGTAGGCAGGTAGGAAGGCAGGTAGGTTATGACAGGCTAGAAAGCATACAGTTGACTTATATAGGGTAGGGTAGGGTAGGGTAGGGTAGGGTAGGGTAGGGTAGGGTAGGGTAGGGTAGGGTAGGGTAGGTGGGTAGGTGGTTTAGGTGGGTGGGTGGGTAGGTGGGTTAGGTGGGTTATTTTGGGCGGCCAGCCCGGGCCAACAAGCCCCAAACCCCCCATACTTGAGGGGTGCCCCCACCCCCCCACCCCATAGTTTTTTAAACCCAACCCCACCCTTTCCTACCCTACCCTACCCTACCCTACCCTACCCTACCCTATATTATCCTACCCTATTCTATCCTATTCTATATATCTCTCCCATTCCCTTCCCCCTGTTTAGGTAAGCATGTTACATCGTTCTTCGTTCGTTTAAATTTGTTATGACGTTGAGTGTAAAGCGAGCTGATTGTGGTGAAAACAGTGAGTAAGGGAGATAAGCTGGGTGCACCACATAGCCAGATAAAACCAAACTTTTTCTTTCTCCTCTACACTGAAACGATCCAGGGACGACGATGGGATGTGAAATATGGGGCAGGAGGAAAACAAAGTTTTGGTTTCTAAGCACTCAGCTAGAAGTTCCAAAATAGACATGAAGAAATGAAGACGCTGGTTAAGTAGGCGGGGATTTTCTTTGGCGTGATGCTCTTCTGCCGCTTCCAATGCTTCCAAATGGAAGGGGTTTTTCAGTGGGCCCTTTCCCTTTCTTCCATGCTTCAGGGCATAACCCAAGGTTTCCACCGCTGAAAATTTCGACAAGTTATGACTCAAAACCATTTTCCTCAAGGTTTTTCTGTCTTTGGATGTAAAACTTGATTGCACTGAAGAAAAAACTAAGTATAATTTTTTCCGGTGAAGAACACATTCTTTCAAGTATTTGCACACGTACCTGAAACAAATTGAAGAGCAACATATAATTTCATTTCTTTCCCTCACGTATGTCAGAACTTGAGTGTCGTCGGGGTGAGGTTGTTCTAATACACGCTGCAGGGAGTAACGCGACATAGTAGGTCGAAGGTTGTCGTGTCAAATAACGATGGTTTAGTCCCCGTTTAACCTTTATAGGAAACCTGTCAGTCTTTCCTTATCGCACTTTCCTGAAATGATTTATTGCTCAAGGACGAAACAAACGTCAGGGTCAGTGCCTGAGCGTTCTGAAAAGAGGGGAAAACATGTGGAAGGGTGGGTTTGGCCCAGGGGCCTTACCCGGAGGATCATCGTTTATTTTTGTTCAGTTTTATTAGGAGGACCAAAAATTAGATACGGGGTAGGCTGTTACCACCTTCAGCTGACCTTTTTCATGGGAGGTAGTTATTTCAGTTATAACTCTCACAACATGACAGCATCCATGGTAATTGTGTCCAATTTCTGTCCTGAAACCTCTTTCATAGAAATTTTTGAACCTAAAGAGTGTGTAATTTTGTCTGGGTGAAGTAAAGTGGCTTTAATTAAAGCCTTCACCATAGTAGAATCGATGAAAACTGAATTACCAGGCCCTCCCCCCAAAGGTTGATCCCTTAGAAAAAAGGGTTTTTGTCTGTCTGAAATGAATTTCTTTGAACTTCCAGAGGAAATGGAATGTCTAGACATCAAGTGTACCATGGCACCATGTCCCAAAAGAACACCTGAAAAAAAACTTTCCCCATTTTCTGAGATAAGTTTTTTCACAGAGGGTCCACCAGGAACCAATGCAGTGGTTTGGTTGTGCAGAAAGCATTGTTTGAAGTTACAGTTAGGAGGGATGTAAAGATCCCTGTTCAAATTTTCAGGACAGAATTTCCACACAGCCCACACCTTACCTTCTTCTACGCCCCTCCTGATGTCTGAAATAAACACCTCCTGACGCCTTTTGTGACCTACGGTCAAAGACAAAGGCAAAGGACAAAAGTTAGCCATGTCTGCTTGAGAAAAGCTAGTTCTGATAAATGACGAATGGTCTGCGTTAATTACAGAATGGTAACAACAAGATTCGTTTTACAAGCCTCACCCTGAACGTTGACTGAACGTTATCACGTTTTTTATTTCAGTTAAGCTTTTTTACTTTTTTCCAAAACAACACTGACTAAGTGTAAAACATACTGTGAATGGAAAAGCACGGTTATCTACGACTCATGGACGTGGTTGTACGTTATCTGAACGACAAGGGAACGTCCCAGCATCGTATCAGGATAGTTACTATAAAGTAGACTTGAGCTGCTCGATCTTCATCAAACCTTTTCTGACGTTTGTCTGCTGTTCGCCGTCCTGCTCCTGCACCTTCCAGCCCTGCCACCCTTTCATCTTCAAGGAGAACAATGCCTGGTCGCATGAAGACGGGACTTAGTGTCAGGAGAGGAGGAGCTAAAAAACTGGCTCCACTAACTTTTACTACTTCTAAACAGACAGAGGAAAAGGCGTCGGGCATCGCCCCTCCTCCTACCTCTCCAGCCTCACCTGATAAACCACCTGCAACTCCTGCTCGGCTTCCAACTGAAGTGCCTGATGCAGGAGAACAGGAAGCCGCTCTTGCAGCTCTTCATGGCGAAATCACTGATTTCCTGGATCGCGTCCGGGATCGCTCTCCTCAGGAAGCTGGCGACGGCGATTTTGACATCAGGGAATACATCAATCCCCCGGCACCTTTGAACTACCAACCCCCCACTGAAGCACCTACGTCCGCCTCTTACTCACCCGTGACTCCGGAGGAACCTTCTCCCCAGGTCAGTCCAATAAAGGTTATAGACCTTACAACCTCATCACCGGCAGTTAAACCCATAGAAGTGGTGGACTTAACACAAGGGACACCTTCACCTGCTCACCGCGGGGGGTATTCGCAGGTAGAGGTTATAGATTTAACCGGCCCTTCTCCTCTGTACTCTCTCCCGGTTCCGGTAGAGGAGCTGCTTCTTAAAAGCCCGCCGGAAAAAAGAAACTGTTCCAGTGAGAGAGAAGGGGAGCCTAAGAAAAAAAGACAGAAGCGCGCCTACCACAAGAAAACCCCTGTCTCTACCCCTGCTTCAGTTTCCTCAGCGACTTCATCCTATGGTGCCGAGCCAATTGGTTCTGTCCCAGGTGTTCCTTCTCCTAAAGACAAGTCACACAGGCAAAAGTTTGGGGAGGGCACTGCCCCCAGTTCTTCCAGCAAGCTTGTGGGCTTCAGGTCACTGCCTTTGGTGGTAAAAAAGTGGCCTGCTCGATTTGGTTTCCAAGAAAAGTCACCTGCCCCCAACCAAGTTTTTTATCCGGAAGGGGATAACAACGCCTGCATAGAAATATACAGGGAACCTAGCATCAGGGGAGTATGCTTGAGAACCTACCCGGACAAACCTTACGAGCGGTGCTTGAACCTAGAGGCGCGTGAATTCAGGAACTTAGTGGACCAGATAGAGTGCATCCTAGGAAAGTACAAGGAGTTACACCGCCTAGCTGCCCTTGGAGAGAGGAAGGTGGATAATCTTTTGTTGTCCTTGAACCAAGACTGCACCGACCTCAGTGGAGGCCGGGCTATGGTCCTGGTAAACTTGTACAAGGGAACTCCTAAAGTTCACATAGGAACAACCAGCTACGTGGAGGAAATGAATGCCTCGGTGTCTTCCAGCTTCAGAATGCCCCCCTCAGCCACACACTGCGGACACACTGTGTCCCCCTTCATTCTGGAGGACATAAAATCACGAGTTGGTCCCTTCCTAGACGAAACGACCGATTTCTACTCTGGGTAAGTGGTCAACTTTGTATAGTGTCTGGTCAACAGCTCCTTGTTCAGTGCTTTTACATTATCATGTATATCAGCTAATTTGTAGTTAGATTTAGATGTACTCCGTTTTTAGTCAACATAGCCCAGCGTAGGTTTAAGTTCCATATGTACTCCATGTATACTTAGGTTAGGTTTTAGTTATAAGTTTGTATATAGAACATAAAGTGAAACAAGAAAAAGAAACCTTAAAAAAAAAAATGCCGCCCAAAAAGGTAAAACAACTTTACACCGTCAACTGTCCAATGTGTAACACCCCTAGACCTCCACGTTTGGTTACTGTAGAAAACAGTGGAAAAACTTTATGTAACTCAGATTCTTGTAGAAGAGAAACTTTTTCCGACAGCTTAGAACTTCCAAAAGAAATAGAAAAAAATTCTTTGCATAAAAGCAGTTACCGTGACAACTTCAAGTCCATAGCTTCAGGTTTGGCTGTGCTTGGTAAGCTTCAGTCCATTTTCAACGTCAGAATGACAAGTTTCAACAAAGACTTGGGAGCCAAACAGGTAATAGAGGCGCTTACCTCTATTCATAGAAACCAAGTTATGGCTTACAAAGTGGCTGTCTCTTTTGGAAGGTTGTTGTCTTCCTCTAAGGAGGAAGAAGAAGAAGAGAAAGTCATGTACTTTCATGCTTCTGCCAACAACTCGTCTTTGTTCTATGACAGTGAAAGTCATAGAGACCCTTACATTTTTATAAGGGACGACAAAGACTTTGCAGAGTGTTTAGATTTAATAGAAAACAACATTAAAGAAGACACTCAAAGACCCTCTACTAAATGGAGTGTAATAGGCAACGTGAACGCCAACATCACACTGATAAGGGCTACGGGAGGAGAATATCTTTTAGGTAAAATGAAAACTGTTCCACCAGGTTTAAGACAAAGAGGAATGCAACACTTTCACAGAGACCCTAAAACCAAAAGGGCGTACAAGGACAACTTGTGTTTCTTTAGATGTCTGTCTTTCTTCCTGTATGAATCTTTAGAAAAAACTCAAGAGCTTTTCCTTGAAGCCTATCCAGGGGTGAACAAGGAGACTTTTGAGGGTGTTAACATAAGAGATTTAGACAGGTTAGAAAAAATGTTTGAAGTTAACATAAGAATCTTTTACCTTCCCTCTTTTGGTAAAAGAAAGGGGCGACCTAAAATTATAAGGTCAAACATGTGTTCATCCAAAAAAATCATGAACTTGAACTTACACAGAAACCATGTAAGTTTAATAACTAACATGGGACTGTATGGTAAAATGTACCCCTGTGAAAAGTGTCATAAAGTTTTCACTCGTAGCTTCCTTTTGAAACAACACAATGGGGTGAAAAAAGATTGCACCAAAGTCAGCTTCAGGTACAAAGGTGGAGCATACAATCCATCCAAAACAGTTTTTCAAGTTTTAGAGGAACTGGGAATAGTTTGTTCACCTGAGAAAAAAATATACCCCTATAAAATTGTTTTTGACTTTGAAAGCTATTTCGTCCAACCTGAAAATTCGTCCCCAGAAAATGCTAACACTGTGATAGAAAAAACTCACATACCCCTTTCTGCCAGTGTAGCTTCTGATTTTCCTGGGCATACAGAACCAGTGTGTTTTGTCAGAAATTCCAACAGGGACGACGATCCTTTGGTTAAAAATGTGTTGGAACACATAAACAACTTGGGGCAGTTGATAGGAGAACAGGTGAAAGAGAATTTTAGAGATGTTTTAGACGAACTAGACTCTCTAGAAGAAAAACAAAAGGAACTAGAACATAAAGCTAGCAAAGTTTTTCCAGCAAAGAACAAAAAAAATCCCCAAAAAAAAATCTCCCATGTTCTTGAAGTGAAGGAAAAACTTCTTACCTACATAGAAAGAGTCCCTGTTCTAGGTTTCAACTCTGGAAAGTATGACATTAATTTGATAAAAAAGGAATTTCATTCTTTTTTTATAGACACAGACAAAACAGAAATGAAAACCATAAAAAAATGCAACAAGTACATAGCAGTGTACACAGACCATCTTCTTTTCCTTGACATGTTTAACTATTTGGCACCAGGTTATTCCTACGCAAACTACCTGAAAGCCTTTCTAAAAGGGAAAGCTGAAAAAGGTTTTTTTCCCTACGAGTGGATGGACAACATAAGAAAACTGAACAACAAAGCTCTTCCTCCACGCCACTGCTTCTACAGTTCTTTGTCGGGTGGTGGAATAAGCAAAGAAGATTATCTTGAATGTAAAAAGGTCTGGAAAGAAAACAAAATGAAAACTATGAAGGACTACTTGATATATTACAACAACCTGGATGTTAAACCCTTTGTTTTAGCCATAAACGAGCACACAAAATTTTTTATAGATCGTGGGGTAGACATGTTCAAAGACGGTTTAACTTTGCCAGGTTTAACCTTGAAGTTTCTTTTCAACAACACTGCACCTAATGCCACTCCTTACATTCTTTTTGGTGAGAAAGAAAAGGATGTTCACTCCTTGCTCAGACGCAACTTAGTAGGGGGTCCCTCTATTATTTTTCACAGACATCACAAAAGTGGAGAAACAAGAATAAGACAAAAAAAATACGGGTCACAAAGCAAAGTATGCAGACACATAGTAGGGGTAGATGCTAACAGCTTGTACCTCAAGTGCATGGGTGAAGAGCACTGCACAGGTTATTATGTGGTGCGCAGGAAAGAAAACGATTTTCAAGCTGTTTGCAGTCAACAAATTAGCTACTCACCCACAGAATGGTTGCGATACAAAACTGTGACAGACAAAGTCAAGATATTACACCAATACAACTACGGGGAAGTAGTATTGGGTTCAAGGAAAATAAAAGTGGACGGTTATAATCCAGCTTCAAAAAAAGTATACCAGTTTCACGGGTGCTACTGGCATGGTCACATATGTCACCTCACTAAATCAGTTTTGAGAGACCCCAATGGAAAGGCATGGTTAGAAGAAAAAAACCAAAATACCATTTTGACTACCCTATATCTTCAATCGTTAGGTTACCAAGTAGAGGAAAAGTATGAGTGTATGTGGTTGAAAGAAAAAACTGAAAACTTGTGCAGAGAAACAAAAAGTGAATGGGAAATTAAAAGACCGTTGTGCCAAGGCAGAAAAAGTCAGGATGAAATACTGAGAGGGGTTTCTAAAGGAACAACTTTTGGACTTATCCAGGTAGACATAGAAACACCTGAATACTTGAAAGAAAAATTCAGTGAAATGACACCTATTTTCAAAAACTGTTTAGTAGGAAAAAAAGACGTAGGTGAACATATGAAACGTTACCTGGAAGCAGCAGGTAAGCTAAAACAACTGCAACGCCAACTTATAGGCAGCTACCACGCAGAGGGAATTTTGTTGGGAACTCCTCTCTTGAAGTGGTACCTGGAGAAAGGTTTGGTAGTTACGACAGTACACCTTCTCGTAGAATACACTCCAGAACAGACTTTTTTACCCTTCATGGACGAAGTAACCAAAGCTAGGAGGAAGGGCGACGAAAATATAGACTGTAAGATTTTGTCAGATCTGTACAAACTTTTGGGAAATGGTTCATACGGAAAAACCATATGCAACAAACAAAACTTTGTTCAAACAAAGTATCTTCACCCCTCTAAGGCAAGACGTTTGGCCATGCACTGGTCAGTGCAAGATGTGCAAGACATAAGTGACAACACGGTAGAACTGTCCTGTTTGCCCATCTCCATCACCTACGATCTCCCAGTTCAAATAGGGTTCATGGTATACCAATATGCCAAACTTAAAATGTTGGCTTTCTATTACGACTTTCTCCTTGAATACATAGACGAGAAAGATTTTGAAATGTGTGAAATGGACACTGACAGTTTTTACTTTGCTTTAAGTGCAGAGAAAATAGAAGACGTAATTATTCCTGAAAAACGTGAAGCTTTCTTCAGAGAACGTCACAAATGGTTGCCCTCTGAATCATGTGACAACAGTCACCACAGAGAGACCTATGTTCAGACCAAAGTATTGGGTGAGCTGTGGCTGCCTCAACCATGTTGTAAGAGCCGTCTGGCGTTTGACAAGAGAACCCCCGGGTTATTCAAAGTGGAGTGGGAAGGTGACGAAATGACTGCCTTGAACTCCAAATGTTACATAGGCACAGGAGTAAATGTGCCCGTTAAAATGAGTTGCAAAGGTGTAATTCAAAAACAAAACCCCCTGACCACTGACAAGTACAAAGAAGTACTGGACAGTGAAAATGTTGTCACGGTAGTCAACAAAGGATTTAAAGTAGTTAACCACAGCGTTACAACTTACTCTCAAAGGAAACAAGGTCTAACCTATCAGTACATAAAGAGACAAGTATGTGAAGACGGTGTAAGCACCCTACCCCTTTCTATATGAAAAATGGTTTCTTTTTCTAGTTTCACTTCCAGTTGTACATTTCGTTGAAAGAAAAAAAGTTTTAAACAAATTGTTCAAATGAACAAATTTCCTTCATAGAAAACAGTGTTAAAATGGAAAATGTTCATTTGAAAAATTGTTCAAACGAACATTTGTTCAAATGAACATTTTTCCCCATAGAAAACAGTGTTAAAATGGAAAATGTTCATTTGAACAATTGTTCAAACGAACATTTGTTCAAATGAACATTTTTCCCCATAGAAAACAGTGTTAAAATGGAAAATGTTCATTTGAACAATTGTTCAAACGAACATTTGTTCAAATGAACATTTTTCCCCATAGAAAACAGTGTTAAACTGGAAAATGTTCATTTGAACAATTGTTCAAACGAACATTTGTTCAAATGAACATTTTTTTCCATAGAAAACAGTGTTAAACTGGAAAATATTTTTGTTCAAATGAACATTTTTCAAATAAAAAACAAAGGTAAAAAGAATGTGTACTGTATCATGAAAAAAAACTAATAAAAAAGTAAGAAAAGTGAACTGTATCACCCAAAAATACATAAAAACTTTTCACAAAAGTGAACGCTGTACATGTTCACGACAAAAAATAAAAAATCCGGCGCTGAAGAAATTAAGTTGGAACAGAAAAAAAGTGGTACCAGATTTCTTAACTCATAGCGTCACGTTCACCAGATTATTAGTATCTGGTTAGATTTAAGCAACCATTTTAACATGGAAAGTTTAGAAGCTATGCTTGTGGAGCAAACCACAGAAACTCCACCTTATGACTATTACATGCGTCCAGTTTTACAAAGTGTTGCTTCATATAATCAAGCTTCTTCTATAACACCTGACAATGATATAAGTTCTGTAGCATGTGGATGTTCAGAGAATTTCTTTTGGGAAATAATACCTGCAGAAAACATTGGTTATTTTAGAGGAGCTGAACCAGACACTGTTGACCACTGTATAACTAGTGTTAAAATGTACAAATATTTCTCTTCAGCTTTTTGGGACGCCTACAGAAACTGCATGTACTATTGTCGAGTGAAAAAAGTTAACTTGATAATGCATGATTGGTGTATAGGAGTATATCAATTGCACACTGAACCTGGTTGCCCAAGACACTACACAAGGTACACTTTAGGAAGTGTAAGAAAGTTTGCTCTTACTCTCCAAGAGTTAGAATGTAATCCCATAGTAGGAGTGTTTTGTCAGTGTAATTGTAAACTGGAAGTATCTGCTATTGCTAAAACTATTTGTTTCACATGTCTGCAGGTCTCACTGGAACTTCATGCCTTAAGTATACCTGGAGTGAAAAATCATTTCTCCTTTGAGGTAAACTTTAAGGATGGTTTTTTATCTGGTCTTTTACCTGGACCCAAAAACAGTCAAACTTACTTCCTGGCCCAGGCTTTGTTCGAGCATGCTATATCTAACATAGCCAAACTTAACAGTTATTGTTTCCACAACACATGGAAAACTAGTCTCACTGGCCAAAGCTGGTATCAAGCAAGTAAATTCACACACAACAAATGTTTTTGTAGTATATGTGCACGCCCCGGAAATGGAAAATCTGTCTTCATCTGTAAATATTGTGTCTAATAAAAAAATATAATCTGTTATGTGAAATAAATGAGTTGTGTTTTATTTTAATGCATGAAATGAAGAGACATAACAAAATGAGTCATAAGTATTGCGTAAATCCATAAAAGTATTGCATCAGAACATTGTGTAAATTCTTACGAGCATTGCGCAATGCACCCTCATACGTAGGTCATACGTTTTTGCAAGTAGGTTAGTAGGTCACTTCCGGTTTGCAAGTAGGTCAGCTCTAGGTATTGCACAATTCTTTTAATTTATGTAACTAGGTCAGGTCACTAGGTCAAATGGAATCCAGCTCTCTGATTGGTCGAAAAAACTAGGTCATGACCTTATGACGTCACTTCCTGTCAAATCCAGCCCTCTGATTGGCTGAAACTAGGTCACTTCCGGTCTACCAGTAGGTCATGACCTAGTTAGTAGCTAATCCATTGCGCTCAGTTTGCATGTATATACTACTGCCGGTGTGTCACGGCCGGGTGGTAGCCTGACTTCGGGCGGGTCCTCGGCAGGGGTATGGCTCCACCACCACCCCCACCACCGGTAGTGCTGCCCATGGGGCCCGACGTGTGGGGCCAGCTACAGAGGCCAGTACCTGGAGTAGGAGACGGTTTCCCCACCTACCCGGTGACGATACCATGGCTGGAGGACAGCCCGGCGGCGGTTGATAGGTGGAGAGTGGGGAACCAACCGGGCGAGGAATGGGGAGCAGTTTTCCCTGTCTCCGGTCGGCAGCACAGGTGGGAGGATGTAGTGGGGGAGGATCTGGTCCAAGTCAACCAATTGTACCAGACGGTCTTCCGCCGGCCGGTGAGTACGCATCCATCATCTCTAGAAAATAAGAGTAGTGAAGCGAGGCTGTCTGTTGATGAGAGAATCAAGGAAATGTTGTCAGAATAAGGGGTGGTGACTGAGTGGGGGAGTGATCCGGGGAGCGCCGGGAAGGTCTCAAGGGAGGGCTGAGAGAGGAGCCTGTCGGGGGAGCTGTACAAACGGTGTCTGTTGCATTGCAGGTGAGCCGGAGAGGAGGACAGCAAGGTCGGCCGGCGCAGTCGTCCGGGAGGGAGACGTCTGGGGGCAGACCGGCAGGAGAGGAAGCCACCGGAGAAGGGACGAGCCGGGAGGGTCGGCGCTGAGGAGGGTCACCCCCAACACTTAGGGCGACGACGGCCATAGTCCAGCAGTGGCCACCTGTATATAATCTGAATGTTGTTAAGTGAGACTTGTGTAGCGGGGTATTTCCGCCGGAGGACAAGCCAAGACGCACGCCGGTGCTGGTAGGACTAGGAAGACGTTGGACATTTTTTGATGTATAAAGTTAACTAAGGGGAGTTATTTAAGTCATGCTACGATGTTACCTGAATTACGTGTACTGAGAAGTTAAGTGTTATGAAAACATACCTGTCTCTGTAATCCGATGAGGTCGATTATCCGTGCAGATGTGGAGAAGCGCCGTCGTAAGAGGAATGCCCAGACGCCGGGCGGGACGGCTTAGATGTTAAGTGTTACGAAAACATACCTGTCCTTGTAAACCGATGAGGTGGATTAGTTATGCGGATGTTGTAAAAGGTGCTGTTGTAAGAGGAATGCCCAGACGCCGGGCGGGACGGTGTAGATGTTAAATGTTATGAAAACATACCTGTTCTTGTAAACCGATGAGGTGGATTATTTATGCGGATGTTGTAAAAGGTGCCGTCGTAAGAGGAATGTCCGGACGCCGGGCGGGACGGCTTAGAAGTTAAGTGTTATGGAGCATACCTGATGTTAGAGAGAGGCGTAATTCGATACCTATGGAGGCTGCATAGCCGATGTTCCTGTACCCTGTCAGTGTTACTATGAGATTATTAAGGTGATTGGTTATTGTTAGTATTGAGAAGGACGGACACCCAGGTCGCTAAGTCATCCGGTGGTTGTGAGTAAGGTGGGAGGAGTGTAATGGAGACGGTTAGACGAGTACGGCAGGGGTAGACGGCGAGTCCGGCGGGAGATTCAGGCGTTAATGCGCGGAGCCGACACCGGGGGGGGCGCTCTGGAGGGCGGAAGTGGCCTTATTTGGAAAAGGGGGAGGGGCGTGGCTTACGGTGTGACGTCACGGGTCCGGATGGTAGTATATAAGGAGAGGCAGAACGGAAGCGGGGGGTTCGGTGAAGTCAGAGTCGACAGAGCAGACGCACGGGGGTGATAACAGAAACCGGGAGCAGATCCGCCGGAGTGTGAGCAGTAAAGCCGTCTGCCGGAAGAGCCGAAGCAAGCTGGGTGGCCCGATAAAGAGTTATAAGTGATAATCGATGTCCTAAGCCCAAGGGCAGGCCGGGGTGTGGCCTTTGAATAAATAATTACAGTAGTCTTCGAACCTTACTTGGCGTTAGCCTCATTTTATTACAATAGTGATAACAAGAAGCTGGCAATTAGTGGATAATTGATAATAGCTTTATTGTACAAAAGTACATGCTAAAGAGATGTTAACTCAGCGAATAGCTAGTTGGTAATGCTGGCAGGTGTACAAGCATCTGGCTGTATATACATAATGACCATCAGGTGTACCACCCCTAGAGGCAGGGTGTGGTACTACTGCATACATTATAGGCGAGTATAGCATAGTGAGCGATGATGGATGTCATATGAATGGTATAATGTACAATATGAATAAAGTAAAAGCGGTCGAGTTATCACATCAGGGGGACCTATAGTAGTAATAAACAGATGGTCCCAAGTATCCGGGGGACCTATAGTAGTAGTATAAACAGATGGACCCATGTATCAAGGGGACCTATAGTAGTAGTATACACAGATGGACCCATGTATCAAGGGGACCTATAGTAGTAGTATACACAGATGGACCCATGTATCAAGGGGACCTAGAGTAGTAGTATACACAGATGGACCCATGTATCAAGGGGACCTAGAGTAGTAGTATACACAGATGAGGATGCTCTCATGGGAACAATATCTGCTTATTCCATTCCATTTGTTTGTTGTTTCTTTTTTTTTAACGGATTTCTCAAAATTCTGATTATTTCAGTACAAGGTGGTATGGACTGGAATCAAAGCACCAGTTGGAGGTTAGAATAGGCCACTCACGCTGAGAAGCCTTCTCATACGAATGCTTTCTATGGGTGATACTTAATGACTTACAGCCCTCTAAGCAATAAAAGCCCAGGCTTGCCAGAGGTTCAAATCAAAGATAATAGAGTTTGTACCACACATTCTGTATCCATATGTATTTTCTTTGAATTCATTAGAACTCTCAATTGGATCACTCTCCTTTTACTATTTTAACCCTGGGTTATCGAGATTGTTCATTGAGTCGACTACTTCATGCCAAGTTGAAATTCCCAACTCCAGGATCCCTTACTAATCAGTGGTTGAGTCTCTGTGCTTGATGAGTACCACAAGTACACCACACACTGGCTCAAGTCTGTTTATTGCACAATAGACAGTGCTGCAGCGTAGTGGCTTTACCATGAATTAAATGCTTGGAAACCATGGATGAGTTAATGATTAACATTACAGGGTGAAAATGTGGATGGTTCTTTGTAAAGTTAGTGTGTCCCAAGAACTGAATTGGATATTCGGGCCTCCCCATCCCATCTTCTGAGGTGTTTTTATCCGTTGTATGGTGCCCCTATTTGCAGGGACAGGAATTACATTCTATTCATAGCTTTATTCATCTTACCGATCTTGCCGTCGATGTGTATGATGTTTCTCTATTATTTTACTTGTGTTATCACTGTAGGAATAGTAAAATCTAAGGTTAGAGGTTATATATGGTATGTTAGAGCACTCTTTTAATTCATGATCTCTTAACAGGGATTTTGCAAAAGAAAATTTTATTACAATAGTGATAACAAGAAGCTGGCAATTAGTGGATAATTGATAATAGCTTTATTGTACAAAAGTACATGCTAAAGAGATGTTAACTCAGCGAATAGCTAGTTGGTAATGCTGGCAGGTGTACAAGCATCTGGCTGTATATACATAATGACCATCAGGTGTACCACCCCTAGAGGCAGGGTGTGGTACTACTGCATACATTATAGGCGAGTATAGCATAGTGAGCGATGATGGATGTCATATGAATGGTATAATGCACAATATGAATAAAGTAAAAGCGGTCGAGTTATCACATCAGGGGGACCTATAGTAGTAATAAACAGATGGTCCCAAGTATCCGGGGGACCTATAGTAGTAGTATAAACAGATGGACCCATGTATCAAGGGGACCTATAGTAGTAGTATACACAGATGGACCCATGTATCAAGGGGACCTATAGTAGTAGTATACACAGATGGACCCATGTATCAAGGGGACCTAGAGTAGTAGTATACACAGATGGACCCATGTATCAAGGGGACCTAGAGTAGTAGTATACACAGATGAGGATGCTCTCATGGGAACAATATCTGCTTATTCCATTCCATTTGTTTGTTGTTTCTTTTTTTTTAACGGATTTCTCAAAATTCTGATTATTTCAGTACAAGGTGGTATGGACTGGAATCAAAGCACCAGTTGGAGGTTAGAATAGGCCACTCACGCTGAGAAGCCTTCTCATACGAATGCTTTCTATGGGTGATACTTAATGACTTACAGCCCTCTAAGCAATAAAAGCCCAGGCTTGCCAGAGGTTCAAATCAAAGATAATAGAGTTTGTACCACACATTCTGTATCCATATGTATTTTCTTTGAATTCATTAGAACTCTCAATTGGATCACTCTCCTTTTACTATTTTAACCCTGGGTTATCGAGATTGTTCATTGAGTCGACTACTTCATGCCAAGTTGAAATTCCCAACTCCAGGATCCCTTACTAATCAGTGGTTGAGTCTCTGTGCTTGATGAGTACCACAAGTACACCACACACTGGCTCAAGTCTGTTTATTGCACAATAGACAGTGCTGCAGCGTAGTGGCTTTACCATGAATTAAATGCTTGGAAACCATGGATGAGTTAATGATTAACATTACAGGGTGAAAATGTGGATGGTTCTTTGTAAAGTTAGTGTGTCCCAAGAACTGAATTGGATATTCGGGCCTCCCCATCCCATCTTCTGAGGTGTTTTTATCCGTTGTATGGTGCCCCTATTTGCAGGGACAGGAATTACATTCTATTCATAGCTTTATTCATCTTACCGATCTTGCCGTCGATGTGTATGATGTTTCTCTATTATTTTACTTGTG
Source organism: Acholoe squamosa (assembly GCA_949317995.1). NCBI lineage: Eukaryota > Metazoa > Annelida > Polychaeta > Phyllodocida > Polynoidae > Acholoe > Acholoe squamosa. The sequence goes on along the minus strand of OX439040.1, from coordinate 37,160,960 downwards.
TTATCACTGTAGGAATAGTAAAATCTAAGGTTAGAGGTTATATATGGTATGTTAGAGCACTCTTTTAATTCATGATCTCTTAACAGGGATTTTGCAAAAGAAAATGATTAGGTGGTCACAATGAAAACAAACAGGGATACTTACAAACTTTTGGCTACCATGAGAGAACTAGATGACAGGTGGATGACTCAAGGTACATATTCGGCACAAACCTACCGAGAATGTGTCAGTGCATTTAGTAAAGTGTATAGAGCCTCTGCTTTACTAAATTGCAATCTGTTCGCTTATTCCAGCCAACATTAGAACAAAGTAAATAATGGAAACACAAGGGATGAGACCACTCTATGGACCATCAAGCTGTATTGTAATGTAATGAACAGTAATGTGAACCTGCTGATAATGTCTGATGACACTCTCCTAGCACCAACAGTTTCAAAGCATATTTTGGCTTCAGAAGGATGCTGGTAACTGCAGTCCTACAGATGGTACATGAGAATATTAGTGTACAGGTTAAACAATAAATTGAATGTTGAGAAAATTAAAAGTGATAAAATTTATATGACTTGCACTGGGACAAGGGACCTCATTTCCCCATGAAATAAGGCGTCACATATGTACATATGAAGGCCTAGGCTTTGAGATAAATGCTCCTTGTGAATTTCTGGTATTAGAATTTTGCATGTGCAGGGTTGTATGACAATGATGAGATAGTGGTAAGTCATCAATCTTATAGCATTATCTGTGCAACTCAAAGAAGAATGAAGAACGCTATCCTCTTTGGTACGGCAAGGAACTAAAACAATGTGGCGCACCTGCTTCTTGACTATCGGTGCATTACATATTAGGATTGGTCAATTGGGACTTTTACACTCATTCATTGTTCATCTTGTAGGCTAGCACTGACACCATGGCCTATGACCATGCCTATGTATGTGCAGGATTAATCAATGTTAATCCTTCTATGGGGAACTATTGAGCTGCATCAAAGTCTTTTAGCATGGACATTCTTCACATCCCATCACTTGAAGTAGTAGCCAACTTTGTCAATTAATCAGGCTAATCTGATTCATTGATTTCTTTTTCAAATCTGTAAAGTAACATCGAAGTTGGATTTATCATCAGATCTTATCAACTTAGGTTATACTATCCTATATTATGTTTCCCTGTGATGTTGAGTTTATTTCGAGGCTGTTATCTGCAGACCGGCACTAAAGCCCTGGCTCCACTTGCAAAACACAGGCATATAATTATTTACCTACATATTTATATGCAACACACCAAATCCTTTGGTCTATTTACTTTTGTTTACATTACGTGTCAGATTCGAGTGAATGTTGTGGCACTTTCACATCAATATTGCGCCACTGATGCACTACACTCTCAGCCTGATTTGTAAATAGACAGTAAAGACCACTGTACTGCATACACAGCAAGCTACTGTGGGGTTATGTATTTGTACTAACAGCAGCCATTACTGTTTTACAAAAAAAAAATAAAAGCAATGTACTGTAAATAGCCTGACGCGGTCTCACAGTGTAGTGTCACCTAGAACAACTGATTTTTGTGTGTCGTCTGTGACACATACACACATCTTTCGCAAGTGGAGCTTGGGCATAAGGGAGACTGTCTCGCCTAAAAGATGTGCCCCAAGGGATGGATTGGAGAAAATTTCATTCCATGGTCGTTCACCCCTGTCTATTTTAAAGCGTTTTTTCTGAGGTTATCATGTCATCCTCCCGGCCTATTTCATATAAGAAAATGTCACTATCTGTGACACAAGTTAATAGGTCCTGATTTCCTCTGTAGATGGCACTTCATGCCATCAATTTAGTGCCAATGTATCAGAACACTAGGAAATGGGCTCCAAGATCGATCGGGTCGATTCCACTTCCAATGAGCAGTTGTAGGGGCCCCATGGGAGATAGCCCCCTGATATAAAATTTATCTCAGATCTAATTACTGTTTCAACCAAAATAAATATTTTTGATCCCTCCACAGAAAGGATTTTTATTAGAGATCAACTTTATAAGTTCATGGATATGTGAAAAGTAGATCATTGAGTATAGGTATTCATGTCACAGGTCAGAATAAATGATCTGCTCATGGCATCCCATTGTGTTCTGGAAGGGGACAGGAATACACACCTACAGGACCTAATTCAATGTGATGTTTGAACCATATGAAATGCAGGTAGGCTTATTATACATTCTATAATTTGATTTGCTCTGCCATTAGGGAATTTGTTTATCTAGTTGCATTGTGATAGAGCTAGGCTAATGTTCTCATGGAGGTATGTGTTAGGTTCTGGGCGTAGTGTAACACCAAAACGTCTGCATACATTAAGACGGTCACCCCAGAAATTAGCCATAAAGATGGGTGTGCTGTAGAAACAACATAACCAACAGATTGACTCAATGATCATCACCGATGTTGTGATGTTGATAAAGAAGTTCTCATTTATTTTTGTTTTTTTGCCAATTTGTGAGGTGGATGTCTCAAGGTATGTGGATGTCTTTTGGTTAACCTATCCTATGGCAGAGATATTAAGAACACGCTCTAGCCCCGAGGATTTCTTTCTACATGTATTTGAACTGCTTGATTACACAGAAAAACTACACGGCAGCCAATGATAAAACAGTGTTAGGAGTCCTAAGAAGGAAGCATCTTATGACTTAGATGGGGCAGATCTATAGAATTAGAGGTTGTATAATCTGATTCATGTGGCTTTCAATTCAAGTACTATCTTTTCAAAACAATGATTTTGAGAGGGGCGGTATTGAGACTGACAGCCTCTAGGTCTAAGCTCAATAGAAGGGGTCTCATACATTCGGGATAAGATAATCCATATCTTCATCTGTATATGGGATTCGCCGGTACTTTCTAAATAATGCCTAATTTATCATACTTTCTAAAGGGTTCCACAGCTAGGATTATGCTGTGATACACTCTGGCGTTGCATTTATAGGCCTTTTCCATTAATAACCCTACTGGAGGGCAGAGACGGATAATAAGTTTGTTAACTGGGGAGGGAACACGCCTAATATATAGCACTAGGGTTAGCATAGGCCAATTCAGTTCACATGATGAGCAGTAATTAGTCCTTTTGGTGATCACCTTCATGCAGTGGCACCTATAGTGGCCCTACGCCTTTACCACATTAAAGGTTCTCAGCTATATAATACAGAATGGTGATAAAGGGGGACATAAGTCCCTATTATCAATCTGCTATTCATTTCTAGCTTTCGCACACAGGGATACCTCTTGATGCACTCTATCACCATTAAAGGGGTAAGGCGTAGTCCGAGCACCGTTTAAGGTTACCAGGCTGACGACTCATTACAACTAATTAATTTCAGCTGAGCAATTCCCGCACACCAGCCTTTGGACCAGCAAACACAGGCTGCCTGAAAGACGCCCTTTGGCATTAGAAAGATATAGCACCAATGCTTTGAAAAAGGGGTAATTTACAGCAAGAAGGGGTATATTCTGTTGACAGCAGGCATAAGGGGAGAGCAGCTGGTGACAGACTGAGCATAAGTACAAAAAGGATGAGCGTATAGTCATGTGGAGAGGACTATGAGAGGTGGAGGTAGTGAAAAACATGCATATAAAAGCTTTGCCCCATAGGCATGCCCTGCCTCCCAGCTGGCCTAATGGACTAGATGATGGAAAAGTAATAGATGGATAAAAAGCTTCCTCCACAATAATGTCTCACTATAAAATGGAGGAGGTAGCGTTGTATGGTTATAAGACAACGCCATATCAATAGTTCTTCCCTGTCCCTGCAGATGGCGCCAGAAAAAGGTGTGGGAAGCCTCTCTGATGTTTGTAGGTTTGAAGGAGAACTCACTTCCATGGAATATGTGACTAGATGGGGAAAAACCTGCACCTGGGAGGGAAATGACTTTTTAAAGTTGAAGGCTTGAGCTTTTAAGTGAGATATCTTCAGCTAAAATATTCCAGGTAGTTCTTCTGTAATTACTTATCAAAAAATAACATCAATATCTTATTTACATGGCACAACCTTAATTAAGGTAGTAATACTCTATGCATTCAAAATAATCACATGTCTTTGAATATGTACATATTCAAATTACTTCAAATATTCTATAATCTTATTTTGGCAGAAATGAAAATAAGCACGCATACAGATAGAAAGTGATCAACTTAAGTAATAGCACCACCTTAACGCTATGTAGATATTAGTAACTTAATACTAAATCTTAATCTAATTAAGCATATGCATTTTGTTAAAATAGGCTATAAATGCAACATGCTTATAACATCATAACAGAAATCACACATAACATGATTTTACCATTTTGTGGCATCATGGCATCACTCAACAATGACATGGTGTTGCCATGTGCATCAGCCATCATAATGGGGGCCTCAAATGCACCAGTGTTAATTGCATGCCTCACTTCTCCTGCACACAAGCTTGGCACCTTTAGTGATATTGGCAGTGCAATCTTCATCAGTCGTCCTGATGCAACATACTCAAGCTTGCCGAAGTGCTTCCAGCTGAGCTCAATGCGACGACAGATGAAACACAGGGGGCGGAAATCGTGAATCCTGGGTGTCAATGGGAAGGTGAAATTGGGTGAAGGATAGGAAAGGCATCAAAGGCATCTTGAAAGTTAATTTTTTTAAAAAACCTTGGTGTCGGCGGGTCCCATGATATGATATCTATTGGTCCTCGTTCTGTAGATGCACGTTACAAATTTACAAAAAAGAATCAGGATGACCGTTGAAAGAATTACATAGAATCCGATTGCTAAGTCGGATTTGAAAGATTCGTCCTGCATATCCAATGTTGAATTCACAGGACTGGGATTAGGGTGGGCAAGGATGGACAGATTCTTTAGTGAAGCCTCAAGGTCGTCGAGGATGGTGTCTGACTCCCACTTGGTGAGAGTCAGATTAGCTCCTAGAGCGGATCTGAACCCCAATAGCAAAGTGAACAAACCAGAGCAGATAGATCCTTCTGATTCTGACTGTAAAGGGTGATGGTAGTTCAACAATCATATATTATGGTCTGACATTATGACCATATGGTATGACATTCACAATTAGGTGGTATTGTAATATTATCCTTAGCTCTAATAATAAGAATATCATGGTCTAGATACTTAAAACTAATAGTAGACTTAGTACAATTTAGAAAATCAACACCTAATATTAAACTTCTATAAAGCTTAGACACAATATAGAATACATGCATAACATTAACATTGTTAATTTCAAGTGCAACCTTGGTTTTTATATGTTCAACCTGTGATGCTCCATTGGCCAGAAAGACTCCAACATGGCATGGCTCAGTCTTAATACACTATTTCTCAATTAATGCCCTATAGAACTCATGAGAGATTACACTTATTGATGCACCAGCATAAACCAATGCTGGTATCTTATAACAACAAATATTTAATTGAACGCACCAATTTCCAACACGCATTCTAATGAATTAGCCCCATTGAATTCAGCAACTCTATGATTAAGTCTAGAAGACTTTCATCTGCTAGACTCTAAAATCAGAATGGCTGTGACTTTTCTTACTTTCTTACTTCTTACTGTCACTTTTAGAACTAGAGCTATGGCCAAATTTAGAATAATGCTTTTTATCACCAAAACTCTTAGACTTATGCTCATCATTCTTCTTAGATGTATATTTCTCTTTTAGAGAAATTTCTCAATATATCTCCATTCGACAATGCAGATGAATCTCTGCCACTAGCAGATGAATTAGAAGCACTCCTATCATGGCCATTCCCAGAGCTACTTGAGCCTAATTTCCTCTGTTTATACTTGTCACTTTTGTGATGAGACTTCTTTTATACTTAGAACGGCCTCTCTTATCTTCTTCTTTCTTCATACTATGTTGTGTTCTGATAGTGTTCATTCTAATTAGAATAACCGCTTTGGATTTCAGCTGAGTTCTGGTTTCTTGAATAAATGCCAATGCATCCTCTAACGTTTTAGGATTTTCATCCCCCTTGTTGGTTATTGAGTCCCTGACTGACCAGATGGAGTCTATACTAACATTCAAATCAGAAGCATGTGCCTCAACCACATTAGTAGTGTCAGTATCCCCAGCACCGAAGTCAAAAGTGAAGGATTCAGTAATGTTAGATTGTAGGAATGCACCAATAAACTTCTCAGAATCACTTAACTGCTGATGATATGCATCTGTGCGATCGTGCATTTTAGCTGCTGCTGCCCCTGCTAGACGCCTCCATCAGGAACAAAGCACTCTGCCTGTCTTGCACAACACTGCATTGAGCACTATCACCAACTAATTTGCCAAAAATTTGCTAGGTTCATGAGAAAGCACTCAAAAACTGTTTGTTCTCCACCACATTTCATATCTACCTATGGGTAATAACAGCTACTATATGAACATAGTGATAACAAGAAACTGGTAATTAGTGGATAATTGATGTTAGCTTCATTGTACAAAAGTAAATGCTGAAGAGATGTTAACTCAGTGATTAGCTAGTTGGTAGTGCTGGCAGGTGTATTAGCATCTGGCTGTATATACATAATGACCATCAGGTGTACCACCCCTAGAGGCAGGGTGTGGTACTACTGCATACATTATAGGTGAGTATAGCATAGTGAGCAATAATTGATGTTGTATGAATGGTATAATGTACAATTTAATGAATAAAGTAAAAGCGGTCGAGTTATCACATCATGGGGACCTATAGTAGTAGTTTACACAGATGGCCCCAAGTATCCGGGGGACCTATAGTAGTAATAAACAGATGGTCCCAAGTGTCCGGGGGACCTATAGATAAACGGATGGACCCATGTATCAAGGGGACCTAGAGTAGTAGTATACACAGATGAGGATGCTCTCATGGGAACAATATCTGCTTATTCCATTCCATTTGTTTGTTGTTTCTTTTTTTTTTTTAACGGATTTCTCAAAATTCTAATTATTTCAGTACCAGATGGTATGGACTGGGATCGAAGTTGGAGGTTAGAATAGGCCACTCACGCTGAGAAGCCTGCTTATATGAATGCTTTCTATGGGTGATACTTAATGACTAATAGCCCTCTAAGCAGTAAAAGCCCAGGCTTGCCAGAGGTTCAAATCAAAGATAATAGAGTTTGTACCACACATTCTGTATCCCTATGTGTTTTCTTCGAATTCATTAGAACTGTCAATTGGATCACTCTCCTTTGACTATTATAACCCTGGGTCATCCAGATTGTTCATTGAGTCGAATACTTCACGCCAAGTTGAAATTCCCAACTCCAGGATCCCTTACTAATCAATGGTTGAGTCTCTGTGCTTGATGAGTACCACAAGTACACCACACACTGGCTCAAGTCTGCAGCGTAGTGACTTTACCATGAATTAAATGCTTGGAAACCATGGATGACTTAATGATTAACATTACAGGGTGAAAATGTGGATGGTTCTTGGTAAAGTTAGTGTGTCCCTAGAACTGAATTGGATTTTCGGAACTCCCCATCCCATCTTCTGAGGTGTTTTTATCCGTTGTATGGTGCCCCTATTTGCAGGGACAGGAATGACATTCTATTCATAGCTTTATCCATCTTACCGATCTTGCCGTTGATGTATACATGATGTTTCTCTATCATTTTACTTGTGTTATCTAAGGTTAGAGGTTATATATGGTATGTTAGAGCACTCTTTTAGTTCATGATCTCTTAACAGGGAATTTTTGAAAAGAAAATTATTAGGTGGTCACGATGAAAACAAACAGGGATACTTACGGAGCCCCTAATAGGACATACCAAAAATAATTTTTTCACCAGAAAAAATATTCTTGTGGGTACTTAACAATTCTTGCGGGTACAGAAACAATTCTTGTGGGTACTGAACAATTCTTGTGGGTACAGAAACAATTCTTGCAGGTACTGAACAATTCCTGCGGGTACAGAAATAATTCTTGCGGGTACTGAACAATTCTTGTGGGTACAGAAATAATTCTTGCGAGTACTAAAGAATTCTTGCGGCTACAGAAACAATTCTTGTGGGTACTAAAGAATTTTTGCGGGTACCAAACAATTCTTGGGGATACTAAACAATACCAAAAAGATTTTTTTCATGAAAAAAAATATTCCTTCAGGTACTGGAAGATTCCTACGGATACTGGAAGATTCCTCCAGGTACTGGACGATTCCTGAAGGTACAGGCAATTGTTCAGTAGCCGCAAGAATTGTTCAGTATCCGCAAGAATATTTTTATGGGGAAAAAAAATCTTGGTATGTCCTATTAGGGGCTCCGTAGATACTTACAAACCTTTGGTTACCGTGAGAGAACTAGGTGACAGGTGGATGACTCAAGGTATCTATTCGGCACAAACCTACCGAGAATGTATCAGTGCATTAAAGTGTATAGAGTCTCTGCTTTACTAAATTGCAATCTGGTCGCTTATTCCAGCCAACATTAAAACAAAGTAAACAATGGAAACACAAGGGATGAGACCTCTCTATGGACCATCAAGCTGTAATCTAATGTAATGAACAGTTATGTGAACGTGCTGATAATGTCTGGAGGTTAATTCAAAAGATCCTGGGATCGCAACCTCAGCGATCTTAGGAATTATTCTGCCTTATCCTATTAAGCGATCTTAAGATTAGACTGCGTTCACTTTTCCTAGCCAGCAATAAGATCGAATTGATCTTAGCCTCAGCCCTCCTACACTATACCAAGAAGTACTGACTGGGCACAGGGGTAAGAGTCCCAAAACAAAGGAATACCTGTGGAGTCACTCTTCTTCACAACAGTGCTTATAACATTGTTCCCTGTCCCCATGTGGGCTAACAAAAGAGCACAGGGTGCAGTTGACCCCGTACAGTATTCAAGAGTTGTTCCCATGAATGTATGATTTATGCTTGCCTATAAGAAGCATTGAGCCCCCCCCCCCCAGGACAAAGAGAGAAGGGAAGAATTACCTTACAGTGCACTTAACGCATGAGTAGCCCTAAGAGCCCTCAATGACACTCAGCAAAAGTCCTCCCTCCCCTCTATAGGTATGCAGCAGGCTATTCACTCTTTCAATCAGGAGTGTTCCCTGTAAGTGCTCTTGTACTCAGGTTAAACTACTATGCAATTCTTTCACTAAGGTTGCAGTGATCTTAGCACTGGAAAAGGAATAGTGAAGTGATCCCAGGACTTGCTATTCCTGACAGGCCTGCAACCACTGCATTAGATAGGGTAGACTGGCCAGGTCTTATGATATGTGCCTACATTAAGATCGCAGGGGTAGAAATCTCAGGATCTTTTGAATTAACCTCCTGATGACACTCTCCTAGCACCAACAGTTTCAAAGCATATTTTGGCTCCAGAGGGATGCTGGTCACTGCAGTACTACAGATGGTACATGAGAATATTAGTGTACAAGTTAAAAATAAATTGAATGTTGAGAAAATTTAATGTGATAAAATTTATATGACTTGCACTGGGAAAAGGAACCTGATTTCCCCATGAAGTAAGGCGTCACACATGTACATATGAAGGCCTAGGCTTTGATATAAATGCTCCTTGTGAATTTCTGGTATTAGAATTTTGCATGTGCGGGATTGTATGACAATGATGAGATAGTGGTAAGTCATCAATCTTATAGCATTATCAGTGCAACTCAAAGAAGAATAAAGAACGCTATCCCCTTTGGTACGGCAAGGAACTAAAACAATGTGGCACACCTGCTTCTTGACTATCGGTGCATTACATATTAGGATTGGTCAATGGGGACTTTTACACTCATTCATTATTCATCTTGTAGGCTAGCACTGACACCATGGCCTATGACCATGCCTATGTATGTTCAGGATTAATCAATGTTAATCCTTCTATGGGGAACTATTGAGCTGCATCAAAGTCTTTTAGCATGGACATTCCTCACATCCCATTACTTGAAGTAGTAGCCAACTTTGTCAATTAATCAGGCTAATCTGATTCATTGATTTCTTTTTCAATTCTGTAAAGTAACATCGAAGTTGGATTTATCATCAGATCTTATCAACTTAGGTTATACTATCCTATATTATATTTCCCTGTGATGTTGAGTTTATTTCGAGGCTGTTATCTGCAGACCGGCACTAAAGCCCTGGCTCCACTTGCAAAACACAGGCATATATTTACCTACATATTTATATGCAACACACCAAATCCTTTGGTCTATTTAGTTTTGTTTACATTACGTGTCAGATTCGCGTGAATATTGTGGCACTTTCCCATCAATATTGCGCCACTGATGCACTACACTCTCAGCCTGATTTGTAAATAGACAGTAAAGACCACTGTACTGCATACACAGCAAGCTACTGTGGGGTTATGTATTTGTACTAACAGCAGCCATTACTGTTTTACAAAAAAAAATAAAAGCAATGTACTGTAAATAGCCTGACGCGGTCTCACAGTGTAGTTTCACCTAGAACAACTGATTTTTGTGTGTCGTCTGTGACACATACGCACATCTATCACAAGTGAAGCTTGGGCATAAGGGACACTGTCTCGCCTGAGTAAGAGATGTGCCCCAAGGGATGGATTGGAGAAAATTGTATTTCATGGTCGTTCACCCCTGTCTATTTTAAAGCGTTTTTTTCTGAGGTTATCATGTCATCCTCCTGGCCTATTTCATATACGAAAATGTCACTATCTATGACACAAGTTAATAGTTCCTGATTTCCTCTGTAGATGGCACTTCATGCCATCAATTTAGTGCCAATGTATCAGAACACTAGGATATGGGCTCCAAGATCTACAGGTCGATTCCAGTTCCAAAGAGCAGTTGTAGGGGCCCCATGGGAGATAGCCCCCTGATATAAAATTTATCTCAGGTCTAATTACTGTTTCAACCAAAATAAATATTTTTGATCCCTCCACAGAAAGGATTTTTATTAGAGATCAACTTTATAAGTTCCTGGATATGTGAAAAGTAGATCATTGAGTATCAAAATTTGAGGTCACATGACTGGACAGAATTCATGAACTGTAATGACCCTGAAGCTTGTTGGGATGAGATTTTAAGAGTAATAAGATCTTATCTCGATGTACACTGTCCAATAAGAGATTTTATCATTAAGCAGGTAAGACAAGAATGGATGACCAATGAGTTGTTGGAAAAGGTTATAGATAAAGATAACTTATTTGCAAAGGCCAGACAAACCAAAAGGAAGGGTGATAAAGATAGGGCCAAGGCAGCAAGGAATGAGGTCAATAATGAAATAAAAATGGCCAGGAAAAATCATGTCATGACCAATTGTGACGCATGTAAAAATGATCCAAAAGCCTTCTGGAGAGTTGTACAAGAAATTATGCCATTTAAAAGTAAAGGTACAGAAGATATTCATCTCATGGAGAATAATGAAGTAATTGATGGTAAAGATATTCCTAACTATATCAATAATTACTTTAGTACCATTGGTGACACATTAGCAAGTGGTCTAGTTGATGAATGGCAATTTTATGGAGAAGAGGTGATCAACAAACTAGAGAACTGCAATATTCTTTTAGAGGACATTGTTGAACTCTGCAATAAGATTAACACCAAAAAACCATCCTGTATTCACCCCAATACCTAAGGGAGGAGATAGGAATTCTATCTCCAACCTACGTCCTATTACCCTATTACCTATTCAAGCCAAACTTTTAGAAAGAATTGTTCATAAGAAACTAGAAAGGCACATTGTACAGAATAATATTTTGTGTGAAAACCAGGGTGGATATAGAACTGGTAAATCTACCATCGATACAATTTCAAACTTCACTGATGATATCTTAATTGAAAGAAATAAGGGTTCATTTACAGTTGCAGTATATGCCGATTTCTCTAAAGCTTTTGATACAGTAGATCACTCGATTCTAGGAAAAAAATTAAAAAAATACGGTATTTCAAGCAATTTTCTATCACTTATGGAGAATTACCTTACTGATAGACAACAGTGTACAAAAGTTAATGGTTTACTGTCAGATAGCAAGAGCATAACCAGAGGAGTCCCTCAGGGATCAGTGATGGGTCCAACTTTGTTCTCATTATATGTAAATGATATGGTAAACTTCTTTCATGATTGCAAGGTTTTACTGTATGCTGACGATACTGTTATCTATTGTTCTGGCACCGAATTACCCGAAGTCGAAAGGAAAATACAGAGGGATTTAGATAGGTTCAGTAGGTGGTGCAAAGAAAACAAATTGAGTTTAAATATCAAAAAGACCAAATGTTCAATTTTCATACCTTCATTCAACAACAAAGATCATTTGAAGCCAAAACTTTTAGACCAGGTCACACAATACAAATATTTGGGCATAATTCTGGACTCGAAACTTACTTATAAATCGCATATCAAACAAGTATCAAAAAATGCAGCCTTCAGAGCCTATACAATGTCAAAAGTTAAAAATTATTTCCCAAACTTTGCTCTACTACAGATTTTCAAGTCATACATTCTACCTATCTTCGATCAGGGTGATATACTGTATGATGGTCACTGCGTGGAACTACTTAAAAAATTACAACGCCTACAGAATAGATGCCTAAAAATCTCACAAAAGGTTCCTGTTTTAACTCCAACCATTGATATTCATAAACAAACAAAAGTACCATACCTAAGTTATAGGCGTGAAGCACATATAAGGAATGTTGCATTCAAAAGGTCATGTATAGAAAGTTATTGTGAAATAAGGCCCAGAGCTACAAGACTTGCGGATTGTAAAGTGTTATCAGAATTCCTTGAAACATGTACTGCTTACTCTTTGAGTGTTCATAAGAAGACTGCCCATTGTTGGAATTCCTTGAAACCTGAAGTAAAACTAATCTTGGATTTTAAAGAATTTAAGTTTAGAACAAAGCTAGATTTACTTACTGAGATTAAGGAAGGACTATGTTAAAGTTACGTATACCCAAAGGTTGTCAAGTTCAATATCAGGTGTAATGCTACTCTTTATAAAGAAAACCATGTATCGTGCCTTGTGTATAAGGAAATATGAGCTATACAAATATACCACTGCCATTTGTGTAATAACATCGACACATAAAGCCTAAAGTGAATTGCCATCTTCACTAAAGTGCATTACCACCAGCACCTGCAATAACATCAGCAGCCATCTTAAAATGATAACATAAATAGCACAACTATTGTATAAACTCTCGATGCAAAACTGTACATAAGTTAGAAGAAAATGAGTACTACATATACGGCACATGGCTATTGTATTATTGACCAATGGGAAGCATCCCTGGCATTTACTGCGGAGACGGGGGCTGAAGGTGTTAGTCATAGTGCAGTCGGGGTCTAATGGCGGCCTCCATAGCCTAATGTGCTAATGCCCTATATATTATACCTTTTACTGTTTGCTAAAGATGCCGCTTCCCAATAATACCGAGTTAAACTACCGTTTTTTCACTGGGGAGGTTTTCAACCAGTTACCTTAAAACTGTACCTCTCCAGCTTTTATTGTGGTTATCAAATTTGACATCTGTATTTAAAGGAAACAATGTACAGAACACTTACTGCAATAAAAGAAAATTCGTACTCAAAAAAAAAAAAGAAAAAAAAGTATAGGTATTCATGTCACAGGTCAGAATAAATGATCTGCTCATGGCATCCCATTGTGTTCTGGAAGGGGACAGGAATACACACCTACAGGACCTAATTCAATGTGATGTTTGGACCATATGAAATGCAGGTAGGCTTATTATACATTCTATAATCTGATTTGCTCTGCCATTAGGGAATTTGTTTATCTAGTTGCATTGTGATAGAGCTAGGCTAATGTTCTCATGGAGGTATGTGTTAGGTTCTGAGCGTAGTGTAACACCAAAACGTCTGCATACATTAAGACAGTCACCCCAGAAATTAGCCACAAAGATGGGTGTGCTGTAGAAACAACATTACCAACAGATTGACTCAATGATCATCACCAATTTTGTGATGTTGATAAAGGAGTTCTCATTTATTTTTGTTTTGTTTTTTTGCCGATTTGTGGGGTGGATGTCTCAAGGTATGTGGATGTCTTTTGGTTAACCTATCCTATGGCAGAGATATTAAGAACACGCTCTAGCCCCGAGGATTTCTTTCTACATGTATTTGAACTGCTTGATTACACAGACAAACTGCACGGCAGCCAATGATAGAACAGTGTTAGGAGTCCTAAGAAGGAATCATCTTATGACTTAGATGGGGCAGATCTATAGAATTAGAGGTTGTATAATCTGATTCATATGGTTTTCAATTCAAGTACTATCTTTTCAAAACAATGATTTTGAGAAGGGCGGTATTGAGACTGACAGCCTCTAGGTCTAAGCTCAATAGAAGGGGTCTCATACATTTGCGATAAGATAATCCATATCGTCATCTGTATATGGGATTCGCCGGTACTTTCTAAATAATGCCTAATGTACTATACTTTCTAAAGGGTTCCACAGCTAGGATTATGCTGTGATACAGTCTGGCGTTGCATTTATAGGCCTTTTCCATTAACAACCCTACTGGACGGCAGAGACGGATAATAAGTTTATTAACTGGGGAGGGAACACGCCTAATATATAGCACTAGGGTTAGCATAGACCAATTCAGTTCACATGATGAGCATTACTTAATTAGTCCTTTTGGTGATCATCTTCATGCAGTGGCACCTATAGTGGTCCCACGCCTTTACCACATTAAAGATTCTCAGCTATATAATACAGAATGTTGATAAAGGGGGACATAAGTCCCTATTATCACTCTGCTATTCATTTCTAGCTTTCGCACACAGGGACACCTCTTTATGCACTCTATCACCGTTAAAGGGTTAAGGCGTAGTCCGAGCACCGTTCAAGGTTACGACTCATTACAACTAATTAATTTTAACTGAGCAATTCCAGCACACCATCCTTTGGACCAGCAATTACAGGCTGCCTGAAAGACACCCTTTGGCCTTAGAAATATATAGCACCAATGCTCTGAAAAAGGGGTAATTTACAGCAAGAAGGGTATATTCTGTTGAGAGCAGGCATAAGGGGAGAGCAGCTGGTGACAGACTGAGCCTAAGTACAAAAAGGGTGAGCTTATAGTCATGTGGAGAGGACTATGAGAGGTGGAGGTAGTGAAAAACATGCATATAAAAGCTTTGCCCCATAGGCATGCCCTGCCTCCCAGCTGGCCTAATGGACTAGATGATGGAAAAGTAATAGATGGATAAAAAGCTTCCTCCACAATAATGTCTCACCATAAAATGGAGGAGGTAGCGTTGTATGGTTATAAGACAACGCCATATCAATAGTTCTTCCCTGTCCCTGCAGATGGCACCAGAAAAAGGTGTGGGAAGCCTGTCTGATGTTTGAAGGAGAACTCACTTCCATGGAATATGGTTATACTATTAGTAATAGCGTTTCGAATAGATATTAGGCCCAGCCCACTCCTATATGAGTGTTGTTATGTAATGATAAAAAAACACATTGGGTGTAGCTTCAATTTTCAGGGATACAAAATGAAGTTAGGCATAGACAGCTATGTCTAATGTTTGTTGACGGGTCATCTGTCGGAGTTTTATCATTATCCATGAACTGGTATAGGAGCTAGACCAAGAAAAATAAAAGGTGTGTTCCAGTAACATAGCTCAAAGAGCTAGGGTCGGTAGGTCGTTGTTTTTTTTTTTGTTTTTTTTTTTTTAATTTAAAAATAAAATTATATCGGAAATATTAGGGCACATATCAATGGATGTATCAAATTCTTTGATTTCATTGTAAAATAATGATGAGAAAATGACAACTGTGAGAGAGGGGAAGAACACGAAAAGGATACAGGAAAAAAATCCTCAAAAAGTAATGAAAAATTTCTTTAAAATATGAAAAAAATGAGATAAGGGCACATATCAATGGATGTATCAAATTCTTTGATTTCATTGTAAAATAATGATGAGAAAATGACAACTGTGAGAGAGGGGAAGAACACGAAAAGGATACAGGAAAAAAATCCTCAAAAAGTAATGAAAAATTTCTTTAAAATATGAAAAAAATGAGATAAAATTCTTCAAAATCATGAAAAAAAGTTTTCTTTGCCCCTGTTTTGCTAGGGTCGGTCAGGTTACTGGAAACAAACTTTTTTTTATTATTTGGCCCTATAGGGAATGTGATAATGTGAATGGGACATACACAAATGTAGAGCTTCACATGTAGGCTTATTTTACTTTGTAAATTACATTTACCTTTCCCTGCGTAACTGTAACAGACTTTACTGATTCAATTATGTTCTGATATGGACAGAAAATAAGATTAAGGTCTATGAAGGTTTATGTCAGACAACAAAAGATTTGGCAAACTATCTCGGTAAGATATCTAGAGAGGAAGAGAGAGGACACCTGATCGTTCCCACAGACCGTTTGTCAATTAAGTAAATAAGGTAGATTGGCAGGCACAATAGCTCTGCCTGCGACATAATGTAACTATAGATTTGATAAAATATTATAACACATTATTCACTGATACAGTAGACTAACTGACACTTGATATAAATTGTCATGGTAGACATTAATCCTGCTAGAACATCTTGTTTGATTTACAACGTTTTTATACAGACGTTCACTTTTTTAGTTATCAATTCTTATCTTAGGACAGTGTTGGGCATACCTGTATACGATACAAAAGGTTGTAGATTCCAAAGAATAGTGCATTGACTGATTGTTAGATCGGGCACCTTATTCAAACTTTTCTTTGAATATGTCATCAATAGAATCGTTACAGATTGTAAACATGAAAATACTAACTTATCGATCCTTGTGTCCTTGGGTGTGTCAAAGACTGGATTGCAATGGACGCGTCATACCTAAGTGATTCTGACCCTGTGGCATGTATTACCCGAATATGGTAATTGTACCATGCCTTATTATGTACCTGTAAGACAGTACATATAAGCACTCTATGGACACTGTGATGGGAAATGAGAGGTGTTGTCCAAATAATTAGCTCTCTGCACTATCAGCATAAAGTTCATATCGTTGTTGACAAAAGTAGATATAGGGCTATACACACAAATACCATAGGCATACCACCATTGCATTGAGCTCTCACACAATATTGACTTATCATCTATTTATAAGAGCTAATAATGAATTATCACAAGTGAAGTAAGGATAGTTACTCTGAATATGACTTATTCAGCATTTTAGTTGTGTCAGAATTTACCCCAGAGTTGGCGACCAGTGAGTTCATCCAATCACGGTATACCACAAAACACAACATAAAGAGGAGGTCATGTTTGTCCATGCTATCATATCAAGAATGTGCAAATGTGTATAGAGATATGCTTATGGAAAGCTATTGGGAGTACCAGGTACCGACTCTATTGCCCTCTCTGAATGCTCTATCACAAACATACACATGTACATAATTAGTGGCCGTGTGTATACATGTCATAACCGTCCTCCCCCACATTATGCTGTCCCTTACCGTGTCATAGATGTACTTACTAGTCAGTCCACTTTGGTCTCCACTTTCACTTGAATTCCTCTCATGCTGTCATTGTTAAAGAACCATAATGGGGGCTTCATGCAAACCTGCCAGCATATTATTTGGTATTCTGGCTGGCATAGGCGTGTTTGTCATGCTTGCAGTGGGCACTACTGTTATTAAGGAGTACATAATGGCTAAGAGTTTCCAGAATACAGAGTGCCGCCTGCAGACAGTCACAGATTTGGGAAATCAGACCTGCCAGTACTGCTACAGCACCTCTAGCTCCAGCAGGTATGTACGTTTCATACGTTCTAACTGCATGTGGACGGCTATTAGGAAACGGTATTTATTGCCAGCACCAGTGAAACTGTAATTATTGCCAGCATATATGATATCAATCAATTAGATTACAGTAGTTAGGTAAAACACAATGTCATAATGTTGAGCAGAAATCAAATAGGCCTATGCATCTTTAAGATTTTCTTTTTGTAAAATTGCCCATTGCTGAAACATGGTTATCTAAAGCTGCCACAAATCTTGCCAGAGCAGACCCATTGTAGGTATAACCTGGATATAGGTGAGGGGAAGATTAAGGATGATGATCTAATTTCACCCCAGCATCTCTTTCTAAATCTCATTTCTTGTGTAGACGGAGTAGAAGCCGAGGTAAGAGAGGTACAAGATGTCGGCCATCATCTTTTCCCTGTGTCCGTGTGGCGGCTAGTTTCCATGATGCATACCAGGACAACCACAATGCCACTTACTTCCCAGATGTCATTCAGATGTCGGAGGGCCTAATGGTAATTCCTTTAGCTAGGCCTATCTCACAGACAATGTCTTTTAAAGTTCAATTTATTTTGTGTCTCAGTTAAATCATAAATTATTTTAACTGAATGCACTTGGATCCATTACATACATCATTAGGAGTACAACACTTATAACTGTGTTCCTTTTTAATTCTCTGAGGTTAAGATAAATTGTTTTCTGCTGCATTCATCCATGAAGAATAGCTTGCAATTGTAAACAATTGTACGAATTTTGTGATAATTATGGTGCATGGTACTTATGTTCCCCATACTTGGCCCGAGATGTATACCTTGGTGTCACTTCTTATCCTGACAAGGGTCATGATGCATCCTACCGTCAGCAGGAAGCAATTGAACATAAATATGAACATGTATCTATCTACAGGTGACAACCACAGATAATGTACCTTTACAACTATCAATTTGTAAGCAACTAATTGGCCAGACATTGCTTGGGGAAACTTTGTCCCTTCTCCCTCATAGATAAAATAATATTAGCTAAATGGGTGGGGGGTGGGCTATCATCAAAGGAACTATAATTGCTTCTTATAACAGAGGTAAATTTTCGAGTCCCAACCCCATCCCACAAATAACATGGTATGCGAAAATTAGAGGCATGTCGTATTTCACAATAAATACCAGAATTTACACTGTTATTTTCTTCTCTACTCACAGTGTTCCTTCTATAATTGTGGGCCGTCATATAGCTCTAACGCCAAGCAGGTAAGGGCGAACCTGAAGCATCTAGTGGACACACATAGTAGACATCCATTCCCCTGCCTCTACAGCACCCTTCATCCAGGAAAGGTAAATGATAACTTATCATTTTTCAATTTAATACCCAGTATGGCTTCTGGTGCTATCGGATACAATACTTTTTTATTCAGTCTGGCCTGTACTGTACAGTACGTTGGTGGTTTTACTGGCTGGAGAACGAGATAATTTGAAAACAACTACTGAACATAGAATGAAAAGATTATAATATCTTCAACGAAAGTGATGGCTAGTTTCTACCAATCAGTCTTATGATTCGCTACACGTTTAGAATTTTTTCCCTTAGAAATGATGTGGAATATTCTGGCACTATTGACATGAATACCAATCTAAATATGGACGCATATTGTAATGTGGATGCTGAATATGGTGGACGACACTTTGGTCGTATGCACAACTGATAATCGTCTGCATTATAATCAGGGGCGGATCCAGGAATTTGAAAAGGGGGGGGTCTTACCCTGGGACCTATCACTCTGATGTCGCAAGCGCAGCGTCGCGATGTCACAAGTGCAGCATTGTGATTTGTCACAAGCGCAGCATCCCACTGTCACAAGCGCAGCGTCGTGATGTTGCTAGCGCAGCATCATGACAAAGCTAGGGGGTTTGGGGGCCCCCCAAGAAAATTTTGAAATTTGGACATAAAATGGTGCATTCTGATGCATTTCTAGACCCCAATCCAGTAAAGATTTTTGATGTACCATCACCAGTATAAACCCATGAACAGGGAATGAAAATCTTATTAGATTTTGATTCCACTATGGTGTTTTAGGGAGGCTTTGGGGTATGTCCTCTAGAAAATTTCAGAAATATAGATATCAAAGTCCAATTTCTAAAGCATTTTGGTGTAAACCTGGGGTGGGTAAGGTTTACACAGAGGGGATGCAAATCTTATGTGGTAATGCTTTGTTCTTTGTGAGGTTATGGGTGCTGGTCCTCTAGAAAAAATGTTGTAATATAGATGTCAAACTCTAGTTTAAGGGATTCAACTAGCCTTAGATGTAAATATAGTAATTTTAGATATTGTTGTGAAAGGGGGTATGGGAAAAGTTTTTGAAAAATTGATGTCAAACCTTGAAGTTTAAAGCATTTTGGTGTATCCTAAGGGGTATATTTATGCACTGGTGATTAAGGGAGTTTTGGGTCATGCCCAAAGAAAATCTTACAACATAATCATCAAACTTACATTTAAAACATTTTGGTATAGGCAAGTGTTTTCAGGAAGGGAGCAAATTCATGTCCTGGTACCATACATTGTTCTTTGATGGGGTTTGGACAGCTTGTCCCCCAAGGAAATGTTTGAAACATATTGGTGTCAAACACTGTAGTCTAAGGGTCTAAGGAATTACTGTATCATTGGGTGTGAACTCAACCTATAGGGCTCACCCAGGATGGGTTTAAGGTATAAGCTATGCCTTATATATAGGTCTAAGCCAAGCATTATCTATATGTATAATTTAACAGTACTTTTTTCTGGATTGGCTCACATTAGAAAATCTTGAGGAAATTTTATATATGTGACACGATCTGGGAAAATGGGGCTTAGTGCAGGGGGTTCTAAGACCCCTTCTCCCAGTACATGTCACATATTTTAATAGATGCTGTAGAGTCATAAATTGTACAATTTGCAAAGAATAAAAAGTATATTGAAGAGAGATAGGAGTTTTGAATGGGTGCATACAAAGTGGACATCTGGGGTGGTCCCAAAGGGGGGGTCCACCTTCGGAGACCCCTATTTGGACATGTTATGGGTGGACCAAAAGGGGGGTGGGTCCTGACCCCCAGGACCCCCCCACCCTAGATCCGCTCCTGATATTATATGATGTCTCTCTGTAGGTTATTGGGAGGAAGATCTACAGCTTTGACTCCGCCTTACATGGAATGCTATGGCCTGCACTGATCACGGGTATAGCACTGATTGGGGTTCTCGTTACTATGTTCAACCTTCACCAAAGATTCAGAACCAACCATGCTGCAGGAACAGTGGAGTTAGCCACCGTCACTGGGTCAAGTCGACTATCTGTAATTCGTAATGATGACAGTTCAGAGGGAGCCACAGGAGGTTCTGCAAACCAAGAGAAAATGCCGTTAAGAGCACCACCTGCAGGAGGGTCACAGATCGCCAACTCAATTCACTCCTCCAGTTCCCCAGCACCACCTCCATACCAATCAACTCCAGGGTTTACTACCAGTACTGACACATTGTATTTTCCACATAGACAAGGAGAGAGTTCAAACCAGCCATACCCCCACCAGCAGCCACCTTACCCAGTGTCTGATAATGTTGGGCCAGTACATCTCCCTCCTGTTGCTGACAGTATGTATCCACAACCTCCACAGTCTGATCTATCTCTTCCATCTGCTCCACCACCATCCTATAACAGTGTGTTTAATAGGTAAACTTTGTATCTAGATTAAAATAAACCATGAGAGCTGACAAGGACACGTGAATAAGAGATAACAATTATACTTATGATACTAAACAGTTTAGTGTAATTAGTAATTATCATTGAATCAAGTAAAGATAATCATATCTATCATGATGGTCTGAATAAGAGGCTCTCAGATTTTCTTGACTTTATTTTTCGAGTACTCTTAACCTGTTATGCGCCACACTCTCAAAACAGACCATAAACTATTTTTGAGCAGAATCAGCTACTGCGCACCATTTCTAGTGTGTCGGCCCAATATTAAGGAATAAGAGTTTGAGATCTGCTGAGTGAATGGGTTTAGTATTGGTATACCTCAAAGGAACTCCCGTCCAGGTGGTCACCATCAATACTACAATTATGTACATGGGCCAGATTTTCTTGGTATGTACAAATCCCCCTGGGAAGGCCTCAAACATGAAACTCAGAAAAGCATTTCATACATTGAAAGAACAATGTCTTGGCTGCTTTGAACCACCAATTATACACAGCTATCCCTAGCGGTTCTATTTTATAGCTGTGCAATGAAAATTTGTCACTGTTTGTGTCCATCTGACAGACTTACTCAGTGATATATTATTTAAAACCAATATAATCACAGAAACTCCTAATTTCATTCATAAAATGATACAATATACAAGTTTAGTTATCTCAGGAATAAGCACCGCTGTCAAAAATCTTTTTGAGATATAGGCTGATGAAATTCAGCCATTCTTGGAAAAAAATGAAAGCTTTTGCCACAAACACTACTTTCCCTATAGATCTCTAGAAAATGCTTGAATACTCATTGAAATCAAGCTACATTAAGTTCAGCATGGCTACTTTAGGAAATAACAATCCACCTAACCTAATGGACCACAAACTTGGCAGAGCATTAGCTTGAAATTCAGACTTTATCTGTCGGATGGACACTTTTTTTCATATTACAATGTATAAAACACATTTATGGGGAGAAGTCTGGTATAGATGTTGTTTAAAAGTGTTCAAGGGATGACTATGCTTGATTTAAAACATAAAAAAAAATGCGTCCCAAAGCATTACTTTGAGATGAAGAAATTTGTCCTTCCGACAGTATAAGTGCAAAAATGTCCATCCGACAGAAAAAAGTGTATACGAATGCACTCTTGGATATAGGAGGAAGCCTTCAGGATACAGCAAAAAAAATCTTTGCACCAGCTTTACCACCCAGTGCCCCTCAATTCTGAGCAGAGTAAGGATAATTTATTAACAGTTTTAGTCTAGGATATGGAAGGGTTTTAATTTTTCTGACGGATGGAGATTTCAATGTCATTTTACACTGAATGGTACACAAACAAATACTTATCCTCTGCAATACCCAAAAACCTTCTGAAATATTAACACAACTGATATATCAATGAGAAAAAGCTATATCAGAGGTTCTGGAACCCCTCCGGAATAGTTTTTTGGTTAAATTTGCCTTTTTTCACAGCTTTTTGCAACTTTGGGAGGCCCACAATTCAAAGTGTTATTTTCGGATATGCAAAGGAAAACATGTGTTTGAAAGGTTATGGTGTTCTCTTTCCATTGGGACTACAAAACAGGATTTTGGTCCATAAGTTTTTATTCTGTAGGTGCATAAGCATACAAATGTGTTAAAAATGCCGATTGTATGTGCCCAGAAAACATAAACTAAAGGACCATCATCGTCAAGAAGACGATGACCGAAAGGCAATGACGATGATGGTCCTTCAGTCTCTTCTTGACGATGATGGCCCTTCAGTTTATGTTGCAGGATAGGTTCAACTATACATTTTGAATTAAGATTGTGTTCTAGGAATATTATGATTAACAAATGGAATAAACGTAAGAAGGACGTCTTGTACTTGTCTCTATTGATTTAACCGGCATACTGTTCATTATTATCATGTGCTACATGCATCATATATTTTATAGTGATATGATTCATATATACTTATACAACGTATAGTTCAACAACAAATCAACATCTATTTTTACATAAGTAACTTGGAGTTCTATGCATGACTGTGGATCATAGCAAGCCAATGCTTTTGAGAAGGTTGTAGGGTAAATTTTACACGTCACCATACTCGTCAAGATGTTAAAGTATGTGATAAACATATACACCCCTAGGACCTGGTTATATAGTAGTGGGTTCGTTCTTCTCCTCGTTCCCCTGTGCCTCCAGCAGGATGTATACGCACCCAACACCTGAGAACTTTTAGTCCAACAGCCCTTGGCACCAATACATGGTATTGCCTTTCGGTCCAATGGAGTATAATATTATATCTCATACGTAACCGCTAGATGACCTCCCTCCCTCCTCCAACCAATACCTCCTTTGGTCGTTCCTCCAGTGCTGGTATTTGAGGTAGACTTCCTTCTTGGTCTAGACTTCTCAGCAATTGCCAAAATACAGCGATGGGGGCAGCTCGTTGTTGGTGTATCGCTGCGTTCTCTATTATGATTTGCTTCGGAGTGATTGTCATGTGGATTGTGGGTATTGTTGTGGTTAAGGAGTACAACCTAGCAAAGGAATTTCGACCCACAGAATGCAGCTTCCAGGATGTCAGAGAATTGGGAGTAAAGGAATGCGAGTACTGCTACACAATTGAGCACCCATCCAGGTAGTATATACTACGGTTTACGCTACCTAATATATATATATATATATATATATATATATATATATATATATATATATATATATATATATATATATATATATATATATATTATTGTTAGGTAGCGTATACCGTATCTACCATATTAGTAAAATAGGATATTATATTTTATATGCTCAAAACAAAACCCAGATATCATTCGATAATAACTACTGTAACTCTGTATACTGAAACCAAAATTGTAGAAAAGTCCCGTATTAGTGCATAGGATCTTGAGTTACAGCCGTTGTGGTAAATGGAGCTGGAGGCTATTCCAAAGCAGCCTAACATCGCATCCTCTGCAATAGTGGTTCTGATTTAGTTTTTCTGCATCTATTAGTATAGCAATGTTAGTGAAATGGTTAGGCAGAAATGGTAGCATCATAGAATACCTGCCTCTCTTACCAGCATATAGTTGCAGTTGTATAATCATCCAAGCCTAGAGATAGTATAGAGGGTTTTGCTAGTATTCAGCTATCACAGGGGGCCGTGTTAGTGTAGATGTGTACCAGTGCATGCAACAGGTGGATATTTCAAAAGAGCCTAACATCACATCACATGCTAGCGTAAGTTCTGCCTAGAATCACACGCTCTATTCGTATTAAAACTGCTGCCCCTATAAGAATATTATGCATTGTTAGTAGAAAATGCTGCAAGAGAGCGGCAGATCTAACACAGCTGCACTGGGCAACTCACAACTCGGACATCGATGATGGCTCTTTACATGCATAGCGTCTAATAGCAAGTGTTGTGAGCTTCCTTTTTCGTAAAGGGGGAAAACAAGTGTGCACAGTGGATTGGCATTTTTTTTACCAAAGTAATCAATACTGGTTCGGAGGATATTGTCATTACAAATACCGTTTAGTGGTAAGATCTATTGCCTGTTTTGTAATACCCTCCAGGTCATAAGCCTATGCACCAGCCGAACGTCAACGCTGGCTAATAATCAGTCTCAGACCCGACTCTATCAAATAGTAGAGTCTGAGCAGAAGTCTATTTGTGGTTTGTGATGACCCTGCTGCCCTCTAGTGGCATATCTTATTCACTTTGCATGGGTACATGGTAATTCTCTTTAGTTGGTTGTATGTTTCCCATTTTTCTATCACATCTGTTTCGGTAGGTGTTGTGTTTCACATACATGTATATAGACAAAGGTTCACAAGTAGTGGGAATGACTGAGGGTTATCTCACAAGGCAAAGCCAAGTGAGATAACCCTTTAAAAGGCCTGGCCTTTTAAAGGCCTGGCCTATATTCAATATTGATTTCATAGCCTTCCTACCCCTGGCTCCTATTCATCACAATTGACTAGATGCAGACCAGTATTGATGTCACAGTACTGCCTGTAAACAAATAAATGGTACTTTAAAACAATTGTGCACATAGAAATTGTCACCCCTGTTTTATAATTAGGATTTAGACTAAATTTGGTGTCCCGAATATGACATGAAAACAAAGACATATGGCCCCCCATTACTGTACAAACAGGTGCCTGCACAACTAGTACTATCACAATGTAGAGAAACACTGTACTACACTGCATAAGGCCCTCCGGGCTGTGTGGGACACATGTATACATGTACACAGTGAGTGTGAAGGGCCCACATAGGCTACAATGTCCTCATGCATAGAAATAGGGAAGACAGCTGCTCCACTGTTGGTAGTTAGTTAGGTAGAACAATTGTCATCTTTATGGAATGGTAGATATAGGGCATTATCAATATATAGTCAACAAACACATGTATTTCATTTAAGGTCTTACCCCCTACCTCCCACTGTGATAGCTGCCATGTTGAACTGGTAATACAGGATTTGTGCAGTGTAACAGCAGAGTACTGGGACCACAGAGAAGCATTTATAAGCTCAGGGGGCCAGTGTGTTTGCACCATGATCCTAGGGATATTAGTTTCTCTTTAGACTACAGGGGGAGCCAAAAGTAACCATCTGCAAATAGACTCTTATCCAGGCCCACATGTTCACATAGTGGGGCTGGGCTCGAGGCTGGCTAATAATAGACTAGTCGAGGCGTACTTAGGCCAGCCCCGGGTGGCGATCCATAAGTAAAACTATTATTATGTATAGATATTGTTTGATAAAGGGTCAGGTTTGTGAGAGAAAAAAAAAGTCTGGATCGTTTTGATGGAATTCGCCACATGCTGAAAGATTTTCGTTTCAACGAAAGTATAATTATCAGCATGAAACGATCATTCCAATCTGATCATTTCATTGAAATACTTTTTCTTTTTAAGTTATGAATTAACGTCCTGGTTCTGTGCCATGGGGAAAGGTGGCTTTGGTACATTCTCGGACTCACAAGCACAGTCTGGGATAGAATCTATGAATGCTTTGCAGAGTTATTGTTTGGGGCCCTCCCTCTCTACTGCATTAAAATGATCCAGGACTCCGATGTTTCTAAAATGTGGTTACAGTGATTTGATAAAGAATGGTCCGGTCTGAAAACTATTCTCAGACAATAATGAGCACACTTTGGGATAACAAAGTTTGCCAAACAAGCAAAATAGCTATACCAGACTTTTTTCTGTCATTATTGTGTTTTATGTCTTTTTGTATTTTATTGAACCTTCTGTCTCATACTCAGAGGTGTAATATTTGCTCTTCCCCCCCCCTCTCTCTCTATCTTATTCCACCAAGGGAACTGAATAATATCAACTTCTATTATTTCTGCACTGAAAACCTCCAAGGTCTAGAACTCATCAACAGTGACGACTTTAGGTGCTCAGGTTGACAATACCTAAAACTACAACCTTAGGTCATCATGGGGTCGTCATAGGTGATGACTTTAGGTTGTCAATGACCACCTAAAGTTGTCACTTTGGCCACTCATTCTCACTGTATGCTATATACGGTAGGTGCACTTTGTAAATATAATTTTCTTTATCCATTGCAACTTTGCTGGATACCCCCCCCCCCGAAACATCCCATTTTATCAGGGTATTTTAACCCTGCATTATTACCTAAGGGTGACCGTTGCACTCTCCTCAGTACATGTATTTATACAACTGTATTGAATCAATAGGGAATTATATTAAAAATAATTCAAAACACAAAAGAGGTGCCTGAATTGGAAATGTCAAATTGGAAATTGCAAATTTTCTCCCAACGATATCTACCTTTAAAGAAAGTTTTTATGTCAGATGATGTTTGCACCAATTATTTTCTAATTCACAATGTAATGAGCCCCTTTGCAGATATTTGTCAATGCATACCCTGGATTATATCTTATGCATTATGAGATGTGATAGTGGGGCCCTCTTATGGGATGTCTGTATACTAAAGGAGAATAGAGGGTGGTCAGAATAACGACTTTAGGTTGTCACAAAGGCATGGCGACCCTAAACTCGTAGGCTATGACGACCTTCCAATAGCGGTGGGTTTTCAGTGTGTGCATCAGAGTGTGCTTCCATGAATCTAACCCTATCCATTTCTTTCTTTTTCATTTTTCTCAAAAAAAAAGTGATGGGAAGACTACAGACACTGAAACGGTGTGTGAGCCATCTTCGTTTCCCTGTGTGCAGATGAGAGTCACTTACGATGACAACATTAACATCAACATCAACAGAGCTACCTACTTTCCTGAAGTTGTCGAAATGTCCGAGACCTTGCTGGTAATATTTTCAGATGTTATACATACAGAATCATTCCATACACATTCCTAGAGCTGCTAATAATCTATGAAGTGGAATAGATTTAAGAGAACCCTGGCATGACAATCTTCATACCTCCATGAAAATCTCAGGTCCAGACTATTTTGACCTGCAGATTAAGAAAATCACATTATCATTTATGTCAGATGTGTCCTAGCTATTGTAAAAGAAGCATACTTAAAAGAACTCTTTTTCTGGGGACATGTCTGGGCGAATGACATGTAAGCCCCATATGCACACTTTCTATGATTTGGGTCTCGTGGGCAAACCTGGGTTCCGCAGGCAAAACCTGGGTTTCACGGGCAAAACCTGGGTTTTGAGGCCAAACCTGGGTTTTGAGGCCAAAGCAGGGGTTGCATCATACCCCCTCCCCTCCCCTTCCCCTCACTAGGGCAGGTTGGGTAGCTGGTGAGCAGACAGACCCACTCATACTAATGTGACTGGTGAAAGGGGAATGGTGGTGGTGGGGAGAGGGGACTGGCTTAACCCTTTAAAGACCACTGATTCAGGAGTGCATCATGCCCATTGGTTGTCATGATGCTCCAGATGCTCCAACCCTGATGTTGGTACATATACTCTCAGAGGGTCGGCATGATGTTCCAATGAACTGATGGTGAGCAGTCTCACCAGCACTTCATTGCAATTGGTGCATCATGACGACCAATGGGCATGATGCATTAATGCATCATCAGCCCTTAAAGGGTTAAAGCACTTGTCACAATCAAAACCCCTGCTTTGCTGGCAAAGCAAGTGTTTGGTACAAAGTATGAGTAATGGAAGATAACCCCTGCTTTGGAACAGTTAACAACCTATGCTTTAGTCCTAGATAAAACCCCTGCTTTGAGAGCCAAAACCATATTTCAGGCCATGAAACTCAGGACTAGGGTGCAATAACCCATTTTTGGACCAAATACCAAGTTTTTGGAGCAAAACCCAGGTTTTGCATGCACAACTCAGGTTTGCCTGGCAAAAGCTGGGTAACAAATACAAAACCCAGGTTTTGAATCAAAAGTCCAGGTTTTTGGTACAAAAACTGGGTTCTTAGTTGCAAAACCCAGGTTTAGGGTCCCAGTAACCAGGTATCTTGTCCAAAAAACTGGATTTTTGTATGCTAAAGCTGGGTTTTTGAAGCAAAAACCTCGTTTTAGAGGCAAAACCCAGGTTTAGGAGGAGCAAAAACCAGGTTCTAGAAGCGTTTACCCAATAGGCTTGCCATAGTAACAGACCCCCCCCTCTCCACTCAACTTGCCCCTATATACTTACAGGTGGAGGTGGCATGAGCAGGTGAGCTTACTATTAGGCACTTAAAATGTAGAAGAAGGATAAAATAATTTGCTAAACTAACCCAAATAGTTTTTAATATGATAGTAACCATTAACCTAATTCATGGAAGGTTGACAGAATGCACATTAAACATGAAATGACCTCCATTTTTTACTTGCAGTGTTCCTACTATGAGTGTGGAGAATATCCTTCCCGTAATAATAGGCTGGTAGAAAACAGGGTACAGCAATTCAAAGATACACATAAGGATTCGTTCCCCTGCTACTACAGTCCAACTCATCCTGAGAGGGTAGATAAGACCTTGCGGTGTTTCGTACTCACTACCTGAGATATATTTCGATAGAGCTTATGAAAATGGTTGATTTATCTGAGATTGATATCTATCAATTAATCATTGTTCAATTAGATAACTTCTGCATAATGAGATCATTAATATATATATCTTACCATCAAATACTTGGTCATTCACCAATATACCTATATTTGAAGTCTAGGATAATTAAGCATGTCACTGCAAGACAAATTTTGTTCCAATATGATGCCATTTCTGAAAACATGTCAAAAATGTCGAATGCTGTATTAAGTTGGAGATGCTTGATTGTAATAACCATTTTGTTCCTGAGAAGCATTTTTTACAGTGAAAATATCATTGTAATAATTATTTGCATGACGAGAGCATCATGAAAATGGCTTTATTCTAGAAGTCTGGAATGAATTTATTGCATTTTGGCACCAAACTCTTTGTTGAAGACTATATACACTGCAAAAAAGGTGTTTAAAGATACACACCAAAGTTTCTCAACACCCGCATTTAAACACCTAAACACTTGAAGTGTTTAGGTGTTTAGCTTTTGAACACTTGTACTTAAACATCTAAACACTGAAGTGTTTAAGTATTTAGCATTTAAACACTTGGTTAAACACTTTGTAGTTAAACGCGTTTAAAATTGAATGCGTTAAGCACTAATGAAGCATTTAGAAAAGTGGGACAAATAAGTGTTTAAACAAGTGTTCAAGTCTTAAACACTGGTGTTCAATCCCTAAACACTGTTTTTACAGTGTACATGTCCTTATCTTATTCCATCAGAATACAATTATGATTTGTCTCACCTGTAGGTTATCGGGAAGAAGATGTACTCTTACAATGATGCTTTCCATGGCATGTTATGGCCTGCCTTGTTCACTGGGATAGGAGTGATTGGATTGTTGACAAGCGTGTTCAAACTTCACATACTATGTTTGGACTGTCTTGATGGAGCCGTTGATGTGGTTGAGCGAGCCAGAGCATGGTTATCTCGGCCAAGAAATGATAAACATTCCAGGGGAGCTACTGAGCGTTCTCAAAACCATGAAAATGTGCAAATGCCAGAATATACCGAAAATAGTCGGCTTAATTCATGAGGGCCTGTCAAACCATCACAGGTGACATGAAAATTATGTAGTTGGTGGCTAGAATATTAGTGGTACCAAATATGAAGCATCATCTATCCCCTAATTCGGTTCAAAAGTAAAAAGAACTAAAAAAGAGCGTTTTTGTTCCATTTACAATCCAGGAATAAAAATATACTAAAATATGGAGGGAAATTAATAAAGGCATTGATTGGGCTTCCTTTCATGTATAATATTTGCAGGTTTGATAGGCCTTGTACTTTTGTATGAGAAAGTGTTTTTTTTTGTGAAATCTCCCTTACGACCCTTTAAGCTGTCCCTTTTTCAGTGTTCGCCCTAAAGGGAGACATAATTAAAGGATACACCATTGCCACTTAAAAAGGACTCAGTCTAGTTGGTGCCGGTGTATAGCATTAAATAAGTTCCGGGTAGAAATAAGTTCCGGGGTAGTGCTCTGCACATGCAGATCAGCAAAGCTATGACAATTTTAAAATTAGGTCCACTCTATGTATGTATGAAGTACATATCAGACAAAAGTAAATTAGAATCCAGTGATATTTTATGATACAACTAGTTCATGACAAGGAGGGATTGCAGATAGGTTGAAATAAGGACCAAGGTTCTCTTCAGCACTCATCAGCAATGTTATGATGATTTTAACATTAGATTCTCTCTATACATGCATATAGCACATTTTAGACAAAAAAAGATTAAAATTCAATAAAAAAAATTGATCCAACTAGTTCATGATACTGAAGGGACTGCAGATAGATCCCAGAGGGGCCAAATATGACAGCCCACTCCACTATATGCAGACCCCAGCTAACAATGAGATGATTTTGACAGCTATTCTTTCAATCTTATCTAGATTGGACTTAAAATTCATGATACCAGCTTTATATAAACATTCATTGTTATACGCCAAGTTCAGTCCTGGTAGATTGAGAAAGATCCCTTAGGGGATGGGGAGTAGGGATGGAAACTAGTTGTGTCATAAAACATCATTGAATTTCAATCTTTCTTAATGTCACACATGCTATATATATATATATATATATATATATATATATATATATATATATATATATATATATATATATATAAATGGGGTCTGGTCTTAGAATTACCATACCTGATAGGTGCAGAACACTACCCCAGAACTTATTTCTACCCGGAACTTATTTAATGCTACACCGGTGCCCCCTTGTGCCTTAGGAATGTGCTAGGAAATATGTTGGCAGGATTGCAAATTACCAACACCAGGTAGCAGCAGCATACAGAATGGTTTGCAGATCTACAAACTATGCACTCTGTCTGGTGTCACCTTCCTCGTAAGATTAGTGTCAGTTCAGTAGAGACCAAATATTTATCTTTTTTTTTTTAAATCATAATCATTGCTCTGATGTCCTCTCAATGTTGGAGAGGTTTCCCTTCATTGGGGGGGGGGGTAAACGGAATATTTTGTATCAGGCTGGGGAAACACTAGTTTTAATCTAGGGGATTGAGTCCATTGGGAGTGATGCTGTACAAACAATGCATCCATCTTATCTCCTCGGTATCTCTTTATCATTTCCCTTCTGGTGAGGTGGCGGAGGTCTTGTTTCATTATTGTTGGTCATTTTGATTAAATAAAGTGCACATTGTAGGAAATATTATGTCACTGGAAATTCGTTAAATGATGAATTTTTTGAAACATTCTTTTTGGTTACCATGGCAACCAAAATTATCCAAAATCCATTTTTACCATACCTGTTGCCATGGTAACCGGCCCAAATGGCCAATAATGCATCAAAATATAGTTCAGCATGGAGAAATGTACAAAGTCAATTTTCACTAAAGGAATTACCATTTAACGTTTTTCATGATTTTTGGCTTAAAATTAATATTGATAAAATCTATGGCAAACATCTAGGTTGAATCCAAATTTTGTCTCAAGTTTGTGAGTCTGCCATATAAAAAGGATAAGAGGTAGAGACTAGTTCTTTGGACTTTGTGGAGAACCCAACTCAAGATGGAGCAGTAAAAAAAAAAAATCAGTTGATTTCAAGGAAGTTACAGGGCGCTCAAAATCGGCAATAAATTGGCCAAGTGTTTATGACCTAATTTTCTCACATGACCCTCTTCTCCTCCCTTAAGTGGCAACGTTATATCACTTACGCGTCCCTTTAGCGCCAAAGCCGGAACTTGGATTGCTTAAGGGATACGCTTTTGTTGTACAAGGGATGTCCACTGGGTTGTAGTTAGATGAAATAAAGACGATATTACTTTTACATATTTTCAGATATTTTTCCTAAAAGAATGGTCACATGGTACATATTCCATTTGGTTACCATGTCAACTATACAAAAACTCCGCAAAGTAACCTTTTTTTCAGTATGTTTGTCGCCATGGTAAGCAATAATTATATATCTACTAGAAGAGCTCAAAAACGTTCCTCATGAACCTTCTAAAGTAGGCGTTCACTAAAACAATTATTTTACATTTTTCATAAGTGTTGCATTGAATACTGATTAAAATCGGTCTTAACGTTTCTTTATCCATGTTTAGAAGCTCACAATATGTCATTCGTGCACTAATTTGGGAAGAGGGAGGTATCTCACTTTATACCACGATTTCTGGGTTACTCAGTGCTTTTTGCTGGCTATTCCCATCCACATATCTGTCGATATTGCACACCCTGTAGGCTGTAACATCAATTTTGTAAGGTGTGCGGTTATCCATGGATAACAGGCACCCGGTGCCATTATCCATGAATAACAAGCACACCTTACATTTCCTTCCATGTCATATGTTACATGTTAAAACCCACGAAATATTCCAGGCCAGGGTAAGGATCGAACCTCCAGACTCAGATCCCTAGTCCAACTCCCTATGCAGTGCGCCACAGGGACTGACGAGAAATTCTCAGTTCGAACCAGGTCTTGCTATGATACAAAGCCTTGTGTGCTGTCGCTGTCTGCTGCCAGGCAAGGAGGTGTATTCTACACAAACATAACAGCGAGACGCATCTTTTTTCACCGTGTGCGCTGTCGCTGTCCGCTGCCGGGCGAGGAGGTGTATTCTACACAAACATAACAGTGAGACGCATTGAATGGAGGAGACGCGGTGGTCTAGCGGTTAGCACGTTGCGCTCAGCCGTGAGAGGTCCGCTGATCGAATCCCGGCCGGGACGCGTCTTTTTTCGCCATGTGCGCTGTCGCTGTCCGCTGCCAGGCGAGGAGGTGATCATACACAAACATAACAGCGAGACGCATCTATTTTTTCACCGTGTGCGCTGTCGCTGTCCGCTGCCAGGAGACGAGATGTATGTACACTATTTTTCGCCTTGTGCCGCTGCCAAGGCTAACCGAGACGGGTGCTGTCGCTGTCCGCTGCCGGGTGAGTAGGTGTATGTACCTGTGTACACACACTATGGCTGGCTTCGTGTCCCGGGGAGGGGGAATAATTTTTGTTTTCAACTTGAATTTATTGGTATTCTATTGATTATTTATTGGTTTTGTGGTATAAAATAAGTAGTCAATGGATAATTCATGACTCCTGTGTGTTAGCAAAGGCTAATAACCCAGCAAATTGTCGTTATCTGTCGCCATGATTGGTCATCAATGGTGACTCCTTTCTGAGTGATAACTCACTGTGTCATCTTTCGCCAATGTGTGTCAGTCTCACATGGCATGGCGATTTATCACAACAGTCGCCAACATGATCTCACTCACTGTGTGAGTATGTGCCACCCCTTGTCATCCCTCACAAAGCATGGTGACTTATCACCACCATCGCCAACATGGATCTAACTCACTGCGTGAGTATGTGCCACTGCCTGTCAACTCTCAGTCAGAATGGCGGCTTATCCCAACCATCGCTAATATGGATCTCACTCCCTGTGTGATTATGCGCCACTCCCAGTCAACTCTCACTCAGAATGACAGCTTATCACCACCATCGCCAACATGGATCTCACTCACTCCGTCAATATGTGCCACTGTTTGTCAACTCTCATTCAGAATGGCAACTTTTCACCTGCATTGCCACATGGCTCTCACTCACTGCGTGAATTTGTATCACTCGTAGTTAATCTTCTCTCAAAATGGCGACTTATCACCACCATTGCCAACATTGGTCTCACTCAATACGTGAATTTGTGTCACTCCAAGTCAATGCTCTCTGAGGATTGCATCATCTGTCACTCACTCTCACTCACAGTGGCAACTTATCACCACCATTGCCAAAGTTGTTGAGACAGCACCACTGTTCAACATGTAGCCTATCTAGGAAGTGTGGGCATGAAGTATAAGTCCCATACGTATCAAATGTGCTTTGTTTCACACTGATTTCCATGTAATACTTCAGAGTTGAATGAAACAAGATTATATAGAGAGAATATCAATTGAATTTAGATAGAGGTATCTCTAAAATGAAAGCAACTATCCATAAACACCTTTTCTCTGGTTACAGGATAAATACATAGGGAAATATCAACATGAACACCTTGTCTGTGGTTAGAGGGAAGATACATATGGCAATACCTTCTCTGGCAAAACATACTTTGATCTGGCAGATGTGAGGCTGCATGATTACCTATGTCGATAATCATGAGCTTTTCATCTAACAAGGTGAGTGATCACCAGCGTCGCCATCACTGGTGAGTCTGAGTGATCACCACTCTCGCCATCCATGGTGAACCTGCACTATGACGTGGTGCGCGTTTCATCTAGCGAGGTGAGTGATCAACCGCCTTGCCATCCCTGGTGAGTGTGAGTTATCATGATCCTCACCATCTGTGGTGAACCTGTGCTATCACAAGGTACGCGTTTTATCTAGCGAGGTGACTGATCACAATCCTTGCCATCCGTGGTGAATGTGCATTATGATGTGGTGTGCGTCTCATCTAGCGAAGTGAGTGATCACTCATGTCACCATCCCTGGTGAGGATGAGTGATCACTCATGTCGCCATCCCTGGTGAGGATGAGTGATCACGATCCTCGCCATCCCTGGTGAACATCTGCTATGACGAGGTGTGTGTTTCATCTAGCAAGGTGAGTGATCACCCGCGTCGCCATCTCTGGTGAGTCTGAGTGATCACCATCCTCGCCATCTGAGGTGAGGCCATGTGATCACCACCATTGCTATTCTTGGTGATCTTGTGCTATAGCGACGTCGTGTTCCATCTAGCGACATGTGTGAGCCACTTCACACAGGTTGACGAGGAGTCACGACAATTTGCTGGGAACACTCAGCCTACGGCCTCGTGTCATTATCCTTCACTAACACACACTCGTCATGAATTATCCATTGGTTACTTGTTAAATATGGTTATAAGGAGTCCAGTTTTCTATAAAGAAACAGTAGAACTATGAAATGCGTGAAGAAAATCCCAGTAAAAATGTTACAAGCATGTTTTATGAGCGAGAAGAACTACTTATAGTTAGAACTATAAGTGTTATGGATCGGACAGATGGCAGCAGGCATTGGCAGAGGGCGTCTAATACTTCTTTCTGGCTAACAAAACCACACGTCTGCTTGGCAAGCCATTTTGTGGTACTCAAAAACACGCAGATAACTGGGAGTGCTACCTCCTATATAGAAGTTAATAGATCACTGCTTACAAACACAGTCATGTATATGACTAAACATGTGTATATCCTCTTCAGAAGACCTCCCCCCCACCCAACTCAACCTTACACCAACTCCCAAACCCTCCCCAAGGCCACTAACCAATCTCCTTCTTATACCATGACCATCAGTAATGGCTCTCTGATCGGGTCAGTGGGTTGATTCCTGGTCCACTCTGTCGTACCCAATGTATCATTACCAATGGGTGCCTCCTGTCGCTGTTCCACCGTGGTGTTTGGTATTCTGGCTGGTATTGGAGTGCTCATTTTGATTGTGGTGGGTTCTGTTGTAGTTAATGAGTACAACCTGGCTAAAAGTTTCCAACCCACAGAATGCCAATACCAGGATACCAAAGAGCTGGGGGCCCGGACCTGCCAGTACTGCTACACCACATATACCTATACCAGGTAGGCGTTGTATTTTACCTGCTGAATAAGAACCCCAGAGGTTTATCATATATAATTCAGGGTAATTCGCCCCTGACTCGACCACTTGGCTTGTTGGTATCTTAAATCAACCATTCCAAATTGATACAGGTTGTTTTCATAATCAATGAGCATTGTTTGGGTCACGTAGAAAGTCTTAACATGACTTGTATTGTAGTTAAAAATCAAAAATTGATTAGAAGTCATAATTATGCTTTTTTAAAGGGGTTAACCTAGCTAGGGTGGTCGGCTTTAGATAAAACATGCAGAGTGGTCGAGTCAGGGGCGACTTACCCTAACTGCATGCTAGCCATTGGCTCTGTTCCAGCAGCAAATGGTAGAGGTGAGTGCTGGTACATGAGGTCCTGAGCCACAAACTTGGTGGGCACATTTAGCTGGTCATGTATACATACACCACCAATATATGCATATTTACTCTATAGGCGGAACTGGAAAGGGACTAGAGATATGAGTGATCCACTGACCCAGTTCACGGGATATCCACAATGAGGATTTTACCCATACAGTACATGTATAACAATAAACAATAGGATCCCCAATATGAATGTTAGGAACGTGTATAGTTGACTTCACTTCGCCCTTTTTCCGATACTCATCAAATGAAGCCAAATGAATCTGTATTCCAGGAGGGTGATGCTCCTATAGTAAAAGGAAGAGCTGGTTAAAAATGCCCTCATTTCCAGTCCTTTCTTTTTCTGTAGCTATAACTTGTCCCTTTTGTTGCTCACAAGTAGGCATTCAAGTATGGTGCTAAAAAAGGGGGATTTGCGTAGGTACCAATTTGGGAGAAGTCAGTCAGTATAATATACTATTGAGAGTGTGACATGAGTAGGTACCTGGTTGTGCAGCTCTCTCTATTTTAAACAAGGCAGGTGACTTTTCGGACTGATGTGATGAGTGCAAGTACTTTGGTGAAGCAGTGCACGACTTGTTTAGAAAAGAGGGCACATACTCAAAGCTCTTTTTACAATAGGAGCAACACCCTCCAGGTCTCTAGACCCACCCTAACAAGTCAGGGGTGTAAGGGGGAAAGACTTATGAGACAGGATCTGTGAAAAAGGCCCTTAATGCAGGTTACATTAAGGTCCCTATTCCCAGTTCATGTCACTTATTAAAGATGAATCCTGAGTTGATCCTGTGTGCAGGTCAGAGTTGATCCTGTGTGCAGGTCAGAGCTTTTGATATGTATGTTCATTGGGGAATAGACTATTCCTCCTCGCTTTAATCTCGTTTACTTTTTTCTTTTGAATTCATCTTTGCTGCCAAGACGTAATGGAAAAAGTACAACAAAATCCAAAACGAAGTGCCGGCCATCATCATTTCCCTGTGTGCAGATGAGAGTCAGTTTCTATGACCATCTCCATCCTGCTAACAGAGCCACCTACTTCCCTGATGCTGTTGAAATGTCACAGACCATGCTGGTAATGTTTTACAATCTCATACCATTTTATGAAAATTATTTGTCAACTCTTGAGACCATAGATCGAGGTATTGGTTATTGGTATGTAATAATATACATGCTTCGAGGCAAGTTTGAATCCTGATAGTATACAATTATTGCCCGTGATAGCAAAGCACAGCTAGTGGAGAATATTCTTCTTTAACCACGTTGTCAACCACCCTACTTAATATAATACATCATTAGATTCTGTCTGAAGTCTGAGATTACCATGGAATATTTGAAGAGAATAATTATATTTTGTTTTGATTTGTATCCATTGAGGCAGAATCTATTCATTTGTCCCAAGAATGTAAAACACTAGTAAACACTTACGGTGCAATAGTTTGCATATTCTTACTGGCATTTTAAGCCACATACATGTACTCAGAGCTCTGTATTAATTTATTTGGTTAGATCACCTGCATGGGTCAAATGATAAAAGATCTAGATATATGTATACATGTCATATTAGCTGCTGGCAGATAGATAACACTATCATAGTCATGGAATCTCCCGGAAACACAACGTCTAGTTCTTTAGGACGATCTATATACACGGGATGGAAAAGAATGTTTTTTTTTTGTTTTTTTTTTAGTTTCTCCATTAATCTACTATAGTCTAGATGATAATAACATTCAACGTCCATGGGCAAAATAAAGTACATGTATGAACTCAACCCATGAAAGGTTAGGCCTAATACTTGACAATGAAATTCAGACCAGGCATGAACTAACCTGTGGTATTCTTGTCTTCGTTTACAGTGCTCGTTCTATAAATGCGGACCTTATTTCAATAACAATGACATGCAAATACGAAACAGGATACATCAATTCAAGAGCACACATAAGGGTTCATTTCCCTGCTACTACAGTACCATACATCCTGGAAGGGTAGGTAGTGTAGTCCGATACGTAATATGAATAGTTTGGTTCCAAAACACAATAAACGCCATTTTGGGGGAAAAATGGAGTTAAGAAGAGACAACAACATGTTGGGAAAGTGGAAAATGTTACAAAATCATTTTTTCCACAACAGTCACCATTTGACATTTAGAGCCACCTAAAGGGGAAAACCCATGGGCGGAAAACTAGTCTCAACCACATTCTCAGTGTAGTCCCCTCTAGTAGTGGACAGGGTGTGACAGTCAGCAAAGTCCCCGGTCTCCCCTGTATTTACACAACCCACCCGATCCACATAGCTACGTTTAATATGCATTATTCCTAGGGATCCAACGTCTGACCATAGCACTCTTACACTGAGCTAGGTGATAGGGCACACTAAATGATTGTTTCTGTATAGGCCATTTCAGGCAAACAATCCAATTACCTACATTGCCCTGTGGGTATGTGTTGGGTAAGGTGACAATATCTCTCCCTCTTGCATTTCATATACACATGATTGTAAGGCCTATCTTTTAGGTTCAATCATATAACTTCCTCATTTTCAGAATAAAGTTAGAAAATGTATTAGTATCAGCTTTGTATAGCTCTTACAGTGTCTTATTTCAGATATGCTAAATGCTCACTGAATTTCTACTCATGGGGTAGCTACCTGACCATACATAAAGGGAATAACTGCCTACAGCTTACCAGCCTCTGGCATACTAACTACAATTTACACTCAGGAAGCTAAAGGTCAGCACTGGGGCAATTTAGGACAATTAATGACTCAGCCCTAAAGACTTCAGCTATGTGTACAGTGTGTTGGATACCTAGGAGTAATGCATATTCAAAGTAGCCATGTGGATTTGGTGGGTTGTGTAAACACATGGCAAACCGGGGACTTTGCTGACTGTCACACCCCGTCTACTACTAGAGGGGACTGCACTGAGAATGTGCTTGAGACTAGTTTTCCACCCATGTTTTTTCCCCCAAAATAACACAATAAATCCCTCACCTGTTTTGTTTCAAAATGCAATAAATCCACCCAGCCAAGCATTGTAATTATGTGTATATTCATTATTAACTTTCACTCTTAGTGACAGATATCACTAATAATTCAATGACAATGAGGCGATGGTGATATGTTACACCAAAATGGTAAGACACAAGCTCCTTAATTTATGATGTCATATGTTTGTTGCCGAAATAAAAATGAAATTCCCATCCTAAAGTTGCCAGAGATCCATCGTTATTTTCACCGAGATTCCTTGCACCACTGTACTGCCATCTGGGGCTTCATTGAGGAAAGCACACTGCTTCACTGCAATACAATTATTATGGTGGTTCACTGTTCAGATTTACAAGGACCCTTGGTAGATTCAATAGTTATCCTTTTTAGAGTGTATATCTATGCTCCATTCTTTTTTACTGTATAGCTATAAAAAGTTTAGAATTACCATAGGAAGATAGAATTATGTTGACGATTGTACGCCACTACTCAATTTGATAGATTTTAATCATAATCTGTCTGCATTGCAGGTTATTGGAAGGAAGATCTACAGCTACAATGATGCCTTCCATGGCATGCTATGGCCGGGACTGCTCACTGGAATAGCACTCATAGGGGTTTTGGTCACCATGTTTGACCTTCACAAACATTGCTGGCACTGTCTTGCAGAAGCCCCACATGCAGCGGGGCGAGCCAGGGAAAGGATATCTAGGCAGCATAACAGGAGAGCCACTAGGCGTCCAGAAAATCGTGAAAGGGAGCCTTTAAGACTTGAAAGAGGAGAGCCAGAAGCCATAAATCCACCACAACCTTGCTGTCCCTCTGCACCACCTCAAGGTCCACCACCGATTGGATTTATCAAAATGGAGGATGCAGCATATCCACCTCAGCAGGATTCAGATCAGGTGTACCCTCCAATGTATCAGACACCTTACACTGCGGCTAGTGCTGGAGGGACGATGCATCCAACCATAACCCCTCCCTACCCTGCTAACCCAACCATAACCCCTCCCTACTCTGCTGCTGCCCTTGCTCCTGATGCTGCTACCCTAGCCCCATCGCCCCAAGAAACTGATCCGATTCAACCATCTGCCCCTCCGCCATCTTATGACAGCGTGGTAACAGGTAAATACTGAGATAGGATCTAAGTATGAACTGGGAAGAGATGATCTTTCTATATAAACTCTGAATCTGAACATTATGACTCAACACTTGTTCATAAAAACAGCATTGGCCTTTGTGATATAATTCAAGGACAACGTCATGGAATTATGTTATGCGGACTTAGTCAGATGTATTAATTACTGCTGTCTGTGATAAGTAGTTAGTATTTTCAAACATTCGTGTTATATCCATGTTTTAAGTTTGAATATACTTCTATTCACCCCCATGGCATTATTAGTCATATTACATTGAAAATAAAAGTGTACATCTTGCCCGCCGCTTTGTATGGATTAAATCCTTTCTGTGAGGCAAACAAGTGAAAGCAAATATGTCTGTGGACAGCCAGTCCAGAGTCTTTGGTCACATGGTATGGTTAGTAACTCTATTTCAATATTTGCCCTCTAAGATGGATAAGATGGATATGACTGTGATAAGATATCGGTCTAGTATATCAATGATTCAGTATGCCAGCCTTAGATGTTAAGTTTATGTGTACAGGAGGTCAATTCATAAAAACTCACGATATCATTAGGGGAAGACGACCAGGTTCATTTTCTGCAAATAATTCCAGAAATATCTTTCTAAAAACATCGTTTCTAAATACATCTTTTAATTTACAGATGGGCCGTCAATTTTTATGAACTGCCCTGCTGGTATTAAAAAATAATATATTTTAAATGTCATTTATTCCTCTTCGAACCCCCAACCCTATCTAGAACATTATTGTTTTGTCATCAATAGCCAATAATTATAATGAACGGGTATAACAGGGTACGTTTATGTGGGTATTTATTGTATACTGTATTATGTGTGTATTTATTGTATGCTATATGGGAGAGTGCTATGGGAGTCCTGTATAGGGTTTATGGTAGCTAGAGTTTATGGTAGACTGTGGAATGTGCAGACGGAGGGGAGTCGACGAGATCTGGTCA
Organism: Acholoe squamosa; assembly: GCA_949317995.1. Taxonomy (NCBI): domain Eukaryota; kingdom Metazoa; phylum Annelida; class Polychaeta; order Phyllodocida; family Polynoidae; genus Acholoe; species Acholoe squamosa. The sequence continues at coordinate 37,119,075 of OX439040.1, read as the reverse complement.
GGTAGATTCTGTAGAGGGGGAGGGGGGGAACACGTGTGAGCCAAACATTGGCGTCTGAAAGGTGTGAGGGGTTAGCAAGAGATAGGGAGGAGTCAGTATTGTGGGAGCAGCCGAGGAGGCAACACATACTCCTGGAGTAGACGAGGATGAAGCTGTTTAATATTTAGTATTACACTTAGCCAATGTAAGAACGGATTGAGCAGGATCTCTATGGCACTCATACCTTTCCAGTAGCATCGGATTGTTAAAACATGAACTGCTTGTATGAATAGACTGATGTCGTTGAAGCTGTACAACCATGAGTGGACTCATCAACCACTGTAACTGTGAATAACCAATGAACAATAAATGGTGACTTGTATCGGCGTCTTGGTGTTGGTTAAAAGAATGGGCTAGGCCAACATCATACCACTAGAGTTAGTCTTCCCAAATACGTGAGAACAGCGGAGTGAGCTGATAATAACTACACAACTTATACCACATTAATATACATATAAACACAACCCACACAGCCCAGATGGTGGAGAATTAGTGGTTGGGCTTATCATTGTACTGATGAGCGGCTCGCCGTACCCGATACCTAACAGCTCAGACGCTGGATGTGACTCAGCGGCATCGCCACACACTGACAGTAGTGACGGTGTGGAAGTCTATACTATCATACCTGCAGCGCGCACATTGCCTGGGAATGCAGCAGTAGCACATAGTGGTGTAGCAGAGGGACAGGGTGGAAGATCCGGAGTGAGTGAAGCGGGACCTGATCAATCACGTGTCACTCTTAGATCGGATCACACACATGTGCATGTGCAATTAGGGCCCAGGTCGCAAGTGGTGCTTTTGCCTGGAGAGGAGGTGTCTAGAGAGATTGGATTCCCCGTGGCTCGGTCAGAGGTGGAGCGGGCGTCGTCTCAAAGGGATCCCAAGTCTGGGGGGACGTCTGGCCTACAATTGTCTACGACGGCTGATTCTGAACCAGCGGGGTCGGTGGTAGTGGACGATACCTCTGGACCATTCTCAGCATTGGGGGTGGAGAACGAGCATCAGTCATCTGCGGCAGAGTCGGAGACCAGGGCTGATATTTCTAGTGATGGGCAACAGGCGGCGGTTCAGGAGCACACAGTGAGTGCTGATGCAGGGGAACGGCCTGATAATCTCTGCAAGGGATGGACGACAGGAGACAGATTAGTGGATTATAAGTATTTTTCGACGCCCATTGCTAGGAGCTCCAGTATTAATTTCTGTAAGGCTACTCCTAGGTGCCTTGAGTTTGAGGGTACAGCGGACCAGGGACGAATCAGACGCGCATCTGAGGGGGATGTGGCGGATATTGGTGATGAGGATTTGAATTTCGAAGCAATTGCGACGTCATTGGGGTTAATTGAGCCAGTACATGAAGACGGACAGGTGGATGAGAGTGGGACGAAGGATAGTCATGAGAATGAGGGGGACGCCCATGGGGAGAATAATCCCATAGACGGGGCATCTACGGTGGTGGCAGCGTCAGGACAAAGCGAGGACGTAGGTGAGAAGATACAGGAACAGGGGTCGGAGGCCTGTGGTGATTCACAAGGGGGGAGTGCAGGATTGCTACCGTCTGGTTTCTTGGTGGTTGTTGAGAATGGGAGAAAGTTAAGTGATAAGGACTTGGTGGGTCAGGATGAGAATGGTGGAGTTGGACAGGGTTGGACAGGCTGTACTACGCCGGTCATTACAGGTGATCAAAGTGGCAGTCGTCTGGGAGAGTCTGTGAGTAAAACAAGGGTGGATGAAGTTATTACAGGTCTGCAGAACACTAATATTAGGGTACGACAAAGCATAGAGAGGGGGAGGGCCATATTGAAACAGGAGCTGAGATATCGGCAGGCCATTGATGGGGAGGAGCCGCCCGCGAGGCCGGAGATAGACCGGGAGCGTGTAGCACGAAGGGAGAGGTTTTTGAACGACACTGTAAATTGGAGAAAGGTAACTGCGAATATCCGCTCAGGTAATAGTACAGGTCGTACTACAGATGAGGGGCATTTAGATGATGTTCTAAATAGCCATCTTCAGACTGATGTTTCGGGTGACTGGGAGGATTGGTGGGTTCGGAGAGCGGATGAAGGGAGAAGACGACAGATAGAAAGGGAGGCCCGGGAGGAAGCCGCCGAGGGCTCCGTAGCTGGAGGTGTTGGAACTGGTGTACAGGGGAACGATAGTGAAGAGAGCTCAGTGGGTGATTTGGATACGGAGAAACAGGTGGAGGAGGATATTGCACCTATTATTGGTTTTGAAGACGACGACATGGCGCCTAGTCCGAATGTTAAACTACCATCCTTCAATGGGGAGCCTGGGGAGGATTATCGGAGATATTTCAAGGAATTGAATGGAATGCAAAAGCTATTTGGATGGTCTCCGGATCAACATCTTGAGTATGCAAAATTGGGCTTGAAGAAGGGGGCATCGAAATGGATGGATGGTATTCCAGAGGGGGAAAAGGATACTTTGGACAAAGTAGTGGCTATAGTGAAGAGGGTTTTTGAAGACAAAAGGCCACTGTGGCAGAAACATAGGGATTTGCACTGTCTGAAGCAGGAAAAGGGACAGTCGGTCTGGGACTTCGCATTGAAAATAAAGGAATATGATGAGTTGGACGTTCCTGATGTCATCAAGCTGTCAGTCTTTGTGGGGGGTTTGCTTCCGCCCATTGATAAGGACCTGATGAAACACAATGCTGATTCTTTTGAAGAGGCTCTCAGACTGGCGTCTTATTGGGAAAATGTGGAGAAAGGAAGGAACTCCAAAGGTGTGGCGCAGTTACATATGCTAGAGTCTGAGGGGACTCGGGATGGAGCATGTGGGGACGATCAATTCGATCCTAAAGAGTATGCTAGGGAACAAACTAAAGCAGTGGTGGAGATGTGCACTATGGAATATAGACGGGGGCTCAGAGAGATGGAACATGGACGGGAGAATCAGCAGGGACAATATGCTGGAAGGGGTGGTAACTCACAAGGGCAGTATCAGGCGCAGGCGGGCAGAGGGACCGGCGCGGGAACATATGGTCAGAATAGGCAGTTTGGTACAGGCGGTGGAGGCCGAGGATGGAATTATCAAGGGGGACGCGGTGGAAATCAATATAACGCGTCTCAGTATTTCAATAACAGGTTTCAAGGACAGAGATACACAGGAGGAAGCAGGCAGGGACAACAGGGGGATGATAAAGGTCAGAGAAGAGCACAGGAATATGCTAGGATGATGGGAGATGCAGGAGAGAGTCAGAAAGGAGGAGGAGCGATCTATTGTTTGATTCATGACTCTACTACACATTCTACAGAGGAGTGCACGTTTTTGAAGAAATACAGGGATCAGTTGTCATCCTCTCAGCAGAACAGAGACCAGCGAGATCAGGGAAATGATGTTCGCAGGCCGGGAAACGGGCACAACGGCTCATTCCTACCCCAGAATTAAATTTGATATCAGGGGATGGGTCGGGAAACAGGGGATCAAAAGACAAAGCGCCATGGTTGGTTCAGTGTACTATTGACGAGAATACATACAGATGTTTAGTGGACACGGGCGCGTCTGATTGTTTTATAGCACGGACAGTTGTGAGTAGTATAGGTGAGACAGCAATTTGGGACAGGCAGCCATCTCAATTGGGGAAGGTGCGTCTGGGGGACAAAACATCATTACAAGTTTATGAGACGGTGCGACTGCAGTGTTTTATGGATGGTGCTTGCATATACTATGATTTTAATGTGGTGGATTCACTGGCTTATGATATTGTGCTGGGGCGTAATTTTCTGATTGACGCAAGGGCACAGATTATAGCTATAGATGGAAAGGTACGTCTCTTTACTGAGGATCCGGTCTCAATTGAAGTAGCGGCGATTTTGGACCCATGGGAGGAAAGATTGGTGACGGTGAAAGGATGGGATGTTGCGGCTGAAAGGGGTGGAACAACGGTCTTGCTGAGACCATCTAATTTGGCGGTGGTAGCTGCGGATGGTGCGGTGAACTATGTGGGGAAGAAATGGTATATGAGAATTGCTAATCTCTCTGACAGGCAAGTGTATGTGGATACAACTGAGGTTATAGCATATACAGAAGACATAGATGAACCAGAACTTGATTTGCTGGAGGTAATTGATACAGCTAATGTTGGCAGGGATAGAAAGGATGAGGCTCGCGAGATTTTGGCACGATGTAATAAAGAACGGCGGGAGAGTGGTCAAAAAGCTAGAGGAGGATCAATACACCGGCAGGATCGTCAGGACAATGGTGGTGGATGTGGTGTTTCTACCTTAAGTGAGCAGGAGAAGCTGGATAAAATTGAGAAGATCAGGGGCCTTGATTTGGGTGACACTATGATGACGCCGGAAGAGCAGAGGGTATTCAGAGAAATGCTGGTGGTCAACATGGACACTATAGCATTTTCCATGAAGGAGTTGGGTCATTGTTCATTGGCTCCAATGAAAATAAGGGTCGATGAGTCCAAGGGTCCGTGTATGGCACGACCATACCGGTATTCTCCTCAGAAAATGGATATTATTGATGAACAGGTGAGGGAATTGTTAAAGTTGGGAATTATTGAGCCCAGTGACAGCGTCTGGAGAAGTCCGTTGGTGGTAGTGCAAAAGAAGGATGGAAAGGCTAGATTATGTACAGACTATCGCATGTTGAATCTTATTACGGCGGATGATACATACCCTATGCCCACAGCCAGAAGCATGTTTTTGTATATGGCATACAGAAAACCTATAATCTTTACAGCCATGGATTTGCTCAGTGGGTATCATCAGTGCGATCTACATCATGACAGCAGGCAATATTCAGCATTTGAATCACCCTCGGGAGTTTGGCAATGGACGAGGATGCCGTTTGGTATGAAGCAGAGCCCATGGCAATTTACTAAGATTATGTCATTAGCGCTAGGAGGCTTAATACCACGTACTTGTCTAGCCTACCTAGACGATATCATTATTTTTGATCCGGATGTGGAGAGCCATATTACTAATGTCGGCAGAGTATTAGCAGCTTTAGGTAAAGCAGGGTTAACAGTCAAGCCGGAAAAGTGTGAGTGGGGCAAAGCGGAAATTAAGTTTTTGGGGCACATTATTAATGCTGAAGGAGTGCAGACGCAATCTAAAGTGATCAGAAAGGTGCAGGAATTTGGCAGACCGTATAATGAACATACAACTAGATCCTTTCTGGGGCTTTGTAATTATTACAGGAGTTTTATTCCTAACTATGCTGTTTTGTCGATGCCTCTGAATAATTTGTTGAAAATCAAGGTGCCATTTAAGTGGACGGATGAGTGTGAGGTGTCATTCAAGAAAATACAAGCAGCATTAGCGAGCACACCGTTATTGGTTCACCCAGAGATTGGAGGCCACTTTTATGTTTTAACAGATGCTTCGGATGGCGCGTGTGGAGCGGCCATCTGTGTAAAGAGGGATGGATTGCTGAGACCGGTAACATATTATGGGTATACATTTACAAAGGCTGAAAGAAACTACACTATAACAGAGAAAGAAGGCCTAGCTGTTATAAGAGTATTGAAGAAATTTGAGGATATGCTGACTGGAGCTAAGATCACGATAATAACAGACCATCAACCATTAATACCTTTGCTTCAGCAAGCCAGTAAGGCTCCATCCAAAAGGTTGACTAGATGGGGTTTAGCAATGACTGACTTTGACTATGAGATCAGGTATGAGCCGGGAGCCACTCACTACCTGCCGGATTTTATATCCAGAGTGCCGTTGGCAGTGGGACAGGATACACCTGGCGAGGAGTCGGGGGAGTTTGAGCCTGAGGTGGGATGTGAGTTACTCGTGATGGAACTTGTAGGGGAGGAATTGGATAGGGAAACCTTCATTCAGGAGCAGTGGAAGGATGGATTCTGCAGGGGGATGATGAGATATTTGGCGGGAGATGAATTGCCAGTGGATGAGAAAAAGGCGCGAGGGATTTTACATAATGCTGATTTTATGGGTATGAAGGATGGATTGTTATGCAAGTATATAAAACCAGCTAGAAAGAGGGGTGGGCCTATAGCTGACTTAAACCCAAGGATAGTGGTGCCTAAGGCTATGGTGAATAGAGTGCTCTATCTCATGCATGATGATATTATGTGCGGAGGACATGTGGGGACAGTGGCGCTGAATACAAAAGTACAGGCTCGGTTTTATTGGAAAAATATGATGGTGGACATAGCTAGGTACGTGCGGCTATGTGAAAGGTGCGCGTTGAGAAAAAGAGCACCTCACTTTAGAGCCAAGGCAAGGTCATGGGATACGCCGGATTATCCATGGCAAGTGATACAGACAGATTTTGTTGGGCCACTACGTAGGTCCAAAGAAGGTTATAAATATATTATGACCTTCATAGACCTTCTGACGGGATGGCCGGAGGCATTCTGTACTAAAGACACAACTGCGCACACGGCAGCTGGGGTGTTTCTACGGGAGATCGTGTGTAGGTACGGCAAGGTGGAAGTGCTGTGCAGCGACAGAGGGTCTACATATATGGGTCAGGTTTTTCGTGAGGTTACAGCTAGATTATCAACCAAACAGAGGTTTACGTCTTCTAGGAATCCGACCGGAAATGCCAGGGTTGAAAGATTGCATAAATCATTAGAGGACACGATAGGATGCTATGTGACCGAGGACCATGAACACTGGCCAGAGCTGTTACCCATTGCATTGTGGACAGTGCGCTCCAATATTAGTATGAGGACGGGGTTTTCACCATATGCACTACAATTCGGGAGGGATCCAGTGGCTATGTCCTTTGCTGAGGAAAGGCCACTGCCTAAAGCGCCATCTGAGAGGGATTGGTTTATTAGAACAAATCATAGCATACAGTTATTGCAGGAGGCGGCCAACGCTCATACTGCTAAGTATGAGGAGCAGCTCAGACGTAGACTGGATGGACGGGCACGACCTGTCTCTTTTATAGAGGGGGAGTGGGTATATTACTATGATCCGAAATGCGCGGTGAATAATACATCGAAGTTTGCTGGTAGATACACGGGGCCACATAGGGTAATAGAAGTGGTGGGGGATAACAGGGTGAGGTTGAGAGCAGTTAAGACGGGCAAAGAGATACCTCACTTGGTAAATGTGAATAAACTGAAGAGAGCATACAAAGGGGAGGGTGAGAATGGCGAAGGAGTAGCCAAAGATGAGAGAGCGGTGGAAGTGGATAAGTCAGAAGTGGAATCACAAGTGGATAAAGAAGACATAGGACATGAGAACCCGAGAGGGGTGACTGAGGTGGAACATCCTTCATCTGGTCTGGAGGATACAGCGTTAGCGGGCGCTGATAAGGAGGACAAATTGAATACGTCAGACGACGATAGAAGTGCACATGAGAAAAAGAGAGAGGTGGCCGGAGCTGGACCGCGCGCACCTATACAGGAATCTGATAATGAGAAAGATGGAGTTGTACGGCGAGATAGCCGGGAGAAGCACAGGCAGGAAGCTGTGGTCGATAATTGGTGTAAAAAGAAAGGGTTACAGGATAGTGATATTGATAAGGTCGAGGGTGGCCGAAGACAGGATAATGAAGAGAAAAGGAAGGGTAGAGTGAGAAATGTCGAGGTGAAGAGGCAGATGGACGAAGACAGAGAGAGAGAAGAAATGGAGAGGAGACAGAAAAGAAAAGAGAGAGAGGATAGGGCTGAGAGAAGACGGAGGCAAAGAGATAGGAGAGCGCAACTGGCTGCAGGGGCTATTATGAGTGAGGAATCTAGCAGTGAACATATCATTCCAAAGGGACCGATTTGTAAGCATCACAGGAGAGGCAGAGAGGAGCTCAGCTCATCCAGCGATGGAGAATAGGGTGAGCTTAGACGGGATACTACAGGATGGGCGATAATTCTGTAGTATGGACGTGTTTTGCTATGAGGGAAAAAGGGGGGGGGGTGATGCAGGTGCCGAAGGGGGAGGGGCCGCCCGGAGGAGCAGGTCAAGCTGACTCATGCAGGTAGACGGAAAGGAGGGCGATACACAAAGAAAAGGGAAAAGTAGGGCAAGGTAGGAAAAGAGGGGAGGGGGGGGAGGCCAGCGCAACAGGTATATGCAGGAGGAGATGCATCAGGAGGTGGCAGTGCGCGCACAACGAGGGACGAGATAAGACCTCAAAGTAAATAGCAGGTGCTGATGGACGGATGGCAGATAGCTGGTACGATAGTGTTGGAGAACAGCAATACCAACAATACTATAATACGTGGATGATTCAAGACAACTATTGCAATAGCACTTACAATGAAAGGAGCACAGTGTCTGCAGCAAGTTCAACAACAACAGAAACAAATGAAAAAGGATTTGGTGCGACTTCAACGTCAGGCCAACCAAGCTCAGCGCAAGAGCCAATACAGGTGGTGGAAGCAGCTCAAGCCGAGGTCCTGGTAAATCATCAGGGAAACATATGGGATAGCATACGTGACATCACTGTGGGACAGACAGAATGGGAGTGGCTGTTGGATGCCACTCTACAAGGCACCGGTGGTATAATTAAGAGAGAGACTCAGACCACAGAAACAGCGACACAGACAGAACCATCAATATTTTATAGTAAAGACGATGAATTTGTGCTGGATACGTCAATCAGATTGGATGACATATTGATAGAAGAGTATTATAGCAGAAGACAAGTGACATCAAGGCTCTGTCACATTTGTGGCAGAACAACAGCAACAGCGGCAGGAGCGGCCAAACACCTGGAACAGGTACATGGGATAAAACATCTCATATAATGTCCACTAGTGAGGATGCAAGAAAGAGAGCACCATCTATAGTAAAGGCAGGGAGATATAGGGGACAACAGGTAGAAGACGCGCTGGATGCTATATATGGATTTGGATATTCATTGCCGAAGGTATTCAGATACAATGGGGCGACGTTACAGGATATAGTAATGCAGAAAATATCAAAACTGAAATTGGACATCGCGAGATTGCCAAGATATCTGAGGGAACAAGTAAATAGACATCACTTTAAATATGGAGTAGGGAGTGTGACTAATGCATTCTTTTTCTCAAGAAAGTGTAGGAGGCATCGCAAGACTAGTAGAGGGAAACGATGCAGGCAGTGTAGACAAAGAGATGAAACTTGGGAAATGTTTAAACTGAAGCAAAAGGGAAAGCATATTACCCAAGGAGTATTAACATCCGGGGTTAAAGACAATGAGACGACCCTGGAGGAGGAGGATGTAACTGAAGACTTTGATAAATATAACTAGAAAGGATATGAGTTGATGGAAAAGAACAGAGGGATTGTACGGTTATAAAATACAATACCTGTTAGGGGAACGTTGTGAGGGGTTGAAGAAATGTACAAAATGGCAGGTATCAGTATAACGCCACCTACCTTTAGAGGAGCACCAGGAGAAAAGATAGAAGAATATTTCTACGACATGGATCTGATTAAGAGAATATATGATCTAGGGGAAATGGAATATGTGGCATTATTATTGTGGGGAATGAAAGGTGAAGTGAAAACTTGGGTTAGGAAATTACCTGAGGAAAGTAAGAATACTGCATGGAAGATACAGCAAATAACCATGGCAGTATTTGCAGCTCCAGATGCCTGGAAAGAATGGGGTACAGGAGGAAAGAGACAGAAAAGACAGCGCGAGAATGACGGCGCGGAAACAGAGCCAGCGGGGGAATGAACACCTTAGTAACAGAAAAAGGGGGGGGGAAGAGAGCAGACATGCGCAGGTAAAGAAAGAGATAAGATGCAATGACAAGCAAGACAGTTGGCAGTGTAGGAGTGGAACTCCAGCTGTACAGACATCGGCAAGCAACAGATACAGACTACACTCAAAAGTTTAACAAGATAGAACAACTAGCATGCTACGCGGACATAACCACGACAAGACAACATAATCAGCAGTTTAGATAAGCTATAAACATGAGTTCTAGTGGAAAAGCCTGGATCATAGACAACGGAAGGTTCATAGCGGTTGAGATGAATTAATGGAGATCAGTGATAATTTACTGAAGGAAAGGAATCATCGCCCACTGTAGAGAGGGTAGAGGCATTAAGGCTCAGATACACCCTACTCTATGGATAAGACTTAACTACTTAATACAGTTTGTGGAAAATTGTAAAAAGGTCGGATCCATTTAGGATGCATTTAATATAAAACATATTAGAAATACATACCTGAAGTGAAGATTTAAGGACTAGAAGGAGTAGAGGCATCATCATCATCAGCAGATGAAGCGGGAGAAGAACTGAAGATAGTAAATAAAGCAGGTATATGAGATAAAGAGAAAGAAGTGCATCACATACAGGAGGCAACCGCTATGGGGCACCTTATAAGTTGTCTAAGGGTGAATGGAAACACTAGTCGGAACCAGCAGGACCACAGTCGCGACACACATAGAATGACTCCAGTAACAAGGTCCATAATTAAGAGGCCTAAGTTTAAAGGATATATTTGTCCAGAAGTAAGGCATTCTGTTAAAGAACCAGAGCCTATAATGGTTTAATTATTTAGGAAGCCCAGACTCTGAGAAAGGAAATACGATGTCTATAGCTGTAGATATATATTCAAAAATAAGTGTGAGTGAAATTCTTTTCTAAGAAGGTATTAGGACACATAAAATTCAGCCATATGGGTGTATTAATGAGATCAGTTATACACCTGAGACTGTGAATGTGATCGCCACTACTCACAAATCAGAGGAGCTCAGCAACTTTATAGAGTTAGCTTATGCATATATTTTAAAAGAAAATATGTGTATAGTATCTTATTACAAGAACGAAGTGAGCGTCTCTAGGAATCAAAGTATGAATCGCTAGGGAAATATACTTACTTCTGCGAGAGGGTAGAAGCTGGGGAAGCCAATGTTGGAAGGATAGGACCTCCAAGATTAGAAGAACGGGAGGTTTGTGGTCTGGCAGGAAGCTGATAGGGATGATGTCGCGTAGTGGTAGCAGATGAAGATGTCAAGAGAGATATGATGGTAGAAGAACTGTGAGTCAGTCGTGAGGAAGAGGCCATGGTGCTGGACTGACAGGTTAATGGTGAGAAGGGTGGATGTCCAGGTGAGATAGCCAGAGTACTCCAGAACGAGGGCGACATTACTGGAAGGTGTGGAAGTGAAGCTGCAGTGGATGAAGATGAAGTAAACTGACCGGAAGTGGAAGAGGTCAGGGCCAGAGCGGGCGTATGTAGGCAGGAAGGCGGAGACCTAGAAGCCGAGGTGGCGCGGGCTTCTGCAGCTGGAGCAGCTCGGATGGTGATGTGAGGCATCCTTAATGAAGATACAGCAGGAAACTGACCGGAAGTAGTGGCGCTGGTAGTAGAAAAGGGACGAGAAGCAGCGGCAGAATAGGTAAATGTGGATGTTAGGGTTGTTCTGGACGTCAGAGGTGCAGTGGTGGCTAGCAAAGGTGTGTATGGTAAGGGCGAAACACCGGAAGTAGCAGGAAGGTGAGAAAACACATTGTAGTCTACATATGAAGAGTGATGCTGAGGTGGCAGTGGACGAGAAGTTGATGAAACAGCGAAGTTGGCAGGCAGAGAATATTGGTGGGAGGTGTCCACTCGTAGAGGAAGAGTCGCTGTGCAAGTTGGTAGCGCATTGGAGGTAAAGGTGGATGCGAGGCTTGGAGCAGAGGTAGCAGGCACTATGGCGCTATAGGTGGGACGAGCACCCAGGGGAGACATCTGTGTAGGATTCCAGGGTGGCACGAAAGAGGTGGTCAAGTTGACAGACGGAGGCGTGATGTTGACATAAGCAGGCCGATAAGCAGGTGCAGGAACAGGAGGTACAGCAGCAGTTGATTGCAGGCGGTAACTGGGATCGGGCATCCCATCCAGGTGGATGACGCGCAGTGTCATGTCCGTCATGTTACAAGCTAAGCGTAGATGATCTCGAATGGTGGTGTGTGAGGGCATGGTCGCGCCTTGCGGTCCGGTGCATACTAGCATGCACGGAGTAACGTTAGCATCTGTGGAGGACAGGTCTCTGCAGCCGACGATGTAGGTAAAACCGGGCTGGAGACGATCTATCGGGAGATAGACGAGTGCGCCATTGACAGAAACGCTGGAATAGCTAGCCATCTTTAGTGCGAACAGGGTGGAAGTCAAGCATCGACTGAGAATTTAATTCTAGGTATCTAACCAAGGGGATGGGAAGTTGAAATAAGAAAATAAAAATATAGTGAAAACTATAGTAAAAAAAAAATTGAGGGCACATTAGGAGGAGTCGCTGAGACAAAGACTCCAATCCAATAAATTGGTGTTATCAGATGGAAGAGACGTACAGCTAGATAGGAGAGGAAGGCACACGTGTTCAGATTGACGGGAAAATATATACAAGAAGGGGTAAAAGGGTCATGAACTGGTGAACTATCTGACACGATAGGGCTTATTAAGTGTTCAAGATCCATAAAAACTTCCAGGAGCGATCAGTTAGGAGTCGTAGTAACCCAACTCGAATTGTAACCGGAAGCCATAATAAGAAGAAAATGGCGTGGCTAACTATACTATGTGTCTTATGTTCCTTGTGGGGTGTGGTAGATGCTGGAAGGCACACTTTCGAGACTTTAGAGAGAGCCGAATTAGGTGTCATTTTGCAACCTGGTAGACGTATTTCTACAGCTGAGCACAATCATGTGTCACAAGTGTTTGTATTAGAGATACCAGATAGATTACCAGAGCCGGAAATGGAAAGTATTTATGAACAATGTGTGAAGAACATGCAGGTTATGTGTGATATTCAACATCATAACAGAACCTTATTATTTGAAGATACCTGTGACAACATCAAACAAAAAGAAGAATGGTTGAATCAAATTATTAGAAAATTAATACAGGCCAGAGAGGAGGAAGTGGAAAAGCTGATGGAAAACATACCTGAACAACAACAAGTTAAAAGGTCTAAGAGAGCAGGTATACCAGGTCTAAATATTATAGGAGAGTTGTCGTACTATATTTTTGGCACTGGGAGAGCTGATGATGTAGCCAGAAATGAAAAAGATATTCAATTACTGAAGACATCATATTATAAGATGCGTGATGTTATTAAAACATTGGCCACAAGTACTAGCAATGGCTTGGAGGACGTCATGGCGGAAGTGGGAGAGTTGGCTGATAGACAGTTACAATTGTATGAAATGGCTAAGATATCATTGAAGAGACGGAAGTTGCTGGAAAGAACTCAAACTATGCACAGTGTGGCATTATATGAACTATCCATTGTATACAACCATGAAAGCCTGCTGACAAGGGTCAAATGGGGGTATATTATACATTTATTAAATGAACTCATTGAGATAAAGGATATGGCAGCTGAGGTAAGATTGGCATCACGAAGAAAACTATCATCAAAATTGGTCACTAGAGAAGATTTGAAAGAAGCTATAATCAACACTGAGGTATATCTAAAGGCTACGTACCCACGATTTAGAGTCGCTTTTACTGATCCTGAATATTACTATGATAATAGTGTGGTGCGAGTATATCAGCACCAAGGTCGTGTGAAGATGCAGATAAGGATTCCGGTGGTGTCAGAGGAACACATATTTTGTGTATACTCTGTAAAGGTGTTTCCAGTACCAGTGCGGCTGGCCAATAAAGAAGCTGACGGGACGAGAATAGAGGGATTGCCATCAGAAGTAGCCATATCAAAGAATGGGCGGTATTATATATCAGAGCCAGTGGTGAATTGGGCGCGTTGCCATGGCAACTCAATAGCAGTATGCCCAGATATTCCACACATGAGAAAAATAGCCGAGCGAGGGTGCATGGCGGCACTAATAAGAAATGACAAGGTGGCCATAGCAGAAACATGTGAGATCAACTATATAGTGCAACCAAATTTTCCTTCATTTGCGATAGCACTGGGAAAGGGTCGTACTTTGGTATCGGGACCCGACATACAAGGTCAATTGATGTGTCAATCAAGCCCACCTGTTAAGGTGAACATGCACCATTACGCTATATTGAACATTGGGTGTGATTGCGCATTCATGACTGCCGGGGCGTGGATGCCTTACAGCTTGGCAGGATGTGGTCATGTGAACATGGAAACTAATGTGACTTTTGTAAATAACGATTTGCTACAAATGAACAGTGTTAAGAAATTGACATGGATAAAGGCCGTATTAAATGGTGAAACTGTGGAGGTATTGCAAGATGAAGTGTTGCCAAAATTAGTAAAGACCAAAATGAAGCACAAGGCTAGAATACAACAGTCGCCAGCAGCTGTCAATCTGAAGAATTTGGTGAGTGCAATGGAAGACGGATCAGCATTGCCTGATTTGGATGGCATGAGTGGTGGAGGCCATTTTCCCACTGAATCACTATGGGATTATTCACCAATTATGATTGCAGGGGTGATTGTCATGACTCTGATGGTGGTACAATATTTTTGTTTAAAAAGACTATTAATGGCATACATATTAGCAAGAATGCCTATGAGAATAAGGAGTCTAGAAACCTGGGACTATGAAAAATACGGTGAAGATGTCGGAGGTAATTATGAGGAAGAAGATCCGGAACACAAAACGACAATAGCTATGTTATCATTGATATTGATAGTATTGATAATAATAATAGCGTTACTGGTGAGGAAGGTGCGACAACTAAAGAGGCTTCAACCAGTGGATGGACTGTATCTACAGGTGGCAACTAAAGAGATCACAGAAATAATACCATTGGGGGAGAGTCTAATGCCTTTGGACCAGGTATTTCAAAGACCAGCAGAACAGGCTCTTATTAGAGACGTAGCAATAAGCTATTCGTGCCCGAAGTACATAGCTACAGTGCAGTGGGGTCGAGTGTTATATTCCACTGAGATGGCAACGGCGGAAAACGCAGTGCCATTGCCATTACCGGCCACTGTGAAGGTGTCAAAGAAGTTAGCAGGGATACTGAACGGTGACTATGGATTTACGGTGATGACAAGATTGATTAGGTATAGTGGGGGCCTGGCGACAGGTGTACCACTAGAGATACCTATGATATCAGCGGCGGGATGGACACCAATAAGGAACAGAGAGATAAATACACATCAATTATCTGACACGGGCCATGCCAGAGCCATGGCTCAGTTAAGAAGATCAAGACAGTTACCAGAAGTACCTGGAGAATCATATGGGGCTACGGCTGTCTCATATTCAGTAAACAAGGGTCATAAAGAGTCGGTGAACGTGGCTCTGCGAGGTCAAGAGCCCAGGACGGGATCGTCGTCGGTGTACGTGGACCTGAATGAATGAGACTGAAGGTGATGAATAAAACGCCATCATGATAGAGACTTGGCATAGACGGTGTCAGGACAAGAGAAAAGGGGGGGGGGAGAAAGATATTGTGCAGCTGGCGTGAGACGAAAGGATGGAATAGACAATACAAAGACGATCTACAGATGAATTGATATAATGTCTGGGAATGGTGCCAGTGTATATTATTAAGTAAGATAATATAACTAAAAGAAACTGTAATTTAAATGTAAGACCAACTAATGAGACACTAACTACGACGTAATGTGGCAAGTGGAAAGATTCCTGATGTATATACTCGTTGACAAGCTGTGCACGCGTGAGTTAAGTAAGAGGTTGCCAGGTGTAACCCAAGACGCGTTAGAGTGTGTTTTAGAGTGATGCTTGGGGCAAAGGGTAGATAGAGGGGAACGTTTTGGAACAAGGAGTTGACAGATGTAAGGAGATTTATTGGCCCGATTGGGTGCAACTGGTGTCGACTCCCGGGTAAGGATAGTAAAAAGGAATATATAAACATAGAATGGGACAAAGTGCTTAGTAAAGGCGAGTGAATGAGTAAAATAAATAACAAAGGAAAGAAAAACAAATTGAGAATCAAGAAATGAGAGAATTGTAATAATAAAGTATATGTTAGAGGACAAGTTTGCGCTAAGAATAAGTCACCAATGCAGTGTGGAAAATATATATAGTAATAATGCATGGTATTATATAAGTGTGGTGTATATGTATGTACATAAATAACTATTGAAATGTATAATATGATAACGATGATTACCTCAGGTATTAGTGACAAAACAATACATAAGATGTATTCAGGCATAATTTATGCTTGTCAATTGGTGTGACTCGCCTCACAAGAGGGGAGCGCCCGCACCTGTTTTGTCATCAATAGCCAATAATTATAATGAACGGGTATAACAGGGTACGTTTATGTGGGTATTTATTGTATACTGTATTATGTGTGTATTTATTGTATGCTATATGGGAGAGTGCTATGGGAGTCCTGTATAGGGTTTATGGTAGCTAGAGTTTATGGTAGACTGTGGAATGTGCAGACGGAGGGGAGTCGACGAGATCTGGTCAGGTAGATTCTGTAGAGGGGGAGGGGGGGAACACGTGTGAGCCAAACATTGGCGTCTGAAAGGTGTGAGGGGTTAGCAAGAGATAGGGAGGAGTCAGTATTGTGGGAGCAGCCGAGGAGGCAACACATACTCCTGGAGTAGACGAGGATGAAGCTGTTTAATATTTAGTATTACACTTAGCCAATGTAAGAACGGATTGAGCAGGATCTCTATGGCACTCATACCTTTCCAGTAGCATCGGATTGTTAAAACATGAACTGCTTGTATGAATAGACTGATGTCGTTGAAGCTGTACAACCATGAGTGGACTCATCAACCACTGTAACTGTGAATAACCAATGAACAATAAATGGTGACTTGTATCGGCGTCTTGGTGTTGGTTAAAAGAATGGGCTAGGCCAACATCATACCACTAGAGTTAGTCTTCCCAAATACGTGAGAACAGCGGAGTGAGCTGATAATAACTACACAACTTATACCACATTAATATACATATAAACACAACCCACACAGCCCATTATTAACATATAGTTCATATTACTCATTGAAAATTCAAACTACTGTGCTGGCAGCTACAAACCAAGTCTCAAATAAGTGTCAGTGTCAAGAAAGCGACAGTTAGATTTTCTCTGGAAGATCATTTAGGTCGTACTGAGGACCAAAATAAATCGCCTACTGAAATACCAGGGTGAAATGATGTCCATAAGCATCTTGGTGTTACGGTATCGTCCTATATGTTAAGAATGAATTTTATCACCAGTCTCTGTATGGCAAGGGGGAATCTAAATGCAGTTCATGTTATCTGATTGACCTGTCTCAATAAACATGGTTAAAAGAAAGAAAGAAAGAAAGAAAGAAAGAAAGAAAGAAAGAAAGAAAGAAAGAAAGAAAGAAAAGATTAGTTTAACTGACATCACCTGAACAACGTATCGCTGTGTCCTCTCTGGAGGGTGTTGCTCCTATAGTAAAAGGAAGAGCTGGCTAAAAATGCCCTCATTTCCAGTCCTTTCTTTTCATGTAGCTATAACTTGTCCCTTTTGTTGCTCACAAGTGGTCATTCAAGTACGGTGCTGAAAAAGGGGGATTTGAGTAGGTACCTTGTTGGGAGAAGTCAGTCAGTATAATAAACTATAGAGCGTGTGACATGAGTAGGTACCTGGTAGTGCAGCTCTCTCTGTTTTAAACAAGGGAGGTGACTTTTCAGACTAATGTGGTGAGTGCAAGTACTTAGGTGAAGCAGTGCATGACTTGTTTAGAAAAGAGCGCACATACTCACAGCTCTTTTAACAATAGGAGCAACACCCTCCAGATGGTATAGAGTCTAACTAGGAAGCTGTGTTCAGTTAGATATTCAATTAGTGAGTCAGATCTCACACTTGATGTTGTGTTACAAGACAATTTCTACAATTTCGCTATGATACCAACCGAATCTTATTTTCGATGCAGAGGCCATTGAGTGATCAACTGCTGGTGTGAAGCACTATTAGATGGTTGTTAAACACATGTTACTATTGGGCAAATCTTACGAACCATCATCGCGCATAGTGAAGATACAACCTGACATGTACTCTATATTGAATTGCATTCAAGTCATATCTAATTACTGGAGTGGTTTCAGTGACGCTGTGAAGTCTTTGGCCTACTTCCCTATATCGTGCTCCAGCAGTCCTTTTTTTCCAATTTACATTCACCTCGACAATATATAAATCTACTGTTCAAAGAGTGTATTTCTACTTCTATACTGATTGATGACAATCATGTTATACAAAATTATCCACACCTGCATGGATAAATTTGAATGTCTCACAGTTACCATAGTGTTATAGGGAGTAGTGGTGACCAACAACTCTTTACCTAGTGAGGTGACGAGCTCCCATTGTACAAGAGACGCTTGAGCTGCTCAGTGGAGAGAAAGGTCAGAGGGACTCATGGTTACCAATTGCTCACTGCTGGGTACCCAGGTGTCTGGAGTGCTAGGAAGCATGGGAACACGTACAGTGGACACCTCGGGACTCTTCATCACGTTCCATGTAGTGAGAGGATTGGAGAGCCTCCTGACCATTGTGGATAACTTGTTAACCATAGTGAGTGTACTTAAGTACAGGGAGATGAGAACAGGCACCAATTACCTGGTAGCCAGCATGGCCTTAGGAGATCTTATATCAGGTGCGAACTTCCTTATTGTCTTCAGTACATATGCTGACCTGTGGAAGGTGCTATGTGTGGCTAACCAGTCGGTGGCCATGGTGATCACTACAGGTAACATGGCACATATGGCTATCATTGCTGTGGACAGGTACCTGGCCGTGGCCTCACCCATCACCTACCCACGTCTGGTGAGCAGTAGAAGAGCCTCTGTCTGTGCAGGGGTCACCTGGGTACTGTTGATAGGCGGATATGGCCCTTTAGTGGGGGTGACACATCAGCTAACATGCTCAGAACAGGTTTGTTCTTACATCAGGATTGTACCCAGGGAGATCCTACTGGCCTCTACTCTACCTTTTGTTATAATCACTTAAGTGGTCAGTGTCTGCCTCTATGCTCTCATGCTACGCCTATTCCGAAGGCAGCGCCGGAGGATGTCCCTTCCAGTTCTAGAAATGACGTCACATGCCCAGCCTCGCTCTGATGACGAGAGTCCTGGATCTCTGTCGGTTCTGACGTCACGAGTGCAGCGTCGCTCTGACGTACGTAGATCGTCGTGTTACGAGGACGATGTTCCTGGTGCTGCTGGCATTCTTCTCCTTCAGTCTGCCAGGGGTTCTACACGTCATCCTGACCTCCGTCATATTGGAAGACTCACAAGCGCCTTCGGCGCTGGGATAGTGTAAACAGCCCACATAGTGTAAACGGCCCTCAAATACAGGACTTCAAACTTAAAACATCAAATTATCTGCCCCAACTTTAAATCTCCCTCTCTCTCTCTCTCTCTCTCTCTCTCTCTCTCTCTCTCTCTCTCTCTCTCTCTCTCTCTCTCTCTCTCTGTCTCTCTCTCTGTCTCTCTCTCTCTCCCTCTTAATCCTTCAGCCATGGGGTCATTTTTGTGTGCCCCCTCCTGAAATTCAACATGCCGACCTCCAATTACATGCAGTTTCAAAATTTGTGACACTTCAATCTATCTTGATGGGATCATATTTTTTGGCGTAAAAGTACACCCATGTTCAAAATTTGCATCATGTGCCCCCCCCCCCCCACAACTTCCTGCCTCTCACTCTGACACCCTCCCCCTGCCCCGTGTCTGACTATTACACCTTCCGCAGACCCTGAGTCTCACTCCGACACCCTCCCCCTCACCCAGCGTCTCACTTTTACACCTTCCGCACACCCTGAGTCTCCTTCTGACACCCTCCCCCCACCCAGTGTCTCACTTTTTCGCCTTCCGCAGACCCTGAGTCTCACTCCGACACCCTCCCCCACCCCGCATTTGAATTTTGCACCTTCAGCAGACCCTGCGTTTCACTCTGACACCCTACCCCCAGCCCGCGTCTCACTCAACCTCCCCCAAACCCACGTCTCACTTTTTTGCCTTCCGCAGACCCTGCATGTCACTTCGACACCCTCCCCCCCTACCCTTCGTCTTCATTTTGAAAATTACGGCCAACTTCTGGGATGCTCGACTTTCTGGATACTACAGCGCCAACTTCTGGAATATGACAGCGCCACGCATGGCCAAAGCACTGCAACTCGCTGGGCTAACTCCAGCTTTTGCTGTTTTCAATACAACACTTCCAGTCACAGGATTACTTTCGCTGGTTGCTGTTAGAGTGAGTGTGAGTGGCCAGCCCAACTAGTGGAACAGCCAACGTCGAAGCCGACGACTTCTGGGGTAGCCATTTCGGTAAAGTTAGTGGAACCATCAGCGTACCACACGTTACCCTGCTCACCAACTTCTTCAGAATACAACTGTTCATCTACACCTCCAAGATTTCCACAGTCTTCAAGGTGTTGCTTATCCCCTCCTCTGCCTTCCTCTAAATTGTTTTCTTCTTCTTATCTATGCCTGCAATACATTATCTCCCACCTCCTATGTTCACACTAAGGTCCTTTTCAGTAGGTGTTAAAATCTACACCATTATGAGTTATATTGTCAAGGCTTACACCTTTATGAGTCATATGTTTTAGTTTCAAGCATACGCCACTTTGGGTCAGTTTGTCAGGTTCATGACCACACATCCGGGTAAAAGAATTCAAGTCCCCACCTCCGGGATACCTATATCAATATTGCACCTCCAGCTTATATGATTTTGTACTGGGTGTGTGTTTTGTTGCTATCTCTTTGTTGACACCGAGAAGGTATAATTTGTCTATTATAAGTAATAATATTATTGGGGATTATTTTAACTTACTTGAGTATCGTTCTTCTCTCGGATTATCTTTCATTCACATAATGGTCACTGTGGAAAACTGAAAAAAAGAAACTTAGTAATGCAGCGGTACAGGTGTGCACTGTCCCAGCAGTATAGAGGTTTCACCTAGTATACCTACTTACCTGACAACACCATATACCATACACAATCACCCTGTGACTATGCATTCAGGTAAATAGAACTTGGGCTGAAGACCTATGTGAGAATACATGTATTAGGAGATTGTCTAACACAAAAGAACAACAGTCCAGCTAGCTCATGCAGTAGAGGGTTGCACTCCCAATATCAGGGAAGTGGGTCCAAGTCACCATAGGCCTACCAGGTCAATATTATTATTTTTGTAAGAAATGTATAGATCTATTAAGACATAACCAAATACATCACCTCTGCTTTGAATATCTTAGTTTCTATGAGCAGTTTTCATAGTTATACATACTTGGTAGAGCAGCAGAGCAAAACAAAATAAAAACTTAAAAATTGGCAGCACAAACAAACCCTTTTGGTTGAATGAAAAAAAAACCAGCAACAGTTGAGACTAGAACTGAGTCACCCTGGATTATGAGTCCAGTGTTCTAACCACTATCCTATTCTGGATAGTTAGCATACAGGATGTAAATTCCCCACCTCATTACCAACACAGTCCTTACCCACACCTGGTTCCTCAGAACCACAGACCCCTCTAGAGTTTCACCCATACCAACAGGGACTACTTTCCTGTCCCTTCCCATCAGATGTAGGGCAGAAGACCAGAGTCTAGGACGCTAGTACTTAACTCTGGGACCAGTTTGGGCTTGGGCGCAGACATTTAAAAATCATGCCTCTGCAGTGATACACCAGGTGGACACGGGTCTATCAGGATAATAGGCAGGTTTAGCAACCACTACGTAGGCAATTTAACGTAGTATGCAGCATACTTACAGCACTGCTACGTCTATGTAAAACCAGATTTCAGTGACATACGTCGTCGTTGCTAAACCTCCCTAATAAATGCGTATGTGCTTGCAATCATTGGTACCTCTCAGGTGCACACCACTCTGTAAGGTGGTATAAGGGTGAGGAGAGGACAGAGGGGGCATGCAGAAGCAATCCTAGCTTAGCCCTGATGTCATGAGCAGCCAAAATGAGGCCAGACTCCTGACCGCCAGCAGTGGCACTGGGGTCGACGGCAATCCTCAGTATGCACTTGGAGACCTAACATCATGGCCTAGTCATGGTCCTTGGGGCCTACACACAGGAATGATATCACATAATCACCGCTTATTAATTTGTCAGTTGGCCTGTAACAAACGAACCTTCCTGAAAAGCTTGTCAGCAAAGAAAGATATCTTAATGATAAATTCAATTCTAAAGGGCATTTTATTTTTACCATTTGGTGATGCGAGATAAGGTGTTGGGGGAGGGGATTTCTTAAATGGGAAATCTCTTACCAACCACTAAAAGGAACTTAGCAGGAGGCTGCATATCTTGTGTTATCTAGAAGGATATTCTTTGATGTATTCTCAATGGTAAACGTTCCACAAAATATCGTTTCTTTTCAGTATGTATATATCTATAGGCCAATGTACAATACCAAGGTCAGAAATAGGTATACGAATCAAGACTATCAGATTCTACAGTTTTTTGGGTTTTTTTACATTACATTCAATTATTCGTCGCTTTATGGGGCTCTGTAGATGCTTTGCAAAGGTGATGGGTGAATAGTCAACAATAGATACAGTATACAGTAGGCTATGAGCATTTCCTCATTTCTCTACATTATAGTTGCAGAAACTTTGGTCAGGTGAACAAAGTCTAAAGGTTAACTTTGGAAAGAATAGAAACACGAAACCATCACTAACAAGACCAGAACTGAAGTGATGACCATCGATCAGTCCAACAATTTGGGCAACAAGTTGTGAGGGAAAACAGGTTATACTTTTGAACAAGTGAAACAATTA
Organism: Acholoe squamosa; assembly: GCA_949317995.1. Lineage (NCBI taxonomy): Eukaryota > Metazoa > Annelida > Polychaeta > Phyllodocida > Polynoidae > Acholoe > Acholoe squamosa. Next base: position 37,096,465 of record OX439040.1, on the reverse strand, counting down.
ATATTCTTGATGGATAGTTATCCCTTTTACTCGATTTTTTTAAAATAATTAATTCTCGAAACATGTTCAGAACCATCTATTGAATATGAAGCAGTGAAAGAATGGTTCTTTCATAAAATTTACTACCATATTCTTTACATCAACAGAGCTTATCATGAGGACTGAACTTATATTCATGAGCATGTGCTCAAACTTTTCATGCTGTCACTCTGTCACCTTTTAGAACTTTCATGTCCTGGGAACTTTTGAAATTGTGTGAGTCTGTCCATTCTTAAAATCCCTGTGTCACCAACATAGACGTTTCAGATCCCTATGTTAGCACCCAGTCTGTCACCTTTACACAAGTATAAACATATGTATACATTCATATACAACCGGGGGATAGTCAGGACTGCTGGAAATAGACTTTTAAAGTTAAATAATACACTTAACTTATATCAAAGCCAGTTTTGGTCTCATCATTTAGCACATCCACTAATAGCCATGTATATAAAGGCTGCAATCTTTGTTTGTTTAATAGGTACCTGAGAGAATTAAGACCATCATGTCGGGTGTCTCTATCATGATACAACTTGTTCACCATCCCCCAGCAAAGTCTCTGAACATTGCCTGGGTCTCTTGTATGAACTATAGCAGTGTAACCCCCACAACACACGGATCCCGCACTATTCATTGTTTGTGCTCTAGTAGCCTTGCAGACATATCATCATCTTTACTGCCCCATCCGATGAACCCGTTTGAGAAGCCGTTAATCTTCTCAAAAGGGTCTAAAGGCAGTTACAGCTCCAAAAATCCTGCTATAGATAACACGGTATTTGTGGCGGCTGTGGTAGGCACCCAAGTGCAGAGGCCACTGTTGGCAATTGTAAAAATGGCGGCCATCTTCAGGTATGAGGTCAACATCATGAAATATAACACAGTCTGGATTTAGCACTTCTCGAGCATAAGCCAAAGCTATATTCATTAAAGATGCCTTATTGAATGTCTAAGGATAATTCAGTTCCACTACGACGATCCCGGAAGGGCAAAATCACCACAACCCGGGCCCTGGGGGTGCAGGACCAGGGAGCCCAATGTCCTCCAGGCTCCACCTCTGGGTTATCCACCAGTGTTATGTTCAAGGGTGCAAAGTCCAAACTGATGTTCTTGAAACCAACCAAGGTGTCAGGTACACAGTCACATAGAGGTTTGGCATGTTTTGGCAAAGTCCTATTTTCCCATTCCTTTTCACATTGTTCTTTGTATGCAGTCAGATATTTTTCAATCTCTGTTTTTGCCTTCAGTTTCTGTGTCAAAAGCTCAGCAGTGGTATTCCTCGTATCTCCTTTTTGACTTTACCTTTCTTAATTAGGCCTACAACTGTCTTCTTTCCCCCTGAATTTGGATCAGGAGGTCGTTACACAATACATGAGAATAGACCTATTCTCGTTGTTGCTGGTCAAAAGTGTTACACAAATGAATTCGCGTTGTGATTTTTGGGGTCAATTTTCACAAAGAGAAAAAAAGTGTTACACAAATAAAAAAGGGTTAATGAAAAATCGTTGTGTATCATTTTCCAAGTCATCAACGAGAAAAAAAAGGCAGTAAGTCAAGAGCTACTGCCTTTTGTGATTTTAGCATTGATTCCTATGGGGACCATCGTTATGAAATATTTAGGGGAGGTAATAACTCCCCCTCTTTAACATAGAACTCAATAAACCAATAACTAGAATCCTTGATGGCAGGTTCTGAAATTAATAGATGAGTTCGAAATAAAAATGAGATGAAGTCAAGAAACTAATTGGTTAGGTGGGGAATAATGAGATAAAGTCAGGAAATCAATAGGTGAGGTGTTAAATAATCAGATGAAGTCTGGAAATTAATGGAAAGTTATAGGTGTGGTTTGTTGGGTTCTATGTCAAAGAGGGGGAGTCGCCATAGGCTTCAATGCTATTGTAGGTTTTGATGTTGTGGGGGGGGATGTCATTCCAGACCTCACCCATCAATTATCTGACTTCATCAGATAATTTCCAACTTGTTTTGATTGTTTAATCTGAAATTTTATGTCCATTCTGGTTATTATTATTATTTTCCACGCATCAGGTCTATGAGAACCTATTAGGATATGTAGTTGCTCAAAGAGGTCGTTGTAGTCTCCAGTATCAATGTGGAGCCACCTAGTGGAAATTGTGGGAACTACAGAAAACCTCCAACTCGCGATTTTGGGGCTGATTTCCTAGATAAATCCAGCAGATACCACTTGTTTAGCATCGGGAATAGGTAGATAACATGTAGATTTATCTATGTGAATTTTTACAGCTTGTAAATCGGACTATAAATGTGGATTTTAGACAGAAATCTTTGGAGATATTTTTGAACAGGAAGTGGCCAAAATTCTCGTTGTTGCTGAAGTAGGTCAAGTTACACTGGTTCCCTGTGCAACAATGAGAAAGCAACAACGATTCTCGTTGTGAAAAGGCAGAAACAATTGTGTAACAGGGGTAAAAAATACTCTTTGTTAATCTCGTTCTTTTCAAGACATTTTCAACAACAATGGTTAGCTGATTGTGTAACGACCTCCAGGAATGTGATTTTTGACTACTGCACCTTTTGGCAAAATTTAGTCCTTCTTGATTTTAGATATTGACTTCTTTGGCTCTGTTATGTTGATAGAAAGTGTAGGGGTATGGTATTTTACACTTTAACGTTCATGCACCCGTGAGACTCAGACCTAGGTCCTTCGGGTGTGGTGGGGGAATCCGGATGGCAGGTGGCAGCACCTGCCTCTGGGTTCGTATCCACTACACCAGGGGGCCTACCACTCGTCCGCCACACGTCACGTGGCCGGTCTGAGTTTCGCGGGCTTTTCCCCTATATAAGGCTGGTCCTAGCCCTAGGTTCCTCAGTAGTGGTTTACCCACTGCTCAACCAGGTTGTTACCCGAAAGGGTAACCGAATGCACTAGCAGCATGTAGTCCTCTGAGGCTGTGATCGTATGTAACGCAAGCTATGAAATAAAAGCTCGGTTGCCTACCCGGAAACTTTTCTCTCTCTTCGTTATGATTTAATCTAACTTAACGAGACGAACCACTACACTGGTGCCGTGACCAGTTGGTCTTCGGGTAAGCGCAGTCAGAAATGACTGAGCTGAGCCCAGTTAGGGGAAATGGCCCAAATCGCGAGCTAGACTCCCCGATGGAGGATGGTGAAATCAAGTCACCACCCCAAGGTACGGAGTGGAGGGATCCACTAGAACACTACCCTGATGGGTTAGAAGATGTAAGAAGAAACTTACATCATGAACTGGATGAATTTAGAGACTCCTTATTCATGCCAGGAGGTACTTCGAAACCTGCACCAATGCATAAAAGTACTGCTCAATTTGGTAAATTACCATTTGAGGTACCAAAGCCTAGTGCAGGTATGTTTGAAACTCCATACAGTTCTCGAATTAAACACCAAAAATGTGGATTCGAAAAGAACAAAATGGACGAGCTTGAAGACATGAGAGCTGAATACGAGAAGATCCAGAAGGATCTTATTACACTGACCGGAACCCGAGACAAGATTCTGACTGAAAACAAACAGTTGATATCGGAACGTCTCGATTACGACCAGAGTTGTAGACGCCAACAACAATTGTTGTTGGATCAGATGGAGAAAGAAAAGCAAGATTTTCAACTCCAGCACGAACAGTATCGTGATGCACTATATACGGCGGATCTGGAATACAGAGCCTCGTATGATGAGTTGAATAGAACTAAACAAGAGTTAAATTCAACTCAATCGGCCTACGGCAAGTATCAAGAAGAGCTGAAGAAAATAGAATCAGCCTTCAAAGATGCTCGGGAAACGTACCAAAAACAGACCGATGAGCATGAAAAACTCAAAGATCAATTGATACGCGAATCCACAGATTTGGCTGTTAAACAGACTAAAATGATGGATGATTATTCCGAACTGGAGGCTAAAGCTATCCAGATGTCAAAGTATCTAGAAGATACTGGTCGTGCAGTAGGCACTCTTGAATCAGACTTCACCGTTTCAGGAATTGCCCTAAACACGACAAGTAACCAGATGTTCTCTTTGAGGGGCAATGACGGGGTAACAGAGACAACTGTACCTCGTTATGAAGGAGTAAAGAGTCATCAGGTTAGATTTACAGATAATACCTCTATACCTCTTGGTCTAGGTACGGGAAATAAAGGGGATAATTCTGCGAGTGGAGCTAAACAAAGCCGCTCGGCAGGAAGCTCCACCTTTGACGGCGGATGGCCACAACAGTCACCTTTAGGGGGACCAAATGGCCCGTATGCCCAGTATGGATGGAATCAGTCCCAAACAGGAACGAATCCGTCCAATGGTAACACCCGGAACACGTCCGGAGGAACAACCGGACGAGCATCCGGAGGTTCCAGTACAGCTGGGGGGCAATCCGGATGTGATCAAGGATCCGGACCCTCAAGCGATCGTTCCAGGAGCAGACCCTCTGCCAGTGGGACTGGTTTCAATAATGGAAATCAGTCGTATGGAACAGGAGGAAACACTAATCCCAATAGTGGTTTCTTTAGCTTTGGTGGAAATACACAACCCACCAATGGTCCAGGGCCGGCTCCCCAAACCAGTGGATACACCTTTTCACAGGTGCCTCCATACGGAGCAGGGGGATCAGGAGGTGGAGGAGGACCACCATCCGGAGGCTTTGGAAGTACTTATGGTACGAATCCTCCAAGGAAAAAGAGACTCAGTCGCCGAGTATCTCTTTCTCCAGGGTTACAAGCGCTGCATGATTCTAATGCAGCGATTGCTAACTTAGGTGTTGATTGTTACAATCAAGGTCTGGACGATACGGAGATCATGGAATGGAGTAAGGGTTTAACCCTTACTGGATCCACGAATCCGGCTCGTAGAGTAGCTAAGATACCTACCCCCTTTAATGCCAAGAACACTTGGAAGGAGGAGTATCAAGGCTGCGCAGATGTCTTTAACTGCAATGGATGGGGTAAAGCGGAAGCTCTGCCTTATTTAGTATGCTGGTTAAAGGAAGGCGACGGAAAAGGAGCCGTGGAACAATGGAAAGATTCTCAAATAACAGGACTCTCAGCCCATATGAAGTATGATGAACTCATAGAGATTGCTTCATATTTATATGGGAATATAGTTGGAGAAGACCCTTGGCTGACGTTCACTAAAAGAACACAGAAGCCCAAGGAGTCTGCCAAAGTGTTCGGCTTAGAATGTCAACGACTGTTGCATAAAGCCAGACCTCAATGGAGACTAGATGATGAATGCTTCCTAGATGAGATGTTTAAACAATTCATTGAAGGATTGCGGAATCAAGAACACAGGACAGTAGCCTGTGAAGCTTGGAAGAATGATGCCTCTTTGACAGATTTGTTCCAGTCCCTAGATCATTATGATCGAAAGGCCCGTATCTTTGCCGGGAAGGTACCCCAACGGATGTCAGCAATGATAATCCCGGAGGGAATACCCGAAACCGATTCATCCGAATCAGGGGAACCTGACGAAGATGAAAACGTTGGGGCCATTGGCCAAGGGAACCCCCGGTACAACCGGAACTGGGGAAAGAAACCGGGTTACGTCAAGGAGAAAGTGATCACTTCTAAACCTCCTGTGACTCAACCCGATACCAAACCCACGACGGGTCCTTCTTTATCAGAGGACCTGGTTAACAATTTGGTAAAGAAGATTACTGAAAATCTTAGGAGGCCTAAGCCTGATAGGAGTGTTGTGACATGCTTCCGATGTCAGGAAACTGGGCATTATGCTGCCGAGTGTGAGGCAGATAAGCCAGTTTATAGAAACACTCGTTACCGGAGCAATCCGGGTAAGGAGGACTCAGTGAAGAAGGAAAACTGAGAGGGGGTGTCCACAATGGCAACCGGATTACCCCCAGAGTGAGTGATTGCCATGACTGCCAGCCTATCGCAGCTTGCGGTACTGGCAAGAATCCTCTAGCGATTTCGCCCAGCAGTGAAGCTAAGGAGCCTGATCAGTTCCCTACTCATGAGGCTGGGGAGACTGATAGTACACCAGGTGTCAAGAACCGGCAGAAGAACACAGAGGGGAAACCCGATATCAGTCCAGAGGGAGCAGCCAATGAGTTGGCCAGGGTGGGGTGTGCCCAGTTCCCCCCGGGTCATCCTTGTCTCGAATTCTTAAAGGGATGTGGATTTGACCTCGGCGCTAAGACGGAACTTGCTAAGTATGCAAGTAGTCCTACCTACTTGAAAGGTAGGAGGTGGTACGCAGTTGTATCTGTGAGTGGTAGATCCGCTGAGTTTCTTGTCGATACGGGTGCTAGCCACTCCTGTATTGCCAAGAGATTCTACGATCTTTTGCCTACGAATCATGAAACTTTCACAACGGAAGGAAATGCTCGTACGGCCGACGGTAGCATGATACAAACGTTCGGTAGAACATGTATGAGGTTCAGTCTACAGGAAGATAAGGACTTCATCCTTACCCCTACTGTGGCGAACATCGCGGATGATGGTATACTCGGTCTGGATTTTGCTGCATTATATGGAGCAAGGTTAGATTCCCAGAGGGGAATATTGGAAGTGAGAGACCCGTACCATCTCGAAGTACAATGTGTACTTAGGCAAGTAAGCAGTGTAGCCAGTGTAGCCCAGACTGTTAAGATACCACCAGGCACCGCCTGTGATGTCTTATGTCGAGCGGACAGACAGTTTTCAGGAAAAACTGGAGTTGTAGAGCCAGACATGGCCATGTTGTCAAGTATCGGATTGGAATCCGCTGATGTTCTAGTAGCTAATGCTGCTTGGACGGTGGTTCCTATATCCAATACCGGTAACAAGACTGTCTATGTACAGAAGGATACGATCCTTGGATCGGTTGTCTTATCCGAATTGATAGAAGACTGTAAACATGTTTCGGCACCCGGAGCCCCTATCCCACCCGAAAGGAGCCCGGAACTAGACACTCTAGTAGCCGAAAGCCATGTAGAAAGTGATGAACAACGTGAAGCTCTAACTGACTTGTTGTACAAGTACCGTAAAGCTTTTGCAGCACCGAGTGAACAATTGGGGCGTACCGATAAAGTACTGCATACGATTGACACTGGTGAGAATGAACCTTTTAAGATTCCTTATAGAAGACTCCCACTAGCCAAAAAAAGGGTAGCTGAGGAGGAGATAGCTAAAATGCTTGAACAGGATGTAATAATTCCATCAACCAGTCCTTGGTCTAGCCCTGTGTGCATGGTGACCAAGAAAGATGGTAGCATCCGTTTCTGCATAGATTACCGGAAATTGAATGGTATGACCAAGAAGAATTCATATCCCTTACCACGGATCGATGAGACTATAGACTCCCTTGGAGGTAAGCAATGGTATTGCTCTCTAGACTTACAATCCGGGTACTGGCAAGTGGGTATGCATCCGAAAGATATGGAGAAGACGGCCTTTTCCAGTCATATTGGATTATTCCAGTATAATGTGATGCCGTTTGGATTGTGCAATGCACCGGCGACATTTGAAGCCATGATGGAAACTTTATTAAGTGACCTTTTATGGAAGAAATGTCTCGTCTATCTAGACGATGTGATTGTCTTTGGAAAGACATACGAAGAATGCTTGGAAAATTTAGGTATGGTCCTGGAAAGGATCATAACTAATGGTTTGAAGCTGAAACCCAAGAAGTGCGATCTTTTCAAAAGATCTATTAATTACTTGGGGCGAATAATCTCGAATGAAGGGATTAAAGCCGATCCGGAGAAACTGGATGCCGTGTCAAATTGGCAAGCACCCACGAATGCGAAAGAAGTTAGGTCCTTCCTCGGATTCTGTTCCTACTACCGGGACTTTATCCCAGGATATTCAAGGGTTGCCTTTCCTATCCAGAGTTTGTCCCACTGGACACCCGGGATCAGAAAGGAACGATTCCCTTGGGGACCCGAGCAAGACGAGGCCTTTATGAAAATAAAGGATTTGTTTGCTATCACACCTGTGTTGAGATACCCCACGGAGAATGATCATTTCATTCTAGATACTGATGCTAGTAATGAAAGCATAGGAGCCGCCCTTTCTCAGGTCCAGGATGGGGTCGAAGTTCCTATAGCCTTCGCTAGTAACACGTTGAGTAAATCTCAAAGAAACTATTGTACCACTAAACGTGAGTTGTTGGCTGTGGTGGTCTATACGAAGAAGTTCAAGCACTTTTTGTGGGGGAGTGATTTCACTCTACGGACTGATCACTCTTCCCTCAGATGGTTATTGAACTTCAAAGATGCAGAGGGGATGATAGGTCGCTGGTTAGCGCACCTATCCGAATTCGGTCTAAATCACAGCCAGATTGAACACCGAGCCGGGGCAAAGCATTTGAATGCAGATGCTTTGTCTAGAATCCCAGTGAGGAAATGTGCAAATGCTGAGTGCACTGATTGTGGAGCACACAATGCTGTGTTGGCAGGGGTTCGAGTTCCATTCGAAACCCATCCGGAACATGTCTTGAATTGGTCCTTGGAGACCATCAGGCAGTTCCAGAAGTCTGATGCAGTCACATCACGTTTGATTAAATTCCTTAATCAGGGTATCTGTCCCCCAAGACCCGTAGTGTCATTGGAGAACAGAGAGATGAGACGATTCTTAGCTCAATGGGCCGAGCTAAAAGTCCGGGATGGTATTCTGTTTCGATGGAAGAACCATTCTAATAGGAACAAAACCTTGCAAGTTGTCATACCTAGTGCTATGCGACGAGATATTATGTATTTCTGTCATGGACATAGAACTAGTGGGCACTTTGGAAAGAAACGGTCTCTAGAACGTCTGACCAGACGATACTATTGGCCCGGCATGAGTACAGATCTCACCCGATGGGTGGAGACCTGTCCCGAGTGCTGTAAGAACAAACCAGGACCCGGGTTAGGCAAGCTGCCATTATCCCAGGAACTGTTTGGTGTAAGGTTTGCTAGAATAGCTGTTGACATTATTAGTGGGATTCCCCCCACTCCTAGTGGCAACACGTGTATGATGGTCGTGTCTGATTATTATACCAAGTACACCCGAGTGTTCCCTTTACCGGATCATAAGGCTGTTACTTGTGCTATGGCCTTTGTAAAAGGGTGGGTGCTGCACCTAGGTGTCCCACTCATGTTACATAGTGACCAAGGCAGAGAATTTGAGTCTAGTCTGTGGCAGGAGATGTGTAATTGTCTGGCGATCTGCAAGACAAGAACTAATCCCTATAGACCACAGAGCGATGGACAAGTAGAGAGATTCAATAGGACTTTGATCCAAGTATTGAAGTCTCTGGTAAATGAGCAGATGGATGATTGGGATGAACAATGTGAATTCGTGGTACATGCCTATAATGGCACTGTGCATTCGAGCACAAACTGTTCTCCTAATCTCCTCGTTTTTGGAGAGGATTTGATTATGCCAGCCGATTTGGTGTTCGGCGTAATAAGAATGAATCCGGAAGCCCCTTGCCAGGTGATGTTTGTAGAATCCCTACGGGATAATTTCAAACAAGCCTATGAGAGGGTTAGAGACGAGTTGCAGAAAACTGCGCGTTGGCAGAAAGTTGGCTATGACACAGGTCTAAAAGCTAGATTTTTTAATCTAGGGGATAGAGTACTGCGTCTACACCAACCTCTAGCTAACCTGAAATTAGCCAGTAATTGGGATGGACCTTTCACTATAACTCAGGTTATTAGTGATTGCACAGTGATTATTAAATCACAGCTTGGTAAATGTTACAAGTCAAATGTAGCGAGACTACGCCCATGGAGGGGGAGGGATACCTCCACCGAAATGTACGGCGATGGTCTATTGGAAGTAATGGAACAGAGTCGTGTTAAGCAACTCGAAGTGGTACCGACCCGAAAGCGAGGACCCGGGCGGCCACGGAAGGTTGCAGACCCGAAGAGGGTGGTGCCCCCTGTCGTAACATCCGGAAAGCAGGGGAAGATACAAAAAGTCTCGGCAGGCGCAGGTAAAAATAAGAGGAAAGGTCCTTCTAAGGCTAAGAAGACCTTGGAAAAGGCTCTTATGGATACCAGGTCAATAAAAGAGGCCTCAAAACCTCTTAGACGCAGTCCAAGGTTGCTACAGACTGCCGTAACCTAGCCTGTTAACACAACGAGTGTGTTGTCCTGTACTGTGTACTGTTATATGTTGTAACCTAGTTCAATGTATATTTGAGCCGGTCAAGAGTCTCTGGAAAAGGTCCTATGACAATGAACCCATGGTTTTGGACGGATAATCCGGTGGATATGCTTATGCTATCCATAAACTCCAGAATACCTAGCGAATTGTCATAGTCGAACCCTGAGTACGGACGGACGACCGATCGGGTATTGTATTGTTTTTATGTAAGGGCGCGTGACCTAATTAAGGGCACGCGGGAAAGTTGTTGACCCATTTTCGAATGGTCACGTGAGGCGCCGGTTTGATCATGCGCAGCGATTCAAGTTCGAGTATCCCGCCATATTGTCTTATTCCTGCGAAGGAAGAAGACGTGGCCGAGGGTGGTCTTGCTCTTGTTGGAGTCTGATAGCCCGTGACAGCCATATTCCGAGGTGTGCCCTCGTTAAAAGGCACCCGCCTTTCACTGGGTAAGCAGTACTCACTGCTTATCCGGTGGATTGGGATATTTTATCCCCGAACAGCCACTTCTGTCGATGGCAGAAGAGGCCGTCCGTCTTGGCGGCGGTGCCGGTGCCAGCACCCCGCCAGAGTATGGAAGTGGTTCTCCCAAGAGTCCCACTTATACATACGACGATCAGCAATACGATGCTGATTGTGATCAAATGGATCAACAAATGAATGTTGATCAGTACTTCTCTGGAGTAGACGATAGCGACGTAGAATCGTTCTACGACGCATCCGACAACTCCAGACAAGTTAGTCCTGAACGCCGAGGCGTTCAACAACAAATTGATGTAGGTGAGCCTTATGTAGCCCCTCCATCCGAAGGTTTGAGTGGAGAACCGGCAGGAGCCCAGTCTCTTGACAGGGCTCTGATGCCACCTCCCCCTCAACTGCCGCCCCGTCTTGGTGGGAGTACCTCATTCGGTGCTTTGGGACCTGCTTCTCCGGTTGACAGGCCAATGCACCTAGAGCTGCCCTTCCCAGACAGTCCCGAATGGCATGATGTAGCCGGTCCATATGACGGACGGATGTTAGCAATTTCCGAGGAAATGCTGATACCCACCTGTTATGGGACGCCCAGAGAGGTTGACGAGCGTGTTGTCAACGCAATCTGGGAATGTGCTCATCCGCAGTGGGCTAATACCTTTCCGGAGTCCTGGTTGATGGATTACCATCAGATGGCCAAAGGATTGGTAGTCCACTTATGGTTTCGTAAAGCCGTCTGGGACGCAGAAATGGCTTTCCGAAGGAATACCTCTTATAGGCCTTCCTATGTGTCTGACAAAACGGGTTACACCGGTGTCAAGGCAGATGAGGTCTCTAGATACATAGACAGAGACCAGATCCTACTGTTAAGCACAGCGGATGAGTATGAAGCAGCAGGTAACGCTGTTGTGGATTACTGTCCAGGGGTCCCTATTACGTCTCAAACCATTGAGGCAGAAGAGGCCCGTATTGGTGTGTCTCCACTAGACAGACTCGGGGTAATACAAGACCTCGTAGTACGTCTATTGGAGAGACAGTATGCACTGGCGCATCCGGAGTTAGTACCCGGACCCGCACCCGTGCAAGTAACAGCCAAGATGGCCGATCGGATGGACCGTCTCATGTCTCCTGCTGAAGCTCCTACCTTGGGAGGCGCAGCAGTAGTACCTGAGAAGGCCCTACCTGATGCAGATGTTTCCCTTAAAACTGCTCAGTCTACCCCTACGAAGACTGAGCAAGTAAAGGAGAAAGCAGCTGGTGGAAAGGGTAAAACAACCCCCACCAAAGGTAAGGGTAAAGGGAAGCGGTCAGGAACCGAACCCTCTACCAGCACGAGTGTGGACGACAGTACCCGAACCCGTCGGGTGTCTCCACGCTCGGCCAATAAGAAGGGCGCTAAGGCTTCGGATGTCTCCGGCAATGAGACGGACGCATCCGAGCCTGGCACTTCTACTAACGGCAGATCCCGCAGGAGGAATAAGAAGAAGGTTGACCAACGCAAACCTGAACCTATCGAGGTAGACGTTCAAGCTGATAATACAGAAGCTGAACCGGCTGTCCCAACCGTAAAAGTTGAGCTCGGTGTGCCAATCGTCAAGCTACACGACGTAATGGCCGATTTGAGTGGAGACGCTCAAGATGCTGCAGCCCAGGTCCTCGCGGGTCAACAACCCGTTGTGCAACCTGTGGATGTACCATCCGACCCAGAGGGAGAGGAGCCGGTTGACCCAGTTGTGGATGTCACTCCGACTGACGAGCAAGAGGCTGCTATCTGGGCTAACGCCAATAGCAACTTTGCCGACTTCATTCCTCTACACAGGGGACACCTGAAGGGGAGTAAATCCGTATGGAGACTGCCCCCTCGGATCACCTGTGAGGGGCAGGAAGATATGGAGGAGTGGCTTCGCAAGAAGCTCTCTGATAGAAAGCCGGCCAATATGTACTGGATCTATTGGGAATTCGTTAAGAATTCGCCCAATGGTCTGTACAATTATGACCAGAAGGGCAAGCTCAAGTTTGCTCTAGATGAGTACTACGGGGAGGATCGTAAGGATTGTCCCTTCCAACGTTGTACTCAAAGTGAGGGTGAGGTTGAATTCTTCATCGAGAAAGACGCGTTCCTTCGTCATCTCGTGGAGGTTCATATGCACCAGAGGCCGGAATATGTCTGCGACCGAGAGGTTGGCAAGAAATGTGCTAAATGCACAGGATGTGTCACCCCCCGACGCGGAGACATGGTCCGGCACTATGTGACTTCGCATGGAGAGGGCCTGGAGGCAGCCATAGATCGGGTGATGAAAATTCACTCCGAACTCTATGGCAACCTTAGGGGCCTCAATGCAGAGAAGTTGGCTTCCCTCACACCGAGTACGAAGCAGTTTGCGCCTACGGTTCCTGGTACTAACCAGAAACTAAAGGCTCGGTTTGCCCAGACTCCCGGGTCCGGCAAACTAGAGTACGCTCAGGAGGAGTACGATCTGTTGAACGAATGGAGAAGCAACAAGGCCCGCCGTCGTGGTGGGGCTTATGTAACTCCATCCGGAGAACAGGTCCGAAGCCACAGGGATTACCGCCAGGGACCCTCTGCAGCAGATAGGAAGAGACAGGCGTCTGAATCTCCAAGCCGAGCCAGGTCACCACTGGAGGCGCTGGAGAGACAGACAAATGGGGGAAGGAAGAAGCCACATCTTCCATCTCCTACTGGAACTCCTTCCCATTATGGGCGAGCACCAACTCCACGAGGTGCACAGAACCCGACATTCTTTGGTGTCAGTGGACCGAGTGGCCAGTCCGCCCGGAAACACGCGCCTTTGAATGTCAAAGACCCGAAGCAGTACCCTGCTATGGGCCCACCCGGACCAGAGATGCAAATCTTTGATCAGTACGGGAGGGTCAAGCAGGAACTGCCGACAGTAGGAGGTCAAGCTCCCCGACCTACAATGAGTGCTGTGGTGAGACAACGTCCACCCGCACCATTGTTGACGGCCAAAGACCTTAGAAGGGAATTGTCACGGTTGCCCCTGGTTCAGGGATTACCAACTCAAGGCCCTTCTTCGACCACTGCTAGTGCGGTTACTACTGCGGTTGCTTCTTCGCACACGCAGGTAGCTGTCACTGCGAGTGGGTCTGGAGCACAGCCGAAGCCTCAGGGTCAGGTACCCCCACCTGGTGCTGTGGTTCATCGGCCTAAGCTGATCCAGACAGTGGAGACCTTCTTCAAGAAGGAGGACAAATTGTCTTGCAATATCCAGAGCAAACAATTTGAGACGCTACAGCACCATCTGGAAAACCTCCACCTGGACATGTATCGTCGGACCGTGTCGAGCACTCTCCAGTGTATTGACGCGATCCAGAAGTCAGAGATCAACCGAATCTCGACTCAGATCAAAGCGGATGTTGCCAAAGATAAGCAGGAAGCTGCTAATCTGCGGCAGGAGGCCCTATCCGAGAAGGAAACAGCTTCTCAGATGCTCGACCTAGAACGAGCAACGAACATGAAGAACCAGCAAAAGTTCTTCAAGGTCTTCGGAGTTATCATGGATAACTGGGACGGTACACCTGGGCATGCTTTGAAGCTGTTCGAAGCACGCCAAAAGGTGAAACTTACACCTGCTGTCCCCGCATTGGCACCTACGGATGGAACTGGTGTGAACCCCCCTGTTCAGCCACTGGCTCAACAACCGGGTCCAAACCAGCCACCCGAGGAGAACATGGAACAGTAAAAAACTGTTGCATGAAGATCGGACATAATTGTGTGTCCCGGGGTTCTATTACCCATGCATTGTTGGATAAGAAACCGTTTTTTATCCAACCCGTATTGATTCGGGTACCAAACTGTACCCTAATCCGGAAACTGAAAACAGAAGGAGAAAACAAACAAGTCACTCTGGAGGAGGAGTACGAATGCTGTAAACACCATAATTGTACTGTGCCACAATGTAATGACTGTGCCTATTATAAAATCATGGACAATTTACACTAATATGGACTTTTGAACTACAAACCGGATTTACTACTACACCACTACTATTTGTGAGCTAGCACTACAGGCATCAGGGTTTAGCTACGCCCATAGAGTCCATCAACAGTCTACAACTGGATCTACTATTACCTCCAGTTAGCTAGCACTACAGGCATCAGGGTTTAGCTACGCCCATAGAGTCCATCAACAGTCTACAACTGGATCTACTATAACCTCCAGTTAGCTAGCACTACAGGCATCAGGGTTTAGCTACACCCACCAACAAGTTTTACTATAGCACTTCAGGCATCAGGGTTCAGCTCGCCCATACCAAGCCATCAGCAGCATCCGACTCCTGTTACATCCTCCAATCATGAAAACAAGTAACTTTGTTGATATTATTATATTGTATGTAAAATTGTATTTATAACTATATAATATCTTTTATAAAGATATATTATTATATAAGGGTACCTATAAATATACTGGATCTGCGAATCCTAAAAGTTATTTAAGGTAATCCTAGACCTATACTGTCTATATAGGTCATTCCTGGTCTCAATATATTAAGAGACTATAATTCTTCTGTAACTTGTAAATATAAAACACTAAGGTATAAACTGAGCTGCGTCTCAAAAGTATAAATATTTTTCTATAAAATAAGAGAAGGTCCAACGGATTTCTCTAAACTTATTATTGTAGTACTCAGGTTAATACCTAATTGTGTTCATATAGTATCAGATTAATTGTCCATATCTGATCATTAATATTTAATTCACTCTGTAAAGTAGACAGAGCTGTTAATTTAAAAAGTCGAAAATTTTTTTCCGGGTTCAATAACCATAATACGATCATTGTTAACAACCACCGGTCCTTTTCAGGACCCTACTGTTGTCAAAACGTTACTATAAATCTGTGATAATTGTATATTTATCATTTATGGTTGTTATAAGCTAGTGATGGAAATAACATGAACGACACTCGATGCTATTATTGTATAATTTTTCAGAAATAGGATAGTCTTATACTATAGCCTATTTCACATCGAGCAAGTGTAATTAATACCCCTTTTTAGTATTGTAAACAATCACTTACTAGGTTATTAATACACTGCGGTTTAATTACCCCCAAGTTATTGTCTAAGGGGGGCAGTGTAGGGGTATGGTATTTTACACTTTAACGTTCATGCACCCGTGAGACTCAGACCTAGGTCCTTCGGGTGTGGTGGGGGAATCCGGATGGCAGGTGGCAGCACCTGCCTCTGGGTTCGTATCCACTACACCAGGGGGCCTACCACTCGTCCGCCACACGTCACGTGGCCGGTCTGAGTTTCGCGGGCTTTTCCCCTATATAAGGCTGGTCCTAGCCCTAGGTTCCTCAGTAGTGGTTTACCCACTGCTCAACCAGGTTGTTACCCGAAAGGGTAACCGAATGCACTAGCAGCATGTAGTCCTCTGAGGCTGTGATCGTATGTAACGCAAGCTATGAAATAAAAGCTCGGTTGCCTACCCGGAAACTTTTCTCTCTCTTCGTTATGATTTAATCTAACTTAACGAGACGAACCACTACAGAAAGCATGAACTGTAGCCATTTATCATCTGCAAGGTTCTGTTTCCTCAAATCACTCAGAATGCCTTTCTTCACATCTGATATGCTATAGGTAGCCATAGATGGCATCAATATAAAAGTAAATACTGCAATGGATATCAATATAATGGCTGTGTACATACAGCCATAATGATGAATAAGTAGCGTTCAGGCGATGCCATCTTTCCACTTCCCCACATGTAAGGCCCTTAATTTTGGTCCAAGATGCTTCCTTCTTGAGATAAGGCTTTCTATATGTGGCAAATACAGCAGCAAGTTGGCTTCAAGGATGCGTATAGTCCCAAACTGCGTATATCATGCTCAAATAATATGTGTATTTTTTAGTGTTTGGATTGGCCTTATCCTGCATCAAACACTGTAGTGACACACCCGTGTAAGTAGCTTCTCCTGTTCCAGAGCTATATTGTATCCAGAATGCTAATCCCTTTATTAATGTAATTGAGTCCAGCGTGTCAATTCAATGAATACCATGTGGTGTATCCCAAGGTATATTATAATTGATAGCAAAGTAAATTGCAGCTTGGTGAAGCCTATTCTACCGAGTCACCCATTCCAACAAGTCTCTATCGAGTTTTCCCCAGAGGTATTCACCTTTGGACTTGCCTGTATGGGGTGGAAATATACTTTATCCACCTTTAGCTTCGGTCACAATTTTAAAAATGAGTCTTAAAGAAGGGAGGGAAAATTCCAATGGTGCAAAATTATGCTCAGCAGGTTAGATGATAGTCCTATCTAAGTAGAAAAAAAGTGAAATGATGAAGAAAGATTTCACAGGCTGGCTGTAAGGGGTGGTACTTTGGTCGCTTTAGCGTCGGTCACAATTTCGAGCAGAAATACCTTTAGGCCTATACTGCAGCAAGTCTGTCTGGGGACAAGTCTGTAAAGGATTGTAACATTGGAAAACCCATGGACATTTCCAAAATAATCAAGTTTTGGGCCCTGGAGGGTCAAATGTTTGGCGAATTTGTGCCACCCTGGCTTTGGAGGGGGCGGGGGGTCATCACAAAATGGCTGAAAGGGTTCCAAAAGCATTCTAAAAGATATTACAGACCCTAATCTAAACCTGTAGCCTGTTTTTACAGTGAATTTTCACTTTTCTCCACCAATCTTGACTGATTCTGGCATTTCAAGAAAAGTGTGACTGACGCTAAAATGCCCGGGGAGAAGGACCGGGACACCCTGTGTCACTCACCACAGGCAAGCC
This sequence comes from Acholoe squamosa, assembly GCA_949317995.1. Classification (NCBI taxonomy): domain Eukaryota; kingdom Metazoa; phylum Annelida; class Polychaeta; order Phyllodocida; family Polynoidae; genus Acholoe; species Acholoe squamosa. Next base: position 37,079,091 of record OX439040.1, on the reverse strand, counting down.
AATGCTTGTACCAGCTTGCAAACTTTACTACCCGGTCTTTTTTACCCCCTAGCATCCAAAATACATTGTTTAGGTACACAAAAAGCATTCCACTGACCCCCACACACTTCTACAACAACATTTCAGGAGAATTTAATCATATTGTACCTAGTAAGAACTTTTTTTTCATAATGCCGCATTTTAATAGCTTTGATATCAAATGAGATAGCGAACTATATGTATCATTATAGAGAAAAGCCGGAAGCTTATCTGATATTTCATAGGGACTTTCTGTGAGGATAACTGTGAGTGAAAATTGTCAAAGGGAAAGAATGTGAGCCAACAGTGCTGGATAACCCAACTGTGATGTTATTGGAGAAATAGGTAAATCTAATTATTTGATAAGCATACAATGCAGGTGTAAGCAATAGGGTTGAGTATTTTTAGCGGTTTAATTCTCTTCCAATTTCATCGGCTGTGTCATTTATTGCCAGCATGGGGGAGAGGGCTTTTCCAACACCCTCCCCTCTCTCTGGACCAGATACTTAGCAGGTAGTTTCTAGGGTTTGTCAGGAGGCAGGTCTCATATGGGGACAGGTTGTCATGGCGATCACTCCAATGACTTATTTCAATGTCCCTAATGACAGTGCAGGCCTCAAATTGTGGTTGCAGTGCTATAATTATTCAATTAAATCCTACAATATATGTATACATGATTACATTTAGGGAGGGATCTCTGACAACATTCACTTTGTAAAGATGTGTAATTATAAAAGGAGGCAATCAGCCTACCAGTCCATATAATATGTATTTTCTATGGGACAGAAAATGCCGAAGCAACCCTCCAGTCTCTACAGCAACCAAAAGAAATAGTTCTTGGGCCCATCCATTTCAGAAGACGTGCATTGGTGTTGATACATCGTAGTACCTCGTGTATGAGGCAAAACAATGCATGAGACGCAACCTTGGTTGAATAAATCAAAGACTAGGACCGAGAATATGGAAGAGATCAGTGAGCCTCAGCCTGCAGACGACAACTGTATTGTCTAATAACACCCTCACTATAATGATTGAAGAGTTAGGTAAGACACAATAAACGCTATTTTTTTTTTAAAAAAAAGAGGCAAATATTTCAAAAGCCTACATGTTAGAGATAGTTAAATGTATCACAGAAACCATTTTCTTTGAAAAATGTATTTTTCGGCTGTCTATAGTAAAAATTTCATCATGATAGCTATAGAATTCACTCCAAGGGAACACTACAAGCATGGGTATATGGTTAAAATCTGGAATGGATTTGCTGCGTTTTGAACCAAACTTTTAAATTATTGAATACATGTTAAGCCAGAGGCTCTACACTGACACATACAGAGCGGCAGGTAGGACATTGCCTTGTGGATTCCGAATTTTAATAAAAGAAAAAACAAAACAAACAAAAAAAAAACAGCTGTCCAAATGCCATCTGGTTTCTTATATGGCCTATCAGAGGATTTACCCGTCTAATGGAGGTGTTACCAGTCTAATCCTCTATCATTAAGATTATGAGACTTTTAACATTTTTGATCCAACAGTAAACAAATGACTGTGTGTAGAAAGTACCCATTTGAGAATAGAGCTGCCACCTTGGGTGGTTGATCTGTCCAAACAGCTAGAATTATAACTGTGTTTTTATGTCTGTCTAAACACCTATATATTCCTCTATAGATCTGTTTAAATTGTAAATATCTAGGCAGGTTTATTGTGACTGCTAATGCGTTTAGAATTTAATTGTGTTCAATGTATAAACTCAGGCTTACATGTTCTTGGTACTACCTTTGATGTCCCACAATTTGAAGAATTTTTGAAATATTTCAGTTATGACGATGTACAGGCAGAGGAATGGCTATCTTCAATATTTTACTCTTAAATCGACACCATAACTGTACATGGGAAATACCTGTATATTCTCGCTATGCCTATGATGAACCAGTAGTGCATTTGTAGATAGCATTGTCCCAGACAATGTTGTTTGTTATCGTTATTGGTTTAACCTCTTGATAACCATATTCCGCTTAACTTGTTCATAGTGTTGCAGTTTTGCCTTTAGTCACTATTCATATCGTCAAACAGTATATAACTTAGAGATCACTTTATCTATTAAGAGGATTATGTAGATAAAGGTTCTCGGCACTTCTAAGGGAGAAGAATAGATATTTACCCTTTCCGAATGGTGTTGCCTTTACTATTAAGGGGGGGGGGAGCAAAACTAAAGAAAATGTACATGAAAAGTTGATTAAGATGGGTGATACATAAAGAATTTCATCATTCGTATAAAAGATGAACAAGTTTTATACAGGTGACTGTCACACCCTTCTAAAAAAGAAAAGAAAATTACTATTTGAAACGATGTGCTGGCAATTCACTTCAGAAACCACAAATCTAATAGCCCTCTCTTATGTATCTCCAATACAGAAGAGTCTATTGTAAGGACTTCTTACACTTTACAGCAAACAAGCATAGGTAACACCAGTGGAAAGATGAGGTATGGAGCCCAGATAATGGGTCCGAGCGTGTCAATGTATAGCAGGGGTTCATGCAACAGGTCATGTTTATCTGCAAATATCTGACCTATACATCAGGTTCAACTACGGTTATTTGCTTGTATATTAGGGAGGTTAAGGAGGGAGGTCCAGGCCAGATCGGGAACTTTTATCATGCATGCTGCTGTGGTATATAGTCTATTCATCGCCATCGCCATTTCTATTCACTGTAGTCGCCTACACATAAAAAAGCCAATCCTGAGTGGGGGTCGAACCCAAGCCCTTCAACTGATGAGCAGAGATGCTAGCCACTGCACCACCAGGATCTTGATTAACCAGCGCACAGCCACATAATTGTGGATCATATAGGACGGGGGGGGGGGGTGACGCACCTAAGGCAGCCCAGCCAAGTTATGATGGTACCTGCCCACTACATCACTAATATTCCGTCGGGAGTGTGGAAAGTGTAGCAGCATGGGGAATGTGGAAAGTTTAGCAGCATGCTTATCTGATCCAATTTCAGGTTGTGTAGCAGAATTAAAAAATGTGTGGAGAGTGAGAACTAGAAGTGTCTCATGGTCCCCAATTTTCTTTATAATCTCTCAAATCTCATATAACCCAATTTTCTAGGGGTTGGGGTTATATGCAAAGAAAAATAATAATGTAAGGCTGCTTGTAATATAGACCCAGGAGATTGTGCTATCCATACGCTGACACAGGGCCTTTTACTTGTTGTGAGTACTGGGTCAAAGCAGGACTGTATAGTCAGTGGTAATAGGAAGCATAATATTATATATCCATTAAGCTATGATGTATTTTAATCAATTATGCTCATTTCTTTTTTATTGAAATATCCTTGAGGGAAATATTCACTTACCCACAAATGATCTCATCTACCTATGGAAACATATCGAAGCCAGTAAAAAGAAGATTTTGCAGTGACATGGGGGATATCACTAGTATCCCTTGAAGAATACACACTTTGTTAGATGCCTATACAGAACGTACACCTATATGACCTTTGGGGCGATAACACACCTTAGTACAGTGGCCGTATTGGCTACGTGGGACACTTGACTAGTGATAAGACTACAGGCCACACCACTACCCTTAGCATGATTATCACCTCCTGTATCTCATACACATTGAGCACTGGTAATGGAACAAGTACCACTCACCTGCCGGCCGAGACTATAAGCACTATATGTAAGTCCTCTTTCACCCTATATCGCCCATTGTTTATTTTAATTTGCCTTAATATAACCAGTAGGCTTTCCCGAAAATCAGCCATTTAATCATAACAGCAAATCTACTGTTTTGATAATGATAGCGTTAAGCTATGATTATGTAGTGAATGATTTAGCTTCATATACCCCATGCCTGGTGAAGGTAGTAATTTGGCACGTGTTATCAACAGCTGATCACTACAGCCTAGGTTCAGAGTATCAGCTGGGAATGGATGTCAATCAGTGTAGCAATGCATCATGTCATCTCGATTATCAATGTGCCAACATGTCTGACATAGGTTTGATATTCAATAGGAGAAAATCGTAATAGTGTATCTTGGGCTCTATTACATGGTCATGTTCCTTTCTTCATATTTGAATTTAAAATGGCCATCACATAATTACATTCTGTATGCGACCAAGCAGGTGGAAGTTCATGTCACAATCTTTAAAATGAGATGAGATATGATATGTTTAGTATCAATTTTGTATGGAACTCAGGAGCTTAATTCAAAACATCCTGGGATCCCAACCCCAGCAATCTTAGTGTAGGCACATATCATAAGACCTGGCTGGTCTACCCTATGTAATGCAGTGGTTGCAGGCCTGTCCAGAATAGCTAGTCCTGGGATCACTTCACTATTCCATTTCCACCACTAAGATCACTGCGATCTTAATGAAAGAAATGCATAGTGGTTTCACCTGAGTACAAGAGCACTTACAGGAAACACTCCTGATCGAAAGAGTGAATAGCCTGCTGCATACATAAAGAGGGGAGGGGGGACGTTTGCTGAGTGTCCTTGAGGGCTCTTAGGGCTACTCATGCGTTAAGTGCACTGTAAGGTAATTCTTCCCTTCTCTCTCTTTGTCCTGGGGGGAGGGCACAATGCTTCTAATAGGCAAGCATAAATCATACATTCATGGGAACAACTCTTGAATACTGTACAGGGATCAACTGCACCCTGTGCCCTTTTGTTAGCCCATATGGGGACGGGGAACGATGGTATAAGCACTCTTGTGAAGAAGAGTGACTCCACAGCTATTTGTTTATTTTGGGACTCTTACCCCTGTGCCTAGTTAGTTCTTCTTGGAATAGTGTAGGAGGGCTGAGGCTAAGATCGATGCGATCTTAGTGCTGGCTAGGAAATGTGAACGCAGTCTAATCTTAAGATCGCTTAATAGGATAAGGCTGATTTATTCCTAAGATCGCTGGGGTCGTGATCCCAGGATGTTTTGAATTAAGCTCCTGGTGTATTTATAGAAAAAAAGACAAAGCTGCTAAATAGGCCTATGTGTCCTAATACCGTGCATATTGTCAGCTGATCAGTGCCCTTGTCCTATATGTCTCAATGTATCAAACCTTAGGCTTAGGTACACCGATCAGCTGTGTCCAGGATGAACTCTGAACTAAGAGCAGTGACGGCCATGACAATACTATGGCACAGACCTTGCTCTCAATCTCGTCCTTCTCAAATTACTGTTTAACATCATGTATGTCCTTGTAAATTGACAATGTTATCCAGGATCTCAAAGGAGTGTCAGGAGTCGATGTGATCCTCCCTTATGCCTGAGCTCCACAAGTGGTTTCTGCATCACAAGTTACGGCACATTTTATCCATTGTTTTACTTGTTTTATTCACATTTCTCATGAGCTTTATATACTGCATGTCGCAGTGATGTGGTATTAATGTTACACCATTGATGCTGTATTTTACAGTGTCACAGGAAAAGCATACGTGAGTGTGAAACTATAGCACTGGCCAAAAGGATGCTCCAATGTACTATGTAATGCAAACAGAAACAAAAAGGACAAAGAATGCAGTGTTTTTGCACATGTTAATGTCACGTAGCGGAGCACCATGTCTAGAGGACTAACGCCATCCCTACAAACACGACTCGAGATTTGAACGTTCTCATGAACCAGTAGATTCTTGTGGAGATCACATGTCATGACACAAGTAGATTTCTTGAATTATTCCTGGGAAGGAACTAGGTGGATTCTCAGGGCATTCACAAGTCATGACACAAGTTGACATCTCGAGTTATTCCTGTGAATTAAATGAGTTAATTCTTGTAGCAATCACGACTAATGACACAAATTTAGATCTCAAGTTATGCCATGGAACTAGAGATGTTCTCATGAACCAGTGCATTCAAGTTTACATCTTGAGTTGTTCCCAGGAATTAGATATGTTCCTTCTAAACAAAACTTGAGAATGAAATGTTCTGATGACATGGTGGATACTCATGGAGAAAACATGAGTAAACATCTTGAGTTATTCTCAGGATTGATCAAGTGCCATGACATGAGAAAGACACAGGAGATTCTTGAGATTTGCGAACATGTTCTTTTCCTGTGGAAATCACAAGTCAAAATCCTGTGAAGTGAACGTGTAAAATTCTCAGAGGCATAACAGGTCATGACACAAGACTGTCTCAAGTACTTTTCAGGATTGTGTTTGTAGGGATGGCTCCACTTAAGCACTGGCGACCGCAAAACACTGCGTTCTTTCTATAGTTGTCTCTTTGTTTTTGATAACCCTTTCTGGGAGACAGTGGTGCAATATCGATGTGACACAATTGACACAATATTCATAGGGATCTGATGCATAATCTTAACAAAAACAATTAGAGCATCGATGAAAAGTGCCGCGGGTAATACAATTAACGCCTGTTTGCCGCAAGGGGAGCTCACGCTCAGCATTTCATGGGCTTTTGCATCCTGGTGACTATAGTCTAGAAGCTGCTGTCGACCTCTTAGACCTGATGTGCGTAAACGCTAATTGAGGTGGATTCTGACTTGTCTCAAATAGCTTTAGATGGTAGCTGTTGTCTACTTTCTGTTCCAAGCGTTTTGCGGCCATGTGACCAAGTTTTCTTTTTCATATAAAACGGTGAGAACTGATTACCAATGCAGAAAAAGTGACCTGTAATCTCTCGCCTTAGATCACGACCCTGCAACAAACTCCTGGTACATGTGTGAGGAGGCATGTTAAAAGGACTGTCCAGGGGGGGGATTAGTAACAATTCTGGCCACCAGGTGGACATTACTATGGCCTAAAAAGGGGAAAATATACCAGAAATTGTTATATACTACTTTTTATGTAGATTACAACAGTCCTAAAGGGAAATCCCCTTTTTTGAGGAAAACCTACCAAATTTGGAATGTAAATAGAATGTTTTTGGGCATTTGGGGGCAAAAATCAGTGCTTTTGTTAACATTGGAGGCCATGGAAACATTATTTTCACTAAAAATTGAGGAATCAAAAAAGCCTATTTGTAGCCACACCCATAAGGATCGATGTTTTGAAAAAATGGTAAAAATCCGATTATCAGATGAAATTTGATGAGAAAAAGAATGTGAAAAACATGAAAATTTCCCCTAATTTGCATAATTATGCTTAATTATACATATAATCTGAGATATCTCCTGAAATATACAAGTTAGACCTCATTTGGGATTTGGATAGGTGAGCAACCGTCTAAGTTCATAGAGCTGTAACTCTAAAACTAGCAGAGATATTTTCTCATGTAATACATCATTGGAAGGTTAATGGCCTGAATTTAAAAATGGACCTTTTCCCTGGGGGACCCTTTTCCCTTGGCTATACACATGTATTGCCTTACTTTTCGCATGTGGTCATTATAAAATTTCTAACTCATATAGAACTACATCGTTTTATATCAAATAATGTGTGTAATGTCCAGGTCACTCCACAGGGATAACAGTGTTCAAGCCAAGTCCCTTCACTGCCTTATGTAATATCTAAGAGTTAGTGTAAACATCGCACACATTCATGCATTATTCTTCAACATCAATCCCACAATGGGTTAAAGATTTAGAAGACAAGTAATGGACAAAAGTAAGTACAAGTGCACGGTCGCGGAATTAGATAAAGATGGCATGTTAATGCATTGTCAGGTGGTGCTTGAATCATGTGCTATAGATTAAAGGACCATTAATCTCTTCTTTGAGGATACAGCAGATTGTTGTGGACACTTATCAAATTGGTTTATTGACAAGGGCCTTCTGCGTCTACTGATGCTTATTCAGGCTCAGTAGGAATCAGATCTTTCCCAGCAAATTGTTGTGACTCCTCGTCAACCTGTGTGAAGTGGCTCACACATGTCGCTAGATGGAACACGACGTCGCTATAGCACAAGATCACCAGGAATAGCAATGGTGGTGATCACATGGCCTCACCTTAGATGGCGAGGATGGTGATCACTCAGACTCACCAGGGATGGCGACGTGGGTGATCACTCACCTCGCTAGATGAAACACGCACCTCGTCATAGCACATGTTCACCAGGGATGGCGAGGATCGTGATCACTCATCCTCACCAGGGATGGTGACATGAGTGATCACTCATCCTCACCAGGGATGGCGACATGAGTGATCACTCACTTCGCTAGATGAGACGCACACCTCGTCATAATGCACATTCACCACGGATGGCAAGGATTGTGATCAGTCACCTCGCTAGATAAAATGCGTACCTCGTGATAGCACAGGTTCACCACAGATGGTGACTATCTTGATCACCCACACTCACCAGGGATGGCGACACGAGTGATCACTCACCTAGCTAGATGAAACGCACACCATGCCATAGCGCATGTTCACCACGGCTGGCGAGGATCGTGATGACTCACACTCACCAGGGATGGCAAGGCGGTTGATCACTCACCTCGCTAGATGAAACGCGCACCACATCATAGCGCAGGTTCACCATGAATGGCGAGAGTGGTGATCACTCAGACTCACCAGTGATGGCGACGCTGGTGATCACTCACCTTGTTAGATGAAAAGCTCATGATCATCGACATTGGTAATCATGCAGCCTCACATCTGCCAGATCAAAGTATGTTTTGCCAGAGAAGGTATTGCCATATGTATCTTCCCTCTAACCACAGACAAGGTGTTCATGTTGATATTTCCCTATGTATTTTTCCTGTAACCAGAGAAAAGGTGTTTATGGATAGTTGCTTTCATTTTAGAGATACCTCTATCTAAATTCAATTGATATTCTCTCTATATAATCTTGTTTGATTCAACTCTGAAGTATTACATGGAAATCAGTGTGAAACAAAGCACATTTGATACGTATGGGACTTATACTTCATGCCCACACTTCCTAGATAGGCTACATGTGGAACAGTGGTGCTGTCTCAACACCTTTGGCAATGGTGGTGATAAGTTGCCACTGTGAGTGAGAGTGAGTGACAGATGATGCAATCCTCAGAGAGCATTGACTTGGAGTGACACAAATTCACGCATTGAGTGAGACAAAGGCTGGCAATGGTGGTGATAAGTTGCCATTCTTAGTGAGAGTGAGTGACAGATGATGCAATCCTTAGAGAGCATTGACATGGAGTGACACAAGTTCACGCATTGAGTGAGACCAATGTTGGCAATGGTAGTGATAAGTCGCCATTATGTGTGAGAGTTGATGCCAGTGGCACGGGAGTGGTACATAATCACACAGTGAGTCAGATCCATGTTGGCGATGCTTGTGATAAGCCGCCATTCTGAGTGAGAGTTAACAGGCAGTGGCACATACTCACGCAGTGAGTTAGATCCATGTTGGCGATGGTGGTGATAAGTCACCATGCTTTGTGAGGGATGACAAGGGGTGGCACATACTCACGCAGTGAGTGAGATCATGTTGGTGACTGTTGTGATAAATTGCCATGCCATGTGAGACTGACACACAGTGGCGAAAGATGACGCAGTGAGTTATCACTCAGAAAGGAGTCACCATTGATGACCAATCATGGCGACAGATAACGACAATTTGCTGGGTTACTACATTATGAATCAGCAAGAGCTTGCTCACTAGCAGGTCACAGTGGTTTACATCCATTGTTTACATTGTTTTATTTATATCATAAGTCATTTTCAAATGAATATCATGGCAATATTGTATCAATGTCACCCAGATCATGCGAACAATAACAAAGAGAGCAAGAAACATTGGAAGAACATCTTACATTCGCCGGTGTTGTGTAGTGTAGCCCTGGCTTGCCCCCACGTCCTCTATCCAACAACTACCGTTTTTGCCTGTATTTATAAGAGCCTGGGCGCTTATTAATTTCAAGTAGGCTTTACTCCCGGCCCTTATTCAAGACCGGCGCCTATTCAAATACCCGGCGCTTAAACAGGACAATACGATATCCCTGGTCACTGCCAGTTACCCCAGTAGCTTCTGCACTGTGCTGGTTGAGGCTGCATACCCAACAGTGAGCCAATAATATGCCCCACGTTGGCATTAATTGGTCCATCATAAGAAAATCATCGAATCTTTTGATTGTTCAGGCCCTATCTTTCTGGTCAAGGATATCAAGCTATAATTGCATAGAGCGATTCAGGGAATACGTGTACTCTAAGAATCCCCCCCTAGGAATTTCCCATGGATGGACCTTCCCTCTTTGACCTCTTTAGCGCCATAGCCTACCTACCAACATACTTATTTACCCAGCCCCTAACCCTAACCTTAACCCCAATTTTCTACACTGCTCTTTAGATCGGTGTTCCTGGATGGGAGAAAGGGGGGGGGGTCTTGGTAGGAAAATCCTAGAAGGGACAATTCTAGGGCAGGGGGGTGTAAGTATGTGACAATATCAATAGTGTTTTGCTTTATGATTGGGAGATACCTCTCAGGGTATAAGTATCAGATATTGGATACTCACAACAATAATTATTATTGGTGTGGTGGAATGAGATAGGTTGCAGCTAAATCAAGGAAAGATGCCTAGTAAAGAGATTTTGCTCTAGCCAAATGGAGTGATTCAGAGGTTTTTCCTAGCCCCTGCAGCTGTCAACTCGCCAATGATGGGAGGATTGGGCTGTGTTTGTTGGGGCGGGTGATGCATGCACCTCTGTGTGTGTTACAGAATTAATGTCCACATAAGCAATGCCCGACAGGTCTGCAGTATAGGAACCATTTTTTTTAAATATAAGATAAAGATTTTATCCAAATAGGGCCTAGTTTTGTTGTATAAGAACAATTTGTTCTAAAATAAACATTAGATTTGCTCTATAAAGAAGGATACCCTTTTGTCCCAAATGTAATGTCACTTTTGCTGCATTAAGCCCCCACACGTATATAATCTAATCCATAGTTTCAATGGAAGTTTCAGCCTTTTGTTTTCTTTCTGAGAGTGCGGGGGGAGGTTGGGGGGTTGGGGGTGCCATGTTTAGGGAGAGGCAATTCGTATGAAACTTAATGAAAGATAATTCTCAAAATGATGATGCATGCATTGTTGCGGATCCATCTTCCTCATATTACTAATATGTGCATTTTAGTTAACCCTTTGAAAACTGCACAACTGGCCCACTATGGATCCGTCATTAAGGTTATTTTCAGAGTGAGGCAATTCCCAAATTGTGTTGATTAACAAGTTTGGTGTATCAGAACCGTTTGCTGTATAAGAACCAGTTGCTGCAGTTACTATTGTGCTGGTGACCAAAGACCAATAGTCTACATCTAGTTAGGTACTTCTATCATGACATCTCAGTGTTGCATTGTTGGTTTTTAATGGGTATATTTGATACCATTGTTTGATAGCTGTGTCCAGCCAAGGCAAAATGGTTCCCCAAGGGGAAAGATCAATTTCTAAATTCAAATCATGAGCTTTTCAATAATGTATCACATAAGAAAATATCTCTGCTAGTTTTTGAGTTATGGCACTATGAATTTGGGTGATCAGTGACCTATCAAAATCTCAAATAAGCTCTAACTTGCATATTCCTGAGATATCTCGAGATAAGTATAAGTATGCATAATTATGCAAATGAGGAAAATCATAATATTCTTTAAATTTATTTTCTCATAGAATTTTACCATTTTTTGAGTACATTCATCCATGTGAGTGGGATTATCAATGGGCTTTCATGATTCCTCTATTCTTAGTGAAAATCTTGTTTCTATGGCAACACATATCAACAAATACACTTATTTATGCTCTGAAATGCCCTAAAAACATTCAATTTGCATTCAAAACTGGAAGGTTTGGACCAAAAATTTCCCTCTAGGACTATTGAAATCTTCATGAAAAACTAGTATAATACACTTTTTGGTCTAGTTTCCCCTTTTTAAGCCTTAGTGGTGTCCCCCTGGTGGCCAGGATTGGTACTAATCCCTCTTGGACGGTCCTTTTAGCTTGCTGGCTCACAGCTATGAACTGATTAAATATTTGTTTTCCAAGACCTTTCTTTAACCAATTCCCCAGCAGCAAATTCCCCAAGATGTGCTGGTCATTTATCAAAAGCTAGTTTTGTGTGAGAAAGTCAGTAATGCTAAGCACATAAAGTTGTGTCAAGATAGACACAGAAATCATTATGATCGGCTACACATGCATATCATATTACAAACTTGTATTTTTCCTCTGTAGCTATCTGACAAGGTCTAAAAACAGTCCTTGATGTGAGTGTTTAATGAGCATACATGTACATTCCATTATCTTATCATTAGATGGTGATAAAAGATCGGCACAGATAATGATGTTAAGATAATAATATAATCATATTGTTATTGTGGCTATCAGTAAAATGCAAGTGCAATCATTTATCATATTAGTAAAGCCTTGCCCATCTACCTTTTTTCTATCTTAAAATGGTTGTGCATCTACAGCGAGCTTTGTATTCTTTAGTCAATCTGTATATTATCTAGTAGGGAAGGATCAGTACATCCCCACCCCAAGCAATGATCCGCTTTGGGATAATAATATTACTATGGCACAAACAGCAACGAGGAGAGATTACAATGGACTTCCCTAACCAAAGGTAGAAGCACTACTTTAGGTTACATGACTACATATGCAAAACATACATTTAATACTTTAAAGCATAATGAATTATTATAAGTCTGACCACAAAGGTTATCATGGCACAAGTTTTTTGTACGGCATAATAGTATCTAGCATGGGAGGTATCGGCACTTTATCAAATCTGCATAATGTGTAAAATAGAAGCACAGTGAAAGTGTTATTTGGACAATTTTTAGATACAGACAAGACCATTGATCCGGCTTATTAACTCAAAAAGTGGGTTATAGGAGACAAGAATGCATGGGCCCCTAATTTTGAGTCATTTTGGGTGGTGCGAATAAGTGTAAAAAAAGATGGAAATTTATGTATAAGAGGCAGAATTAGTTCAGGGAATTGTAGTGGTATTGCAGGAGGAGATGTAGGGGTCATGCAGGAAAAGTGATTTCAGTAACAAGTTTTGTAAATTTTGAGTAATTTTCTTGTATACAGTCAGTTGGTCAGCAGCCATAAGACCCTTTTTGCTTTTGCTTGCAATGATGAAGGTATACTCTGAAAACATGGAAGACTAGTCAGCGGTGACCACTTTAGGTCCTCAAGTTGATGATACCTAAAACTACAACTTTAGGTAGTCAAAATGACGACTTTAGGTTATCATCCTGACAACCTGAAACGTCAATATGACGGCTCTGTACTGTCAGTATTGTCATCCTGACGACTCTGATTTTTGGCAGTTTTGGCAGGAGTTATGTGAATTTATGGTGCGAATAACCTGGGTGAGTAGCATCTGCAACTTCTCCGGCAACCTAGTTTGGTGGGCAAACTAAGCCTTCTCCCCTAGGTTACCATTTTGACCAAAAATTGCCGTATTCATACACCGCTGGTGTTGGACCTACTTTGACCCCAATACTGGGAGCTTGTGGGAACCAGCATTCGCTGGTATCCATCTGCCTGCTTGACTCACCAGCAACAAGCTAAGAAAAATAGTACCTCCCAGCATGCCTGTTTACCAATGACGTAATCGTGAGACTACGAGATAGGGCCAGTGTGTAGCATCTGGTCCTCCAAGCTAAACTTGCTCAATGCTATTGATTTTAATTCTGGAGAAACAATGTAATGGAAAGGTCTATCAAGTATAAAGGGGCCAGAGCTTTGGGACAGCAGAGAGTCTAACTGGAATTATTTTAAATTCTCTGATACAAGCAACATTACCTGCATTACTGACCTTGCAATAAACTACACTACCCATTATACCCTGTTCAAGTCAAACTCGATTGTGTCATGGACAAAATGTCTGTTGGCCTATTGATTGCTTTAATCATTTTACCTTTATTTTCAGGAGTAGGAATACATCGTGGAGCTGTGATACAGAGATATCTATTTGAGGGGAAGGTGGAACCTTCGTACATGGATCTATGGTGTAGGTGGATACTAGTACCAATGGTTCGAGAGTAGACGAGGACTTCATCAAGGTTTTCCAAAGTGGGGAACCACGCTAAGTGTCAAGGAAGAGAAAGGCACACTCTTTGGATAAAAAAAGGAAAATAAAAAAAAAGGGCAGGGAAGCCTCCAAGAGGTTAGACAATGTCGCATCAACATCGAGACACAGACCGCTCGGCTCCAGCACCGGAAGAGGAAGTAGATGACGATGATGTAGTTCCACCAGTGCCACCAGATGGCGGTTGGGGTTGGGTAGTGGTGGTCGGCTCTCTGTTCTGTAACATGATTGTAGATGGCGTCTGCTTCTCCTTCGGCATTTTCCTGCCAGAATTTGTGAAATACTTCCAGGCCAGCCGTGCCAAGATAGCCATCGTGGGTTCACTGATACCCGGCATGTATCTAGGAATGGGTACGTTGTGTGCCATTTATATATTTTGAATCAAACAAAATGAATCAGAATATGAATGTACTGAGATGACTGAGGAGATGATGAGTGTACTGTGAGGGGACTGTGTAAGGGAGCAGCTCATTTCTAAGTACGATAGAATGACTTTACCACACTATATTTACAACCTTTACTTTTTTATGTGTGTGTGAATCAATAATTCATATTATTCTAAAAGTCCACCCATGCACACTTTCAAAAGGAGAATATAGCTTGACCAACATGTACGAATGTAACCTTAGTCAATATGTGTAATTGTATACACTTATTATTCTCTGTCTTACCAGGACCAGTGGTAGGTGCTTTAGCTAACCGGTATGGTGTTAGATCAGTGACTATGTTTGGAGCAGTCATGGCCTCTGCTTCCTTCTTTGCCTCAACCTTCTCACCTAACGCGGATGTTCTTATCTTCACCTACGGCATTATGGGTGGTATGTCTGCTTCTTCAGTCTTAGAGTCAGAAGTCATTTTGTTGAAAAGCTGTTTGTAGCCTCCCTTGTGGCTCCAAATACCTCGTATAATTTTTCATTGTATATGTCCATCGCAGTGTAAGGAGGTAGGTTCATCTCCATGGTAAAACAGGTGGAACCAGCATACTCTGATTCTCTCCTACCCCAACCTGAACTACCTAGTTAACCTCACCTTGCCTAGTACCATCCTGATAGCTCAGCAGTAGAGAATTTGCTTGGTATCTGAAGGACCCAAGTTCAATTCCCAGTTCGGATATGGACTTTTCCAATGGTGATGGTTACACTGGTATCACAACCGTGCATTCCTGAAGGAACACGGTTACAGCGTGGATCAGATTT
Organism: Acholoe squamosa; assembly: GCA_949317995.1. NCBI lineage: Eukaryota > Metazoa > Annelida > Polychaeta > Phyllodocida > Polynoidae > Acholoe > Acholoe squamosa. The sequence goes on along the minus strand of OX439040.1, from coordinate 37,063,903 downwards.
GGGTGTGCTTCAAACCTAGTGCTTGGGGCCTTGGAAAAAGGGGGCGCCTACAGGGGGTCCTGGCAACAGTACCCTATACGCCCTGGATGTGACTCAGTATACTAGAGAGTATAGTTGAAGCTGGTGTAGAGGAGTGTAACAGGGTAGGTTTGTCTGGTAAATCAGGTGGGACCAACATACTCTGATTCTCTCCTATCCCAGCCTGATCGATCCAAATAGTTAACCTCACCTTGGCTAAGCACTGTCCCAATAACTCAGTGACAGAGCATTTGCTTGGTACCTGAAGGACCAGGGTTTGATTCCCAGTTGAGATATGGCCTTTTCCAATGGTGACAGTCACAGCTATAATCCCTAACCATCTACCTGGATTTTCCCCGGCATTCACCTGGACCAAAAATGTTTGATGCAAATGCAAAATGTAAATTAGAAAATGTTTGAATCTTCAACTGTTCAATCAATATAGCTTGCATCTATGCACTGCAACCTATTACTAACAAATTATCTGCCAGACGTCCCAATTTTAGCTTTGTCAACATTACCCTGTATCATTTTTCTCTCCACAGGCATTGGATTTGGTCTCATGTATCTACCTGCTATTGTTATTGTTGGTTTCTACTTTGACAAGAAGAGAGCCTTTGCCACTGGGATAGCTGTGTGTGGCTCGGGTATTGGCACATTTTTATTTGCCCCTTTTGGCAGGTATATTTTATTCAATGCTTATTCAATTCAAAGTTCTTTATTCATACTGCAGCGGGGGGACGCTTATTGGTCCGAGTTGTCCTGCTACAGTGTCAAATCATGTATATAGTTTAGACATTCCTGGCAAAAATAGCAGTCATAGCTATTATGATGCATTGAATACATGAAGACACCTATGTAATACAAGTTTGAAAAAAAGACAATGACTAGGTCCTAGATCCACAAGCCTATATTCACTTGACTGATTTTTATAATTAGTTGTAAATCAAAGTTCTTGACATGTGCTTTATAAACTTGTCCCACTTCGTCCTCAGATTTCTACTAGACAATTACGGCTGGAAGGGTGGTTATTGGATTATCTCAGGTATAATCCTCAATGGGGCTGTCTGTGGTGCCCTCTTCAGGCCACTAGAGGCAGTCTCCCTAAAGCGGCTCAAACCACGTCAACGACGGGAACTCCATGAGACTCCACGGGGCCTCATCATTGAGAGAATTATTGAGGAAAAGAAAAGAAACCGAACAATCTCAACAGGGTCTCTAGATGGTTGTGTTATCACCAGGGACAACATGCTGATCAGGGACCCTGAGAAAATAAGCAAAATAAATAATATTACTCTGAGTAGATTAGAAGAGGAAGAGGAGGAGGAAGAATTCAGCATGGCCCTTAAGAAGGCACCAAACAGAAGGTTATTAGGACTAAAAGCAGAGCACCGTGCTTTCAGACCACCAGCACCCCTCCCTACTGACCGACCCTTAGAGAGACTCAGTGAGAGTACGTCTGTGTCACCACGCCTTGAGAGCATCTCTGAGTGCACTAATTCTGAGAGCACTAATGAGTTCCCAGTGCGAATGCAGAAAGACCTTCCAAAGGAAATACCCTCCATTCCAGAAGCAAGTAACTCCTCAGCAGTGACCAAGTCTCTGACACTGCTGTCCCAACCTGACCAACCTAGCCTCAGGGGCAGGTCTTTCACTGAGAGTGGAAGCAACGACTACCGTGTATCAAGGGTAGGAGTTAAGGTACAATGTGCAGAATCAGCGAAGAGCATTAAGTCAAATGCCAATATTATCGACAAGAAGGCCAAGGAGATTGCCAGGCCGATGAATAGGTAAGGTGTATTATAGAAGGAGAAGTTCTAATTAAAGACAGTCAGTCCTGCAAGTTAGAAAATGATATTCGTCTACCTGCACCTAGGAGTGACCAAATGTATTACCAATAGAATATATGCATACTATTGTAATCCTCTAAATTCGCATAAGGCTGTGACATGATTATGTGATTTGGGTATATTACTCTAAACAAGGTAATTATGTTATGGATATTACCGTGCCATTGGAAGCACAGAAATGATATCTTTTAGTTAAAGTGTTCTTATATCTTAGGTTTATTCCTTTATGCCAGCCTAAATGTAATATACCCGCACCTAAATTTTTGATATTGTAGAAAGGACATCTTCTACACAGGGAGTGTAACGAGTTTACGAGAATATAAGATGAATCCTGACATGGCATCCTACATTGCTAGCCACACAAGTCTAGGCCCACCTACCTCTCCCACCTCGAATGATGAATCAGCGTGAGTAGTTTGCCATTGTTATTATGACCTCTTTACATTCTAATAACATATCTTCCTGTGTAAATTGGGATTTTGAACAAGAATTAATCATCTCTATAATTAAGATTATACATATGATGCCTTATAACTTACATATGCAGAGAGCATGCAGGACCATTCAAATCGAACCAGTGTCGTGTAATACCCAGTATGACAAAAGTAAAGAAAGTGGGCAGGAAAGGCATATTATTGCAAGTGTGTTGCCACTTCCTTTGGTGAAATCCATCATTAAGATAAATGGTATTATCATACTTTTCTTTCTTTGTAGCCCTAGTGCCCTTAGGCAAATGTTAGACTTTACACTCCTGAAAAGTCCTACTTTCCTGTTACTCTGTACCACGAGCGTTTTGGCAATGACAGGTATGCAATGTTTTGATTAATCATGAACTTCTGTTTGTGGCATTTACGAGATGTTAGATACACTGGTTCATTCATGAATTATTTCCATGACCGATACTATAGGAATAATGAACATGATGATTAACATAATTATGAAGTCATAGGTGGATAGAAAAAAATTGAACGAGAAGCAATGTAACTCGGTTATCCTTAAAATCGCTGAAACAGTTAATCAACGTGAATCATGTTGCAAGGTCTTTTCTGCATCACAAGCTCTGTGGTTTCACAACAAGACCATGTTATTCATTTAACCATATTAGAAATCGTTGTCTGTTCCCAGTGTTAATAGGGTCCTCTGATTTTTTTTCAGGTTTCTTCACACCTTTCGTGTACATGACAGACAATGCTTTAAGGTTGGGTGTGCCTCCTATGCAGGCTACCTTGCTGCTCTCTGTGTTAGGGGGTGCCAACACCCTGGGGCGCGTGGGGTGTGGTTTTGTGTCTGATATGGCGTGTGCTGACTGTCTGTTCATTCACAACTTGTCATTGATCATAGCAGGGGTAGCCACTTGTCTTGTACCCTTCCTCACCGCCTTCCCACTCCTTGTGGTGTATTGTGTAATCTTTGGAGGCTGTATAGGTGAGTAACCGTCTGATTTACTGGAAATATCCCAAAGTGCATACCACGGATAGATATCCTAACATGGAAAAAAAGAAATTACTCTCCTAAGGTTTCGTTTCTTTTGTCACTATTCATCCGATTGAGAAAAGCCTTGGTCTCGTCAAAGTTCTAGGGAAGTAATATATAATGCATAGACTTGCACGAGTTGGCTTCAGGGGGTGATAGAAGCATGAGCCGTAGGCAAATGCTTCTATTAAACCCCATGAAGCCAACGAGTGCAAGTCTATGCATTATATATCGCCCTTATAACACGGTTTCCACCATTAATTCTAAGTATTTACCTCAAAAAATGATATAATCCATTCATTTTTTATGCCAGTCGACAAGACGGCCCTCTGCCATCTTGGTTTCATGTTGTTGTATGCTTAGGCTGGCGAACTCCTCAAACTCCAACTCTCATAGACCTACTACTGCGAACACGTCGAGACAGGGCTGCGCCAGTCTAAAATATAATCCATTCTGTACACACCAGGCGGCGGCACCTGTAGTGTTTACAGAACAGGGAAGACGCACGGCAAGTCGCTCGATTCGAAAGTTTAATAATTTTTTATATCAAATACAGCCATAATATCAAGGAATCTAGTCGACAGAGAGGTAGAATATGGTTTTAACTATGTTATGTCCAAAGCATTTCACTATATTTGGTCTATAAGCTTCAAAAATGGAGTATTTACTTTCATCTCGCGGTAGGTTTCAACATGTCTGCCCCGCTGTCTGCTCGCCGTGAATTTTGGGTGCTTTATCGCCAGATATAGGAACCGATATTATCCATTTTCGGCACTGAAAACTTTCTAACCGTGTTATAACTACGTATACAGCGAAAATAGTAATCATTTGCCATCTTACGATTGATCCCAACATTACTTTTTAATTGAATAAAATTGAAGAATGGTTGTTGAATGAACCTAAAATAGTTGGAGAGTCATACACGGAAAATTGCCTTTTATGTAACATTGCTTCCATTTTAGGAACTGCATATATCAGCATACATATTACTCATGTGATTCCAGAACCTTTCTCTTAACTAAACTTAGTTACTGACTAATGTGTCTCCACAATTATTTCTTTCGTCCAAAACCAAGAAATTTCAACTTTTCCATTGCAGCTGCCTTCATTACACTCAGATCTATAGTATTAGTCGAGTTACTAGGGTTGGAAAAGCTGACCAGCTCATTTGGCCTACTTTTGGCCTTCCAAGGCCTTGCCTCTCTTATTGGGTCACCTATAGCTGGTGAGTATGCTAAATATCATGAAAAAATAAAAGTCCTAGTAAATTGAAAACAAAACTCTTAAACCCAGATAAAAGCCGTATAGTAAATAGTCATCCGCAATGAGCCTGTATCATTTATATCTTAAGGGGTATCTGGGATGATAGTTCAGATCGGTAACCACATGAATCAATAACCGTAAACTAGTTTACCGACCACTAGATAAGCTTAGATTAGTGATTATGTGCATAACATGGTAGTTCTAAATAGCATAAACCAGTCATCAGATGGACACCAACTACCTGCCCTGGTCATCCAAAACCTGCTGATAATTTCTAGAAAGGCTTCACTCTCAGACCTTCATCAGTTCACCTATAAAGCGCATTGAATGCTTTGAAGACAATACCTGACTTATGCTTTAAATCAGATGTAAAATTTGAGTCATTTATAAGAATACAATTTAATTCCCCATCTCTTACATGTGCATTTTAATACTTTGCAGACAATACTTGACTTATGTTTTTAAATCAGATGTAAAGTTTTAGTCAGTTATATAAAAATAAAATTTAATTCCCCATCTCTTTCAGGTGCAATTTTTGATAGGACAAAGGATTACACGTTATCTTTTATCGTGGCTGGTGTTCTTATTGCCGTTGCTGGAGTCCTAGCCCTTCCTGTACGACGTGTGGCAGCCTGGGAGGAAAGCAGGGCAAGGAACCTGGGAGGACGGCGGAGCTACATGAGGGTGGCCGAAATGGATGAAACACAAACATAAACTATGTCAATTAGCATTAACAGTTGAAATAATAATAATCTGCAGTTTATGGTTCTAAGTTATCAAAGAGGCGTGTGATGTTGTCAAGCCATAAAGCTGTTTCACTATTATCAAGATGGTGCTACTATAGGAGAGTTCTGGATCGTGCTAATGCCAAAAAAAAATGTGTTTGTTACCAGTAACATGACTTGAAAAAGTAGGGTGGGTAGGTCGTTTTTTTTTTTCTTTTTCTTTTTCTTTACATATGTATAGGAAATGCACATATCAATGGATGTATCAAATCTTTTGATTTCATTGCAAAACTATGATAAAAAAGTTGACTGTGAAATAGGGGAAGAATATGAAAAGGAAAATGGATGAAAAAAATATTAAAATCCTTAAAAAAGTATGAAAGCCTTCTAAAAATTACGAAAAATTCTTTAAGAAAATGACAAAATTCTTCAAAGTCCCAAAAAAACTTTTTTGGCCCTGTTTTGCTAAGGTCGGTCGGCTTACTGGAAACCCAATTTTTTCTTTTTTTTGCCCAATCACATATCATTGTGTATTAATGTGCTATGCGGTGTATAAGTGTAAGGATTCATGGCAGTTTTAATATTGTTACAGGGTATGACAATCCTTTTAGTGCATATCGATCATATCAGTTTCGTGCTCTGACAGGCTGTGTGAGAGGGCTTCTATTGATCAAAATATTTACACTGTGCTAAAAAGTTTGAGTTCACGCTCACAACCCAAAGTCTAACTATGTTTAATTATGATCTAGATGCATAATTCTGTCAATGTATTAGGACGGGGTATCTTTTTGGTGAAATTTCACTCTTCCTTGTTTGTATACCTCCCAATGCACGTATAACCATTGGGAGGGAAATCGTGTTTTTTTATTGTTTTTATTTAGGGATGTATATGTTCAAACAGTTGGCAAGAGAAAAAGGTTTTTGAAGGCTCCAACGACGTCGATATAGCTGCGCATATACATGGGCCAATGGGCAGAAACGCGCCTCCAGGGGGGATTTTATGTACAGGTTTTGGACACCATGGGCAGGATATGTGTGAAAATGCACCAAAAAATGCTACAGACCATTTTTGATGAGGGATCCAGTGGTATGCTCAGAATAATTCCATTTCAACTGAAAACATTTAATTTTTGGAATCTAATAGGACCATTTTTTACCATGGCAACATAGACATGCCAATTTCTAGTTGTCATTTAAACCACTCCTTTAGTCCAGATGGGAATGGTTTGACAAGTAATTACAGAAAATAAAACTGTATATTTTAGCTCAAGATATCTCATTTTATAGTTTGTAACTTAAACTTTAAAAAATTATTTCCCCCTGGAGGCAGGTCTTCCCTCATCTGGTTACATACATTGATGTTTTCATAAAACCTGTTTTATGGATATAGAATTATAATCATGCCTCGTGTTATAGAGGAAATAATCAGTATCATTTTCTCATAATTTTCGTGATAATCATATCAACCAATGAAAGATCGTTCATAATTAATGCATCAATTTGTGTCTTGTTAACTTTGTTATTGATACAAAAGTTGGGGGTGCGTGCGCCTTATATCATTTGAAGTCTAGAATAGCCCCATTTAAAGTCTAGAATAGCCCCAGTTCGCCCTAAGGTGTGCTGTATCAGTTTAAATCATGTATGTCATTGAGTGGAACGTGATTGTTATGAAATTCTTCATGTTAGGCATTGCATCCATGGTATTTTCTGTTACATGAATACACCCCTTGCTTTTATTGCACCCTGTCCTGCATTGTACAATAGTCAGTTTATGACCCATTCAGTATCATCCACTAGGGCCATGCAAGGGTGTGTAAAGTATTCGTGACAAAATGTTAAAATTGATAACAGCAAGGGAAATATCCATAAAACTGTTCTGAATGCAATATTCGAGGAGATGATATCTCCTAGTCATGCCATGACAAGGAAAGTTAAAAATTCGGTTGCCATGGAAACTTTTATAATCATTCTTTTGGTCTAAATATACATATTTCTTTTGCCTTCCATAAGGTATTCAATACTGATAACTAAAAGTATACATTAGTGTATATCATAGAAACATTAATTTTCCTCTAGATCCAAAATTGTGTATTTCATTTCTATCTATTTTCTCATTTACCAATAATGGTTATTTCTCTGATTAATAAAATGGAACCTGAAGAAGCTATTTTATATATTTCCCTATGTCACTGACATACCATGTTTGAGATGTCATCTTTCTGTAGGTATTAGTAATATAATTATTAGCATGCATGGTATCAAATTGTAGCTGAGTATATTGTCACCACCTACAAAACCTTCCGTGGAAGAGACTGGATATTATGTGGGTGCAAGAAATGTGAGCATGGGTGCTACATAAGTCATAGACTTTGACCCGTCTTCGAGTGCCTGTGAACATGATCAAGTATAGAAGCTATAACATTTTTTTTCATAATGGCCATGTCATTGTAACTACAGATACTCTATTTGTGTACCGACAGCTTTCCATACCCAGGTTCTACAGATAAGTATGTCAAACTATATAGTACAAAATAAGTTTCATCATCTATGTACAACATGTGTGTTCCATATATAATAAAACGTGTTTCACCACATCAGGCACCTTTCCTTTTTGTCACAGTCCTGTATTCCATGTCCAAATAAAAATTAGGTCAATTTTTAATTTCTCGGGGGGGGGGGGCTTCAGTACATGCTAAGAAGTTCATATTCGAATATCTGCTGATAACGCCAGGGAATATTCCTACCTACCATGGGACGGCCACTTTGAATAAATGATGGCTGCTGACACCTGCAGGACTACAATGTATATGCTATGTTCTATTGAAAATGAGAATTGAATTATTTATGCTCCTCATGACATGATTTGTTATTACACAGGAATCCTATTATATTCATGTATGTAAAATGTGCAGACGTGGGCCTGTTTGAATTATTTTGACTAAAATAGAATATCTATGTTTTTTGTTTGTTTTTGTTGTTGTCGTTTGTTTATTTTATCTATTTTTAATAGACCTCTGCAGTCACCTGAGGAAATCGAAATTGCTGATCATGCTGCCATATACATAACCATGCGTCTACCCAATGTGCAGAATTTCTATTTTAAGGTATCAAAAAGCTAGAGCTTCCCATTAACTGTGAAAGAAGAATACAACCATAATCCGACCAGATTTCACCATAATTCATACAGACTTTCCTGTATGATTAAAACGCCATTAAGTGGGGGGCGGGTAATTTACAAAATAAGGTCATAAAACAGTAGTGAAAATGTTTCTGGAGAAACCAGGAGTCGAACCTGGGACCCTCCAACTTGCAAGCGGATGCTCTACCGCTGAGCTACTTCCCCGTCTGACCTACCTTCCACCTATGCCTGGATTGGTGTGATACCAAAAGGGGACATGTTATTACCCAGTGACCCGCACCTGCGAGTCGGCCGACTGGGCATGGGGAATCATGTTCCCCTACACAGCCCCCAACCAGCTTTGACCACCAAATCAACCAACACTGAGCCACACGCATCTAGCCCTATGGGTGTCCCAGCATTAGCAGGTCGAAGCGCCTGCCGTATCACACCAGCCCAGGCACAGAGTTCTTCCAAGGTCCCTCCTACATGGGTCAGGACGACTCGGTTTCTCCACCATTGTAGGGGTCAGCGAAAAAGTTTCTGGAGAAACCGGGAGTCGAACCCGGGACACTCCAACTTGCAAGCAGAAGCTCTACCGCTGAGCTAATTACCCGTCTGACGTTTCCTACCTTCCACCTATGCCTGGATTGGTGTGATACCGAAAGGGGAACTGTGATTACCCGGTTACAGGCCCCTGCGAGTCGGCCAACTGGGCATGGGGAATCATGTTCCCCTACAGTAGTAAGATATATAGCTAACAATCAGGACAAGGTTGGATGGCCAGACTACGTTATATACTAAGATACTCTCAATACGAAACAAATTTGGAACCCATGAGAAACTCCTTGTTGAGTAATAACTATATGTGCAAAGAGAAAGGAAATGTTCTAGCCACTAAGCCATCGACACTGGCCATCCTAAAATGACTTTTATGGGGCACACTGTCTTAACTGGAGAGAGAATTTGAAGGACGTAGCTAAGGTTAGAATTCAGGTATATATATATATATATATATATATATATATATATATATATATATATATTCCACTTTCTGCATATCTATAATTCCACTTGTGAGATTGTCCCGGTAAAATATCAATACATTTAGTACATCCCAACATGATAATTCAAGCATATGTGTAGAAAAAATATAGTGTCTCTATCTCAAGCCATAAAGCGGAGTATTCTATAGTGGTGGTGACTTTGATAGATATAGATAGATAGACAAGGTAATTGCATGGAATCACTCTTAAGAGTGGCGTTCTTCCACACACAGTTGGCCAATATAAGCGGAAGATGATATATAGTTAAGGCCAGCCAAGACATATAAATCTAGTCATTTAGAAATTTGGAAGAATTACAATATAAGATATAATTATAAGATATTATGTTTAATAGTAGTCCATATAGAGGCAAAAATATAATGATTATTAACACAAGCAGGCCAGAAGAGCTAAGTAAATAAATGTAGTCTGAAACAAGAATACATTAATCAGATCAGGGCTGTAGAAAGTTCCTGATTCCACATTTAAAGGCATGGTTTGAATCACATTTCTGCAGTCTAGTAAAGTGTACCTTGACTCCTCTATAGAATGGGTTATGCTGGTAGCATGATGTCCTGGCCCTTCAGATTCTGAATTTGAGCTTGCTATCCCCTCTTGTCCTGACATCTCATATTAGCAGCATCCCGTCCACCTTCGATCGTTTCCACATCATTACCAGCAAATGCTTTTGTCTTCTATCTTCTAACTTCTGGATACCATTCATAGTGTGTAGCTCATCTATACTGTTGCACCTTATCTGCAGTTTGTGCTATAACTGCCTGGTTTTGAAGCCTCTGTAGTTTGGACAACTCAGTCTGGTTAGCTCCTCCAGTGTAGAAACTGCAGTAGGTAATTATGGGGCATATCATACTCCTGTAGATGGTTAGACAGTCTTCTTTGCCTGTAAATTTCCTGATTTTGACCAGTTTAAATAATTTATTCCCTAGGCTCTTTTTAATTCTCGTATTGTGGGGTTCAAGGATAGTCAGGGGACCATCTAGTTCAACACCAAGATAGCAGGACTGCAACGTCACTGGGAGCAAGTCATTGCCAATGTACATCATGGGCGGTTGCAGCCTAGAAATGGCAGTTTTAGTACCAAAGTTCATAATCATAGTCTTGTCAGTATTGACCGTCATGTAGTTTTTGAGGCACCACTCGTGCAATGTAGTTAAATAAGCTTGCATTCTCTGGCAAATCAGACCATAGTCTGGGCCGGTGGCATACAGTACAATGTCATCTGCATATAGTACAGCTTCAGTATTTGTCAGGATGTCACATAGGTCATTTATATAATAAGCAAATAATAATAGACCAATAGTGGACCCTTGTGGCACCAAAAAATTTACTGGCTGGGGGGTAGAAATGCTGTTATTAGCCCTAGCAGTGTTAAATTACTATTGTCTCTGGCAGTATATAAATCATTTACTTCATGCATAACAGCGTCTCCAGTGCTTTTTCCAGGCCTAAAACCATACTGGTTTTTATTCAATAACATGCGCTCCTCAAGGTGCTTGCTATCCAGATCATGGACCAGTTTCTCAATTAGCTTGCCTGGTAAGGGTAGCAGGGTTATGGGCCTCCAATTCTTAATTAGTGTCAGGTCACCTTTTTTTGGAATGGGTACAAGGGTGCCAACGGCCCACTCTGATGGGAAAATTCAAGTTGAAATAGAACAACATATTTACAAGTTGGTCATTCAACAAAATGAGGGCATCTTTTAATGGTTTACTACCAATACATAGAATACCAGACACCTTATCTACACAAATTCCCTTAACCAGCTTAGCCACATCCGCTGGATTTATGAAGCGCTCCAGGTTCCAACAAATTATTAAGATCTTCAAGGTCATCAGGCTCATCATTTACATATACTGGAAGTAGATCATGCTTATCAATTACATAACTGGTCCATGATCTTGTTAGCATATATATATATATATATATATATATATATATATATATATATATATATATAGGATATATGAGGGATAGGTCAAGGGTAGGCAGCTATGTAGAAGGAGAGCGATAGGCAGATGGATAGATAAGCAGACTTATTATTGGACGGATAGGTAGGGTGGGGTATGCAGGGGAGGGGATAGATAGAAGACTTGAGAGGGATAGGCAAACAGATGCCCAATCAGAGAGTAAGTAACCATGAAAGGGATAGGTAGAGAATGGAGAAGGGGTATAGATTGGGAGGGATAGGTAGGTGAAGGGACAAACAGGGGATAGAAAGGGGTAGGATGGGTACAAGTGATATGTAGATGAGGGGTTGGTAGATGAGGGATAGGTCAAGGGTAGGCAGGGGAGATTGACAGGGGAAAAGGTAGAGATAGCAGGTGAAATGAAAGGGTACAAGTGATATATGCAGGGGAGGGATAGGGTGGGGGTATGTAGGGAAGGAGCAGGTAGAGGAGGGAGAGGCACAGGGAGGGATAGGCAAATGGAATGAAAGGGTATGAGGGATATGTAGGTGGTGGTATGCAGGAGAGGGGAGGGGGATAGGTAGAAGAGGGAGAGGCACAGAGATAGGGAGTTGGAATGAAAGGGTATAAGGGATCTTAAGATGAGGGATAGGGTGGGAGTATGTAGGAGAGGGGAGGGAAAGGGGATAGCTAAAAGAGGGAGAGGCACAGGGAAGGATAAGCAGGTGGAATGAAAGGATATAAGCAATAAGTAAAGGATAGGATGGGGGTGTGAAGGAGAGGGCAGGGGACGGGGGTAGGTAGAAGAGGGAGAGGCATAGGGAGGGATGGGCAGGTGGAATGAATGGGCATATGCAATATGTAGATGAGGGATAGGATGGGGTGTGCAGAAGGGGGGGAATAGGCAGATGAGGGAGAGGCACATTGAGGGATAGGCAGATGGAATGAAAGGGCATATGCAATATGTAGATGGGGGATAGGGTGGGATGTGCAGAAGAGGGCGGGGATAGGCAGAAGAGGGAGAGGCACATGGAAGGGAAAGGCAGGTGAAATGAATGGGTTAGGGATATAAAGGGGGTGATGAGTTGGGAGGGAAAGGCAGAGTGGCTAAAAGATAGCTACACAGTATTGAGCCTGTGGAATTCCTGCCCCTTCCACTTTTTGTTTGTATACAAAACACTCTCCAACCTCAAACAATTTATACTGTGCTTCTAATACATAAGGAGTGTGGGGAAGGGTGCTTGGAGATTGACACTACTCCAGTGTGAAGTCTTGGCCAGCCCTCCAGGCCCTCACACCAGGACATCTGGTATTATGTAACATTACATTCCCAGCTCTCCTCCTACTCTTAGAGTCCCGAGACCTTAGCATTGGATTTTGAGGATGAGTATATCCCTTTAAGAATATATCTATATATTTTACAGGGCATTTTTCCATTCTACTATGTGTGTGCATAATTTTACTATGGGAATGAACTGGCTACCGATGTAAGTTATCACACCGCCAGCCTTGTCAGTAGTTCTATCCAGGTGATATGCAATCTTATATGGCACATAAGTGAGACTCTCGTCTGACCTATCGTCCAGCCAGCTTTCATAAAAACAAATTATATCTGCATCAGTTAAGTTAATTCTGGCCTCTTCAATATTTGCAGAAAGGCTACATATATTATAACATAAAAATTTTACTCCTTTTTCAGACGACAATTTATTACCCACATAATTTACAATATTAGCTGTGCCTTTTATAGCTGGTGTTAATTGTTCCTGGTTTCATATAGGTAACTAGAAGACAAAAGTAGACATTCAGCAGATTAACACACACACACACACACATACACACATATATATATATATATATATATATATATACATATATATGGAACTATATAACCCCAGGTATATATATATATATATATATATATAATTAATGAGTGATAGGTTGGTACTACTTTTCTCCAGGGCTCATGATTTTCTATGACGTCACACATAACATTTCCTCCAGTATAAAAGCTCCAGCAGTTGAACTAATGGTCAATTGGCTTCATATACTGGGACAGCATACACCGCGCTGGGTGGTGCTGGAAATTTTAAACTGATTTTTCAGTTTAGTCGAGTTAATACGGTATATACCCTGACATTATCGGTAGGAAAGGAGTTTCGGGTGGCGGACCGAGGTCTAAGACTAAGAAATCAGTATAAAAGCTCCAGCAGTTGAACTAACGGTCAATTGGCTTCATATACTTGGACAGCATACACAGCGCTGGGTGGTGCTGGTAATTTTAAACTTTAACTATTGTATTTATTGTATTTATGTATTATATTGTTATTATATTGTATTGTGTATATTGTGGTTATCTATATATTTATTATATTATTGTGATTTATTGTCTTATTGAATAAAGGCATGTATAGCATTGATATTGACAAAGTCAATTCTCACCAAACCCAATGTCTCCTCTTTATTCCATTTATCATCGTTATTTATTATAATGTCTTTATTAATTAATACCGGTACACTCGTTTCAATACATTAACTTATATATAGTATATATATATATATATATATATATATATATATATATATATATATATATGGTACTTAAATGTACATAGATCAATTGGTGAATACATAGTACGACAATCAAATCAAGAAATGTAGCCATGAGTGGTTTTGGCAGCTGAGGATAATGAATAACATTGACTACATACTGAAGAAAGATCTCACACATGGTAAAGTAAGTATAGTCAGTCAGTGCAAATGATATGCTGACCATTAAAGCAATCAGGTCGCTTGGTGATTGTAATTTCTCCCAATTCGGGACACACCGAGTTACCTTTCCTGAGGTGATCCTAGGACTCAAGCTAAGAGGAGCATCCTCAACTCTCATCGAATCCCACATTATTATTGAATGTGAAACTGAAGAGATGTTGGCATATGGAGGGCACATACACCTGGATCTCATATGAGAGCCATCAAAAGCAAGGTCATAATACATATAACAATGTGCAAATAGTGTTATACTCTTAATAGTAATAATCTAAGTTATAATATGGGTGTCTCCTACCTTAAATTGGTGTTACATCAATACGGTAGTGGCACTCAAGGTGAATGGATATCAAATGAACATAGAACATTAATTTTGTACAGTTGATTTGGATTCCTGATAGGAGAACAGACCGCTCAGCGCTGCCATCAGCAGGATGCAACCAGTATTAAAGCTGCAACAAATGTCGGAATCCCTTCTCTAAGATCCGTCTCGGATAATTCTATGGCTCTTGTCCTCACATCATCTATTGACATCCATCCTGGTGAAAGAGGAGCTGTAATTCATACAGTTGAACTGTTCTCTCTTTTTGATGGAGAGGGACAAAACTCGGTCTCGACTAACCACCCTCCCCCCAGGTGGCAGGACTGAGTAGTGAGGCCTCCAATGTAAAGCTCTTTGCATCATAGAATGCCAGTCTGATTTCTGATTGCAGATGGAGCCACTGAGCTGGTCTAATAGTTGTTTGTTAACATAGATAAATGCAGGAAGCACTTTCGTTTTGCACACCTGTATCATTGGAATTAGCATGGTTATTTAAAGCTCGCAAAATAGAAACCCAATACATTTCAGATCTTGTAGCAGCCTACTAAAAGGAGAGACCAGCTGAAATAAAAGTCTATTGCTGTGCATAATAATTTACCACCTCTTACCAGAATAATTAGCACCGCATTACCAGAGATGGGGTATCAGAAAAGCTAAACCAGCTTTAAGTGGGAATGTATTTTTTCTATCTCTCTTCTATTTTCATATCAATAATATGATATAGGCCTTCATAAAACACAAAAGTATAAGTATGTCCTTGACATAGACAAAGATAGAACTATATCCATTTATTTCTGGTTTATTTTCCATACATCATCAACAATGCTATGCCATATAACATTCAGTAACAATAGGATTGTATAACATTTGCCTATTTTTATATAAAGACAATACCTCTTAATACAGGGTGACAAGTTGCATTATGACTTAGGGACCAGCATCGATGTATCCAATAAAAGCAATTCAAAATAGACATTCGCAACATATCATTCACAGCAGTTCACTTAGAATGCATAATCATTCATCATCTCCTGTAAGTATCATTCAAATAATTATATAGCACTCAGAAGAAAAACATATATTCATGACAATGACTATTCAACAATGGATATAATAGATATACATGTACATGATTATCCAAAACTGTTCAATATCTGACTCATATATGAGGCGTAATGCCCTTATGTACATCTAATTCACAAGCTGTAATTCAAATGTTCCAATTTTTTGGAATGGCAGATAATCAGTGATGATGGTGTCAGCAGCTGCAGTTGATATTGGCACTAAAGAGATGGAGACAGACTGCTGTCCCAGTCACGAGGTCTGCTTGTGGCAGGTTCTCCCTCTCATATACTGTCACTGTCACATAGATATCCTTACTGTAGTTTCATTTCGTTTAAAAATCAAATATGGAAGCCATGACAAGACCATTTTACTTGTCCCTATGCTTATGAGATCCCTGTATTCTACAAATCATTGCGATTTACCAACATAGATTTTAGCAGGAATTTGGAAGTTTGATGTGATGTCTGTCTTTGAATAATAATTAACCTGAATATTGTAACGTTCATTTAGTATCTTTAGTATCCAAGACATCCCAGCCAGTACAGCAATTAAGAGGGTGTAATACTGTGATGCTATTAAAATATTATGACAGAGGAGAACAGCTTAATGTTCTCAAATGTATGGGATCCTACCATCCCCACGGCTGCACAACTGCTCTCACTAAATGCACCACATTTATCACACAGTGACAGGAAGTCCTCATAGTGAATCAGCTGAAGACCCAGACATTAATTTAGGACCCTATCTTAGGAGCTATACACATATGATTTAACAGGAATAGAATGAGTAGGGATGATATCGCAATACCTCTCTGGATACATTTCATTAGGCATATTTTTAACAATTTAATAAACCATTGGACACCATGTAAATACATTTTACTTAAAGCATAATGCCTAACCTGCTAGTCATTTCTCAAACCCTACGAGTGATCTACTCCCAGTGTGATTTGGGGTGGCCATATATAGTTTGTATGAGGTCTTCACTACTACTATTTGATGAGGATCCATCTACATGGCTATGTAATCCATTACAACTGCATTTACTACTGGCTTATCGGCTAAATTCAACCCTTGTGGTATGAGCAGTAGACGCCTCTTTATTTATATATGCTTCTCAAAAGATATACATGCATTTATGAAGCTGACATATTGCATATAGACGGTTATAAACAAGATATGTTTTTTATCTCGCATTATAATCATAAATATCGGCATGTTATAAATTACATCTTCCAATCTACAGGGATCCTCAGAAGCTCAAATTCAACTGTAATTTTATGTAACCTGGCAAGTTTTGGGCTTTATCTCCATCATTACCTTGAACTAGTTATTATTAACCGATTCCAAAAGAAGCCTCCATAGGGAATTAATGGAAATTTGCAACCTCAAAGTGGCTATCACCATAAAACATGTTCATCCATTTTCTTTGGTGGAATAGCCTCTTCAAACTCTTAGCAGGATTGCCTCAGGGACTTTAAACCATGGATGGTAACCAGTTGAAAGGGTAAATGTATATTTCCATAACCTTTGGTATAATCCCTATGCAATGCAGTAAGCTTGTGTTAACTAGTATTGTAGCACCAATATGTAGATGTAAGTTGTTACTGGTGTCTTTGTAGCACCGACTCCAGGGTGTCAAGGAAGATATCGGCATGGCGGTCCTGAAGGATGAGGGAAGGACGAAGACGGAAGGTGACCTTACCACATGCTCCCACGAGTACTCCTAAGAACAATAGAGGGCATTGTACTTAAAATCATCAGTTGCCATTATGTTAATTATTAGATTTCGGTAGGTCAGGTTCACCTAATACAATTCTACATTCATGTGCATGCTATTTCAATTTTAGACTACCAATGATCACAATTTGAAGCGACACTATGCTGGTTAACGTGTGTAATTTGCACATGATAGTGGCAAGGCTGTTGACTATGGTCAAAGTAAACCATCAAAAATTTTCCATATGAGGGTCTGGTCGCCAAACAGTGTAAGATTCTGCCCTTGAAGGGCCTGAAAAATTATTTTTCTAATTACTTTATATAACCTGAACAAATTTATGAAGGGACATCCCCTCAGCTCAGAAAACCAAAAAATACCAACTTAGGATGTCCGGTCCATTTTTATTGCTTATTTTGTGTCATGTAACGTCCGGTACCAAAATGATGAAATATGGAGGTAATTAAAGTTGCTCTCAGTAATATAAGAATGCCCATTATGCATAACAAACACATGAAATAACATGGCCAAAATATCTATTATTGACTTCAATTACAAAACGGAATAAAATTTAACTTATGCATGCACAGTAGACTGCCTCTTCCATGATGATAAAAGTACCAGACGTTACGTAACATCCGGTACTTTTATTAGAATTATTTCACATAAGCTGCTCTCACGTGGAGACAAATGCAGATAGACACACAATTTTTTCATCAAAGTAGGGGATAATAGGGCCCTTCATATGAGTAATAACAAAGATTTTGAACCTCCATTTTTTCCATGTCTTGTAACTGATTTAGATTTAGGTACCAGACATTACAAATTACAGATTTCCATTTTCAAAGACACATGATGAAAAAATCTTACTCAGTAACATGTCCAAATCTCATGGAAATGGTACCTATGATCATATACGATACAAAAAATAACTTTGGGAAAAGTAAAAAATGAACAGATTTGGCCATTTTTTCACTTCAGCAGGCTATAAGTCTCAAGAGCTTTTGATAGATGACCACAAATTTCATCTTTCTGATAGCCATAAGTGTCCTCTATCAAATGAGTCTATGTAAGACAAGATTGGTTAACAATTTCTTTCTCTAGAGCCTAAAGATGACCCTAAAAACACTAAATCTACTGGTTTATGGCGACCTGAGCCATAAACAAATTGACACCTAAGATGCAAAGGTATTTGCTTTGGAAAGACCCACCTTCGTCCCTTAGTTCACTGACTATTCTGTCTCTGTGTGAAGCATCTTTGGCATCCATTGCACAGAATAGACCAACACCTCGTACGTTGGAGACCTGACCTGGATACTTTCCCTAATTGAGAAACAAATTTCACATTCCAGGTTATATCAAATGCAATCTCTTAAGCTATCTACATATTATGGTGCAGCATTTCAGTTATCACAAATTATGGTAGACAGCCCAAGAATAATACAAAATAACAAGGCATCTAATTGGTGGAGAGAGAAAGCTGCGAGCAATATGAAGCTCATGCAATAGAAAGAAAATTAAAGTACAGTAATGAGACATGTCATGATTTTGGTGGAGAATCGAGGTACAATACAGACATGGAAACAAATTGTGGAGAACCCACAAGGTACAACTGGTATGCTTGGTAAAAAAAACAAAGTAGCATACACTACTCCATACCTGTAGCTGGTTTAGTCCATCCAAGACTTGTTTTCCTACACGGCGTACATTGTCTAGTATGTTCTCCTCTTTAATGACCTTCAGTGTAGCATCCAATAGTACTACTTTAGCTGGGTCACCCATCCAAGTGTTGAAAATACGATAACCCTACAAGAAATAAATCATTATACCAGAATATGTTAGAACTGATCGTGGTAGATATTGTATTAAGTCTTTGTGCTTTGGGTTTATATAACCTACTTAAGAGTCACCGAAAGACTAAACACACTTATTATAAATTATATCACTTACACATGTGTCCAGAGGCCTGGTGGATTTTCTAAAGAGAATGGGAAATTCTTTTCCTGAGTTCTGAAATCTTTTTTAATTTTTTTCGTCCATCAGCACAAGAAACTAGGTTTCCAATAGCAAAATCTTAAAACGTAACAACAAATTCATGCCATCCACGCTTACGATATTCATGACAAATAAAGATATTTTCCTAAAAAAATATTTTTCCCTCCCTCCCTCATGGGCATGAAAAACCCCATCCTCTGGACAGGAAACGGAAATATTTTTAAGGTTGGCCTTATATGAAGTACACTATAGCGCTCAATCTGGCAGAATGGACTAAAATATAGATGTAGCAACTCCCCTGAAGTCTCAATTTGAATATGCAGTGGCATGTCCTGAACATACCTCAGTAGGTTTGAGCTCATCAGTGAGGTAGAAGCCACCAGTAAGTGCTTTCTTACTGAACACCATAGCATCTGGTGGTGAGGGCAGGTCCCATTGCTCGTGGTGCCACATGGTACCTGTTGCACCAACACCTGTTTGTACCTCATCAACGATGAAGAACGCCCCATTCTGAAGTAAATATGACAGGTATTAGCCTTTTGAAAAACAGATTATGTCATAGATTTATGGAATGAGGGAAGGTTGCATCACGTACCTATAATGTACCATAGGACGTCAATGATATTATGATCAGAACCAGTTTATTAAATAGATCTAGCAAAATCTAGTATCATAAAACAAGGAGAATCATTACTTACTAGTTTGTTTGAAAGTTTAAGTCAGTCAGTGATGTGTCAGCACAGATCAACCTCTTTATGTCTTATTGTTATTCCAATTGAAAGCAAACTGATATAACCAATCAGACTGATATATTTGACATTGGAAAGCGGTCAGCAGTCGCAAGATATGCTCGCATCACTAGAAGCAAATAGCTCTTTACATTAGTTTTGCCATTTGGATGTGTATAAATACCTTTTTGATGACTTGCTGTAGTTTCCTGAAGAAGTCAGCAGATGCATGGACATCTCCACCTTCAGCCTGAATGGGTTCCACTATTACTCCTGCTACTGGGGACCCTTTAGCATTAGACTCAGCTATTCTCTCCTCCACCTGTAAGTTATGATATTATATAGTAATGCCAGGTTAAACTTCATAAAAAGGAATTGTGCAACATGTCATCTACAATATTCCATTATCAGCTGGTGCATGTATACCAATGCGACAAGTTATCATTATAATGTATACCTGACGCAGGCACCGCTCATCCTCATTACAATTATGATCTACATTTTCTTCGAGTGGGTATTTGTATGCAGGGAAGTCAGCGATGGGCCACTCGAAGTGAGGAAAGTCCAACTTGTGGATCCATTTGGTATGTGTAACACTAAGGCAGCCTAAGAGGAAGAGTATAGTAAAGTTAAGTGGAATATTTTATAGATCACTGATAGTCTTTTGACATAAAGATGCATTCATGATGAAATTCATTGATAACAACTAATGTAATATAATGCAGCTTCTGCCTATGACATATAAATGCTTTTGGTGTTCGTTATGAACAATTAACCCAATTGCAGGTTGCATAATTATTACGTTCTTTACTTGTGTGTTCACATCACATGATTCATATACAACTGACATTTATTAGTTAAATTTGAGCATACTATCAACCTACAAATGTCGACATGTATTGATTTAAGCGACAGAATTGAACTGGATGTATTTTCTATCTAGCTTACCACAATAAAGATGAATTTATTCAAAAGAATTAAGTCTCCCTTTTTCCCTTTGAATAAATTGAGAAAATTATGTGACTGTTTTGTATCTTGGTACAACGTTGACTTTTATTCAACTTGTCTGGGGCTTACCAATGGTACGGCCATGGAAGGCATTTGTGAATGAGAGGATGGAGAGTGGAGGGCAGCCAGGACCTTTGTTCTCCAGTACCTGATCTAGTACCTCCTGGGGTGGCAGCTTCCCTCCCCGCTCACGACGCTGTAAATATGGGGGTAAAGGAGGCTATTCTAAAGATATATTCCAGGGATGCAGATTAGAAATGCTAATTACTAAATTTACTAATAACCAGTGGTTATCATTTGGAATACAACAGGACAAGTTATTGTTCCCATAAAACTATTTTACTTCACTATATAACTTACAGTGTCTCATCATTAATTTGCAACAATCTTATATGCATTGACTCCCTAACCTCACCATATAAGCCATGAAGACGGCCTTAAAAGTGTGTTCGTTGGAGCAGGCACCACAGCCCATGGTCTGTACATTAGTCATTCCCTTTGGTGCCACCTGTGGATTGGATACATATTTTATTTAATGAGTCCCATGGAAATCACACCTAATGAGAATGAAGAGTATGCAAATTGTTACTACAAATATACCAAACAGTTCTGAAACTTCCATAATAATAGTTCAGCCTTTTCCGAATTTCATAACTTCTCGATCCCCATACCCAACTCACGAAACATCAGGACTGGATGCAGCAGGAAATTAATGTGGTTTCTTTAATACTGTAGAAACGGTGAAACTCTCATCCATGTGACTATAGAATGGAAGATAGATAGTAACCAAGATTTTAGACTCACAGACATGAGGGCGGACTTGAGTTTTTTTGGCCAGTCAATGGATGGGAAGTTTCCCAAGGCTGCACGGTTAATGAAGTGAGACTAGATAAAGGAGGAAACCATGAAATATACATGAGGAATGTACAATGCCAACTGTATCCAATAGCAAACAGTAGCCAGTCTTTTAAAATGCATACATTCGCTATTATTAGAGTAGGCTAATGAGCCATCAAAGATAATCCATTATGCATCATATGTTCAGGTTATGTGCCAAAGTCCAGTTAATTTTTTATTGGTTTGGCAGAGGATCAGTTACCAAAAATGACAATGAACATAACCTATTCATTGGAGTCAGTGTTCATACGAGGGGACAATAGGTTATGCTTTTTATATGATCATTTTCTAGAAAGTAATGCGGCAGAGCCGCAGTGCCATTTTCTTTAGGATGCATGTGACCGTTTTCAAGGAGGTAGCACAGCAGAGCTGCATTGCCATCTTTCTTTAGGATGCATGTACTATCATATATTGACTAAATGCTGATAAAATGTAAGTAATTACTACCATGTATTGACTAATGCTGACAAATAGTGAATAATTACTAACATGTATTAACTAATTGTTGACAAATAGTCCATAGATACTGACATATTTTGACAAATACCAATCAAGGTAGGATGCACAATTGAATCAATGGCTATTCCTCTGTAATATATTGACTAATTGCTGGCAGATTGTGAGTAAATACTGACATGTATTGATAATTGCTGATATATAGTGACTAAGTACTGACATATATTGACTAATTGCTGATAAATTGTGAGTAAATATTGACATATTTTGACAGTGACTGATACTTATTTCTATGCATTTCTACTACAAGTACCGCAGGTTTGGTGCGTGAATTGTTTACTGAGGTCGCAATGGCAGCCTGTGGGCGTAAATGGAGGCAACCTGGGAGCATATATGGCATCATATACAAAAACTGTCATATCTCCCTTTAATAATAGGAGTTTCCCATAGTGTGACTTATAGATTAAGGGTAGCTCGAGCTGGCGAACGTCACTGCAGTCTTGGTTTTCAATTTTGACAAAGAATAAAAAGGTTAGAAGCTATTATTCAGCCATTATGCATTGGAACATCACGCTGACCTAAATGGTGATATAGTGACAGCAGATCCAAGGATCTCTCGGCTAATAAAAATGTGTAGCGATACTGTAGGCCTATTTAGCAATGTTACTGAGTTAATAGCCGCATAGGGCTTCATTGGAGCATCATGCTGACCTTATAGGGTTATAGTAAGATATTATAGCGATGTATAGACTGATGTAACAATGTTACTGAGTTCATAGTGGCATAGGGTTATAGTAAGGTATTATAGCGATGTATAGACTGATGTAACAATGTTTCTGAGTTCATAGTGGCGTAGGACTCCATTGGAGCATCATGCTGAACTTATAGGGCTATAGTAAGATATTATAGCGATGTATAGACTGATGTAACAATGTTTCTGAGTTCATAGTGGCATAGGGTTATAGTAAGGTATTATAGTGATGTATAGACTGATGTAACAATGTTACTGAGTTCATAGTGGCATAGGGTTATAGTAAGGTATTATAGCGATGTATAGACTGATGTAACAATGTTACTGAGTTCATAGTGGCATAGGGTTATAGTAAGGTATTATAGCGATGTATAGACTGATGTAACAATGTCACTGGGTTCATAGCGGCATAGTGTTTCAAACAGCCGACAAGTTTTGATATCCTACCATACAAGGAATTCGGTGCCCATTAGCCCATACCTTACTGTCCTTATTACACGATTTTTCAATCAATTGTCAATAAATAATCAACAGAATATCAATAAATACAAGTTGAAAAAAAAATCGTTCACCTCCCCATGGGACTCAAAGCCTGCCATAGTGTGTGTACACACAAGGTTTGACTGCGAAAAAGATGAACCAGGCCAGGACACAAAGGCCTACACCTGAGATTTGGAGGCGGAAGCGCTAACCAATACACACACCTTACATCCAGCAGCTTTACCATGCCTGTCGCTGTTATAGGAGAGGTAGCCCCGCCCACTGTCATGTCTATAATTACAATGCTGTTCACACCTCGCGCATGTGAGAATTGCTGGGGCTGCTCCTAACCAAGCCCAACCTATGACATTGTATATTATACAGGCAAACACACACACACTTTCTTGTCAGTCCTTGTGGTGCAATGCATAGGGAGTTGGATTTCAGATAAGTAGAGTGCAGGTTCGACCCCTACCTCTGGCAATCAAAATTTCGTAGGTTTTAACATGTGACATATGACATGTAAGGTGTGCCTGATATCCATGGATATCAGCACACCTTACAAAAGTCATGATGCATGCATCATGGTGTGCAATATTGACAGGTATCAGAATAGGAATATCCAGAAAAAGCACCCAAAATCACAGAAGTCATGTAATAAATAATAGCAACAGGGCGTCTTAGGGCCGTCTTTTCTCGCCTCAGGACGCCTCTGCAGGTAACATGGGCTATGGTAGTGATTGTATAGCAATCAGACGTGTCAGGGCCGCGTTTTCTCGCCTATAGGCATGCCTGAATAGAGTTTGAATATTTTTTTTATTGTAGCTCTCACAGAACATGGTCTTCCGACCTAACAATTGCAAGTGGAAAACAATAGACTTGCTGCGAATGAACACATATGAAGTGGGCTGTCGACCAGCCCCAAGAATGTCACAAAAATAATGTAGATAGCTTGCAAATAAGGACGTAGTGAGTATCCTACTGACTTACACAATTCCAGAATAGGTGAATTAATTTGTGAGAAGATAATTAAGTTATTGTCATCCTAGATTATAAATGACCCATATTGTCTTACAATTAATATACAAAATACACATAATTTACTCACTGTCATGCATCTCATTTTTAAGTGTTCTCCTTATTCTAGTTAATCACGACAAACGTCGTATGTGCCATACCCAGGCATTAGACAGATAATTCATCTGACTCATATCAGCACATTATAATAACAGTAGAAATAAATGAATAATATATCAGAAAATACAAATAAATGCAAGATCTCAGATACCAGGCATTTCCCACCAACTCCCTCCCCTTTGTACATAAACACAACATCCTTGTGATGTTGGTAGGCACACAATATGAACTAAAGATTTCAAACACATCGTTGATTTTATAGTGTAAGTATACCTTAGGTGATCACACCCATGTGCATTTCAATCATACCAGGAGCACCCACAACAAAAAGTTATGTGTGGTACAATATTGTTATTACATGTTCATCCTGTCGACCAGGCTTCATGTAATATGCTTATTTTTTTATTTTATTTTATTTTATATTTTTTTAAGTCTATTACCAGGCATAGTGTATCATACAGAGTTTGTTACCTGTCGACCATGCCTCTACAGGTTATGTGGGCTCTGGGAGGTGTGAAAATCACAATTAAAATACGTTCTAGAGGGAGGGGGTGTCTGAGGAGAGCCTAGGTGCCGTGCATAGATAGGATAACTATGGGTAATAAAAAATATTTTACTTTTTCGAGACCTACAAAAGGAAACGCAATTCTAAATGCACTAGAATGTCCACCGGCTTGTATCCACGTAATGGAGCCATAATTTCCTGAAGGAAATATGGCAACAATAGAGGAATGTTTGGACGTGGTTACAATACCATGATAATAGATCCTATAGTCATACTTAAAATATGGATGTGGATGAAAAAGAAATTACCAAATAATATTCTACAGAGGATATACTAGATCGTTTCATAATGTTTCATAAAACCTATAAAGATAATCAGCAGGACTAGGGAAGGTAACATTATAGTGAAAGAGCTAAATCTACCTACCAGATTGGCAGGGTCTTGGAGGGCTGCTATATGTGAAGGGTGGTTATAACCTGTGAATAACAATAGCCACTGTTTAACAACAGAAATCAATTTCGCAGCCCACAATTTCACACGTCTTATAGATAGACTGGGGCACTAGCAATCATAAAGTTAAATCCAAAGTCATGCCAGATATGACTACTGAATGATAGCACATTTGATACAATTCTATCATAAGTAATTTTTATTAATAATTGTTTATAAGTTAGATCCATGGGCCATTGTATGAAGGTGTATATCAGATAGATAATTTATTCCAGGTTTAAGTGTCACTTACCTAAAGGTATTGAGGCAATTTGTGTATATAGATCTAACATGGTATTTCCGTCTGCATCAACGATGTAGTTTCCCTGGCTTTTGTCAAAATCGACAAAGAAATTGATGGAATGAGCATGCTGTAGAAAGAAAGTTGAAGGCATTCAATGACAAAGCTTTACTGTAGAAAAACCAAAGCACATAAATTCTTAGGAGTTTAGGTGTTCATCTTGTGACCCAAGCTTCGAAAATGTCCAAAAAGTTATTCATGAATTCCTGAGGGTGACTCACAAATGAGTTGATCTACTCAAGGAACTTGGCACAAATTTTCAAAAATTGGCTAAAGTATTGAAGGGCGGCCTTGTTTTGTTACGTAGGGTTGGGCTACCTGAAACAAACATTTTGTTAATTTGGCCTTATCTTACACTGTCAAGAAATTGATAGCCTGCTCTAGTCTCTTCAATAAGCTTTTCAGAGTTTGACTATATTTCAATATATGTATGATTTATATTACAGCATTAATCAAAGTGAAAGTGCCTACCCAGCAAAATGATTAATATATTTTCTATCGTTTTGTTTGCCTCTCTTTGTTTGTTGCATATGGTTTTTATTTGATAATGAGAGGTAGTATTAGAGCCTTTAGCTCTAGCCTACTGGAGAGAACCATGCATAAGAGTAAAATCAAGTAAGGATTCCCCTTTAACTTTAATAAACATAATACTGCCCAGTGCTCTGCCACTCACTTGGACTTCGTTGAGTTCTGCCAGTAGACTCTGGGACGCAGGACCAGGGATAGCAGTGCGCATGTGTGGGCCTGCAGGCTCTTTAGCCAAGGAAGCAGCTGTCTGTGCATGGCGTAAGCTGCACACTGAAAGACAAGTCAAAGGCATCTTTAAAATTTCAAAGGTTCAATATATTCAATACACAACCCGCCATACTATTATCATGCAGGTAATAAATGTGGACTGATTAGATATGCCCATGCATCACAAGGGGTCCCGGGACCAGGGGATTTAACCCACCTGTAAAAAATAACTGTTGAACCTACAAGGGATCCTTGTAAAACTGAACAGTAAACCACCGTAATTAGATAACAGGGAGCCAGTGTAGTTTTCACAAGAAACTTCAGGTGGCAGTGTGGTGGTACTAGGAATCTCTACGAAAATAACAACATCTCTGTCAAAATAACGATGGATCTTTGGCAACATTGCGACAAGGAATCCTTGGTTATTTCGACGACATTTCTTTTTTACAGTGCAACATATAGTAAAGTGAGTGAGTAATAGTATATTGTTTAATGCCATTTCAACAGGTCATGTATTCATGGTGTGGAATTTGGTAAATGTATTGCATGTTGCTATAACTGAGGGACGGATTTTACTCCACATGGATTTACAAGTTATGCTTCTTCATATAGACCCATTGGTTTTTGACAGTAGAATTCATTAGCCTATACAGTATAGGGTTGTGTGAGCTAGGGTCTCACCCACAGAGATAATCTTTCTAAAGGTGTGCCAGGTATCAAAGGGCCTTAAGGTGGCTACATAGAAACATCTAACCTAAGGGTTGCTATTTAAGTAAATAAAGATTCACAGAAAAGAGAGCTGCTGGTATTAGAAACCATGAGACTGTTCAAGGCCCAGTTCCCATTTTGTCATATTTTATCATGGAGGGACTATGAATAAAAGACTAGCATGAGGTTTACAGTGATCCTATTGCAAATCTTAGTGTTGTGGTTAAAGGCGTGAAATGTTGTTATAAGGGATAACCCCAAAGGTGGCCCATGTCTGGTATTATTGATAAAAGAAGGAAAACTAATATTGATTCAGAACAGCATCATTTTCCTATACGTTCATCAGCATCTATAGTTTTTTAAATGATAGTATGGTTGTGCAATCGCACCCACTTGCTAAAACTGCATTTTGTAATTCATAATATGTGCCAAGCAGAAGCTTAGCAAATATAATCGTGGATACTGTCATGTAAATAATTTGCACCATTGGCAAAGGAAGCATATCAAATTTGTATGTATACTGCGCATGAGTTATAGAGCAACAGGGGCTTAAGTAACACGTTGAGGACTGGGAGGGATATATCATACCCTGTGTGCATTATAAGATCGATACCTGGAAACACAGGTGACCCACACAGTATTTTCACCTGTAGATAAGTAACGTTGTAGAATTTGGTGCTGTATTAAGGCTACGGTACATTTCAATATTTTGGATCAGGTCACATAGGACCTGCCTGGAATAATCCAAGGCATGTGGACATTGGGCTCACAGAGCTTGTACCTATTGATTAACTGCCGGTCTAGTGGGTAATGTGAATAGGATATAAAGTATCAAGCACCTAAATGTACCGAAAAACCCCTGCCTGCAGTATATCCTATATTACTGTAGGGAGTAAAATTTATATATTATGGCCTATCATCTTTTGCATAAAAGTCAGCTTGTTGGCAGATTATGCCTTACACTAGCCTATCACCTGAATTCTGTCAAAGTAATGGGCCACCAATGAAGGTCAATTCAGCCAAGCTGGGGCCTACCCTCTCAACAAGCCCTCCCTCTCCAGACACCAGCTGCTTGCTAATGCTAAAGCACCCTGGAGGAAGGGCTGTGTGGCGCCTGGGGACAACATCAGAGGGTCAATTCGGGCATCGATTTACATCTACCCACCAGCAACAGCTGCTATTATAGCACCTTGTAATTCTGCCTGCACCTCTCAGTCTCTGCCTCCTCTGCTAGGTCACCTTAGTGGAACAGAGAGTAATTTGGTGGAAGGAAACCATGGGTGATTATCAATAGCAGCTTATTGAATGGGTGAATGTGGGTCATATGGATATTAATAAAGTTGGTCTGTATGTCATCTGTTTTGGATAACCGAAGATTTCATCAGATTATAAAATGAAACAGGTCCTGAATAAGCCCCTGCATTTAATGGGTGATGGGAGTATAATGTATCGAGACCATTGCACATGTAGTCAAGATATTATCAGAAATTATATTCTGATACTACACCAAAAATATATGGTTATAATCATTTTGATAGTTCACATTATCACTACCATTATCTCACCCTAGACACTATCCCTACACTTACGTAAATTATAATGTAAACAGTAAATAATCTGAGACCTCAGGGAACGACGGATTTCTACATGAATCTACCCATTTGATAAACAACCAACTCGATATATAAATGTTACTACCATTATCAATTATTGGAAATTTAACGGATTCCTTAGCTACGATGTGTATACTATTTTCGGGAAGGACGTAAAAATAAGATTATGAAAAATATATCTACATACATGTATATCACTATAATGCAGTATAATAGTATGTAAAAGATGAGAAAGAACCACGTGTTATAATTTATACAAGCAGTCCCTCGTTTCTCTCTTTCATCCTATAATGGCAGCCTGTTCATATAATGTCTACGTCATTTTAAACTATGCCTGCAGACGACTTCCTTTGCATTGATATAGCTTTCCAAAGAAGGTTTCGAAACAGGATACCATAACTTGCATCTACAGTCTATTTTGAAATTTCTTATTTTCTTGAAAATAGACAATTGTTTTCGCCTTTCTTGAATTTGGCAAGTTGAGTATACATGTAGGTACAGTAAGATTAGACAGTGTGGTTCCAAAACTGTGGGGTGGCCTAAAAGGGAGCAAGTGAGGGTCAATCAATGTCCTACTTTTCTGACAGCATAGCACTGCAAGTCTAGTGACCCTTACACTGCACTATCCTCCAGCTTAACACAAACAGATCCAACCCATCCCCCACCACCACCCCAACCATGGAGATGCACTGAGGGCCCTGGACTGGAGCTGGGGAGGTGAAGCCGGGCCTGAGAAGCTAAAAGCTCTGACAAGTGGTTGAGAGTGATGGCAACTAGTGGCTTGCCATCCGTGCTAATGTGCCATATGGACTACTATATTATGTCTATCATGCTGGTATGTATGTTATGCGCAATATGGGAATTCGCGCAGTTTAGGAATAATAAAGCCTAATCAATAATTCTCATGGAACAAGTTGATTTTAAATCAGATTTCTAAATTCCATGTCTCATTATATTTTTTACCTCACGCACAAGGTGTAATGGGTGTAGGGTAAGTCTTACACTTAACTGTAGGTGTGAATAAAGCTGTGAGAATAACACATTGGGCTGGCGAACAACAAGCCCTGGTGCAAGTAGCAGTTGACCATCACTCTTTAAAACCCAGGTATCAATGAATTTTCTGTGCAATGCCATAATGTATATTTCATTCAAATATTCCTAAACTGCGCAGCCTAAGAGGGGGCAATTCCAGAATTGCGCACAATCAGTGAGGGGCAATTACGGAATTGTGCCCATTCCTACTTGGCGCACGACATATATATATATATATATATATATATATATATATATGGAACTATATACACTCGTGTATATATATATAATTAACCGCGGACGGTTAGGGACTATTTGCAGCGCGCATTGGTTTCTATGATGTCATAGCATGACGTCATGATCAACACTCCTCCAGTATATAAGAGGGGATTTTCAAGGTAACGGTCAATTGGATCGATTCACCTGTACAGGTAACACCACGCTGGGTGTTCCCTTGAATTTTAAATTTTTTGAACCGTTTTTGGGGCTCCTGGTGCCTTTGTTTACCATTGAAATGGGTAGAAAGGCTGCTAAAGGCTCGAAGGCCAATACACCAAATGGAAAATCGGTCAAATCGGTGGAAAAGACGAAAAAATCGGCCAATTTAGGACTTACGAGTAGTTCGACTCTCTCACTTACTGGTGATACACCGTCGGTTCCCCGAACCGTTACAGGTGTTGTGGGAGGGTCGTCTATTGACCAGACGAGGCTAGATGTATTAGAAGACGAGCTGTCGACCATTAAATCGCTTCTACAAGAGGTCGTCAATGGAAAGGACGATCGGGGTGGAGGATTCGTCAATGCATCAAGTCGTTCCAGCAGAGCACGTGCGGATGTTTACAAACAGAGAGGTATGACGTCACGTAGTCAAGGACGCGGACCGGTTGCTAGGGCTACCCGCCAAGCGTCTCCATGCGAAATTCCGTCTGACGGTGGGGAAGAATGGGTGCAAGTTGATCACAAGCGACATAGACGATCGTCTAAATCCAGTATTTCTGCTCGTCAATGCAGTCCGAGCACATCTAGAGGGTGGTCATTGGATTCAACTTACTCTAGACATCATCACCGGGTAAAATCGGGTGAGTTTGATCATTCTCAATTCACCAAACGTAAGGAAAAAATTGACACTATTGAGAAACTGATGTCTGTAAACTTGCAGTTTATTTTGAAGTACTACAAATCAGGTGACGATGTTGAGGGTATGCTTAAACATCTTCAGGTATTAATTGAAAAGTCTGGCACCAAAATATATACGGTTTCAGCCCTTGTAGCCTATGATAAGTCAGTGAGGGACAGGGCTAATGATAGTGGAATAGAGGCTTTTTCAACCATTGAAAATTCAGATATACTACGTCATTTGGCATATGATGGGACCGTTCAGGCCCAGAAAGCTTACAGTACTAAACCTAAGAATGTAGGCAAACAGAGATCGTCTAATAACCCTTGCTATGCATACAACAGGGCAGAAGGTTGCTCGAAGGACCCATGTAAATATAGGCACGTCTGCAGCGTGTGTAATGGCACGAGTCATAACAAGTTGGAATGCTCTAAGGCTAGAAGCGAATAGGAAAATGATGGTGATTTAAGTCCTAACTCTGTAGGTTTCGATATCCTGGTGCCAGAAGCAAAGTTAGTAAATGTGGTAGACTTTAAATTACCCTTACCCAAAGTTTCAGATGAGGGTGTTGTAAATATTAATTCTGAATCGGATAAAAATATTTTTGTCCCCCCTAGTGACCATAGGGTTAGTCAATATGACTTGGTTAATGAGGTTAATATTGATGTTAATATTAACTCGAAAATTGTAAATGTTACACATAGTCATCCAGTACAGGGTGAAGTTGAACCATTATTTACTGTTGTTGTAAAAAATTTACCTAGCATCAGAGTATATGACAGTTGTATAAATGGTATGTGTGAGTGTGTTCATTATATTCATGGTGGAATAGCTCAAATTTTGCCTTGCAGAGTTGCATCATTCTTAACTCAGAAAGGTATTATTAATGTAAACGACAAGGAGGCGCTATTCTTATGGCAAGGTTTTGTTGAGGGGTTCAGGATAGTGGATCCTGATTGCGACACTTCTTATGATTGCAGAAATTATAAGTCAATCCTCGAGGGAAAATTCTATAACGAGTACTGTGGTATATTGTTAGATGAACTAGAAGCTGGTTTAGTCTCTAGAAGTGTAGATAAACCCCGTTGTATCCATGCTCTAGGTGGTGTAGAAAAATCTAATGGCAAGTTAAGGCCTATAACTGACTGTAGTATGCCTGATAGAATATCTATTAATAATTTTATGGAGACTACTAGCTCGGCTTTTTCTTATAATAATATTAGCACGGTGACTGCTCAATTGAATAAGAACGATTTCATGAGTGTGGTAGATTTAAAATCAGCGTATAGGTCTATAAATGTGTATGCACCTCACACGACCATGCAGGGTTTCAGATGGAATTTTGGGCATGGGGAGGGTTATTATGTAAGCAACAGATTAACCTTTGGCCTGAAATGTGCTCCTTATATTTTTAATAAAATCTCTGATTTTATTGTAGAGGTGGCAAAATTCTACGGTGTAGAAAGAATTGTAAATTATCTGGACGATTTTATCATAATTGGTGATACTTATGATGAGTGTCTTAGACAGAGAAATTTATTGATGGAATGTATGACTTACATGGGCTTTGTAATATCCAAAGAAAAAGTAACCGACCCATCTCAAGTTTGTAAATTCTTAGGCATTAACATAGACTCAGTTAAATTGGAACTGTCTTTGCCTGTTGAAAAGGTTGAAAAAATGGAAAATCTCTTGTTAGATAACATTAATAAGAAATTTATTTCAAAGAAGAACTTAGAGAGGATAGGTGGTTTAATGTCTTTCTGTTCGCAGGTGGTTAAGGGTGGTAGAACCTTTAGTAGGCGAATTTTCGATCTCTGTGCCCGGGCCAGACCAGGTGGTTATGTTAGGGTATCAGCTTGCACTCGCCAAGATTTTCAATGGTGGTTGGATTTTTGTAGAGTTTTTAACTGTAAGAGGTTAATTCTAAATGATGATATTGACACACCTATGTACTCAGACTCTTCCATGAAAGGCTTCGGGGCTTGGATGGATAAAGATTATTTATATGGGGACTGGACCTCTTACGATAAATTTAATCTAGGTAGTGGTCATTTTACTCAACCACCAGTACTAGACAATTTGAGAAACCACCATAGAAATATAAATGTATACGAGTTATACCCCCTTCTTATGGGACTGAGACGTTGGATTTCTGGCTATAAAAATAAAAGAATACACTGTGTTACTGATAATATGCAGGTTCTAGCTATGATTAATACCGGTAGGTCAAAAAATAAGCTTTGTATGGAATGGCTTAGAGAGATCTTCTGGCTTTGCTTCGTTAACAATGTAGAGGTATATGCAACTTATATTAGATCGGAGGACAATGTCCTAGCCAACCAACTATCTAGACTGGCTTATAAGGGTATGCCAAGCAAATGTAAAGCTTCTCTCCATGATAATAATATGTGTTGCTTTAATTCCAGAATGGGAGAGATTACTAAAAAGAAAAAGGTTACTTTTAGCCCAGGGTGTGTCGGAAAATACGAGGAGAGCAAGGAACCAACAACTTGGAAGGTATAAAAAATTTTGTAAAGAATTTGGTTTACAAACTTTTCCTTGTTCTCCCTCTCAAGGTTCTATATATGCAGTTTACTTATCTGATTTTATGAAGCCATCATCTGTAAAAAATTATTTGTCTGCGGTTTGGTATTTTCAAAAACTTAAGGGCTATCCTGATTGTAGTAGTAACTTCATGTTGAAAAAGACTCTTAATGGCATTGACAGGCTCTCTACCTATTCAACCAAAGTTATTCATTATTATACTCCTAAAGACATGTTGAGGTTAAGATCATTCTTGGATCTAACCAACATGGCAGACCTGAAGTTTTGGATGGCAATTTTAACATGCTACAGGGGTGTTTTACGTGTGGGGCATGTGGTGGAGTCTCCACACTCCCTTAAAGTTGGTGATATTAAATTTCATCGTAGTTATTTGTCTATGTGTATCAGAACGTCTAAAACAGATCAACTTGGTAAAGACTCCTTTAATATTTATTTGTCAAAGAATGTTAATTCCCCACTATGTCCTTATCTAGGCTTGAAAAGGTTGTGCTCAGGTAGGGGTAAAAGGGAGTATCTGTTTGTATCAGGTGGTATTCCTCTTCAGTACCAATATGTAAACTCCAGGTTAAAATCTTTGTCTTTTCAAGCTGGTATCAAAGGCCGTGTCTCTACTCATTCTTTAAGGCACGGTGGTGCTACGTTATTAAAGGATTCAGGTCTAAGTGTAGAAGCTATTAAGAAGAGAGTGAATTGGAAATCCAGCACAGTATTTAATTACTTACATAATTATAAGGATGAACTATTGGAGTTGGACAGGGTATGTCAATCTCATTTGCAATGCTGATTGATATGTGTTTTCACATGTGTTTGGCGTGTTTTTGTGTGTTTTTTGGCATGTATGGTGCTGATAGCCCCAAGGTCAGTAACCCACCAAACTCATGTTTCTGTGATATGATCATTATTACTCTATTTAACCATATATTACTATTATTGTTATCTTCACTTCATCGTTATTACCGGTATTATTATTCCCTGGTAGCGAGTTAACTTATGGAACTATATACACTCGTGTATATATATATAATTAACCGCGGACGGTTAGGGACTATTTGCAGTGCGCATTGGTTTCTATGATGTCATAGCATGACGTCATGATCAACACTCCTCCAGTATATAAGAGGGGATTTTCAAGGTAACGGTCAATTGGATCGATTCACCTGTACAGGTAACACCACGCTGGGTGTTCCCTTGAATTTTAAATTTTTACTATTGTTATTACTATTGTTATTACTATTTATTACTGTGTTATTGTTATTATATTATACACTTTACTGACTATGCTTATTGTCAACTAATTATTATAGTTGTTTTAATAAAGGCATGTATGGTGCTGATAGCCCCAAGGTCAGTAACCCACCAAACTCATGTTTCTGTGATATGATCATTATTACTCTACTTAACCATATATTACTATTATTGTTATCTTCACTTCATCGTTATTACCGGTATTATTATTCCCTGGTAGCGAGTTAACTTATATATATATATATATATAGTACCAGTATAAGGGTCCATATGCCTGATTATAGTATACATTAGCACTGAAGATAGGCCACCTCCACAGCCCCAGGGTGTATGCATATCGACTGTGGTAGCATGCCCTCTCACAAAAGACACCAATAATTTTTTTTAAATGTATATCAAATTCCAAATTTTTTTATTTCACCGGGGCCTAATTACTAGCTCTAGTTTGGGGCCCTTCATTAGTGGAAGGTCTCAATGCACCGTGTTGATTCTAAAGCCATGTACCCATGATGCCAGGTCATGTCGACCAGACCATGTCGCATGTCACAAAGCCCCCAATAAGGGCCCAGTTGGATCTAGGGGTGTAGAGCCGGGGTGTATAGCCATAATTTTGTCCTTTGAAATATTTTCAGATTTGATAAGTACACACTCCATCAATAAAAGTCAATAATATTATATCAAATCAATATTGTGTTTAGAAATTTCATCGCAACTTTGAATCATTTTATACACGTTGGTGATCAATGGAACAAAATGGAAAATGCAGAAGTAAATGGTAGGTAGGTTGTTGCAAAATGGTGTAACAGGTTGTTGACTGATTGACCTATACTCTGAGCATGTGAAGTGGCCATGTGGTGTGGATTCGGTCTGGTCAGGTGATATCTTCAGGTGATAACGCTGCTCTAGTATATCCGTTGTTATCTCTATTATTGTTTCAATACTGAAGGTCCGAGTTACCATGCCCCCATCAGAAACCTTCGTCTGGGGTGCTCCACACTGGTATAGGGTGGACCTGAAACCGAGACCGACTGCCTGGCCATAAACTCCTGTGGGTGCTGACCACAGGGAGGGGCCTGGTCCTAGGGAGGCAGGGGTGGACTCAATCTGGGTCAGTGTCTCCATATAAATGTACACATTTCCTAGACTTATCATTGCTGAAAATCTGTGAAATTCCAAACAGGTCAGAAGGACTGCCCTTGGATTATGCTAAAAAAAATTCATCCCCAAGTTCAAAGAAAATAATTCAGCCTCAAAACTCCTACTTACTGTACAGCCAATGTTATAAGTATAGGGAACATGAGTATAGGGACCCACTGTAGGGTCTGAATAAGCTCCACCTGGGCTGGTCAGCGGTGAAAACGGCCGTCTGCTAGGAACTGGGACCTTGTGTATTCCTCACATATCACATCTCAAACTATAATCGTACGC
Source organism: Acholoe squamosa (assembly GCA_949317995.1). Taxonomy (NCBI): domain Eukaryota; kingdom Metazoa; phylum Annelida; class Polychaeta; order Phyllodocida; family Polynoidae; genus Acholoe; species Acholoe squamosa. The sequence continues at coordinate 37,027,417 of OX439040.1, read as the reverse complement.
CAGCCATGTAAGTTGTTGATAACGAAACAGATCCCTTTCCGTGGAAGTTTCCCCATCATGACAAATATTATTTCAAAGCTATTGGCTTGTTTTGTTTTTTTTCCCAACTAAAATCCCCACATTCCAGAAGTGCTCATTACAATTACACCTCAACACACCTCTCAGTTGTATTCTTTCTTTCATTTAATGTAGATGATCTAACGCATCATTCCTCTTTATTAAAATGACAATCGCCATGCATGAATACTGAAGTATGACCTTATCTGTTGAAACGACAATAAAGAGTCTTTAAAATTTTGCTTACTTAACCACTAAATGGCATCCTATGAGAAAGGACTTTCTCCAAAATTCAACCATTTTAATCTTAGACGATCTACCTGTAATGCTACGAGGACTATAACAGTGACTAGTACTATGATTGGCGCTTTAATAGGTTATAAATATTATATTCTCATTCTGGCTAGGACCTTCTCAAACTTACATCATTACTTATGAAATACCGGGACGGACAAAGGTATTCCCCTCCATCATCTTTTCTACAGTGGGGTATTTCATAATGTCAGTGGGACTTGAGCATATTAGTCATTGTGTGCACACCCCCATTATAGCTTAGAAACTCTCACCTCCATACGTCTCACGTAGGTACGGAGATTTGGGTTTCTAAGACAGTGCCCATATAGGTTAGATTTTGGTCGTTTTCTGGATATACATTTACTACTTCAGTGCTGGGCCTGGAAGGCCAGGAGACTATTTCTGATGAGTAGGTTTCAGTGAGCTAGTCTAGCTACAACCCCGGCTACAACCCCTTGGGTCTGTTCAGATTTGATGGTGCTACTTTCTGTGGGTTCTAGTAGGCCGCTCAGAAATATCCTCCAGTTTATGTTTACATACAGTACGAAATTGGAACAGTTGCCAATAACACCAAAGTGGTTTACGTAAGAGCCAGCTTAAAAATGTAGGCCTCCTTTCGCCAGTCTAGTATAGAGTAGCAGCAGTTCATGTTTATATCAACTGGTTTAGTAGTAGTCATTATTCATCAACTTGGCGGGGTTGTGATGTCTCACATGAATGCATAATTTGAACATCCCCCCTTCACTCTATTAATGTAATATAATATGATGATTTTGGATGCACAAGTTGACTTTAGGCCCAGATAAAAGTGTTTTACCTGGCCCTAAAGTCAACGAGTGCATCCATAATTATCACACATTGCATTTATAGCATGGTCTGCATCTTTAGAATGCATCAGGATGTATCAGAATGCACTCTGCATTCGCTGACATAATAATATATGATATTATGTGGTATCCATAGGGTCCCAGACATAAGACTCATCTAACCAAACACCATTGTCCGGCCCCTGGGCCTAATGGATAGAATGAAACACTTTGGATCAGAGGATCACTGGTTCTATAGTCCCACCCATCATGAGCTTTTCCCGTTTGAACCACTGTCAAAGCTGAACCTGCGCAGCTGTCACATATAAGAATAGTAGGCTACAGAAAAAGAACACTGACAATATTCAAGTGTCAACTCAGTGCCTCTATCCTGTGATAAAAGCACTCAGATTATCAAATTTAGGCACCCAAAATCATTTTGAAATGTGATAACCGTGGAATAACACATAATTTTGCAGGTCTGTCTAGCCACTCAAACGTTTAACAGGGCGCTTCAAACAACTGCTACCATTCTGAAATGTACTCCTGATTCCTGCTCTCTGATACACTAAATATAATTATTTTCAACATGATGGGGTGTTTGCCGGGGTGTTAGGCTATAGGAGTTTATCCTACCGGATACCAGGAGAAAAGAGAATTATAGAAGAGGGAAAGCTTTTTCTAACGCCCAATAAAATTCTACCATTCCTATTTGAGTTGATATGACCTGAAAAGACTATAGTGTTTTCCTTAGTGCAGTTAGTGGAGTAATGCTGGGCAGGATACTGGTTTTTTTTCAAAATCTCTTACGGGATCCTACTTCTAGGCCTCTGATACCCTCTGATCGTCAAGAAACTCATGTGCCACTCATGGTCATGATAGTGATTTTTCCACAACATAGCCAATACGGCAGGCCAGCAATTGGTTGGCAACAATGTAGGATGTTCCCGTAGTTGGCTATGTGGGCTTATGAGAAATGCAGGGGTGCACCAGCGAAACACATTCAGCCCAAACTGCAACATTGTGTAAGTGCATGTCTCATGCCCTCAGCCGAACTGATAGCTGAAAGAAACTGCAATGTTGTATGGCCTGAGACTGACCTGTCCCAAGTTGAACAATATACTTCCCCGAACCTTAGGGTGTAGGACATCTTAATTTCGGCAAGAAACATTTATGTGGATGTGAGAAGGCTAAATAGGTGTTGGACCAATTCATTTTCTCAAGAACTATAAGTTGGAATGCTGTCAAAATTACAGCGAGGGGGCGGGGATCAAAGTTTGACTCAAACCCTGGTAGATGGGGCAGGATTACACACAGGGTTGGCAGAGCGTGCTGGGGTTAGGCCTACATGCAGGATTGGCGGCGGGGGGCGGGAGTCAATGGCAGGGTTGGCGGAAGTCAAACCCTGGGTTGGCAGAGTGGGTGGGGTTCACACACAGGGTTGGCAGAGATTACACGTGGGGTTTTCAGAGCGTGGAGGGGTTACACACAGGGTTGGCGGAGGGGACGAGAGTCAATGGTGGGGTTGGCAGAGGTCAAACCCTGCGTTAGCAGAGTGGGTGGGGTTCACATATGGGGTTGGCAGAGATTACACATGGGGTTGGCAGAGCCAGTGGGGATTACACGCAGCTAGGGTTGGTGAAGGGGGCGTGGGTCAATGGCAGGGTTGGCGGAGGTCAAACCCCGGGTTGGCGGAGTGGGCAGGGTTCACACACGGGGTCGGCAGAGATAACATGTGGGGTTGGCGGAGGGTGCAAGGGTTACATGCAGGGTTGGTGGAGGCAGGGGTCAATGGCAGGGTTGACGGAGGTCAACCCCCAGGTTGGTGGAGTGGGCAGGGTTCACACCCCGGGTTGGCAGAGATTACACATGGGGTTGGGGGAGGGTTAGCAGAGGGTGCAGGTCTCTCATGCAGGTTCGGTGGAAGTTGCCGTGGTCAGAATTAACCGGGGTTGGTGGAGGGTGCGGGGTTCACATGCAGGGTTGGTGGTGGGGCAGGGTTCATATGCTGGGTTGGTGGAGGGGCGGGGTTCACATGCAGAGTTGGTGGAGGGACGGGGTTCACATGCAGGGTTGGTGGAGGGGCGGGGTTCACATGCAGGCTTGGTGGAGGGGCGGGGTTCACATGCAGGCTTGGTGGAGGGACGGGGTTCACATGCAGGCTTGGTGGAGGGGCGGGGTTCACATGCAGGCTTGGTGGAGGGGTGGGTTCACATGCAGGCTTGGTGGAGGGGTGGGGTTCACATGCAGGGTCGGTGGAGGGGCGGAGTTCACATGCAGGGTTGGTGGAGGGGTGGGGTTCACATGCAGGGTCGGTGGAGGGGCGGCCGGCACATGCAGGGTTGGTGGTGGGGTGGGGTTCACATGCAGGGTTGGTGGTGGGGCTGGTTTCACATGCAGGTTTGGGGGGGTGCAGGGATTACACATGGGGTTGGCAAAAGGTTTCGGGGTTCACATGTGGGGTTGGGGGAGATGCTGGGGTCACACACTGGGTTGGTATGGGATGCCAGGGTCACAGAGTTTAAAATTATTTTGCGCTCCCCCACTCAACAGATTAAAAAGAAAAACCCACCCTTCCTGTTTGATGAAATAAAAACCATCACTTTATTTGCTCCACAATCCCAGTGCCGAAGGCGCTGGTAGATACATATAGTCAATTATTTGTTTGTCGTGCTACGACTGGTCTACCAAATTCCGTCCCCAATCCCAGATGCAGGATTTCGAAAGTGGTTGATCTTGGGGAGATCACCGCCAACCCTGAGTATGCTATGCCTCAGGAGGCAAATCGGCAGTTGATTCTCACCACATCAACTACATAGAAATAGGCCCCTGGTGGCAAAGGGATCGAGTGCTGTGCTGTTGACAAAGAGGGGTGTGATGTAACGGGAAGGGTAGTGGGCAACTACGTAGGATCTGCTTTTCCCACCGCCTGGTAGTGTAGTGCCAGTGGTTTAACATAATACTCACCCGTCAAGCGGCTGGCTGCCCTCGGCAGTATCTTCACAGCAGATCGTAGCATGGTGGTACAGTAGTATGCACCTAGAAGCTGTGGCGAAAGCTGACAATGAAGATGGTGTTTGTAAACCAAACCCGCTGCAGCTGTAACCTGCTGTCTTGGTCAACTCAGTGATACTGTATTTGAGGCTCAAGGGATCCTAATGGTCACTCTCCAGTCGGCGCAGCAGCAGCCTCGCTGTGTGCAATGGGTTATCAATAGTAAACATTAGGAGGGAGAGTGTGATGGTGGGAGAGGGGGTAGTGAGAGAGTGGGAGGGTGGTGGTGACTGCCATGCCTCCTGTGGCTCAACACTGCAGCATGGAGGTTGCGCTATCTTGTGGTGGTGGGATGAAGTTATGGGTGTAGCTTTACCATTACTGCTGTGACACTATCTTGACATCAACATAAGAAACCATTTTCCTGAGAAGAAAATGAAAAAGAAAAGACTCAAAGAATTTGTGAGAATCAAAGATAGGGAGCTTAATGGAATTTTTATGTATCAATGATGATTGCCATGTGCTAAAATTTGTAATGTACCAACAATGTATATGTTTTGATGAGAAATGAACAGAAATTGAATAGATTGTGCATTACATTAAAATTTAGCAACAGTCATCCACTTGCAATAGGCATGCAGAGCAAAAAAGGCCTACTGAATGTATGTAGCCCTATGCTATGGATATGTAGAAGATCTATCTAACCCACCAAATCTGAACATACATAACATAACTAGATTTAGAGCGTGACCACCTACCTCTACTCAAGTTAGAACGACATAGATCCACAGACATTTGTAGCACTGCTGCCTTTGGTCTACATATTGGCATTTGTAAGTATCCATTGATATAAACAATAGAGGTTTAGAATTAATACTCTCTGAAACCTTGACGTTTTGCACAAAGTTGAATAGCAAACTTACATATCGGTACTATTAAAATTTTGATATGACCATATTGGATAGATATATTCTATACAAACCAGCAATCACTTTGACTCTCCTCTCATGTCTTACAGATCGCTTTAACTGCGCAACATAGTATCCTGAAGATAGTTTTTAGACATACAGATGTTTGTGCTTTGGACAATAGTTGTTGGGGTGCTCATCCTAGTTCTCCTAGTGAGAAAACAGACCCAGAGGAAGTTTCATCTACCTCCAGCACCACCTGGTTTGCCCTTCATTGGAAATGCCCTACAGCTTGACAAGGAATCCCCCCATGGAACAATAACCAGGTGGTCTGAAAAACTTGGTCCAGTTTTTAGATTCAAGGTACAGTTGCAACACAATATTCACCACTATAATATTATACTCAACATAGTTATCTACATGAACGTGCATTTATCAACCTCTTAGCAATGACCGTGCCAATCAGCTGTAGGGAGACATCAAGTGACTTTTCAATGTATTTAAAAGGATCACTTTTACTAGTCAGGACCACACTTCAGTTGAATTCAGGACAACTAGTATTAAAAAAAGGTATTGTTGAGATTTACAATGAGAGAGCTGAATTAGGAAAACTATAATCAAGATATGCATTATTGTTCGCATTACTATATGTGAGGAGTACAATGGAACTAGCAAAAACATTTCCTGTGAAAGTTAGAACATAATATTTCAAGTTGTCTGTATTCCTTGAAATACAGGTGTTTGGCCGAGATTTTGTGGTGCTGAACGACTATGAAACGATATACGAGACTCTGGTTACCAAGGGCAACATGTTTGCTGGTCGAAGTATTTCCTATCGAGCTCAGGTTCTCATGGATTTTTCAGATGAGATTTTATTCAATACATACTCACCAAAATGGTCCTTTATGAAGAAGGTCACCACACATGCATTAAAGGTATGCATAATAATTCAATTGAATATTTGATTTATGAAATATTTTTGAAAATGCATGGATCAAACTTAAAAGGTGTAAACTTTTGATTTTGACCTTTCTCCAGAGATTGTCATTTCTCTAAAGTATTGCTGAATTGATCTTCTTTTTTTTTTTTATCTCAGATTAACAGATCCACTTTATTTTCATGACTTATGTGTTGTTACTTGTTAATTTCCATCTTAGATGTATGGCGATAACCTGGAAAACCTCGAAGAGATAACCTTAGACGTTATAGAAGATATGCTGCGTGAGCTGGCAGAGGAATCTTCAAAGGGGCCTGTCGACCTGAAGCCATTCATACATAGGTGCAACACCAGGATTATATCATCTATTGTATGTATACCAACACCATGATATCAGTGTTTTCATAGGCATCATAGCAATTTACGAAATCATTATGTATTTATTACTCAAATCTGATGCATTTCAAAAGCTGCTCAATAATATACTTGTTTAATTTCTTCATTGACTAAGCAAATACGTAGCTAGTGCACTAGTCAAAATTGACCAAGAGGGCATTTTTGAATAAACATAAAGGTAGTCAACACAGAGGGTACTATATTGATACATCCTCATAGAAATGCATCTTGATTTTTATTGTCAGCTCTATGGTTATAAAATTGACGAGCAAAAGGTCAGCAGTATACTTGAGACGATAGAGGAGGGTGGGAAGCTCCTTCAGCCAACTGGCACACAGATCCTCTTGGATATGTTCCCCTGGCTGCGCTATTTCCCAAATGCTGTCTACACTCAACTGGTTGCGGTGACAGCTAAAACCCGTAACTGGTTCCTTCAGGAGTTGGAAACGCGAAAGGTGGGTATGACAAAGGTGGGCCATTGGTGGATGATCTATCTCAATATCATGTTATTCTGTACTTATTGCCCCGAGCAAACGTTTAGATAGTCCCTGGTCTATGGCAACCCCTCTTTAAGCCTTTAAAGGTGAGTGATGCATCAATGCATCATGTCCATTGGTCGTCATGATGCACCAGTGAGACTGCTCGCCAGCACTTCATTGGTGCATCATGACGACCAATGGGCATGATGCATTGATGCATCAGCGGCCTTTAAAGGGTAGAATATGGTGTCCCTAAATATGAGTAATATCGCTAAACATTACAGCTTTGACTTATAATTTGATAATGTTTCTGTGCACCAATTAAGTTATTCATTTGAGAACCTGCCTGGATGTAGGTAGGAAAATATCGACCCACACAGTACTATCAAATTTGACCATAAATTATGAATTAAATGTACCCGAAATTACGACACTCAATTTATAATAGATCTATAAATGCTTATGAGAATATTTAGAGTAATAGAAAAAAAAACAACATTTTAAGAACCTAAGATCTTCTTATCACACAGAGTCAAAGACAGCCTGGAGATCCTCAATGCCTTGTAGATCAGTTGTCTGAGCATGGGCTTTCTGATTTGAGCATATATGGTATAAGCCACAACCTGATATTAGCCGGTATGCTATTCACCTGATTAAACTTATTCCTTATTAATAACCTGTTTGACTTTCACCTTCCCCTTGGTTATGTTAAGAAACTGCTTCCAGTGAACGACAGATTCTCGTGTGGAACAGAGTTCAAATTTCATCATTTTCTTTACTACTGTTCTTATAGAGCAGTGTTGATCAGATATAGTGTACACAAAATAATCACTCATACAGTAATTATTATCACCATGTTACACAATTAAACTTTGTGAATATCTATAGGATACTGCACAAGATACTACTGTAGCTCTAGGCCTCTTCTATTTGACCCCCCCCCCAAAAAAAAAAAAAAAAAAAAAAATCATATACCTTATCTATGAACGGCGATCATGAAGAAACATTGAGATGTTTATTTATGCCCCTAGACATTGGAAAATCACAAAAATGATCCCCTCAAAGATCCCTTAAGTTAAAATTCAAATTGGATATGTTGAGTTTTTGGAACCAAACTCTTGATATTTTACAGAAACAGGGGAAGCATGCAGGGTGGGGTCACTTCTATGTGGCACCTTAGGTTTGACCTTCTTTTGGGTTTGCCAAAAATGAGACCTTTTGCATTATTTTGCCATGGCAACACTCATCTTACTTTCCACTTTCTTTTTATCTTGAGCTGTACTACGATTCGAGTCTGTCCAGCCATAGGATGTTGTGCAATGTCCTCCTGATGGAGAAACCTTCACTTTGATGATTTCAATAAATAGATTAATAATGTTTTATTTGTGTGTCACCATGCAGCAACAGATTCAATGACCGTGGTAACATATTCACTAATTGCTGTACTGGTAAACAAAGCTGACCTGCAAAAGAAGTTGGCAGATGGCATTTTGTGTGTCCTTGGAGAACGACGGCCACGCCTTTCTGATCGCAAGTCACTCCCCTTCATCGAAGCCACTATTTTGGAGACTCTTCGCTTTTGTTCAATATCTCCCTTAAATGTCCCACACTGTACAACAGAAGACACATCTATCAATGGCTTTGATATACCACAAGGCACTGAGGTAGAATATTCTGATAATGTATTACGTCATTGTATGTGTTAATATTATAATGTTTTAAAATGTATGATAATATTCGTGAACAATAGGGAGTGGTAACTATTTATCACCATGGGGGGAGGGATTGACTACATAATTTGTGTCTATTATAATAACTGCACAACTTACCCATTTGGTCACCGCAGAGCTCTTTTCTCCCAGGTGTCACCACTACACACACAAATTCCACCATCATTGGTAGGGGGATCTGAAAAGCAGTCTTTTGGGATTTATTGCATCTTAGGAGAAAAATAGAATTAACTAGCTTATTCTATCTATGAATGAAGATTCAAATATTTCAAAATGAAATGTGTAAAGATTTTATTTACCCCCCCCCCGACATTGGAAATCATTTTGGGGAATGATAAATGTCCATAAGTATCTTTTCAAATCCCCTCAAAATGAATTCGTAGCACTTTCAGAATCAAACTCTCCATGTTGTATCTTGAGCCATGGTAAGCAGTTTCAGAGAAGGGGAGAGGGGAGGTCAGGTTAACCCTTTGGGGATTGGTCAGAAGTTGGGTCTCGTGCATTGTGTTGCGCAATTTTATTTCACTTCCCACTTTTTTATGCAAATAACAGATCTGTCAAAGAACAGTGTTCACGGAATTAGAAAGTTATATCAAATCGGTCTTGCTGAGTAAATTAACCTTTACACCATTACCTTTTTTAGGTAATGTTCAACCTATGGAAGCTACACCATGAACCTGAATATTGGACAGACCCATGGGAATTCACCCCACAGAGATTCATGGATGATGATGGATGTCTTGTCTCATCAGAGCACATCAACAGAAAGAGGTTGATCGGCTAGAGCCCTTAATAGATAGTTGCACTCTTTGTCTCCGCAACTTTAAGCTATTGTGATATTATTGTTATTGTTCAATGTTATGCTTCTATTCTGTGTATGGCTTTTGTTATATATAGTTCAGCGCACTCCCAGAACACTCTTTAAGAAAAGTGATTTTTTATATAGGTTGTTCTAATGAGCGGCAGGTTTTGTGCTTCATATCCAGTTCTTTTGGTGTTTGTTTTTTTCAGTACAAGTTCTTCAAACGTTTCTTGCCCTGAAAGGATGATGAAAAAATAATATTGTTCTATTCACATTGCAGACTTCTACCCTTCAGCGCTGGTAAACGTGTGTGCATAGGGGAGGCATTGGCAAAGAATCGGCTTTTCCTGATCGTGACGTCCCTCCTGCAGAGATATGAACTGTTGCCTGTATCACCTGAAGAGCTCCCTAAGCATGATCCAAGAGATTATGAGCTTTTATTCGGGATCCATCCAAGGAGGTACCGCATCAAATTGGTTCCCAGGAAGTAAGGGGAGCTTTTCTAGGATAAAAGGCCATTTGCAGTACAATGTAAACTGCCAAAAGGTTTAGAAATTTGGAATGAAGCAGTGAGTACACAGAGAAAATGTTGATACTCATGGTGAGCCTGATGTTAGCCTCAGGCAAATGTCGCCAAAATGAGTATATTCTGATACTCATGGTGAGCCTAGGGTGTAGGCATACTCCAGCAATACCTGACACTCTACTCTAGATTGTTTATGGCCTAGCTGTACCCTCTCTACTGCTCTACTCTCACAGTGCAGGAGTCTCTTTAGAGACAGGCTCAGGGTAAACTGGAGTAACATAATAGAAGAGGAAAGGACATTGCCTGAGTATCTCTATGAAGAGGGTCAGGCAATGCTGGATCCTACCTGGACAGGCTCCAACATTGCAGGAGTCTTTCTTACCAATGGTGTAATGCACTGCAAGATTATCCCAATACATAGGATCACACTTTGCTGGATTCTACCTTCAGAGTGAGTCCAGCAACACCACCCAGTGGGCACAACCCCACTTAATGAGTTACTAATCAGCACTGCATTGTAGGGCTTACAGACACTCTAAATTGTAATGGTTATGTAGCCCTGCATTTGTAGCCCTTATTGAACTACTAAGCTGTAGGGTGTATTAAGCCCAACACAGTGTTTGTTAAATACTATCAAGAAATATAGAAATTAAAGTCACCGTATGACAAAAGCTCATTATTTCATACACACAAGGATTTCAGATGGTCGAACATTCAACTTCCTAAGGCAGTCTAATTAATTGATGAATATTTTGTGCATTCCTGGTTTCAGTGTCCTTATTGCTCCTTGGTGAGATTTGAACCTCCTTATTGTGACTCCTTTGTGCTCCTATCTGTGTTAGCGGGGCAGGTGTTGAAAGTGGCACTATCAATATGATATTTCAAACATAGACCTACTACAGTGAGATGTCATTGGTCATTTGAGGCCCAGTAGACTAATAGGAAACACAGACTGGAGTGACCATAGTAAGGAAAAATGCCCATAGTAGACTTCTACCCTTCAGCGCTGGTAAACGTGTGTGCATAGGGGAGGCATTGGCAAAGAATCGGCTTTTCCTGATCGTGACGTCCCTCCTGCAGAGAATCTGATATGAACTGTTGCCTGTATCACCTGAAGAGCTCCCTAAGCATGATCCAAGAGATTATGAGCTTTTATTCGGGATCCATCCAAGGAGGTACCGCATCAAATTGGTCCCCAGGAAGTAAGGGGAGCTTTTCTAGGATAAAAGGCCATTTGCAGTACAATGTAAACTGCCAAAAGGTTTAGAAATTTGGAATGAAGCAGTGAGTACACAGAGAAAATGTTGATACTCATGGTGAGCCTGATGTTAGCCTCAGGCAAATGTCGCCAAAATGAGTATATTCTGATACTCATGGTGAGCCTAGGGTGTAGGCATACTCCAGCAATACCTGACACTCTACTCTAGATTGTTTATGGCCTAGCTGTACCCTCTCTACTGCCCTACTCTCACAGTGCAGGAGTCTCTTTAGAGACAGGCTCAGGGTAAACTGGAGTAACATAATAGAAGAGGAAAGGACATTGCCTGAGTATCTCTATGAAGAGGGTCAGGCAATGCTGGATCCTACCTGAACAGGCTCCAACATTGCAGGAGTCTTTCTTACCAATGGTGTAATGCACTACAAGATTATCCTAATATATAGGATCACACTTTGCTGGATTCTACCTTCAGAGTGAGTCCAGCAACACCACCCAGTGGGCACAACCCCACTTAATGAGTTACTAATCAGCACTGCATTGTAGGGCTTACAGACAGTCTAAATTGTAATGGTTATGTAGCCCTGCATTTGTAGCCCTTATTGAACTACTAAGCTGTAGGGTGTATTAAGCCCAACACAGTGTTTGTTAAATACTATCAAGAAATATAGAAATTAAAGTCACCGTATGACAAAAGCTCATTATTTCATACACACAAGGATTTCAGATGGTCTAACATTCAACTTCCTAAGGCAGTAAGGAAAAATGCCCATAGTAAGGACAAATGTCCACAATGTCATCAGTAAGTATTGCAACCTGGCTCACCAGTTGTAGAGGTGGCACAGCGGTAGGATTCTCGCTTTGCATGTGAGGGGTCTTAGGTTCAAGTCTCAGTGGTGCTGAGAAACATTTTTCATTTTTTTCAGTTTAATAGGAAACATCTCATCTATTGCAGTGTATTTTTCTAAGACCTAACTTTGTAACTAATTGAAATAGATGCTTGCTTGAAAACTGACAGAATCTTCAACATCTGCCAAGTCAGAAAATAGCAAGAAAATAAATTGTTTGCATAACAAAAAACTTTGAGTTGAAAATTTGCAGCTTTTGAAGAGCATCCCTGGGCTGGAATCGAACTCAGGACCTTCTCGTATAAAGTTAAACATGTTACCACTACACCATCTTGACTGTGCTGAAAGATCTCCACTTTAAATCTCATATATGATCTGCTCCCTCTGTGTGTTGAAAGCTGGTATTCTACTTTTTTCCAAGCCCCAAAACATTAGAAATATGCCTGGGACCATATGTCACTTTTACATTTACTGCAAAGATATGATTATACTCTAAATGTTTTAGTGATTAATTCCTATTATATTCCTATATAGATAAGATTATATTCTTAGATATCATGGTTACAAGGACTAGAGGATGATAGAAAGGATATTGAGTATGTGCAAGAACCGGTGAGGGGGGGCTTAATAGGGAACAATTTTCTCACAAACCCATTATGAATGCACATTCATGCAATAAGATTGACTTGCCGAGATTGACTTTACAAAAATTCTCCATTGGGCTTGAACTTTCAGATGGAGAGTTCAGTGCCATATCAACTGAGCTAATGAGGCACATGGTGTGGTTGGTGCTAGGATATGATATAATCTCAGACATCAGTGTAGGGGCTAGACCCCTGCTTTGCTGAAGAATTCAGTTAGATTCAGACTGAGTGTGGTACCATGCCTGAGCCTTGTGCCATACTCATGCTGATCCTTTCTCCAAATGTGTGGCATTGAAGCAGGCTCAGCATGAGTATGGCAAGTCAGGGGAGAGCCTCTAGCAGAGGCTCTCATGATACTCATGTAGCGCCAGAGACTAGGTGAAACTCAGGCCGATGCTCTTTTTTCCGTCAGTGTAGGTGATTACCAGATTACGTATTTATCCTATATTCCAAAACGTTTTCATCACATGAAGCCTACACACCATCCTGGCAAATAGTACCGCCACTAAGATACCATTGCTTCAAATAATTGATACTTTCACTTAAATGATTTTTTTATGATAAAGCCATGGAATGAAAACGATAAAGTTAGATAATTCTACCCTGTCCAAAATGGTCGTATAGCTGCAACTTACGCCATTTTAAAATGATATCATGGATGACATATTGTCTATTGGCATCTTTGACATTTTCCTTAAAAAAAAATAAAAGTGCCACAAAATAAGATACATTATGCTGAACAACAAAACCTCACCAATAGCCCTTTTCGTGTAGGGGGGATCTCTGGATAGTTTTAATTGGTCAGACAAAACAGGCCCCTGGACGCCCAAAGGTTCTATCAGTTAAAATTCCAGTTTTCCAAGTAAGTATAATAACATATATGGCTTAATGAATTGAGAAAAGAACAAGGAAACGCCCATTTGGCAATGCTTATCGAGAACATAGTTTAATTCCGGCACAGGACAAGAGCACCAACTTACAGCACATCACAGGATCATCACTGTACACTGCATTACAAAAATAGAAAATGTTCTCGAGTTTGGTCCATATCTCTACAGCTGTGGAACGGTGAACAAGGTTCAGGACACGTCACTATAGGAGAAATCTGTATGTGGAATGAATTTATCTCCCATAAAATATTATTTCAAGGCCTGATTATAGACACGTTTTTCCTTTACAGAAAACGAATTTCGAATAACCTCACTGTTATTTATCATAGTGATAACTGTGTTGTTAAGACAGAAAGACTAAGCAATAACATTCCTTTATCTCAATAACTAATCTATTTTACCAAGCTCATTTTCTCCTTTTTGGCTCACCTTGTGATACATGGAAACATATATTCCCTTTTGTAAAACCTAATGACCTTTAAAATAATATTTGCCAACCACATATCAACATTTCTCTTGAGCAAGAATGGAGTATTCCAGTTACTCTGGAAGTCACAACTCAATGAACACACTACATGATGTCTACACAAATACTAGGTCTAGGTCTGTGATTGCAGGGAACGAATTCCTTATTGTTACACAGCAGTGGTTCATGTTCACACTATTAACTATCAATAACCTGATAACATGCAATTCTATATTTATAATCACACTTTGTACTAATCATTACTTTTAGACAAAGGCTCTGTGAGGGGGCATTTGTCAGTAGTGTTTATTGGTATTACAGGTGGTATTTCTCAATAATGGATATAAATTAGTATTACTGAGAAATTCCCTCCTGCACTATACCCCACATGAAATCTACGGTTACAGTGGTATACCTCACTTCTGTAACAGTTCTACAGCATGTGCTCTCTATTAGCTAAGGGCTGTCTGCAGTCCTCTTCAACAAGATAACAAGTAGAAATATATATTAACCCTCTCTTCACAGGGAAACCAATCAGGGAGATCCAGTTTTCCGAACAGTTATGGCACCAATACTATCAAAACATGTATAGTATCTATTTAACATCATCACCTCAACCAGTATACTGGTAGGCCTATCTAAGGCGGGTGTAAACCTTCTGTACACACCGTACACAATGTTGAATCATGAAGTCACTTAACAAATTCACCTGCATGCTTTCTACAACCTAGTTGGTCTAAAACACTTCCCATATGGTATCTAATTAATACGTCATGTATGTTATACTTCAAATTATTTTTCCCCATCTCTTGCAAACCCTGAAGTACTGGTTTTTCACCTGGTGTATGTTGATATGTGAAATAGAAATTATCAATCATCATCTCCTATAATCATTTATTCTATATCTACATGACTATATTTGTTTGTTCTGCAATTAGCCAGTTCTTTCAGGGCTGGTATGAGTACAACGCCTTTCTTAGAATTTTACATACCCATTGTCTGTATTTGAAGAATATTGTATGTTTTTAAATGTCATTCAAAAGTCATTTTAAAATGTTTGTATTTGTATGGGTTTTATAAGTCACTAAAATGATCTTATTCTGGGTATTTCCACTAATGTGTATTCAGAGTAACCTCAATTACTATTAGCGAAAAGGTTTGGCCTTCGTTTTCTTTTCATTTCATGATAATTATGATTGACTTGGACCTTTGTCATAGAAAACGATTCATGGTTTATAAGCATCACATCATAGGAGCTTTTGTCAGCATTTGATTCTATGTGGTATCATTCACAATTTTATCAGAATACTCCAAAGTCTATATGCATTTCGGTTGGGGGATAAAGATGCACATGTGTGAGGAACCAGTGCATGTTTCACACATCTACTGTTGGCAAAAATACCAACTTTCCTTTTGTAGATAATGGTAGCTGGCAATGAAGGCTCATTATACATACATGGTATCACTTATTTCGCTGATTTATATATCTCTATTAATGGCTAAGAGTGGCAGCTCTCACCTGGGCAGACAGCTTCTAATAATGTGTCTTCTAAGATCTAAATGCTGTGTTTTAGGTCAAAATTAGAAAACGAGAGATGATTTGTACAGACAAATAATGAGACTTTAGAGGTTGTCTTCAGAGAGAATCGCTAGGTTGTGTTAAAGTTGTAGTGGCCTTTTGGGTTATCTGAGTATGGTCAGCAGACATGAAACACAAAATTGTTACCCCATGGAGTACATATGCAAATGTAATTCACTTCTTACAGGGAATGTATATTGGGATATGAAAAAAGTATCAGTATCTCGTACCACAAGCCTCAACCAGTATGGAGTGGAACTTCCATAAAGTATGAAGTAGAGAGAGAGAGAGAGAGTGAGAGAGAGAGAGAGAGAGAGAGAGAGAGAGAGAGAGGGGGGTACTTTGACGACCACAGTACAGCTGGGAATAATGGAAGGCGATTGGAGGGTTATCACTTTGCAGCAGTCACAACCCTGTCACTATGATTCACAATAACACTAAGAAATATCACCACACTGAAGGCTTGTTTGTCATAATTATCACACAACTATAATACAGTAAAATATACAATTATGTGGGTATCATAAGTATGACATTCTGATCGGCGTTCTAAGATTATCGGTCTTGATTTCAAGTTGGTACGATGTTATTTAATTGACTCGACCATAATCAAAAGTATGAGTTTGAAAAAATAAAGTGTTAGCTTTTAGTATAGGGCCATTTATTTTTAAAGTTGAATGGGACGGATGTCTTGGTGCTTGGTTATAATCGCTATCAATTATGTCTATTCTCAGGAGGCTAATTCTCTCTTTATTCAATATCTAGTTGATCTAGATCTAGCTCATTGATAGATGAGCTAATTCAGATATTAGACCGCTACATTCATGTTGGTCACCTGTCGGCTTCAAATTGGCCTTTTAGTATTAACAATCTGCGCCCAAAGAGCGTGGCATTATAACTTCTATCTTTGAAATGTCTAAGGTCTGCGCCAAGTCTAAATGTGGTTGGAGTAGGCTATTTATAGGTCCTGTTGTGTTCAGCCTACACATAAATACCATTCAGGGGGCAATTTCTTAAGTACAGCCACTACGACTTGACAACCTTAAAGTTAGTGACAGTGGTCGTAGGGAATGCCCTACAACTGCTCTGGAGGCCATTTCTCAATGTACTACGACTGCACACAGCTACTACGATTTAAAAATGCCAAGAATAAGCCAGGCTATCATAGGAACTGCCCTATTACTGCTCACTACGATTAACAGCTATGCAGTAATTACATAAGGTTTAGTAGGGCAGTCATTAAGGACTACTAGTGCATGGTACTGTTATGGCCAAATTATTAGGTTCTCACTACGATTTAAAGGACAGCAGTCGTAGTGTGTTAAGAAATGGCCTCCAGGACAATGAGGCCATATATATTACAATCACATAACGTTTGGTAGAGCAGTCCTAGTGTTGCATGTACTACTTGACCAGCACTATTGGTTGTATTGTCACTAAAGTAAGGGTTTCCACTACGATTTGAAAGTGAGCAGTTGTAGCCTTTTAAGAAATGGCTTCCTGACAGGCCCTTCTTATAGAAAAATGGACGAAGCCTCACTTCGCAAGAATGATCAATGGGGTTTGTTAAATGGTGTATGAGAAACGCTTACGCTATTACGATTACCCATCTTTTTCCATTCATTGTCTCTATGCTTTAGCATTATTGACTGACGAAACGTGCACATTTCCAATTCCTAAACAGCAGGGCATTTCAAAACGATATCTATGGCTATAATTTTGAAATGCCCTCCAGAAAGGTTATACAGATCAACGTTACTTCATTCATATCTGCATCGTGTTTAGTTAATTTTACAACGAGAAAAATGTGGAAACACATTCAGCCTCTTTCCTTCTTTTATCTCAAATAAATACATAGGAAATATGGCTTGTCAATAATGGTTAGCGCCGGATTTACAACTTGGTAATACATGTATAAGAATATGAATGATAAATGAACTAGGAAGTTGACCAAAGAATTCATGATAATGAAACTAAAATGAGAACCAACAGTACAACAGTACTTAAAGTGTAGCAGAAAGGCACAAATCAAATCAAATGGGGTAGCACAATTTCTTTAAAGTTTGCTTTGTATAAAAAATAGATTTACTATTCCATGCACTATATTGGGTGAATATTGGCTGAGCTCTGTCATTCATGGAAATATAAGGTCAAGTGCTCATTACGACTACTTCACTTGATTTACCACTGCACATATAATAGTAGTATTTATGTATCCCACACGTTTTATCCTTTTTGCCCATGCCCTAGTGTCAGAATAGCTTTCTCTATGATTCTATTTTTAAAGGACAATAATTGCCATGTTTGCCACAATATCCTGTAACTAGAAAACATGAGCAATCAGGTTACCAGCATTTTCTCAGCACGTTATAATATTTTACTCTCTTATTGACACTTCTAGTGAAATGGGTGAGACACAGTAAAATATGTCCCCTTGGGTCAATATTTTAATTGGCAACTAGTATTTCTTCTTCATGTTTACTATACGGTCATATTTCAATCTGACAACCTCTCATTTAGAGTGCGATGATATGCATCGAAAGGCACTTTCTCTGGCGAGGTCTTTTTTAGTAAAGGTCAATCAGGCAAAATGTACCCAGCAAATAGTCATCATCTGTCACCATGATTGGTCATCAATGGTGACTCCTTTTCGAGTGATAACTCATTCCGTCATCTTTCACCACTGTGTGTTAGACTCACGTGGCATAGCAATTGCTATTCCTGGTGATCTTGTGCTATAACGATGTTGTGTTCCATCTAGCGATATGTGTGAGCCAATTCACACAGGTCGACGAGGACTCACGACAACTTGCTGAGTAAAATGTGCTTCAGGTTTACATGGTCGCATTACGTAGAGCGGGAAGATGGCATATTTATTCATATAAAAATAGTCCAGAAAAACGGTTTAGAAAACGTCTTGTTCCCTCAGACCACGACCACAAAAGCGCCCTAGGACCGCTTGGGAGAGCCCAAGTCACCAGTCTAGCCTCAGTTTGATTTCCCACTCTTTTCTCAAGTGCCAAATCTGTAATCCTATTGGTTTATTTTTGTTGATTGACCTAGATCCACCCCATGCACACTGACAGAACCTCTGCCACTATGTCAGGATCCCTCACTGACTGAAATTAGGACAGGGATGGTGGGTATAGAGAAAAGTGTATGGGATAACAATCAGTGTTATTTCCAGTACAGTATTCACTACTGTGTGGTGGGAGTTGGTAGGGTTAGGGTGTGGGGTTATTATTTTTAATTTTTTGGTAGCATCCAAGGTGTGTATGTTTTAGCGCGGACCTCTGGTCCAAACCTTCCCCCCTCATTTCCCTAATACTAGAGATATATCCATATCTCTACTGGCTTTTGTGGTTTCGACCCTTATGGCGTCTCATCAGGTGGATGTGACGGGAAAGTAGTATATGTACAACCTGTTACATATTTATTCGACGCTGTTGTGTAACATCATTGACCAAACTAGTCAATACTGAGTTACACTTGAGGCATGATAATACTGCTTTTATTATCTAATTAGTGTCACATCAGGGAGACACTCCCCGTGTATTTGTGCTGGTGTGGTCGGTCCCAGGGTACCAAGTCATGGCTGGATAAAGTAGAATCCTATAGGATGTGTAGCTTTGGGAACAAGGATATGTCATCCCTTTATCCATATTTTCCGTCCTTGGTGTTCATCCCCCAAGGGGAATGTGTGCGGAGTTTTTCTATCCAATAGAATTCGGCCTGTGCTAATAATCTTCTTCCTTCGTCGCTTTTTGGATGTCTCCCGATAAATTCCACTATATGGAACTTGACATCCTTCATTCTTTCGTGTCCCGGTTGGTTGAAATGCCAGGGCACATCTGTTTTGCCCTCATTCTTCTTGATGCTATTTAGATGTTCCCAGATTCTTTCTCTGATAGGCCTTTCAGTTTTTCCCACGTATTGTGCATTACAGCGGGTGCATTCTAGGCAGTAGATTAGGTTGGAGCTTTCACAGCTTACATTCCATTTGGAAGTGTATCTTTTTCCTGTGGTCTTTGATATGACTTCATCTTTTTTGTCTATTTTCACACACTTGTCGCAGAATAACCTTCTGCATTTCATTTTCTGTTTTTTGTTTTTGGATAGTCTCACTACCCCTTCTTCTCTAGTCCAGAAAAACGCTCAAAGGTCCACGTGAAATGCTTACATTGCCAAGAAATGAAATGAAATTTAAATTACCATTAGATTGTTAGTCTTCATAAAGGAAAATTAAGGGAAAGCTTTGATTGAATTTTTACATATTGTTAGGGTTAGGCAACCTGAAAGACATCTTCCACTGAGGTTCTAGTGGAGCAACAGGGACAAAACCCTTTTTTGTATCAACACCAGAGGAAAAAACATTCAGCAGGAGTTCATTAGTACTGTGATTAGTGTCCATTCGTCCAATGTATAATTCCCCAACCACTTTCTCGTCTATGGATACTTTGACTATAGATACACATATTATTTCACTTACAATAAACAAAGATAATTATAATTAACCATCTTCAGCTGTCGGAGAGATTTGATGAACACAGACATGAGGGTAGAACCTATCCATATGAAAGTGTTATCTCATCCTACAAGTGCTTGAAGAAATCATGTATTGTGTAGAATGACCAGTTCAGTCATTATGACACACCTATAAATAATTTTCCTACATGTTGTGTGCAGATTTTCTTCTATACAGACGGGTAATACAATCAGTAATATCGCACAAAATACTTTACATAGTATAATAATATCATTTCATCTTCACAAAGTATGACACTTGTTTGTTGAGTAAAATGTTAGACAAGACAGGGGGAAACAGACTATGCAATACCTCTATATATACACAATGAAGCCACTAACTAACCCTGAGAAGAGCAGTCATAAAAGAACAAGTAATGAATATGAAGCTGCACAAACTCCACAATCTTCATTCAAGTAGATCTGAGTTTGATCATAGCGTTATCGGTATTCCTAATGCTGGTGTGTTTATATATAATACATTTAGGAGGCACTGTGTAAATGACTCAGACGGAAATACGTCTGAGTTGAAGCGCCACCGCGACAGAACATGGCAAATTAATCTTTCCTAGATGAAATCATATTCATTCCATGTCAATGTAATGTCATTATTGATGTATCATATATTCTCTTACATGTCTGATCAAACTAAAAATTATAGCGTAGGACTTGTGGGCCATTATATATCGTTAATGGGAAGTATCACCAAAGTAATACCGTAAGATTTTACATGTGACTATACTCTGCGTAGGATGGAGTGGGAATTACGCAACCAATGTCTAGGAGTTTTGGCTGTTGAGGGCTGTCAATGAATTGGAACTTTAGAAACAACCTGTCCAGTTGCTGTCAGAATAAAGAAAATAGAGAGTAGCACCTTCTATCATATAGTCGGTGAGACCCTGTCAGGTTTTCTAGGGAAGTTGCAAAAAAATGGCATCCAAATTTGAGTAATGTGTTTCAAGTCCATAGCGAAAGTTTTTTTGTTTTTTTTTTATAGTCAGTTTGAGGACGGTACTGACTATTCTAGGGATTTCAAGAGTGCAAACAGAAACGTTGGCCATGGAATTTCGCGATAATGCTGATTAATGATTTAGAAAAGTCCCCACGTCCAAATGCAGTTATAACCACCAGGAAAGCATTTCTCAGGATAGTATGACTAGGCCTCTGTCAAATCGTAGTGGGATCCCTCACTCTAATGCTATTATAACCCTGCATCTAAATGGTCACTAGTGACTGCACTGGTACGACTACCCTACCAAACCCCATGTAATTACTGTGCTAAATGCTGATCGTACTGGAGGCCATTTCTCAATGTACTACGCCTGCACACAGCCACTACAATTAAAAAATGCCAAGAATAAGCCAGGCTATCGTAGGAACTGGCCTACGACTGCTCACTACGATTAGCAGCTATGCACTAATTACCTAAGGTTTAGAAGGGCAGTCGTACTGGTGCAGACATTAGGGACTACTAGTTCATGGTGCTGTTAAGGCCAAATTATTAGGTTCTCACTATGATTTTAAGGACAGCAGTCGTAGTGTGTTAAGAAATGGCCTACAGAGCATTACCTACGATCACCCATTTTGATTTTGAGGGTTTCAAAATCATAGTGGCTGTTTCCAGTCGTGCCATTTTGAAAACTGCCTTCCAGGACCAGGTTGTTACAATATGTGTTTAAGAGGCTTTCTTACAAACGTAGGACAAAAGCAAGCCTTTGCAATTAGAATGAAAAGATTTAGGTGCTACTACAAAATTCTAAGCCATTTAACCGTATAGTGAAATCCCAGTTCAAAGGATCGTTCTGTAGCAGTTGAAAGCCTCCATTTTCAAACAGGGTTTCTTCTTTTAATAAAAGCATACCGCATAACGGGGCATTTGCTTTATAAATTATCAGTTCATCCAACGTGATCTTAGACATATTAATCTATAGATACGACCCTCTACCTTTTGCTATAATTAACATAATTCATTGCTTCCTGAAATTAATATTTACCTCCAAAATGCTATGACACTTCACTTTTAATAGCAGACTTTGATCCAAAATATATATATTTGATACATATCGGTACTGATTTATCATAATGATATTTCGCTGATTTAATTTATGTATGTATACACATAACTGCGACTAAAGTTCATCATCATGACATTTCTGTCATAAGATGTGTTATATATATATATATATATATATATATATATATATATATATATATATAAACCTTCAATGTATTTGTTGCTGATCTGAAAATAGAAATTTGACAGAGTATTATCAACATCACAGAGATGTAACGCCAATACAGTCGAATTTAGTAGCATTTCTATGGATAATGATAGCACCTTTTCAAAACAGTGTCAATTAACGGACGCAGGCAAAGTCATGCACAAGCACAAGTTAGATTAGGAATACTGTTATTCACATGAATATATACGGTGACTGTATAAATCAAGCAACTCTCCAACAAGTTTATCATGTTGAGCTTAACGATCCTAGACCAATCCATAACAAGTACAGCAAGAAGAAACATGCCACCCGTGTATATTTTTGTATATAATTTCCATAACTATGGTAACTTTACATATAATATAGGATTAAATTCTCTCTGTGATAATATGCTTTCGCTCTAGAAATATATAGATCCATTGTGCGTGGGACTGACTATGATTGGACTCGGGTTTTGATTCAAGGTGTGCTGTAGCTATTGCTTGCACAGGGGCTACTGATAGGGTGTTTGATAAGTGTGGGGATTGGTTGTGGGTAAGGAGGGGGGAGGGGTTACATACATGTACTAGAGGTTCTTGTTGACTACATCTTCATAGGTAGGAGGGGGTGACTTCGTGGCTGCAGCAGGCCCCTCGTCCCCTTTATCCATACTAAGCCCCTGCAGGAGGATAGCTCTAGGAACGTCTTTATGTCGCTTTTCATGACTTGATCGCCGTCCAAGCACAGACAAGGCATTAGATATAGTTGACAGTGCTTTCTCAAATGATCTAGACTTCTTCTTCTTTGCCTTGCCCCCGCGGGCAGCCTCACCCCCTTCCGCATTATTGGAGTCTGAGGCACCATCTCGCGACTCTCGTGAGTTCTTGCGTGAGCTCTCTCCTAATTCCACGTCAAGCAAGTTTATCTCAGTGTCGGTCATAGTCTGAGTCTGCACTTCTCGAGACTCCACCTTTCGTGTGGCATACAGGTCGATGTCACTCGAGATACTGTGCAGCTTAGACTCATCAACACTCTCACTCACGCTGAACTCGATCTCTTTGAACAGTCGCGCCACCCGCCGCTCTACTTCGGAGTCGTCTGTATTGTTGCGCCTTAATGGTGGCCTGCTGCGGTCGCTTCGGTCGCTGCGGTCACTTCGGTAGCTGGCCTCACTGACCATGCTGACCTTTCGTTCTGGTAGCCGCTCTTCGCGTTCGTCCTCCTCGATCTTGAATGAACGGCAGGACATGAGGTCGGCACTCCTCTTCCGCGTCGACTCGACAATACGGACGCCATCGCTGAAGCGCAGAGAGTGGGAGGACATGTCTCGGGAGCGCATGATGGAGGGCAGTTCACCACCACCACGCTGGTTGTTGTTGGGACAACAGGTGCACTCGTTACCTGTGCCCGCCCCGCTGTCCTTCCGGCGTGAGGGGCAAGTAGGACTAGAGTGCCGCCGCAGCGTCGGGCTTGTGTCAAAAGTGACAACGGAGAGACGACGCGGTGCCACAGGCGACAGACAGTCCTGGTAGAAATCTGATGGACCCCCGGCCCAGTCTTGGCGAGCCATGCTGATCTGTGACTCGCGGCTGCCGATTGAGATATCAGCATCCCAGTCGGACTCTCTCGGGGAGAAATCCCACATTCTGCTGCTCAGGTTACTAGAAGCTCGGCTTCCCCGGCTTCGGCTGCTGCGGCTGCCAGCCAGGGAGTAGTCACTCGGGCAGGAGAGCCGAGAGAAGTCGCTGGCCACGTCGCTGTGTATGATGATGTACTGACGCGAGTTACGACTGACGGTGGACCTAGAGGCCAGGCTGGCTCGGCTCCCAAAGTCCAGAGTCTCAATCCTGCTGATCTGGATCCCTGGGAGCTCAAAAGACGGCTTGATCAGGTCGCCGGCGCAGCTCTGAGCTGATCTTTTGCGCTCCTGCTGAAGGAGCTTCTCGTACTGAACGCTGCTATACCGCCTATGTGAACCCGCTGTGGTGGCCCGCGACGACCGCCGACTCTCGGATACTTCTGACCTGGAAGCAGAATATCAGAAAGAGATTATAACTATTAGTAGCCACATTCATGTCTGATGCTTTTCCATGATTAACATTAAGTACCGTTAATATATAAAATCTAGTGACGATAGTGAATGATAAGATGTTAAATAATGGAATGTGTGTGTAAATATATCAACATAATATATCTAGCTTATGAATTCATGTGATATCTATTATGAAAATGATTTTTTATAAATCACAGGGGCGTAGGAAAAGGGGGGGGGCAAGGGGGGCAATGCCCCCCAATCATAAAGGAGGTGGGGCCTGAGTATGTCTGGGGCCCCCTAAAATATGCCAAGAATGCATAATGAAACCTTGTTTTGCTATAGCAATAGGTTAGGGAAAATCGGGGCCTGGGCCTCAAATCAGATCTAAAATTCATCAAAAATTACTTCTCTATTTAATTTCTTATAGGTATGTATAGGCACTATAACGCTTGAGCCAACAATTCAAGGTGGTCGAGGTGGGGCCCCTGCTGGGCCCCCCAATGAAGATTCGCTTCCTACGCCTCTGAATCACTGAATTAGGGCAATGGTCATGTCATATACATCACCAGCAGGGCTTTGCCTGCAGTATTGCGCTACCGTAGCTGTCCACTGTGTTTATATATACATACCATCAGTAAGACTATATCAGTTTCCCTCCTCACCTTTCTCCCTGTCTCTTGCCCCCCCCCCTCCCATAATATATCTGTATACCAGCATTACCTATGCCTGCAAGCAAATGATGTGAAGATCGTTACTAGCGCTATAAACGCCAATTATAAGTAGTTTACATATAGAAATGTTTGCTTGCTCCAGAATATGGACACAGATTCGCGACAATATACCGGCAGTTTCTTCAGTTGATAAATTTGGGTGAACATTTTTATTTACTTCATGTAATCAGTGATTTGTGAGAAATATGGTATATTGACACCGTAGTTCCATAGCTATTTCTATGAGATGGTAATGAACAGCACATGAAATTAAAGTTTGTTTCTTCAAAGGTGTCCACAGAATAAAAACTGTAGTGACGATGTTTTCCCACCACCTATTACATGCTATTCATTTCTCCATAATGGACATACTTAGTCTTCTTGTAGTGGTTGTTTTGTGCAGGCTACTGACAAATACAACTAGAGATGTAATTAAGTTTTTTTTTTCTTAAGGCCAAGTCAAGATAATCACAACATCTTGCGGATACTGAAGAATTCTTGCGGATACTGAAGAATTCTTGCGGGTACTGAAGAATTCTCACAGGTACTGAAGAATTCTCGTGGGTACTGAAGAATTCTTGCGGGTACTGAAGAAGACTTGCGGGTACTGAACAATGTCTGCATGTACAAAAACATTTCTTGTGGAAACTGAACGATTCTTGAGGGAACTGAATCCGCAGGAATGTTCCTGTTTCCGCAGGAATGTTCCTGTTTCCGCAGGAATGTTCCTGTACCCGCAGGAATGTTCCTGTACCTGCAGGAATCCTCCTGTACCCACAGGAATCCTCCTGTACCTGCAGGAATTCCCTTGTATCCGCAGGAATCCCTCAGTATCCGCACAAATCCCCCAGTACCCGCATGAATCCCCCAGTACCCGCACGAATCCTCCAGTACCCGCAGGAATATTTTTTGCATGAAAAAATCTTTTTTTTGTATGTCCTATTAGGGGCTCCGTATGTTGGAGATAACGAACCATTCAATTGCATTCTGCTTCTGCATTCTTTATCGCAAATGTGACATTAGATTTCAAAAGTAAAGTGGTCGATATTGTAACCAGAGAATAACAGAGATATTAAATCTGCTTCGCCGTTCCTGTTTCTTAGTCGCTTTGGAAATCTGATAGGGACACGTTAAAGTGGTTCATTAAAGTCATGATTGTAATTGAGTTTCCGATTTGTTATTATTGGGTAAGCTATACTAGTCCACAAAGTTGAAAATACTTGAAAAGGGTTGGAGAAAATATTGCAAAAAGGAAACGAAAAGAAAGAAAGACACTGCGTAACAAGGTATATTCATAGACTGATAACAAAAAAAGGCAATTAACTCAGTCAGATAAAACCATAACATGTATATATCTAATCTCCCTGGAGTTTGGAGTTCTAATCAAATAAAGTAGTGACCTTGGAGCAATGATTTCAGTCGTGTGATTACATCCAACATGTCTTATCTCATTGCAAACATCCACTCTCTACGAAGGAACAGTGATAGGGACAATTCACGCATGCCGGTTAACAGGTAGGCGTTCAGACGTCATAAATTGCACCTGGATGGAAAAAGCTCAGAGTGCCTATGGTATAGTAGATTGTAAGCACCTCCTCCAGGTGGGGATCACCTGACAAGGGAGTGCCTTAATCGTCTCAGCCACTACTACTACTTGTGGACGTTGTAGGATGATTCCACATCACCTAATGCTTTATATTCAGAATTTCTTTATACTTGTCTAAGATGCAGCATTTCAATTTGATTTCTGCTAATTTTTGCTCTTCCAGATTAGCTAAGACTTCTAACAGAACCGACTAAATATGTTTATTTCATAAAGGTATCATACATGCCTGATTATGGGGATTCGATATGTTTAATCTGGCTTCTATGTTTCACCTATTTTCAATCATGTCAAGTTTAACCAGCTGTTGATAAGTGCAAGCTATCGACAAATACAACTAGAGATGTAATTAAGGTTTTTTTCTTAAGCCCAAGTCAAGATAATCACAAATCTATGCTCAAATGGGTATGTTGGTGATAACGAACCATTTTATTACGTTCTGCTTCTGCATTCGTTATCTCAAATGTCTCATTAGATTTCAAAAATAAAGTGGTCGAAATAGTAACCAGAGAATAACAGAGATATTACATCTGCTTTGCCGCACATCTTTCTCAGTCACTTTAGAAATCTGATAGGCACAGGTTAAAGTGGGTCATTAAATTCATGTAGTTGAGTTCCTGATTTGTTACCATTGGGTAAGCTACAAGTCCACAAAGTTGAATACACTTGAAAAGGGTTGGAGAAATTATTTCAAAAGGAAAATGAAAAAATAGGACAGGAAAAGCGCCAGAAGGTATATTCATATACTGATAACAGGCAATTTAATCAGTCAGATATAGCCAAAATATTATGTTTATAATCTCCCTTGAGTTTGGAGATTTCAGCGCACATTCTGAATCAATAGAATATTGACCTTGGAGCAGTATTTCAAGCTGTATGATTGCATCCAACATGTCTTATCTCATTGCAAACATCCACTCTCTACGAAGGAACAGTGATAGGGACAAGGTAGGCGTACAGACTTCATAAATTGCATCTGGATGGGAAATACACAGAGCACCTCTGGCATCTATTATTAGCACCTCCTTCAGGTGGGGATCACCTGACAAGGGTGTGCCTTAATCATCTCAGCCACTACTACTACTACTGCAGCCGCACAGGCGTGGACGTTGTAAATGGTTTCACATTACCTAATGCTTTTCATTTAGTATTTCTTTTATACTTGTCTAGGATGCAGCATTTCAATTTGATTTCTGCTAATTTTTGCTCTTCCAGATTAGCTAAGACTTCTAACAGAACCGACTAAATGTGTTTATTTCATAAAGGTATCATACATGCCTGATTATGGAGATTCAATATGTTTAATCTGGCTTCTATGTTTCACCTATTTTCAATGGTGTCAAGTTTAACCCGAGTGAGAATGTTCAACTTTTACTTATACTGAAGCGCAGAAACACTGTCCCGAGGATGAATAGCAAGTGTTTCTTTCCATATTATATCATTTGAAATGGATCCTTTTGTTTCTGAATATTTAACCATAAACGGCTGGTCCGTTTGTCCCACACATAAAAAAAGTCGGTGTATACCCCTGTATAATTCTCATGAAGAGAGAAAAGAAAATTTATAATGGACGACTAGTCACTGTTCCTTTCACCACGCCCCCGTCGCCTTGGTTTCGCGTCTCTCGAATCTTGTTTGTATACAGATGCACGTGCTCCAGCCGCCCCGCTGTCCGGTCCGCTCAAAGGACTCATCTCGTCTTTACGGGCCCCTTGGTTAGCAATAACGTCTCGCAGCATTTTCTTTATATCCAAAAGGTCCTCCTCCATCAAGTCTAGCCTCGTCTGGTCAGCAGTCTCACTCTCTCTAGCCTGTGGCGTATTAGGCTGTAAGGGCTCCAGACCCCCACATAGAGAAGTTAAACTGCTCGAAGATCCCAAATTGGCCGATTCCCGGTCCGTTTTAGCCGATTTAGCCGATTTTTTCGACGAACCCTTCTTCTTTGCACCTGCAGCAGTCTTCCTCCCCATGCTTGAGCCGATATCCAAGCAATAATCCAGAAAAAACTGCTTAAAAAATTTAAAATTCCAGGGAACACCCAGCGTGGTGTTACCTGTACAGGTGAAAACGAGCCAATTGACCGTTACCTTGAAAATCCCCTCTTATATACTGGAGGGGTGTTGACCATGACGTCATGCTATGACATCATAGATACCAATGCGCGCTGCAAATAGTCCCTAACCGTTCGCGGTTAATTATATATATATACACGAGTGTATATAGTTCCATATATATATATAGGTGAAAAACAGGCGATACACTTTGGGGTATATGGGTGTATGTGATATAGATAACTAACACAAACAGGTATAAATGGAACACCTGTAGGTAATATAGACTTGAATGGGGGTGCTTATAAGCTATATCATTGAGAAAAGGCACCTGCTTGGCCTAGGGTTCCGAGAACCGTATGCCAGGTTGCGGCCGAGTGTTTTTCCATGCTATAATCTGCCTACATGTAAGGTTAGATGTAGCACTGCTATCACCATTTAACTTTTGGAATATTGAACACCGTTGCTCATGTTCTATCTGAGGCAATCACATTCAGCTTGACAGATGTTCATTGCCATGGGGTACTGTACAGTATTAAAGTGGCCATCAGCACTAATGTTGTCTAGAGCTATTAAATATCATAATATGTTTGCTTCATCCTTTATAAGTACACTGTAAAAAAATAACTTTTGAATCTACCAAGGATCTTCATAAATCTGAAGAGTGAACCACTGTCATTGTATTGTAGTGAACCCCAGGTGGCAGTGTGGTGGTACAAGCTAGATTCTTCGTGAAAATAACCACGGATCTCTGGAAACTTTGGGACAAGGATTTCGCCATTATTGCGATGAAATTTTTTTAACATTGTAGGACTAGAGGTTTCCTAACACACCTATCATATACCGGTATGTTTAACTTAAACACCATATTTAAAGCCTTATGAAATACCAGTCGTTTACAACCCCAGGAAGACAATGCATCCACTGCATCGAGAGGCACTCTGTGTAGACATACATAGTCAAAGGTTCACAAGTATTGGGTATGACTGAGGGTTATTTCATAAGTCAGAAATGTTACATAAAAATTACATAAAAAGATAATTATTTACATATTCTATGGCCATTTGGGCTTCTGTTACTGGCCTTGAGATACGGGCAAGGGTCATCTCACCGCTGGGATGAGATACGGAGCTCCTATGTCAATCCTATGGACCCTCCATATTCCACTGCTCCAAAGATGAAATAAAGGTAGATTCCTTGTATTGGTTTAATTCACTTTTATAATCCAAGAGCAATTAATTTGAGATTATGCATATATCACATGCCCCTCTATCCATATTAATCATTTATGCGTTGCTATAGAGACTACTGTGGGGTGTTCCAGAAGCAGGTAATGTTTACAACCAGTCATAAGGAGATATGATAGCAGTTTTAATAGTGTTTGTAGGCTTATAACTGCATGTGTTTCTAAAGCATTACCATTATCTTACTGTGTCTATAACTATATGACTGGCGAGAGATGATAATGGTTACAGTTGTAAGTTTAGAATCTAACAGTTTTAGAAACAGATATTTAATGTTCATTATCATGTCCGGCTTCTGAAACACCCCACTGTAGTCGCGGGCGCCCCCTACCAGCAGTACACGTGTGTGGGTGTATTGAGCAGGAATTATGGGGAGAGATGGAGGGGGATGAGAGGAGATGAGCTTCCCTATAGAGACATGGTCTCTACATCACATACCAAGAGGCCCTTTGTGGCCCTTGTACTCTTTACAAATGTACGCCCATCCCGCCCACACTCGGCATGAAACCTTTATGGCTACATTTACACATGCAGGAAGGTAAGATTGGACCATGGGGGGTGGATCTTGTGGATGCTTCTGTAGTCTTTCATAGTCATTTTGGTTTTGTTTTGATTTTAGTTCATTTATAGTCAAGTCATAATCCTCTGAGAGGCACTGAGTAGTACAACTCAGTCCGTGCAATCATAATTATGTTGACTTTATGAAGAAAATATAATAAGTCTCCTCTGACTCCTCCTACTTTTTCAGACATATTACACTTGTATGTGTCTGGTTGACTTATAATTATTTTGAAAAACTCCCAGCGATATGAGAATGTTTTATGTCAATAGAAATTCAATTCAACATTACGTTGTTTTGAAACTATAGATGGGATACACTATGTCCAAAGTTACAAACTGCATGGACCTTCGTCCAATATGTAACCCCTTTAATTTTACCTCCCCATACCATCTGGTAAGAACTAAAATACTTTGCACTATGCTTGTCTGTTTACATTCGCATTCACACTTTTCTACGTGGGCTGGTAGTATTTCCATTTCACCCCCATACGGTCATCTTCCGAACTCGTATTGAAAGCCCTCTGAATTGATGATGTACGCTTTTCAGGGACACAAAATCAGATTCGAACCCGTCAATGAATGAAGCTCTTATATGTTTTATATTATAAAGAACGAGAATCCATCGAAATCTGATCCTTGTGTGGAGCTAGAATTTCCAATCAGCTTTGAATGTCACATAAAGCGACCACCAGGCAGGATGTCGAAACATCTGCGGGACAGCTGACTTCCAGCCCCTCGGTATATACACACACTTTGTGCAGCAAAAAAAAATGTATCGAACTTGAGCCCTGACCGGTGCCCCAATGTCAAGTTTATGCAGTTTTAATAGCATGTCTCCTCTATAAGATCATCAAACTATATTGGACACATGTAAATAAGGTGTTACCACCCTAATTCAGCCACTTCCGAGTAGAATGGTCAAAAAGCCCCTCAGGAATTTTGACATTTCAAGGGATTCGGACCATTGGTGAGGAGAAAAGGGCGTGGGCACCCGCTTAAACCCACGACATATTTAGCATGAGAATACTCAGGAAGTGTCCAGCTTCTTTGGTGCAGAGTATATTAATGACATCAAGAAAACAGTGTAGGGTTATGGGGGTGAAACAGCCATACAGTGTACACAGCCATACACCATATTTATATAGCAGGGAGCCAGTGCAGTTTTTCACAAGAAGCTCCAGGTGGCAGTATGGTGGTACAAGGAATCTCTGTGAAAATAAAGGCGGATCTATGGTCATTTTGGGATGAGAATTCCGTGTACTCTTTACATTTCTAAAGTAGAAGGGGGGCAGAATAATTAAAATACCTAACAGTGACTATCAGTCTTATCTATTTCAATGATCACAGCGTTTCCATTTCGCTCGCTGACAGATAAGTTCTGACGCGAGTGAAACGGTGGTTGTCATGGCGACAGTATGCACAGACAGACATCGCTTCATTATGGACCAGGGTTGGTTCTCGTCCCTCCTGCAGTTGAATCCAGGGTGAATGCCCTCACTCTGCAGTCTCCAGCAGAGATCATCTTGCTAGAGATAGCCTTGCTTATTATCTTCTATGTATATAACCTATGTAATCATGTTAAGTAGACTACGCTTTAATTTAAGGGCTATGCTCTTACCAAAATTTTTACATTAGAAGTGAATAAAGTCTAGATGCTTTAGATCCAGTAGATAGACAAAATGAGTGACATCTAGACGTAGTGATGGGCAGTAGGGTAGATTAACCTTTAGACGGCAACATACCTTGAGACGGCCACCCACAGAAGATAGCCATACATTGGGTTGGCTAGTGAATCAACATTACCAACTGGTAGATTCAATGTTTATCAACGATTTGATAATGTTGATGCAGGAGTAAGTATACTTTTCATTGCAAATATGTTTGGTGGACGTCTGAAGGTATGTGGCCGTCTTTAGGTTAATCTACCCTATGTGGGATAGACAGAACAATCCACCGGCTGGATACTTGACAGTTTGCGAGATAGGCCTGATGTAATGATACCATGATCCCGATATATGCAAGCATAATCACAGACATGTACTATGTAATTAATAATCGACTGATGCTAGATTAGGTAGAAGCCATGTGTTGAGTTTAAGTTTGTATTCTGCTATCACTGTATGAAATTTGGGGTTTCTCTTCAATCACCATCCAGACAACATTCTAAACCATGTGCTAAAATATCTAATGATTATAATGAACTATTTCTGCTCCAAAACAAAGAAAGTCAATGTTCTGTATTTATTCCTATCCTTATAATAAATAAGGTGTGTCTGATTTCCCATAGAGAGAGCCTATGTGCTGTGGACGAATAGCCAGAGTTCATCCTTAAGGTGTACTGAACACTACTCAAAGCCTGTCAGACTAGCAAATAGGTGGTACGGTGGTGAGCAGGAATGTCAAGGGCAATCCGCTGAAGTGTATTGTGTTGTGATTAGACAAATCATTTCAGGCATTTTTGGAGGATACATAGCACAAGAGATGAGCATTTATAAACCATTAAAATTTTAGACTAGTTTCCATAAATTTTCAAATCTGTCTTTTTAGCGGATATAGCAACTCTAAGTAAGTCTCAGAACCTAGTGAAGTATTAAGTGAGAACTGATGCCTTTAATCAAATTAATTTTATTTACCTTCCAGGTAATGACAGATACACCTACCTCATGAGATATTACCTCTAACAACTTTAACAATTGAATTGTTTCCAAACTAAATGCACTAGACTCAATGGTGTGAGAATCATTACACGATAATGACGGCAATAAAGAACACATGAGCCGCCAAGGTTTAATTAAAGATGTGGATGAAAGAAGTCAGAAAGAAGTCAGACACCCAGAATAGAACAGGCCTAGCAGGTGAGGTTTTTGAAGCATGTCGAACATGACGCAGGCTGCCAGGAAACGCTAGGAAATGGTAACAATGTGGAATCACCAGCTGGGTTTTTCCTAGGTGGTTGACATTCTCATCATTTTTATCAGAACTAAATTGCACTAGTTCATTTAGCAGTCAGGTGTTTCATTAGTGAAGTGAGTGATTCTTCATCTTTGTTTTATCAATCGGTGAGCAGCTGACGCTATAGAAGACCTCTCACGCCACAATTTCGAAAGCATGAGAGGTGTTTTTGTTAGGCTTGAAGTGGGTTTATATCTATTGATATAGATTATTAGATTATCAAGTCAAATCAGGCTGTTTTCTGACAATGGGTTTGGTAAACGGACTGCTTCACAAAGTCCTTAGAATGGCAACAATGCCATTTTGCACAGATATCCTAAGTACAGGTACACTAGAGAGAAGAAACAGAAGAAAAAGCAGAAGAAGTAAGTTGATCACATGAAATAGGTGTGCCATTAAGCCAAAAGACCAATGAATAAAATGTCAGTAAAAGAGAGGGACCTTCAGCTAGGGAAAAAAGCTTTGAAAATAATAGAAGAAGAATCGTCTCTCACGCTTAACACCGAACATCCTCATTGACTGATGAAAGACAGAGAAGAGAAAAAGGACACATGGAAACAAATTAGAAAATGGAACAAATGAAAAAGAGACTAAAATCAAAGCCATTTTAAACTATGAGGCTGTCCCTTCATAATGACAAGTCTGTCGGAAGAGAAAAACTGATCATCGGATCTACTCAGGTTCGTTAGGCCTATCCGATCTGAATCATTTCATGAGCTGTTTCAATAAGAGGAAATGTTGGGGCCTCTTCAATCAAACTGACAATACACTGATCTACATCATTAGGCCATATATACGTTTTGAACGGCGATTCACAGGTTCCACCGGCTTTGCCTTTCTCCATTTACTTTTGTCATTTGAAGGATTTGCAAGTTATATACAAGTAGAAATGTTTATTAGACCAAACCCCACCAAACGATTAGAAAGCTGTCCGATGATTCATCATCATATCTTAAGCCTTATGTCCACAGGGCGACAGAATTGGTACAGACAAAATTTCCCATGACAAAACCATTCTCAGCATATATTTCCGAAGATAAAATCACTTTTGTCATCCATTTCCAATGACAAATATCAAACATGTTAGGTATTATCGTCGGAAATGGACAACAAAAGTGGTTTTATCGCCGGAAATGAATGATAAAAGCAGTTTTATGATCGGAATAAAACGCTGGACTTTGTCGTTGCAAATTATGACACCGTGTGGACAAGGTCTCAACAAATTTATCTTAAAACTGGCAAAGAGAAACAATATCAAGGAAAATCTACACCTTCAGCCTTGTGTCCATAGGGCGATATAATTGTTACTGACAAAACTTCCTGATGATAAAACATCGGAAATAAACGGTGGATTTTGTCATTACAAATTTTATCACCCTTTGTGGCACAAACCACCATGGAACCAGTGGTGCATTCCTAAAGATAGATGTATTTCTAACCATGAGACTCTAGGAAGAGATATTGAATTTACGGATATCATATCAGTGTTGTTTCTTCAATATCCAGCCAATACAACAGCCAATTGGCACAGAATCATTCAACGCCTGAGCAATGGATCCATTTACTGTGGATCGTGTGAACAGCAAAATTGCTGTAGTCGGTTTAAAACATTCAGCAAAGGAACGTCTTTCAGCCTTTTCCTTTTTTAGAATATTGCCTTTGTTAGCGAATATTTTAAAGGGGTATCCTTACAGTGCCACAGCCATGTGATTTGACCAATTAATGTAGTAAAGTCTATGTGATAATCCAAGTAATGCAGCATTGGGAATTATGAAGAGTTACTGTGAAAGGTTGGTTTCTTTTTGGAGAACTATATAAAATCAATTATGCATGGGACCTATCCACACATCAATTACACTGGTGTCCCATGTAGGTCTAAAGTAGAAGGGAGGCAGAATAAATAAAATACCTAACAGTGACTATCGGTCTTATCTATTTCAATAATCACAGCGTTTCTGTTTCGCTAGCTGACAGATAAGATCAGACGTGTGTGAACAATGGTTGCCATGGCGACAGTACGCACAGACAGACATCGCTTTGTTATGGACCAGGGTTGGCTCTGATTCTCATCCCTCCTGCAGCTGAATCCAGGGTGAATGCCCTCACTCTGCAGTCTCCAGCAGAGATCATCTTGCTAGAGATAGCCTTGCTTATTATCTTCTATGTATATAACCTATGTAACCATGTTAAGTAGACTTTGCTTTAATTTAAGGGCTATGCTCTTACCAACCTTTTTACATTAGAATTGGATGAAGTCTACTCCCTTTTTAAAAATGTTGTAGCCATAGCATCTTAAGAAATAATCTCTCGAACTGGCTGCTGTAGATGTAGAAAAGCTGCGTGTTCTGTCCTTACAAGCCATTCCCAAAAGGTCGCCCATGGGGCGAAGCCAGCATGCTATCCCTGTTTCTGTAAAAGCCTCCCCAGCCCTCAAAGGGCGAAGCCGCTACAGTGTGGGATTAAACTGTCAAGGATTAAAAGGGCCACATGATCGGGCGTAATCAAAAAGGATGTTACTTCTTTGTAAGTCAGGCCATATATGTAAGAAGTTTATGTTTTATAACAGAGATGTATCTTGTAAACTCAGAGGAAAGTGCTGTTCTCTCAAATACCATGACTCTTACTGTAATACCAAGGCTTTGCAGGTGTAGATATATGTGTACAGTGAGTGATCCTGTATAATTACTCTGTATGCAGTATGCCCTAGGCCATCCAGTCACCCTAGTGGCCCTTCAAAGGGTTTACCAAAATAGCCTTACTTTCCCCCACTGGAGGCCAGTAGTATACCATATGTTTGGTATGTATAGTCCTATATTGTACACCTCAATCCAATATTGTCCCCAAAGCCTAATAATGAATTGCAATATGATAATAACCTCAACAGGTTCAAACTAGCATTGTGCACCAATGATATTGTACAAGGTTACCTGAGAAGAAACTAGGAACAACCAATGATATGCATACATGACACCATAACTGTGTCTAAATCTGAAATACAAGTCCATGGACTCTAGGGTTGAAGCTAACATAGGTCTACTGCATTTAATTTATTTCAGTGTTAAAACTGAATGACCATGAAATGGTTTGGGTGAGATAGTTCTCTACTTCTCGTACCCTCAATAGTGCCTCACTTCATTGGGATTGGAGACAGTATTGTCTTCATTAGGTATGCATGGTTTACAGTATCAATGCATGCATGGAGTGCACACATAAATGATATTATGGGGATGATTACAATGAACTGACCTCAATAGCAGAGTATATAGTAGTGTCTTTTATAACATACCTGTATATATACAATACATTTGTTGTTGATTAACAGAACCCCTTGCTATAATTCTACAATTCAAGATTCTGTAATTTTACAGCAATAGAACCTCAGTTGCCAACAAAGGTTTCTGTAAACTTACAGTATATTTGATTGTTCATTTACAGCAAAACTTGCTGTCCATTCACAGAAAATGTTGCTGTTTATTTACAAACATTTCTCTGTAATTTTACCACACATTTTGCTGTTGATTTACAGCATATGTGTCTGTAGGAGTGATTGATCTTGCTGTATGATCACAGTGACTGTTACTATATGATTACTCTGAATGGTTATGTAAAATTACGGTGATTCACCTCCTGTAGATTAACAGCAAAATGTACAGGAACCAAATTTGCCAAGGGATTTTGCTGTAAAATAACCCTGCCTACTTCTTACAGTCAATGGTAAAAGCAACGTCTCTTCCAGGACTAGAAGATGCCAAAGATGCCAAGCCTCCGTCGCATTCTGTATAAGGCTTGGGATTATACATATAGATAATATTATGCCCCTTTACTTGCTGTTTCCCATCTTAGGTAGGCTTACATCTAGATCTATAGAAATATCAAGTTGGTTTTAGCAAGTACTTGGCCTCTATGGTTTGTTTTATTTTTACAAGACGTGTTGGACTTAGAACAGCTTGTGTTGAATTTCAAAAGGTCTGGTATTTTGGACGAATCTGCAACTGCAGTGTGACAAGATTTTGTGTCATACAAATCCTAGACCTGGATATCCTTTCAGGCTATTGGTTTGTACCTAATCTCAATACTAACATTATCATATACAACATGATCCAATATGATATGGTGATCATGATACTATACAGGTCTCTAGTGGAAGACCTGTAATGACCTAACCCATTATCAGACAGCATTTGTAGAATGCCTGCATGAGTAGAATGACCGTTATCTGTCCTATAATTAAGCTGTGTCTTTTGTTACGCCTTCCAGGGATTTCCTGATCCGTACACCAATTACATGCCCGAGGGTCTATTGTTCTCACTATAATGCATCCCAGTCCATTACCGGTTATCAAAACTACACCGAGGGAAAGAACAAAAACGTCGGGTATCTCGGTATTTATAGTCCTCACAAATGAACTATAATTGCCACGGCTCCTAACCGTGTATAGCCCCCCCCCCCTTGCAAAGACCAAACCAATCATTTTGAGAACACCATGATGTTGTGTATTGGAAATTCCAATAGGGGCACGCAGTGTGTGACCAACCGGGCAGCTTCTCTGAATAAATGTATTTAAATGGATAGTTTATGTAACAGTGATTTGCTATCACATCAGAATAAATCTCTAATGGGGAGAGAAATTAGCGTGGAACATCGTGGGACAAATATAATGTTGTGGGATAGAGACTCAACAAGTGGTATGGATGTCGCTCGAGCAACAGGTAAAATCGCACAACCATGGGAAGACCGATAAAACATCTCCATCTCAGCATCAGCTCTTAATTCTATGCAATTGATATTGCTCCGCGCCATGCGAGTGCCTGCCCCCCCTCCTCACCTTCAATCATTGCTTGTAGCAGCAAGGTCTAATGTGTAGGGGGGGTTATCCACAGGCCGACCACCTCATCCACTGCTCTATAAATAGACGTAGGGAATGATTGTTCCTGCAGGCTCTCTCTCAACGGTTAAACGTAAAACGCGGTCCCTGTGACCTATTTCCTGAGCTGCTCGTGGCCGTGTGAGCTGCTCCCAAAGTGAATACCTTCGTGCAGGTACCTACAGGTAGGGCCACATAATTAGATCACAGAGCATCAACAGTAGCACACATCAAATGCATTAATGCAAGGATTTCAATCTCTATAAGTCCGCAAGTGAGGTACAGGCTATTTAAATTATGCATGAAGGATGCTCAGTCCTGTGGGCCACGTTTTATTCCAGTTTCATTGCAAGTATCAACCATAGGAAAAAAATTACAACACTTTTATAGTCATATTTAAATTTCCATTGCTAATTCATTTGAATCTAGCCTTGCCCTTATATGCCATATTATGCCCAATAAATGACTTGCTTTTCGTTCTTATCATACCCAGGCACTCTTTTCCAACTATTTCGCCGCAAAGCTTGTTTCTGGTAAATGTCCATTCCTTCCATAATTATACTACTCACAAAAATGAGTGCCTCTGGTTAATGTCCATATACAGACGCTCCTTCCCATATACTGCTTACTATATTGAGTGCTTCTGGTTAATGTCCATACACAGACGCTTCTTTCCCTATACTACTCACTATATTGAGTGCTTCTGGTTAATGTCCATACACAGACGCTTCTTTCCGTAAACTACTTACTTTATTGAGTGCTTCTGGTTAATGTGAATACACAGACGCTTCTTTCCCTATACTACTCACTATATTGAGTGCTTCTGGTTAATGTCCATACACAGACGCTTCTTTCCATAAACTACTTACTTTATTGAGTGCTTCTGGTATGTCCATACACAGACGCTTCTTTCCATAAACTACTTACTTTATTGAGTGCTTCTGGTTTATTTCCATACACAGACGCTTCTTTCCATAAACTACTTACTTTATTGAGTGCTTCTGGTTAATGTCCATACACAGACACTTTCGCAACACAGTTTGTTTTGTGGGAAAGAGACTACTTCTGGACTACAGTGTTGGAAGTGATACTGATTGGTTAAGTAGAGGAAGGACGTGGGAAGTGAGGCACCTACCCTTGAAAGCAACAACGCACTCTTTTCGCAACAGCCTCCTGGTTAATGGCCAGACACAGATGCTTCTTTCCATATACTACTCACTATATTGAGTGCTTCTGGTTAATTTAATGTCCATACACAGACACTTTAGCAACACATTTTTTTTTTGTGGGGAAGTGACTACTTCTGAACTACAGTGTTGGAAGTGATACTGAGTGGTTAAGTAGAGGAAGGACGTGGGAAGTGAGGCACCTACCCTTGAAAGCAACAACTCAATCTTTTCGCAACAGCCTCCTGGTTAATGTCCAGACACAGATGCTTCTTTCCATATACTACTCACCAACACCACTGCTTCTGTTTATTTACACTATATTGAAAAAGGCATTATTAGATCACTGGTTATCAAATCAAAATTATTGACTGCTTTAGCCTACATTACTCGTGAGTTACCAGGAGGCCGTTGCAAAAAGATTTGGAATTGATTCTGTCAAAGGTGCTATTCCCAAAATACAACTCACTCACCTCAGGGAATTGATTCCCTCGTGTGTTGCGAAAAAGGATTTGGTCAGAGGAGTGGTATAGGAGTGGTCCAGACTCAGGGTGTAATTCCCAAGTAGGAACCACTTCTCTGGAGAAGTCGATTCTCAGGGTGGGGAAGAGCAGAAAATCGGAAGATCAAATAGCCACAGTGAGAATCAGTGTCAATTCTTTTTGCAACAGCCTCCAGATGAAGCAACATTTTCAGGCTCTGAAGCAGTTAGGGAAGTCTGAGTTAACTCGATTTTTTATTCTAAATTTGATCAAATTAACATTTAAGGCATTATTCAGGCTTCTATTTCCATCCCAATTACACTGAATTGAAACTATAAAGTGTACTAAAGGAAATATGGCCTGTAGTGTACATAGTCTCGTACAGAGTTCCTAGCAACAACAAAAACATGGAAAATGTCCGCCATTGTTTTCTACATAAACTAAGCCCTGAAATCATAATAATTGCTAAACAATCCATATGGTAACGTAAAGTTTATGCCCATGGTATAATCAAAATGAAATATTAGATCAAAATTAATTGCAATGGCCGAATTCTCTATTCCTAAACATTTGAATAGGCACCTCAGAGAGAATCTGCTTGGAGAGTTATGTTGATTTTTTTACGCAAAGTAACGTCACTAAGCAACATAATGTTACTTGGTAACATCACGCCACTAGGCAACGTGAGTAGCATTGTGAGACAGGCCAGAGTTTGCCGTTGAAAGTGGGCTTAGCTTGTAGTTGAAAATGGGCATAGTTTGCCGTTGAAAGTGGGCATAGTTTGCCATTGAAAATGGGCATAGTTTGCCGTTGAAAGTGGGCATAGTTTACCGTTGAAAATGGGCATAGTTTGCCATTGAAAGTGGGCATAGTTTGCCATTGAAAGTGATGGCATTGCCTTAAACTCTAGTGGCGAGGCCACTAGTATCATTAAAGGACGCTTCTTTCCATATACTACTCACCAACACTACTACTTCTGTTTATTATCATTAAAGGACACTTCTTTCCATATACTACTCACCAACACTACTACTTCTGTTTATTCGCTGAGACGAAAAGTCCGGTAACCTTGGTGACGTGCCGACGTCGGCAGACCGGAAGCCGGGGACAAAGTGTTTCTCGGCGCTGGGTGCTCCCTTTTAGGTATCATAATAAAATGACTACACTGAAGCCCTGCACATTATATTCATCCAAATTACGGGCAACATACTGCTCGAATCTTTTATTTATGCACACTGTGTCATCTTTGTTGTCATTACATCTTGCCCTGTAACTTAGGACACTTTAAAAGCCACATATTTTGAGAATCAGAACTTTAAATGATGCGCTCAACACTGAGGGAGACAAAATTGTCCCCTACACAAAATGGCGTGGTCCGTGCGCACGTGACACATTACCCTAGCAACGTGCTAGGCATTGTGGTTACCGTCCGCACGAATCATCATTAAAGGACGCTTCTTTCCATATACTACTCACCAACACTACTGCTTCTGTTTGTTTATTATCATTAAAGGACGCTTCTTTCCATATACATGTACTAATCACCAACACTACTGCTTCTGTTTAATGTCATTACACAAATCTATGCTTCCTTATATTAAATATATAACTCACCAAAACTGCTACTTCATTCCAATGCCTACCCACCAGGAGATGTGATTCTGGTCTAACAATGAGTGCAACCCTTTTTAATGTCCCAAGGTATAAAGTGCCCAACAATTCCCTTTCCCATATGCCCATGACTGATTGACTATCATCAAAATGTGGATCATGATTGATGCTTTTGCACACAATGATTTAACATGAGAACCGCATCCAAGGTGACAGGTGGTTATCTTACGTAAGTGGAGTAATCTGACAGGATATTGACTGTGCCTACCTACAGGTGCAGCCATATAAGCAGGTATTGTACTCGTCTCACAAAGGGTACAGTGACCAAGGTGTACAATTGTGCGGCATAACAAGGTGCAAATGAGTGATAAACATAATTATATACTAACCTTACTGAATGGTTTTTGTGCGGTTAACATGTACTCACTATCTATAAATGTGGGAAGCAGGTATGAGACGGCGCACTGAATATTCGTTATGTTTGCCTGCTCCCTAATAAGTTATGAAAATACTGTTTAGTAAGAAAGCAAGCATTTAAACATTTTATCATTACAACACATGGACATAATGCATTAAAGCATTCCCAGCAAATTGTCGTGATTCCTCGTCAACCTGTGTGAAGTGGCTCACACATGTCGCTAGATGGAACACGACGTCGCTATAGCACAAGATTACCAGGAATAGCAATGGTGGTGATCACATGGCCTCACCTCAGATGGCGAGGATGGTGATCACTCAGACTCACCATGGATGGCGACGCAGGTGATCACTCACCTCGCTAGATGAAACACGCACCTCGTCATAGTGCATGTTCACCAGGGATGGCGTGGATCGTGATCATTCATCCTCACCAGGGATGGCGACATGAGTGATCACTCATCCTCACCAGGGATGGCGACATGAGTGATCACTCACTTCGCTAGATGAGATGCACACCACGTCATAATGCACGTTCACCGCAGATAACAAGGATTGTGATCACTCACACTCACGGGGGATGGTCACTCAGGTGATCATTCATCTCGCTAGATGAAACACACACAATGCCATAATGCACGTTCACCACCGTTGACAAGGATCGTGATGACTCACACTCACCAGGGATGGCAAGGCGGTTGATCACTCACCTCGCTAGATGAAATGCGCACCACGTCATAGCGCAGGTTCACCATGGATGGCGAGAGTGGTGATCACTCAGACTCACCAGTGATGGGGATGCTGGTGATCGCTCATCTTGTTAGATGAAAAGCTCATGATCATTGACATTGGTAATCATGCAGCCTCACATCTGCCAGATCAATGTATATTTTGCCAGAGAAGGTATTGCAATATGTATCTTCCCTCTAACCACAGACAAGGTGTTCATGTAGATACTTCCTTATGTATTTTTCCTGTAACCAGAGAAAAGGTGTTTATGGATAGTTGCTTTTATTTTAGAGATACCTCTATCTAAATTCAATTGATATTTTCTCTATATAATCTTGTTTGATTCAACCCTGAAGTATTACATGGAAATCAGTGTGCAACAAAGCACATTTGATACATATGGGACTTATATTTCATGCCCACACTTCCTAGATAGGCTACATGTTGAACAGTGGTGCTGTCTCAACAACTTTAGCAATGGTGGTGATAAGTTGCCATTCTGAGTGAGAGTGAGTGACAGATGATGCAATCCTCAGAGAGCATTGACTTGGAGTGACACAAATTCACGCATTGAGTGAGACAAAGGCTGGCAATGGTGGTGATAAGTTGCCATTCTGAGTGAGAGTGAGTGACAGATGATGCAATCCTCAGAGAGCATTGACATGGAGTGACACAAGTTCACGCATTGAGTGAGACCAATGTTGGCAATGGTAGTGATAAGTCGCCATTTTGTGTGAGAGTTGATGCCACTGGCACGGGAGTGGTACATAATCACACAGTGAGTCAGATCCATGTTGGCGATGCTTGTGATAAGCCGCCATTCTGAGTGAGAGTTGACAGGCAGTGGCACATATTGACGGAGTGAGTGAGATCCATGTTGGCGATGGTGGTGATAAGTTGCCATTCTGATTGAGAGCTGACTGGGAGTGGTACATAATCACACAGGGGTGGCACATACTCATGCAGTG
Organism: Acholoe squamosa; assembly: GCA_949317995.1. Lineage (NCBI taxonomy): Eukaryota > Metazoa > Annelida > Polychaeta > Phyllodocida > Polynoidae > Acholoe > Acholoe squamosa. The sequence goes on along the minus strand of OX439040.1, from coordinate 36,983,727 downwards.
AGTGAGATCATGTTGGTGACTGTTGTGATAAATTGCCATGCCATGTGAGACTGACACACAGTGGCGAAAGATGACGCAGTGAGTTATCACTCAAAAAGGAGTCACCATTGATGACCAATCATGGCGACAGATAACGACAGTTTGCTGGGTTGTGTAGCATCTAGGGGAATTATCCCCTGGCCTAATGATGACCCACCCTCTAACTTCTCTCTCTTTCTCTCTCTCTCTCTCTCTCTCCCCTCCCTCTCCATACATACATACATACATACATGTACATATAATTATTTAGACTACATATAGGCTGACATGGCCCATTTTCCCTAAATCATTTGCACAATCTGTTATGCGCAAACCTGGGACAAGTGGTTATAAAAACTGCTGAATGTGAAACCTTACATGGGCGTGTCGGCTACTGTCAGCCATGCTGTGGATGTGATACGACGGAAGAGGTGGGTAGTGAGGACCGATATGTACTGCGGGGGCGACCTTGATCTCACCTCCCCCTCTCATCGGCGGAAGTGCCACATGTCAAATAACCGTCAAATAAGCGCCCCCTCTCTATGTGATACTCCCACAATTACTGCTCATCGCCCCCGACATCGCCCCAATATGAAAACCATCCCACATCCCTCCTAAATCTGTAGGTGTTTGGTTTCTCTACAGCGCATTCATTTGCTTTTAATATTAATCACGTAATGAGTGTCGTGGGCTTAGCAGTTGCACGTTCTTGTTGCCTTCAAAATGGCATTTTTGGAGGGAATTACCCCTTGTAAGAGAAAAGAAAAGAAAACTAGTTTTTTTGGCAAACAATCTGGTCAATATCCTCTCAATACCCAGATGATTTTCAGCCCTATTTTCTCTATGTTTTTATGAATGAATGAATCCGCATAGTTTTGACTGTTTTTTTCTTTCAAATTCAGTAGATTTGAGTATAGGGGTGAAGCTCGCTGGCCACCCGGGCCAGCAGGAAGGTAGTTTTTTAAAACAATCGCTGGCCACCACTCAAAACTACTGGCCATTGACCACCAGGCCAGTGTTTGTGTTTACCCCTAATTGAAAATTCTAAAACCACGCTTGCGTCATCGACCAAATAAGCCATGTATCAGGTGTTTAGCACTTTTTGAGTTGGTCTCAGACCACATCCATAGTGCAAATAGGGGATATTGCATTGTGTAGCGAGTGCTCTGGATAACTGTCAGCCCCACAGTGTGTCCTTCCTGTTTATAGGTGAATGGCTCACGTGTGGTTGGCAGCTGGTGGATGTATCCAATTTACCCCACTACCCAAAAAATATACTTCTTTTTTGGACCTGTTTAGGCATAATGGGTGCATTACACAACTAATCCTGTAATCGCTCTGCGACTCATATGTACCGATAAAAATGAAATCAAGTATTGTTCTAAAATTACTTTATAGAATTCACAGGTATAGGTGAGTAGAATTATTTTAGTATAGTATCACAAAGGCCAGTCCAACAGCTTTAAGAGAATGTGATATAAAGTGCATATCAATACGGTATTGTTCATCTATGACACAATATTTGTCAATGTGATGACTGTGTTGACAATCATTAACTTTCCCTGAAATTTATCAGTTTCATGAAAATGGAAGCAGATCCTTAACAATGCATTTTCTTGATTTAAGCTTTTACAGTTTATACCTTTCCCATCTGCAATTTTGTAAGGATGGGTCACATATATCGTGTTGTTCGGGGAAAGGGCGGCGTGGGACGTTATTGTGAACAGGTGGGTGGCCTTGTCAGGGTTGTGTACTGGAGGTTGTAGTAAGATCATAGTGGCGTGCTGGAGGCATCGGCTAGCTCAATAGCTCTGCTGACATGGCGGTCATCTGTTTTCCAGCTAAAGCCCATTAGCTTCATGGTAACACAACGCCTCTTCCATACATAGGATAGAAATAGAAACTTGAATCAATATCGACTGGGAGGATAAGGATTTGAAGATGACTTGGAAAAGAAAGTATTTGTATCTATATGGTGATGTACTGTCAGTTCTTTTCAGAGAGCCTGTCAGTTCCTTACACATTTTGAGAGCAAGTTTATCTAGATATATTTTCTTCTGGCCACAGAATACCCTCTCCCACTGCTTTTGTATTGTAGTAAAGATTCCTTTTTTATTGTAATAAAGATTCGGCCATTAAACAACCCATCATAATGCATTCGGATTTTTTAAAATATTATTCACAATCTTTTAATCTAGATTATTTGCATCAGTGGCTTCTTTAACAGCTTTTAGATCTGCACAAACCTATTTGGCTTACTTCCCCAAAAGTAGCTCCCAATTGTAGACTGCAGATCATTTTATCAAAGACGGTGTTCCGCAACGACATGCTATTTGAGAGGAAGTGAAAACCCTCTAGTATAGCAGTCTTATCAAAACAGTCTTCAAATCAAGGGGACACTTATTAGGTAGAGCGATTTCCCTTGACTCACCATGTAATCATTCAGTAGCCCTGTCGTTAAAAGGTGACTGATGTTCAGCAGGATGACAGCCTTAACCCATTGCTGGCATTGCTAACAGGTGTGCTTGGTACACTAATAGGCTACCACTAACTTTATCTCCGTGCACTGACATCCACGACTGGAAAGTTGATCGTATTTCTGGACAATCGTGATACGAGAGATACAAAAAGGTTGTCCCCAAGCCATTTCTATGGTGCCGATTTCTTTGGCGATGACACTTTTGAAATTCTATTGAATTAAGGTGAGGCAGGACCCTGGAGTGTGTTGCTCCTATGAAAAAAGAAATGTCAGTAGGTACCCTTTTTTTAAAAAGAAGTCACGCTCTGCTTCACCATTCAACTTGCACTCACCACATTAGTCTGAAAAGGCCCCTGCCTTGTTTAAAACAGAGAGAGCAGCACTATCAGGTACCTACTCATGTCACACACTCTAGTAAATTATACTGACTGACTTCTCCCAACTAGGTACCTACTCAAATCCCCCTTTTTTAGCACCATACTTGAACGACCACTTGTGAGCAACAAAAGGGACAAGTTATAGCTACATGAAAAGAAAGGACTGGAAACAAGGGCATTTTTAGCCAGCTCTTCCTTTTACAATAGGAGCAACACCCTCCAGGTATTCCAATGAACTGATCCGGATAATGACCTGTCTACGTACCTAGAGCTACGGTCCCACTTAGGGAGTGGTCATTATTTATCAACAGGGGGGGTGGGTTTGAAGGGGGGGCGTAACATTTTCAGACCCCTCCCAAGGGGGGGAGTAAAAAAATTTTGACCCCTCTTGAGGGGGGGGGCTAAAAAAATTCACCCTCTTTGTTGCGGTGTTCCGCAACGACATGCTATTTGAGAGGAAGTGAAAACCCTCTAGTATAGCAGTCTTATCAAAACAGTCTTCAAATCAAGGGGACACTTATTAGGGAGAGCGATTTCCCTTGACTCGCCATGTAATCATTCAGTAGCCCTGTCGTTAAAAGGTGACTGATGTTCAGCAGGATGACAGCCTTAACCCATTGCTGGCATTGCTAACAGGTGTGCTTGGTACACTAATAGGCTACCACTAACTTTATCTCCGTGCACTGACATCCACGACTGGAAAGTTGATCGTATTTCTGGACAATCGTGATACGAGAGATACAAAAAGGTTGTCCCCAAGCCATTTCTATGGTGCCGATTTCTTTGGCGATGACACTTTTGAAATTCTATTGAATTAAGGCGAGGCAGGACCCTGGAGCGTGTTGCTCCTATGGTAAAAAGAGCTGTCAGTAGGTACCCTTTTTTTAAAAAGAAGTCACGCTCTGCTTCACCATTCAACTTGCACTCACCACATTAGTCTGAAAAGGCCCCTGCCTTGTTTAAAACAGAGAGAGCAGCACTATCAGGTACCTACTCATGTCACACACTCTATAGTATATTATACTGACTGACTTCTCCCAACTAGGTACCTACTCAAATCCCCCTTTTTTAGCACCATACTTGAACGACCACTTGTGAGCAACAAAAGGGACAAGTTATAGCTACATGAAAAGAAAGGACTGGAAACAAGGGCATATTTAGCCAGCTCTTCCTTTTACAATAGGAGCAACACCCTCCAGGTATTCCAATGAACTGATCCGGATAATGACCTGTCTACGTACCTAGAGCTACGGTCCCACTGAGGGAGTGGTCATTATTTATCAACAGGGGGGGTGGTCAGTTTGAGGGGGGGCGTAAAATTTTCAGACCCCTCCCGAGGGGGGGGCTAAAAAAATTTTGACCCCTCTTGAGGGGGGGAGCTAAAAAAATTCACCCTCTTTTTAGCAAAAAAGCCCGCGTGCTACTATAGATCAAAGAGTGGCGCGAAAACTCTCCGCGCCTTCGCCGCGGGGGGCGCAAAAAATTTTGACTGCCGTCGAGGGGGGCGAGACCTTCTCTAATATATAAAGTAATACCGGGCGTATATAAATGGCCGCTTCCATTGCTGTCACCCCATTCTGTCAGTCACGATTCTGTCACCAATTTGGACGGAATCACGACGGAATTGTATTGGCTCCTGGTGCGCCTTACAGGAGGGTATCTCAAAAGGATTGGGAAACCAGTTCTCACCGTAACTATTTGATCCTGCAGTTCTCCTACATTTCTCACCCTAAGAACAGACTTCCCTGCTTGACTTCTGCTACAAGTGAACTGCACCGAAATAGGTCGAGTTGCAAAATAAGAGACTGGACCCCTCCTATACCACTCCTATAACTGACTCCCTCTTTACAATACAAGAGGGAATCCACTCCAGAAGGTCAGTGAGTTCAATTTTGGAATTATCACCTCCGACAGGATCAATTCCAAATCTTTTTGAGATACCCTCCAGGATGGGAAGGTAATCGATAAGTCTCCTTTATTAGCGGGTAGTGGGTTCCTTAGTGGGGAAGCCATTGCTTGATCTGGTATATTCCGGAATAAACACTGATAACAGCCAGCTTGATAGGGACAGGTAGCTATATAATGCACCCTAAAAAAGTTTTGTGTGCATCCCACTGCACTGCTGCATGGGATCTCTGGCAGCTATAACCCACCGAGGTTCCATTTTATCCCATGGAGACGCTATTGCTTGATTTGGTACCCTATGCTTAAAGCACTCATACCAGCCAGCATGATGGGTACCGGCTCTTATCTAATGCCCCCTATAAAATAGTCTGCAGTGAATGAAGGGAATATTCTGGTTGGTTGATAATGCATGCCGCTACCTCCCATATCGGTAGTGTGTTGGCTCCGGGATTGACTGCCGATGAATGCAGTCTTGACCAGTAACGCCACTATGGATCGTATATATATATATATATATATATATATATATATATATATATATATATATATATATATATATATGGGGTTGACGGACAATACATGTGTGCACATTAGCATCATGCTACTATTAAATGGTGAACATAGACCACAAGAACATGGTCTGTGAGGCATTGGGCCATCACCGCTGCAACCTCGGCCGCCATTCTGTCGGCACTCACCCTATAGAATATTGTACACGCATGCGCGGAGGGTGACCTCTCCTCACTTCCGCCTTTTTTTCTCTTTCTCTCTGTGGCGGCGATCTGGAGGGTCTTGCCAAAACATAACGAGGAAGAACCTGTTAAATATTTTTGAGACAGCACTGATAGAAACGTACATGGGCCAACTCGGTGACAAAACATTTACAGCATAAATCATGGGAAAACTCTTTTTGAGTTGTGGAAAAACGTGCACGTTTTACCAAAACGAGTTTCGGAAATTTCATTTATCAATACGAAAACGTGCACGTTTTCATTTTTGGTTCTCGTTTCCTTTTTGGCAAGACCCTCCTGGTGGAGCGGCAGCCCCCTATAATTACCCCTGATACGTCTTGGTCTCACAAATGTCACCGCGCCTTCCGGTCTGCGCGGGCAGCCCATGGCGTCCCTGGAAAGCCAGCGACTATACGGCCAACCTGAGCCTAAGCTGGGGGGCTGGGGAAGGGGAGGCAGGTTAGAGTGGTGCTCGTGTGAAGGCCATAGCTAGTATTAGGGGCTAGTCTTTGTAGAGGAGAGGATAATTTGGTTGTATGGTAAAGTTGAGCTGCTACCAATGGTTATCTATAGTAGATAGTATCAACTGCTAAATGTACATTGATAGGTTAACTATATTATGCCTAAAGTGATAAAAAACGGACGTTGCAGATGACTACCTGAATAAAGATGTACTGCTTACATGCAACCTCACCGAGTCTACAGCTAGATCCCATCCATGATTATTACTAACTCAGTACACTAATGAGTGATAATAGCCAGGACATGGCATTTTCTTTCTTCTTCTTTTTCTCTGTGACTAAAGATCTGAATGCATGAGGCTGGGGTGACTCGAGATGATCACGATCCATCGAGATACAATAGGCCTAGTGGAATAGATCCACCCCCACCCCATGGCCTCCTCCATTTCCCCATGCTAGTTTAACACTAACCCTGACCCTAACCAGATGTTTAATTTTACACAAATACTACTCTATTAGAGGGGTGGTGTTGAGCAATTTCGAATTCTTGATGGGGGAATTCCTTGTTATGAGATTTCTAGGGGAAGATTTTAAGGTGGTATTCTTCCGGGTGGGAGAATCCAAGCGGGTAGGTTTTTGACTTCTCCTGGATACCCCCTCCCCCCCCAACTAATTTCTCATCGGTTTTGCAATGGTTGGGGGGGGGTATACTATTAAAATTCTACATGTATATGACACCGTAAAATACCTAACATGTTAGATAATTTCAAACACCTTTTGGGACCCCCCTGATGTCATCCCAATAAATCTCGTCCTTTGCTGATGAAAAATGGAGCTCTTCCATTGACCAAATTCATGCACACTTCTCTCATGCCTCATGATGGTCCCGGGTGCACTGAAAACCCACCGCTCTTGGAGGGTCGTCATAACTGGCGAGTTTAAAGTCGTTATCCCTAGAGCTGTGACTTCCTAACCACCCTCTATGAACCACTATAGAGTACACATAACATTATGTTCCATAAGAGTGCCCCACTACCCTATTCCAAGATCCATATGCTCTAATCCAGGATATCCATTCACTAATATCCATAAGTACCCTATTGCAAAGGCAAGGCCAAAAAAAAAAGATGTGCTTCTAGTTACCCGACCGACCCTAGCAAAACAGGACCCTAACTTTTTTTTTTTTTTTTTTAATTCTTTTAATTTTGGTGAATTTGCAGGAAATTTGTCATAGTTTTCATTGACTTTTCGTATTTTTGTTTCCAACTTCTCACATGTGTTCATCGGTATTTCTATGGATCTCTAGTCCATACCTTAACATGCATAATATTTTCCTATTCAACCCTTCTCATGTTTTCATAGTTTTACCATACAATCGACGAATATGGCACATCTACCCATACATTTTTATACAAAATTAAAAAAAAAATCCAACGTACCGACCCTAGATATTCAAGCCATTTGATACAAATCTGACCTATAATGCATGGAAGAAATACTTTGGGATGGAAGGGGAGGAGAAATCTAAAAACAATAATGATGTTCAATGATAATCATACAAGAGGATCTGATACACAAGACTTATAATGTGCATATATACTGCACAATATGATAAAAAACAAAAAAGGAATCTCCAGAGGGACGACCTGCGGTCGTCAGTGACGACCTAAAGTTGTCATATATATGACGACCCAGTGACAACCTTAAGCTATAGATTTCCGCATTGTCAGACCGAAGTTCGTCGGTGCTAAAGAGTTTCTGATCCTCTACTCTAAGGTTTTCAGTGTGTGAGCCACCAAATCTGGAAAAAATGCTTCTAACTGAAAGAAAGGACTTTCAACATGGACTGATCAAAATATCATTGTTTCACATTTTTTTATCTGAAGGGACCTATGGACATTCTGTGAATGGTCCTGTGGTAATTATGAATAATAGTTTCCATATGGTCCGCTGCCATTGTTTGATAAAGCTTGGGGAGATGATTCATCTACTCTGAAAAACTTTCCCATTAATGTTTAGTCCACGCCTCGTTATCTGGAGGCTGCTTTATGAGGTACTTGTACATACTGATACCACTTTGTTGAAATGAAAAGCCTAGAAAGAGAGAAAAAAAGATAGGAAGCAATTTTGAAACTACCTGTAATCTTTACCCCTCAACCTGGCATTAACAGCCAATCGTGTAAGAGTGGGGTGCAGCGCGAGCTGGTAGGCTTCCACTCTCACTCAATCATACCTAATTAATAAATCTGGAGAAAGACGTCAACTGCTGTTAAATTACCTAGGAAGAAATGGGAGCAGTTTGGATAAAAAGACTTAGAGAAACAAAACTCAAGGGAAATGAGCTGCTGTCCAAAGTCAGAGGCTAGCTTTTTAAGGGCTGGTTACCCAAGTCGCTGGCTTCCTCCATGCAGGAGGAGCCTAAGAAGGTTTCCCCCAGCGGTCATTAATGACAGCACAAGGCAGGTTTCAGCGGCCATTGTCTTTTGACATTTAAATCTTGGGATATCTTTTATATTCATATTGCAACTTTTGATTTGCTCGTGATTTGGCTATTCGGGGCAATTTTACACACTGCTGACGAGGCATATATAGGCAAGAATGATCACAGTGATATTCACAGCCGAATGACCATGTCGAAATAATTGTAATCAAACTGGTTTAGAACTTCCTTTGTTTCACATGGTTCCATTCAGAAGTTTACATTTTGACGTCATGACATTGACCTACGTCGTACATTGCTATATAGGTCTGTGGCCGTGATTATGATTCATATGGTTGTTAAATTATCATCATCACACATCTTCTACTAAAAAAAATCACACCCCGCAGGAGATCCATGCACTGAAAATAATAATCTTCAAAATCTTAGTCAGATGTTAGTCAAATAGGATAACTTTCTAGCAATAGTTAGTCAAAAGCATGTGTCTAAGGCAAAAAAAAAAGTTTTGTTTCCGGTCACCCGACCTACCTCAGCCTAAAGGGGCCGACCTCAGATTTTCAAGGAAATTTTCATATATATATGTTGACTTTAATTTTTCATATTTTTTCTTAATTTTTTGCACATTGATATCATATTTCTAATATTTTTAGGATCACTTGTGTTCAAGTATAGAAGCTAACGTTGTTGCCAAATACTCTTAGGTTTTGTGCTGGTGTGATAGAAAAATTGATTCTCCATGACTCAATTATCAATAATAATAATGGAATATATAGGCCAAAATAGGGTTTAGTAAAAAAAAAATCCGACCTACCTACCTCAACTTTTTGGACCATGTTACCGGAAACTTACAATTTTTTTAGGCCTAAGTGTCCAAGTGTTTCTTAGTCAAATATGACTAACTATTAGTCAAGGTGACCAACTTCTCTTGGTTTGCATTATTTTGACTGCTGGCTTATAGATGATCTAAGTGGCCTACTTAAGCTTATAGCATAAATCCTAAACTTAGGACTCAGGGCATATCCACAGGTCTGTAGGCTTATCTCATATGCTAGGTTATACAGTGGGATTTAGTTTTGGCCATATAGATCTACGCTAATATTTTGACACACATTCTATGTAAAAGGCAGGTCTAAAGCCTATATAGTATTTATACAACTGTAAAACAGAGTATCATCAATTTTAGGAATCATGATAAATGCTTCTGATTTCTTTCTTTTGCCAATCCTGAGCAAGAGCCCTGGGTTTGCCACACAAATTGTGGTGCAATTGTGTGCAAACAAGTATTTATCTAAATTACTACAGAAGAGGTGTTATCTATCTCACTACCTGGTTCCTTTGATAATTCATCAATTCTTTTGGTATTTTTTGTTAAGCATGATTACTGAAAACCTTCAAGGTCAGAAACTAGTCAGCAGTGACGACTTTAGGTCTTCAGATTGACCATACCTAAAACTACAACCTTAGGTCGTCATGACGACCTAAACTCGTCACCTAGGCTGCCCCTAAAGGCCATATCGTTCTGTGTAGAAATTTCAGATGTCATTGATTTTTTTAGATTATATCTCATCCTCTTATCTTTAGATCCATTGTTATTGGGGATGTTTCCATTGAACCTTAATAGTTTAAGTGTACAGTATGTAGTTATGCCTGAGTACACTTACCTACACACATTGTACTCTATGTTAGAGACACTCAATGAAGAGGAAGTTATAATTGGGCACTGTCCACAAAAGAGGCGTAGACCAGAGTAATCCACCTGCTTTTTCCACATTTCTATTCAAACATTCACATCTTTTTACAGATATGTTTGTATCAAATGGTCATCATATTCTCCTTTTCATAATAGACTATACAGCAAATACAATCTACAGATCTATACGAAAATGTACAACCTCAGAGCATGGTATATGGATTTGAGTATTGCATAGTGGGGGCCTCTTCTGGCACAAACACAGACTAGAAGTAAAGCCAAGGTGGTCAGTATGACGACTTAGGGTAGTCATAATGATGTGACGACCCTATGACTACCTTAAACTCGTCATATCCCAGCAAATTGTCGTGAGTCCTCGTCAACCTGTGTGAAGTGGCTCACACATGTCGCTAGATGGAACACGACGTCGTTATAGCACAAGATCACCAGGAATAGCAATTGCTATACCATCTGAGTCTAACACACAGTGGCGAAAGATGACGGAATGAGTTATCACTCAAAAAGGAGTCACCATTGATGACCAATCATGGCGACAGATGACGACAATTTGCTGGGATATGACGATTTTCCAATAGCGGCGGGTTTTCAGTGATGTTAGGTTGAATTGTGAAAGTGCTGAGCATATAGGGTAATCAAAAATCAACATAATTTTGACATTCATAGAACTATTTGTGGTACACACGCACCACAGAAGTCCTGTTGCAAACCAGCCTGCCACCTGGTGTGAAAAGGTGGCATTGTCCCTAAGTGGCTAACCTTGGGGTAGTCAATGAATCTAAAGAATTTAGTCATTGTTAGTCACCTGTTAGCCAGATGCACTAAATAAGATAATTTAGCTCTTTTGACTAAGTTAAATTAGACTGACTAACTTGTTTTTTTTCTGTGTGGCTGAATGTTGCGGCCCAGAATGGTATCAAGTAAGACAATACAGGTAAAATGCTGGACATGACTAAGAAGTGAACTCTTAACTAAGAGTCCTGTGTAAGAGGCCATTGTTAAATAGAATAATTATACTGGGACCACATTCTGAAAAAAAGGCCTTTCTGAGCCAGTAACAGGTTATGTTATGTTATAAAGCTTGATATACAATAGTTATTCTCTAAACTCTGTCTATTGACTCACACTTCATGGTGAAATATCTTAGAAAGCAGCTTCGCCCCGCCCCCCTTTGGTCATATATAGCTTATTGAAATCTCCGGCTGATGTTGCAGCTAACACACAGGTATTTTGTAAATATCTATCGGGGAATAATTTTAGGAACCGTCACAAAGCATTGTACTCTGATACCCCCTGTCTATGTGCATGTATCTGACCTTGGAAATGTAGGCAATGTTAGCCCACAGCCAACCACCCTCTGACGTGGCAGGAGCGCAACTTTAACTCGTGCCATTACTTGGTGCTCTTTGTGGGCTGAATGTACAATTTTCATGCAGACCACCTTCATCAAAGTCGACCAAAGGTCGAGAGATGAGACATGCACAATAGCCAAAATGGAAAATATAACTTTAATAGTAGAGGAAACTTTTAAGGTAAAAACAATATCATTTTTTTTAAATTACCAATTGTGCTGAACTTACCCGAGGTCAAAGTTCTTCTGCGCACGCAACTTGAGCAGCAGCTGTCTGCGCATGCACGGGTCTTGTAGCATGCCGGGAGATATCACTGGGTTGTTGAGTATGTCCATGGCGAGTGCGTGGAGTTGGACGCGGTCCCGCAGCTCGAAGGCGTGCTGCTGTCGCTTCCACTCGAGGTTCCAGAGCCGAGAGAAGATGCAACCCATCACCCACATGACCACGGTCATGGCCAGGCAGGTGGGACCGAGAATCTGCAGTGGGATCTGCTGTCGCCGCTCTATACCAGTGTTACTGAAGCCGAACACGGTAATGAGCACCCCAACGATAAAGAAGGCCACGCTGAAGAGGAACATGCAGCGGCCCACAGTCTCCAAGGTCGTCCACCGCTTGGACATGGACATGACGGTGCTGTGCGTGTCGCTGTCTGCATCGCAGCTCGACACGCTGGACCTCGTCATGGTCCGCAGCAGGCGGTGGAACTCTGGATCATGGTCGTGGATGCTGTGGCTGTGGCCGCTGCCACCACCACCACCGCCCTGCTGGGCGGCGGCGGTGGCCGCAGCGGCCGCAGCCGACGCTGGCACGGGGACGTACGTGACAGGCAGGATGGTGGTTGGAAAACCCAACGTACCTATAAGACGTCCCCACCACCGACAACAGCCCGAAGGCTGATTATAGATGTCGGGTGTGGCGTCGAGGGCAGCAGGTCGATGTAAAGGGTCGGTAGCGGAGACGGTGGAGTACCGCCGTGTCTTCGCTCCGTACCCTGATTTCTCTGTGGACAACAGGATGGTGACTGGATTCAGGCAGGGGTTCAGGCGCCCCTTTTGAGGCGTTTAGGTAGAAAGTGGAGAAGTTCAGCTTGAAGGAAGAGGTGAAGTTGTAGACGTTGTAGCTATCATAGCGATTGCTCCCCTCTCACTTCCAGCTACATGCTGACCCAATAGTATCTTTACATAAAAGAGGTGTCCAGGACTTGGGCTTGTATCAGTTACTCGGCCCTGGCCCGTGAGTCTATTTGGCCCATGTCATCCCTCTGGCCACGAGGTGGGAACTTTTCGGTATCTAGTCTTCCACTGGGTGGTCATCTTGGGGATGGGAATGTTAAGAACAGTGCCATCATGAAGGTCCTCCTGATACTATGTGTTATCGTCAACTGTGTCGAGACACATATAGCAGGCTCCTGTAATTTTATCATGCCCTTCTGGTTTTTATCTACTAGTTAATCAGCTGTATGGTCAGAGTGTCCTCAGTGGTTGCCATATCAAGGTTCCTGTGAGAATCTTCTGCCTCCCTCTCCGACTCACTCAATGAATTTGTGTTCAATGGATGGAGTTGCTCATTAGAGCCATGTCTACCCACAACCTTCCAACTCATACTGTAAGACGCACTCTGCTCTATCACCAGCCAATCAGGAGCGTCATACCATCTATGCTTCAGTGGCACAGCCAATCAGCGACAAGGTACTAAGGTTTGTTTGTAATATCTACCTGGGCCCATTCATTATGACAGGCATTTCAGATGCTCCCAGCAATTCTAGTTATTTTCTTATTGTCAGGTGTCCTGCATAGACCCTAATTGATGTTACTAATCAGTTAGCCCCACATGGATGTCTGACTAAATAGTCGGACAGCTTATGTCCAATAAACTACCAATTTATTGCTGTTGATTGTTGTTTCCTTGATGAGTTCAGATGAAAAGTAAGGGATGAAGCAGTGAATCTTCAGTCGCTACTTCCATTACCCCTGTTGTAAAGAGAACAGAAAGGTGAGGTTAGGATAACATTTCAGTAAAATTATCTGCGACAATGTGCATTATGTCAAAACCATGGAAAGGTCAAAGATATACTACACTGTAAAAGACAACTTTTGAATCTACCAGGGATCCTCGTAAAACTAAATAGTGGACCACCATAAACTACACTGGTGCAACACTTTTCATTTAATGAAAAGTGTTGCACCAGTGCAGTTTCTACAAGAAGCCCCAGGTGGCAGTACGGTGGTGTGCAAATGTACAAGGAATCTCTGTGAAATTAACGACGGATTTCTGGCAACTTTGGGATGAGGGATGTGGTATTATTTCAACGACACCTTTTTACAGTGTATATAGCATTGCCAGCTGCTCCATACATGACAAACAACCCAGCAAATTGTCGTCATCTGTCGCCATGATTGGTCATCAATGGTGACTCCTTTTTGAGTGATCACTCATTCTGTCATCTTTCGCCACTGTGTGTTAGACTCAGATGGCATAGCAATTGCTATTCCTGGTGATCTTGTGCTATAACGACGTCGTGTTCCATCTAACGACATGTGTTAGCCACTTCACACAGGTTGACGAGGACTCACGACAATTTGCTGTTAACAGCTAGGTGGCTGATTGCCATAGCATAGGAATGAATCTGTCTACCAGGAAAAGAGTTTATGACGTTGGATTTCAGGAGAAACCTAATTTCAACATCACAGACGTTCAGTGCAAAATATGCCTTCTATATATCTAAACCCTGCTCATAACGGTGAATTGAGAATCTTAATGTTGAAGGTCACAGAGGTCCCGAGGGTGGGTAGGGCAGAGGAAGAGGAGGGAGGCGTCCAATTATGTACGTATTTCTTTCAGGTAATAACCTTATGCACCGGATGTGAAAGCACAAAATTATTCCGAGGAAACCTGGGGGTTAATTCATAACAGTGAAAGAATAATCTTTCATTGAAATGATCAGATTGACATCAATATAGTATGTTGTGAATTGCATCAAAACGATCAAGAATTGTTCCCCTCAAACCTGATTTATATATACGTTTCTCCCTCCATCTCGTTTAAGGTGGATATAATCGACAATGACTACAAGTCCCATTGAGTGGACCATAATGAACATCCTTTTAGTACGCCTGGAGGGCAATCAATAAAACTGGTAAACGATATTTCGGTGGTCAAACACTGCATTCTTGAAGCAATAATTTAGAAATTCAGATAACTATCACAAAAGAAACATTTATGATTTATATTATACATCTCTTGAACTTATAAAATTCTAATGATATCTATTTTATGTGACACTCTTGGTAAGCCTTTCAAAGCTCATTTATTTTTTTAATAAATACAACACGATACCTCGATACTCTAGGGTAGTGGTGTGGAGGCGGATGAGCGAAATGGGTACCCACTGCTCATTAGTAAACGTGGATCTTTCAGGATGCCTGTGTTATGTAGAGATAAAGCTGTTTACATCCTACATGGTGGCAACCGGAAACTGGAGACATTTGGCATTAGGGTTGTGACGTCACGCCCCCTGACTGTAGGTCTATAATCTCTTTGCATAAAGACTGATGACAGAGCCGCTATTTCCTAATGGCTGTGGACGGAATATCGTTGTCTCACTTTGTGTAATCACCCGCTGTAGGCCACTTCAAGGTGAAAGAAGTAGTCAGAAACCCTCTGATTACAATCATATGGAGGACTTTTTTTCCTCGTAGCCGCAAGGGGAACTGCGGTTGAAAATATGTGAAAATTATAGAGTTGGAAATGCTAAAAGATGACTGCTATAGTGTCATTAGTGAGCATGCACTGGGTCTCTATTAACACAAATGGATTTGACAGAATAAATTGTCGACAGGGTCTCCAGAGCTATCCCCTCACTTATATGACACTGGCTTCACCTGTGCCATTTTTTTATGCCACCAATGGGTCCCTATATGCTCGTGAACTGTGTAAATTTAAAGATGAATTACTGAGAACAGGGTTTATGATTTTCAACATTTCTACGCCAATTGTCCACCAGGCGGTTGCATCTATTCCGACAATTCTCCTGTTCCAATACCTGCACATGATACTAGCTTTCTCTCAAAATTAAACCCTGTCTTTATAAAGTAGCCATTGACATATTTCTTATATGAAGATTATTTTACTGTTAGAAAACTGAGATGAAGGAGATCGCTGCAGGACAAGGTGTCCGGCCACACCTGAATATCTGCCGGAGCACGGTCATCTTTGTCAAATATTGAAAAATGCAAATGCTTGAAATTTTGAAATCAGTATCGTACTCGATAACACATATACTATAAATAGTGGTATGGCAGCTGAAAAATATCCTTTATGCAATATCAATTTGCCAATGTGTTGGTCTCTTAGAGCCTTTGTAACTAGATTCATGACAATAAGTTTGCAAACAGTGAAAAATACCAGCATTATTTTCTCAGATTGTCAACTTAATCTTTCATATCCTTCCCTATGAAAAACCTCCCTTATGTAACAACAACACGGATAAGTTATTTCTAAGCATAACAACGGCACACTCCAAACTGCACTGGTCAAAATTCCCATAGGAATAGCATGTACATTTGAAGTCGTAGGGATGTATGCGAACGTAGTGCCATAAGTGCTCTCTTATCTCTACCTTAAAATCCCCCCTACCCTGCCCCCTCACAAATAGCATGTCGATATCTCCTATTAGTTCCTGATTGTGACCGAGCTACCAAGGAAACCTCTCCTTTACCCAGTTGTTCTGCCATTGTCCCCATTGTTCTAGCAGATGATGTAGTCGTTATGGAACTAGGCACGCGAACTAGGTTCATGTACGCCCTGACGTGTGCAGGGAGTGGAGATGGAGACACTTATTTCTGAAGCTGCTCTATTATTGTTTAGGCGAGATGGGGAATTAAAGAGGATGTTATCGCTACAGAACTAAAGTATGTTGATATTGTTTTGCATATTATCATTTTAACGCTCGTATCGTGGTATTGGTGACATACTTATTACCTTATTACAAATAATTATGTAACATTGGTGAACTCTCAATTATCATGATAATGGTGACATTTTAAAAGCTCAGCTTGTTTTCTGAGTGAAGTCTGTGGACTGAATATAGCCTTATGTTTCCTTTCAGACATAAATATGATAATGATGGAGACTCTGCAATCCTCCACTTCAAAACGATATCTATAGCTATGGGTTTGAAATGCCATCCTGGCCTTTATACTGAGAGAGATTCTATATAGATCTAAAAGCTTCCATTATGTTTTCTTTTCATGATTTATAACATGTATATATACACATGGTTATATTTGTATAAACTTGTTGTAGATATATTGAACAAGTAATCAATGGATAAACCACGACACACTTATTTCATTACACGATATCAATAGATAATCAATAGAATATCAATAAATTCAAGTTGAAAACAAAAAAATGTTCCCCCTCCCCGGGACTCGAAGCCTGCCATAGTGTATGTACACGATCAGTACACACAGCGAAAAAAATATACGCCCGGACCGGGACTCGTCCCGCCACTCATCCTGCCACTCGTCCTGCCTATACCACTAGCAGCTGAGCGCAATGCACTAACCACTAGACAACCGGGCCACACACCTCAGTGCCCGGCTTGGCTTGGTTTGGTTTGAATGCGTCCCGCAGTCGTCGCCGTTATGGAAGCAGCAGCAGTAGTGCTGGGGAGGGGTAGGCGAAAACGCGGACAGCTACTAGTGGCATTCTAACCAAGCAAACACACACTGTTTCTCGTCAGTCCCTGTGGTGCAATGCATAGGGAGTTGGATTTGGGATCAGGAGACTGCAGGTTCGACCCCTACCCTGGCCATTAAATTTTGTGGGTTTTATCATGTAATGTATGACATGTAAGGAGGCATATAAGAAGGCATGTTATCCATGTAAGGAGGCATGTTATCCATGCCTCCTTACATGCATAACCGCACGCATTACAAAAGTCATGATGCATGCATCATGGTGTGCAATATCGACAGTTATTACACGACCTCTGTGATTTTGGGTGCTTTTTCTGGATATTCCCATTCTGATACCTGTCGATATTACACACCATGATGCATGCATCATGACTTTTGTGTGCCTGATATCCATGGATAACAGGCACTGGGTGCCTCATATCCATGGATAACAGGCACTGGGTGCCTGATATCCACGAATATCAGCACACCTTAGGGATCGTGTATTTGTTGGGACTTTATTATAATAACATGACAAGCTTGGAATCAAGACGAAAAATGGGTCGAAAGTCAGGCACCCACCGATCAACAGCACCGCCATGGGTATGGCGAAGGTTACTGCACCAGGGAGGAATGCTGGCACTGGCAAAATGTCTTCTACTGCTTTTATTCTGGGGATATCAGGTAGGAAATCACATGTTATTATGGAGGAATAGGTGGTATAAACATAATATGGCATCAATGTGGAGGCCCACGGTTTGTATATTGAGGATATTGCACTCGGCTTCGCTTCATGCAATATTTAGAGAATAGACAACAACCCAGCAAATTGTCGTTATCTGTCGCCATGATTGGTCATCAATGGTGACTCCTTTCTGAGTGATAACTCACTGCGTCATCTTTCGCCACTGTGTGTCAGTCTCACATGGCATGGCGATTTATCACAACAGTCGCCAACATGATCTCACTCACTGCGTGAGTATGTGCCACCCTTTGTCATCCCTCACAAAGCATGGTGACTTATCACCACCCTCGCCAACATGGATCTAACTCACTGCGTGAGTATGTGCCACTGCCTGTCAACTCTCAGTCAGAATGGCAACTTTTCACCTGCATTGCCACATGGCTCTCACTCACTGCGTGAGTGTGTATCACTCCTAGTTAATCTTCTCTCAAAATGGCGACTTATCACCACCATTGCCAACATTGGTCTCACTCAATACGTGAATTTGTGTCACTCCAAGTCAATGCTCTCTGAGGATTGCATCATCTGTCACTCACTCTCACTCACAGTGGCAACTTATCACCACCATTGCCAAAGTTGTTGAGACAGCACCACTGTTCAACATGTAGCCTATCTAGGAAGTGTGGGCATGAAGTATAAGTCCCATATGTATCAAATGTGCTTTGTTTCACACTGATTTCCAGGTAATACTTCAGAGTTGAATCAAACAAGATTATATAGAGAGAATATCAATTGAATTTAGATAGAGGTATCTCTAAAATGAAAGCAACTATCCATAACACCTTTTCTCTGGTTACAGGAAAAATACATAGGGAAATATCAACATGAACACCTTGTGTGTGGTTAGAGGGAAGATACATATGGCAATACCTTCTCTGGCAAAACATACTTTGATCTGGCAGATGTGAGGCTGCATGATTACCAATGTCGATGATCATGAGCTTTTCATCTAACAAGGTGAGTGATCACCAGCGTCACCATCACTGGTGAGTCTGAGTGATCACCACTCTCGCCATCCATGGTGAACCTGCGCTATGACGTGGTGCGCGTTTCATCTAGCGAGGTGAGTGATCACTCGTGTCCCCATCCCTGGTGAGTGAGGGTGATCAAGATCCTCACCCTCTGTGGTGAACCTGTGCTCTCACGAGGTACACGTTTTATCTAGCGAGGTGACTGATCACAATCCTTGCCATCCGTGGTGAATGTGTATTATGACGTGGTGTGCGTCTCATCTAGCGAAGTGAGTGATCACTCATGTCGCCATCCCTGGTGAGGATGAGTGATCACTCATGTCGCCATCCCTGGTGAGGATGAGTGATCATGATCCTCGCCATCCCTGGTGAACATGTGCTATGACGAGGTGCGTGTTTCATCTAGCGAGGTGAGTGATCACCCGCGTCGCCATCTGAGGTGAGGCCATGTGATCATCACCATTGCTATTCCTGGTGATCTTGTGCTATAGCGACGTCGTGTTCCATCTAGCGACATGTGTGAGCCACTTCACACAGGTTGACGAGGAGTCACGACAATTTGCTGGGAATCTTCTTCACATCAAGACTGTCTGTTCTATAATGCACGAATGCATCTGATTGCATTATAGGACAACAGGCAGTCAAGATGTGAAGAAGGAGTTGTCTTTTGTCTTTATAAAACATTGTATATTTCATTCCAACCAATCAAGTACCCAACCAAGATATTTTTAAACCAATTAATGAAACTTGACTGGCTTACAACTATGGTGACCTTGCTCAGGTGCATGGGCGGAAAACTAGTCTCTACCACATTTTAAGTGTACTCCCCTCTAGAAGTATAGACAGGAATAATGCATACGCAAAGTAGCCATGTGGATTGGGTGGGTTGTGTAAACACAGGGGAGACCGGGGACTTTGCTGACTGTCACACCCTGTCTATACTTCTAGAGGGGACTACACTGACGATGTGGTAGAGACAAGTTTTCCGCCCGTGCTCAGGCCTGCACTGTACTCCTATAATGCACTCAAGGTCACTTCTATCGTGCAGCAGAGCACTGCCAGCCGTTTTATAATCCTCAATATACAAACCGAGGGCCTCCATATTTATGCTATATTTCATTATTACAGCATATTCAATCATTTGATATGTAATACCATCTTAATGCTTAGGGCATAAATTCTAATCCTCAATTTCCCCTGGGATTAGCTGCTCTTTTTATTTGTTCAGGAGAACTGTGTGACCATATCGGATTATCAGTGCATTCTATAAACATGAACCCAACAAATAGCCTAAAGCTACGTCCTAAGTCCTGAAGTAATTGTATACCATCCGTCGTACCCGTTGATCCCCTGTTTACCTGTCCCTAGGGTTGAACAGGTGTGTTACCACTGTGTGACTGTAAGGGGAAGCAGGATAACGGATGTATTCACCTGTCGCAGGTGTTATTAGTTAATTGGCAGTCATTTTATTTCAATTAAAATAGCTCCTTGCAGTGATCTTATGGACGATGTCCCGGGTAATGGTCCCGGGTAAATGCTGCATTATTGGGTGTTATCTAATGCGGATTGTTATCTCATCTGCCTAATAATCTTATGCCTTGGCAAAATGAATAGGAAGAGGTGTAACCCCCGTCAAGACGAATTACCATTCCTCTCAATGCCATGCAACAGTAATTGTTTTCTATAATCTCACCCTGCTTACCCCGAAAAACACTGACTGGTGTAGGGAAAGGAGAGAAAGGGAGCTCTCCCCCATGCCAATAATGCCCCCTATATAAAGTGATATTAAATTACAGTGGCCCCCACCCAAACCCCATTACAATTTGCTTCCTGCCTATGCCTCTTATAGATCAATCGACAGAGAAATGAAGACTTGATTTCCATCAAGGGCTTTGATGACATGGTGGATACCATTAGATATTGATTTCTATACATGTGTGTACTTTCTGAAAATATCGAAGGACCATAAATTTATATAAATTTCAGGAGATATGTCGGTGTAAAATTTATCTTCAGTCACCTGCAGACAGTGGCAAATAATGTGAGACTTTCCTAAGATGGTACAGGTGTGATCAGGCACGGATCATATATCACCTAGGTCAACATAGAATTTAGCGTGTTCCCTGATGATGAAGCATTTTTTGGTGTTAAATATGTTGGAGTTAATATGATACTTTCTTGATGAAGACAAGGCATACTGAACTTACATACCCACTTGATGAGCTGATCAAGTTGGCAAATAAGACTAATGGCCACCTGTTATTCTCATGCGCCAAGCATTAGGATTTTGACAGTGCTATATGGGAATTATAGGCAATCATAGATGATATGCAGGTCAAGGGCATCCCTTCTGAACAGACATCATGTGCCTCTAGCTCGCACCACTGATCTTATCTCGGCTGTAACGCTATGGGGAATAAAATCGTTGGTGGGGCTATAGGCAGGCGATTTTATCTTTGTATACACAAAAAAAAAACCGATTCATGGCCAACTGACAGCCGTCAGTCATTGACGGACGGCATAGGGACAGTATCATTAGCCCTTCAATTGTTTCTAGTTCTTTTATAGCTTGGAGCATGCTTATTTGGTTCACTATTAATCCCTAATCTTTGTTATTCCACTATCACTGCATACCGGCAGCCAGCCGCCATCACTGCGTGTGATGTCATGACCTCTTGACCTAGTTGGGCCTCAAAACGAGGCTCGCGGAAATCATGTGCCTTTAGCAGCAGCCTGATTGTAATCACCTGCCTATAGCACTACCGGTGATTTTATTCCCCATAGTGTTACGGCTGAGATAAGAATCTGATTAGTGGTGCAAGCTAGAGGCACATGATGTCTGTTCGAAAACCTGCAAGGGCAATAGTAGATCTGCCTTGATGACAGGAATGGATGGGTAGATGGACGGATAGCTGTTTGAATAAATGGATGGTTGATCGAAGTATAATGGTGGATGCTATTGACTGTAAGTGTCCACTTTGGGCTGTTGATTGGACGTCGCTTGTTAACAAGTTGCCCGTGATTCACCAGGTTAGGGGCTATTAAGGGCAAAATCGGGCACTAATGGGAAATACTGGGTCATAACTGGCAATTAACGTTAGGGGTATGAACTCCACATTTGTTTGCAAATAACACATGCTATGTGCTTTTTGTTTTGTCAACCATCAAGAATTAGACCATTTTACCATCTACATTTACAATCAATTTTGGAATTTAGTACCCGGATTTGTACTAGCACAGTATTTTAAAGTCCAAAAAGTGAAAACACAAAAACTAAGTTCCTGTTTTGTATTTTCTTTCCGCTTTCAGGTGATCCAAAGACGTAGTTCGTATTGGATGAAAAGCTATATGATAGATAATTCTCACCATCCTACAACCTAAATCTCACTCGTGTATCATCTGCCTGTCATCTGCCTGTTATCAATGATATCTGAGGGCTTTATCAGGTGAAATGGTTTAGGCTATGTGATCTTGCAGGGAGATTCGCACATCTCTATTTTTATATGCGTATTTCTATATATTTAGAGTTCCTGACCGAGCTAAGTATAATGCAATTGCATTGTACAAACACTTCATTCCTGTCAACTCCTTCACTACATGAGTGCAAAGGGCCATACAGGAGAATCTATGACAAACAGTGGGCTCCCATTCTCCAGAGCCTTAAACACCAGTGGAAGTGTTTGTTATTTGTTTATTTGTTTGTCTTTTTTTAATGTGGTAAGGAAATCAAATCCATTATATGCATATTTCTCAGACAGTAACTAATGGACAAAACAGCACTCACCCCACACTCACGCGCAGACTGTCAACCGTTTTCTCATTTTTCTCCATTAGTCCTAATACTTTTGCAGTAGTAATGCAGACATTAAATGTTAAATTTTACGTTTTTCAGCTATATCGAAGCCTCTCTAAAACTCTGCACCATGCGCTCTAATGGCTTCCCCACAGTCCTCTTATCGCCACCATTTAAGTTAATCCCACTTCACTGAATGACATTTTGATGCTTTGACGTGTACACGTATATGTTGATCTTATAGTGCAATGGCCTAGGTGCCAGGAGTTACTGCTAGCGTGTCTCAGCTAGGCATTTCTCAAACGCTACGATGTGGGCCTCCCCACTACGTACTGCCCACCCTCTACGATCCAGTAAGATCGTAGTAAGGGGGATTGGGTGACCCTATATTAGCTACGATTGGCTATCCAGATGCATACTCTTTCCCTCGATATGTGCACCACTCGTAGTGATTGACCCAGTGTAACCAAGAATTGCCTTCCGATCCAGGTCATGTCATTACGATTTGAGGGTGCCCAAAACTTAGCGTCTGAGAAATGACTTCCTGGTTCAAGATAGAAAGACTAGGACCTACGTGTTTCAACTGCAGGGTAGGACAGCTCACTGTCTAATTGGGAGTTGTAGGCAAGTGAATGTGACTGGTATAAACACAGGAGCAGATAGATAAAAGGTTGGAGATGACACGCACAGGTGCTGTCGGCCCATCTAATAGGTAAATCACACAGTGAGATAATTATCTTCAACTATAATATCGAAGGGTCTGCAAAGCAGTCTCCATAATATGGGCTACATAATCCACCCTTTGGAGTATTGTGACGCCAATGAGGGTCTGGACATGAATGTTTATGACAGGTCTAAATCAAGAGGATGATTATCCAAAGACCCTGGACACATAAATACATGTACTGTGTTTCTATAATTCTGGATATGAGAAGATATATCACAATTATGTGATGATGGTCAAGAACATGCTGTGACTCAATGAATTAAAAACATAAGGCATTTGGTATCCAAATGGCTCTCTGTATATCTGCCTGCCTATGTGTGTCTCTGTGTGTCTTTCTATCTTCGGTCTGTGTGTGTGTGTGTGCCTGTCTGTCTCTCTGTCTCTGTGTCTGTCTCTCTCTCTGTGTCTGTCTGTCTGTCTGTCTGTGTGTGTGTGTCTCTCTCTCTCTCTCTCTCTCTCTCTCTCTCTCTCTCTCTCTCTCTCTCTCTCTCTCTCTCTCTCTCTCTCATGCAATCCCAAAATAAAAGTTCAAACTTAATTTAGATCAAGCTGAAGCAGTGAAAGAGGTGAAAAATGGTTGAAACCTCGCTGGCCCCCCAAGCTGAAAATGAAACTGAAAACCATGTTGAACCACCCTCTATCTTGATTGTTGTTTCAAGGCTAAGGCCCATTGCACATCGTTATCTAGTTGTGCATTGATTTACATGTAGCCTAATTCGAATCTAAATCGATTCACAAAATTTGTATGGAGTTAACAGTGGTGTTTTCATAACATATGGTCGTATGTTTGAACAGAGGGCTCTTACTAATATAATGACGTAAATCTGAAGTGCGTGCATTAAACCCTTCGGGCATGCCGCACATAATTAAACTCAGCTAGTATGGATTGCCGACCATGGGGATAACGAATAAGGGAATCATTTAGAAAAAAGAAACCTAGATTATCATCCTCTGTTGAAATCTCTTTTAGATAGATATATATTGAACAGCACTGAATGTATTTGATTGCACTACTACTGTGGACCCCATTCAGACCAATATTGAAGACAGGAGAATTAAGATGCTTACCTGGTTTTCTAGTATATTGCCTCCAGTATCAACAGGTCCATGGAGATTATACCGGCCTCAATGTTGTTCTCTAGCCTCCACGTGCGTGTGGCTACTGGTGCTGTTGTCTCTGCTACTCCTGTAGGTGATGCTGCTGCTGCTGCTGCTGCTCCCGCTGCCTCATCAGCAGAACTCCCACGGATGCTGGATGCACGGCACAATGCCTGCCTGCCTTCTGGCAGCCTGCTCTCCCATCGCTCTGCCTGTCCTACCTTCTCCTTCTTCATACCTGCTCGGCCCTGGAGAACATGCTTATGGCGAGAGCAAGCTATTGGTGTGTGCAAACTCCTGGAGGTAGGCCCTGCTGTTCTGCTGTTAAACCTGCGCCTCCCTCTCCCCTCTCCAGCTGTTTCCTAGCTCCAGAGCCCAACTGGCTTATGCATAAGGCAGGGTGTTGCTTCTGGCTCTCCTCCAGGGTGCAGACTGCGCAAGCTGAATCCAGGGCCTTGTAGAGGTAGCGTGTCAGGCAGGGCTAGGGGCCATGCACAGGTGTGGGGCTGTCATATGGCACGGCAGGCCGGCACTAACTAACCGACGACGCTACAGATGTCAGGGGGGCCGCGAGCAGCTCTTTCGCGTATGCAACACCTCGCGACCGGCTCATGAATTATGAACGCGGGGGGGGGGGGCACCATGCAACTACAGCGCTCTCACTACGACTGGATACATTGGTCATTGGTAGCCAACGATTCCCACTCCAATCTTTGGGAACACAACGATCATTGATTAAAATTGATGCATCATTATACATTATCTGCATTGAACTCAGGTTATGCCAGTTCATCGCTAATGGTCATTCATATGAATGCAAACGAGGCACGAGGGCATGATATTCATTTCCTAGAAACGTCCGGTCATTTCGCTTCTTGGCGCACCTTTTTGTGATTCTCACTACTGTGACGTCAGCAATCCCTTAAGCTGCACCCTACACTGCAAATGTGGTGTTTAGGTTCCAAACATGTTTTCGGCTAAACATATGTTTAGAGTGTTTACATACATTTTTGTGAAGTAGGTTTCTTGTCAACCATATGTTAAGGAATTAAACTCTAAACCCATAAACATTTTGCTAAACGTGTTTAGATGTTTAGAGTTCAAACATGAACAGTATAGGTTTAAACGTAGATATATTCAGATGTTTAGATATCAAATACACACCTGCTTGCAGGACTGGTTTTTAATGGACATTCTGCACACAATCACAATTATAATTGTTGTGACAAATGCCCTCAAAGCCTATGGTAATCATGATTCCATTCCATAGAAGGCCATCATGATATTAACAACAATAAAGTATTGACTGAATTCATCCCGTCAGAATATCATCAAAGTTCAATGATCAATAAGTTCTACTGAAGACACCCATTTTGTGACAGTGGACATTTTGTAAAGGATAATGTAATATACTTCCCGTTAGTCTGTTGTACCTTTTCGTGAGGCTTTCACTCTCGCTAGCTTAGTGCATAATGTGTAAACGTGTAGCTGATATGATGTACACTCATAACAACAAGCTGATGTTCCAAGATGATAAATGTAAAATGTATGTTTAATGATAGATGTCTTCATCTGTAAATTAGATATTTATCAATTATTGATCATTTTAGGCGTTTAAACAGATGATTTCATATCTGAAAATTCAAAACCTAAACACTTGGGTATCTAAACACTTCAGCTGAGCACATTATTTACCTACCTAAACGTGTTTAAGAATCTATTGTGATTACAAATACTTTACATGAATGTGCTAAGTATTGTGTCTAGGATCTAAACACCATTCTTGCAGTGTCGGGCAACACGCGTAACGTCAGAGGTAAGATATTTAGACATAGTACGTGTGCCAGGTCACAATCCCGCAAACAAAAATTATCCCAGATATGCATATATAGGCCTACATATGAGAGACAAAGTCACATGTTCTGGTATATCCCTAAAAATTAACATTATATCTAATTGAGCACAAGATTTGTCCCATTTAATGTCATGAAGACATAAAGTACGCTCACCAGCAAAAGAGGTGGTATTGCAGAGATGAGACAATTTCCCCCAAATTGGTGCACTAGGTCTCAGTTTAGACCCAGGTTTTAGTCACAAACCTTTTAAAAGAAATCCGGCAATGAAACTCATTTATGGAATATGAGTGCAATACATAGTCTATCCTAATCTAGTTTGGTATAGAAGGCAGTGTGTCTGTCCACCTTAAAGTAGACTTGTAGATCTAAGAATCCCCTTCATTAATTAACTCCTTATGCAATTGTTGTTTATGTCAAGAATTTGAGTTGATTTACTTGCTTTCTACTTCCATTATTTCTTATTCGAGACCTAATAAGGCTTTGTAATGATGCAAGGTGGAAAGAAACGATCGATCCCGATTGAAGCCACTGTCTTATACACCAGAGACACACAATTATGAGAAATGGTTCCCATTCATCAAGGCATTTCTCAAGATAGTCTGATTATACCTTTTCAAACCGACGTTTCATTGACGTTTGTCTATCCTTACTTGCACTGTCCAGACAACTAGCTGCCTAGACCAATTGCACCTCAAAAGACTGTAAATAGCGCTGGCCAACACTATTGTGAACTGCCCTGCAGCGGCACCTGCATAGCGAACTACACTGTAATACCGCATCAAGCTATTTACAGCACATCGCTTTTATTTTTAGAAAACAGTAAGAACTGCTGTCGGTACAAACCTTATGACTCTAAAGCGGATTGTCCCGTACCCCGTACATGACAATGCACTGCATATTTACAATTGGGGCTCAGGAGGTTAATCCAAAAGGCTCTGCCATCGCTACCTATGAGATTTTAGCATATAAGCATGTCTGTTATCATCTCATAAGACCTAGTGTTACTACAATAAAATAGCTGTGGTGTTAGGCCAGTAACTAATAGGAAGTACTATGCAGTCCTTCATTATTCCACTTCAGTACTAACACTCCCCCCTATTTTATTCTGAGAAACAAGAGCACCTGTGTGGGGGGACATTCCTCGTCACAAAAGTGAATGCACCTGCTGAGAGTCTGTGGGGGCTCTTGAGGCTACTCATGAGTTAAGTGCTCTTGAATGAATTCTCTCTGACTCCTTCAGGGCTCTTGAGTGTACTCATGCATTAAGGGCATAGTAGCATCATGCTTCCCTGCTCTCTCTTAGCTGGTGCAGGGGGAAGGGCACTGTACACTGCAAAAATGTTATTTGATGATACACACCAAATAATCTAAATGGTGTGTAATACTGATCCGCCTATCACATTCAAACACATGCAGCTAAACACCATCAGATTCTAAACACATATTCTGAAAGTTACACACCTACTGCTTACACACCTAAATGCCTACTGGGCTAAGTGTTTAGGTCTTTAGGTTTAAACACATCCAGCATGCATGTGTTTAGTTTTAAACATGTATACTAAAGATAAACATGATAGCTGTTTAGTTATCTGTTAGGGATGATATCTGCCCAGAATCCCTGTAAGTATAGAAAGACCATATTTCTTTTTCATATTTATGGAAATCAATTTTCACTACCATAATACCTAGTGAAAACTAACTCAATTCAGTGCATGTATAATATGTATGCATAGATAAGGCTTGGTATTCAAGAAAAAATCCAATTCTACCTAGATAAAATGAAAAAGAAAAAATACACCTCTCATCCAAATTCCTTTCATTTTTCTTAACCATTGTAAGCAATTTCATGGGATGGACGGGAAAAGTGAGTAGAGAGAGGTAGGGGCAGCTAAGGGGCAAGATGCACGGGAGGATTGGGTAGAGGGAGGTAGGGACAGCCTAAGGGGCATAATGCACGGGAGGAGGGGGTAGAGGGAGGTAGGGGTGGCGTAAGGGGCATGATGCATGGGAGTAGTGGGTATAAGGAGGTATGGGTGGCCTGATGCATGGAAGAAGAGGGGTATAGGGAGGTTAGGGTGGCCTGATGCATGGGAGGAGGAGGTATAGGGAGGTAAGGGTTGCCTAAGGGCATGGTGCACAGGAGGAGGGGCAGGAGTAGTGGGTAGGGAGGGGAAGAGTTCATGACATAGAACATTCACCACAATGTGACATATTTTGTTATTGTTTAATTCTTGAAATATAGGATCATTGGTTCATACAATTCTCAACACTGCATGCATCATAAAATCTGAAAGTGGGTATAGGGAGCTAGGGGCGGCCTCAGAGGTATGATGCACAGGAGCCTCTGAGGAGGAGTGGCAGGGGAAGTCAGTATGGTTATAGGGGCAGCTTTAGAGGCATGATGCACGGGAGGAGTGGCAGGAGGAGTGGGTAGGGAGGTATAGGGGCAGCCTAAGAGGCATGATGCACTTGGGAGTAGGGGCAGGAGGAGTGGGTAGGGAGGTACAGGGGCAGCCTAAGATAGGCACTTACCTAATATTTCAAGACTTTATCCCATTAAACCTATCTAATGATCAATGGATGGATCTTGAGATGAGAAGTGGATTTGCTTTTTAAATGAAGTCTCTATGTCAATTTAAAGTGGAATTATGACCGGTCAAAGGTACCAAATCAGACCCAGAATTCTGCCATAGTTAAGAGTTTAATTTGGATCTAATTTTGTGATCAAGCAAGATGATTCCAAGGTATACTAGATCACTAAAATGATTATTTTGGGCAATTTTCTTTTCAGATAAGCAA
This sequence comes from Acholoe squamosa, assembly GCA_949317995.1. Classification (NCBI taxonomy): domain Eukaryota; kingdom Metazoa; phylum Annelida; class Polychaeta; order Phyllodocida; family Polynoidae; genus Acholoe; species Acholoe squamosa. The sequence goes on along the minus strand of OX439040.1, from coordinate 36,954,586 downwards.
GATATACCCTCAAGAATGTAAATAATGATACATTTTATCACAATCAAACAATGTAAAAGCAAATTTTTGATGTCATCTTTTCCCTTGAACTGTGCGCTCTGACAGAACCATGGCAGAATATCGTCTTTTACTCAGGATGTTTGAATGATCATAACTTCCATTTAAATTGACATAATAACTTCATCTAAAAAGCAAAACTACTTATTTTTATCATAGCTATCAATTTCCTACCATATAAAATACATACAATAAGGTCTTAATTGATAGGTAAGTGCCCAACATTGGGGAGGTTGGGATAAGTGTCCAGAGATAATCTTGCTCAAAAGGTTGCAGGGTCTGTCAAACATACTGCAGCCCCTTAGAAAAAGAAAATAAAAACATTTTCTAGATCATTTTTAACCATAGAACAGGTGGGAACCATTTATTTTTAGGTGCTCAATGATCTTCTCATAATAAACTGGTTCTAAACTTTTAGTTGAACTTTGATGGGGTCAAAGGCAAAATTCCCTGCATTCAACTTCGTACAAGCCTGTTAAAATGCCAAGCCTGTTAAAATGAGCCCTTGTTTGTAAAGATCCTCCAGTAAATAGCTTCAGAATAAGCTTGCAAAGAAAGGAGAGTTTAACACTACCCAGTTTCAGCTTTATCACAGTTTCACACCTCTCCTGCAGCAGACTCACACAGTGGAGGTATTTCAGTGCCTACCTAAGAGGCATGATGCACTGGAGGAGGGGCAGGAGGAGTAAGTATGGGGATAGGGGTGGCCTAAAAGGTATGATGCATAGGAGGAGGGGCAGGAGGAGTGGGTAGGGAAACATGTGTCTAGATGGTGGTACCACCAGTGCTACATGCACCACTGGTTAATTATAACTGACCCCTATTGTTCCTGACTACCAAGGTGTGACCAGGTACAATGGCTCTTCTCTTGATGACTCATATACTACCTCCACCTTGTGTTATGTAAGGTGTCATACACCACCACACCTTGACCAACAAAGCCACAAATCTGTGACCTATATAGTTCAGCCAATAGGAATAGAGCACAGGTGACAGTTGGCTGTTTGAATCAGTTAGAACCTGGAGGCACATTGAGACACAGGGTAAGTGCATGTAGCTATATAGTTGTTGTAATTCATTGTAATTATGCACAGTTTCATGTTTAGTAATTATATTTGGATTGTATGAATTAGTTCATAGATATGATATAGATAGTATTATAGGCCTATATATCATAGTCATTTTACTTATTGACCACTCTGCCCTTCATATACCTCATTGTATACTTATTCATGTTTCTCTCTTATTTGCGTCTAGGACACAACCTGCAGCTGAGTGAGAAAGAAGTCAGAACTCAAAAAGAAGGTCCATTCTCCCATACAGCCCTCCTACCTATCCTGCTGTGTACCAGCTCCCAGAAGCTGTCCCTACCTGCTTACTAACCTTTCCTACACCATTTTCCTGTGTACTACCCCTCAGAGGCCGCCCCTACTTCCCTACACACACCTCCCTGTTTCCCCTCCTGTGTACCAGCCCCATGGGGCCTCTCCTACCTCCTGCCCCTCTAGGGACTGCCCTTACCACCCTACCCACTCCTCCTACCTCTCCCCCAGTGTCCAAGCCTCCACGGACTGCCCCTACCACCCTACACACTCCTCCTACCTCTCCTTCAGTGTTCAAGCCTCCAGGGACCATCACTACCATCCTACATATTCCTCCTACCTCTCCTCCCGTATCCAAGCCTCCAGGGAGCGCCCCTTCCTTGCTACCTACTCCTCCTACCTCTCCTCCCATGTCCAAGCCTCCAGGGACCCTCCCTATTTCCCTACCAACTCCTCCTACCTCTCTTCCCGTTTCCAAGCCTCCAGGGACCCTCCCTACCTCCCTACCAACTCCTCCTACCTCTCCTTCCGTGTCCAAGCCTCCAGGGACCCTCTCTACCTCCCTACCAACTCCTCTTACCTCTCCTCCTGTGTCCATGCCCCCAGAGACTGCCCTTACCTCCCTACCAACTCCTACTACCTCTTTTACACTTTTACTCCTATCTGTATTGTGTGTATCATTTCTATCTTGCAGTTTTACCATGAAAAATGAATATGGCAGTATCAAGCTACAGTAATCAAGACTAAAATGATGAAAAGATGATGAAAAATAAATGATGGAATTAATAAAAATGAAATGATTTAACCGTAGCCCCCCTCCCACCTTGGTGAACAACCCTATGTCCCAAAGCTAGTGCCTCCCTAAGCTAAACACGATGTATTCAAATGCCTCCCAGAGCTAAACACCATGTATCTAAATGACTCCTGAAGCTAAACACTATGTATATAAACACCTCCTAAAGCTACACACTATGTATCTTAACACCTCCTAAAGCTGAACACTACCAATCTAAACACTTATTCATGTTGCACACCTTTAAGTTAAACACTTATCAAAACTAAACACTTGTTGAATCAAACACTTGATAGCTAAACATATTTAAAGTTAAACATGTTAAGCCAAAAAATGTGTTTAGAAAAGTGGGACAAGAACGTGTTTAGCTATGTGTTTAGATCCTAAACACTGGTGTTTGGTTGCTAAACACCAAATTAACAGTGTACTTCTAAGCAGAACCCCAGTGTAGGGACTCTTGAGAGAATGAGTTTTTCCACTGCTATTTTTTACCTTCCACTGCTATTTTTTCTCTGTGGACCTGTTACCACTCTGCACAGTTGTCAGCTGCTTGGAATAGTGAAAGGAGGCTGAGGCTAACATCGCTCACTAAAAAGTAGCTGGCTATCAGAAAGGAAGGCAGGCCTACCTTACCATAGCAGTATAGAATATGGGAGGGAAATCACTAACATCTCATAGGTAGCGATAACAGAGCCTTTTGAATTAAGCTCCAGAGTGTAGATGCATGTAAAGGTCAGAAAGAAACAAACTAATGTTAGAAAGTTAAGTTGTCCTAAAATCAGACTCCTACGACTTTCCTCTTATAACTACCTTGATGACCGGATCATTCTGGGCTAATTAGTGGTGTTTATGTCCAATACTGCAAGGGTAAGCAGAGAAACAAGGGCCAAAGCAGGATTTCACAGCACTGATCCATGCAGATGTAGGGGAAGGTGGAGCTATTTTCAGATCATTATCTTTGGTTGACATTTTTCATGGCTCTCTTGGTCACGTATGAGGCCTCCGCTGTATTTCCGCCACTAATCTGTGATTTATCTGTTCAATAATAGAACTTTTTTTTATCAGAATGTGTCTAGAATTTGCAGTTGTTTTCTTTGGGTTTTCTTTTGGGTTTCTTTATCAGAGGACTGTTGGTTTGAATCGTATTGGTGAGTACAGTGAGGAGAACCTATTTCCTAGCAAAACAGGACCAAATGACCCTAGCACCTTTTGCTTCAGATTGAAAAAAAAATTGCTGATTATCATTGCCGATAATTTTACAGTCGGACTAATCATTCACAATGACCAGGGATTTTCTAAAGAAATGCAGGTAGTGTGGTTCATTTGACGATTATTTTCACGGGCGTGTCCTGGTTACCAGGTTGAGTCTATATAGGTGTTTTCCATATAGAAGGGTGAGACAGTAAAGGATCGGTGCTGCCATCTGCCAGCTCTATTTCCCATAGAGTAGCATATACATAGCAATAGTGTTGCATTGGGCCGGTACACATGGGTTCAAAATAGATGAATGGATTTAGCACTCAATTTGCATGGAACTGTATCTCTGTGAATTGATGAATGCAGCCAATACTACGTAGAGACCAAGAAGTAGGTAGACAAACACTCTTCCCTAACAACCATTTGTGGGCATTGAGAAGAGGCTGAGAGGGTGAGTCATGCAGTATGAGGATGGGTAACACATTGAATTATGCACGGGAGGCCATTTCTTAACAGCCTACGACTGCAACCCTCAAATCGTCCCAAAGTTCCCATATATATGAATAACATAGGGAAGGGTCATACTGGGAGGTTGACATCTCTGCTATAGCTTGTATTTCATATACTTCTTAATTGTAAGTTTAACTAATTGATTCTGGGATGCAAATGTTTTCTTCTCTTACCTTCTGTTTTACCTATTAGAACATCCCCCTTTTCGTTATGTCTAGGCCCAATACTTCGTTGAAGTTATTGTCTGTCACCAGAAGCATTTTGTTCAATTTTGTGATTCGAGTTGACATTTTCTCTCACTTATCAAATTTTCTAGATTGGACGATTGTAGATATAAAACGGGGGCCCTTTCCAAAATGGAACCCATAGATCTCCCACCACAGTTTGTTGTGAGGTGTACCTCCTCGACATAGATACCTTGTTTGAAACAGCGTTTCCATTGTAACCAGTAATCATACACTTGCCAAAATCCGACAAATCTTTGGTGCTTCTGCCAACAAAACAATAAGAAGAATGGGTCAGCTAAGGAGCGGGGTGGGAGCTATTGTTAAAAGTATCCTACGAAATATTTACGCCTATCTTAAGGCCTCCCTATAGGGTTTCTCCATACTAATCTCCAAGCCTGTGCACTGTTTTTCTTTTTCATCAAATAGACATTTATTTTACCTCAGTATGTTATACTTGAATTAAGAACATAATCAGTATGTAAAGGGATATATTGAAATATGTTTTACAATTGTACCAACGAGCGGGCATTAAGCCTATGATTGTCTACACTGAAAACCCACCGCTACTGGAAAGTCGTCATGTATGACGGGTTTAGGGTCATCAGAGGGTCGTCAGGTCTTCATGACTACCCTAGGTTGTCACACTGAGCACCTTGGCTTTACTACTTGTTTGGGTGTTTGCCATAAGAGGTCCCCACTATGCTTTTCTTTGATACAAATGATGTTAACTGGAGTGTATATAGGCTCGTGAATATACACTGTTCTTATTGTATTGTTGCTATGAAAAGGGAACTATAAGGACCATTTGATAAAGATTTACCTGTAAAGAGAAGGAAAAGTTTAAATAAAATGTAGAAAGAGTAACAGATAATTCTGCTAATGACACCTCTCTTATGAATAGTGCTGAGGTTATAAGTCCATATCTACTGAGAGCCTATGACATAGTAGAAGTGTGTACTCACACAACACTACATCAATTAGAACTGATCCCTTGATAGTGGGTTCAGATCATAAAAGTAAATACTGATTGATGGGTGAGGGGATGAGGTATATGTTACAAAAGAAAGCATGATAAAGAGAATAATACTGGTACTGAGATGTATGTAATTTCTGCACAGGACAATATGGCTGTAAAGGACACCTATAGTGACGACTTTAGGTCATCAGTGACGACCCTAAGTCGTCACCTATGACGACCCCATGACGACCTAAAACTGTAGATTTAGGTATCGTCAACCTGAGGACCTAAAGTCGCCAGTATTGATGAGTTTTGGGTCCTGTAGGTTTTCAGTGTATCCTATATCTATTGAGACATAGAAAACAACATGATTGTCAGGATCATCACCTTCCATTGTGTTCGCACGAGTCAGTAGATTCAAGTGGATGATCAACGCATTAACAGTGACGACTTATTTTCTTCATGGATATCCATCAATGACGTCTCACCTTACTTACCATGAAGGTCATGGTGTGATGTTGCCCTCTGAACCCTGTTTCTATACTCTTTTGGGTTTTGGCTGGCACCATTCATCATTGCTAGAACAGAGCTGGTGAAGGCAAATGGAACAAACAGTTCCTGTGTTTCTAAAGTTTCCTTCACCAGCTCTGTTCTAGCAGGTCTGTCAGTGAAGGCAACTATGGAAACACAGGAGCTCTAGTCACTTGCCCTCTCATAGAGTTCAGTCCAGTTCTGCTCTATCCACTCAGACTAAAGCAACAAGATTTGAACAAGACACAGGAAACCAAAGTAAAAAAAGGATTTCCCTTGGGAACCCCCCCCCCACCCTCTGATTTTGTTTTCGGCTGCAGTGAATCCTATGGCTTGATTGAGTGAGGGGAGGGCCAGGAGGGAGGGTGTAAGTGAGGGGAGGAAGGGAGGGAATGAGTGAGTGAATGAGTGAGTTAAGGGGGGAGGGCAGGAAGGAGTGAGGGAGTGAGGGAGTGAATGAGGGAGAGAAAGGGAGTGAATAAGTGAGTGAATGAGTAGGTGATGGGGAAGAAGAGAGGGCAGGAAGGGGTAAAGGAGTGCGGGAGTGAGTGAGAGAGAGGGATGGCAGGATGGAGGGAGGGAAGGAGTGAATGAGTGATGTTTGGGGGAGGAAGGGGGAGAAGGGTCGAGTAGTAGTGGAAGTAAGTTGGTTGAATTGGAATGAAGTGGATTGGATTGGAATGAAGTGGACAGGGTTGAATAGACCCAGATTGTCCCAAATGGGGTAAATTGGGTCATAATGAGTCAATATAATGTCAAAAAAAGGTCATTGGACCTGATGGACCTAAAATGAGGAAAATTGGGTCATAACAGGTCAGTTGAGGCCAAATTGAGTAAAAGTAGCCAATAATGGGTAATTTTGGGTCAAATCAGGTCACTTTAAGTCTAATTGGGTAAAAGTGGTCCACAAAGGTTAAATTGGATCAAAACAGAGCAATGCAGGTCAAACTGGGGAAAAGTGCCCAAAATAAGTGGGTAAATTGGGTAAAATCAATTGATTCTAAGTTAACTTAGTACAGGTAAAAGTGGCCTGAAGTGGGTACATTGGGTCAAAAAAGTTCAATCAAGGTCAGATTGGGGAAAATTGGCCCAAAGTGGGTAAATTGGGTCAAAACAGATGTAGGTCAAAATAGGAAAAGCGGCCCGAATTGGGTAGATTGGGACAATAAGGTCCATCTAGGTCAGATTAGGTAAAAGTGGCTCAAAGTGGGTAAATTGGGTCAAAAGAGGTAAATCTAGGTCAAACTGGGGAGAAGTGGCCTGAAATAGGTAAATTGGGCAAAATCGGGACAACAAACATCAAGAGGGGGAAAAGTGACCTGTATTGGTTAGTTAAATTGGGTCAGATCAGGTTAATCTAAGTTAAATTGGGTAAAAGTGGCCCGAAATGGGTAAATTGGGTCAAAAAAGGTCAATCTAGGTTAGATTAGGTAAAAGTGGCCCAATGCGGGTGAATTGGATCAAATTGGTTAATATGGGTCGAAATAGGCCAAATTGAGTGCAATTGATACTAAAGTGGGTCAAAGCAGGTGAAATAAGTGACAAATGGTTCAAATTCCTCATAATATTATTGGGCAAATTTTGTCAACTTTACTCCTAATTTTTGACAGATTGACCCATTTTTTGGCCTATTTGACCTACTTTGACTTATATTGGCCTGATTTCACCCAATTTGCTATTGGTAAGTCAGTCATACTCCTTTTAGTCCATTTTGACCTATGTTGACCTGATTTTATCCAATTTACCCACTTGAGGCCAATTCTACACAGTTTGACCTTGATTGACCTGTTGACTTAGTTTACTCATCTTAGGTCAATATGACTCTATTTGGACGAACATACTGCTCTTAGGCCAGGCTGAACCCTCTTGGGTCATTGTGACCTATTTTGATCCACATGAACCTGCTTTTACCTAGTTTGTCCGCCTTGAGTTAATCTGACTCAATTTGGCCCAATTAACCCATCTCAGACCAATTTGACTATTTTGATCCATATTAACCTGATTTGACACAGTTTACCTCACTTCACTCTATTGAACTCAAAACTCATTCCACTTAACTCAAGTGATATCAAGTTAGTGGGATTGACTGACCTCCAGTGACCTCCAGATTCCACTCGACTCACTGCACTCAACTCCACTCCATTCTAATCCACTCCACCCAACCCATTCATTTTAATTCAACTACATTCACTCCACCCAAGTCACCTCCACCACTCTACTTCTTTCTCCCTCCCTCCTGCTGACTCACTCCATCACTCCCTAACTCCCTCCCTCCCTCACTCACTCACTTATTCAATCATTACCTCCCTCCTTCCACTCATTCCCTCCCTGTCTGCCTTTTCTGTGCCCACCTGCCTGCATCTCTGCCTACCTGCATCCCTGTGTCCCTGCCTCCGTCCCTCATTCAGTCGCTCACTCACTCATTCTCTCACTCACTCACCCATATCTTTGACCCTTGGTCTCTGTATCCCTCACTCATTGCTTCCAAGCATACCTTTACCGATAAGGAATTAGGCAAAACTCAACAGAACTCAACAGAACTGAACTGAAAGGGCCAAATCATGTTAAAAGATACTTTATCCTTTCTTGTAAAATATTAATCAAAAATTGAGATGAACCCACACAAAATAAAGAAAAACAACACATAATCATATATCCTGAAAATCATAATCAACAATAGAGGAGAAATATACTTTTTCCATTTCCATCACCACCCCCTAGGGTAGGAGGCAATTTTGATTCTGAAATACTAGATTTGCTTTCACCTACAGAGCACTTAGAACTCAAGCTAGTTCTATCCAACACTATGGAAACACTAAGGCTGTCAGCTCTGTTCTAGTGAAATTAAGCCTTAGCAAGTGCCCACTAGAACTGAACTTAAATGGCACCATTCATTATAGGTTTTCTACAGAAACACTAATGCAGATGGCACCATCCAATTAGAGTATAGAAATAGGGTCCAGATGAACCTGCTGATAGTCATTCCGCTAGATTGGTTGGGAAATATTTTAATGGACGTGGACAGAAAGATATGTAGAAGGTATCTGGTTGCAATATACTATTTGTCTGTTATTGAAATCTGTACATGTGTATGGAAATGCATACATGTTTGGTATATTATGGTTAATTATCTATGTTCTTATTATGGTAGCATGCTGGTCGCTGATATAAGTGCCCCAACTTGGAGCTTTGTGTCAGACACAATCAGGTGGAACATCCAAACCTGGTATCATGAACAGTTTCAAGCATTGAATTCTAACACCTGTTATCCTTTATCATGGGTATCCAATAGCACCAATAACCTGCTTGTCCATGATTATTTTTGAATGTTTCTTGAAGTCTTCTCTCAACCCGCTATGATCACACACAGCACCATAGACGACTTGGCATCTCAATGCTATTGCAATGGAAATTTTGGTACGACTTCAGTCGTAGAATGTTAAAAAATAAGCTCCAGGTCAATAACCATTTTGTGGATGTTGCTGTTGAATGGCTGTTTTGTAGATGCCCCAGATCAATGACTGTTTTGTGGATGTTCCCATGCAAGGACATTTCTCTTCAATGACTGTATTGTGAATGTTCCTGACCGCTTTTGTAGATGCTCCAGATCAATGACTGTTTTGGGGATCTTCCCTGTCACATTAAACCTCATCCAGATATGTGTATTTGAAGATGTATTTGACAGAAAATAGAATTAAGTTGTTTACCCTTCAAGGGTTGTTAACTGGACCACTTGGGCATATCCTAACTTCTTGGACCGGGTGAAAACGTATAAGTTCTTATTCTTCTTACATCAAGTATAAGCAGGGATATTGGTAGGTCTGCTCCGTGCTGTTTGGTGCTTTATTCTTTTTTTTGTATACCATTGTGCTTCCACTACCTGTGATGTATCTCCCTTGTTGGATATTGGGCCTGCGCATTTATGTCATGGCAGATACGATCGTTACTATAGAACAGTACTGGACACGTCATATTCAATGGGGGGGCATGGAATACAATGTGGCCGTATTAAATGGGTGTCCGCGATCTTGGATTTTGAACAAGGCTGAGTTGTTTTTCTTTATCTTAACCCTTAGGTGCCAAAGCGTGCTTAAATGCGCGGTTTTGGGCTAAAATGCATGTATATTGAATCAAAATTTCATATAGGTACTTCTACTGGTCCAATTTGCAAGGTTAGACCCTCTTTAGAATCCTCACGACTTCCCAATTACGATATAACCAGTCATCTGGCTCCATCTCCAATACACCAGGCACAGGGAGTCAAAACCTGAAAATATGTTGTCAATTCATGTGGTGCATTACAGGGGAACCCTCCAGAAAGCTAAAGTCTGATATGGTACCAAATCGTGATGGATAACACTAAACAGTTTCCCACTCTCCCATTAGATTTTACGAAAAATGTTTATATCCATAGAGATAAGCAGTGCACTGTTACAAACACAAGTAGAGGCAAGGAGAAAGGGTGCTCCGTGCTAAAAGTCAACTTTAAAATTCAAATCATTAGATTTACAGTGATACATAGCATGAGAAGATACTCCTGTTAGTTTTGGAGGAATGGGTTGCTAGATATGGGTAGGTGTGACCATTTCAAGAATGTTAATAAGGTCTATGTCTCATTGGTCATGAGATATATAGCTAATTAGCATAATTTATGCTAATTAGCTAAATTCGTATAAATTTTTATTCTTTTACCCATAACTTTTGATCTAGAAATGGTATTTTCATTCTGTTTTCGCCATAGTAAACCTTGTGGGATGTTCCCTCAAATGGAATCATTGATTTTCGTATTTAGAATGAAAATCATGTTTCCATGGCAACAGAAATCAACAAAAATGCCTATTTTGGCCCAAAAACATTCTTTTTACATGCCAAATTTGGAACCTTTCCACCCAAAATAGAACGCTTTATCAAAAACCATTGAATTCTCCATAAAAAAGTAGCCTACAACAATTTTAGTCATATTTTTCCTATTCTAGTCCATAGTGGTACCCCCTGGTGGCTAAATCTGGTACTAAATCCCGCAGTAACTGTCCTTTCTGCTTGCTGGCTCACATGTGTCATTGTTTCCTAAGTGGCAGTACACATGCAAGAAGATTCAGCTTTGGAAGTTCTGTAAGGTCTCAAGATTGCAGGTATTATGGCTATATAACTATGTAGCACATTTTAGACCAAATACTACTAATAGACAACAAATGGAATGTTTTGGTAACTATGGTTACCAGACCTGGCCAGAAATACCATGCCCTTCACTGAAGGTCTTCACTGAATCTTCACCAAATAATACTAATTGACAACAAATGGAATGTTTTGGTAACTATGGTTTCCAGACATGGCCAGAAATACCATGCCCTTCACTGAAGGTCTTCACTGAATCTACACAAATAATACTAATTGACAACAAATGGAATGTTTTGGTAACTATGGTTACCAGACCTGGCCAGAAATACCATGCCCTTCACTGAAGGTCTTTACTGAATCTTCACCAAATAAAACTAATTGACAACAAATGGAATGTTTTGGTAACTATGGTTACCAGACCTGGTCAGAAATACCATGCCCTTCACTGAAGGTCTTCACTGAGTTATGAGTATTGAGAAAATGTAATGTCAAAGGAGAAGATCAAAGTAACACATGGTCTTATCAACAAAGTGATACAATTGTGAAATAATGTAAAATCTTCAAGTAATTCTGGGCACGAAAAGGTTAAAGCAAATAAATCCCATAGGCCATGACATAAATGCAAATGTCAACTCCCATGAGATATTTCAGCATTGTATTCACCTGGGTGAGGCCTGTCCACTTTAACTCCGGCTATAAGGCGTCATTGAATATGGACAGCCTCGCCTCAGTGAATGCGATGCTAAAATTTCTCATGGTCGTTGACATTTGCTTATTTATTACCCTATTAACCTCTTGATATGCATATACATGCATGCGACTTTACTTCAACCCATGGGTCTTATAATAGAAACATTATAATCCTATGCATGTGTTCATTAGGATTGCCTTCTGGTGAATTCCTCATGTTAACAACAAGTTATTAGTGCAGCCCGGAAAGTCATTTCATTATATTGCACATAATTTGTAATGTAAGCCTGATGGTGTCTCCTGCAGGCCATAATTATCGTGATCAGACCTTTTATCAAGATAGATGACTGTAGTATTATGATTAAAAACGGTTTTAAATTAGAGTTTATTTGTTATGCTGTTTTGTACCCTAGACACAGAACAGCGGAACTCCTTCATCCCTGCATCCATTACACTAGATGAGTGGTTATTTAGTTCTCCTGATATAGCATGTGTAACCAGCAAAAAAAACGGATGTATCTAAAGGAAGTTCAAATTGTGATGTATTTATATGCCTGGTTAAGTGCAATTACGATGGAAATAGAAAATGTGCCTTTAGATATTATTACCATAGATCATTCGAGACAGGGAAAAGCAAAAGGTATTTTGCCCTGAGAATATCACAAGTTGCAATAGAAACCAACATTGACGTTACAGTTGACGGTTCACATAGTCTCTCTGTGGGTGAGGTTTGCTTTCTAGAAATAATGGCCTGTTATTATAGGTTAGCATTCAGGTATATTGATATTGCGGTATGCAAGGAATTCTTTTCTACAAAGAGGAGACGAAAAGACAACATACTCGACATGTCTTTTTTGTGTGTGATTAGTTTATTCTACTTAATATCCCAGCAAATTGTTGTCATCTGTCGCCATGATTGGTCATCAATGGTGACTCCTTTTTGAGTGATAACTCATTCCGTCATCTTTTGCCACTATGTGTTAGACTCACGTGGCATAGCAATTGCTATTCCTGGTGATCTTGTGCTATAACGACGTCGTGTTCCATCTAGCGACATGTGTGAGCCACTTCACACAGGTTGACGAGGACTCACGACAATTTGCTGGGATGGGTGTAGCAATTACAATCAGTACCAAATGTGTGCATTGCTGTTAGAACATCAAGGAGAAGGTTCACATGAGTCTCCAATCATATACAGCTATTGAATAAGTCAACCCATAAAAATCATAATAGTAAACTGAAGGCAAGTCAAAAGATGTTTGAAACCTGGGTTTAAAATTTCTCTTTTATCGATATTTCCGTAGCCTAGGTTAATCTAGACAACTTCATTAATCGAGAGAGAAGCTATGTGCATCTATTCTAATTATTTGAGTAAAATCAATGATCTTAGTAAAATATCCAACACAGATTTTTTTTCAAATGACTGTAGAGAATTAAGTTGAAAATTTGGCCAGCCATATTTCTTTCTTTTACACTACACTCTGATTTTAGTCATCTATTTAAAAATGTCCTCGAAAGCCTTTCACATTCTGTTTATGGCTCATTCCAAGAAATACTGCACAGGGGGGGGGGGCTGGATCATGAATTAACAAAGTCAGCATTTCTTAATAACATTACATTTTATTGATAGCCCTATATCTTGGCATATTAAAACTGTTCATTCAAGGATCCAAGGACTCAATGTGTCAGTTTTTATCACAGATGCCATAAAACCTTCTAAAAAAGGGGGACGTTACTGATCAAAATCAATCAAACATGAATAACACCACTAATAAGACTCCTAGAAAAAACAAATATTGTAGCCAGACTGGTACAATGGATGACTTTATGTATACCAAAAAGTTAAAGTGAGGCTCGAAAACTCTTGAAGTTACACATTGGGGGGAAAATTGGAAACTCTGAAAATTTGGGAATTTATTCTCCCATTTCTTAACTTCAAAATCCTTCATACAATGACTATATTAACTGTCTGTTGTTTCTAGTAGAACTACTGTAAAGAATAATTACAATTAGCCTGATATATAATACTTGTACTGCATAGTCAGTACCTGTGTAGAGGCCATCTCGCATGTACCATCAGTAACGTTCCCTATTCATTAACCTCTCAAAGAATGGCCACAGCTAAAATGTATCTTTACATACACCAAGTACTCTTTTCCCATAAGCCAGACACGTCTACAATTGAGGAGAAATGCTACAAACACTATACAAGGTGGTAGATTGATACTATGAAAATATAACTTTGACCATCCAGTAATATCTGTAACCATCAGTAACGTCCCTGGAACATTACTGATCACGGTGTGCATTGAAAATCACTTATATGTACCTGGCATGGGTAATTCCTGGAGTACATAAAAAAAAGATATGGAAGACCCCCCTTGGGTACCTCTTGATTGCATATAATAAGAAGACTGGTGATATTCCCTAACCAGGTTAGATGGACTCAATCAGTAACATTCCACTCTTGAAAATTCATAATTAAATGCATATAAAAAATAAATTAGGCCCCAAGACTCACCCAAGCCATATGGAAATCTTAGCTATGACCCCCCATCCCACTAAGGAAATGAAAATATTATTGGTGGTGTAGAAGTGTTTCCCTTGCTATTATATGCCCAAGGAATCACATGTGCAGTAAATCTTGGAATGACCCACATACATAACCTAATTCCATCAAACATCATCAAACAGTACAGTTTTAATGTGTGTGCTATCATGCTTAGGCTGAATTGCCAAGTATAGGTGCCATCCATATGATTGGATGTAGCTTTATAGGTGTAGGCCATGATCATAACCAGGCCATACAGCAGTGAACTGTTGTCACCAATTGAATCATAATTCTACACCTTTTCTTTTCTAGCCATAACACATGCACGGAGCAAACGACTTATGGCTTTCCCAAACATTTCCATGTCGCCTGCCAGCCCATCTGGGTTAAGACTGGTCATCTGTGGATACCCGCTGAATGAGACTGCTATACTACCCTGTAAGTAAGTGAAGGAAATCTGCTCACAAACGCTCCTCTCTGAATTTATTTTTCTGGTTTTTTTTTTCATTTTTAAGGTAGATACGAAAATACATGAAGTGCTAAAAAACTGACAGTCTTCTTTTACATCACACAGCAAGCTATGATTTATAACGACAGCCATGGCTATATGCATAGAGACAAAGAAATAAAACAATTATAAGACGATGAAAAAACTGATCAAAACTTACTTTACTCTTGTCGATGAAAACTGACTGTGTGTCAAGCCGACCAAGATACAAGCCATCACTGTGGAGATTGTGCAGTAGCTGCGCCATCTGACGAGTTACCTTGACAACAGAGCCCAGGATGCTGACCTCCCTTGTTCTCATCCATGTCTCCAGGGTATTATTCATGTCCTCCTTCTCATTGAGGCCAACAATGACTATGAATAAAAGGAATTACATGAGAGTAATTCAGCAGATGACTCCTGATTTCTATGGTATTTCTGCTAGATGCACCTGTAGTATGTTAAGGGAGTGATCATTTTTTAACAACAGGGGGGGGGCTGGTGGGTTTGAGTGGGGGGGTTAAATTTTTTCAACCCCTTGACCAGGGGGGGTCAGAATGTTTTTGCCTCCTTGACTAGGGGGGGTCAAAATAATTTCACCTATTTTCAGTGAAAAAGCCCGCGTGTTACTATAGATTAAAAGGGCGCGTACGCATGTGATTTTTCGCCTCCCGAGGGGGGTCGAAAAATTGTTGACCCGTCGAGAGGGGGGCCGAAATTTTTTTTCGCACATCCGCGTGCAAACCCACCAGCCCCCCCTGTTGTTAAAAAATGATCACTCCCTTAACATACTACAGGTGCATCTTGCAGAAATACCATAGAAATCACGCCGGTATTTGCAGCCATAGGACTGTGTTTAATTGTTGTACATCACTGTTCATCATGAAATGACCTCTTTGTCTTCTAGGACCTACACTTGCTGAATGAGCCTTCAAGCCATTTCCTTTTGGAATGTCAGTAGAAAGGGAAAACCTTGATGTTGTTCATATATAGTAATCGTATTATTAGGTGGGCTTGGCCAGTTTGTCCTCTGTTGATTATGGAAAATAACACACAGAAAACAGGTATTTGCCATTAGGGATTTAATCTGCCAATCCCAAGAGCCCCCCTCCACTTCGTCAGACCTGTTAATCTTTTAGCATTGGAATAATTGCAAATGGTCGTCGGGCCAGAGACGGAAATAGAGTCTAGGGCTTAGAAAACTTATGTATCATATCATATGATGCAATCCCATAGACATAATGTTACATCAAGGGTGGTGAAGCATAAAATGTCCCTCACTTACCTCGTGTTCTCTCAGTCTGTAGTGATGTACTCATGTGAGAGGCCTTAGTCTGTGCTTTCTGCCACTGAAAATGAAAACACATGGTGTTATTCTATTCTCGATGAAAATCCGAATAAATGAAAGTCTTATGGAGTGATCATTTTTTAACAACAGGGGGGTTGGTGGGTTTGCGTATGGACGCGCGAAACAAAGATTTGGACCCCCCTCTCGAGGGGGTTAAATCTTTTTGACCCCCCGTAAGGGATGAAAATCGTGCACGAACGTGCCCTTTTAACCTATAGTAACACGTGGGGTTTTCCACTGAAAACAGGTGAAATTATTTTGACCCCCTATCAGAGGGTTTGAAAAAAATCTGACCCCAAGGTCAAGGGGTTGAAACAATTCTGACCCCCCCTTAAACCCACCAGCCCCCCTGTTGTTAAAAAAATGATCACTCCCTTACATTCAATCAAAGCTCATATGAAGTATTCCTATCTACAGTTGTTGCACTGATAAATAATGGTCGAAGTCATTAAGCCCAAATAACGTACATCTACATCTATGATGTTTGAGTACCAATCTCGCTTGCACAGTAAACCCTGAAATTTGGCTCAGCATTAATGCATCAATTAGCAGCTGGTTGTCCTCCAGTCATTGTTGTTTGGGCCGTCGGTCCAACATATATTTAAGACACAATATAATATTATGCCTTCTTCAAGTATGAACCAAAATGTTTCAATCACCCCTGTCAGATTTAACAATATCATTTAGTTTTGCATTAAACATTGAGCATATAGCAGTATCAGCCATTATGATATCATATGATAATATTCCATTCGAGAGCTAATAGTAATAGACAAGGTATTGAGGAAGTGATACTTAACCAACAAATCAATATTCATCTATACCGGCTTAGCTGGTTTATTTATTAGCCAATGAAGTGACACTAACTTATCACTGCGGCCGTGCCCATTGGACAATCCGCTAACTTGGTATAATTTATACTTATATATTCCTCAAAGCTCAGGCAGGGTCCAATGATCACAAGTATTGCTATATTGGGGGGGAGGGGGGGGCGAAAGGTGACCTCTGTAGTTCTTTCATCTTGTCAGTCTTTGTCTGGCTTCTCCAGTTATAAGCTTTAATACAAGCTGACTTTCTTTTCCATATTGAGCTCAAGAGGAGATCAACATTTGATCAATTGCTTGTTTCTGTAGACATCTAAAGATGCTGAATTGATGACAAAAAGACTTACTGGGAAGGTGATAGAGGAGATGGTGTATAGAACAGGGTTCAGGGCCGAGTTGACAGGTAGAATGAAGACTACAGTCCAGGCGTAGATCACACCTGGAATCTGAGTTCCAGACAAAGCCAGGAATCCTGAAAAATATCATTGGATTGCAATGTCTACTCAGCCAACAAATTCATCAATATTAGTATGGTAGGGTGAAAAACTCCAAAAATGCACATTTGAGCACCACCTTACGCTTTGTACAACTTGAATTTAAATGATTTGCTACTGAAATATTAAAAAAGCCAGGGGCTTTCCAACGCTACCAAATTTACTGTAGTGGAATATGTCCATGATTGAAAGTAAGCCTAAATTCAAATTCAAGTCTTCAATTCTAACAAGGTTAAAATGCCAGTGATATGCCTGCTCTGGCCATGGGGGAGTGGGGAGATATAGTAGTATTGATTCTAGAAAATCCCCGAGATATTGATGAAAATAACATTTGATAGAACATTGAATTTACGATTTCCCCTAAGGATTTGGATTACGATATTAATATTTTCAATTTCTATCAGAATACCATTACTTGGAATATCTGAGTGCCAGCTTATTTTCAATCAAAAGCATCCAATCATGAAATTTTGGACACTTTCATCGAAATTGGTTCTTTCAATTTCTAGGGCCATCATCATTCCCTATGAATTCACATATTACACTGACATGTAGTACATATTAATTTTCTGAAAGATTTCTTAATAAGAACTTTCAGAAATATTTTAGTGGACATTTTGTTTTCAATATGACATAGGAAATGACCTGTATTTTTTTCAAAGTCAAAAGAGTAAGCTTTCTCAAAATATTCCTGATAATGAAGGGTTACTGCAAGACATGTTGAAACTCTAAAATGCAAGGACTCACCCATTATGTTAATTGGAACCCAGCAGCAGAAGTCAGTGACCACGATGATTGTCATCTTTTTAGCAGCAGCCATTTCCCTTTTCTTCTTTTCACCAGCTCCCACTGCTCCAGCCTTTTTGATAATCTGGTACATATAGCCATAAGCAAAGAAGATGAAGATGAAGACAGATAGGTTCACACCATGGAAAATGGCAAATGAGTACTCCCACCCAGGAGTCGTTTCACTTGTGATGTAGAGGGAGACACAGACGCCAGACCGAGAATAGAACACCCCCTGGAAGTAGTCTCCAGGGATGAGGGGTATGGCAGCAATGATAATGACCAGAAGCCATAGACCTGCTATGAAGAAACGAACATTTTTGGGGGTCATCTTCCAAGTGGACAAGGGGAAGAGGATGTTGATGAGCCTGTCAACAGTGATTAATCCAAGGGTGAACACTGAAGCTTCACTTGCAACAGTGGACAGAAGACCTAATATTTGACACATAGTGCTCTCTTTCCAAGACTGGGCATTCTCAATGTACACACCACGGTAAAACAGATCCACAGCAGCAATCGACAACATATACAATCCCATGAATAGATCGGCAACAGAGAGGTTACGAATAAGCATACTTGGCACACGGTCTTTGTCCTTCGAGGCACTTCGGTAGAGGAACACAAAGGCGTTTCCTGCAAAGGCGATACAACCAAGGATCCAGAGGAATGCTCGGAGTACATTATTCTCCATCAGGTCTTCACAGGAGGAGAGGAGGTCCTTGGGAGGAAGACATCTCTCATCTTGAATGTCAACAAAGCAGCAGAACATGAAGTCATCACTGTGCATGGTCTCAAGGTTGTGGAGATTTGCAAAGTCATTCTTGTCAAAATCTGTGACTTTGTTATCATACATCTTGATGTGCCTGATCTCCTTGAGATCATTGAAGATGCCAGCCTCCAATTTTGTTATTTTGTTCCTAGACAAATCAAGAATTTGCAAAGTGTCCATTCCAGCAAATACTGTATGGGTGATGTTGGTAAGCTTCATCTCAGATATATCCAGTTCAGGGAGTGATGTTAAACCAAGAAAGGCATTGGGTTGTATGTACACCAGAGGATTGTACTTGAGATTTAGGAGCCTTAATTTTGTTAGTCCGACAAATGTATTTGCAAGGATAACAGAAATGTCATTTTCAGATAGATCAAGGTGACGTAGATTGGACAGCTCTGCAAAGAACATTGGCACGATGCTTGTGAGTTTGTTTCGCACAAGAATAAGCTTGATTAAGTACCTGATACGGTTTAACCTATCCTTGATGATTTGGATATCAATCTTGTTATCTGAGAGGTCAAGTTTCCTAGCTGTGACTGGAATAGCAGTTGGTACATTGCTGAGGCCTGCCTGTGTGCAAGCATAGGAAAGGCCGATACAGGTGCAGGCTTCAGGACAAGAAGTTTTGCAGAACCATTCATCATCTCCCCTTTTACACTGTCTGATGCCATCACACACTTGATCAACTGGGATGCAGTTCCTTTCACCTCTACATTTCATCATACCTGGGCACATGTAGGAATCTGAGGGAAAAGGAAAGATGATTATGATGAATTCATGACCTGATTATTGCTTCAAATTCCTTGAGGGAAAGAATCTAAACATTTTCATTCCAATTTCCTTTTAATTTCTATTTTTGAAGCAGAGAGAGGGATTAGTCTTTTAAACTAATTAGCTGATCTCATTCCCTGCATTGGTCAAACATGGCCGAAATGGGCATCTGATGGACTGCAATTGAAAAGTTTATTGGCTTGCCTCCCCCTCTCAAATATGAGAGACATGGGTTTTGGGCCTCTGGCCGTAATAAGAAGTGAAGATGATAAATTCATCACACACACCACATCCGACTTCGTCTTGTCCATTCTCACAGTCGAGCTGGCCATCACACACATGACGTGCAGCTACACAGAAACTGTCTGGGCACTTGAAGTAGTTTGGTGGGCATTGGAAGGAACCTGTTGTTAATATTAAAGAGATATACACAGCCTGATAAGAAAGTGACTAGTGAGATGCCCCACATACAAGGTGCGCCAAGACTTTATGCTCGACAAATTTAAAATGAGATGACTTCTGTTCTAATCAATGTACTTTCAAAATTTAAATTCCTGTGGGTGTCTAGGTGGCCCCCCAATGCCCTAAGCCCACCAGGGCAGGCCTTAGGAAAACTTAGCAGCCCACAAAATTGTCTCATCCTATGAGATGCACCAGCATACCCTATGTGCGAGGTATTATGGTACATACTTTACTATTCTGAGGAACATAATGTTATCATGTTTTTATTGAAGGTTCTTTCTTGTGAGTTTGATGAACAATGGTTTACTGAATACACATTTAAAGCTAGACAGGACTGTTTAGAGTATCTTAGTATGGGGATGCAACTGGAATAAGGTTAAATGCAGACAATATGATTATGACTTTTCAAGTTGCATCACAGTTGGCATAGGAATAGCAATGGAATTTACAGCTGTAGTGCTGTGTGCGATTGTAGAACCCTAATAAATGACTTCCAGTTACATTCGGTTAGTTAGAACAATACATACCACAGTTCTCCAGATGGGTGGCATCCCTACAGCCCTTTGGCACATCAGACTCATCCTCCATATACAGACATAGGTCTGAACTGCTGTATGACTGCCCACTCTTGCAGCGCAACTTGACTTCACTCTCCTTAAATTCTGTCAAAACGATGAATAATATTACTCTTCAAACCAATCCTATAATGATAAGTATCCATGATGGGTACCCATGCAATCCTCATGTCCTGTCTGTGTCAATCATTAAGCTGTACCTATATGATTACCAAGATCCTACTGAATAGGCCTAGATAAACATTAAGATATATATAAGGACAGACATAATTAAATCCAATCTAATCAAAATAGACATAGGAATAAACAACCAACACAGGGGGCCTACTGTGGCTCCTAAGAAATTAAATGTTTACTTTGATAACAGCGTAAAGGGCCAAGGGTGTATTTGACCCATTCATGTCCACTTCCTGTGTCCTCCATAGTCAGTTCTTTCACTGGAAGCACAGATGTCTGAGTGAAGAACCCACGGTCAACCTGAACTACATTTGGGTCAGGACCTGAGCAATAACAGCTGAATAAAAAAGGTAAAAAATGTATGATTTGTGTGGACTTTGGTGAATGTCGCAATATGCATGCATACTCTGGTTATTTTTTTCTGCTTAATAAGCGACTGTATCTGGTACAGGTATTTGTGTATAACAGCATGATTGTTATTACTCCTGAAATATTGGTTAGCTTCAGGTGATAACATGGGTGTGAGTTGCAGGTACAGAGTGAAGGGGACCAATGGCATTTTCATTCATTTTTAACTTGGTTTGGCTTGACTTTCATACCTCACCCAACTTCAAAAAAGGTTAAACCTAAAAGGTCAATCTAAAACAGGCCAAATATGACGGGAAATCCCTGCTCTGAAATGTGTCTTTTTTATTATTCATAAGCAAAATTAATAACTTAAACATTATTATTGTCTTTTCCTTAGCCCTTTATACCACACTAGGCACAGAGAAGGACGTCACACCTTTCGTATGTTGCATGCAACTGATGGTATATGAGGCTGCCTTCAGTGAACACTGCTTTCAGATAGTGGACTAATTAAATATGTTAATGGGCCTTACGTTTTTTTCTCTGGTCTTTCCTTGCAGACTTTGTTCAGTCTACAGTCACAGCCATCATCATTGACATCATCGTGGTACCAGTGGTTTATGTCATCTGCTCCGACAAAATGAGACTGGGCAAAGAGTTCTGCATTGTGACAAATTGCCTCCATGTACTGTTCACATCTTTCTGACACATCCCTTGAGCATAAACAAAAAAAAAATCACTAATTTTGACTAATTTTGACAGGTGCATTAGTAAATCTTTCACTCTAGTTTGTATCCTATTTGGCTTACTTGAATGGCTTGCTTTTGTTTCCCAGGGCTCTTGGAGAGTCCAAGGACGGGATTCAAGTATTGATGTGTCTTTATGTAAAAGTGTATAATCATAGGCATGTACTGTTGCATGGTTGTCCTGTAGCTCATTGTATGTGAAAAGAAAAAAGAAAACTCTTTGTTTTCTAATCCCCATGATTTGCTAGGCCACATTGAGCAATAATGTTTTCTGCTTGATTCGCTTGCTTGATAGTATGGGAGAATATTAGATAGCTTGCAGCGTATTTCCCAAAGTTGATACACCTTAAGTAAAATTCATATAGGATGCCAGATGATGTGCTTTTACCTCAGTTGAAACAACGTGACCAATATTTTCAGGATAGATGATATAAAAAGAACATGAACACAGTAGATAAGCCCAAAAGTGCGTTCTAGGTATTTTGGGGTCACCCTCATGGTGTAAGGAAACTCAAATATTCTTTCAGTAGTATAGTTCCACAGGTGTCCAATCTGTCGGAATAGCCCTAATCGGATGATTTATGATGTATCAAAAATATAGAAACATTAGCACAAATCCTACCAATTTATGCATGTGTGACATGTACTGGGAAAAGGGACCTAAATGCACACTGCACTAAGGGCCCTTTTCGCAGATCCTGTCGCATGTGGAACCAGCACTTATCTGGTTTACCTGAGAGCGAAGATGGTTTCCCATGGAGCAAAGTAGATCATCTTTCTCCTATAGGAGGCTGGGGCCTCGAATCCATGAAAGGAGATGTTTGGTGCCTCATTGTTATGGTGGACAGTGGTGATGACATGTCCAGGAACACTCGTCATGTCACACGTCACAGATGCAGGTTCTGCCATAGTCACATAACAACAATATGGCACAATGTAAGATATAGGTTTCGGTTGTACCAGAGGGGTACAAGAAAGATGTGTCTAAGTGAATATGCACTGGTGTGAATAGTAAAGAGGGGTCTTTACGTTATGTTGAAATACCTCAGAATGCATGCATTTCACATATATACAAGACATGCATTTTTCGTCCCCAATGGACAGATTGTAAAGGCCCTGAAGCATGCCCTTGACATAGCACTGACGCCCTACTTTAGGCCAGTGATGATGTACACAAAAAGAAATTTGAGGGCGGAATGACAGCTTTCAGTCACTGACGGACGGCATAGGGAAAGGATCCTTAGGGTCCCTGACTTTCTAGTTCTATAAAAGATTGGAGTATGTTATAAATATTGGTTCACAATTCATCCCAAATCTTTCAAATTCTATTATCACTGCACACCAGTGGCTGATAAGTGGCGGACTGGCAGCCGCCATCACTGCATGTGACCTCATGACCCCATGACCTGCGTGTGACTTCATGACCTCATGCCCAATTGGAAGAGAATTCAAACTATTTGATTTTGATATCCTTTACACAGATTAATGACTTGATTGCCTCATTTTGCTAATGCATATTTACACTGCAAAAATGTTGTTTAGATTTTAAACATGTTTAGGTCTAAACACGTTTAAAACCTAAACATATAGGTCAGTTAGGTGTCTCATCGACTACACATTTAGGAAATGAACACTTTTATTCTAACTACATAAACGTTTACGCTAAACATGTTTAGATGTTTAGAGTTGAAACAGTTGAATAATAGGTGTTAAGATTTAAACATCAATATATGTAGATACTTGGATGTTGAATCCACACAAGGTAGCAGCACTACCTTTGAATGGAATATCTGCACATAGTTATAATCAATTGTTGTGACAAATGTCCCCAAATTCCATGTTTATCATGGTTTCATTTCATAGAATGTCATGTGAATAGAAAGGGTAATAGAAAATTGACTAGATTCACCTTATGGCACCATCATTAGCATAAAATAATCAATAAGCTCCATGCCTGACACCTATTTGATGTTATTCTGGAATAGATAAGGCAATGTCCTTCCTGCCAAGCTGTTGTACTTTCTCAAGTCTCTCATTCTGATGCAGTGTGTAATACATGTACACGTATATAGCTGTGGCTGACATCTTTGGAGACTTTGACAAGTAAATACCTGCTGATGTCCGTCCTCCCCAGTTCATGAGAAAACAAACAAAATATATCTCTTTTTTTAATACATACATGTCTACAAACCTAAATCTCCATCAACTCATTTAAACATCTAAACACAAAAATTCATAGATATCTAAACACAAGGTTTTAAGCTAAACACCTACATTTCTAAACACTTAAGCTAAGCACATTGTTTGACTAAACATGTTTAGGAAATTAATGTGATTACAAAAACGTTGCAAGAATATGTTTAGAATTGTGTTTACTATCTAAACACCATTTTTGCAGTGTAGGTTTCATGAACCGAGCCTACATGAAACACTGCAAAAACGCAGATATAGGCATCGTGCCCTGGCCCTATATGTGTCAATTTTTGGAATCTTTGCCCTAAGCCTGCCCCAAGTGCCTAGGACTGTAAAAGGAAGTGACAGTGCAAATGCTGCAGGTGCAGAAGCATCATGGCTGTGGGCCAATTTCTAAGGACTTTGTTATCCAAAGCTTTTTCCCTCCTGCAGGAATAGTCAAGAGTAGTGTATTGATTGAGGCAAGAACTGCTGCCACACCCCTCCTGTCCCCATCAGAAAATATTGGTCCTTGCACTCCACTCAAAGAAGAATCAGGCACCCACTGCCCCCCATCTCTCTTTACAAATCGATAATAAAACTGTGAATTAGCAAACTAGAGAAAAGTAAATACTTCTCTACCACCTGTCCTGCCCATCTCCAGTCAGAACTAACAATAATTGGATAAAGGAGTATAAGGTAAATTTTAGAGAATAAGTTTTGGGGCGATCTTTGAGGTGGAGACCCATGGCAGTGAACGGTTTGTGTGTAGATATCTGGGGGTAGATGTCCAAGGGTAAACATTCTCTCACTATACATTACTTTAGACATTATTATCCCAGATATTATTATTATTATTATTATTATTATTATTATTATTATTATTATTATTATTATTATTATTATTATTATTATTATTATTATTATTACTATTACTATTATTATTATTATTATTATTATTATTATTATTATTATTATTATTATTATTATTATTATTATTATTATTATTATTATTATTATTATTATTATTATTATTATTATTATTATTATTATCAGCTCATGCCTTGTGTATGGCCACAGGTATCTACAACTCACCTGTACCAGGTACCTCTATGATATAACGGCGGTTCTCAGTGTATCCCCGTCGGCGCCAGTCCAGGCAATTGCGGGGTACTGACCCCATGCAGGCTCCTGCAGATTCATCCTCCTGGAGGCGTCCAGGGCAGTCAAAGTAACTGTCACACACCCTAGAGCTGGGCACACATGTACCATCATAACACTGGTAGGTGCGGTTAGCTGAGCAGCTCGCTGGAATGGTGACAAGTTAGAATGTTTCATACAAGGTACGTCATAACCGTTTTAAGGCGAACGGATGCTTCAAAGAATTAGGCTATTTATGTATTTGGAAGGGACCAATGAAGTGTTGGTATGTCTACTTGCTTCATTGGTGAGTCATATCGACCATTTGGTACTCACGATTGTTTAATTAATATGAAGGATCCACATAATATTAAGGATAAATACAACACTTCTCCCTTGGTGTTCAGTGCCATCTTCTGACGTGTGAGGGAGTAATTTGTGAGGAAAAGTAAACTCAATAGGGTCTTTGGCTAAACAATACATGTAAACAAAGAAGAAAAAAAAGAACAGTTAGAACAATGATTTGCTGGCCTACTTACTGCAGTCGGCCTCATCAGACCCATCAGCACAGTCAACATAGAGGTCACAGCGAGCCTCAACTGGTACACATTCTCCACTGTGACACCTGAACTCCACCTCTGAGCAGCTCGGATAGTCTGTGGAGGTATATGAAAAAGATTGTAAGCAGTCAGGTTGCACACACGGCAAAATAGTTATGTGCATTTCTGGTAATGTGATACTACACCACAGTACACCATGCACATTTCTGGTATACTTCTTGTTATTGACACTTCGCCAATGAAACATTTAAAAGAAAGTTGAATCAGGCCTAGAATTTATAACATGACCTACCACAGTTAGCCTCATCTGATCCATCCTGACAGTGTTTCTGTCCATCACAGACAAATGTCAATGATACACAACTCCCAGAGAAGCAGGAAAAGGAGTCAGGTCCACATGTAGAGCCTATGGCAAATGTTGATAAGTAGATATGTGACATAAAACTCGCTATCTTGACTGATTATTATATCATAGACAGCTGAGAATAATTTCCCTATAGAAGAAGTAGTCATGTGTGATACATGGGTAAAATAACTAGTTTTTGATTATTGTTTTTCATTTTCAGCTGTGTATGGAGGACTGACAGTTATTTTTCACAACAATATATATTTCAATCAATGGACCTTTGTAGAAATGAATGGATTGTAAGTAGTGGTTTGGACGTTTTAAATAAAAATCAACACATAAGGCCTACCGCAATCTTGTTCATCTGTGCCATTTAAGCAGTCCGACACGCCATCACATTTCAATACCAAATGTATGCATTCATTTGTAGAGCATTGGAACATTTGCCCCCCTCCACACTCCAGGCCATCTTCAGGTTGTACAAGAGATGGAGAATTGTCTGTAAAGAGTAATCAAACGGGTTGTCAAGTCTTTACAAAATCCCTACCTAAATTATAAAATCCATATGTAACTAGGGCAATGGCAGGCTTAATTGCAGATTACTAAAGGCAGATGGGTATTGGTCTGCACGAAATTCCCATACTCCATTATCTCGATTGGAGTTGGAACTGAAGCCAGTAACTTTTCCTTACTCATTTTATCATCAAAGATACATTGGATAATCCATTAATTACCAAGTACCTTAGCACTGAGGGAAACAGACAGGAATATTCCAAGCAAGATATCTAAATATTGAAAAACAAAAGGAGGCTCTGTTACTTAAACCCATGCCTAGTAGCACGAGTGCAACAGTTTGTTCAGAAAAGTCTTAAGTGTGATATTTACCTGGGTCAGGAGTTGGGCTGATGGAATATGAACATACATAGTTATTGTAGATGGCTGCCGCACAGGACACATCCTGCCAGCTTGGTTTTGCACGCACTCCAGCAAGACTCACCACAGTACAGGCTTCAATGCTGCCGCCGTTAGGCTCGTGCTGCTTCCTAGTGTCAGCAAATGGAAGCAAAGAAGGATCACAGCTGGTTTCTACATAGCAGAGGGTGAGTAGTAACATCTTACATCTTTATGCAATTTACTATTACTGGATCACATTGGCCACTTACAGTGGTTGGATAAAGTATTATAATATGTGGTTCCATTCAAATTAATGCTATTCATTTTGTGGGGGGGGGGGACATATGGTTCCACTATGAGAGCAACATGCAATATTAGTCAAAAACAAGTTACCAGTTTGTGTAGGTGATGGGACTTCCATCAGCCCATTTGAAAACCCCCTCTTGTTCACGGTCAGTTAGGCCTAGGATTGATAACAATGGTCATCAAATCAAGGTATCCATAAACATACATAAAATTAACGTTTATTGGAATGTTTAATGCTGAATTATTCTAGCAACTATTACTGTAAAGAATGGATTGAAATGGTAAGACAGGCTTCCACTCTTTAAGCAGTTCTTAGTTACACCTACATACTAGTCTTGTTAAACCTTTGTGGATCCTCATCTTAATATCTGACTCCCTGACTATTCCTTTAAGGGCAACTTACCAATGTATACATCAGTTATCAGGTATTTTGATATCAGTAAGAAATTCAGGAAGAGCATGTCATCCTCGCTGTGAATACTTGTTAGACTGGCCCCCTGGTGGCTGCATTCAGACTCAGCCTGTAACCATGTGACTCTATCTGTCTGGTTAAATAGCTGGATGCATGCCTCTTTGTAGAGAATCCACCCCACTTTACACTCTACAAAGAAATAGGCTGATCAAACAACAAGGCTTTCATCATAGTGCATATATATAGAGCAATTTCATAACCATTAGTTTCACATGGTTTTGTTCTGATTTGAGCAACAGGATTTTGATAGACAGAAATATTGGATGTATGATCGTGGAATTGATTGGTAAAGTGGAACTCAATATGCATTTTCGCTAAAAAAGAAAGTGTTTACCTTGGCTATTCTCACTCCATGCAACATTGCCAGTGAAGTCGTGTGTGATGGCTTTGTAAGAGGCAGTGAACCCCTTCCTGGCCTGGTCTGCATCTGTATAGAAATCTAGCATCAGCACATTCCAGCCTGTTTCAAACACTAGCGGTGGCATAAAGGTATTACAGTACCTCCCTAGACTCTGGGCAATCACTCCAGAACGGTCAAAGTCATAGAGCTCAACAAAGTCACCGTCACAGTCATCATTCTCTTCCTGAAAGATATCAAAGTCTTTGAATTCGAATCGGATGTAGGCATCAGAGGCCACAGTCATGCGCCAGGAACACTTTCTGTTCGGGGCATAGTTGAGTGGGTAGTCGGGAGACTGGAGGATACCACAAGGTTGGTTGCAGCTAGACTGACCTAAGCACTCTGACAGGATGTCACAGCCAAAACAGTCTGAAATAGCCATGAAAGTAATAGCCATGTGTGTTAGAGGGTCAGCTAGATTTAACACAATCACTCATCATCAGCAGGACAAAAAGAAACATTTAGACATGGAAGATCTCAGAAAGAATATGTTGAATATGTCTGTATCATACATCAATACAGCCACCTATGTTGCCCCTATCAAATCACTTTCATTAATGACCAACAACGTTCTTTTTCGCCTCTCTTCATTTGAAAAGAGCTCTTCAAAGTTGCAAAGTTTGGGATTTCTATTCGCAAATAGGCAAAAGTAGGGGAAGCTAGGTACCACGTTCTACAAAACTACGGAATTTTGAAAAACTCTGTAGATCCTAGTACTTAAAATGTCAACTAAAGAAAAACAGCCCCCTTCGAAAATGACCCCCAGATTTTGATTACAATCATTAAATGTGATTAGAATATTTAAATTTTATTCCATGATTCTGTTCAAACAAAGAGAAGTTGAAAAGTCGCGTCCCTATTCCTTTGATCACATCAATATTCCATAGCTATTCAAAAATGTATTAAATGGAAGGAATTTGATAAAGACATTATAGACAAAGAAAGGTATACATATAGCTGTCTTTCTGTCAACAGTGTATCAAATTACTGGTACCTACCTATGACAAGTCCATACATAATGTTTTATGTAAATGCAGAATCATATCCGGATGCTAGCCTGTACCCTGCTTCTAATTTCAAACTAGAATATTTAAGACGCATTTCAATATTACTTCCAAAATCAACAAAGTGGAC
Source organism: Acholoe squamosa (assembly GCA_949317995.1). Taxonomy (NCBI): domain Eukaryota; kingdom Metazoa; phylum Annelida; class Polychaeta; order Phyllodocida; family Polynoidae; genus Acholoe; species Acholoe squamosa. The sequence continues at coordinate 36,925,418 of OX439040.1, read as the reverse complement.
TTAAGATATCAATAATAATTAGATATATAAAGCCTACCTGTGAAGTCTACAGCCGTCTCCAATGATACATCAGGCTTCTTATATCTATACCTGAAACAGGTTTTCAGCTTGATGACCATGCCACCCTCTGGGGAGATGTAGGTCTGTTGTCCGCCCACCTCCATCATTTCCGGTTGCTGGTTCCCAGAGATAATATAGCCCATAGAGAGAATGTCCCGACAGGTACCGACGCCCACAAGGTAGTCTCCATCCTACAGAATGGAGGTTTATTGTTTCTGTATAATCTATGGGCCTTACATATCTAGTACTCTCCAGTATGGTTTATATGACGTATCTATCTCTTCCACTATCATGTATTCATTTATCTTTGTGTGTACAACAACATAATTTCCAGTAAAATGATATAATGTCACATTGAAGATTAACAGCTGATTAAAGTGTTATCAAGTCACTTGGTATTGAAACACCTCTTGGAGAGAAAAGACTATAACAATGCTTAGTTCATTGGTGTGAATGATGTGTAAATGTGGGGTTTCTGAAGCATAGCAATATACCAAAGATATCATTTTAACTTCTATACAATTAGCATACTTTGACAACGCCTAGATGCACAGCAAACAGGTACATGGAGGTGCACTGCATGATAGTTTAGTATCTTTTGGCAGACCTTCATCTCCATTGACATAATGCATGTAACTTACCATAAACATCGTCTCCATGTCTTGGACCTTAAAGCTGGTGACAGCCAGTTTAACATATTTGCCTGGAGGTGCATTGATGACCCAGGAGCACTCCTTGGTGGTGCCATACATACGAAGGTAGTATTCCGTCAGCAGTAGGGGCCCTGTCTCAGTCACCTTGCTCTCACAAACAGCATCTAAAATGATGACACTGCATTTTATGATTTCAGGTAATTTGCCCCCCCCCTTTTTTTTTTGGGGGGGGGGGGTTATTGGAAATATAAATTTATATTTGGATTATCAAAATAGATTAGGACAATCAATCAGAGAGAGTTTTTCAATTATTCTGTTCCAAAAAAGCATTTTGATGATAAAGAGTATGCCATAGATGAAGTAAATTATGACAAGGATTCTAATGCTCAGTAATAGATGATAATGATGCTGGTTTAGTTTATCCTCTTCTCTGTAAATTTGATATGGTAGTGACAATGAACTGTCTACCTGTTGGTAATAAAGGGACACAGCCCAGGAGAGCATGTATGGGCTTTCCTGGGATGAGATCAGGCCGTACAGAGCACTCTTTTGTCTGCCCAGGGCACCAGGCTCCTGCAGACATTACCACCTAGAAATAGAATTTGTAAGAATAATTATGTCCACGGAAATATACCCGGGTAAGCTTACTCTTGTAACACAATGAGTTTGAACCAGTCAAAAGAAAATTAAGTAGTCAACCGAATTGTTTCTCCTTTCTTGGGAAGTTCATCGGTTTATTTCAAGAGACCACTTCAATGATTTAACTAGATATGCCGGGAGCTTCCTTATTTGACACTGGCATTTGCAAAAAGCAGCGATCTTTTGAATTCTTAGTTTTGCATGTCATTATTCATATCTGGTGTTGATGAGACAAGCAGAAAGGATACTACAATGCACTATATAATGTAAATAATAACAGGTAGAAGAAAGGAAAAGGTGTGATGCAAGAAGTGTTGATGCTAATGTCGTGATACTGGAGTTCGGGATATAGCTGGACATTGGTAGCAAAATAGATCAAACACCAAGGATTCATAATCTTATTCCTTTCCTCATTATGTTACTCTGCTAAATTACATTGTACCAGCAGACTCTCCTTTTGTAAACAATTGAAGCATACCTTATCGGACATGTTACTGTAGGCACTGCTCTGTGTCTCATCCAATTGATAGTTGTTCAATGTTTTTTTGAATGCCAAGACCTGGGCTCCATGATTGGCCGCACAGCTGACTTCCAATTTTCCCCATGTCTTGTAGTTTGTTGGCTCGACCAAACCTTTGTGGATTCAGTAATATCAAGATAATATCATTATTTCGCCATCTCTGCCCTTTCTATCACACTGTTTCATTTCAACCGTGACCCCCCAAGGACATTGCAGATGTCATTTCCTGTCTACCAAATAGTGTCCACTGGTCTGTGTCCACAGACTACACTTTGAGGTGGCACAGGAGCATTGTGAAATGGAACTGGGAAAGAAATCATCGGTTCCTATTCTAAACACCAGGTGGGGTGGGATGGTCAAGCATGAAGGTAAATCGAAGACAATGCCAGGGCATTGTATGATAATCTCTGATTTGATCTGACTTAAATCATATGAATTGATGTGATTTGTAATAAAAACGGAAAAGAAAAAGCTCAGACGGCAACCTTTATGCCTTGCAGGCAACCATCCAACAGCTAAAGGCATAAAGGAAAATCACGTGGTTAGCGGTATCAAATGAACTTACACCCCTTTCACTGCAAACGTGCAAAGAGTACATGCATACGTACATTTCACCCTTTTATGGCAACACGACCCAGATTAAACTTTCAGCTATATGGGGATAGTTGAGAGGTGATTACCATACTCATTGTCTAAAATCAATCTCTCATTTGCCCTTTTCTAACTCTAAAGCAGATACAGACTACAGTATGATGTCTATTCACAGCATGACCCAAGTTTTATTATAGGTAGCAACAATTACCAGATTACTACACAATCACTTTGAAATGTGTAACACATATAATTATTTGGTTAATTTGCAGTTAGCAATTGGATGGTTGATACTTAAATACAGTTGCTGCTAATAGTTCCACAAATACCTGTTGTTCCTCCATAAACATCCACCTCGCAAATATTGAGATCAACATCAGTGTCTATAACAAACATAACCCTCTTTCCAATTGGTTCCACATCACAGCGCATGCCCATGATTGATGATGTCACTTCCTGTCTACCACATAGTGTCCACTGGTCTGTGTCCCTCTCCGGGACAGACATGTTTGACGTTACCCACACATCCACGTCAAAAGAGTAACCTAAGGTAAAATAATTGCCATTTAACAATGTATTATATTGGATGTGCAGAGAAGGATAAGGCTGTGCTGAATATCAGTTAAGCCATTGATGATTGGATATTTAAAGACAAACGCTGCCCAGTACACAGAAGCCACCTGGTGGCAGAAATCAAAATCCATCATTTATACTATTTTAATGGTATTTCTTACCCTAACTGGACCACTTTACCTGTACATATTTTTTTCAGTTCATTTTTTGTCACTATAGAAACATTAAAGATATTTGTATGCCATTTCAATTACCATAGGGTCTTATGGTTAAGGGAAAATTAATATTTTTTAAAAACTTTTTCATTTCAACCGTGACCGCCCATTTTTCTTTTTTTTTCAGAAAGTTTGTATAGATGTCCTCTTTCAATCCAGAGAGTCATGTAGAAAAATCAGAAGAGGGTCAGTATGCATGAGACATGATATGAAAAAAAAAAGTTTTTACCATTCGTTTCAATAGTTTCCCAACAACTTTACATTTATGCATCATTATCTTAGACCTATGCTCACTTTTGTCTAGACGTAGGACAACATCAAGGACATTGACTTCTGTCTTGAGTGTAACTGCCCACCGTGTGTCTGTGACAGAGAGGCACGACTCCCGTCTTTCATCCTGTAGCAACTCACCACCATTTGATGTCCATGGGTTACCAGATACAAGGTTTACTGTAGGATATAAACAGACATCACATACTTAACACATCAGATAGTTAACATACTGAGCATAAAGGATGCAGCACAAAAAAGAACCTAACAGTGGTAGAAGAGTTAAATGATTTTCAACTTCTATATTGGCTATGTCAATCAGCATAGATTCGAGAGTCAGACCTGAGCTGACATTGCAACAAAACATTTTTCTATCCATTTAGTTTTCTGTGTGCTGAAGGAAGGCTCTAATGTCAAATCCAGATTTTCAATAACAGCCAAGGTGAACATGAATTATCAATATCACTCACCTTGGCTGAATTTGCAGCCAATAATGCTGAATCTGAAGCAGGGCTTAACGTCCCACTGTTTCATGATAAACCTGAGGTATCGGGTATTGATGTGGATGGCTAGCTCATGGAGGTGGGGTCGTTGAGGGCGGGTCTTGGTGATGAACTCCTAAAGATAAAGAATTTGATAATGATGCAAGGGAGATATACATGTATCATCCTCTGAATCAGTGATTGGCCTGTCTATCTTATGGCAACAGTTGCTTGATAATTACCATAATGCTTCACATAATAAGGTGCAGTTTATACACAAGGATAACTCCCTGCTGCACCTTATAGAGTCAGAAAAATCTGTTATAAACAAAGGGGAGCTATATATGGTACAAGGTGTTAGCTTGCCAACATGCTATGCACATCTAATTAGAAACTATGATATAAGGAAAAATAAATTATTGCAAATGTACAGTATACTCAGTATACCATGAAAATTATTGCTACCTTGACTTGATTGTTCTCCTCATAGGCAATCAGTTCATTTTGATGGAGACCAAAGGCCAATTGGAAATGGGTGACCATGGTCTGTGTGTTAGTATCACTGTTACCCTGAGTCCAGAACCCAGAGACAGTTCTTGTAGTAAGAAGGTCCACCTAGGGCATAGAACAGAGCTCCAGTCAGCTTCTGGATGGTCAATGTAAACATATTCTAGTGACCAGCCTATATCTATATCAATTCTTAGCAGCAATAAGTGGTGTTGACAAATCTGCAGACTACTTAAGAATGTTTGCTTTAAATAGCGTATGTCAAGTGCAGTGTTGTTTTTTTTTAAATATTGACACAAGCAATTCTGTATAGTCACACTACCTGCAGATAGGGCTCAGTGTCAGTCTGTGCAGCACACCAGGAACCATCTGATAATAGTGTCACCTTCTCTACACCAGATGTCACCTCGCTGGAGGAGGCTACCACCTGGTGCTGGGGATCAATGTCTCTGTGTCCAAATGTAGAACCACATCTGCTTTCTACACCAAGGAGAGACAACTCTCAATAGTAAAATGCCAAATGGAATCAATAACAATGGCTTGTCATATGCTTGGCGCTTCTCAATATGGACAGTATCTACATCGACTTCTTATGGGTATGTCAACAGTACACTGACCTCTCAAAGAGAGGAAATGGAAGTTTTTAATTCCTAACATTCCCATACCCAAAAGACCATATCAACTGATTTAGCGGAATGTGGGTACACATTTGGGAGTTCCCTGACAAGAAAATAAACTGAATGCACATACCTTTGGTGTAGGCAGAGACCTCACAGAGCTGCATACAACGGTTGATGTCAGCATATGTTCCACCAATGCGTGTTCCTTGCCGTAGTGTGATATACCTTCCCTGAACAGGGCGGAGACACTTGAGCTGGAGGAAAGTGCCATACCCCCAGAAATCCTTGATACACACCAGCCCCTCCTGTTTGTTAAAGCCACTGGCAGTACTATCTACATAGATGTCAAAACTACTCCAGGAACACCTACCACCTGTAAAATGAGATTGAAATGCAGATTGAAAACTGTCACATCAGGTTGACTTAGGCGAGCCTTGGGTAGCAGTTATGAATACCTGTTTCATTGCTGCTAGCCTTATCAGTAGTTGTGTATTCTGGCTGATGCAAGTACTCAAAGATACCCCTTTTTGATCTAGTTAAGAATATCTAATTGGCTGGCCGGTGATAGGCAGAACAATGATGTGTGAATGATGTAGAGGCAAGGAGAAAGGGTGCTTCGTGCTAAAGGTCAATTTTAAAATCCAGATCACTAGCTTTTCAGTGATATATTGCAAGAGAATATACTCTTGTTAGTCTTAGAGGAATGGCTTGCTAAATATGGGTAGTTATTACCATTTCCTGAATGGCAATAACCTCTACATCTAATTGGTCATGAGATACATAAAAAATTAGCATAATTTATGCTAATTAGCTAAATTAGCATAATTTTTTAATTCTTTTGCCCGTAACTTTTGAACTAGAAATGGTATTTTCGTTCTGTTTTCACCATAGTAAACCTGGTGAAACATACCTTCAAATGAGATCATTGATTTTTCTATTTAGAATGAAAATCATGTTTCCATGGCAACAGAAATCAACAAAAATGCCTATTTATGCACAAAAACATTCTTTTTACAAGCCTTGTTTGGAACCTTTCCACCCAAAATATAACATTTTATCAAAAATCATTGAATTCCCCATGAAAAAGTACCCTAAAACAGTTTTAGGCATATTTTTCCTATTCTAGCCCATAGTGATGCCCCCTGGTGGCTAAAACAGGTACTAAATCCCGCAGGAACCCCCATTTCTGCTTGCTGGCTCAATATAATATTGAGGGGTGTTATACACAGTTACATAGAATTTAGACATTGACCTTCCTTGCATTTGTATTGACTTTTAAAGTGAGTTTATGTTAGCCAACTGCCATACTGCTGTCTGTGTTTGGACTCCCACCCCTCTTTGTCACTATCAAGTGTCTCGATCTTGATTCATTGTATAGATCGGTTCAGCTGCATTTATGGATAAGTAAGTCAAACGTAAGTTCAGACCTGCCCTGTCCATTGTAGTAAGACCAATAACCGTCTCAGTGCGTTGGAGGTCCATCTGCCACCATGGGCGATACAGTTGTTGTTCAGTGCATGTGTCTGAATCAGAGGGAATATATTCCATAATAGTTCTATCATTCTATAATGTTAGGCCAAAGTACTACTTAAGTTGATCAATAATATCTTTTAAGAGTTAATCTCATTGCATACAGTATCATGCAGTACAAGTCCAATTGTACAAGTGTGATCATATCAATTCACAGTAAAGAATATGCAAGAAATTCCCAGATAGTTTCTTTCAACCCCCCTAGGGGTTAATTCATAACTTTAAAAGAATACCCTTTCATTGAAATGATCAGATTGACATCGTCCTTTCATGCTGTGAATAACACTTTCATTGAAACGAAAATCTTTCATGAAAATCGTTTAAGATTTTTATGGTATAAATCAATACAGCATGTTGTGAGTTGCATCAAAAAGGGGTTTTTCTCACAAACCTGGTCATTTTCAAACAAAATCCATGTCTTATAATTCTTTAATTTATGAATCGCCATCCAGTGATTATAGATTTCAAATATAAACCTAGCCCTCATTTGAGATCAGGGCTTATTTGGGTACTGTTTTAAGTAGTTAACATTGATTTCAGTACCCCCTTACCCCTCATTTGAGGTTATTTGAGAATGGCACTTAAACAGGCAAAGATGTATTTGTGATGTGTAGATATATAAATGTTTACATTTTGCAACAGGTTCAAACATAATTAAGCAAACTACTCACCCAATTCACCATCAAATGGCATTATAGCTTCATTCAATGCTCCAGCAACCTGACGAGTTGGCAGAAAGATACCTCGATGTGACACCCCATCCTCCAGGCGGAAGTCTGCATTGATAGATTGTCTTTTTCTCATTGTTTATACTGGGTGTAGCATGAGGCATTGAGTAAAAAACATACAAATACACTGTATTGGGTATAGTAGAACCCGCTGTTGGGTTATTGGATTTGTACTAACAGTAACTACCACTGTTTTCCAAAAATCTACTGTTAAAGGCTACCGGTGGTCTGACAGTGAAGTTTTGTCCTGTTCTTAAGATGGAATTTACTCTCAGTTTAGAAAGTTATCACAGGAAAGGTAAAATGATTTTCGTGCTTGCTACAATCCAGTCACGGGGGGAGGGGGATTTCTCAACACGATGGGACTGCACCCCTTCAAATAATGAACAAGTAAAGACTACTTATTTTATAACACGAAACCAATAAATAATCAATAGAATACCAATAAATTCAAGTTGAAAACAAAAATTATTCCCCCCTCCCCGGGACTCGAAGCCAGCCATTTTGCTGAAACAGACCTGTAAAATTATTTTGCTCACTGTTGTTAAATAATGATCGCTCCCTAAAGGGGACTAATTTCAGTACATTACTCCTTCTCTGATCAAATTGCAAGCACAGCGTTCAATGATACACTGTTTAGTCAGTAATGATCTTCATACACCCATATCATTAGAAAAGGTGACAATGAATTGGGCTGCTTACCTGGACAAAATGGTATGGCACAGGCCATGTAGGACTCATACAAATTCGGGGTTGGGTGACAGTAGGCCTTCATATTGAGTGTGCGTGTACCTATACAGTGGTTCTTTATAACAGTTCCCATCAGTTCAGGATATGTAGTAGGCCCGGGATGCCACCAGCCTCCAACATCTGTCCACGTCACACATGTGCCTGACTTAGTGAAGTTTACATAGCCATGGTAGCTCCGACCATTATCCTGCTCAAAGTGACATCTCTCATATTCTGTGATACCAAGGAGCAATCAATAAACTGAGATACTCAAGGTTACTATTCTCTTAACATGGATATATAACGTCCCATCCTGTGGAGGGTATTTCATAATAACATTAATTACTACTATTGAGAAATGCCCCTCAGAAAGTCACACACAAATTTCTTTTTTTAATCATCTGGTCATTAGTCATTACCTGTTTACTCATGATCTCTGTATAGATACAATAATTCAGCGCATTGGCCTATGTACATTATACACACATTGGTTCAGCAATTTACAATTCCTCTTTCTCTTTGATAAAAGCAGAATCATAACATTTATAAAGACCATTATTGCAAGATGCTGTTTGCAATATTTCATTCATTATTCATACCTCTGTAATGGCACAGGTTCAGCTGGACCGACTGTGGACTCCGTACTATAGTGAAGGGGAGATGGCCAAATGTCTTGATTGAACTTCCAGGTCCAAAATCTAACAAGATGTAATCCTCCTCAGCTACCATATACAGGACATTCTGACACTCAGTACCAGACTGTCAAATATGAATAGATACAGGACATCATTTCTCAAGGTGCTACGATGACACAGACAACTGCAACTGCACATTCCAGTGCTATCAATTGGTGTGTCAATTTTGGTTAAAGTTGCAGGGAGTAGTCATAGTAACAAATACCCTACAGAGACAATGAGAATGATTTCAAGCAAAGATTAATTCATCACGCAGGGCTGACTCTGTATTATTTTTTTCATACCATTTATGACAATATATTTTTGTTGAATATGTATAGTAAGTATAATCGAGCCAACAGTAACACCTTTATCGATCCTGTTATGTTAATTATGTTAAATGTCCATGACATATGGGGGAGGGTTATCTTGCGAGGATGTAAGTTGCTTAAACAAAAGGAGGAGCTATAAAAAGGACAGTAATATTATCAATGACAAGGCGGGACTTTCCGTTTCAGTCATTGTGAATCATATAAAGTAATTTGTTAGGAGATATTAGGAGGTCCTCAGAGCATTATGGTTCCACTAGAATAATACATTTCCTATAAAGCAGCTTGATATTTTATACATTTCCTATAAAACAACTTGATATTTAATCAATACAGTACTGTTCACCTTTTGGACAATACAAGGCCATACTTACGGAGCCCCTAATAGGACATACCAAAAATAATATTTTCCCAGAAAAAATATTCTTGCGGGTACTGAAGAATTCTTGCGGGTACTGAGGAATTCTTGCAGGTACTGAAGAGTTCTTGCAGTTACTGAAGAATTCTTGCGGGTACTGAAGAATTCTTGTGGATACTGAAGAATTCTTGCTGGTACTGAAGAATTCTTGCGGGTACTGAAGAGTTCTTGCAGGTACTGATGAATTCTTGCGGATACCTGTATTGAACAATTTCTGCAGACACAGTGACTATTCTTACGGGTACAGGGATATTCTGTCATGTATACAGGAGCATTCTTGCGGGTACAGGATCATTCTTGTGGATACAGGGACATTCTTACATATTTAGAAATATTTTTAGATGAATGAAAAAAAAATACCCCCCAGGGCATACCAATTAAAGTATAGGCCTAGTCCATGTCTCTGCATCATAGGTAGGCCTACCATAATATCCCCTTAGGCCATAGCTGGTAGGCACTTAGGGCAAGAAGGGTATAAAGCTATATATGAGGGGGGGTCTCATGTCCATTTTTTCTGCACCTCAAAGAATTCGTTTTCAGATGAAAAAGATATTTGTGCAGCCACATAAAATGTTTCTGCACCTGCAAAATTGTCTGCACATATAAGAATGCCCCTGTACCCACTAGAATGTTCCTGTTTCTGCAGGAATGTTCATGTTTCCGCAGAAATGTTCCCAGTACCCGCAAGAATATCCCAGTCCCCACAAGAATATCCCAGTACCCGCAAGAATATCCCAGTACCTGCAAGAATATCCCAGTACCCACAAGAATATCCCAGTACCCGCAAGAATATCCCAGTACCTGCAAGAATATCCCAGTACCCACAAGAATATCCCAGTACCCGCAAGAATAATTTTTTCAGAAAAAAATATCATGTTTTGATATGTCCTATTAGGGGCTGAATTATACAGTATCCACAGGAATTGTTCAGTATCAGCAAGAATTGTTCAGTATCTGCAGGAATTCTTCAGTACCCGCAGGAATTGTTCAGTACCCGCAAGAATTGTTCAGTACCCGCAGGAATCGTTCAGTATAATTTTTTTCTGGGAAAAAAAATACTTTTGGTATGTCCTTTTAGGGGCTCCGTACATACTAGATAGTATTGCTTAGGTCCAATTTGCTGCAGTTTTTACAAGTAACATTGTTATCGTCTAATGTTATTTATATTCTCAAGATGGGGTGCGCATTAACCCTTTAGACCTCAAATAACTGCATAAAATGATGTTTTACTTCATCAGGAGCTCAATTAAATAATTCAAATATTGGCTCATCGTTTTTTAAAAGTAACCAAACTTTGAAACCTTAACTAATGGGTGTCCATTGAACACTTTTAAAGGGGTCCCGATCGTGTTTAGATCCCACCTCCAGGATTGTATTATTTTCTTTATATAAGCAGATAAGATTGTCGTATCTGGATGTTTGTTTGAAGTATGTAGCCATCACCATGGAGCCTATAAATGGCTTTATATAACTACAATCAGATCAGCTCAAGCAAAGGTCTTAAATTCATTTACATGAATGTTCAAAGCCTGAACGACAAAGTTATTAAGTTACGAAATCTCAATTTAAATGTGGATTATCTATGTATCAGTGAAAGTTGGGTAGACAGTAGGGATCAATCTTTTAATGTTGACATCAGTGGTATGAAATTGTATCGTAATGATAGGGTAAACATGTTACGTAAGAGCGGTGGTATAGCGTGCTATGTTAGTAATAAATATGTTGATTACACTATAGGGATGGATGAATTTACTATCAGCAATGCCCATATTGAAACCATAGGAATTATGACAAAGTATGAAAAACAAAAATACAGATTGGTGATTACAGTGTATAGACTCTAATGGTAATGTCCGGAAATGCTATAAATACCTGGCTGTCATGGTTAAAAGCAATGCTGCAACGAATAGAGAAATTTGGATACTTGGGGATTTAAACGTAAAACCCCTTATTAGAACTAGTAGTAAATTCAAAATTATGTCTTTTCTCAGAAGAACAAATATGAGGTATCTTACCAACAAGGCAACATATTACCATCCACTGGGTAAATCCGCTCTGGATCATATATATGTCAACTCGCCACATGTTGACCTACATGGGATCATAAATAAAGTGGGAGGTCATGCAGAAAAAAATACTGAAGACACCACTTTCAGAGATCACTAGGCGATCATAATATAAAAACTATGACCCTGAAGCCATCTGCCTCTGTGCCAATGAACACCAATGGCAATTTACAGATTTTGTTCACCCGATTAGTACATAATGAATTGATAGAATTTGAGTTTTTGGACACACACCACCCTATCAAGGTCATGCGCATTTGAGACATAAAAAGACCGGCTATGATGCTGAGGTTGATGGACTAGTAGGGGTAAAAAGGCGATTCCTAAAAAAATCCCCGAATATTCCTGGGGGGGGGGGGGTCTTCAACAGGTGTCTCAGACGCATTGGAAACATTGATAAACAGATTAAGAGGAGGTTGTATAATAACTGTCAAAATTAGACACAAATCTACACAAACATGCATATGACCCTCCTCATTTTTGGGACAAAATTAACAAGATCTGGAAAGGCCCAAGGCAAAGGTACAACTGAAACTTGTAGATGATAACGGCAGGGATGTCACTGACAATCGGACCACTGATTATGTTAATGAGTATTATGTCTCGATTTGGAGAGACTTAGCGGCTGCTATCCAGCCAAATATTAATATGGTGCCAGTGATGAAGCTGGCTTGAATGGTGCTGAAGATGTAAATGAATTTGTTTTACATGAAATTGATCTAGACAGAGCTATAAAGATTATAACAGAAATAAAATCACACAAAGCCTCGAATGTTGAGAATGTAAGGTCCATTGTAGTAAAGGACATCCTTAAAACAAAGCCTACAATTTTATGTAAAATTGTCAATGATTCAATTTATCTACGTACGGTCCCTCCTATACTTAAATCTGGTTGTATCATCCAATTACCAAAAGAAGGCAACCTCAGTAAGATCTCAAAGTGGAGACCATTCAGTCAGCTGAATATGATATATAAATTACTTGAAAAGGCCGTTCATTTACAAGTGATGAACTTCCTTTTGGAACATAAAATTATTTCTGACTACCAGTTTGGTTTTATGCCAAAAAGGTCCATCGCACAGTCTGTTTATTTTCTATCTCAGGAACTTTATAACAATAGGAACGAGGGTGAATCAACAGTCATGGTCTTCCTCGATATGAGAAAGGGCTTTGGCACAGTTGATCAGGTGATCCTTTTGGATGAGTTAGAATCAATTAAATTTTCTGATGGTGCAGTTGATAGGTTCAGGAGTTACCTAGGTGGGAGAACTCAAAGAAGTCTAGTAAATGACAAAGTACCTGGCAGCAGTATGATTCAGTGCAGAGCCCCCCAGGGCTCTGTGCTGGGCCCTTTACTATTTGTTATTTATATAAATAAGATTGTCAGTGTAATACAAAATTGCGGATTTATAATGTACACAGATGACCTTGTGATATTCATAAGTGGTCATGACAATGATACCATAGGTTGTCTGATTCCGAAGGATCTTGATAGGATCTTCAATTGGTGCTGTAGTAGGAAATTAACCATTAACAGCGATAAAACCAAGGTATTATGGTGCCTTCCGAGTAAACTGAATCTGTATCCACTATGCCCAACATATATAAATGGGTGTATGTTGGAAACTGTCACCTCGTTTGATTACTTTGGTGTACCAAGTGTCAAGAGAAGAACTGCATGAAATATCGGGCTGTGTGTCACTTGTTACGAGGAGACGTAAAAATCTACTGAAAATCATGTTTGATCTCACCAACAATGAGGATACATAATTGTACCTGTGCAAAATCTCAGGAGTAATAATAAATCAAAATTAAATTGCAGCATGCAAAATGGTCAACTATATGAAAAAAGCCCACTATACAGAGGTGTTAAATTATGGAATGACTTAAGGCCCGAGGTACAAAGAGCAGCCTCTATTGAGGTCTTATTGTCCTTATTGAAAATGGATGAATTATAAGGCCTTACATGCAGTGAGCACACTTTTAGGCCAAACTCAAGTTTAACCAGTTTCATTGTATAGATGTCTTCCGATTTTGACCCACTTGTTGGAATGTGTAATGTTTTGATACTTGGTACGTTGGCCTCTTGGCAACTGTGAAAAGCATACTTGTTACGACAGTTTATAGCCAAATAAAATATTTTCAACAACAACATTGTGTATACAGTTTAAAAGTAAAAAAGATATTTAGGGTTTAATTTGTCCATAGCAGAACTAAGACCACGGGGGCAATTGGAACAAATTATTGAATTTACTCCATATTAAGCACAGCCCTATTCCCACGATTTCAAAAGCTGTTTCTTTACTGATTATGAAAGGGGATATATGCACGTAGAAAAAAAAGTGTAAACTTTTGAATTAGATCATAGTATTTATAACATGTTTAACGATGAATTTACTAAAACTACCTGAGTTAGTTACATTTTCAACTTATGGGACACTATGAACCAAGATCCCACATCTAGCTCATGATTATATTTCACCAACATGGAGCCTTCCTTATATTGTAAAACAAGAAAATACATCAAATGCGGTCCCAGCTTTCCACAATGATCAAATTCTGAAATGGCCATTTCGAGGAAAAGAGTCACGACCCTTTTTGGGCCATTTGAGGTCTAAAGGGTTAAATTAAGATTTTGAATAAAAATATCATCATAGTTTCTATGTATCCACCTGAAACCACATATGAAATATCTATGAAGTCAAACCTTAATTATCCAGATTACAAAACACATGGCCTAACCTTAAATAGTGAGAAGGGGGTTGGTGTTGGCAATCGGACCGTAGAGATAGTTGGCCCATCGTTCCTGCAGCAGAAGTGGACTATGACTGAGCCGTTAGGTGCCTGGAGGATTGCCTCCAGCAGGGTGTGCCGTACTACTTGAAGGCTGGCTCCATCCACCAGCACTTGGCCTGCAGACATACCTAGGAGGAAGTCACCATTAAGGTTTATACTGGTGTATACAAGACTGAAGTCAGCCAGTCAGAATTCTGATTGTGTCTTTGAAGATTGCAAATATAGTTTTGTAGTGAAATGTTTATTTCAGCACAACATACGAATCACATTCATTGCAAAATGCAACCTTGTATATCATTTAATCCTGAGAACTACGATTCATAGACTGAAGCATTCCCTATCAGGGTACATAGAAACAGGGTCGCACTCTCCATACCCCTATTTACCACGGTGACATCATCTAAATAGCATCAAACCCCTGAGCAAGAAGGTTTTTCACCAAAATAACATGAAATAAATACAGGGATCCATTCAAATTGCTACAAAATGAATAATTTCTTCACACATTGGCCTAGAAGCAGTATTCTACCTGCCTCTGCCTCGTGGAACACTGCTACAAGGCTGGCTCATGAAGAAGCAGTTTGGAACAATTCTTTCGTGGAATTCCTTCTATTCATCAATGAACAGGGACAATGACAACACCTTGCCTGAATTTGTGGAGCATGTTATAAAATTCATATATAGAAATCCTGAGCGAAGTTTATGAAAGATCACAATGTCAAAATGACATGCATGGGAAAATATGGCAACACCTACCTTCAGGACATTCCTCTGACAGTGTCTTATACATACAATACGCCCCCTTTGGCCATCTTGTCTGTCTAAACTGGATACCACGGGATACCATATCACCACTTTGAAGACAGGAGGAGAGGGTTGCAACCTGACCAGCCAGGGGACCAGGAACCCTGGACACCATAGGGAGTGAATTGTTGGCTCCTGAGCTGCTCATAAGAAGCTCAGCTTTAGTGACCACCCAGGGAGTAGCATTGGTGTCAGGGCAACCGTAGACAGACCTAGGTAGGGCATAAGACCCTTCCATCCAGTAGGTCAGATCTGGGTGAGAGAACTGCAGAGTTAGTAAATGTTGACTTACTGGATGCTCTTCAATTTATCTTGTATGATATAATTTCATCAATAATAGTGCAGCATCAGTCCCCCCCCCCAATTCCTAGCCATCTCTAAACCCTCCTTTCCCCAGTTGCAGGGAGGTTTATAAGGTAGTATAACATTCTTACAGACTTCCCAAACTCTTACCTTCCATCGACTCATTCGATACCTAATTCCACTCCCTATAGTCCTCAACCTCACCTTGCCCCTTCCCCACACCCCCACATGCCAACGCCCAGCGATATATGCATGAGGAAAAGGAGGTCACAGGACAACATAAAGAAGGGTGGTCACAGGATAAATGGGGGTGGGTGGTTACAGGACATACACAGAGGGGAACAGGACACACAATGAGGGGTGGTTACAGGACACAAAGGGAGGGATGGTTACAGGACACACAAGGAGGGGTAGTCACAGGACATAGACACACTCAGGTTGTCCTGTGACCACCTTTTCCTCGTGCTGTCCTGTGACCATCCCATAAAGGATGTAGTCCTGTGACCACCTTTTCCTTGTGCTGTCCTGTAACCACCCCATTGCCAAGTTGTCCTGTGACCTCCTTTTCCTCGTGCGTATAGTGCCACTGTACGCACGAGGCCCTCGTTCGTATATCATCGGCCCATGCCAACCTTGTTCTTTCTTCTTCCAGTCACAGTCAGGAGGGTGGAGACAGCACCGTCGTGCTGGGAAGCCGCTGCAAATGTCCTCTGCCTCATACATGTAGGGACAGCATTCAGGTTGGACACACTGGGCGCCCTGTGACGTACACATGGTGTCATTCCCAGGGTATTCTAAAATTCATAGGGTCAGAATGGTTATCAATGGTGCTTAATACGTCTGGGAGGTACCTTGAAGACACTTGGGTACCTCTTGTCTATTTGAAATATTAAATCAATTGGTCTTAATATTGTAGAAAATGTAGACTTCATTATAAAAGTGTCTCCCAGAACAGCTGCTGACTTCTAATATATAGGTACCATCACTGCCACTCCAAGTTACTTGTGCCATGCTATAATGCACATCCTACCATTTGTATAAATAATCTATGATAACTTTTTGGCTTTTGAATAGTGGCCCTGTGGTAAAATATATATTTTGCTTCAATGAACAACAATTAATAATTGATTCGTGAATTGATTCACTGGGAATGTAGGAAAGTGGTTTCTTTTCATGCTCATCACTCTATACCTGTTAGTGAAGAATGGTTAAATGTTTGCAGTGCCGTTATGGCACTTGCCAATACAAAGGACTGACATTGACTTGAGTAGCACTAGGGTAGGTCTCCCCTGACTCGACCGCTTGACTCTTGGGTATTTCAACCTGTCCAGTGACACTTCTCTCAAGTGACACTTCACAAAACATCAGTATGCTTTTGAGGCTTATGTATGTTCTTGCTTGTGAAGTTGATAAGGTACAGTCGATTACTTAGTGCAGGTCATCTAAAGAAATCAGATACCTTAATGGCATGTATAAGCGCCCAGGCACTCATTAATTTCAACCAGGCTATACCCCCAGCGTTCATTCAAGACCAGCACTTATCCAAGACTTAAATTACAGTATATTTCAAAGTTTCAATACCCCTGTAACCCCGGCGCTTATTCGAGATCGGCGCTCATTCAAGACCCGGCGCTTATACAAGCCAAAATGGTAAGCTGTCTCAACCAAGAGTCAGGAGTGACCTACCCTAGTCTATAATTAATGCTCTTTGACTGTGCATACGTTATATTCAAGTATAGGTAAGCCTCTCAGGACCTTTCATTGAACAGTGAGATGTAAACAAACATTTTTTGCAGAAAAATGTCTCAATATCTCCCTATGATTTCGACCTATGGATCACTTCAAACACTTATGGAATGTGCAGGTTGCATTACCCCCTACCACATTTCTCCTTACTTAACTAGAGCGCAGTTTGCCCACACTGACAAATCTAGTACACCGGCTCCAATTCATATACATAATATTCAAATACCTAGCATGGGATTCCTATTGATGTAGGTTAGTAGACCAGGCTTATCTGCTGATATGGCACCATCACATTCCTCATACTTCAGCAGGCAGAGATCACGGCCAGTATGTAACTGCTTATCTATCACATATACAAAACCATAACAACGCCACATGTTGCGGCATTTGTCTGCGCATGCTTCACGAGTTGCATCCTTCAGTGACTGTATGTTGCCCTTATTGCACTCACCAGGATACCCATCAAAGCCTTCCACTTCCGGCACTGTGGGGGATATATCAAAATTGTGTTAACGTTTTGGGTAGTGATGATACTAGGAATAGGGCATTGTGAGAAGAAAATAGACAATGTGTCTTTAGGTTCTACAAGATCTACAGCTGCCTTTTTTTTTTACAAAACTGCAAAAACGATTGAATCAATCAAGTATCTTCAAGGGAAAGATCAAGTGTAAAGTATGAGATGTATAATTTAAAGTATGAGATGTATGGTTTAAAGTATGGCATGTATAGTTTAAAGTATGACATGTATAGTTTCATCAAGGATCAGAATAATCTCGAATCTTAGGTTGGGAGGAGTTAATCTTGATCATCTTCAATCATAGCTTGGTTCAGAGGAAATTATTAGTGATGATGATTTTAGTTATAAAGTGCCATGATAATCTTGTGATTTGTGAGGGTTAGTGGGCAGTTATAACCAAACCACTGGCTATTGCCCTTTGCCAACACAGCTATCATAATAGCTCACCTGTTATCCCCTCCTGTCCTGATGATGACCCGACCATCAGGAGGAACCAGATCACATATACTTTAGTCTCCATCACAGGACCTAAAATAAATGTGGATAATCCCATGGCTGGTTATTCACCCTGCTAATTTTTGTGTGAAGCCGGTTGTGGAAAGCTGACCTGTGCAATTGAATTTGGATTTGGAACAATTGTATTAGAGAACAATTATGGCAAATCATGTTCTAGTGTTAGTCTGAGGCACACAAAGTGGCATAATGTTTTTACATCAGCTTCCAGAAAGGGAGAGTCACAGTGCTAACAATGTTTGCTTTACAATGATTGCATGCATATGTTGCATGCATATGTTGAATTTATTTTGTATTGTCTAGATTACATTTTGTTGATAGTATTCACTCATTGTATGAAATTCACACAGTTGTTAATCTATTTTTGAATCGATATTTTACTGATTTTTCTTTCAATGCACCTGTTATACTTCTTTTCACACTTTGTATGGCGATAGCAATTAGTAGTAAAAAGAAAACCGTATATTATACATATATCATACCCATAAATAAGATAGACCCCACTTTGTGAATCTGCTAGAAATTATACTAAATAACAGAACGTCTGTTCTAATCGATAGATTTAAAAGAATAATCAAAGACCAAAGAATAAATCAAAGTAAACCCGCTGCCTAAACCATTTTAGAATTAGGGAGGAGCCTTGTTTGAGATTTTAGCCAATCTGTCTGGTATTACAGTAATTCCCACTTCTGTTGACATGTCACCATCAGGCTCTAGCCTATGCCGACAATACTGGCTCTGGGTTCTCCCTGATTCCATTGAAAAACCATGCCTACGGGATAAAGCAACTTTATCTATGCTTATCAGTGCAGTTACAGGACGAACGTTGAGCAATAACAGAGGCAAATGAACACACATCAATTGGATCTCTCCTCTTATAGCATTTTCTGCAGTCGCTGAAAGGACGACGTTTAATTTCTAGGTTATTGAAAACTTTTACTCAATTCTTATCCTAATTTTGTTATACTCCCTTTTGTGATACATATTTCAGGAGGACATTTTCTGAATAATAATTATTTAGCATTATTGGGAAATTACCCCCGTGCTGGCATGTGTCCTCTCACACACTGACATACAGTAGGTCTCTTTACTATTAAATGTATACTCACTGCTGGTCCACCTACCAGGGACACTACACTAGAGATGAGTTGAAACAGGGAGGCCCCTTTGGGGCATCTTGGACCAGCTTACTTTCGATTGCACGTGGTCAGTAAATGGCACAGTAGGTGTAAAGTGCCCCAAATTTTAATAGAGTTGCTCACGACAGGGGGGAGGCCGAGCAGCTCTTCCAAGCCTAGATGGGGATGTAGATTTCAATCTAATGAGTCATTGGTATTCATTTAAAAAGGGTCTTTTCTGCCTCATTGGGGAGCTAGGACTAGTGGAGGTATCTGCCAAGTCATACCGAATTATCCTTACAAATAGCTTTGAGATCGTACGATCATAGTGCATTATTAAATGACGTCCAGAGTCCAGGTCAGTAAAGTTTTGGGAAACTGTAAGAGGTTTTAACTCCCCTCTAGTGTTGTCTCCCTGCACCTACGCATCGCTAAGTGCAGAATAGAATTTGCCGAGTTGGTAGAGCAGGAGGGCATTCCAAAACCATAGCTATAGATATCGTTTTGAAATGCCCCGCAGAGCATATAAGACCCAAAGCCTCAAATCTCTGATTGACCAAGTTAATTGGAATCCTTTAAAATGCCACATTTAGAAACTGACGAAAATACAGCAGTAAACCCAATTAAACTGCTGGATCCATTTTTGTTACGAATAGACATACAAATTGCACAGAAACCCAACTCTTAGGTCAGTAGTCAATAAATAAACCTTGATGTCTGTATACACTTTTGTGCGTTTTACTGGGTAAGCAAGTGAAGAAGAACAGGCAAATACACTGATCAATAATATGCATCTTTTTGTTCATCCAGAATTAAGAATATCTAAACGGTTTTGCACATATATAATTATTGTGATGCTAAAGTTAATACCTAAGGCTTTGGTAGATGTTTTTCCATTAGAATTAGATGACCACCCCAGATTCGAAACATCGACAGAATTTACCAAACAAGGCTTTTACAAAGAGAAGCTCTGTATTTGAAGAGTGGTCATTTATGACCTGGAGGTGATAAAGCTGACCACAGTGCCATGATGGGTACTTCCCTCTGCAAATGTTACAGAATGTATACAGACACTAATGACTGGCTGCTGCTCTATCAATTAACTTTCCCTTTGGCGGCAGCGCGAAATCCCTGTATTAACTTTATGTGCAATCTAAAAGAGCCATTAGGCTAGCGACATGAATGAATCGGAGGATACGCTTGTTACACTTACCCTAAATGCTTTAGCGAGTACACACCATCCTTCACTGAAGAGTATATAAACTTTCAACAGTTATTGGAATCGGAAAGACTTGATCTGACTTGATCGACAGATGGCTTATCCCATGTGTCCTATGCGCTGACTCCTTATATATACAAGCCTGTGTAGTGACAATGCCATCCTCCCACCCTATAGGCCAATCAGGCCATGCTCAGCCAACACCCCGCACATGGGGGCTTAGTGTGTAAATTGATATTGTACCCCCACCCTAATATTTATCATATATTCAGTGTCTACAAGACTCTAATGGTTCACAATGCTCATTATTGACCAGCACTGGTCTTGGGCGAGAGATGCTTTGCATAACTGACCAAATGTATGTTGGATGACCAAATGTTTGTTTGCTGTTACATGAATAAATGGACCTGGAGGCCATTTCTTAAGGTACTACGATCACTCACAGCCCTACGACTACCAAATGCCAATGCTGTTCCTATGGGAATTTTGGTGCGACTTGAAGGCTGCTATCGTAGGCTGTTAAGAAATAGCCTCCTGACGCATCTGCAGAGTTCTGCTTATTGCTTCAATTAAATGGCATATCACACCTTTGCCATGCATATGATGCAAACAGAATATTGATACCCTACTAATGGACTTAATGGCCGTTTTCATAACAACTTCGCCGGGATGGGTGAAAGCTTATACTTTTGAACTGGCCAATCAACTACCATCCATTATTCTCAGTTTCTCTGTACACATTGATTGACCACTGGAAATGTCATGAAAATAGCGTTCCCTCAATTTACCATGAACTCAGAGGAAAATCATAAAAAATTGGTCAATTCTCCAAGTTACTCAATGACATATCTAAAACAGCTGGGTTAGTAAAATTATAAGAAACTAACCTTATGCTATAATTTGAATCCTTACTGACTCAATCGTAAAGGCTGGTTTATGAACCATGACTGAATATTTCATAGCTTGAGCCAAGTAGAAAATCCTTCCTACAAAATGGATGATAAAATTTTCTAATTGATTACTTTACCCCCTCCCATTACAAGATAATTAACTAAGTGCTAAATATTTTCAAACATCATTTAGGGAGTGATCATTTTTTAACAACAGGGGGGCTGGAGGGCTTTTTTCAACACCTCTCATGGGGGGTCAAAATAATTTCACCTGTTTTCAGTGGAAAACCCCGTGGTTAGTATAGGCTAAAAGGGGACGTTCGTGTGTGATTTTTGTCCCTTATGGGGGGTTCGAAAAGATTTTACCCCCTTGAGAGGGGGTGGTCAAAATCTTTTTCGTGCATCTGCATGCAAACCCACCAGCCCCCCTGTTGTTAAAAAATGATCACTCCCTTACTGCCACTGTGGTAGACAACAATAAAAATATATATGACCGTTTTCAGGAAATACTGAAGTGCTGACCATGGAATATGTGCTTCATTAGGTGAAAATCTTTACTGTTCACGATGTTGTCAATTATGATAGTTATTGTTATTAGAATCTGTATCTCTAAGTTTATCCCAAAACATTTATGGATTTCCTGTATGCACTAAAAAGGGAGTGCAAGCAACACATTTTTTAACTTCATTTGTTCCTCATGTTCTTGAAACAACAAATGAAGAGATTCTTCAGGTTTTGTGAATGGCAATCATTGTAACAGCAGGTTCCTTTTGAAATAGTATGCCTAGGAGTGGCATACCTTTAATAAGCTTAATTGTAATAAGAATACTGATGATTAGTACCTGCCACTTTGGCAGGCTTTGCTTTTCCATCAATACTACACCAACGTAAAACAACTGTCAAAGGAAACTCTTGATGGCTAGGTGAAGTGGTAAAGGGAGAGATAAGGGTTTCAAGTCAGTACTCTGGAGATTAGCAAGACAGGTATCTCCAGTAAAAATAGGATCTTGGGTGGAGCAGATTGGCTTATACTACTATTCATATAATGTGTTTTCGGATATAAAATATGAAGAAAAGGTGTAACATTAGCTCCCCAAGCACACACCCATGTATAACCTGAAACCCCCAGAGTGCTTTGATGGAAGCACTTGGCACCGGGGCAATTAATGGAAATTGAGCCCCGTTTCCGTCTGGCTATCAAAACATCCACAAGTCCATAAGTTCAATTGGGCAACAGGATAAGGGCATTTGGGTGCAAAGTGCGACCAACAGGGGCTTGAGAGGGAAATCCGAAATTCTAGCACTGCTCTTACCACTAACAGTCCTTGCATCCCTTTTGTATCAACACTTAAGGTTTACATTCCCCTGTTTCTTTTCTTTTAAAGAGAAGTATTCTGGAATGTCTTAATATCATACAGTAAATCTCCTGTTAGTTATTTACATCCCCTAACTGGTGCCCAGAAAAGCCAGAAATGCACAACTTGCGATTCTCATACTCCAGTATACTTACACACATTAACTGACATAATGCCAACATCCAATAGGTATATTCCACTTAGATAGCCCATTTAATACAAAACCAGTATCCAATATGCCAGCTTACAAAATGCAAGTGTCCAATACATTACTTACATACCCTACCTAACACACGACCAACATATACTACATGTACACAACCTACCCGACGCGCCGTCCACCTCCTATTTACAACATACAACAATTGTACTTCATATCGCACATGGTCAACATCCTATATATATATATATATATATATATATATATATATATATATATATATATATATATATATATACATATATATATATATACACTACTTCCATACCCTACTTGATACACAGCTAATCTTATCTGTACATAGCCCTATATATCACATATTTTTATGTGAACCTCATGATGTACTACAATACCTGACCTGCACGGTTAAGTACTAACATCTCATATAATACTTACATACACAGTCACCATCTACTAAGTGTACTATACTACTTACATACCTTAACTGAGACAGTCAAAATCTTAATAACCACTTACCGTAAACCCCTGCGAATAAGGTGTACTATGCTCTAAGACGCATCCAGACTTCAAGGATCTGCTACATGTCCTACATGAAACACATCTCCCATCTACTATACTATGCGGTACTTACAAACCCTACTTGAAACATTGATCACATTGATCCATTATCTACTAAACTACTAACAGACCCTACCTGAAACATAGCCAACATCTAATGTACTACTTACATGCCTTACCTGAAACATAGTCAACATCTAATGTACTACTTACATGCCCTACCTGAAGCATCGTAGTAGTATATACATGCAAACTGAGCGCAATGGATTAGCTACTAACTAGGTCATGACCTACTGGTAGACCGGAAGTGACCTAGTTTCAACCAATCAGAGGGCTGGATTTGACAGGAAGTGACGTCATAAGGTCATGACCTAGTTTTTTCGACCAATCAGAGAGCTGGATTCCATTTGACCTAGTGACCTGACCTAGTTGCATAAATTAAAAGAATTGTGCAATACCTAGAGCTGACCTACTTACAAACCGGAAGTGACCTACTAACCTACTTGCAAAAACGTATGACCTACGTATGAGGGTGTATTGTGCAATCCTTGAAACAAATTACACAATAACCATGACTCATTTTCTGATGCAATGTTCCTATGAATTTACGCAATACTTATGACTCACTATTTTGATATGAGATTAAATGCAACAAAGACACAACTCGGTTTTTTTAATTCAATCTTTTTATTTTTTTCTTCCTATCAGAGTACATGCTAGGTATGAATCATTATAATCAGATATGCTTTGCAAGCAGAGTACATGGATATTATATGGAAAATGAATTCTTGTTGCAGTACCAACTGCACCCGGTCTTGGCTGGAGTAGGACTTTGACTACGGTCCTCTAAGGCCCGCATTCTCTCCATTAAATCCTTCAAGGCCTTTCTTCCTATGTCGTTCTCCTCCAGGGCTACCACTTTGTCCATTAACTCGGCCATGATGATGAGAATCTTGTCTATTACTTCCGCCGTGCTCTGAAGTCCGTCTATCACGTCCAGTTCACGTTTAACTTTTCCTTTCACCAAAAGATTGCTCACGTCTGCTTTGACTGCTACTTCTTCTGGACTCATCTCGAAATTCATTGCCTCTTCTTCTCTCTTTTTCTCAGGAAGGGCCTGACTATTTTGTCCATTAAGTTGAAGGGGACCTGAGAAAACCTTTTCACAGTGTGGTGTGGATCCTTGGTCCGACATGTTTCTATGAGGAAGTTAATGCAGTGGGCTCCACACGTTTTAGCGTAAAAGTTTTGCACTTGTTTTCTGCTGAACGACCCGTGACCATCTGACGACTTTTGCATGAACCTCTGGTGATATATAGTAAACGGAGGTAAGCCATAGGGATCAAAGTAGAATACATTCCCGTTATGAGAAACGTAAAATGCCACCCAGTGCTGACCAGGTTTAGAGCTTGGATCTGTGTTACTGACGAAACATGTAGAGGGAATTGGTTTTTTAGGACATTGATTACTGGCAAAAGTTCCCAGGTAGAACCGCCTTGTGTGTGGATGGTTTCCCAGTGCACCTGTTATGTCTGAAGTTCTCATTTTTTTCTCAGTTCATGTGGTAGTCTGTGACAGGAAGACAGTCAGCCGTTAGTTGGATGTTGTTGTCGTAGAAGGAACACAAGACGGCAGATATGGCGTGAGTAGTCGGGGCGGCAAACCTAAGGGAAATGCCCAGCTTTCCTTGCTTGATGAGATTTATACGACTGTCTTCAGGTGCTCTGTCTGGGGTGAGGTCGAAAACAAAGAAGGAATATCCATCTTTGAAATCTTCCAAAGTTATGCCACAGTCTTGCCCCAAAGCCGACAGCCCACTGTCTATGAACATTTGACTGTAGGCTCTGATGCAGTTGCCTGTTTCGAAGTCGGTCTTCAACTCAAACTTTTGATCGTCATATCTCACACATATTTCCTTCACGTTGAAATGCCTGCAGTTGAAAGGATTTTCTGTCTTAGTCCCAGCAGCTGCTGTTTCCTTTATCATACACAAGACTATCCTGGTGGGGATCTGAGTAGTGTCAGGTTGAGTCCAACTGTAGTCTTGTGAGCCGCCGTCCAAAGTGTGTTTAGTTACTTTACACCTGGCTATGTGATAGTTGAAAGGGCCCCAATGTGGATTCCTGACACTGCTGACGTGAGTTTTCACCACCTCGTCGTCGACACATTTTTGGAGAAGTGTCATTTCAGCTTTGGTGATTTTGACCCAGTAGTTTTGATCGGCTGCTTGCATCATGTAGTAATTGGGCTGATTTTTTTCAAATATGAACTTGATTTCACAGTTCGGAGGCAGCACCTTGCACTGTTTAATTAAATCCAGGTGCGGCTTCATTACTAAGGCATGCTTGTTGCGGGCACTGAACTCTGCTCTCCGTGCCGTCCATCCAGCATTTTCGCCCGCTCTGGCTTCCATGTGACCACAGGTGTCTTTCATGTACTTTTGACACCCTTTCAACCGAGTCTCTTTGTCTTCTTTGTTGCAACAAATTGTGTCCAAAATGTAGGCCTTGAGACCATAGTCTTCATTGTTGCCGGTGACTTTCTCCCCATTTATCAGCAACTGGCAGGAAGCAAAGAGAGCGTGTGCCAAGTTGTTGACTGGAGCAGCTTCTATGCCTACGGCAAGGTGAGTTGTTCCGTCTGCCGCCACGGCTTCCAGTTCCATGTACAGCTCAGTTTCTGAGAGGTCTGTGTACAGGTTGCTTGGTTCGAAGGTGAAGTCAAATGATTCAGTGTGTGGAGTCAGGGCATTGTTGGTAGTTTTGGTTATTTTTTGACATTTTAATATGTCCTTTTGAGTGACAGGCAAGGCGTGTAGGTCTAGTTCACCTACTGCACATACCTGACCCTTGGGATGAAGGAGACTCATGACTAGAACAAGGTCCTTCCTCTAGCTTGTCCTCTGCCTCTGCCGCGTTGCCCCTTACGTCCTCCGCGCTTGCCGGTTGCTCGTCGTTTGACTGGAGGAGGTTCAGATGTACCTTTTATGTATCCTTGAGCAGAAGAAGCAGCCCTTTTGAGTAAGTTCTTCCCTGTAGCTTTACTTCTCCTAACTACACTTTTCTTGAAGTTTTTTCCTGTTACCACGTCGGACAAGACTCCAGCTCCTGTAGTAAGCAAGGCTTTGCCTGCAGATTTGGCAGCCGAGCGTCCTATTTTACTTAAGAGGGGAACAGCTCCTCTCAGTAAACCACCTATTAACGAACCAAGTCCGTGCCCTCTTTGTCTGCCCCTGCCACCGTACGCTGGTAAAGCACCGTTCCCAAACTGTGATTTTCTGTAGTATTCAGCGTACTGACCCCTAGGGGCCAGGTATGGAGGTGTTCCATAGTAGTGAAGCATGGTAATATACTCCTATCCTTGAAGAGGTCTGAAGGCAAGTACCACCGACACTGATCCGCTTTCAAATGGTATAGGTTCCCCAGTCTTGTCTCTTAAGTATATCCCTATCTGTCTGAAGGTGGTTTTAGTGACTGGCAGATATATCAAGTTCTGGAAACTTATGGTCTGCATGTCACCGTTGTAGCGATTTATGTTGATTTGCCTCAGAAGGGGTGCTTTAGAATCACCCACAAGACTGTGCTTGACTATGTCAGAGTACACGAAAGCACATCGACTTTTGAACTGAAGGTCTACCACGTAGGGGCTTTGTGTCTTTCCACTTAGGAAAACACTTCCGTCAAAACCTAATTGTTTCCCTAAGTTTTCTGGGAGTTGCATGACCACACCAGGAGGCAAGGAAACTACACTTTTCATTGTGTATTTGTTGTAGTGAAACACGGTGGCTTTGTTGTTTTTCCTGTAGTTTCTTAGTTTTCTCACCAACATGCTCTGTAGTTTATTTATGGTCCTGTTCAAGTATCCTATCAACTCTGAGTTGCTTTCCAGGTTCACACCTTCTAAGGCAAACATATTGTAGATACTACCTTCCTTGAAGTAATACTTAGACAGGTATCTGCTAATTTCCTTGAAGCGTGTACATATTTTCACAGCCTGTAACTGACTGGGAGAGAGCGGAGAAACATTAGCAGAGTCTGTGAAGACGGCCTTTTCTTCAAAAAAAGAAAGAGACCTTTTTTCCCTGTCATCCATAGACATCACTTCAGCCACAGCCGACGATATTTCCCTTTTCTCTCTGCCTGCCGTGTCACGCTCCCCCTCAGCCTCCTCCTCTTCCTTTTCCTCCTTCTCTGGCGTGGGTTGGTTAGAAGTGAATCCTCCAGATGGCGTCTCAGTCGCAGCAGCAGGAGTTGGTGGACTTTCACTTGCAGGACCAGCAGGAGGAATGGTTTCAGTCGATCCCACAGGGTTGACATGACGTAGGTTTTTTGTTATTTTTACTCCTCTCTTCAAAGCAGATTGGGCTGATAAATTTGATGTAGAGCTTGAAGCTCTACTGAAGACACTATGGGCTCCTGGTTTTTCCAGAGGAAAAAATTCTCTTCTGCGTTTGTTCAATAAAGCTACTACAGAGCGGAGGTTGTTTGTCAGGTCGTTTTCTCCCTGTACCAAGAGAATGGGTTCTTCTTTGACGTTGTACCACGTGGTAGGACAGGTTATTTCTTGAAGAGCACACTCTAACTGAGTAGGAGAGTTAATATATTCTGCCAAAATTGTATTGTAACTAGTTAAAGTGTTGTCAGGAAAAACGTTCATAGATGAGTTACTAGGTAAAGTTAAGGTAAACGCCATTTGTTTATGTTTTTGACAGGTTCCCAAGAGTTAAACTTGTCTCCATAACCCTTCCACTTGATCAAGGCTTCTCTTTTCTTGCCTTTTCCTCTGTATTTTACTATTTTTTCTATGTTGTAGCGTCTTCCGTGACGGACTTGCACCTTCTGGACCTCAGGTTCGTAGAAGCTTCCTTTTATCTCTTCTCCAAGGAGATCTTTCAGGTGGTACCCTTTGGGCGAAATGTTGTCGACTGTGTATATTTCCTCAGTCCAGTTAGGTTCGTACCCTCTGTTAAATGTTTTCTTTGTTTTCAACATTCGCACTTGATTTTTTTTCTTCAACTGAAGGACAGGAACTTTTTTCTTTTGAGGTTGATCGTACAACCTGTAGAACAAGACTTCAGAGTTGTCTTTATTTATGTCTGAAGGGGCAGCTCCTAAGGCTTTGTGGTAAGTCAAATTGTAGGACTTAACCAAGTCGGACAGCAAGTCAACCCATTTGTAGTTATTGAAATGAGAAAAACATCTCCACATTTTTCCTTGTAAGGTAGAGTTGAACCTTTCGGCTAAGGCACACTTCACGTCGTCGTTCTCTCCTGTGAAAAAATTGATTTTTTGATCTTCACAGTGTTTTTTGAAAATTTTGTTGACAAACTCTTTGCCCTTGTCAGTTTGAATTTGTTGAGGTTTTCTTTCTTTGCTCATTTTTTTGAAAGCCTCTGTCACGTCATCAGCTCTCTTACTTTTCACAGGTTGTCCAAAACCATACCTTGAAAAAACATCTATTCCCGCTAGAATGTACTGGTATCCTTTGTTTTCCTTTGAAAATTCTCGCATGTCTATGAGGTCAAGTTGCCACTGTTTGTCTATGCCCCATGTTTGTGTTTTTCTTCTTGGAAATCTTCTCTTGTAAGGTTTGTGTCTGGTGTAAGCGTCTACATCTTCCAAAGCTTGTTCTATGTTTTTTTTCTTTGTTTTCTTGAAGTGATGACGTTGAAGTTTAGAAACGCTGGTGAAACTTCCAGGTTGTTTAGGATCTGTGTAAAACCTGAGCACATCTTTTTTCAAAGCCTTGTGCGCCATATAAACTTACGTCCAGTTCCTTTTTGACTTACTTTCCTCTTCTTTATAGGGGAAGCTCTTTTCAAGGGACTGGCAGCAAAGGAAGGACTGTGCCCTGCAAAAGCCGACTTGTTTTTGACAAATTTTAAGGTGGGGTTCAGCCTTTTAACTGCTCTCATGAAAACCTGGCTTCCTTTAGGTTGGTCCTTTTTCAAAGACTTTGGTCGGGCAGCAAAAGCTAACAAATCTGTTATGTCAGTTCCAGGCACACGTTCCCCGTTGACATATATTTCTCCGTCTCTGTTCCAATTCAAAATTTGACTTCCGTGACGAGATAATTCTCTGTATAGATTTTTAGCAGTCGTTCTGTAACTTGCAGGTATTCTTTCTTTTATGTCGGCGTCCATACCCTCTGTGTTGTCTCTTGCACGAGGTTTAAAGCCTTCCTCCCCTTTGAACTCGTCTACACTGTCTCCGTCTGAATCGTCAGGAAGTGGTGGATCGTCTCTAGTCTCTGTGAAAGTGTGGTCAGCATCATCGTCGCCGTCGTCGGTGTCTTCTAAAGAATTGTTTACACCCCCAGCTGCTGCTGCTGCTGCTCCTGCAGGACCTTGTCCTACTGCTCGACCAAAATAGGGACCTTCCCTACGTTGTCCTAAGGCCTTGGCTTTTTTAGTTAAAATTCCCGACTTTATCATAAGTTGATTGTACTGCCTTAACTTTTCCTTCAGTTTGAGGTTAGGAGAGTTAAGCACCTCATGTGCTTTACTCTGAAGGTGGTTCAGGACTTGAACCAGGCTGGAATCAGGAGTTAAACCTTCTCTTAAAAGTTGAGTGCTGTAGTACTGGTCTTGAACACTAGGTCCAGGCTGGGGAGGAGAGGAAGGACTAACAAAAGAAGATTTTTTTTCTCGGGGAACAAGATCCGACCTTACGAGGGCCATCCTTGAATAAGACATGATTTTTTTATCGACGTGCTCCTATGAGACCTGTTATCAGGGGTAAGGCGAGGCCCAAAATGGTTCCCAAAAATCCTCCCTTTTGCTCAAAGGTTTTCCTCTTCTGCTTAACGGTAGCCTTGTGCCTTGTGACTGACTTGAGTTCTTTCTTGTAGGGTGATAAACGTTTGACTGCGTCGGACTCGTTACGCAACAGGTTTTTGTTCATTACGTTGACGCAAATTTGACTCATCAACCTAATGACCTCATCGCTGAGACCTTTGATAATGTGGGAACACTCTGCCGAGGAACACTTGGATATGTGTTTCAACAAGTGGTAATGTTTCCTAATTGTTTTAAATTTTCCTCCAGAAGGAGATCTTTTGGTCACCATTCTATCTTTTTCTTTTCGAAGCTGAATCTTGAGGAATGAAAACCAAGGTGTTCCAAGGAGTTGTTATGCTGTTTCTTACCCTAAGCTCGTTAGGTGTGCTCTGCTTAAAGTCCAATAGGATGTATGAATGCTTCTCTTTGGTTTCTGAGTTATATACCTCCGTCAAAAAGGATTTCTGTCCTGGAAAGGCCTGTTTGCTGATGTGCCCTATCTGACTCATGTCTCTAGGGTTTTTAAAAACAACTAGGTAGTGTGCATTTAAGCTCAAGGTTCTGAAGGCAGGATTGTTGAAAAACAAGTTTTGAGTAAGAAAAATTACACTTAAACTGCGATGGTGAGAGCCCACAGTGAAAAGTTTCATTATGGTGGGAACGTACTCGGGATCCATGAGATCGTCTATTACGACCAGTCCATGTTTAGTCACGTCTCTTTCATCCTCGAACAAAAAGGCTTCTGAAAGAAGACCTTTGTTAAACTTAACCCCCAACTTCACCATTTCGTCGAATCCATCTTGCCATTGACTGTAGCAGTAGTATATGTCGTGTATTTTTGGAGTAACAAGCTCGTCTACACCTTTAATCAACTTGAAAACAAGTTGACTTTTCCCACAAGAAGTAGGTCCAGCTATGATCATTGTGAAGGGGCTTTGTAGACGTGGGTCAAAAATTATCTCCTTTTCCTTGTGATCCATGTTGGACGATATCTTAAACCAAAGTGACCAAAGGAGCAACCTCGTCCTCTTTTAAACCAGTAGAACCCTTGTTCAAACCTTCCACGTAAAGAGCTACATCAGAAAGTCCCATGTTGTATAGACTGGCTATTAGGCAGCTTGGATGAGATATTTCTCTATATTTCCAAACCATCAGAACTTCGAACACAGGATTTGTGACACCTTTTTTCCCTGGAACAGGGGTGGATATCAGGTTAAGCTCGTGGTCGCTCATTCCAAGTTGAGTTCCCAGTTTCCTCCAGTCAAGCTTTTCGAACTTGTCTGCCAGGTTGACGAACAAAGTATCAACTTTCCACTGTTCTGGAGGAATTTCACAATGGTCCACTACGTTGTAATATCCCATGTACCATCTACAATAATCAGTTAGATCGTAACGACCTATGTCACTTAATGCATGTCTCAATACCATCCACTTGCAACGCACGTTCTTTCTACTCCATGAAATAAGCATTTCTCTCCCCATAGAACGAAGAGACGGTATTTTTTCCATGTAATCCATTAAACTTAGTCTAAGTCCTAAGTAAACTCCTAATCGAGGGTAGTCTTTTTCAGATATTTTTTCACTGACCTTGAATAACAACTCGTCCGAAAGGTGAAACTCCATAGCGTCCAAATAAAAAGTGTTGAGCAAGTAAGGCAGGCAGGTAGGAAGGCAGGCAGGTTATGACAGGCTAGAAAGCATACAGTTGACTTATATAGGGTAGGGTAGGGTAGGGTAGGGTAGGGTAGGGTAGGGTAGGGTAGGGTAGGTGGGTAGGTGGTTTAGGTGGGTGGGTAGGTGGGTGGGTGGGTTAGGTGGGTTATTTTGGGCGGCCAGCCCGGGCCAACAAGCCCCAAACCCCCCATACTTGAGGGGTGCCCCCACCCCCCCCCACCCCATAGTTTTTTAAACCCAACCCCACCCTTTCCTACCCTACCCTACCCTACCCTACCCTACCCTACCCTATTTTATTCTACCCTATTCTATCCTATTCTATATATCTCTCCCGTTCCCTTCCCCCTGTTTAGGTAAGCATGTTACATCGTTCTTCGTTCGTTTAAATTTGTTATGACGTTGAGTGTAAAGCGAGCTGATTGTGGTGAAAACAGTGAGTAAGGGAGATAAGCTGGGTGCACCACATAGCCAGATAAAACCAAACTTTTTCTTTCTCCTCTACACTGAAACGATCCAGGGACGATGATGGGATGTGAAATATGGGGCAGGAGGAAAACAAAGTTTTGGTTTCTAAGCACTCAGCTAGAAGTTCCAAAATAGACATGAAGAAATGAAGACGCTGGTTAAGTAGGCGGGGATTTTCTTTGGCGTGATGCTCTTCTGCCGCTTTCAATGCTTCCACATGGAAGGGGTTTTTCAGTGGGCCTTTTCCCTTTCTTCCATGCTTCAGGGCATAACCCAAGGTTTCCACCGCTGAAAATTTCGACAAGTTATGACTCAAAACCATTTTCCTCAAGGTTTTTCTGTCTTTGGATGTAAAACTTGATTGCACTGAAGAAAAAACTAAGTATAATTTTTTCCGGTGAAGAACACATTCTTTCAAGTATTTGCACACGTACCTGAAACAAATAGAAGAGCAACATATAATTTCATTTCTTTCCCTCACATATGTCAGAACTTGAGTGTCGTCGGGGTGACGTTGTTCTAATACACGCTGCAGGGAGTAACGCGACATAGTAGGTCGAAGGTTGTTGTGTCAAATAACGATGGTTTAGTCCCCGTTTAACCTTTATAGGAAACCTGTCAGTCTTTCCTTATCGCAATTTCCTGAAATGATTTATTGCTCAAGGACGAAACAAACGTTAGGGTCAGTCCCTGAGCGTTCTGAAAAGAGGGGAAAACATGTGGAAGGGTGGGTTTGGCCCAGGGGCCTTACCCGGAGGATCATCGTTTATTTTTGTTCAGTTTTATTAGGAGGACCAAAAATTAGATACGGGGTAGGCTGTTACCACCTTCAGCTGACCTTTTTCATGGGAGGTAGTTATTTCAGTAATAACTCTCACAACATGACAGCATCCATGGTAATTGTGGCCAATCTCTGTCCTGAATCCTCTTTCATAGAAAATTTTTGAACCTAAAGAGTGTGTAATTTTGTCTGGGTGAAGTAAAGTGGCTTTAATTAAAGCCTTCACCATAGTAGAATCGATGAAAACTGAATTACCAGGCCCTCCCCCCAAAGGTTGATCCCTTAGAAAAAAGGGTTTTTGTCTGTCTGAAATGAATTTCTTTGAACTTCCAGAGGAAATGGAATGTCTAGACATTAAGTGTACCATGGCACCATGTCCCAAAAGAACACCTGAAAAAAAACTTTCCCCATTTTCTGAGATAAGTTTTTTCACAGAGGGTCCACCAGGAACCAATGCAGTGGTTTGGTTGTGCAAAAAGCATTGTTTGAAGTTACAGTTAGGAGGGATGTAAAGATCCCTGTTCAAATTTTCAGGACAGAATTTCCACACAGCCCACACCTTACCTTCTTCTACGCCCCTCCTGATGTCTGAAATAAACACCTCCTGACGCCTTTTGTGACCTACGGTCAAAGACAAAGGCAAAGGACAAAAGTTAGCCATGTCTGCTTGAGAGAAGCTAGTTCTGATAAATGACGAATGGTCTGCGTTAATTACAGAATGGTAACAACAAGACTCATTTTACAAGCCTCACCCTGAACGTTGACTGAACGTTATCACGTTTTTTATTTGAGTTAAGCTTTTTTACTTTTTTCCAAAACAACACTGACTAAGTGTAAAACATACTATGAATGGAAAAGCACGGTTATCTACGACTCATGGACGTGGTTGTACGTTATCTGAACGACAAGGGAACGTCCCAGCATCGTATCAGGATAGTTACTATAAAGTAGACTTGAGCTGCTCGATCTTCATCAAACCTTTTCTGACGTTTGTCTGCTGTTTGCCGTCCTGCTCCTGCACCTTCCAGCCCTGCCACCCTTTCATCTTCAAGGAGAACAATGCCTGGTCGCATGAAGACGGGACTTAGTGTCAGGAGAGGAGGAGCTAAAAAACTGGCTCCACTAACTTTTACTACTTCTAAACAGACAGTGGAAAAGGCGTCGGGCATCGCCCCTCCTCCTACCTCTCCAGCCTCACCTGATAAACCACCTGCAACTCCTGCTCGGCTTCCAACTGAAGTGCCTGATGCAGGAGAACAGGAAGCCGCTCTTGCAGCTCTTCATGGCGAAATCACTGATTTCCTGGATCGCGTCCGGGATCGCTCTCCTCAGGAAGCTGGCGACGGCGATTTTGACATCAGGGAATACATCAATCCCCCGGCACCTTTGAACTACCAACCCCCCACTGAAACACCTACGTCCGCCTCTTACTCACCCGTGACTCCGGAGGAACCTTCTCCCCAGGTCAGTCCAATTAAGGTTATAGACCTTACAACCTCATCACCGGCAGTTAAACCCATAGAAGTGGTGGACTTAACACAAGGGACACCTTCACCTGCTCACCGCGGGGGGTATTCGCAGGTAGAGGTTATAGATTTAACCGGCCCTTCTCCTCTGTACTCTCTCCCGGTTCCAGTAGAGGAGCTGCTTCTTAAAAGCCCGCCGGAAAAAAGAAACTGTTCCAGTGAGAAAGAAGGGGAGCCTAAGAAAAAAAGACAGAAGCGCGCCTACCACAAGAAAACCCCTGTCTCTACCCCTGCTTCAGATTCCTCAGCGACTTCATCCTATGGTGCCGAGCCAATTGGTTCTGTCCCAGGTGTTCCTTCTCCTAAAGACAAGTCACACAGGCAAAAGTTTGGGGAGGGAACTGCCCCCAGTTCTTCCAGCAAGCTTGTGGGCTTTAGGTCAGTGCCTTTGGTGGTAAAAAAGTGGCCTGCTCGATTTGGTTTCCAAGAAAAGTCACCTGCCCCCAACCAAGTTTTTTATCCGGAAGGGGATAACAACGCCTGCATAGAAATATACAGGGAACCTAGCATCAGGGGAGTATGCTTGAGAACCTACCTGGACAAACCTTACGAGCGGTGCTTGAACCTAGAGGCGCGTGAATTCAGGAACTTAGTGGACCAGATAGAGTGCATCCTAGGAAAGTACAAGGAGTTACACCGCCTAGCTGCCCTTGGAGAGAGGAAGGTGGATAATCTTTTGTTGTCCTTGAACCAAGACTGCACCGACCCCAGTGGAGGCCGGGCTATGGTCCTGGTAAACTTGTACAAGGGAACTCCTAAAGTTCACATAGGAACAACCAGCTACGTGGAGGAAATGAATGCCTCGGTGTCTTCCAGCTTCAGAATGCCCCCCTCAGCCACACACTGCGGACACACTGTGTCCCCCTTCATTCTGGAGGACATAAAATCACGAGTTGGTCCCTTCCTAGACGAAACGACCGATTTCTACTCTGGGTAAGTGGTCAACTTTGTATAGTGTCTGGTCAACAGCTCCTTGTTAAGTGCTTTTACATTATGATGTATATCAGCTAATTTGTAGTTAGATTTAGATGTACTCCGTTATTAGTCAACATAGCCCAGCGTAGGTTTAAGTTCCATATGTACTCCATGTATACTTAGGTTAGGTTTTTAGTTATAAGTTTGTATATAGAACATAAAGTGAAACAAGAAAAAGAAACCTTAAAAAAAAAAATGCCGCCCAAAAAGGTAAAACAACTTTACACCGTCAACTGTCCAATGTGTAACACCCCTAGACCTCCACGTTTGGTAACTGTAGAAAACAGTGGAAAAACTTTATGTAACTCAGATTCTTGTAGAAGAGAAACTTTTTCCGACAGCTTAGAACTTCCAAAAGAAATAGAAAAAAATTCTTTGCATAAAAGCAGTTACCGTGACAACTTCAAGTCCATAGCTTCAGGTTTGGCTGTGCTTGGTAAGCTTCAGTCCATTTTCAACGTCAGAATGACAAGTTTCAACAAAGACTTGGGAGCCAAACAGGTAATAGAGGCGTTTACCTCTATTCATAGAAATCAAGTTATGGCTTACAAAGTGGCTGTCTCTTTTGGAAGGTTGTTGTCTTCCTCTAAGGAGGAAGAAGAAGAAGAGAAAGTCATGTACTTTCATGCTTCTGCCAACAACTCGTCTTTGTTCTATGACAGTGAAAGTCATAGAGACCCTTACATTTTTATAAGGGACGACAAAGACTTTGCAGAGTGTTTAGATTTAATAGAAAACAACATTAAAGAAGACACTCAAAGACCCTCTACTAAATGGAGTGTAATAGGCAACGTGAATGCCAACATCACACTGATAAGGGCTACGGGAGGAGAATATCTTTTAGGTAAAATGAAAACTGTTCCACCAGGTTTAAGACAAAGAGGAATGCAACACTTTCACAGAGACCCTAAAACCAAAAGGGCTTACAAGGACAACTTGTGTTTCTTTAGATGTCTGTCTTTCTTCCTGTATGAATCTTTAGAAAAAACTCAAGAGCTTTTCCTTGAAGCCTATCCAGGGGTGAACAAGGAGACTTTTGAGGGCGTTAACATAAGAGATTTAGACAGGTTAGAAAAAATGTTTGAAGTTAACATAAGAATCTTTTACCTTCCCTCTTTTGGTAAAAGAAAGGGTCGACCTAAAATTATAAGGTCAAACATGTGTTCATCCAAGAAAATCATGAACTTGAACTTACACAGAAACCATGTAAGTTTAATAACTAACATGGGACTGTATGGTAAAATGTACCCCTGTGAAAAGTGTCATAAAGTTTTCACTCGTAGCTTCCTTTTGAAACAACACAATGGGGTGAAAAAAGATTGCACCAAAGTCAGCTTCAGGTACAAAGGTGGAGCATACAATCCATCCAAAACAGTTTTTCAAGTTTTAGAGGAACTGGGAATAGTTTGTTCACCTGAGAAAAAAATATACCCCTATAAAATTGTTTTTGACTTTGAAAGCTATTTCGTCCAACCTGAAAATTCGTCCCCAGAAAATGCTAACACTGTGATAGAAAAAACTCACATACCCCTTTCTGCCAGTGTAGCTTCTGATTTTCCTGGGCATACAGAACCAGTGTGTTTTGTCAGAAATTCCAACAGGGACGACGATCCTTTGGTTAAAAATGTGTTGGAACACATAAACAACTTGGGGCAGTTGATAGGAGAACAGGTGAAAGAGAATTTTAGAGATGTTTTAGACGAACTAGACTCTCTAGAAGAAAAACAAAAGGAACTAGAACATAAAGCTAGCAAAGTTTTTCCAGCAAAGAACAAAAAAAATCCCCAAAAAAAAATCTCCCATGTTCTTGAAGTGAAGGAAAAACTTCTTACCTACATAGAAAGAGTCCCTGTTCTAGGTTTCAACTCTGGAAAGTATGACATTAATTTGATAAAAAAGGAATTTCATTCTTTTTTTATAGACACAGACAAAACAGAAATGAAAACCATAAAAAAATGCAACAAGTACATAGCAGTGTACACAGACCATCTTCTTTTCCTTGACATGTTTAACTATTTGGCACCAGGTTATTCCTACGCAAACTACCTGAAAGCCTTTCTAAAAGGGAAAGCTGAAAAAGGTTTTTTTCCCTACGAGTGGATGGACAACATAAGAAAACTGAACAACAAAGCTCTTCCTCCACGCCACTGCTTCTACAGTTCTTTGTCGGGTGGTGGAATAAGCAAAGAAGATTATCTTGAATGTAAGAAGGTCTGGAAAGAAAACAAAATGAAAACTATGAAGGACTACTTGATATATTACAACAACCTGGATGTTAAACCCTTTGTTTTGGCCATAAACGAGCACACAAAATTTTTTATAGATCGTGGGGTAGACATGTTCAAAGACGGTTTAACTTTGCCAGGTTTAACCTTGAAGTTTCTTTTCAACAACACTGCACCTAATGCCACTCCTTACATTCTTTTTGGTGAGAAAGAAAAGGATGTTCACTCCTTGCTCAGACGCAACTTAGTAGGGGGTCCCTCTATTATTTTTCACAGACATCACAAAAGTGGAGAAACAAGAATAAGACAAAAAAAATACGGGTCACAAAGCAAAGTATGCAGACACATAGTAGGGGTAGATGCTAACAGCTTGTACCTCAAGTGCATGGGTGAAGAGCACTGCACAGGTTATTATGTGGTGCGCAGGAAAGAAAACGATTTTCAAGCTGTTTGCAGTCAACAAATTAGCTACTCAGCCACAGAATGGTTGCGATACAAAACTGTGACAGACAAAGTCAAGATATTACACCAATACAACTACGGGGAAGTAGTATTGGGTTCAAGGAAAATAAAAGTGGACGGATATGATCCAGCTTCAAAAAAAGTATACCAGTTTCACGGGTGCTACTGGCATGGTCACATATGTCACCTTACTAAATCAGTTTTGAGAGACCCCAATGGAAAGGCATGGTTAGAAGAAAAAAACCAAAATACCATTTTAACTACCCTATATCTTCAATCGTTAGGTTACCAAGTAGAGGAAAAGTATGAGTGTATGTGGTTGAAAGAAAAAACTGAAAACTTGTGCAGAGAAACAAAAAGTGAATGGGAAATTAAAAGACCGTTGTGCCAAGGCAGAAAAAGTCAGGATGAAATACTGAGAGGGGTTTCTAAAGGAACAACTTTTGGACTTATCCAGGTAGACATAGAAACACCTGAACACTTGAAAGAAAAATTCAGTGAAATGACACCTATTTTCAAAAACTGTTTAGTAGGAAAAAAAGACGTAGGTGAACATATGAAACGTTACCTGGAAGCAGCAGGTAAGCTAAAACAACCGCAACGCCAACTTATAGGCAGCT
Source organism: Acholoe squamosa (assembly GCA_949317995.1). Classification (NCBI taxonomy): domain Eukaryota; kingdom Metazoa; phylum Annelida; class Polychaeta; order Phyllodocida; family Polynoidae; genus Acholoe; species Acholoe squamosa. Next base: position 36,886,308 of record OX439040.1, on the reverse strand, counting down.
ACCACGCAGAGGGAATTTTGTTGGGAACTCCTCTCTTGAAGTGGTACCTGGAAAAAGGTTTGGTAGTTACGACAGTACACCTTCTCGTAGAATACACTCCAGAACAGACTTTTTTACCCTTCATGGACGAAGTAACCAAAGCTAGGAGGAAGGGCGACGAAAATATAGACTGTAAGATTTTGTCAGATCTGTACAAACTTTTGGGAAATGGTTCATACGGAAAAACCATATGCAACAAACAAAACTTTGTTCAAACAAAGTATCTTCACCCCTCTAAGGCAAGACGTTTGGCCATGCACTGGTCAGTGCAAGATGTGCAAGACATAAGTGACAACACGGTAGAACTGTCCTGTTTGCCCACCTCCATCACCTACGATCTCCCAGTTCAAATAGGGTTCATGGTATACCAATATGCCAAACTTAAAATGTTGGCTTTCTATTACGACTTTCTCCTTGAATACATAGACGAGAAAGATTTTGAAATGTGTGAAATGGACACTGACAGTTTTTACTTTGCTTTAAGTGCAGAGAAAATAGAAGACGTAATTATTCCTGAAAAACGTGAAGCTTTCTTCAGAGAACGTCACAAATGGTTGCCCTCTGAATCATGTGACAACAGTCACCACAGAGAGACCTATGTTCAGACCAAAGTATTGGGTGAGCTGTGGCTGCCTCAACCATGTTGTAAGAGCCGTCTGGCGTTTGACAAGAGAACCCCCGGGTTATTCAAAGTGGAGTGGGAAGGTGACGAAATGACTGCCTTGAACTCCAAATGTTACATAGGCACAGGAGTAAATGTGCCCGTTAAAATGAGTTGCAAAGGTGTAATTCAAAAACAAAACCCCCTGACCACTGACAAGTACAAAGAAGTACTGGACAGTGAAAATGTTGTCACGGTAGTCAACAAAGGATTTAAAGTAGTAAACCACAGCGTTACGACTTACTCTCAAAGGAAACAAGGTCTAACCTATCAGTACATAAAGAGACAAGTATGTGAAGACGGTGTAAGCACCCTACCCCTTTCTATATAAAAAAAATGGTTTCTTTTTCTAGTTTCACTTCCAGTTGTACATTTCGTTGAAAGAAAAAAAAGTTTTAAACAAATTGTTCAAATGAACAAATTTCCTTCATAGAAAACAGTGTTAAAATGGAAAATGTTCATTTGAAAAATTGTTCAAACGAACATTTGTTCAAATGAACATTTTTCCCCATAGAAAACAGTGTTAAAATGGAAAATGTTCATTTGAACAATTGTTCAAACGAACATTTGTTCAAATGAACATTTTTCCCCATAGAAAACAGTGTTAAAATGGAAAATGTTCATTTGAACAATTGTTCAAACGAACATTTGTTCAAATGAACATTTTTCCCCATAGAAAACAGTGTTAAAATGGAAAATGTTCATTTGAACAATTGTTCAAACGAACATTTGTTCAAATGAACATTTTTTCCCATAGAAAACAGTGTTAAACTGGAAAATGTTCATTTGAACAATTGTTCAAACGAACATTTGTTCAAATGAACATTTTTTTCCATAGAAAACAGTGTTAAACTGGAAAATATTTTTTGTTCAAATGAACATTTTTCAAATAAAAAAAAATGTGTACTGTATCATGAAAAAAAAACTAATAAAAAAGTAAGAAAAGTGAACTGTATCACCCAAAAATAAAAAAAAAACTTTTCACAAAAGTGAACGCTGTACATGTTCACGACAAAAAATAAAAAATCCGGCGCTGAAGAAATTAAGTTGGAACAGAAAAAAAAGTGGTACCAGATTTCTTAACTCATAGCGTCACGTTCACCAGACTATTAGTATCTGGTTAGATTTAAGCAACCATTTTAACATGGAAAGTTTAGAAGCTATGCTTGTGGAGCAAACCACAGAAACTCCACCTTATGACTATTACATGCGTCCAGTTTTACAAAGTGTTGCTTCATATAATCAAGCTTCTTCTATAACACCTGACAATGATATAAGTTCTGTAGCATGTGGATGTTCAGAGAATTTCTTTTGGGAAATAATACCTGCAGAAAACATTGGTTATTTTAGAGGAGCTGAACCAGACACTGTTGACCACTGTATAACTAGTGTTAAAATGTACAAATATTTCTCTTCAGCTTTTTGGGACGCCTACAGAAACTGCATGTACTATTGTCGAGTGAAAAAAGTTAACTTGATAATGCATGATTGGTGTATAGGAGTATATCAATTGCACACTGAACCTGGCTGCCCAAGACACTACACAAGGTACACTTTAGGAAGTGTAAGAAAGTTTGCTCTTACTCTCCAAGAGTTAGAATGTAATCCCATAGTAGGAGTGTTTTGTCAGTGTAATTGTAAACTGGAAGTATCTGCTATTGCTAAAACTATTTGTTTCACATGTCTGCAGGTCTCTCTGGAACTTCATGCCTTAAGTATACCTGGAGTGAAAAATCATTTCTCCTTTGAGGTAAACTTTAAGGATGGTTTTTTATCTGGTCTTTTACCTGGACCCAAAAACAGTCAAACTTACTTCCTGGCCCAGGCTTTGTTCGAGCATGCTATATCTAACATAGCCAAACTTAACAGTTATTGTTTCCACAACACATGGAAAACAAGTCTTACTGGCCAAAGCTGGTATCAAGCAAGTAAATTCACACACAACAAATGTTTTTGTAGTATATGTGCACGCCCCGGAAATGGAAAATCTGTCTTCATCTGTAAATATTGTGTCTAATAAAAAAATATAATCTGTTATGTGAAATAAATGAGTTGTGTTTTATTTTAATGCATGAGTCATAAGTATTGCGTAAATCCATAAAAGTATTGCATCAGAACATTGTGTAAATTCTTACAAGCATTGCGCAATGCACCCTCATACGTAGGTCATACGTTTTTGCAAGTAGGTTAGTAGGTCACTTCCGGTTTGCAAGTAGGTCAGCTCTAGGTATTGCGCAATTCTTTTAATTTATGTAACTAGGTCAGGTCACTAGGTCAAATGGAATCCAGCTCTCTGATTGGTCGAAAAAACTAGGTCATGACCTTATGACGTCACTTCCTGTCAAATCCAGCCCTCTGATTGGTTGAAACTAGGTCACTTCCGGTCTACCAGTAGGTCATGACCTAGTTAGTAGCTAATCCATTGCGCTCAGTTTGCATGTATATACTACTCATCGTCAACATGAGACTAATGTACTACTTACATGCCTACCTGAAATATAGCCAACACCTAATGTACTACTTACATGCCTACCTGAAACAAAGCCAACACCTAATGTACTACTTACATGCCATACCTGAAACATAGCCAACACCTAATGTACTACTTACATGCCCTTCCAGAAACGTAGCCAACACCTAATGTACTACTTACATGCCTACCTGAATCAGAGCCAATATCTAATGTACTACTTACATGCCTTACCTGACACAATGTCATCTCCCAATATACTACTTACATAATACTACCTAACAGAATGCCAGCATCCAGTATTAATTCTACTTAGATACGCTGCCAAACACAAAGCCATCCGCCAATATGAATCATACTACTCATATCTGAAACACAACCAGCACCCTGATATACAACCCATTTTCTATATACTGCTTATATATGTGCCCGATACACAATAACATATGTAACCAACTTTCTACATACTACTTATTATGCCTAACGCATAGATCTAACCATTCTTTTTCTGCGGCTTATACATGAGGGTGGAGCCCAATGCGCCTTAGATCAATAGCCTGCAATTTATTATATACCTGACACTATTCAAATTTCTACATACATCATGATGTGTTTATTTCTTCATAGCGGTATAGACTCTGACCTGACAGCTATTTCAGTGCAATGTAAAGCACTGCATTGGATGTTGTGTGTGATGGTAGGTCGTGGCCGTTTTCAAGATCTATCGAATCTTTTTTAGGCTGTTCGAGTGAATCATACATACCATGATGATTATAGCTGTTATGGTAGGATTGACATCTTAAATAGGCGGCTCTTGATGACTGAGTTACCTGTTGACAAAATGCTTCAATGTGCAGCAATATTAACAATAATATTATATTTGAGTTTGAGTTTGAAAACCTTTTATTACAGAAGAAATTCACATGAGTGGTCTACCCCGGCTGCATGCAATCTTGGATGTCTAGTCTATCATAATCAAATATAATGTATTTCACTATTGTATCCATAATTATGATCTTCATCGCTTCGGTTTTTTTAATCTACTTGTTTTAAAGAAAATGTTTCATCAGTTTGGCAATGGCAAATCTAGTTCTAGTAGTAATTATTACACCCCATACAACTATTTTCCTACATTGGAAGTATTCCAGATGATAAAGTCAATAAAGATCACACAATCAGTACCCCTGCGATGGTAGGAACTTCCTAGTCTATGGATTTTACTAGTGGTAAGAAAATACTGATGTGACTGCCACGCATTCACGCAGCCAGCCCTATCGATTTTACTAGTGGTAAGCTGAGCCCTGCTTACACAAGCACAAGTGGAACACGCTGTGCACAGTGGCAAGAGGGCCAAAATAAACAATAGCTGTGGAAACACTCCTTTTTGCAAAAGGGCATACACAATATGAGCTAATAATAGAGAACAGGGTGCAGCTGACCCCGTACATTATTCAGGTGTTGTCCCCAGGAACAGATTAAGATTTCTACTTCACAAGGATGGTCCAGGGGAGATGAACAGGCCCGTAGTTATTACCATAAGGAATAGTTTAGAATGAACGCCTCAAAGGTACATTCCCACTTAGAGCGGCCGTAAATCAAATTATAAATTAAAACCCCACACCAATTTTTGCTACCCTTTAAGAGGATTATTAGTTAAGCCAAAATTCCATCAAGATAGAGGAGGTGGTTATGTATCTTTAAAGCTTGCCTCTTAGATGTACAGTGCCCCCCTCCCCACTAAGAGAGGAGAAGTAAAGCAGGATGTTACAGTGCAATTAATGTATTAGTAGCCTTACGAGCCCTAAAGGACCCTCAGCAAATATCCTCCCTACCCAATATATATATATATATATATATATATATATATATATATATATATATATATATATATATATATACACAGCAGCAGCAGACACCTTCACTCTTGAGAGAAGGAGTGTTCCCAATAGGTGCTCATGTAATTATATATAGGGAAACCCAATATCGATTTCTTTCAGTGCCTCAACTGGTGGTGGTAAGGCTGGAAAATCAATAGGGAATAATCAACAGGACCTACTGTGCCTGACTGGGCTACCACAAGGAAACATCGATAGAAGATAGAATAGGTAGAATGACTAGGTCTTATAAAATCCACATGATCTGCCTACACTACCATTGCACACAAGGTGCCACACCAGGACTGGAATATTGTATGATAATTAATTTTAACATGGGCGTTCTTTATGATAGGGTCCCAGTTGCAGCACACTATGTATAATAGTTCCTATTTGAATAAATCAGTCACAATGTCAGACACAATTTACTTATCGGCTCTTCTAATCCTCTGATCAGTCACTTGTTATCACGGTCTGAAATGCCAAATTCTATTACGCCTTCACAATTCTTCCTTAACACAGTAATTCCCAAAGACCCCCCCCCCCAACCCCTTCCAATCATGAGTAGCTTCCTAATAGTTCGGCAGAATACAATAAGCACCAATTTAAATTTGATCACCTCATAAGGAGGGAAGCCAATTGCAATGAGAGCCGCCGGCTGTGTCAATGATGGCGAATCCGATCTTCAGCACAATCAAGACAAAGGACAGGGCTGAGAGTCTGAGAGGATGAGCCCCTCTAGACAAACCTTCTAGACTTTCACACCAAGGGAACGCTGGCGTTAATGGCTTTGAGGCGCTAGTGGAGGGAAGCACAAATTCTCACTTTCCTCCCCAGGGGGAGACACCGTAGGGGTTGGTGCACCTCCAAATGGTAGATGCTGCCAAGAAATAAAGAAGAGAGAAATTCAACGACTTTATAGTGGTATGCCAACAATCGTATACCATTCATCATCCATCTATATTTGGGGCAGGGACCTTCCGATTCACTGCCAAGGCAAAAGGGCTCCAGTGAGTGGATTGAATTAGGAACTTAGATAAATGCGCGTAGCTCTCTCGCGTAGGTCGCGGTTTTGTTATGCACTTTCTCAGGGCCTGCAGGGATCCTGTCTCACTCTTGGGACCCTCCTGTCCTTATCATTTGGACTAGAGGGGTGGTTAGGGTATCTTTTTCATCATAAGAGAATGGTGGATATAATTACACTTAAGGAGAGATAGGAACTATCCACTTGTTGATGGTATGAGCACTCAAGTAATAGGACACATGATAAAAGAATGTGAGTTGGAGAAGGTTGGACACCTCTGGGCATTAGATATTATGTTCCTGATTAACTATTTGAAGGTCTCAACTGTAGGTCAAGCAGGAATATTCCCTGTAGAGACCTGAAATACTCGTGTATTCTGCTGCTGAATGCATATGAGTGGGCCCCTGGGAGGGTAAACATTGACTGCACTGCCTGCCTGTGCAGTAGGCTGTGATCACAGTGGCTGATCCAGCTCAACTGTGGACAGCTGTGGATTTCTCTGGATCTTAATAGGTTAGGAAGATGATTCAAAGAGATATGAAAAATTGTCAAATAAGTATGTATGGTGACATTGGTCCTACAGATTTTTAACCATTTTCAAAATTTTATGCAAGTGCCTAATTGAATAATAATGCCTATTCTGATGGACGGTAATGGGAACTGGTTGAGACAGGCAAAAAGTGTCTCTGCTTACAAGCAGGTTACCATGTTATGCACGTGTTCCTGTCAACAGTTCCTGGAAGGAGCTGGGTGAGTGGTCGGGGAGGTGCACATCCGGCAGTTAGGGATATTTTCGTCCACGCTAGAATTATGCATGCATACTGAATAAATGATTGATACATAGGGGTGAAACAGTAGCTGGTATGTTTAATGTCCATGCCTACGCCTTTGTGGTCACATACATTTAAAGACTAAGAATCGCTGAAGCCTCCTCCTCATCAACCTTATGAAATAGCCCTCTAAATTGAGCCAATGTGCAGTGCTATCGTACCACTTAATTGTCAATCCCTAAGGTGAATTTTCAACGATGAATTGTCATCTATTTTCATCCGACTTTAACATACCCTCTTCCCCTGAAAGTGTTCATTGATTGCAAGACATAAGTATGAGTGAATTGGTCTCAAGGCAGCCCCATTCAGTTTCAAGTGCGACGATACTTCTAAAAGAGAGTATTCAAACTATCCTATGTTCATCTCGCAATGGTCGGTTATAAAAGAGGTGTAGGAGGGAGCCCCGTCTCCAGTAGGGCATTCCCCAATGTGGTTCGATTAGACACAGACACTACGACTCAGAACACTTTATTCACACTCAGCAATCGTACGAAAATGAGCTCTGCTGTACCAGGGGACTGGGATGAACACACTGAGCTCTATGGAAGTATTATAGGCACTACGATTGCTCTGTATAATTAGTCTGTCATTAAGTAATACAGGATATTTCTGGATGGCTTAAATATCTCAAGTCGAAGCATATTGAGGAATGCCATCCCGGACTATTCAAAGATTTTAGAGTTTTTTTGTGTGCAAATCATTACATTTGCGCAAATCAATTGGAGTGGATCTCTGCTGTAGAAGGACGGTTGGTAGAGAACAGCTAGTTGTTAGAACAATCAAAATCATTAATGATTGTAATAAAAAGAATGCTACATTGCAAAATAATACTATGGCATTAAATCTATATTAATCTAATAGCCATCACATACAACTATGTAATAACCCTATAGCAATGTCAGATTCTTGCCATTCTAGAGCAGCAACACTTTGAGGGCTAGAATAAAGATCGATGAAATATTTGAATAAGAGGAGAAAGCCTTCGATGGCACATGGAAATGCTGATGATTGATTGTGCCATAGAGGGCGCCACCCCTTTAGCAAATGGTGCCCCTTTCCAATGGGGGCCGTGAGAGATAGTAGTTATAAATGGCTACCCCCAGACCAGCCAACTTCTCAGCGGCGGCATCTCCATACCATAACGAAGGACAAGACAGGGCCAAATAAGGTCAGCTCTGTGCACCCACTTTGCTAGTGACTTATGACGGCTATAGCAAAGACCATCGTTAAGTCAGTTTTTTCAGCTCCCCTTCCCCCAGTACCATGGTCTCGCAGCAGCTGCATGCGTGAGGGAAGCACAAAGAGAAAAAACAGTATTTTATGCTGTTGACAGGGCAAGGGGGGGGGGTGTTGTCTTTCTCTAAAGGAGAAAGTCCTTTGCACGGCTGCGATTAAGGCATCTTTTTTTTTCTCAGGCCCAGTGTTTTTGTCCTCCACCCCCTGGAATGAGTTAAGACAAAGGTAGGGCAACACAGAAGGACGGCTAAGACGTCAACTCAGTGTATAAATTGGTCCACAGACATTTAGCCCCCCAGACATTTATCCCCCTGACAGTTCAACCCCTCACATTTAGCCCCCTGGATAATAAGGCCCCTGCACATTAGGCCCCCCGCACATTTCACCCCCCTTTTTCTTCAGGACGCTCAAAAATTATGTCCGCAAACTGTCTGAAAAAATCCACAGACCTTCCACTGTATCTTGGGGTCAGACCAGAAATCCTTGCGGTCAGTCGGGAAATCATTGCGGTCAGTCGGGAAATCATTACGGTCAGTCGGGAAATCATTACGGTCAGTACAGAAATCCTTGCGGTCAGACCGGACTGACCGTGATGATTTCTGTACTGACCGCAATGGTTTCTGTACTGACCGCAATGATTTCCCGACTGACCGCAATGATTTCCCGACTGACCGTGATGGCTTCCAGACTGACCGCAATGATTTCCTGACTAACCTCAAGATACAGGGGAAGATTTGTGACTTCTTTCACTGAGATACCAGAAAGACGGTGATCAGGTGGTCTTATCAAATTGGTTTCTCCATAGTTACTTTTATGGATAGTAAAACGCATTATTCTATCCCATAAAAGATAATGCAGTCATGGATCTTTGCAGTCAGGTCCGTTTTCCCTTTATTTTTTTTCTGAAAACTAGGCAACTTTTCAGACAGAATGTTTCAATTGCTAAAGCCAGTGTTGGGGATGTTTAACACCCCACCATAGCCTGCCCTATATTGGACAGGCCAGAGCGGCCACCAGTTATGCTTTATTTACACAATTTCATGAAGTAATCAGCCCAGGCAAGGCAAACAACAAGGCTTTAGCATTGTTCACGTGAAAGGAAGCAGAAAAATCGCAGGTCCCTCGCTAGATTTTGCTTTCAAAGTGCCTAAGCAAAATGCAAATGTCTAAAAGAAAATGCAAAAGTCTAAAAGAAAATGCCGACAGACTGTACTTTATTTCCTAAGGGTTGCTTATATCCAATTACCAGTGCATTAGTATTCTCATGGCATTGCAGTCAGTTTGAGTAATTTTAAAACACTTGATAAAATCAAGCAAACTTATTTTACTTTGGGTGACATTATTTAGAGGAAAACTTAAGGAGTTCTTAACACTCTTACACATTTTAGGTATTATGGAGGAGGATTGTTGCACCACCGGAAAATGTCTACCATATTTCTAAAAATGCAGAGAAGCATCCAACCTCCAATCTTCCATCTTATCATATTGGTTCAAACACTTCATTTATGTATGTTTTATGGAGCTTTATTGCAAATGCCAATCAAGAAAATCACTTTTGAGAGGCAGGATCTGGTTTCACATAACTTAAATCTGTAACAGATTGATGAGTGGTAGAAAGCTCCAGTCGTGAGGAAGGCAAGTTGTGAAAATAAATGACAAAATAGGTGTGACTTCAACCTGTCAAATTCAGACAAGGAGATAATGTCTTTTTTAAGGAGATCGTGTAAAAATGTGTAATGGTTCGTATTGACTTATATGTTGGGTGGCTCTTTGGCTCGCTTACCACTAGAAATACCAACACAACACGAGTAGTTCGGGTTGGGCAAAGCCCCAGAAACCCCTACCTCTCGGGTAGGACTTTATTCCACTCTGGTCTACAGGTTAAGCTGCGCGTCTGGACTGGACCAGGTCCAGTCACCTTCTGCCGCTCGTCCGGCTTCTTAGTACCAACGGGGTATCACAAAGCGACACCTAGCTGGCATAGAAGGAACAGGCACCACACGAACACGTCTCTAGGATGAACGGCACTAATATATATACGACGATACCGGCCCCTACACCACCCCCACTAGACTATACCTAGGGTTGGGTGTAATTAACAAGTACCTATTGTTAACTTTATACAGTAATATTATACACAAATAGGTAAGTCTATATATACAGTTCGTATAGGATATAGAACATTTAAGGGGCATTATAAATAATATGTACATAATGAGGCATCGTCGCATATAACCCGAAGTAATGAAGATTAATAACAACAAATAGGAAGTGGCGTCTTATGCACCATCGACCTATGGTGATATATAGTAACAGTGTTACAATGATGTTATTATTATAGACGAGACGCATTTAAAAGTTTGTAGATGAGTAATCAGATGATATGAATAAAATTTTACAGTATTAACTAACCGACCCGAGGTGGGGTAGATAACCCGAGAAAAATTTGTTTGTTTTAATTACAAGAATATAGATATGATATAAAAATATATTTATACAAAAATAATAATACTGATAAATATAGGCGTCCTAACAGGGTAGCAGGATCACCCTTACAATATACCGGACTTCCGGCGAATCTGGAACGACTGGTTTCTGCAGCTCCATCCGGCGACATGTGTGTGGTGGCAAGCCACGTTGCTGTTATGTTGTGCCCTGATGAAGATGGGAAGATGGAGCCCCGGTTAGGTGTGGTTATCTTTTTGTTGTTTCGGATTAGCGTCCATCTTCACTGCAGGTTCCGTTCCAGATTAAGGGTCCAGCGTAAGGAACAGTGCCTCTGGCATATTAAATGCTTTTACCCTCGGGTACAAGGAAGACACCATCAGATGGACACTTAAAGATCTTCCGGATCCGTGTCCATCTTCTCAGCCGACTCCACTGAGGCAGATGGAGCCGAGCTGCTACAGCTGCTCGCAGAGAGCGCCGCGGAAGCCTCGCCGGGCGTATCGCTCCCCAAGCTCAAGGCCCTCATCACCGCGGATGGACTGTCCATTGCCTCGGATGCAGGTGAAGCAACCGTGGCAGTTGGAGCAGTCCGGGTGACAGAAGAGGCCGGAAGCAGGGGAGCTGCCGGAACTGACGGAGCAGCCGGGACCGGTGGAGTGGCCGGAACCGGTGGAGCAGCCGGGACCGGTGGGGCATCCGGTGGGACATCCGGGATGAAGATAAGGGACGACGGTAAGCCGTCCCACTCCTCCAGGTGTTTCCCGAATGCCAGGAAGAATTTGAGGTCAGCCTCCTTGAACCTGTGAATGTACCTGGCGTTCTCAGCTTGGTGGAACTCCTTAAGCTTTTCAGCTTCCATCTGCTGACGCCGGCAGGATTCGAGAGCCTCCTCGACTTTCTTCCTTTCAAGCTGCCTGATTTTATCTTCCTCCCTCTTCTGGACCTCGTATACCAGATTGAGGGTGGCTTCAGTCATCACCCGCCAGTAGTCGACTGACTTCTGGCGGTGCAATGCCTGCCACTCTGCCATCAGCTCGTTCTGGATCTGAACCGTTTGGACATCCCGGTGGTCAACAAACGTGTTCGGATCCTGAAGACCTGACAGTGTATCCGAAATTAGCTCCATCAGGGGTGCCTGAGGGCCCGTTGGTGGAGCTATGACTGGTGGAGGCGCGGTGGCTTCCACTGAGGCAGGCGGTGTACCTGCTGGAGGAGCAGACGGGCCCTCGACCGTTATTCCGCCCCGGCCTCGGCCACCACCCGGGGAAGCTCGGGTGGACTCCAGCCCACCACGGCCTCTACCACGGGGTTTGGTCCGGCCCAGGGAGGTTAGGACCTGCGACTCGGGTCCAGCTGGTCCCATAGCAGGGAACTTCGCCGCGTACTCACTATACGTGGGGCGCTTGCCGGAAGATCCCTCTCCAGCCCAGTAGGATGTATACGCAGATGGGGGAGCGAAGACTTCGTCCCCATCATCATGGCTGCCAGAGGCTTCGCCCGGGCATTGTTCCGCGGGTGCAGGTGTTGAGGTAGAAGGTGTGGCCGGGGTGGCCGCCTGGCTAACCGCCCTACGGGCCTGGTTGCTGGGCATATCTAGAGCCGAGACTTGTTGTCCCGACTCACGACGATCAGCTGGGTTGGCTCGTCTTGGCTGGTCCTTGTTACCCGAAGGGCTTACGGACCGGTCTGCTCGGGTCCTTTTGGAAGCACCAGTAGCTGTGGTTGTGCCTCCGCCGGGACCCTTCGAGCGGGCCTTGGCCTTCTCCCGCTTATCGTCCCCTCGCCACTTTTTCACCTTCAGGTGCACCTCACTGGGCATCCCGAACTTCGTGGACGAGAAGTTGATTTGGAAGAAGGTCAACAAGTTGCCACTCTTCCATGAGCAGAATCCGGTCTCGAACGCCTGCTCCTTAACGTCTTTCACGCTCAACGAGGCCCAGTTAGCTAGGAGCTTGTTGAAGCACTTGATGGCTCGTTTCCTGGTTTTCTCCAGGCCGATACCATGGGCTTTCTGCAAGTGCAGAGCCATGTCTCGGCGCCGGTGAGTGCTGAACGAGCCATCACACTGTTTGCTCGGGCGGTCTCCAAGCACACACATCATCACAGGCTTGTGGTGCATGTGATGTTCTACGATGTGGCGAGCGAAGCGAGGCTTCGTCTCGAACATCTTCTCACCCGTGAGAGCCAGCTGGCACGACTCGAATGGGCACCTTCGGCGGTTGCCGGTTGGTCCCCATTGGGTCATTGCCCACTGAACTTTCGTCCGGGCCTCGTAGCTGTAAATTGACCCCAATTTGGATTTCAGCTGGTCAATCCAAATGAGGTAGAATTTACCCACTGGCGTATCCGAGGGGCCGGATTTCATCCACTCCTCGTCATCGCTGTCACCGTCCTTATTGACGGCGCCAGGACACATGTAGTGGACCGTGTCATAGGCACAGTCCGCGAAGCAGCGGGGAGTCCGTTCCTTGAACCCCTCGGCTGCATTCTTCCACATCCATTTCTGATTGTCGTCCTTCGGGACATCCGTGGTCATTTCCTCCCACGTTGTCACGGACTCCAAATCAGATTTGGCCGACTCGGGCAGTTCTGGATCGCTTTCGCTGTCCTCACTGTCCGTGTAGATACCTGCTCCCCTACGGCTGGCTCGGCTGGTGGTGGTAGTACCAGCCGAAGCCTTGGTAGAGGACTTGGCGCTTTTTCCGCTGGTACCGGCAGTGGAAGCTGCAGCAACCGAGGTGGCTACTGTGGTGGTTGTGGTGGTGGAGGCGGGCGTCTTCGGCTGGCCCTTACCCCTCGGCTTGGTGGGGGGGCGTAGGCTCTGCCGGAGACGCTTTCGCTCCGTTCTTCTTCTTCCGGCGCTGAACCTTGGTTGGCTGCGCCGGCATCTCAGGACTGGAATCCGACTCCCGTGGATTCCTGTCCTCTGTACGAGGGCTCCTCCTGCCGCTGACCGGGGAGTCAGAGTCGGAAGAGACCTTGGATTTTAGTTGGGCCTGCTGCTTGCGATGGGCCCAGCGAGCTGCGGTGAGCTGCTTCTGCTGCTTGGCAAGCTCGGCTCGCTTGGCCTCGACAGCAGCCTGCTGGCGCGAGATGTCCTCTTCCGAGATCTCACCAGGTGCGTCCGGAATGTCGGCAGCTGGGTCGGTCTCGGTTGTGGACCTCTCGACGGCGATGCGTACATCCTCAGCCTCCAGATCACTCTCGGTGAGAGGACCCTTCGGCACAGGTTTGCGGGTCAATCGCTTGACCCGGTCGGTTTCCACCGAGGACAAAGTGACTGTGGAGTCTGTATCCATGTCGGATTCAGACTCTCTTAACTCCGAGGCCTTTCGGGTGATGCCCTCGGAGATCAGCACGGCTCGGGCCAGACTCTCGTTGACCGCCATCTTCTCCGCCAACTTCAGGTAGTTGCGGAGCCAAGAGACTGGCATATTGTCAGCCAACTCGTCACTGCACGAGTCCATAACCAGAGTCTTGAAATCATCTGGTATGGGCTTGGGCACGCCTTGCTCCACCGCCAACGGTCCGCATCCGAACATGGAGGCGTGCATGGGGATGTAGGTACCCCAGGAAGTGTACACCACACCGGCCTCGCGATCGACGTGTGCCATACGTTCGATCCGAGTCTTGAATCCCGGAGGATACATTGGAATGTCCAGGACATCCACTTTGCTACCTGAAGCTGCTGCTGTAGACGAGCGCTCCGGGCTTGGTTGTGGAGGTGGCATCCTCTCCCGGTCGGTGGCCTCGGCCATAGCCGAGAGCGTCCGGGCGGCCTCCTCTGTCGAAGAATCCATAGATTCCTCGACCCGAGACGGGACCTTCGGGTCCTCGCCTAGCTCCAACAGAACGTTGGCAGTCTGACGCGCGGCGTCAATCGTCCCCTGTGCCATGGCACTGAGGGCGACTTCCAAATGATTTGGCGTCTGTGTTGGACTCCTCCCGAAGGATTCGTCCAACAAAAGGGTATCGTTAGACAAGCTAACCGCCAGCTAGGGCCTGTAAACTCCCAACACTAACTAGAGCAAAAACGGGTGGCGTCTAACCACCACGAGTCCGCTCTAGTTATGACCAGTATGACGTCAGACCTCTCGTCTTGCGAGATCCCGCTGTGGCTATCCGGTGACCTAGTTCCGCGCTTTCCCGCCGCACCCGCGGCGCCACCTAGGGAACTAGATCCGAACTAACATTCGACTCGACATGCGAGACGCGGCCTACCACCCGAGTGCTATCTGCTGGAGTTTGGCGGTGTATACAACGCTTCAAAGCGAATGTACCGGTTAATCCGACTGCCGCTCACGGGATACAGCTACCCGGGGAGGGCGCGTTCGGCATCTCCAGCCGTGGAACGTATGTTACCCGCATATGGCGGACAACACGCAGCAGCTCGTTGTGTACTGAGTTAGGTTACGGCAGACCTCAACCGGGGACTGCGTCTAACGCCTTCGGTTAGCCTTTTATTTTTCCCGGCTTTACGTACGGCCTTTTCCGGATTCCGCTTAGCCACTGCGGGCACCTTCCCATACGTAATGCCTTCACTCAGCGAGACATTTTTCCTTTTCTTACGATTAGGTCGTTTCCTGGCCTTCGTCTTCTTTTTCACCATAACCTCGTCTCCCGGCGTCTTTCTCGGCCGGCCTCTAGGGCGCTTCATCGGTACTACCACGCTCGGTCCGCTAGGGACAGATACAGGTGGTTTGTAACCGAACTCCCTCTCCGCCTCTTCGCGTCCCTTCCAGGGCCGAAGTTTTCCGACATTTGTCTTCCATTTCCTACCAGTTAGGCAGTCCTCCATCATCACCGTGGACTCGGAGATGACACGAATAATTTTAAACGGATCTTCCCAAGGCGTTACGAGCTTCAGCTTCTCTAGCGGCTCGTAGTACCTTAGTACTTTGTCCCCAACATTAAAACGAATTTGTTTAGCATTGGTGTCATAGCCCACCTTCTGCTACTTCGCACTCTTCAGCAGTTCTTTCCGAACGGCCTCGTATGCCTGTTTGAACCTATCCCTTAATGACTCCACAAACAACACGGTGCAGGGCGCCTCCGGGTCTATCCCAACCACTCCATACACTAAGTCGGCGGGCATTATGATGTCCTCGCTGAACACTAGCATGTTGGGGGTGCAATTAGTGGATGAATGGACAGTGTTGTTGTAGGCATGTACCACAAACTCGCACTGTTCATCCCAGTCGTCCTGGTGGGTATTAACCAGGGGCTTTAGCACTTGTATGAGGGTTCTGTTGAAACACTCTACCTGCCCATCCGACTGTGGTCGGTATGGATTTGTTCGGGTCTTGCAAATGGCTAGGTAATGGCACATTTCCTGCCATAGCTCCGACTCGAACTCCCTTCCTTGGTCGCTGTGCATCATAAGGGGAACACCCAAATGGAGCACCCAGCCTTTCACAAATGCCTCCGCACACGTGGCGGCTTTGTGGTTAGGAAGGGGGAACACCTGAGTGTACTTGGTATAATAGTCGGTTACGACCATCATACAAGTATTGTCTCGGGGCGTCGTTTTAATTCCGCTGATAATATCTATCGCCACTCGAGCGAATCTGATACCAAACAATTCCTGGGATAGGGGTTGCTTACCCAGGCCGGGTCCCGGCTTGTTTTTACAACAATCCGGGCAAGTGGCGATCCACCGGAGCAGGTCGCCTCTCATACCGGGCCAGTAGTAACGCCTTTGTAGGCGCTCTATTGACCTTTTCTTACCAAAATGGCCACTCGTTTGATGACCATGGCAATAATACATGATATCCCTCCTCATCGGGGTGGGTATCACTATTTGCAACAGCCTACCGTTGTGGGGAGTTGTCTTCCACCTACATAGTATGCCGTCTCGGATTTCTAGCTCGGTCCATTGGGCTAGCAACCGCCTCGCCTCCCTATCTTCTAGGGATACTAACGGCCTTGCCGGTTTAATACCTGACCGTAGGTATTCCATTATGCGCGCAGTGGTGGGATCCGACTGTTGGAACTTCTTGATGGTCTCCGGGGACCAATCGAGATAGCTACACACAGCCTCCTCCCAGGGAATACGGGGGGTGGTATAATTAAATACCAGCCTGGCTACCACAGCATTGTGGGCCCCGCAGTCTTCACAAGTGGCATTTTGGCACCTTCGGATAGGTCGTCTCGACAAGGCATCCGCATTGATATGTTTAGCACCGGGTCGGTGCTCTATTTGCTTATGCTCTAATCCGAATTCGGATAGGTGAGCTAACCATCGTCCAATCATCCCCTCGGCGTCCTTAAAGTTAAGGAGCCACCTAAGAGACGAATGGTCGGTTCTTAAGGTAAAGTCACTTCCCCAAAGGAAATGCTTGAACTTCTTCGTATACACCACCACAGCGAGGAGTTCTCGCTTGGTGGTACAATAATTTCGCTGAGTCTTGCTTAACGTGTTGCTAGCAAATGCTATTGGGACTTCGACTCCCTCCTGGACCTGAGAGAGAGCTGCCCCAATTGCATCATTGCTCGCATGGGTGTCTAAGATGAAATGTCCCTCGGGAGTGGGATATTTCAACACGGGTGTATTCCTAAACAAATCTTTTATTTTATTAAAAGATTCTTCTTGCTCGCTGGTCCATGGGAATGGGTCCCGTGCCCTACCCGGGGTCCAGTGAGCTAAGCACTGCATGGGGAAGCTAACACGAGAGTAATTCGGTATGAAATCACGGTAATAGGAACAGAATCCTAAAAATGATCTCACCTCCTTAGCACTCGTGGGTCTCTCCCAGTTCTCCACAGCTTCTAATTTTTCCGGATCTGCGCTCACCCCGTTAGGAGTAATGATCCTTCCCAAGTATGTGATTGTCTTCTTAAACAAATTACACTTCTTGGGTTTAAGTTTAAGACCGTTAGATAGTATCCGGTCGAGGACCAATTGTAGATTCGCCAGGCATTGCTTGAACGACTTGCTGAACACGACCACGTCGTCCAAGTAGACCAAGCATTTCTTCCACAAAAGATCACTCAGTAAGGATTCCATCATAGCCTCGAATGTAGCGGGGGCGTTACACAATCCGAAAGGTAAGACATTATACTCGAATAGCCCCATATGACTGGAGAACGCTGTTTTCTCCTTGTCATCAGGGTGCATCGGTATTTGCCAATACCCGGACTGTAAATCCAAGGTACAGAACCATTGGTTTCCGCCCAAGCTATCTAAAGTCTCGTCTATCCTTGGTAAAGGATACGAGTTCTTCTTTGTTATACCATTCAGTTTCCGGTAGTCGACACAAAAGCGGATTGTACCGTCTTTCTTAGTGGTCATACAAACAGGGCTGGACCAGGGACTCGAGCTAGGCACGATGACCCCTAGGTCCAACTGTTTTTGTATTTCCTCTTCACAAATTAACTTCTTCTTTAGAGGAAGTCTACGATACGGGATTTTAAAAGGTTTCTCGTTGCCCACATCTATGGTGTGCAACACCTTATCGGATCTACCCACCGGTCCTCCCTCCCTACCAAAAGCACTCTCGTACTTTTGTAGGAGTTTGGCTAGGCGATCCTTATCCTCCGTATTCTCTAAATCAGACTGATCAATCAGCTTTTGAAATTCTTCATCCAAAGGATGCTTACTAACAGGGTTCAGTGGTTTATTGAATTTGGCCTCGGCGACATGTTCTACCGAATTCATCCTCCCTATACTGTCGCCTCAGTTCAAGTAAACCACCGAACCACTTCGGTTAGTCATGGGTAATACAGTCCAAGCTGCATTAGCCACTAATGTGTCCACTGAGTCCAACCCGATGCTCGACAAGTACACCGTATCGGGTTCATATACTCCAGTTTCATTCCTTTGGGCCATGGATCCGCCACAAAGGACATCGCAAGTGGTACCCGGTGGGATTTTCACCGTGTGTATCACTGATGCAACCGAAGACACCTGTCTCAATACGCATTGGACATGCAAGCCATACGGGTTCCGTATACTCATCATACCGTCCCTCGGGTCCAAGACGGCCCCGTATAAGCTTGCAAAATCCAGTCCGAGGATTCCGTCATCACTAACCTCTGCTATAGTCGGCGAAAGAACAAATTCTTTGCCTCCTATACGGATAGGCATAAACGTCCTACCAAATGTACGCATACTGCTTCCGTCGGCCGTGCAAGCATTTACCCCCGTTTTGAGGTTCTCATGGCTGCCGGCCACCGAGTCGAAAAATCTCTTGGACACACAGGAGTGGCTAGCTCCGGTATCCACCAAGAATTCTCCTACCCGGCCTTCCACAGATATGGTTACATACCACCGTCTCCCCCCTAAAGGTGAGGGGTTACTGGTAAACTGGTGAAAGTCTCCCGAATCACCAAGATTCAATCCGAGTCCTCTCAGGAATTCCAGACACGGATGACTTGGGGGAAGGCGTGTCCCACACACTCGGATCAACTCTTTGATCCATCCTTCCTCTTCCCTAGTGCGGCCACTCGCCTCTATATGTTCACTACCGTACATACAAGCACTAGGGTCCCTGGCCCCGGCCAAGGTGCAGGGGTGCGCACCCACAGCCACCCGGCCTCCAGGTGTAATTGATTCGAAATCTTCCACCGGGTCACCCCCGGTAGCATTTTGGCATTCGTTCTTCCTTGGGGTCATATCAGATGCCGTTGATACAACCCCCACTAGTTTTCCACATCAGTGGAATCCGTAGTGCTCTCCCTTCCTTCGCCATTGTCCTCGGCTTCATAGAAGGAAGCCATTACCGGCTTAGCAGCGGTACATTCCGATGAGTAGTGTCCCATGCGCTGGCACCGGAAACACTTAACAGTTCGGCGATCCACTCGGGGTCTCTGCCGACTGGCTTGGATGGCATCTGTAATTTTCTTACACATGTCCTCCATAAGCTTGGTCATGTCTGGAGACTGACCCTTCACTTTATCAGTGCTTACGGGAGGCTTGGCTGCCTTTTCGCCGACCTTCGGGTCATTTTTGACCTCGGTTGATGGTCTAGAGTCCCTTGGCTTATTGAACGCCTTCCTTGGAATATACTTCCTGCCGGTAGTATTTTTCCTTAATTGGACCGAACAGAAGGTACCGTCCTCCTGTTCGATTTCAATCAATTCGAAATCGTCTGAGGGAACTTTTCCCTCAGACTGCTGAACTACTGATACCAGGGGAGCCGAGCTGCTGGCATTAGGTATTTCCCCAGCTAACATTGTTCGCTTCTTCACGGACATATCTATACCATTAAATATGTCGTGAAGCGTTACGCCTTCTTTCCAGGCATCCCTGGCAGCAATCTGCTCGTCTCGGTCTCTCAGACCCTTGACGAATTGTGTAATCAAATCGTCCATATACCAGTCCTGGTTTTCAGTACCGGGTCTAGCCTTGCTTAGCAGGGCATGGAGCTCCATACCGTATGCTCGGAAAGCTTCGTTAGGCTTCTGTGTACGTTTCTTAAAACGGACCATCGGGTCCTCCTTGACCATGTTACATAAAAGTCCGCTAGCAGATTCTACCAACTGCTCAAAACTCCCTACAAGACCGTACCAGGTCCGCCATTGCTCTACAGCCATGCGACCCGGCCCGCCTTTCAGACATCTTACTAGATGCGGCTTGGCCTCGTATGGGGTCCACCCATTACAGTTCATCACATTGATGAAGTCTTCAAACCACTCTTTCCATGGTCGAGTACCGTCATATTCCTTAGGAATAACGGCTACCCTTCGGGCAGAATTATGAGCATACATCAACCTAGTGCATTGCTGTTTGCTCCATTCAATCGCCTTGGTTTCATTCAAGGTTCGATTGCCCCCTACACCACCGAAGCTCGTATTGCCCGGTGGAGGTTGTGGTGGTGGCTGTGTATACGTCCACTGTAAACCACTGTGGTTCGTATAGCCCGGACCACCCTGGCTAGGGCCGGTACCCGAGGTACTACTGTAGCCTGCGGTACCCGGGGCACCGCCCCCTCCTTGCGCGCCCTGGTAACCGCCGCCGGAGGGCGGGTTTCCCCCCGGCTGGTTGCCATCGTTCGATGGATTGGGTTGGCTGCCGTCATTGCCAGCTCCCAACCCCACACTATCACTCGGATCCACATGTATGTGGAATCCATTAGTCTCCGCGCTACTGTCGGAGGCATCCCGGGGTACATAGTCCGGGTCCAGGTTGTGGACTATGGGGACTTCACTTATCCGGACTCTACTAGTTCGGCCATGCTTATCTTGGGTTCTGATATAAACTCCCCCTTGATCTACATTCCGCGTCGCATTATCATTGATAAAAGGATTATACGGCGGATGCTTCGGCGTAGAACAGGAGACTAGGTCACCCTGTTTAACGAAAGTTGAGTTCGGGTTTGTATCCTTACTCGCCGGAGGGGCATTCGCTTGCTCCTGCTCCTGTAAATAACTCTCCATGGCAGACTTATTTATTGTGAGGGTAGCTAAATCTGTGGTCAGGTTTCGCTGTTCCTCCCTCAGCTGTGCGTTTTCTGCTAAGATTTCGGATCGAATCTTTTCATTTTCCGCTACAGCTCGGTTTCGTTCTTCTTGAGCGGCCAAAGCCTCTCGCTTAAAAGTATCCTTTAGTAGGCGGTACTTTTCACCCTTTTCTTTCTGAGACCTTTGATACTCATTGGTCTCTTTCCTTATCTCGGCTTGTTCCGAGACCATTTTGGCCTCTGTCTAGGCCGGGGTAGTTTTATACCCAGGACCCATCCGACGTCCATATATAGACCTGCGGCTGCCTCCAGGGTTTCTTTAGCTTCTCCTCCATAGCATGCAACTCGGATTGTAATCTGTTTACATCCCGGGCCTTAGCAACCTCCTCGGCTCTAGCCTTTTCGATTGCTCTAAGTCTATTGGCTTCTTCGAGTTCTAACTCAGCCAATCTTTTCTCTTTCTCACGTTCGTCTCTCTCCTTCCTCTCCAAACGATGGGTTACGGAAGTTAGACGAAATTTCAGGTCAGATTCTTTTAGAATCGCCTCCTGTTCATCGGACCGTAATTTTCCGATCCGAGACTTAGTTTCCTCTTCTATTTTCAATTAGGCCGCCATGAATTGTTCATGTTGCCTCTTAGCCTGTAACTCTACCTGTTCTTTGGCTTTCAAATAGGCCGGGGTAGTTTTATACCCAGGACCCATCCGACGTCCATATATAGACCTGCGGCTGCCTCCAGGGTTAAACATGGAGTCAGACAAGCCTTTGTCCAGAGATCGGCCTAGGTGATGCCTTTCCGAGCTTTTCGGTTCAGTATCCCTAGGCTTAATCTTCACGTTCACTTCTGGGACCACTGGGTCCCTTATGGCTTTACCATCGTCACTGTCATGGTCCGACGATGTCATTAATGGGGCTACCTCGTTTGCACCATCTGGTATCGCTTCCGGGGGGGTTGCAGTACGCTTCCCAGGGCTCTGTGCTACTGGGGTACCCAAGTTGCTAGCCGAGCCTGCTGGTACAATAGGACACAGCTGGCGTCTGCTAGTTATAGCTTGGGACCAATCACTCAGGTCTAAAGTTGGGGGTTTTATTACTCCTCTAAACAATCCCGTATCCGGTACTACCGTTTGCGGTGTGCCCGGATACAAGTTTACGATACCATCACCCGTGGTACCGTCCATCAGACCGGGTGTCGAGAAAACAGTTCGGACACCCGCTGGATTATACATTTGTTGTTGACTGGGCTTCCAGTCTAACAACAGATGCTGGGATGTGAAGCCATCCTCTTCGAATCCCTCTAGCCCAGGGCTGGGGGGATCCGCTTCGGGTTTCCCGAGGCTTTCGGCCAATGTGGCCGCGCACCACCCCCGAACCAACTGGTCACGGCACCAGTGTAATGGTTCGTATTGACTTATATGTTGGGTGGCTCTTTGGCTCGCTTACCACTAGAAATACCAACACAACACGAGTAGTTCGGGTTGGGCAAAGCCCCAGAAAACCCTACCTCTCGGGTAGGACTTTATTCCACTCTGGTCTACAGGTTAAGCTGCGCGTCTGGACTGGACCAGGTCCAGTCACCTTCTGCCGCTCGTCCGGCTTCTTAGTAGAAGCTGGACGCGAGGCATGGTGCCGCCCCCTCTTGTACCAACGGGGTATCACAAAGCGACACCTAGCTGGCATAGAAGGAACAGGCACCACACGAACACGTCTCTCGGATGAACGGCACTAATATATATACGACGATACCGGCCCCTACAAATGTAATGATTGGCCCTGAACTTTATTTGCAGTGCCCCACTCACATTTGAAGACTGAAAGGAATCGATTCAAGAGATCGATGAAGGAGAAGGCCGATGTGGGGTTGAATAACAGGTACAGTCATGCTCCAAAAATGCAATCTTTATAGAGGTTCAAAAGCTCTCCATTATAATCATTCTATTCATTTCCTTTAGTTATGAAAGCACGTCCATGTGAGTCTCATTCGGTGCATTTAGATTATAAAAACAGATGCCTATTATTATAATTTAAAGTGACTACTTGTGCAGCCTTTATGTGTTGGATATGTTTCATCAACAGGATGAGCCATATGATGTTAAATGCGTTTGAGGCAGGAAATACATTGAATATCCAATATCCGATAGGGCTAGTGATAAAATACAGACAGAGGGTCTTGCCATAAACAAAACAAGAACCAAAATAAAATGTGCATGTTTTTGCATTACAACCTCACATGTATAACTGTGCACATTGGTGATAACTGAAAGAGTGCTAGTCTCACTTAAATTTACTGTATTTCAATACATTCCCCTGTAATAATAGTTGTCAATACAGCAAAGACGAGTTTGGGCTGTTATTGGGCTCTCTTTTATGAAACATTACATGTTCTTCCTCACCTTCTTTTGGCAAGACCCTCCAGTACAATATAGTATGTATCGATAATACTATACTACTCCCTCCAGTTCACTTAAGATCTTTCGTAACATCTAGGTCAGGGCAACCCTACATACTGCTGAAGAAGGGTTGTTGAGATACAGAACCAAAAGCGAAGGCAACGACATGAGTGAAAGCCACAGCCTTCTATGAAATGGTGGTCCAATCAGCCCAGCAAACACTCAGCCATGTAGGCAGACTGTAGAGATGTGCATGCTCATTTAACCTTAAGGATCGATGGAGGAGGCAGGGATAGGTTTAGGTAGTCAGATTGGGTGTCTTGGTTTGAGCTGGTCAGTGTTTGCCAGTAGCTTCTCATGGAAACCTTCCAGAGCCAATTCCCCTTGAAGGCCTAGATCTTCATGATGCATCTATAGATGTAGCCAGATATCCTCTAGTGGTTAGATTGGTGGATCCACTGCATCAATCTAACAAAGCTCTGTGGGTAAATATCAACTTATGAATCATTAGGAAGATTGCGCAGAAGTGACTGTTCTCCTATCTTGAATGGTATAGGAATCCATTCACTATACTATCTTAATTATCTTAGATAAATTCAATGTGATCCCGGAATGTGATGGCACAAAATTAAGTTACATGCTCAACAGGTGGTCTTATTAATCGTATTATAACACTGTACAACAGCCGAAGAAAACAGAGACCAAACATACAGATTATATCTAATTTGAGGCTGCTGAATCTGAATATGAGGTTAAAAAATGCCTATTGGCTCTCAATTTTGAGATATCCATAGGGTGCCATATATGCTGAAGGTCACCTCCAAAGGCAATGATTTTACTATGTTCATCTATACAGTGTAGCCCAAACATGTACAAGAACTTTCTTATGTCATTCCTGGGATTTGTCTGGGTAATATCAATAGCATGGACACTTTTGCAAATCATCTTTCAACCAAAAGTGGCTCCTAGGCCTCTATCATTCCGAGGGTCGGAACCAGTTTTATGGAATATTACGTGTTCAGTGTCAGCACACTCCATATGCATGGTTGTAGCAGTTTTGGTAGTTCAGAAGCAAGAGTACATCTTGGATAATTCCAAAAGGGGTCAAGATGTGTATATGTGGATTAACATGGTGAAAGGTACTTGCACAGGTATCCTGTGAGAATAACACTGCTATTCGCATGGGATTTTCTGGTACACGGGACTTAGTTTTGGGAAACAGGACTCCATGAAAAGTTCTGGGAAACAGGACTAGTTATTTGGGAAACGGGACTGATTATTTGGGGAACGGGACTAATGATTTGGGAAACAAAACTAATGATTTGGGAAACGGGACTAATGATTTGGGAAATGGGACAATTTTAGCACAGGGATTAATATTCCATAAACAGGACAATGTCATCTACCATAGTACAATGGGGTGAAGAAGTCCCCGCAATTTGGGAAACAGGACATTTGGGAAACAGGAAATATGGGAAATAAGGCACATTAATAAATTTGGTAAAAGGGACATTTGGTGTCCCATGTCCTAGAAAATCTTGTGCAAAAAAAAAGAATGTTATTGTCCTGTGTACAAGATATCCTGATGTAGGCCCGTTTCCAAAATATCATGGTTTTTGCATGGTTTATGTCCTGTTTCTCAAATGTCCCTTTTCCAAGATTTCTTGGTTTTGTCCTGTTTCTCAGATGTCCCATTTCCTAGACAATCTTGTGCAAATAAGAATATTACTCGCACGAGATGCCTGTGCTAGTATCATCGACCCGTCCGCACACCCCATTGCAGGCGTACCTTTTACCATGTTGATCCACATTATATTCACACCAAATACATTGCATTATAACTCCGTGTTTTAGGGATATTTTGATACAAGGGCAGTCATCTTAAAAAGACAGCCAAATTTACATGTTTACTTCCTTGAAACATTGACTTCTGGATCATTTAGGGCATCCAACCATGATTTATGGTGAGTAAGGCTGCATCTAAACACCAGGATTATCCATAATCATGAGATTAAAGTGATGGTAATTTGATATCATAACAAAAATAGGCTACATATTAATTGGATCTCATTGTTTGTGCTCAGTGCAGTCATAACAGGATTTCTGGGAAACAAGAGGGCTGAGGACTTTGTAGAGTGTGTGGATACACTGCTGCCACATATTAGAAACTCAAATGCAAGATGTCCTTGAAGATCCACTTTTTGTATCTGACCCCCCATCCTTTAAAAAACAACCTGTGGTGCGCTAAGTGACATGTATGAGGAGAGATTCTAACGGGACCTCTCAGAGATGCATGCTTCCAAAGATAGTGGTTACCTTTTCTTCTAACAGGCTAGTAATGGGGTCTGATGTGGGATGAGCCTGAACATTGTGTACAAGAGACGGGCAAGGAAGTCCCGAACAAGTGTCGTCTAGCTAACGTTTTGAGCATATTCACTACTTTTACTGCATATTACTGAGTCAAAGGATGAATAATTCATTAGATATGGGTTTGTAAATGGTAATCAAAAATAAATAAACCAGATTTGATGTGAAATCTGGTGTTTGTACAGTTTGCAATAGTATGGATTTGGCTACCGATGATGAAAATGGGCAATTCTAGGTATTATGGGCATCTCAAAATTGAGAGCCGTCAGCAAAAAATGGATGTTATTTTTGTATTCCCCAGGTCGGAATACATAGGAATTAGTGGATTTCAGCTCCGTTGTTTTTTTTTTAAAAGTGAAATTTTGTAGTACAGTATAATGTTAGCAGAGCAGGTGCCTGTATGAGGGAACTTATGATAAGACTCATTGTGATGAGACCTCATAGTTACAAACGCCACTTAGTAGTATCATATAACAATTAGTGAAATGGAAGGTAGAATTCACCACTTTTAAAGATACAAGATTTAAGCACCAAATATGGCCACCTTCTGTGTAGTCAGGAGCGTCCGAAATGGGTTCCTCTACCCTACGCCTACCTATAGAGCATTTCGTGATAATGACGACTGAAGTTATTACTGAGTGCTCTTCTGAAGAACATTGTGATACTTACTGGAAACAATTATATACATTGATGGCATATACGGTACCCTGAGGCCTTGGCCCCTCTGCATACCATCAACAGACTGATTCATGCCATTAAAGACTTGGTATATTGAGTTGAGTTTTCCTCCTGGAGCGGGGCTATACTGGTAAAGCTGAGAGTTCAGTGATGATTCACAAAGAGGATTTGTTGTTGTTGTGTTTTTGTTGTTCTTGCTACTGTTGTTGCTGTTATAAAGTAAATTATCACGTTGCTTTATATATTGATAGGAATTTTCAAGGGCATTTCTGAAAAAAAGAAACGCCAATTAAGAGTATGGCATGTTAAGAAATTACCTCCTCCAAAACGCTAATTGTGCAGCAGAAAATTCACTGGTCAAAACCTATAAAATTTAACTTCTTAGCCCTGTGCAGACTCTTCAGCATGATGAGTGACAGGTTGTGCAGTTGTCTACCTAGGCCCATACATTGTCAAAATAAAGAGTCTGTATAGGCCTGACAAATTAAATATGGCAGGTTTTGCCTCATTTATTTTATGCTGTTTACTTTGAAGATCCTATTTTTTTTCAGTGTAGGGCTTGCTCAAGCAACAGATAATGACCTATCTATATATTAGCAATGAATTGCTGTCAGCATGATTGTGTTTTACCTTTATTTGAGATGCAAGTATATTGCGGTTATAGTAAGAAGGTAGTATACCATGTTCTTTTCTTATTGTCGATGATAGGGAAGATTGGAAATGGCCCAAGCCTTTATAATTACAAAGGTTATTTAGTAGCACTTTTTCCCTCACCAAGACCTCACACGTACCTTATCCCTTTATGGCCGTTTTCTTTTGTTTGTTTTTTTAATTACAAATCAGAATCATCTACATGATATTCATTCAGATTTGATCTGCTATTACAGAACAAAACTTGGCTCATACCATGGACCTACTTATTTGCAAATGAAATTATAATTAAATAATGTATAAATTTTGATTTAATGAATAAGTTGAATAAGGAGCTCTAAACTCATGGATAGCCAGTACCAACATAAGTATATTAGTGAAGATATCCTTTCTTATGTCAATGCCAGAAACTTTATAATCATGGTTAAATTAAATATACTCATGTCGGACAGGACTCATGCAGCGGAGGTGCTTTGGGGATGGGAATTCTAGGGAGCCTGAGGTATGTAACTGTCTTGTACTCTTAGGGGTGGTTTTCCTCCAACGTGGAGGCTGAGTTGGTATAGCAATAGTATTCCATACTGGGCTAAGGGCATCTGAAACAGATGATGTATTGGTGAGTATACATTATATAGATTATAACTCTACAGGTGGTGGGTCAAGGGGTGTGTTGTTATATAACCTCTTGAAGCTGGACGTTGAGATGGCTTGTTGTACTTCAGGTTTAAGCCTGTTCCACAATTTGATACCTCTAGCAATAGGATCTTTTGTGTATTTTTGTTGCCTTGGTCTACATGTGGGGAACTTTAGATCTCCTCTTGATCTGGGATTGGGTGTAGGCGTTTGCTCAAGGGCTTTTGACCTTTTGTACATGAGTAATGCCATCTGTTGGTCCCTTCTACTGGATAGCATCTCCACGGAGCAGTATTGGTGCAGTTGAGCTGTCCTATATCAGATGTCAAATTGTCTGGTGCACACTCTGAGGGCTCTATTTTGTAGGGTCTGTAGTCTCTTGACACTGGATTTCTTTGCGCTATCTATGATGAAACTGCAATAATCCATGTGAGGGAGTATGGTTTGCTTATATACTAAGAGTGCTGTAGACTCAGGTTTAGGTGGCATCGTTGGTAGGCGAGATTACTGGTGCTCAGTGGTTAATTTGTATGAATGTAAGATGTTTTAATTATGGTGGCTGCCCGTTTGGTCATTCCTATAGTATAATATAACCTTTTTCCTTATTCCTTGAGATAAGGACGCTCAAGGTTGACAATCAACATGCGGAAGGATGGGGGTAAAGGACATGTCACTATGGACTCTTTTCAAATGTTTACTTATATATACTTATAGCACAAACTAGGAGGGCCCTACTAGAGATTTCCCATAAGGGCTCTGGTTCAGAGGGCCCTTGGGACCCTTGCTCCACAGGACCACAGGGCCTGATTTGAGGCATTTAGCCATATATATAGGATATAGCCTGGAGGCCATTTCTTAAGTATTACGACTAGATACCACCACTACGAATTGAGACTCCCAGGAATAGTGTAGGTGGTCGTAGGCACTGCACTATGACTGCCCTGTACGATTAGCACCTATGGAGTAATTACATAAGGCTTGGTAGAGCAGTCGTACATTAGTACCCACTAATGCATGGTACTGTAATGGCCTTTTTTTAGGCCTGTCACTACGATGAGATGTACAGCAGTCGTAGTGTGTTAAGAAACGGTCTGCAGATCTATACCCAAAACATGTGCATGTCAATAAGTGCATGCTTCCTTAAAACCACCTACATGTTCTTTGGCCAAACTGATTTGCAGTTTGAAGATGGACACTCTGGAGGGCACTTTTCAATAATGCTGATTAGCACCTCTTTTCAACAACCAGTTTTTGTTATTCTCTTCGATCCCTTCCTCGATTGTGAGGCGCGGAAGGAGGCTCAACTTTTGGTATGAATTAGAAACCCTTAATAGCGCCTGTTGCTATACCTATGTATTCAACTGACTTGCTATTTAGTTACCTTAAGTGAACTCCGTGGAGAATTGCCTTCTGCTATGACCTTGCTATCCTTTCGTGTAAAGACAACAGTCGAATTTTTACCTGTGAAATGTACACCAATTAAACAATTTTTCTAGGTGGCAAGATGGAAATGGAATGTTTGTGATATTGGTTATAGTTGGCTGATGAAATGATGTAAAGGCCCCCGAGAGGCAGAGTTCCTAGAAATTTTTATCAGG
Organism: Acholoe squamosa; assembly: GCA_949317995.1. Taxonomy (NCBI): domain Eukaryota; kingdom Metazoa; phylum Annelida; class Polychaeta; order Phyllodocida; family Polynoidae; genus Acholoe; species Acholoe squamosa. Next base: position 36,857,009 of record OX439040.1, on the reverse strand, counting down.
TAATCGTAATGGTATTCCTCAATGACATCGTAATCTATAGGAGTTTAGTCACTTGACACCTCTGGCCGAAACAGTCGATCACCCTTGACTGAAAATAGATTGTAGTTGCTTAATATTTACACAAACGGAAAGGAATGCCAGGTCTGAGACCTGTTAAATATACGATAGGTAAACTGTCAAAGTGTTGATAAAAAAACTCTCGTAATTTGGGTACCGTAAGTGCTCCGTAACTTTTACTTCTTGTAAATTGGGTATAGTATATTACGAGACCCTTTTCCATCATTGTAAAATAAAAATATAGGGTACCCACTTCTTGTAAATTTATTGAACTTGCGAGAGGGTAAAACATATGAAATAAAGAACATTTATCTCCCCCAATAATAGAAAAAAACATAAATGATAAAAAAAAAATATATGAAACAGAAAGGACACTGGAGGTGTTTGGGGTATTAAATGGTCTTTGTATTCACCAAATAGTGTAGATCTATATTGAATATTATGATTTATATGAAGATTTATAGGTTATTTTTGGACATAGAATTTTTCATGCTTCTCGTACATACTTTCTGTTCCCTCTTTGTCATGTTTGTCATACAAGACCTTTATTCTCGTAAAAAGATTTACGATACCCCTTCTAAATGACCAATTTCCCCTCTACAATAACCTTAAAATTATCCTTAAATAAAAGCTTCTCGTACTTTTGGCTTTAAGAGGGGTCACAAGTCAGAATTACGAAACCTTTTTTTATTAAACGATGGGTTAATATCTGCCATAGCATAGCGTAAATTACTTCTCGTAAGTGCATTCTGCTTCTTGTAAAAAAACGTTCTTTATTTAACGGGTCTCTGGAATCAGAATCGAATTAAAAAAGAAAAGAGAAATCATCAAAGTCTGAAGTCATGTCAGTACGATAATTATTTTCCCCTGGGATGTTTCCTCCTAGAGAGCAGCAGCTTGGGTTGTTATCAGTATTGTATTATAGGGTATGAAGAAGTGGGTAGGAACTCCATGAGATGCAGGTGCAATAAGTATTGGAAACATACACCCATACAGACCTTCGGTAGACATATACATTATTCGGGGAGAGATGATTCTTGTAAAAGCATTATGGGGTGTGGGGTTTTCACATGGCTGTGTGTAAAAAAACTACCCCTCCAAAGCAAGTGGGAGGCCGCATAAATGGTTTAAAAGAGTCAGTATGAGGACTGGTTGCTACATGAGATGAGCTACTCCATCTCCGTCCCTGCAGGATGAATCTGATGGTCATGATATGTCTAAGGTGACGAGCATTTCTTCTAACTGGTTTTGTTGTGTTTAATAGTGTGCATGCACTGAGATGTCAATATTATTTATGAAGTCCATAAAGGAGGGTAAATTTAGGAGAAGAAAGGAAGGAGTTGTGGATTAACTATTACCAATTTAGTATTTCGGAGTTAAAGGGCCAACAATTCTACATCTTGAAGTTATACTTAGGCATAATTTCGCAAATCTGCCATTCAATGTTATTTGGTAAAATATGAAACGCTGGGCACCGGAAACACATCAATTAAGCTTAGCCTTAATTCCCGGGAACTCTGGTTTGGCAAGAGCTCTAATGGCAAACAATCAGGGATGAGGTGTCAGAGGAAACCCTGTGTTTCCCCTCAACAGAAAAACAAGCACTCCACAAGACTGGGTGAATAAGGTGACCAGTAATTCTACCATCATGTTTTTACCTTGTTGAACTACTCTCATTTCCCACCCTCCCATTCCCTATCTTAACGAGATCCTCTTCTTTCTCCACCTAACCGAATCTCCTCATCTTGTCTTGGCTCACTAGTTGAAAGCACTGTTTTTCTCATTCTCTTCACCTTGTTATTTTATTTGTAATTTGGTTTAGATTACCAGACTCTCCAAATCAGATCACAGAAGACTGTATTGTTTATTCATTATTCTAGCACAATATCAGCATCATATTGATAATAATAATATGTCAGGCTTAGAGTAGATATCCGAGTGTTGTTATAATTCCATCAATGTTTAACCCTTTAAGTGCAGCCATGGCGGTATTTATATAATATCAGCAACTGTCTGAATGATCCTTCTTTGACACCTGTTATCCGGTACCTCACAAGTTGGCAGGTGTGTGCCACTAATGTTTCATGATCAGGCTTTCAGTTTTGAACTGAAGTTCTTCACTGCTAAAGCCTTTATGGGCTCAAGTTGACAATAACCAAATCTACAGCTTTGAGTAGTCAGATTGAGGACCAAAGGTAGACACCACCAGGTTTGTCACTCTAACAACATTATGTAGTCATTTTGACTAGCTTGGGTTAGTCTGTTGACTGAAATCCATCAGATTGACTACCCTGGGTACTCAATCTGACAGCCTAAGACCTTGGGGAGTTCAGTGTGGTTGATAGACACCTAGTTTTCGCCATGCTACATGAACGAACATGAAGGTCAAATTGTTCAAATGTTGGCCAAAATAAGTAGAAGATTTGTCATAATGTGCATCGATCCGCTTGGGAGACTGTTAACAGAAATATCCTATCTTTATTTAAGGGAAAATCTTTCAGAAGATCACATTCATTGTTAATAGTTCCAATGATTTGATTACCGTTTCCTTTCACAGGGGGAATCTGTGATTGATTTCCATCAGTCAACTGGCTGACTTCCTCCAGAAATAATCACTGCACTGGTATTGAATAGGACTAATTCTTTCGGTAAAATCCCATCTTCTGTTTACCAACTTCATGCTTGATTTGGCCACAGTGGATGGTCTGGGCACGTCCATCTGATGGGTCCCACCAATTTGTTCTCTGTTACAAGCAATTGCTTTTTCTTAATGGCGTATGCCGTTTCTTTTTTCATATGCTCACCCAACTTGTTGTTTGTGCCAATGCCATTTGAAACGATTATGGTTAAGGACCAAAGCATTCATGGAGGCAACGAACAGGAAAATGGTAAAGGTGAACGATGTTTAGTCTTCGCCAACTGTTTCTTCAGTACACCAGAGTGAAGAAACAGAAGGCAAAGACTAAACAGAGTTCATCTTTACATTTATGTCAGTGTGTTTTGAGTGGATATTTCTTCATTTTCTTTCAAAATAAACTCACATCTCCTTGCAGTAGAGGCGCCGCCATTTTGTTTGTTTACGTTTTACCGAGGTTGCGCATGCGCAGAAGCTCGATGACGTAATCGTGCGGATTTGGTGCTGGTTATTTCATGGCAGGGTGCAATATGCGGTCTCAGTGCTTTCTCTATGAAGCATCGATATTCACCTTGACATGAAACTTAATATTGTACTTAGGCACCAAAGGAATTCATTTACGTGGAAGAACAAACAAGGGTTGGCAGGTGGTTTGTATGTTGAGAATTGTTGCTGTATTTATGTACACTTAATAGGGCTGGATGGATGGTGTATAGTGTAGATGTAGACTAGGCAATGCTAGAGGCTCCTCTTGCCAACCAAAACGGGCACGTGGTGAGAGGACCAAAGGTGAGAGCATAGCAAAGAAATGGGGAGAGCATTTTATGCATGGAGGTGTGCATAGTTTAGCGATAAACTAGACAACTGACACTCCAAAAACACAGTCAGGGAAAACAAGCATAGCAATGAGAAGCAGTGCGCTGCCTTCATCTAACTTAGATGTGCATAGAATAATGGGAGAGGGCTGTCGAATTTGTCACAGGGAGAGAACTCGCTCCTAAAAGCTAATGTAGTGTCTGTGAACCTGAAACAGTGGGAGAGACAGAAAAAGATAAAGTGGAAGGGGGAGCATTAAAAGAAGAGTATGAAAACACTTAATCCTTTCAGTCTACCAAGGGATAATTCAGGATTGTATTGTGTAGTTGAATAGACATCAAGACATCACATCCCCAGGGTCGTGATGTGCCAACACCAGAGGGAGCATTCTCAACTCAATCAATTATCGCCCAGGAAAGAGTTCCGGCCGTCAGGCCTTTGAGCCCAGGAACCAGTTGATGGGATAAGCTGTATCCTAGAGATAGCTTGAGTCTTGTGGGCGCACATCCACACAGATGGTGGGACATCTATGGGCCAGTGGGTATTTATGACATTGTGAATGAAGGACATTGACATTTTATACTTCATTCGGGTCTTATGTTTGTTTATTCTCATCTATATGTCCTAATTCCATATCCATCAGCCATTATCAAACAGGGAAATAATATTATGTATCTTTTACTATTGAAATGTCCTTTCAATCCAAAATAAAATGCCCTTGTGCTTTACATACCGAGAAAATCTCATAAGAATATTCAAATCTTGGTGACAACACGTGACACAAACTTATGTTATGACTACACTGCTAAAAATATTTTTTTTTACAATCTTGAATAATCTTGTCTGATGGACAAACCAACTAGTTTTAAGATTTTTTATTTTCTTAAAACTGGTAGTTTTCTCCACCAGTTAAGATTATATTTCTTTCTTAAATCAAGAAAAATAATTTTGGCTGTGTATTGATCCAGCTAACATAGGTCATCGAGAAAAGGAAAGATGATTGGAGGTTGACTGACTCTAAACAAAGTTCGAATAATATAAAAGAGCATATTCTTAAAAGAAGTAACTTGACCTGCAATTGTAAAAAGGACAAGGTGGAATCAGTATGAGAAGTCCACAGCCCAGTGGATGCTACAGGTAATGAGTGCCATTAAGAGTTTTGCTGAAAAGGCTGGACTTGCACAAATCACTCCCATACTGCCTAGCCTAAGAGATCCAGACCCGCTGCCTTCTTTTTCTGTAGGGCCTCTATTTTCCACTATGCCCTAGTCGACATTTGCAATGCAAATGCCCTACATCTCCCTACAGCGCGAATGATACAGAGGGTGAGGGTATTACTCCCCAGCTAGCACAACTCGTGCAATTTACATCATTCTTACGTGAAAACTCATGTGATTTACGTAGAAAAGACATCATTTGGATGAGTTGTGCTAGCAGGGTCAGTGTAAATAGGGTCAATACCTCCGGGGCTTTCTTAGTAGATTTATCATTTGAGATTAAGTGTTAATCTCTATAACTCATTTGGTTTATATCCCAATTAACAATATCTTATCTTCTAATGATGATAAGGACATTTCATCGTTATCACTCTACTAACCTTAGGCTTTCATATTCAGCCTGGGGAGAATAAAAGCGAAGGATGATGTAAATGGGACGATTTATATGAGATCATTATAATCTATGGGTTATAATGCTATATGGCAGAGGCATGTTTGACAATTCTCAGTAAAATCGAAAGGCATCCAGATAATTTCCTTCTTCCTACCTCAACATTCTTATATGCAGAATTTCATTGAGATGTCAGCTGTGAGCAAATACATAAGAACTCTGGAGGCCGTTGTGAAAAGATGGGGGATCGGTTCTGTCGAAGGTGCTATTCCCTAAACGGAACTGATTGACCTCAGGGAATTAATGCCCTGTTGACATGCCAAAAGATAACTCATCATAGGAGTGGTTTAGGAGTAGTCAGGAATTGGTGAATGCTTCCCAATGGAGCACGAATTCCTGGTTAGTTCCTTCCTCCAATTCTCTGACCTATCTACTATGGGAAGCTATCTATTATGGGAAGCTTTTAGGTAGAACCAATCATGGAACCAGTTCCCTTTTCACAATGCAGTCTAATTCAGAGCAAGTCAATTCCATTATGGTATAAGGTGGGAGGAGAATCAGGGGGAAGTGGAAGGTGCGTTAGCTACAGTGAGAATCGTTTTCCAATCTTCGTGCAACAGCCTCCTGCAATCCAATATTTAACTATACTCTCTATTCATAAACAGTCTCGAGAGGTTTCTTTGAGTTAGCACATGGTAATCTGAGAGCAGTTTCCTGTGTTATGAAAGCTTTGTCTGTGTGGTGCGCCGTACAGTATGTTGGCAGACACTGTACATACAGTGGCCTCTGTCAACATGACACCCATCAAACAGAATTCAGAACAATTGGCAGGGACCCCTGCATGTACCTTTGGAGGCACTGACTTTGGTTTGGCTTCATGTGCGATGCGCAGTGTTGTTATGTCTTGTGTACATTGTCTGGTAGCCCAAAAGAAGAGGAACAATACCCAAATCCTGCTAAAGGTCCCTACACTTTTAGTCATTCTAAACACGCAGATCTATGCGAACTTGAGTCAAATTCTCCTGGTCTAAGAAAATATAAAAGGAAGGGGATTTAAACGTGAACTATAGTTTTGGGAATCTAGATGTACACATAAGCCCAGATAAGCCTACCATCCTACATATAAGACACCTAATTGACCTATAAGAAGGGGTCTATATCCAGAAGTAAAATTGATAGATGCAGAAGTAAAAAGTTGTAACTTATACACCGTGAAATAAAATCACTAAAAAAGGGTGATTTACTGGCACCCGCATTGCCAGTGAATCACCGTAAAAATACTCTCCAACAGGAATAGCTGTTTCCGAAAAACAATGCTTTCATAAGACATGTACAGTAGGGCTTTGTCCTACTGCCCCACATGTAGGATATGGTAGGCAAACTCTCATATCTCTAGATGTGACAAAACTAAGCTCCAAAATTTTGTATTGGGCATATTTGATGACATATATCAGCCTACTTATCAGTTTTCAACACTATGCAACCAACTTTAGATTTATCTGGGTTAATTTAATCGGACGTTGGTGTTTTCAGGACAGAATCATGGACGCTATTGAATTGATTAAACCTATTAAAAATTAATTTAACCTCATCTACTACATTGGAGATTCAGACCTGACTATAATCTCCCTCAGCATTTGACTTTAGGTGCAAGGAAATATTGAGTGCAGTGTTATATATGATCAATGATTGTGCATCGCTATGGGGACATAGCTGAAAAGTTCTCTTCGGTTAAGAATAAAGGATATCCCAGGGTTCTTTTCACTCTGTTTTAAAACGTATGTACTGCTCATTTAATAGATATAATCACTTGTTGAAAGGTCACTACACCCACTCGAAATTCAATCTTGGTGATTGAATTAGAGCTCGCCCTGAAAGGTTAGGAAGAGGCTTCATGCCTGGTCTCTATTGGTCCATTAGTTGATTTATACATAGTAAACACAGAGATTGAATAGTACATGTAATAACTCGTACAGTTAAATCCCATTTTATGTTAGCGTTGGGCATGCTTGCTTCCAATTGCGTCAGTCAAAGTGATTGGGTACCTATAGTGACGATGACCTTTTTCCCCATTCCATGTGAAGCGTTCTCAGACACATAGCTCTGGTGCTTTGTACCAATATATGATTTCATGTGCTCTCAACCAGGGCTCTTGCCATCCTGTGGGCCCTGTTACAATAGTTGGTTTGGATAGCACCATTTGCATTAGTGTTTCTTAAGTTGCCCTATCCAAAATAGCTCAGTTCGAGTTCTATCTAAGTCTGTGTTAGCCGACTGCCTAAATCCAAATGAATAGAGCAAGAAGTGTGACTGTTTCTAAAGTTTTGGATAGAACTCAAACTGAGTCCCATCTGTTCCATCTGAAAGAAGTAAATCTGTTGTTTTCCAACCGACTTTGCTGCCATCCTGGCCCTGATTGTATACCTGAATGGCACCATCCATGTTTACTAATGCAAAGCTAATATTGCAGACCCAGCAAAAACACGCTTCTGTTTCTTAACTTGAGTTCTGTTCTAATACTTTATTGGCTAGAGCTGGATAGGACAACTTCAGAAACACTCATGCAATGGTGCCATCAAAATCATTAAATTTCAGCTAATCTATCATCAAATGAATCATCCAAGTTTTTGTGTGTATTTCCCTTATTTAAAGTTTTGCTGACCACCTATAAGGGTTGGTGGCAAAATTGTTTGAAAGGCAATAATTTTGCCTTCATCATTGGAGCAGATGAGCACCAGTTTGAGTTATATCCTAAGGTTTGGAAACAGTGGCATGTCCTGCTCTATTCATTTGGGTCTAGGCAGTTGGCTAAAATGAACTCAGCTAGAACTCGAAATGAGCCATTTTGGAGAGAGCAACTTAAGAAACACTAATGCAAATGGTGCCTTCCATAACCCACTATAAAGCAGGATCCACATATATCAATTGATTTAACACACAAATGGATAGGCAGAAGGCCCTAAAGATATACCAGTGAGAGGTGCCCTAGAAGTGGATGCCACCATTGCATTAGTGTTTCTCTAGTTGTCCTATCCAGTTCTAGCCAATAAAACAGGAAAGTAGAACTTAAGTTAAGAAATAGAAAGCTGGTTTTGCTCTATCTGCGCTTTTAGCATTGCATTAGTAGACATGGATGGTGCCATTCTTTTTTGAAAAGTATAGAAAAAAGGCCCTGCCTAGATCCAGGTGGCAAATGAATAGAGCAAGAAGTGCCACTGTTTCTAAAGTTTTGGATAGTACTCAAACTGAGTCCCATCTGTTCCATTGGCGGAAGTAAATTTGTTGTTTTCCAACTGACTTTGCTGCCATCATGGCCCTGATTGTATACCTGAATGGTGCCATAGATGTTTACTAATGCAAAGCTAATAGTGCAGACCCAGCAAAAAAATGCTTCTGTTTCTTAACTTGAGTTCTGTTCTACTGCTCTATTGGCTAGAGCTGGATAGGACAACTTGAGGTTGAAGGTACACATAAATGGGGAGGATCATATCAATTAGTGAGTTTGAGTTTGAGTTTAACAATTTTATTGGCACAATAGCATCATACAAAGGAAGCTTTTCAGGATTTGCCAAACAAAAGAAAGAAAATCAAATAATCAAAGAGAAATGAGACATTTGCTGCGATCGGATTACAAGAAAGGTACATGGTAGATGTTTCACATCGCCGACTGGCATTCATTGATGTAATACTGGTCCGTGTAGTATATTGCTTATCATGAGATAAAGTCAAACTGCAGACTCGGTCGCCTTTACATATTGTAGCTACTTATGATATAGCATGATTACGATACCTTTGACATAAATTCCTTTTTGGTACCAATTTTTTGTATATCACCGCTTAATTTATCCCAAAGTATTTTGCCGCGGGATAAAGGACATTTATCATATACCATACATGTTGATCTACTAACTTTAAGTTGGATCTTATCATTGCCTCTTAGTACTCGTGTGGGAATTCCACATATATCTTTTTAATCCATGATGTCAGGAATGAAATAATCAAAATGAAATACCCTTTTATAATACCTTTTTCTATTGTGAAATAACAAAGTAGAGGCATGTTCTGCACCTGGGTGATTGATCTTACTAGCTGAATGATTGATCTACGAGTGACCTAAGAACCTATCTTGATTACTGCCCTTAAGTCCAATTGACAGCTGTTTCTAAAGGACCAGTCTTACGTTCCAATACAAGTGACAGCTTGTTCTGAAATACTAGTAGTCATTTCCAAATGACTGATCTTAAATGGTCACTCATAAAGTGGAAAGATTGATCTTATTAATAAAGAATGCTTATGAAGCAGGTTTCTGGGGAAACAATACTGTCGCCAAACAGTGAAATGCTAATTCAGTTAGTGATTGCCAACTTACAAGGGGTGGCAGCCAGCCTATATTATGTAAGGTACATTTTGTATAATGTGGTTGGAACTTTTTCCTCTTTTTTTTGTTTGTTTCTACCTTTTGTGCTTTTTCTTGCATTTGTATGAAAGGGCTGTAAACGATATCGCTACACTGCAAAAATGGTGTTTAGATCCTAAACACAATTCTAAACATATTCTTGCAACGTTTTTGTAATCACATTAATGTCCTAAACATGTTTAGCCAAACAATATGCTTAGCTCAAGTGCTTAGAAATCTAGGTGTTTAGGTTTAAACTTTGTGTTTAGATATCTATGAATTTTTGTGTTTAGATGTTTATGAATTTTTGTGTTTAGATGTCTAAATGCTTTGACGGAGAGTTAGGTTGTGCAGACATGTATACATTTAAAAAAAGATGTCTTTTGTTTGTTTTCTCATTTACTTGGGGGGGGGGTATTCACATATCAAAGTCTCCAAAGATGTCAGCCACACCTATTTAAGTGTGCATGTATGTACACACTGTATCAGAATGAGAGACTTGAGAAAGTACAACAGCTTGGCAGGAAGGAAATTGCTTTGTCTATTCCAGAATAACATGAAATAGGTGTAAGTCATTGAGCTTATTGATTATTTCATGCTAATGATGGTGGTGTAAGGTCAATCTAGTCAACTTTCCATTGCCCTTTCTCCTCTCATGACATTCAATGAATAGAAACTATAACAAACATGGGGTTTGGGTACATTTGTCACAAAAATTGATTATAATTGTGTAAAGATAGTCCATTCAAAGGTAGTGCTGCTACCTGGTGTGGATTCAACATCCATGTATCTAAACATAATGATGTTTAAATCTAAACACCTACTATTCAACTGTTTAAACTCTAAACATCTAAATATGTTTAGCAAAAATGTTTATGTAGTTAGAATAAAAGTGTTCATTTCCTAAATGTGTAGTCGATGAGACATCTAACTGACCTATGTGTTTAGGTTTTAAACGTGTTTAGACCTAAACACGTTTAAAATCTAAACACCATTTTTGCAGTGTACAGATTACTATTGTAAAGGGGTGGTTCAGTTGCCAAGAATGGGACTGGCAAATGCTCTTTCTTCTGAATCCATGCACGCATGTACCATTTCCACCATTACACTCATTTTCTCTTAATCATGCTCTCCCATTTCAAAGGTCCAAGGCTGCTTCTCATTCCTTGAAACTTGTGTCTTATGCACTACCCAACAATACGTCGTGCCTGGAAAAAGATTATGCTGGCCGAAGGAGCTGTTGGGTAGTGCTGCGAGTCCTAGCAAGGAAAGTGTTGGGTAGTACTGGGTCAATACCTCTATAAAAGAGCAGCTTAGGGTATACGTCACTCTTGGCCCATCACCGAGTGAGCAGCTCACAGCCAAGTGGATGCTTTAGGTAATGACCACCATTAAAGGCACACCTGAAAAGGCCAGTCTCTCATAACTCACTCAGGCCAGTCCAAAATAAAAAGTTGGTCTATGGATTTCCCGCTCCAATTTTTTTAAATCAAATTTTTTTTTCTTTGAAAATTATTTTGTCTATGGAATACGCCCACGCCATTTTCTGCAAAAATCTGATTTTTTTTTTGCCATAGTTTTTGAACAAACAATGGCAGATACTAGCTTTAAAAATCTGGCCAACTCCTCTCAACTCCTTTCCTGTGAAATCTTTGGTTATCAAAAGAAAATCGTCCTCTCCACATCTGTGGTGTGCAGAATCCATTGACAAAAAGAAATTCAGAAAAAAAAGAAAATTTCGCCCTACCTCTCCATTTCCCGCTCCAATTTTTTTAAATCAATTTTTTTTTTCTTTGAAAATTATTTTGTCTATGGAATACGCCCACGCCATTTTTTGCAAAAATCTGATTTTTTTTGCCATAGTTTTTGAACAAACAATGGCAGATACTAGCTTTAAAAATCTGGCCAACTCCTCTCAACTCCTTTCCTGTGAAATCTTTGGTTATCAAAAGAAAATCTTCCTCTCCACATCTGTGATGTGCAGAATCCATTGACAAAAAGAAATTCAGAAAAAAAAAGAAAATTTCGCCCTACCTCTCCATTTTCCAAAATGAAAATCCATAGACCAACTTTTTAATTTGGTGTGGCCTCACATTCCTCCCGGCCTAGGAGGTCCAGACCTGGCTCCTCTTATTGTGCATTACATTTTTTTCCCACCCTAGACTACATTTGCAATGGAAATGGTCCACACTGTTCTCCTGGGCGAACAGTCTAGACAGTATGGTGTTATCTAGGGTGAATAAGGCGCATTTCCTCGGGCCTTGCTGGTAGATTCATTATTCCATATAAAGGTCCATCTCAATAACTGTTTTGAGGTTTGTGATATCATCTAATATACATTATACTATGGTTATGGGTTATTTGCATATTTTTGCGTTCAGGTTAAAGGATAAAATTCGTGCAATTAACCACGGCTAGAATGAACGATGTTGTAGTACTTTCTCTCTACACCAGACGGCAAGACTGCATATACCATAGTATAAAGAACATAATTATGTAAGCATGTAACGCCATCGTTCATTGTATCTGTGAATGAAACCAACTCATGCATCAATAAAGCTTATATATCCTCTAAATAGATTTTTATCACTCTCGATACAACCCAGCAAATTGTCGTGAGTCCTCGTCACCCTGTGTGAAGTGGCTCACACATGCTGCTAGATGGAACACTACATCGTTATAGCACAAGATCACCAGGAATAGCAACTGCTATGCCACATGAGTCTAACACACAGTGGCTAAAGATGACGGAATGAGTTACCACTCAAAAAGGAGTCACCATTGATGACCAATCATGGCGACAGATGACGACAATTTGCTGGGAATAGTTGTAAACATTTAGAAATAAAATAGGAGGACATGATACATAATATGAATTATTTTCTCACAATATAAGCGAGTACCACTTATAGGTTTAATGGCAGAGTTATAGAAGGTTGTCTGTGTTCCTGCTTTTTCCCCAGTAGTGTAGATTAACCTTGAGATGGCCACATACTGTGAGACCGCCATCCCGGGTGCCACCATGGGGGCTTAAGGTACGTGACACAAGGGTATGTAGATACACTAATTAGCCTTTATTTATTCACTGCGCAAATCACTTAGCTCCATAATAATATAACGGTTTCTATAGTGGGCAGTACAGAATGACAATTGATACATCTCATGTGCTGTCCTATTAGGCTACATATCTAGTACGAAGCTGCTCATATTATATGCATGTCACTTATGTATCAATTATCAGGATGGGCTAATCCCTGGCTTTTGATAGCATGAGGATAATGACTCATTCTCTTCTCACAATAATCACGCTATATCCAATATCCCCAATACCTGCCTATTCCTGTGTGGCCAAAGGGTCCCTAGAGTATTAGACTTATAGGCCTGTGTTGTCTGTGTACACTTCCCAGTGCTTAAATGTGCATTAAAGCACCAAATGCCATTCCTGTAGAATGATATATAATATTATATATGTACGTCATGTATACTCACATTGCTTAATCATCCATGATATAATCTGAATACACGCAGTTGATCCTTTATTTTATGGCCAGTTTGACCAAACGCTAGTGAGGCCAATCAGTGCCTTAATAGTCAATATCGAAAAATAAGATGTATTTCTATGAAACGTTATCAGGACAATTGTGTAATATCGTGCTAAAACTTGACTCAAATTGAAATAACTAATCAGAAACAACATACTTATTATACTATGTACTGGAAATGGATTTATTCCTTTATTCATGAATCCTTTTGTCAGCTTGTCACGGAGGAATATTTTCATTTCGAAGTATAATACATGAGAATCATATAAGAATTGACAAAGCCATCAATATAGCACAATGTTCGGCAGCCAAACGCCCTATTATTATATGATGGCCTGGTATCATCAAAACTCTAAAAAAAACGCGATTTGCTGTGTATACAAATAGCTTACGAATGTTAAATTTAAGTGTTTTCTTAACTTTGTGATTACTTTAGGTCATGTTTTTTTTTCAAATCAAGGGGCACTGAGTGCCGAGAGAAAACAACATCAGTATGAAAGGTGATGATCTGATATTTTTTTTTATTTATTGGTAGGTGACAACTATAATATAGGCCTAACTGAGTCAGGTGGCCCTTCCAATTCAGACATTGCTGTCAACAGCCTTACTATATATGGACAGAAAGGCTTGATGGCCTTCATCATCCACGCACTGTCATCTTTTTAACATCCAAACTATAATACCTTGTTACTGAAGGGGATATTTGCAAAAGAAAATTTGATAATTTCCGCTCTTTATTTCTATAGACATCTAATCACCAACTGAAGGAATTGACATACAGACCGCCATGGATTTATGCGAGAAGCATTATTGTTCATCACTATTGCTATCCTCGGGCATTGAGTGATTCGATTTTGTGAATACTGTTTTTTTTTGTATGTGTGTATTTGTTTTGTTTTTAGGTGAGTTCATCAAAGGAGGGATGAAGTACAGGCATGTCTAATTTTTCTATTTTTCACTGCTTTTAAGTGCATTATTGTAAAAGAAGTTGAATTTGTTGTTATTTCTTATGGCAAAGAAATTGTTGACAATGCAAGCCTTTCATCAATGTTCATTGATGCCAAATACAAACAGAAATAACCATCCGCCATCATACGAATAAAGTGCAAACAAGAGGCTGTCTTTACTGTAGCTAATTCAAAACAGGACGGGACAAAGGCAGGTAAAGATGATAGAATAGTTGATATAGGTCAGACTAAACTTTGTTGCAACTAGAAATTGCACAGGGTCTGCAGTTGCATCAGACTAACTCATGTATATAACCATCATGCTACCTGTACTAGGAAAGTGGACCTTAATAAATCATTGTACCCTACGCTTTGACCCCTTTTCCCAGATCGCATCAAATTTTGCTTTTCAAGTGATTGTAGGAATGACAATTTTAATGGTACAGTCCACTATGCGAAAGTCCATACAACTCATTCCTTGTGTTTTTTTCTTCTATCCAACTCGTTCAAAATCGCACCCTGTGTTGCATAGTGGACCCACAGTTTATCCGAGTGTTATCCATACATTCTTACATAGGCAATGCATGATTCTCAGCAGATTTCTGCGCCTCCTTACATTGAGGCAGGAACATAAAATATTCAGGTCATCCCTTGAGATATCTCTTGGGTCCTAATATTATATTCAAACAGCATCTTATGCAGTCATTATGTAATCTCTGTAAGCCCTTCACAGTTTCATCATGGCACATTCAATAATAAAATCGGCTTAATTAACCACTGGCAAAATCATCTGCTTAAAGATTAAAAAGGCCAGACATCCTTCCTATACCGGCAGCATCTGCCAGACTCAATTTTATTTATTCTCACATCATTTGCTAATTACTCCTGACCTCCGGGTCAGTGCAATATTCTTGTTTCTGTTTTTCTTTGTGAATGTTGGATCGAAAATGGCGTAGGAGTGCTGGGTTGTTGAGTAAGGGCTGAGTATGTCTGGAAGGCATGTCTCAACATGGTACGACTAAATACAGTCACTACGATTTGAAGCCCTCAAAATGTGGATGGCTGATCGCAGGTGATGCACTATGGCTGCCTTGTGCGATAAAAACATATTGTAGTAATTTCATAGGGTTTGGTAGCGCAGACATACCAATGCAATCATTAGTGACCACTAGATGCAGGGCTTACCATTAGAGTGAGGGAGCCCACTACGATCTGAAGGGGCCTAGTCGTACCATCTTGAGAAATGCCTTCCTTATGCATAGAGGATGACATCAGGAGGTCATTTCTTAAGGTACAATAAGAGACCCCCAGGAATAAGCCATACGACTGCTCTGTACGATTAGCACCTATATGCCGTAGTTACCTAAAGCTTGGTAAAGCAGTCTTACTGGTGTAAGCCTTCATACCCACTAATGCATGATACTGTAATGGGCTTACCTTAAAGACAGTCATTACGATTTGAAGTACAGCAGTCGTAGTGTGTTAAGAAATGGCCTCCTGATGTTGATCTACTATGACACCCACTGGATAGCCACAGGTGTCCTCCCAGTCCATAACCAAACATTCTGCACAGTCACCAACCCTCTATTATGGCTATGTTGTCTAAATTCATATTTCGGCTGCCTTATGGAGCAGCAACAATTGTGGACACAACACAACATGTTCATAATGACCCGTGTGCGATTGCATAAGACTTAGTGAGGCCAACCACACGATCCCATGGAAAAGGACGAGATATGTTTTTTTCCTGGTGTGAGAACCTATAGTGCAGGGCGATTGAGATTCATGCTAAGGTCCATGAGGTGAGGCTCCACTTCGCGATTTTTGCAGAGAATCGCAGCAATTCTCAGAAAATGGGAGACAAACATGGGTTAAAGAGTAGTATTTGTTACCATTACAAAGTAGATTATGTATGTTGAGGGAGCTATTGGTTTATCTGGGGATGTGATTGTGTGTGATCTCAAGCATGCTTGTGTTGTCAAAGAGATGTTTTTGTTTACTAAATCAAGCTGATGTTATGTAAACATTGCAGACTTATACATTGGGGAGTCTCTGCAACTCAATAAAAGACAGGTTTGATTTTTACAGTACAAGACCCTGCGATCTGTGTGACTGCTGTGTTGTTATTTATATTTTGCTGTGTTGATGTTTATATATTGAACTCCCACCCAATTACAGAGTCCATGCAGGTACAGGTTAGTTTGTAAATATGGCATGCACACAAGGAGAGAGATCACCCATGAATTGACCCCTGAAATCTCATGTTTACATTTTTGAATCTCATGTTTACAATATAGGAATGTCAACACCCTATACCTTAGGCACTATAGGGATAGCAGTTAGTGAGAATGTGCCAAAAAATCGCGTAGTGGAGCCTCCACTGTACTTGTCCTCCCATTCTTACCTGTGCAAAGTTATTGGTTTAATTATAAAACAGTGCCAAGTGAGTCTGGGGAGGCGGCCAGCTGCTAATTTTATAACTGTAAGAATTGTTTAGAAAAACTGATTCTTCAAAATGAATGATGGCCTCAGCCTTGTGGCATTGTTGACTGGTAATTTTGCTCCTCACTTGAAAGAAATCATCAGTCATTCAAGGGTTACATTTGTTGGTGATTATTTGCAGTGAGCCCAATTAAAATTCAATTTTGATGATCAAATTACTGTATTCCTGAACAAATAGGAAAGAGGGCTTTATGATTGATTTTCATTGGTCCATCAGTTGATTTCCACCAAAAAATTAATCACTGCGCTGACACTGAATGGGCTTATTCATTGAGGTTAAATTGCATTTTGTGTCAACCAGCTTCACACTCGGTTTAAAATCAGAGGGTTGCAGTGGCAGGTCTGAGTCTTTCTGCAGAGTCAGTTTCCACCAAATTGTTATACATCACAGGAAGTTGTCAGAACTGCGTTTTCCAATCATACCTCTAGTGTTTTCAGTGGCTCCTCTGATTTTTTCTTTGTATTGTTGCCACCTCAATTATGGTTTAGATCCGAGGACTTTACCTAAGCAGCCGGGAGAAAAATTGGCATTGCCACAAATCATGTGGGAATCAGTTAGAGTCTGGGAACAAGGGGTGACAAGACGATCATTATGTTTTATATAATTATGATTTTTTAGCATATTGATTTTGTGCATATAGGTGAAAGGGTCATATCCATTGGTCATAGCTTGGCCAATATGTTAGATGAGGGTATCAATTGATTGCTTTACGACTGTTGTCGTTCGTGCATTCATGCAACCTGAAAAAAAACCCGTATAGGTGTATGTTATCATAAGTACCGTAAACTCCCGCGTATAAGGCAAGTCTTATACGGGCTTTTTAGTTCTCATTGCATTCACAAGGGGGACTTAAAGACTTTTCATTTGATATGTTACATGCCCCCTTTTTGAAAATTCATTCAGTAGAACCAAAGTTGTGAATTTTTCGTTTTTTTGAGAATTTTCAAAAACTCTAGGTGCGCATTATACGCGGGCTGCGCCTTGTATGCGGGAGATTACGGTACTATGTAAAATTTAATATAAAAGTAGCTTATGGTTGAGCGTGGATACCTTAATGCTTGGTTCTCTATGGGGCCTTACGGATATTGAAATAATCTCAGTTAGACATTCCTCTCCTACAAAATAAATTCATTTTTATTAAGGCAATGTTATTCTTCAATGATGTGATTCTATAATTACAATGACATACCTCGTCAACTTTAACTACGTTAATCACAAAAGGAAGACACCCCAACCAGGTATAGTTGAATGTACCTCGACATTAAACCCTATGGCAACAGTATGCTCCAATACCAAAGTAAGAGATGGTAGCCGTATGCTCCAATGCCAGCGTAACGGATGGGATCCTTAGAAGCATTCTCAGCTCAATCAATTATCGCACAGCAGACACTTCCGGGTGAGAGACCTTTGAGACCACGAATCAGTTGATGGGATAATGCTGTATCCAGGAGATGACTTGGGCCTGCTCCCCATCCCTACAAATGGTGGGCTGTGTAGGCCAGTGGGGAAATGACGTCATAGTAAATGAAGGACCTAGAATTACATTGTCTTCTTTAATTGGCTCTTATGCCTCTCTTCTAGCACTCTAGGTGTTTTCATGGGTAGTGATAGATTGTGGAGGTTCATAATACCATTCCCCATAGAAGTGTAATCGTGACAGTTCTATATGCATGGTTCTATCGAAATAATTTATTGGATATCAGAACTGCAGCATGAGAGTGAACTTGCACCAGCAAGTAAATGGTGGCTCCCATTTGGCACAACTACTATTTCACTGCAAACAAAAAGAGTTCTGTGTAGTAGGTAATTCAAAATCTCGGTGTGAGTAAAGGACAGACAGAGACAACTACTTTACTTGTATGGGAATTTTATTTGATCTAGGACCTGAGTGTTAAGTGGTCACCTCAAAGAAAAAGAACCTTTAGACAGGTGTCGTAATTGCGGTTGCACTGTATAGTGATCAATCAAAGTTATGATTGATCTTGAGTCAGCATAAGATTAAAAAGCGTCTCCATCTTTGATGCGCATTACAATAATCTATATGTGAATAGACAAAAAACTACGGTTCAAAAAGTATTTGAATGAGTATTGTGCTCCAATGGACACTTTCATACTACACAATATGGCCCCACTGGGCCATGTTTGTTTTTTATTCAAATCAATATTCATCTATCACATAGGGCGGGGGTCCACTTGAGATATTAGAAACAGTGATAATAAAGGACATTCTCTGTTCTCATGCATTTTTATCTAATATGCCTTGAGCCAAATATATGCAATATATAACCTGATAGTGACTAAATTAGTTACTAAACAGCTAAAAGAAAATAGTTTAAATTATGCGGAATCTGTACAAATATCATACAGTGGACCAACAGCTATAAGCGGCTAAGGCAAAAAAAAATAAAGGTATGTTTCCAGGTAGGGTCGGTAGGTCGTATTTTATTTTTTTATTATTATTTTTTCTTTTTACATTTATATATAGGTAATGAAAGGGCACCTATCAATGGATGTATCAAATTTTTTAATTTCGTTGTAAAATAATGACAGGAAAATAACAACTCTGAGGGAGGGGAAGTACACGAAAAGGATACAGGAGAAATCCACAAAAAGTAATAAAAATTTCTTTAAAATATGAAAAAAATGGGACAAAATTCTTCAAAATAAAAAAAGAAGATTTGACTCTGTTTTGCTAGGGTCGGTCGGGTAACTGGAAACAAACCTTTTTTTTATTTGGCCTAATCCCTGACATTCCTATCAAAACATATACTCGATATGTCAGGGATTGGGGTCCGTGGCCCCCAAACCAAATAGCCCCATGACAAATGGCCCCCTGATGAATAGCCCCCATGACAAATAGCCCCCATGTCAAATGGCCCCCTGCCAAATGGCCGGAATAATGGAGTTTTTCCTATTTTTGTGATGTACAGGCAAAAGCATCAGGCACAGTACATCAGATTATGTTCCATGTACATCACATGTATGTCACACAATGTCCCTGTACGTAACATTTATGTCACACTATGTCCCTGTACGTCACATGTACGTCACACTATGTCCCTGTACATCACATGTACGTCACACTATGTCCCTGTACATCACATGTATGTCACACTATGTCCCTGTACGTCACATGTACATCACACTATGTCCCTGTACATCACATGTACGTCACACTATGTCTCTGTACATCACATGTACGTCACACTATGTCCCTGTACATCACATGTATGTCACATTATGTCCCTGTACATCACATGTACGTCACACTATGTCCCTGCACGTAACATGTACGTCACACTATGTCCCTGTACGTCACATGTACATCACACTATGTCCCTGTACATCACATGTACGTCACGCTATGTCCCTGTACGTCACATGTACATCACACTATGTCCCTGTACATCACATGTATGTCACACAATGTCCCTGTACGTAAAATGTATGTCACACTATGTCCCTGTATATCACATGTACATCACACTATATCCCTGTACATAACATGTATGTCACACTATGTCCCTGTACAACACATGTACGTCACACTATGTCCCTGTACATCACATGTACGTCACAGTGTGTTCCTGTACATAACATGTACGTCACAGTGTGTTCCTGTACGTAACATGCACGTCACAGTGTGTTCCTGTATGTAACATGTACGTCACAGTGTGTTCCTGTACGTCACATGTACGTCACAGTGTGTTCCTGTATGTAACATGTATGTCACAGTGTGTTCCTGTACGTCACATGTATGTCACAGTGTGTTCCTGTACGTAACAAGTACGCCACAGTGTGTTCCTGTACATCACATGTACGTCACACAGTGTCCCTGTACGTAACATGTACATCACAGTGTGTTTCTGTACGTAACAAGTACGTCACAGTGTGTTCCTGTACGTCACATGTACGTCACACAGTGTCCCTGTAGGTCACATGTACGTCACACTATGTCCCTGTATGTCACAGTATGTCCCTGTACATCATCTGTACATCACAGTACATCACCTGTACGTCACAGTACGTGAGATGTACATAACAGTATGTCACATGTACACTCCCTCTACCTCTCTATACCTGCCTGTATGCTCCCTGCCCTCTCTGTATGCTCCAAGTTGTTCAGCCCTGTATGTTCCCTGTACCGCCCTGTATGACCCTTGTACACTCCCTATACCTCCCAACATGCTCCCTGTACACTCCCTGTAACTCGCTGTATGCTCCCTGTATTCTCCCTTTACACTCCTTGTACACTCCCTGTATCTCCCTGTACACTCCCTGTACCTAGCTATATGCATTCTGTATGCTCCCTTTACACTCTTTGTACACTCTCTGTACCTTCCTGCATGCTCCCTGTACATTCCCTCTACCTTCTTGCATATTCCAAGTACTTCCCTGTGTGCTCCCTGTGTGCTCCCTTTACACTCCCAAAATGCTCCCTGTACACTCCCTGTACCTTGCTGTATGCTCCCTGTATGCTCAATTTACACTTCCCATACACTCCTTGTACACTGCTTGTACCTCGCAATATGCTCCCTGTATACTCCCTGTACCTCGCTGTATACATTCTGTACACTGCCTTTACACTCTTTGTACACTCCCTTTACCTCCCTGTATGCTCCTTGTACACTCCCTGTACCTCCATATTCCTTCCTGTATTCTCCCTATACCTCGCCTTGTGCTGCCTGTATGCTCCCTTCACACTCCCTATACCTCGCCATATGCTCGCTGTATGCACTCTGTATCCTCCCTGTACCTCCCTGTATGCTGCATGTACCTCCCAATATGCTCCCTGTATACTCCCTGTACCTCACTATATGCTTTCTGTATGCTCCCTTTACACTCCCCATACAATCCCTTTACACTCCTTGTACCTCTCTGTACACACCATATATACCTCCCAATATGCTCCCTGTACACTTCCTGTACCTCGCTGTATGATCCCTGTATTCTCCCTTTTCACTCCCTTTACTCTCCTTGTACACTCCCTGTATCTCCCTGTACCTCCCTGTATGCTCCCTTTACACTCCCAATATGCTCCCTGCACACTCCCTGTACCTCGCTGTATGCATTCTGTATGCACTCCCTTTACGATCTTTGTACACTCCCTGTACCTCTCTGTATTATCCCTGTACTTCCTTTTACCTCCCTGTATGCTTCTTGTACCTCCCAATATGCTCCATGCACCTCACTGTATGCTTTCTGTATGCTCCCTTTACACTCCCCATACAATCCTTTTAAACTCCTTGTACCTCCCTGTACGCTCTCTATACCTCCCAATGTGCTCCCTGTACACTCCCTGTACCTCGCTGTATGCTCCCTTTACACTCCCAATATGTTCCCTGTACACTCCCTGTAGCTCGCTGTATGCATTCTGTATACTCGCTTTACACTCCCTTTAGGATCTTTGTACACTCCCTGTACCTCTCTGTATTATCCCTGTACATGTTACGTACACTTCCCTTTACCTCCCAGTATGTTCCTTGTATACTCCCTGTACCTCCCTGTACCTCGCTGTATGCTCCCTTTACACTCCCTTTACACTCTTTGTACCTTCTCTTTACCTTCCTGCATGCTCCCTGTACACTCCTGTACCTCCCTCTATGTTCCCTTTACACTCCCAATATGCTCCCTGTACAGTCCCTGTACCTCACTGTATGCTCCCTGTATACTCCCTTTACACTCCCAATATGCTCCCTGTACACTCCCTGTAACTCGCTGTATGCTCCCTGTATTCTCCCTTTACACTCCCTTTACACTCCTTGTACACTCCCTGTATCTCCCTGTACACTCCCTGTACCTCGCTGTAGACATTCTGTATGCTCCCTTTACACTCTTTGTTCACTCTCTTTACCTTCCTGCATGCTCCCTATACATTCCCTCTACCTTCTTGCATATTCCAAGTACCTCCCTGTTTTCTCCCTGTGTGCTCCCTTTACACTCCCAAAATGCTCCCTGTACACTCCCTGTACCTTGCTGTATGTTCCCTGCATGCTCCCTTTACACTCCCCTTACACTCCTTGTACACTGCTTGTACCTCCCAATATGCTCCCTGTATACTCCCTGTACCTTGCTGTATACATTCTGTATACTGCCTTTACACTCTTTGTACACTCCCTTTACCTCCCTGTATGCTCCTTGTACACTCCCTGTACCTCCATATTCCTTCCTGTTTTCTCCCTATACCTCGCCTTGTGCTCCCTGTATGCTCCCTTCAAACTCACTATACCTCGCCATATGCTCGCTGTATGCACTCTGTATCCTCCCTGTACCTCCCTGTATGCTGCTTGTACCTCCCAATATGCTCCCTGTATACTCCCTGTACCTCACTGTATGCTTTCTGTATGCTCCCTTTACACTCCCTATACAATCATTTTACACTCTTTGTACCTCCCTGTACGCTCTCTAAACCTCCCAATATGCTCCCTGTACACTCCCTGTACCTCGCTGTATGATCCCTGTATTCTCCCGTTACACTCCCTTTACTCTCCTTGTACACTCCCTGTACCTCCCAGTATGCTCCTTGTACACTCCCTGTATCTCCCTGTACCTCCCAGTATGTTCCTTGTGTACTCCCTGTACCTCCCTATTCCTCCCTGTAAACTCCCTGTACATCGCTGTATGCTCCCTTTACACTCCCTTTCACACTCTTTGTACACTCTCTGTACCTTCCTGCATGCTCCCTGTACAATCCCTGCATGCTCCCTGTACCTCCATGTATGCTTCCTTTACACTCCCAAAATGCTCCCTGTACAGTCCCTGTACCTCGCTATATGCTCCCTGTATGCTCCCTTTACACTCCCCTTACACTCCTTGTACACTCCCTGTACCTCCCTGTACTGGGAGCGTAGAAGGAGGGACAGGGAGGGGAGTGTACAAGGAGGTAGAGGAAGTGTATAGGGAGGTACAGGGAGCATACAGGGAGTGTAGAGGGAGGTACAGGGAGGTACAGGCAGTGTACCAGGGAGGTACAGGGAGGTACGAGGAGTGTACAGGGAGGTAAAAGGCGCATACAGGGAGTGCATGGGGAGTGTACAGGGAGGTACAAGGAGTTACATTTTCTGAAAACTGGCCCTGACTATTTGAAAAAAAAAGGGATTTCCCCCTAACTGCCTGTACAGGGAGTGTACTAGGCCGGGGGCTGATAGGGCCCACCATGCACCTCCCCACATCCCAACGCGACAGGTATTTTTTTCGATCCTTAGGGTCCCCTGAACAAGATTCAAGATGTTAACATTGATTATCTTGGGATGCACTACCGGTTTTGGCTCATTATCCATGTGCGGGTTCAGACCACTTTTGGGTCTATTTTTGTACCATGTTATTTAAGGGGTATGCTCAATCCCCAAGCTCTAAGACTATCTTACCTTGTCTGGATCCTGAAGCTGTTGGTCTTGTTAGAAAGAACACATAATAAGCTTTTCATTAAGCCCTAATACATGTTTTTAAGTTCAGATTTGAGTGTACCAGACAGTCAGGAAGACGGAAGATTGAAATTACAAAGTTCCTTTTTTTTACTGAAAATCTTAAATGCGCTCCAGATACATGTATAAAACTTGCCCTTATCCCCATCTAAGCACAATATCTAATATGATTTATGTAGGGCAAACCTTTCCAAGTAATAAGAGACATTTTGCAGAATTCCTTGATGACTATGACACACGTTATTGCCTTGGACGCAAAGACACTACCTTGAGCCAATATGATGCTGTTCCATTTCAATCATCTCCCTCTTTATGTAAATGGATGTTTTTCCATGCTAAATCTTTATCAATACTCCTGATTCTTATGCAAGAGTGCTGATTGAGAATATGGATATTTCTACTTCATATAATTTAATGGCTAGGCTGTATATGGCCGAAATTCAAAATGGCCGACAATAGATTCAGATGTCACTTTGAATTACATAAATGTGCAGTCTAGAAAGTATCTGGTGGGTGCTACCCCCTATAAATCAGCTTAGCAGAATACAGTGCTGCATTTGTTTTGTTGCTAAGTGGTGTGGTTGCCTAGCAACAGCAGCTTTGCATAGTAACCAAGCCTGAAAATATGCTTGAATGCTCATATCTGCATGGTTTCTTTTCAGCAACATACTCCCCTGATGTAAACTTGTATATAACCCTTCTGTGACTTCCATTATAGACTAGGAATATAGGTGTTAAACGGTTGCTAGGTTGTGTGGTGGCCTAGCAATAGCAGTTTTGCATAGCAACAAAATTTAGATTCATACCTGTAGGCATATACTATGGCTTGTGCACAGTCTCCCCTCAAGGATATAGTTCACTGATTTCAAATTGCATATAGCTCCCTTGTGCACATCACACAGTATGAACATAGGTAGAAATGATTGCTATGTCATATGGTTGCCTAGCAACTGCAGCTTTACATAGAACATGGGAGGTACAGGCAGTGTACATGGGGTGTAACAGGGAGTGTACAGGAAGGTACAGGGAGTAAACAGGGAGATTTTGGGGAGGTACAGGGAGTGCTCAGGGAGGTACTGGGAGTGTAGAGGGAGGGACAGGGAGGGGAGTGTACAAGGAGGTAGAGGAAGTGTATAGGGAGGTACAGGGAGCATACAGGGAGTGTAGAGGGAGGTACAGGCAGTGTACCAGGGAGGTACAGGGAGGTACGAGGAGTGTACAGGGAGGTAAAAGGAGCATACAGGGAGTGCATAGGGAGTGTACAGGGAGGTACATGGAGTGTACTGGGAGATACAAGGAGTTACATTTTCTGAAAACTGGCCCTGACTATTTGAAAAAAAGATTTACCCCTCACTGCCTGTACAGGGAGTGTACAGGCAGTGTACATGAGTGAGAAGGGAGTGTACAGGGAGGTACAGGCAGTGTACAGGGAGGTACAGGGAGTGTAATAGGGAGGTACAGGGAGGTACAAGGAGTGTACAGGGAGGTAAAGGAAGCATACAGGGAGTGAACCAGGGAAGTACAGGGAGTATTCCAGGCAGTGTACTAGTGATGTACTGGGAGTGTACAGGGCATGTACAGGGAGTGTGCAGGGAGGGACTGGGAGTGTACAGGAGGTGAATAGGGAGTGTACCAGGGACGGACAGGAAGTGTACACGGCATGTAACAAGGAGAATTGCAAAAGCTCTGTAACGGAAGGTACAGGGAATGTAGAGGGAGTGTACTGAAAGAGGCAGGGAGTGTACCTGTAGGGAGTCTACAGGGAGGGATCGTGAGTGTGGTGAGAGGTACAGGGAGGTACAGGCAGTGCACAGGGAGGTACAGGAAGTGCACAGGGAGGTACAGAAAGTTTACAGGGAGATACAGCGAGTGTTTAGCAAGTGTACAGGGAGTGTACAGAGGTACAGGGAGTGTAAAGGGTGTGTTACAGGGAGGGTGTAGGGAGTGTACAGGGAGGTACAGGGAGGGACTGGGAGTGTAACAGGGAGGTACAGGGAGTGTTCAGGACGAGTACACGGAGGTACAGGGAGTGTACAGGGAGGCACAGGGAGTGTCAAGGGAGGTACAGGGAGTGTATAGGGAGGTGCAGGGAGTGCACAGAGAGGTACAGAACGTTCAAAGGCAGGTACAGGGAGGCACAGGGAGTGTACAGGCAGGGAGGTACAGGAGTGTATAGGGAGGTGCAGGGAGTTCAAAGGAAGGTACAGGGAGTGTACCAGGAGAGACCAGGAGTGTACAGGGAGTCTACAGGGAGGGACCGTGAGCATACAGGGAGGTGCAGGGAGTGCACAGGGAGGGACCGTGACAGAGGTACAGGGAGGTACAGGGAGTGTACAGGGAGGTGCAGGAAGTACACACGGATGTGCAGGGAGGTACAGGGAGTGTTCAGAGAGTGTACAGGGAGTTTTCAGAGAGTGTACAGGGAGTGTACAGGGAGTACAGCAGGGAGTGTAACAGGAATGTGCAGGGAGGTACAAGGATTTAACAGGGAGGTACAAGGAGTGTTCAGAGAGTGTTTAGGGAGGGGCCCTAAGGTACAGGGAGTGTACAGAGGTACAGGGAGAGCATAGGACATGTAACAGGGAGTGTACAGGGATGGTTAGGGAGTGTAACGGGGATGTACCGGGAGGTACAGGGAGTTAACAGGGAGGGACAAGGAGTGTACAGGGAGTATACAGGGAGATATGTACGGGAGTGACATACAGGAACACACTGTGATGTGCAGGAACACACAGATGATGTACAAGGACAAACTGTGACATACAGGGACATAGTGTGATGTACACGTGACGTAAAGGGACATGGTGTGACGTACATGTGACATACAGGGACATAGTGTGACGTACATGGATATGCATATTTTAATGTACATGTGACATACAGGGACATAGTGTGACGTACATGTGACGTACAGGGACATAGTGTGACGTACATGTGACCTACAGGGACATAGTGTGACGTACATGTGACATACAGGGACATTGTGTGACGTACATGTGACGTACAGGGACATAGTGTGACGTACATGTGACATACAGGGACATAGTGTGACGTACATGTGACGTACAGGGACATAGTGTGACGTACAGGGACATAGTGTGACGTACAGGGACATAGTATGACGTACATGTGATGTACAGGGACATAGTGTGACATACATGTGACGTACAGGGACATAGTATGACGTACATGTGACGTACAGGGACATAGTGTGACGTACATGTGATGTACAGGGACATAGTGTGACATACATGTGACGTACAGGGACATAGTGTGACGTACATGTGATGTATAGGGACATAGTGTGATGTACATGTGACATACAGGGACATAGTGTGACGTACATGTGACGTACAGGGACATAGTGTGACGTACATGTGATGTACAGGGACATAGTGTGACGTGCATGTGACGTACAGGGACATAGTGTGACGTACATGTGACGTACAGGGACATAGTGTGACGTACATGTGACGTACAGGGACATAGTGTGACGTACCTGTGATGTACAGGGACATAGTGTGACGTACATGTGACATACAGGGACATACTGTGACGTACATGTGATGTACAAGGACATAGTGTGACGTACAGGGACATAGTGTGACGTACAGGGACATAGTGTGACGTACATGTGATGTACAGGGACATAGTGTGACGTACATGTGACATACAGGGACATAGTGTGACGTACATGTGACGTACAGGGACATAGTGTGACGTACAGGGACATAGTGTGACGTACATGTGATGTACAGGAACACACTGTGACATACATGTGATGAACAGGAACACACTGTGACATACTTGTGACATACAGGAACACACTGTGACATACATGTGACATACAGGAACACACTGTGATGTACATGTGACGTACATGGACATTGTGTGTCGTACATGTGACGTACAGGAACACACTGTGACATACATGTGATGTACAGGAACACACTGTGACATACATGTGATAAACAGGAACACACTGTGACATACATGTGACGTACAGGAACACACTGTGACGTACAGGAACACACTGTGACATACATGTGATGAACAGGAACACACTGTGACATACATGTGACGTACAGGAACACACTGTGACGTACATGTGACATACAGGAACACACTGTGACGTACATGTGACATACAGGAACACACTGTGACATACATGTGATGTACAGGAACACACTGTGACGTACATGTGACATACAGGAACACACTGTGACGTACATGTGACATACAGAAACACACTGTGACGTACATGTGATGAACAGGAACACACTGTGACATACATGTGACGTACAGGAACACACTGTGACGTACATGTGATGTACAGGAACACACTGTGACGTACATGTGACGTACAGGAACACACTGTGACATACATGTGATGAACAGGAACACACTGTGACATACATGTGACATACAGGAACACACTGTGACGTACATGTGACATACAGGAACACACTGTGACGTACATATATATGTCCACATTCAAATTCCGGCTATATGTCAGGGGGCCTAAAAGCTAGGAGGCCATTTGACCTGGGGGCCAAGAGACTGGGGGCTAAATATCCGGGGGCCTTTTGGAAAGGGGCTTTGAACCCTAAACCGATATGTCACGTAGCAATCTGACAGCCTGATGTTGATTCTTCGTGTGCAGCTACCGTGCACGGGACAATAAATGACACAGAGCCTTGCCATCCACTAAAGCAGACAATATCTCATCAAGATTGGCTCCAGTCGTGTAATAACCATGCACGGTACCCCTGGGTTTTATTATTCTGCACCCACTCTATCGGCACCATCTATAAGCCTGCCTGGGAACATTGCCACCCTGACTCTGTAGCAATACTAAACTATGTACATCGGTCTCTGTACTGTTGGGTTTACAACAAGCCAAGATGATAAAGAGTATGTATGGAGGCCTAGTGGAGCCGCCATTTTGAATTTCGCTGGTTGAGGTAAAACCAACCCACTGATAACAAATACCATGATGGTAACCTTGTCCCTGGTTAACAGCCACTTCCAGGGTCATACTGGTCCCATCTTATCAGTGTACGTCGCCGGGACCAGATCCAGACCAGCTAGTGGCCAATAAGGGCCTAAACCCATTAGACGATTGTAAAACTGGCCGATCATTAGGTTAAACATCAAAATCGGTTGCAAAATCGGGCATTGTAGGGGTGTAGAAGGACAATCAATGTGTCAGATGATACAAATCGGGTGGTGATCAATGCAAGTACAGAATAATTTCTCAAAAGAAAATGGTGCAAGCTTGAAGATAATGGCACAGTTCAGTACATTACCTACCAGGATTTTCTAACATGTTTGATGTGTCAAAATCGGGAATGAAAATAAAAATTTACAGTATGGTGCTGAATCGGCCACAGAATCAGAGACTTATTGTTAGATTTCAACACCCTATCATCTCAAACTGGGCAATATCTATGAGTATTATGCAATATTCAGCTGATAAAGGTACCGATTATTGCAAAATCGAGTAATGGGTTTTGGGCCTAAACGATGTACTTCCCCATCGTACCTTTGTTAGAGATATATATTTGAACTATTTGCCCAGTCTATGTATGTGTAGACATAGGACCTTTCTTCACAAGCAACTGTGCAATTATTTCTCTATGCAAATCACAGATGTCGAGATAGAAAGACCTTGTCAACCTCTGGGTTTATTTTACTTGTATATCAAATAGATCAATGTGACTGTAAGGTTTATTTTCACATGTGTATGCAATCGTAGGTGTCAGAGATGTATAGAGTATGCATGTCCGTCAAATTGAGCTTTAAGCAGATTCATAGAGCATAAAGCATAATCTAATGTTGAGAAATAGTCGTGTTATATTACGACCATTTAGCAGAGTAGTTTACAAATGATCATATTACAGTGGTAACTCGGGTATTGAAGCAACACATCGCTCCCTGCTTCCTATACTGCTCACGTCATGCTTCTTTCGTATTATATTGTCCTCGTTGGTGATATATAGCAGAAGAGGTCAAAATGTCTATATCTATAATCCATAGTGGTATGTGGTGGAATGGTTTAAGACTGGTCGATGAAATAATTCTCTCCATTCACTGCAGAATATTTGATACATTTAACTGGTACCCATCTTGATAGTTTATTAGTGCCTATACCAAATAGAATAATGGTAGCACCATGGAGCTGAATGATTATAATAGGGGCCACTTTTGGGGCATCATTACATGAAGTATTAGTCTATAATTGTGGCGGCATAGGTTTGAGCGTCCTTTCTCCTCTTCTCTTCTTTTAGAGCAACCATGAAATTCAATTCCAGATAATTATATGGTGGCATACTAACATGTGCATATTATAGTTCATCTGCATGTGAGCAACGCGTTTCAATTCAATCATTTCCTAGCGTGGAATGATTGCATTCTATAAAATTATTTGTCTAATATATTACATAGTTAAACGATCTTTTTTTCAGTAGTTCTAGCAAAATTTGGAAAAGAGGTTCTGTCATTGCTATTAGAAGGTGTTTCCATCGGTCTACCTTATTCTTTAGGAGATGAACGTTAATGCAAGGGTGCGCAGGTGATTCTCCATGTTGCCGAAAATCTCAGTGGCAGATTTAGACGGGCGTGAGGGCTCGCGCCACCTCATCTTTCTTTGTCCATAACTAAGAGTTTATTTTGGGTCATAAATAATCCCCAAAGTTGGAGGGTGAGCACCCTCCTTTTTAGCTGTGCCCCCTCCTTTCCTAAATCCTGGATCCGCCACTACATTTCTTTATTCGGCCTAAGACGCAGGTCATATGGGTGGCATTACTGAGTAGTTCAACTTAGACATTGGTAAAGATCCTTTCTCCCTTTACCTCACTCCATGCTTTCCTTCCCCGACACCCGTAATGACACCAACACCTCTAATTACTCGTTTATTGTCGCTCTGAGTCGGCAGTCGCTTTCCCACCATGACATTAGTGCTTCCCAAATGACCGAGCCTCTAGTCGCTGAAGTCGATGAGTCGCTCGCCATGATTGAGCAGCTGCCAGCAGACCTGTCACGTTTTGTACACTAGTCCACGTCTTTCTTAACTAACTATGATGGGGTGTGAGTAACACAAGAAAGATTACCAAAGAAATAAAGCAATTGAGCTAGTGATCCACCATTTTTAAAGAAAATTGACTGTTAACAGCTGTGCTGTAATTCGAGGAAACAATTTCTGTTTTCGTGTGCGAGTGCTGATAATATTTTGCTTTGCAAATTGTCTTAATAGGCCATTTCCTCTATATGATCAAACAGGATGGAAGCTGAGAAAGGCTAATACAAAACTTAGATATTTTTGATATATTGTTCAACAAAGATCCTCTGAACAGATTGAGATTTTGTAGGATTCTTCCTCTTCACATTAGACACAAGTAATAAAGACACTAACTTGGAAAATTAGATTGGTTTTATTCAGTCAGAAATGAAGTTCAATGCCTCTAACATGATCACACTTGAGATGTACTACGTAAAGCAAAGTCTTGTAACTGCACATTTTCCATCACAAACCACACAAACGATCCACATCAAGAGATATACTTACATAACATACCTTATCATAACTTTATTGAACATATTAGAAATTTGATTAACACCACATATTATACACACCTGCATGGATCAGAAACTATACGTGTATATATTATTCATTTCAAGCTTTTTTATGATAAAAGCAGCAAAATCGCACCTTCATATTTTTCCCCCCGATATGACTGCATGGTGAAACCTAAACATGTTATAGCGTAATAGATAATGCATTAGCTTCTATAAAACATCATGGGTTCACCACAATCAGAGAGTACATTCAATTGGTCTGATTAAATGACAGTTTTACTCCAATGCCTCCATCTTTGGGCTACGACACTCTGGTCTCCTGGCCAATTAATTAATATATGAGACCTGAGAGCCGCCCTCTGTCCATCTGACCTGCTGTTCTGATTGCCAACCACTGACCTTTCAGACCCTATCTGACAGTCACTAGTCCTACTCAATGTCAGCCAAACGGAAACAAGTCTCTGACAAATTCCCCTACCTACTATCTTTCACCATCAACTGGCTACACCTCTGCTATCTCTTCTCCTCCTCGGGATCACATTCCCATGCAGCCTAGACTATTCTAGGTGCCAGGTCTGCTCGCTCTGATTTCAAACAGTCAGGTCTAGACCATGCTGTGGAACACAAAACCGCACATTTAGAATTCAGCAGGAGGCAAAAACCAAAGTCAATGCCATAGTGTAATATACTACAGGAGGGCACTTCTCAATTATGCTAATTAACAAGGTTGGGAAATGCCCTACAGACAAACTATTAAGGCCAACCTAGAATGGCTTGCGCCTGCCTGAGAAATTTGGCCAATAGTATGTTTAGTCATAAGCAGTAGGAAGATTTTTGTATGTACAGTCAGAAATAGTTATGTTCTTTATAAGTATGCTTTATCTCTATGATACTAAAGAGAGTCTCCTAGTGCCGTCTCAGTTGCTATGGCCGTCTCGGCCTCAACCCCATCATGGTTGACGATCATGGCTTTACTTTCCTCGTTGAGACAGGACGTGTCATACTTTGTAGAGGAGGTAATGTTAGTTGTAGCGAACTCAATCTCCTCATTTGAGTTGTGGTCCTGGTTCACATTGTTCTCCCCATTGCCATGGGCTACAGGTGCAGCCAAGCCAGCATTGGACTTGCGGCCCCCAGGAAAGACACTGTGTTCCACTTGCAGTGCAGCGTTCACCTCCGAGACGCTGGCACACTCAAATGCCTTGATGAAGCTCTTCCTGAAGTTGTCACTGAGGAAGGCGTAGAGCACTGGGTTCAGCATGCTGTTCGTATAGGACATAACAGTGATGATCTGGAACAGCTGGATGCACCAGAAAGGCATATCGGCCGTGGTAAACGTCAAAGCCACTTGGAAGACCCAGTAGGGCAGCCAACAGATGACATACACAGCTATCACTGTCAGAACCATCTTGGTGACCTTCCGGTGGGTTTTCTTCTTCTCTTTGGACTTAGTCTTCGGTCCAACGGACTTAAGGCGAAGCACCACGAGACTGTAGAAGACAATGATGAGAGCGACAGGAATGGCAAAGCCCAGCAGCAGTGCATACCAGATGAAGGCCTGGTCAGGGGTGATGGCCTGACCCTCTGGCCAGGAGATGGTGCAGGAGACCCTGCCTGGAGGTCCCTCCAGGGTGGTGGCATATAAGACAATGGGTAGCATGACGAGCAAAGAGACAGTCCACACACATACACACACAATACGCGACACCATTGGGGTGCGGTACCTCATCGACTTGAAGGGGTGGCATACGGCCAGATACCTATCAGCACTCATAACTGTCAATGTGAATACGCTGGTAAACCAGTTTATGGAGGTTAAAATGTAGAAAATCTTACACATGGAGAAGCCAAACACCCAGTTCCTCATGATGGCTGTGGCTATAAGAAAAGGCAGGCCCACAATAAAGCAAAGATCAGCTATGGCCAGATTCAGAATGTACATATTGGTCACTGTCTTCATTTTGGCATATCGTAGTACCACGTAGATCACCAAGCCGTTGCCTAGCAACCCTGCAGCACAGATCACGGCGTACATAGTCGTCGATATGATCGTCCAGGGATCGACACCACGTCGGCTGTAGTTTCCCATAAACTCGTTGAGATCCGCCGTCGGGGCCACCACTACTGAGCAGTTGCCCCCAGCCCCGCAGAACTCAGGTGAAGCCATATTAAAGCCGTGCACCCTTCAAGGGACAACAGGGCTTCTTCTCATATATTCTCCTCCTCCGCCTGTAGACAGAAGTCCGTATGGTCTAATGCAATAACCTGCAAAGAGAAGCGGAAAAAGGGATAAACCTAATTAAGACATTGCCAAAGGGAAGCGGAGTGCATGCCTATATATCCAGTTTTTCGCCTCAGCTATTCCTTTCAGATCCCCCCACAATCTCCTCACATGTTAAAGTAGTGCAGTGCCCAGGGATACATACTTTCCATTGAGAGAACCATGGGCCCTACATATTATCCCCTGGGATATTATCGCAATACTATACCTTATGATATCGATTTGAAGAACGACCTCTTCAGATGAAATTGCCTCCTGAAAAGAAAGAAAAGATTTTATCAGCGAAATTATCAGCATGGTACATTAATTCTATTTATAACCCTTGTGTACATGTGCACTTATTAACCTTAATAACATCCATGACATAATGGATATGACCAGGGTTTTATATATTTCCTTTTCTTGCCCCTTTTTTCACATAGTTTGGTAGACATGCAATGCTATTTTTAGCCACTGTATCAAGTGGCGCCAGTCCGAACTTTGGCTCAGCGCAGAATCAATAGTAGCTCAAGTTAAATGATAATTGTATATAAAACTAAACCTTTCACAAAAAGAAGATAATCTAGCCTATATCTAAGCCATTTTGTATAGGTTTCAGAGTCTCGATAAAATTTAGTTATTTAAATAATTTTCAGTTCTCTGGATATTCCTTATGCTCTAACTATATATATATATATATATATATATATATATATATATATATATATATATATATATATATATATATATATACCACCACAACTAGATAAAGACTAAATAGATAAAACCCATCTGATTTTACTCATAATAGCTGATCCATGTACATGTGTCCCAAACGGTAATTTCTTACATCCTTCTCTCGAGAGGTTAAATGATTAGTTACTTGTTCGTGTTGGCCATAGCCAGTTGACGCACTAAACCCAAGGTCAACGCTTGCTAGCTCTGTCAGTGGCTCAGAGCCGCTCATCTAATTAGGTCAAGGGCCAGGGGGAACCCACAGTAATGGCATTAATCTGTCACCGCCAGACAGCCAGCCCAGGGAGCTGTCCTCACCAATCGAGTTGGGGAATAAATATTAGAGAAGCAGTAGAAGCTGAAAAATGTGTCCTTTTCCCATAATCTTACTAAATTTGGAGGTGACATCTTGATATAATTGTCCTTGTTGAATGAAGGGCATATATGATCATCACCATCTCAATCACGACTGTGTGCTAAACGAAATTGCATAATGATCTTAATCATTTTTGATAACTTGGTATGATCTGTATATATGTGCCTTCCAAGTATTGAATCTATAAATTAGCCTCTCACCATGTCCACATGGCTTTTGGCTAATAATATGTTGGACATAATTCACTGGATATATATGTGTTTTGTACTAGCATTTCTCTTGTTATGATAGGAGAGATGCATCAAACACCTGTAATTTAATTTAATATTCTGAATGGTTCAAATATTAACTGAAATATCTCCATATCATAATCTGCAGTTAAGACATGAGGGTAGGAGATGTTTACTATGTGGTTGTAATGAATATTCGGATACAGATATTTCACCTATTCATGATAGGGTTCCAGCTATCCAACATCCTCACAAATTCTGTTATTGTTCTTAACAAATCCATATGGAAATGAGCCATGGACGAATCACAACCTTGGGTGAGTTCCTTTACTGACCTTTATTTTTATATGTTTAGGAAGATTCTGGATTTGCATAAACTAAAGCATTGGGATCCATATTTGGATTATTTACGAAATATGGGCTTGTATTTGTCCAAAACTTATTTGACATTTTCTCTGTATTGCCCCTTCTTCTGGAATAATCACGTTGGGGCAGGAATGTCAACAAAGGTAGGGACTATTTCTGTCGTCTGCAGATCAGACTTCCAAAGTATTTTGGCCCACATTCAATTAAAAATTGATGTGCATAACTTATTATAGGCCTCATGGCATGGTAAATACCTTATTATATCCATGTATTGGTTTGGTATAAGCTTTAAATTTGTGGTTATCTTGTAGTTTGACATTTAATCCAGTCATGTAGACTACAACATGCTTTGATTTCAACTTGTTTCGGTTCATTTGCACTCAGTGACCAGGTTGACCCTTGACCCTGGCATGACCTCATTCCGAGATGGCTTCAACACTCGCCTAACATATATTTCAGTTGATTATACTACTAACTACTGGGATATATATTAAACATCTGCTAGGAGAGTAAATGCATCCCTGCACATACATTTAAACTAAACTTCTGGCCTGTAAGGCATGGAATGGCCTCATAACGTTGGATCTCATTCTAATGAAAATAAATCGGTTTAAAAAAGCATTGAGAGGGAAATTTAAATTTAAATCAGTGGTTTTGTATACAGGATTTTTTACTGCGGAGCAATGACAAACAGGATGTAAGTAGTCGGGCAAGCCAACATGGCGTCCTCTGACATGAAAGTTCGATTAAACAGTGAATTTTTCCTTCATTTCATCTCATCCCTTAGCCTAAACATATAAAAATAAATACAGGAATGACATTTTGTGTGTATTGAATATGTGTATTGACATCGAGAGCCTTCATATTTTCCTCAAATGAGTTATACGAATGAGTCATTCCTGTTTCATAAGGACGTGGAAATTAAGATCAATCGTTGTGACATAATGAGTGACCATTTATGACTGGTCTTTGCATAATAATTTGAAGTGTTTCACAAGCATTACTCGTAATAATTGACATATGTTACTCATATGTTCAAATCTAAGATCAGTGCTTTAGAAAGAGTTATTGCTTGTACAAAGGCCACTCATAAAAAAAAACATGTATTAAGACCAATCGCCATCATTATAGTTAAACAGGATAGCAAAGAAAGTGCAATATTATTTTACCTATTTACAGCAAAAACACGTTGAAATGTCACACAAAGAAACACAAACATTTAAGACTGCCATTTCTAACACCCTACCCTAAAGAAAATGTATTACATGTTATTTTACATATTTATGTGGACCCTTTAGGTACCCCTAAATTAGGCTTTAAAAACACCTTTATGTTGGTCATATGTCACTTGTACATTATACCTTTACTAATCAGCTTCACTCACCATTTACCTGTGAAACGCCTACTACTTAAGATATGTATGAGTAACCTATGGAGAAAGAGCCCACTGATCGATCTTGAGAGCACCTTACGAGTAAGGTTGCTCGTATCTCAATGTCACTCTTACATAGTGCTTGTGAAACAGCTCTCTGTATACTTATCTTAATCAATGATTTACAACAATGATTTACCACAATACCTTTAGAAACTGCCTTTCCTGCCTTTCTAATGTGTAGTTTGATAGGAGTTGGGGAGGGTCAGAGTTCAAGAAGGCTAGTGCTTCATCTGATATAGAAAATCTTAGATCTATACTTAGGCAATAGATCTATGGTCCTGCCTGTACCACACACTAGTGCCTGATTTGGGGGGATAACCTTGAAATAGCCCTCTGTCCAATCATTATACCTATACACCATGATATGCTCTCCTTATGGTGAAAAACGGTATTTAAGACTCATAACTTGTATATCATATCAGTGTATCTAGCTAATCGTCTCATAGGACACTCCAGGAAATATTCCACTCCCTTTTGCACCCTTACTGAGACAGACGCTGCATTAGGATTCCTGTCTGCTCACCTTCTAAGACACACCAATAGATCCTCTAAGCACTATAGAGGCTCCCCTGGAGACGCTTCAGAATTTTTGGCAAAGGGATGGTGTGTGTTTCATGTAATATACCTAAGTCTAGAGCGGAATAGGTCATACCCTAAGCTCGTTGATTTTACAAGAGTTGAAGCACCTTTTAGAAGATGCCTGGAAAAGTATAGTATAGTATATATATATATATATATATATATATATATATATATATATATATATATATATATATATATATATATATATATATATATGGGGATGTGTTTAAACCACCTTTAAAACTGCGGTCTTATCACTGAGATAAGATACTAGCAACCCTTCCTTTTTATTCTTTTTTGTTGTAGTTGTTGTTGTTTGTTTGTGTTTTGTATATATATTTTTTATATGTTATTGTTTGTTTGTTTTTTTGTTGTTTTTTGGGGTTTCTTTTTGGGTTGTTTGGTGTTTTTTGGGAGGGTTGGTTCACATGCAGTCAATGAACTACATTAGCACCTTAATGATGACTTTGTCCAGACACAGCAGCGAATAAAAAAAAAGAAAATAAATTAGTTGGTCTACGCCTACACTAAAACAGTTTCTCCTTTCTTAAGAGGAGCGGTCATCTTGGAAGGATAAGTAAATCTATGTTTTTTTTTCGTAGCTAATGGAATGGGCTTGTATTTACACAGTATGACCTTTAAAGGGATTAATCCCACTTGCCTTTCAGACTTCACACAGGATTTCCCCCTCTTTCTTTGAACTCGCACAGAGTTGTTTGCTTGTACTGTGGCTATGAGAACCTCGTCGCCCTTAAGAGGCAGATACTGAACGTTCCTCTTCTTTTTTAGGCCAATACTAGTGCCTTCGGCACTAGGGGAGGGGGTAGCAGCTATAAGACCCACAGAAATTACGCCCCCTCCCCTCCCCTACCTAGCAAGAGGAGGGGATACCGATTACAGCCACGCCCTGGCGGTCGTTGCCGGAACCTTCCCAATTCCCTCAATATCGCCCAACCATTCACGGACGGGTGGCTTTGTCCCATGCATTTTCAATGGGAGTAGACCTATGTTCAAATATATATATTTCTAAATTAAACCTTGAGTTGCTTTGAGTCTCTCAAAATAAACTGAGTGCATAAAATCCCAGTCTGTTGGGGCTTTTAGATGAAATAATTTTAGATGGCCATATTCATGTGTAAAGTTGACTTTGAAGTGGCTAATTACTGCATTTTAGGAAGCCATTTTTGCAACTGACGAACCACTGCACTTGCATTATCGAAGCATTAACAGTGGCACAATACATCTTAGACACATGGAGGAAAAAAGATTCTAACATGACTGCAATCATATAAACTTTGGATGGTTTTTCTTTCGATCCCGATTTCGCTATATTTTTTTAGCGCTGGCAATGTTCAGTACCGCATGAGCCCCATGTTTACGTGCCGAGACTCTGACAACACCGAGACTCTTTGCGGTGCTTATCTGTGGCCGAATCTGTGGCCTAGACCTTTGACCTAGATACGGCCATGGACGTCCGAGGATCGCCGGTTGAAAAGTTCTGAGTCATTATATCTTATTTCTTACTCATCGTGGGTCATGATTTCAGGATCTACTATTGAAAATTGTCGGACTCAAAAACCTGCCTTTAATAATTGAGTTATTCTACACCCTTATTAAATAGGATGGCAATGGTGGTTTTATCAAGTCTGGTTGCCAAGCCCTAATCATATTACGAACTCCCAGTGTGCACTGAGAGGGTTGACCTTGAGAATACAGGCTGAGGGTACAGATTGGGTTCTTGATAACCTGAGATCTGATGTTCATATGATTCTAGCTTGAGGTTAACTCTGCTTCATAGGCAGAGCAGGGAGGGGGCATAATGTCATTATGGCAGAGCGTAATGTGGTAACACAAGAGCACAGTGTGTCCTTGCCAGTTGGGCCTGACCATAGACTAGGGGAAAGTGTGCCATCAAGTTACCTTAAGGGTTAATAGATTTTGACCTTTCCAAGACCAGGCGACCATTTCTCAAAAAGATGTTGCAAAATGTTGATTAGCCTTAATTAGAAAAGTGCTCCCCCGACAACCACTAAATCTGGAGAAGGAATATGGCCATATCAAGAATAATCTATACTTGGTCACAAACAAGTCTGCAGAAGATAGTATAATATTTGGTTACATACTGTATATATGCATGGAGAGCCACAGGATTCTACTAGAATCCTTAGAGCCTTGTGCATTCATTATATCTCGTGTAATCATATCCCTTGGCCTACAACGTCGTTTCCTCATTTGACACTCATATGGCTGTACATTCTGATTACTTCAGTGCTGTGGGATCTTTTTTGCAGTTGATTAATCAAGAGTATACAATGCTCAAATTACTGCCTGAGATTCATGAAGGTAGAGCTACACACATGTGATTCTGTCATCAGGAGATTGGTGGCGCTGCTCAAGGCATCATGCATTTATTACCAACAGAGGTTACCATGAGCAAGTGTAGATTGAACCTATGTCAACCCGTGCCATCAAAGTATTGGTAACTCTTTACGGAGGAGGGTCTTTTGGTAGAACGTGTTTAGAGAAGCAATTAAAGGATTAGGCCTCTGCATCCAGTTTGGATGCTCTTTGCCTGTCATAGAGGTTATTTTGCAGCTATCCAATTAGCACCAATTAGGCATCCGTATGCAGGTCCCATACAAAATTTTTGTCCACATGGCTACAAGTCCTGCCAGCCATTTGCCAGCCTTCACAGCCCCCATCACAGCCTTATGATAAGGTCCCACCTGACCTGCCCTGTTCCCAGACCTGTTCCCTGTATGGCACAGGCAACCAGAAGTACCCCGGTAGGGTGTTACATCAAAGTCTGAATTATTGTGATGGTTAATATCTAAATAGCGACTGACAAAGAGAACACTTGTAGAAATCTAATGCCAAAAAACAGAATGATAATATTTCTACTGGAAAGTCTTTGAGAGGTGTTGAGAGTTGAAAGACTCCATATATATATTTCTGTCCCACATGTTTCATACATATCCCTAACCTACCCACTTGACAAAAAAAAGAAACATATTTTCAATGTTTGCAAACGTTTTTATTAGGTTTGGGTAAATAAAACATTTGTACAACATCAAGATAACACCTGATTTGACTATATGGACAGAACTGATGGACAAAGACTCATGTACAATGGGAAACATGCCCATGAAATCCCACAATCTATGCTTAGAATGAATACCAGTAGAGTGACCTTGAGTCGTCCATGTACCTTGAGTCGGCCACTTTGCATGTGTGTGGTGCCAAATTTGAATTACCTATGACCACCTTAGATTAATTTAAGCTATTTATATTGATAAAAGATGGGAAGATGCAGCACCTGCTATCCTTCCATCTCTGGCTTCTTTGGGTTTATGACCTTCTTCAGGTTGTCAATGACAGCATGTTTGTGATTATATCCATGCAAATAGAGAATGGTTTCTGATGATTTGCAACCCACTTATTTTGAAGTGCAACTAGTAAATGAGGATAAACTTTAAAATAATCATAGTTTTCAAGGAACACAGTAAACCTTTATTAAATAGTGTATATGGAATACATGCACACCCTGTCAATTATCAGTAAACTGGAAATTTTGCCCTTTCCTTGCATTAAGCACAAAATAGGCACTTTCCTATACAGTAGTTGATTCATGATATGATGTGGCCGACTCAAGGTACTGGTGGCTGACTCATGGTACTGATGAAGAATAATACACATGACTTGGTAAATGAATGCTTATATGGCCTGAAGGACATGAGTATAACAGTTGCTACCTTACTTACTGGAAGGACAAACACTTCCAGATTATTTTCATAACCATCTTCTGATGCCCCCTACAGGTTAGCATTCTATAGCACAGATCCTAGAAAAGTCTGGGGGTTGCACAGAGGTCCAGGTGGACGACTCATGGTCACTTTACCCTAATATAAAACTAACAGCACTATCAATGGTGAAGAAGAGCTCTTGTCATAATGAAAACATCTTTACAGACATGTGTACATCTCCAATCAGTGCACAACAAAACAAATTACGGCCTAAATTGAATAGAAACGGTGTTCTTCTTGGTCTGTCTGAAATTTTCTACCTAATGACCCAGAGAGCCATCAACATTTTCTACCAAATGACCCCAGGAGCCATCATATGGGTGATCCCGGGGTCATCTTGTAGAAAAAGTCCTTAAATATTTCATCGACATGGATTGTTTAGATAAAACTTAAGTAGGCAGGGGGTTGGTCCCTCATCCCTTCACCCCTAGAAACTTTCCAATTAACTGTGTACACACGTTCTACCAAATGACCCCAACTCATCT
Source organism: Acholoe squamosa (assembly GCA_949317995.1). Lineage (NCBI taxonomy): Eukaryota > Metazoa > Annelida > Polychaeta > Phyllodocida > Polynoidae > Acholoe > Acholoe squamosa. The sequence continues at coordinate 36,815,231 of OX439040.1, read as the reverse complement.
TTACCCCGGGATCTAAACATAGCCTGAAGGGCTGATATTGGAAGTAGGCGGCGAAGCGACAGGTTGGATTTATGGTCGAAATAGATGTCCGATGTCCATAGAATTCTATACCTTAACCGGCATTGACCCTCACTGAGGCTTCAGGTAAGGATGTGGAAGGAAAAAGATAATGGCATTGGATTCAAATACCTCTAGATTTAAATGATGAGAACGAGAAATCCCCTGTAGCATCTTTCTCTGTGTACTTGATGGATGGATTTCCCTCCAGCTCTTAGGTCCTTCCATCACATCGATCGGCTTATTAAAATCATATGTATATGCAGCCCAACACATTTAAGGGGACACAAAGTCATTTCTGGGGTCTAGATCCTCTGGCTGAATGCCTTTGGTCAACACTGATATTTCCAATCTGCTCAATCCTATTCTGAGCAAGGAGTAATTTGATTTTTGAACATGTCTGAAGGTGACAGAGCGCCTTCTGTCACTCTCTGGAGGGAATAGGGACAGTCCATCCAGCAGTGATTAAGGACCCTGTGGAGATGGGCAGCCACCCGGTGAGGCACTGATTATTTGTATCAGTTGCCAGCGGGTCAGATGAGGGACCTCAAAGGACCTGGACGCCTGAAGCACTGCAGCCTGGTGATGAGGAAGACTGCGAAGGTAGAAGGATTTGCTGCAAACCCCCACCCCTCCTTGTCAGCTCGCCTTTATTCATACAGGTAGGGCCGCCATCAATGATAACTCCTCTGGAGGGTGTTGCAAAAGGATAGGAAATCAATTCTGTCGGAGGTGCTATTCCCAAATGGGAATTGACTACCCTCAGGCAATGACTTCTCCCCTGTTTTGCAGCAAGGTAATAGGTTATAAAATTGATTCTTCAGTGGTCATGAATTGGGGAATGCTTCCCAGTATGACTCATACTAAAAGGATTGATTCTGTATGTAAGGTGAGATGTGGGTTCTGAGTAGCAGAACAGCCAGGAACTGTATGGTGAATTACTACAGTTAGAATCCGCTTCCGATTCTTTTTGCAATACCCTCCAGGTGGTCATTTCCTCTGATGCACTTCCCACACGAAGTCAACCCCCGTAGGTGCAGACCTGCAGCTGACTTACCACATCCCCCCACACTCTTTCTCTCTCTCTCTCTCTCTCTCTCTCTCTCTCTCTCTCGCTCTCTCCGAAATACACCATCTGTCCGGATTCATGTGTTGCAGCCAAGTATGAGTGAGTGAGAAATAAGACAGACACTGTGTGACATAGCCTACAGTAAGAGCCTGGGAGAGCGAGGGAGCGAGAGAGAGAGAGAGAGAGAGAGGGTAGTGAACGAGCATAGGGAGCGAGCGAGAATATAGACAACATGGGGACAGAAACATAATGGAATATTAAAGAATATTTCCGACGAAGAAAGAAAGACACAAACAGAAATGACAGCATATTGAGCAGTCTACACAAAAAGTTTTTCCTCTTGCAGGGCATTCGTTCCTGCAGATTTTATTACTCTGCAGGTGCAGATTAATTCCGGGAGGCCGAATACCTCACGATTGCTATCCTCATTAAGAAATAAATAAAGAAAAGCAATAGCCAACTCACTATTTTTATCATTTTACCCCTGAAACAAATAGTAATGCCTTTTGTTTTTGTCCGATTTGCAAGCTGTAAAAAACCAAAATGTAGCCCAAGGGTCTAGGATAACAGGCAGCCATTCGGCCCGCAGTGAGTTTGCTGGCAGAAGCTGGTGCCCTGCAAGCTTTCATATTGAATGATTAAGAGTAACTCAGTAAGACAGGAGGAGCAGGGTGTGGAGGAGGGAATGACTGGACTAATGTGCGAGAACTAGAAGGGCAGTGGGTGGGGGATAGCGAAGGAGGTTCAGAGGGGGTTCGGGGGTGTGGCCAGTTCCCAATCAAGTGAGTGCAGAAGTAGAAAGGACTATGGTAGGCCTGGAGGGGTAAGAAGAGAGGCTAGAAAAGATTAGTTTTGTATGCCACCCATGACCTTCTCACAAGTGCCTTTGGAAGCCTTTGAGGTCTCATTCTGATGGAAAAAGCAACGTGCTCCTATAAAGGTTTGGCTTTTCCACGTCCCACTTGACAGAGACCTCCCTTTCAATAACTACCCAGCAAATTGTTGTGACTCCTCGTCAACCTGTGTGAAGTGGCTCACACATGTCGCTAGATGGAACACGACGTCGCTATAGCACAAGATCACCAGGAATAGCAATGGTGGTGATCACATGGCCTCACCTCAGATGGCGAGGATGGTGATCACTCAGACTCACCAGGGATGGCGACGCGGGTGATCACTCACCTCGCTAGATGAAACACGCACCTCGTCATAGCACATGTTCACCAGGGATGGCGAGGATCGTGATCACTCATCCTCACCAGGGATGGCGACATGAGTGATCACTCATCCTCACCAGGGATGGCGACATGAGTGATCACTCACTTCGCTAGATGAGACGCACACCACGTCATAATGCACATTCACCACGGATGGCAAGGATTGTGATCAGTCACCTCGCTAGATAAAACGCGTACCTCGTGATAGCACAGGTTCACCACAGATGGTGAGGATCTTGATCACCCACACTCACCAGGGATGGCGACACGAGTGATCACTCACCTCGCTAGATGAAACGCACACCATGCCATAGCGCATGTTCACCACGGTTGGCGAGGATCGTGATGACTCACACTCACCAGGGATGGCAAGGCGTTTGATCACTCACCTCGCTAGATGAAACACGCACCACGTTATAGCGCAGGTTCACCATGGATGGCGAGAGTGGTGATCACTCAGACTCACCAGTGATGGCGACGCTGGTGATCACTCACCTTGTTAGATGAAAAGCTCATGATCATCGACATTGGTAATCATGCAGCCTCACATCTGCCAGATCAAAGTATGTTTTGCCAGAGAAGGTATTGCCATATGTATCTTCCCTCTAACCACAGACAAGGTGTTCATGTTGATATTTCCCTATGTATTTTTCCTGTAACCAGAGAAAAGGTGTTTATGGATAGTTGCTTTCATTTTAGAGATACCTCTATCTAAATTCAATTGATATTCTCTCTATATAATCTTGTTTGATTCAACTCTGAAGTAATACATGGAAATCAGTGTGAAACAAAGCACATTTGATACGTATGGGACTTATACTTCATGCCCACACTTCCTAGATAGGCTACATGTGGAACAGTGGTGCTGTCTCAACACCTTTGGCAATGGTGGTGATAAGTTGCCACTGTGAGTGAGAGTGAGTGACAGATGATGCAATCCTCAGAGAGCATTGACTTGGAGTGACACAAATTCACGCATTGAGTGAGACAAAGGCTGGCAATGGTGGTGATAAGTTGCCATTCTGAGTGAGAGTGAGTGACAGATGATGCAATCCTTAGAGAGCATTGACATGGAGTGACACAAGTTCACGCATTGAGTGAGACCAATGTTGGCAATGATAGTGATAAGTCGCCATTATGTGTGAGAGTTGATGCCAGTGGCACGGGAGTGGTACATAATCACACAGTGAGTCAGATCCATGTTGGCGATGCTTGTGATAAGCCGCCATTCTGAGTGAGAGTTGACAGGCAGTGGCACATACTCACGCAGTGAGTTAGATCCATGTTGGCGATGGTGGTGATAAGTCACCATGCTTTGTGAGGGATGACAAGGGGTGGCACATACTCACGCAGTGAGTGAGATCATGTTGGTGACTGTTGTGATAAATTGCCATGCCATGTGAGACTGACACACAGTGGCGAAAGATGACGCAGTGAGTTATCACTCAGAAAGGAGTCACCATTGATGACCAATCATGGCGACAGATAACGACAATTTGCTGGGTACTGACATGCCCTCAGTTGTCCGGATGTTGACACTTCACCTTGATGTTTTGGCATGTTATCAAACCCACAATCCATAAGTCAAGAAACCTTCATTTCAGACAAGTTGGTATTATTATAAATGTCCCATACATCACACATTTGCACTGTTTGTGCGGTTTACATTAAGCAGAAAAAAGACTATGGCTATTCTAAAAAAAAATGACTCATGAATACAAAAATGTCTAACCTGTAACCGATATGTATGAGTTTTCATTGATCACCTCAATTAAGATAAAGTGGCACCTACTCAAGAAGACAAAGAACAAGAGAGAATAGCGGAAGAGTGCAACACCTTTTACACCAGTGAAGGGAGGTAAGTGCATATTGGAGGACCAAACATGCAGAGCATGACTGGAGGGTATCTCAAAAAGATTTGGAAACCAGTTCTCATCGTACCTATTTGATCCTGCAGTTCTCCTACATTTCTCACCCTAAGAACAGACTTCCCTGCTTGACCTCTGCTACAAGTGAACTGCATGGAAATAGGTCGAGTTGCAAAATAAGAGACTGGACCCCTCCTATCCCACTCCTATCACTGACTCCCTTTTTACAATACAAGAGGGAATCCACTCCAGTAGGTCAGTGAGTTCAATTTTGAAATTAGCACCTCCGACAGGATCAATTCCTAATCTTTTTGAGATACCCTCCTCAGGTTCACCTAAGCGATTTCAATTTAAGAGTATTTCACATCCTGTCCTCAGCCAGTCTGAAATGCTACAAATGCAATTAAATCCGATGGATAAGAATATTAGCAACATAACAACGGCATCAAACAAGAAAAGGACATGTATGAGCAAATTGTCAGAAAGGGTAAAAATCACTTTAAGGCTCCTGTAAGGCGGCTTCCGCGTATAGGTTTAGGAATATCCTGGTTCAGAATCCAAAGAATTCTACCGAGTAACATGTAGAGAAGGAAATCTCTTTGTTCACATGTTCAAAGAGACCATGAATGATTCACAGCAGATAAAAGCCACCATTGTGCATGTAAGGGAGCGCTTACAAAATGGCCGCTCCCCTAACGAGCAAAACACATGGTCCAACCTCTCCCACAGCACAGGCACATAGTTCCTTGGTGTGCCCCTTTGTTTACTGTTGCATGCAAAGTAATAGATTACGGTAGTTGCAGCGAGTTAATCCCCACCGGAAATAGCATCCATTGTTATTTCTTACCAAGTACCGCTCTCTCTAGAAGTGGCACCGTTCCATAGTAATAAAAGCAGAGAAAGCCAATCAGATGTGGGGGTCTGGTTTGGTATGGTGTCATTGCAGAAGCTTATCACCATCAAATAGAGAGGCTCAATATGGGAATCATTTCTTAACACACTACGACTGCACCCTTCTAGTAGTACCAAAAAAAATCCATAGAAATAACGGGCATCTGCATTGACAGGGCTGGGAGTGATCGTATATAGCCAATATAGAGGACATTAAGAAATTACCTCCCGAGCATGGGCGTGGACTGATTATCAGGTTGAGTCTGCGTAGGTGTTATCCATATACTATAATAAGGGTGAGATAGTTAAGGACCTGTGCCGCCCCCTGCCAGATACCAAATGAACCATATTCTATACATAGACCTTGAATACGGAGATGACGGGGTATTTTGGCAAAGTACCCCCTCACCTCCATGATCAAGGTATGTGCATAGTAAATAGAGCTGACAGAGGGCAGCAAGAGTCCTTTGCTGTCTCACCCTTATTACAGTATAGGATAACACCTATGCAGACTCAACCTGGTAACCAGTTCACACCCATGCTCCCGAGTGGATATAATAATGGTTCTGATTTTTCATGAACGACCAAGACTTATCTTTGCAAACTCTTCTCAACCTCTACCTAGATATGTTCCGCAATGAATTCTTTCAACGAAGTTTTTTGTTGAGTACAGAGAAAGGTCCCTGGTCAATTTCTCCAGGATCTATATTCAAGGAAATACGTTAAGATACTCAACCTAGTACGGACAAGACTTTCTAGCTTGCTATGCTACTGTTCTAGACAGTCTACGATCATAAGTTAAGGTGATGTTGCCTGTTTTACATCATATGTAACCGACTCAGTAGAGATACTAAGTAATCTCCCATCTTAGTTGTCTATACTACATACAGTATCTGCCAGGTTGGATCGGGTAACCATAAGTTACCCTATTAGTTCTAGTACTGTTGATACTTTGCCATAGTGGTTCATCGATACAGCGCCAGCAAGTAAGTTGCACAGCACTGCATGGGTGGACAATGCTGCTTCCCTTTAAAAATAGGATCATATTGGCTATAAGTGGGACTGGAGCTGGTTCTGGCGACATTCACTCGACAAACACTTATAAGAACTGATAAGATGGTAAAAGCATGTCCTTGGAAGTGCAGGGACAATGTGCTGATCATGATATGCCTTATCAATGGGGTTTACCTCAACAGCGCAATTTAAAATAGTGGCCTATTGGATATCGGATCTAGGCTGATCCCTGTGTCTATGATATTGTGCCAAAAAGAGTATGTATATACACTAACTGTACCCATCCATAGTGTGAGACAAGTTTATAGAATTAAGTGGGATCATAAAGTCAAGATCAGAGATGACTGACTTGTGTCCCTCTTTGGCTTACCTTGATGGCTATTTTAACAATAAATAGCGAAGTCTGGCAGGGACAAGCACATGTGTCATTCTAACTGCAACGTCATTCTCACTGCAACGAACTATCTCTCTATCCTATATAATTTGAGCCAATAAACATGATATAGTACCTGTTTATCTATTTAGCCAGCTGCTACCGCACGATATAATGTTATTGGGAACGATGGACTTATAAAATATTGATTTCAGTGCCCTTATTTACATGTTGCTACCTAGATCTAAATACCAACAAACACCTCGCTCTGTATATCCATATATCCTACCAACAAGTGTAGCTTATTTCAGAACGTAGCATATTCAGACTGTGAGAGACACTGGTCCTTTACTCAGCTGTGTAGAATGTATTGAGTATAAAACTTACTACCTAAGGGCTTCTATATTTTGATATTGAATCTGAACGTATTCATAGTACAATATCGATACACAATACCTTTGGGAAAATTAGAAAGGCAAGTTAAAATGACATATTTCAATATCCGATGTAGTATGAGAGAAGATTCTATACCATATATGGACACTCCTAAGTACATTTGCCACCTGAAACTCTATGAAATAACTTACAACAATAGTTCATGGGAGATCATGAAGTCATTTCTGAACTTGACAACTTCACTGTCGCTAATAAAGTCATTCAGCTAGCTGCAGGGGAGGGATGTGAACTACATTATCATGAACCTAAAAGTGGTATAATATAAAGTTATAGTTGTACAGGAGGAAAGGTTAAGTTGGAAGGACGGCACCAGTCAGGAGGCTGGAGCTGGTATACTGAGGATATACTAGGCAACATTCCGCTCACTCTAGGGTGCTCCCTGACCTGGTACTAAGAGGTGTCAGTCTGTCAATTGAGCTGCTCTTTGAGACTTTCATTTCACTTAGATTCCTGCTGACACAAGCAGTTGAATGTGCTCCCAGGGTCAGGGTCTTTCCATGACTGAGCCTGCGGTAACACATGGTGTTAGGGTAGGGATTAAGGTGGGTAGACTTAGATAGAAGAGCTACATTGAGGCAATAATCTATAGGAAGCTGCAATCTGCAAGGAGAACGACCCATCAGGTCCTACAGCGTCAACCTTGCACTTTCTCATCACGACATCAGGTTTAAAACCTTTCACGTAAGGCGCCTTTTTTTTTTGGTAAATTGGGGAACCCTTCAGGGAAGGATTGAATTTAAGTGTAAGAATGAATGCACATTAGTAGAGGGAAACATTTTCATGTGCTTGTTAATATGGTCGAATCCCACATGCGAATTAGAGCTCTAAAATCTTTACGATTTTGGACACTACCTCAAAATCACTACAGTGTGCTTATGTTCTATTCTTCATACGCAGAGATTGTAGAGCTCTAAATCGCCATGTGGGATTTGACCTCAAGGGAGGTAACGAGGCAGATGCTTAAGGAGAAAAAGCTATTGGTCACAAGCTGGTCTGGAGCTGGTTCCTGCAACACACACTGATAAGAACTGATACGATGGGACCAGCATGTCCCTGGAAGTGGGCGTTACAAGGTACCCATCATGATATGTCTTCTCAGTGGGCGTTACCTCAATCAGCAAAATTCAATATGGCGGCTCCACTAGGCCTCCATAGGAAGCTGCAAGGTGTTCTGTCCATGGGCGTCTCCGATGGTGTGCTGAGAACATTAAAAGGGAGTCTGACACACACACACTCGCCTCTTTAACTGTTGACTGTTTTCTGGGGTTCATTCAACTGAAGAAATTCGATTCGATGCAAAAGTGAATCTGCGTCTCCACCACTTGAAACAAGCTACTTACAAGTAGAAACCCACTGCGTCATTTGTAACGAAGTCAGCCAGGGAAAAAACAAGTTGCATCAAGAGAACAGCAATGTGTACACAAAGGTGCCCGTGGAGTCAGCAAATAGAGAATGTTTTTAACGCCATATGGCTACACTTTTTTACACATTTATTTTTTGCTATAGATTGAACAGTTTGGCGTAGTAGTTCAGGAGGGTGTTGCTCCTATAGTAAAAGGAAGAGCTGGCTAAAAATGCCCTTGTTTCCATTCCTTTTTTTTTCATGTAGCTATAACTTGTCCCTTTTGTTGCTCACAAGTGGACATTCAAGTATGGTGCTCAAAAAGGGGATTTGAGTAGGTACCTAGTTGGGAGACGTCAGTCAGTGTAATATACTATAGAGTGTGTGACATGAGTAGGTACCTGATAGTGCATCTCTCTCTCTGTTTTAAACAAGGCAAGTGACTTTTCAGACTAATGTGGTGAGTGCAAGTTGAATGGTGAAGCAGAGCGTGACTTCTTTTGAAAAGAGGGTACCTACTGACAGCTCTTTTTACCATAGGAGCAACACGCTCCTGAATATCCCTCAAACTGCAGTTGAATCAGTGACACTGAACAACACATTTGAGTAGAATTTAGCTATTATTGATCATCATCCTTGCTCTGCTACTCCAGTCTTGAATGTTGTATTAAGGGGTGCGTCCACTGCCGACGGATGGACCATCCGTTGGTTTCATCCGTGTCATTTATCATTGATTTCTATGGAGAAAAATAAGGATGAAGGGAGACGAATGGTCCATCCATCGCAGTGGATGGAGCCCTTTAGCTCCTTAGTTCTAGTCAGTAATAAGCCCTGAAATTTTATTGCTTGAGATTTTTGTGTTTCGCTGAAGCAAGTGCTGAGACTGAGGGGCTACACATATATATAGGATCGAGATTACTTTCAACTAGATTCTAATTAATATCACCACTAATATATTATAAACTGTTCAACACTTTGTAAATACCTAGCTGGAGGATATAAACTGCAATGTGTTATGCAAGAAGTGGTGTTGTTTTAAAAGATACCAGGTTCATATGAGAGGAAGTCAAATTGAACGGATCACACCTTGAGCTTACACTAAAGGTATTACCGGGGTAGTCAGTGTCCCCTAGCCTTAGAGTAAAAGGGGTTGAGACCTTTCAATTGAGTTGCAATTCCACTGCACTTAGAGTTCTGCTGACGCAGGCAGTTGAATATGTTTTTGCAACGATGACTTCTTTTTCTTCATATAGCTCAGCGCACTTTTTTTCTTTTTTTTTGGGGGGGGTTGGGTTTTTTTTCTTTACAACTAACCTGAAGGAGGGAACGAATGCCGTAGCTAGCTAGATAGATAGATAGATAGAGAGAGAGAGAGAGAGAGAGAGAGAGAGAGAGAGAGAGAGAGAGAGAGAGAGAGAGAGAGAGAGAGACACACACACACAAATAGAGACAGACATAGACAGGGAGAGACAGAGAGTGCGGGAGTAAAGATTGTGAGCGTAATTGTTAACATAATTATTCCCTAGACTTTATGGGTAACACGTTACTTAGTCTGTCGCAAGCAATGTCTTTTCATTGCATCAGTGATCCCATACTGACTAACCAAAATTTATCAGATGAGAGGGTGCAACTTTTGGCTATTCCTCTAACTGTGACTAACTGAGGGGTAGAGCTGGACAGTCACTTGAGTCTAAGCCCACACATGGCAAAGGTACAAAACAAAATATATAAGCTAAGCAAACTTCGCAAACGTATGTCTAAAGACATAAGTCTACGAGTGTACAAAGTTATGATTCTTCCAAGTGTTGGATATTGCTCTTTCTACCTGGGCAGTGCTCATGGATATAAACTAACACAATTACAAAGGCTTCAAAATCATGCCCTGAGAATCTGCCTAGGCTATGGTATTAGGCACTTATCGATCCAAGAACTGCATTCACAGTGCTTGCTCAATTGTCTGGAACACCGTCGGAATTTACAACTACTAATAATTATGTGGAAAAATCAACTAATGGGGAGGCACTAGAGCAACATGAAGTGAGAACAAGATGGGATCGAAAAATAAAATTTGCACAAAGAAGGGCCAAGACCAGTTTTTATCAAAAGTCACCATATCACAGAGGAGTATCATTATGGAATTCTTTAGACTATAATACTCAGCATCTCCCCACATGGTGGCGCTTTAAACATGCTGCTGACAAAATTCTACGCCATAACAACTAAGTCCCTTGGTCTCGCCCCATGCCAATGCCACACCTAAGTTGTCATAAACGATCATATATCATGTCTATGTATCACTGCACATATCATTTTTACTGCCTTCTGGCTATCATAACTGGTAATAAATTATGACTATCATTATATATATGCATTGGTGTCGCCCAACTCAATGGATAAGCCACATCCCTGAACAACTTAATGTAACATAATGTGTGGGCCGAAAAACATCCCCTTGGGACGATTCCATGCAATAAATTCAATTCAATTCAATTATGTCAGCATTAGAGCATTGTCACACCTGACCGTGCACATAGTAATTATGGATTGCAGATCAAGCTCTCCATACATAAGGGTTGACTGATATCCAAAATTGGCAACTTCCACCTTCCACCAACATGGGGGTGACATTTGGCAACTAAGCAAATTGCAACTGGCATTCCAAAATGGCAACTAGCAACTTCTAACTAGCGATTCTTAACTAGCATCTCTCGATTGTCAAAATTGGAAAAAACAATGCCTACCTGATGTCAATTGTCATTCAATTTTGAATCCTGTTTTCTGCACACACACATTCCTGTGACAGCAGCACAGTGTGTGCTCCAAATATAGTCAGAGTAACTACTTTCTTTTCCTTATAAGTGACTAATGCATATAGTCAGTACTGACTAAAGGATTAATTATCAATGATATAATTATGTAACTCCAGCTTGAGGTGGCACTAAGGGGGAAAGGAGTATGAATACACGCAAGTAGAAGAAGGGAAAAGCGGCTTGTTGGAAAATAGGACTTCAATCGAAAGGTCCTAGAAAGAAAACAGAGTTTTGGCGCACTGTTCACATGAGTATTTGGTTTTACTGAGAAGGATTGAAAAGGACTGAAAAAGGAGCCTGAAACATGCCATTTTTTGGTCTAGCGTCTAGCATTCACTAAGCCGAACATAGGATATTGGATTGCTTCTGAAATGAAGGTTCATTCTCTGTAAAATCTATATAATTGCAAACCTTAGCTGCCATGCCTCTCACATGACATCAAATTATTCCATTTTGTCTTTCCACTTGTATGTTATCGGTGATAAAACGTAGAGAAAGCTGCCAGCCACAATTGAAAACTTCCCATTGTTCCTGTTATGACTACAAAGGCTGCTTGCACAAAACATAGTATTTCCCTCCCACATCAGGCCGGTCGACGCACACACACAAAGGATGCCTCTACATCTTGTGGATCAGACAAGAGTAAAGGCGCCATCTATTGGCATGGACCATTTGTCTCACACCTGCATCTGACGTGCAGGAGGAGACTGAGAGCAACCTCCAGGTGCTGCAGCAACCTGCCTATCATCCATCAGCTTACATTTGCACATCATAGACAGGCATAACTTCCATCATCCTCCTGGTGTAATGAGAGTTCCCACTCCTCAAGCCACTCGCAAATGGTATCTCTCAGGTTACCTCACCTAGCTCAGCAAATTAGAGCCAAATAATAGAATGCGTCTCAAAATGTTTCCCATACTACTCACTTAAAAATTAAAATGCCGACCTACCTAATTGAGATTTCCTCACTTTGTGGCCTAAAATATACTATCGATTTATAATGCTGCCTCCCACACTCTACAGCCCTTGTCCATCATGAACATCCATGAAATTCACCATACCTCCCTTGTGTACGTAGATCGCCTCTATGCAAGGAATGGGTTGTTGGTAATCTTATATTCTCAGCAGGGCCCTGAGGAAAGATGGGTGTTAATGGAAATCCCTGCTCTGATCCTTTACTGCAACATTAAAGATGATGAAGGTAGTAGGTATTCGTTTTGAACCTACAGGATCAACTGGCAACATGGGTAAAGAGGAGGGGGCCATTAATCAACTTCACTACATCTTAGGCGAAGAGATTACCGCAGGATAAATGCTTTGGGAGAGATTATTTCTCATAAGAAGGCGCCAGACTGAAATTTTCTATCTACATAGGACTTACTGGTAAATATAGTTGGAGAATAGATTGATCGATCCAATGGAAAAAATGTGTTAAAAGGGTGGGCAATAGGAGTACCTTTGTATAGGCTAGGGGAGAGAAGGTTCATGAGGAAGCAGAATAATTTTGCAAACACAATATAGTGGCCTTGACCTTTTCACTATCATTTCCCCTTTCCCAACAACTGTAATACTCTAAGCACACCAGAAGCTGATTCCTCACGTCTTTAAAAAGAAAAGACCAACCTCAAATTTCCAAACTTGGGTCCCTTTGTAAAACATTATTGTCAATCATAATCATCAGGTTCCCGCATGGTGTAGAGAATATTAATATCCATCGCTGGATATATGCAAAGATATAGACTACCGATACTCTCAATATTAGCCTTCAATGGCCTAGAGATGGAGCATTACTATATATAAGCTTACAGCTGGGAAGTAAAGATAAAATATATTAGTAGATACTTTGAATTGTAATTTTCCTCAATATTTCTTATAGTTATATCATTTGAGGATATTATCCATTGATATTTTGCTGATTTCCACCTCACGACAACCTTTCCAGATTAAGCTTTCAACAAGTTATCTCTAGAACTTTGGATTAGAAGGACTGACCTCAATGCATCAATAAGTTCCGAGAAAAACAGATGTTGTTAAAAGCTTTTGAGGTTGGGTGATCACGTACCTACTCACTGCTAAATGAAAGCACAAGAGTGCCACAACCTTTTTTACCAGGAATGGAAGATGGAGATTTGTCTACCACCTCGGCATTGTTGGCTCCTGATTTATTACAGCAATCAGGGCCCTTGTTGTCGTTTAGAGGCCCCTCGGGGACTGCTCATCACGTATTAGGTAGTCCTGATGCCAGGCTAGCCATTTGAATAGGGGTAGGTTTTACATCTACCCCAGCACTTAAAATTACAGGCAATAGTATTTGTGTGATCCACGTCAGTGCAAATATAATTATGAAATATATTATTTTTCATAATGCACTTATATATCATATTATTAGTTAGATGATGTAGAATTGTAGATTTCTGGAGGAGATTGATTGATTGGTTAATATTTTATTGACAAACATTCTCAAAAACAGTGGGGAGCTTTTCAATATAGCTAATTAGACATCGAGAGGGTGGGGACATTTTACCGTTCACTACTCAGGTACTGTCCTATAAGCTTTCTCAATGGATGTGTAGAGGAAACCCAACTTAGGGCAGCAATCGGGATGAGTTACACTGAATTCATTGTACACCAGACGAGTTCCTGTAGCAATCCTTGAGAACCCCATTCACATTGTCTGATTGTCGCTAGCATTTACGAATGTAGCCCAGGAAAGTAATTCTCCAAGTCTGTATTCATGAATCCCCGGGCCATATACACCATGCCGTCTATGTATACAATCCTCTCAACCCTTATATTAGCACACCCACGGTGCCACAATATGCCCCTTTTAAAGGGTTAAGGCTTTAGGTCCTCCCCGACTCTGCACCATCAACATACCTATCTCACCTGTGGCACGTTATGGCGTAGGCTTGGCAGGTAGTCTGATGAATCTGTCACAACAGGCTCCTGCACAGGTTCGTAAAGCTGTCACTGGCCTGGAGACGCCTGCTTAATATCCCTTGATGAGGTTTTAAGGTGACATGGCAACCAGGCTGTGGGGGATCGAATCGAAAAGTGAATGCCTCAGCTAGAAAACAGTGCCATCCTATAAGGAAGTCTAGTCACGTATGGAGCCAGACCTAGATGAAACCAGTATGTCATTGTTTATCTGTTATACTAGGTGTAGTGGTTATTATAAACGTCATTTTTTAAGGTCATTTCAGCTTGTTGTGGTCTTTGCATTCAATCTATAAAAGGCTTGTCTATACCGCTTGTGCTGCACCATACACAAGCAATTTGCCGCCTGGGGAATATTGGCTCGCCAGCAGTAGAAACACTTCTATCTGGAAAACGCTCTTCTGGAATAAATGATCATAAATTGAGCCAGGAGGGTGTTGCTCCTATAGAAAAAGGAATAGCTGGCTAAAAATGCTCTTGTTTCCAGTCCTTTCTTTTCAGGTAGCTATAACTTGTCCCTTTTGCTGCTCACAAGTGGTCATTCAAGTCGAGTGCTAAAAAGGGGGATTTGAGTAGGCACCTAGTTGGGAGAAGTCAGTCAGTATAATATACTATAGAATGTGTGACATGAGTAGGTACATGATAGTGCAGCTCTCTCTGTTTAAACAAGGCAGGTGACTTTTCAGACTAATGTGGTGAGTGCAAGTACTTAAGCGCTGGTTCCACAGACATAAAATCGGTCGGAATAGTCCTAATCCGACGATTTATAAGATATCAAAAGTATAGAAAAAAATCGGTCGGATTTGTGCTCATCAGACCAATTTACTCCTATGGAACCAGCACTTTAGGTGAAGCAGTGCACAACTTGTTTAGAAAAGAGGGCACATACTCACTGCTCTTTTTACAATAGGAGGAACACCCTCCAGGGTGAATTCAGTATGGAGCAGAAGAGTCTAAGGCATTGGAGCAGATGAGTCTAAGGGATGAGGGCCCCCTTCCTTTTCTAGCAACATTTTGCTCCACCAGGAGGGCGATTCTTTAGGAGTCACGACATAGCTAGAGAGAAATAGTGCTTTTGGGAACCTTCTTTTAGAAACGATATATGATACATCTTTTCATAATAATAACATCTGAAAATTTTCAGCCGTCGTAAAGATTGTTTTCTATTAGAATAATAGCATGTATCAATGAATGTTACAGCATGTAATGAAGATCATCAATGAGAATTACAATTCTGTTTTCTCCATTTTTCTGCCCACCAGAATTTATTTCCGTGATCCTATGTGAATGACACAGGAAATGGGGGTGGGTCATACTGTTATTTGTGTAACAGGAAACTATAAAATCTTTCAGATATATGATAGTCCCACGAGAGAACATTGAACTTCCCTTTGTGTTCATTTTAGCACATTTTAGTACTGGTCAAAAGAAATGTGTCTATTAGGGCACCTTCCCTACCAAACAAAACAGAGCTAGCCTTGGAAATCATTTTTAGGGAGAATTAAAATGATCACGTACACCGTCCAGACCGCCTTATGCAATTTCTGATCAGTCTAGGGTGCGATTTGTGAGGTGTCTCTAAGTCTCCTGAGCTGGGAATCTTTGAAGGCTGAGTAAGGGACAATATTTAAGAAATGTTCTACCAACAGGTCTACACTCGTCATGTTATGGAATTTCCCGATCAATGCATGATATTTAACTTTCACCAACCTCAACAAAGATACAAGTTAAAATATCAAACTATGTTTGCCTTCTATCGGCATGACTGGGCGTTGATTAATCAAAGAGCAAAAACATGGAGGTTTACTATCTAAATAATGATAGATATCTAGACCTGGATGCGACAAAGAGGAGTTTCTCCACTGCATTATGTTATGCTTTACATATATCAAGAGTCGTGTGAGGCTTCGGGCCTCTGGCTGAGTTTGCGCATAGGAATGAGATGGGAGGTAGATTCAGATTTAGTAGGGTGTCATATCAGCTCCATGCGTGGTGGATATAACTCTCCTTCATCATCCAAGAAATGGAAGGAAGATTGGGAGTGGGTGGCTCTGAGAAAGGAAGGGGAGTGGGAGAATATTCAACGTAGACAGGACCCCATATAGGCTATAGTGACGGCGCGATAATACAGGTAATTCCGCCTAATCTGACACTGTGGGATTTCAGCTGAAGATGTTGTTTTAACCACTGCTGAATTTGAATCATTGGCCATACAGGGGGAAAAAAAAACTCTCCTCTGCCGCTTACCAACACGCACCACCGGAATCCCTAAATTCCATGAAGTCAATAGATGCAAATTGCTGTGTCCTTGCCCGAGTGATCGCATGACGGCCAATATAGAATGTTGGAGGGGTAGTATTGCAATAGGCACATCGTCATGAAGCCATTTAGTCCAGTCAGTAAAGGCCTCAAGATTAACAAAATACATGGAGAAGGTTTTTCAGTGGATTTTAGCTGTTTGATAACTCCTTTTTCAGGGAAAACAAAGTTTACTACATTTTACCATGGGGAAATGGCTAAAATCCAACACGGCAACCATGGAAATAGGTCAAGATTGTAAATTTTCATAATGACAGAACTAATCAAGCTAGAAACATATATAATACAATTATTAACATCAGCTTTCAAAGATTTTTAATGGTCAAGGTCACCAAGAATCCAATATGGCTGCTATAAAATGCCAAGAAATTCAAATAATTAACACAAGAATTGATAATAAGAAGAACAACATTAATTTTTTTTTGTCAGTGATTCCCAACTTTTTGATACATGTACCTCCTCCATCAGGAAAATACCTCCCTCCCCATTGGGCATGTTTCCAAATAAAGGATGGCCACTGTAGAAAAGGTTTATGGAAACCAGGGGCAGACACTAACGCTGGCCCGGGAGCTAATGGCCCGTAATTCTGGTTCAGGGCCCACAGTTTTCTAAAGAATTGCCTTCCTATGGGCCAGGGTTGCCCACAAGAAGGAATGAGAAAAATTCTTAGATTATTCAGGGGTGTTAAACCTTGAAGGAAACTCGGAAATCCGAGTTTTTGATCTTCACCAAGACAGTTCCTGAGATTTGCACAGATCCAATGAGATCTCATTTTACCATTTATTTGGGGGGGGGCGTCTCAGTAAAATTTCTAGATAGGGAGTCAGAAGTCCCCAAGACCCCCTGTACTCACATTCTCCTACTTCCTTTATGAACAAAAGACATTGGGTTTTACATGCATGCGGCATCTTCAGAGGAAATTTTTTTTTTCATTTCACACACCCTATAGTCATGTTGCATATTGTTGGAAAGAGAAAATCACAAGGACTATGGCCATTTTATTTGTGTCTTAATCTGATTGAATGGGGAAAAGTCATGATTTTCTTTTTGATAAAAGTGAAATATTCATTCTTGGCCCACAGATGTTGGTGTGGGCCCATAGGATTCTGTAGCTTTACTACAAACTTTCAATGTTTTCTTCCTATGTAATACGGTAGTAGTTGTAATGAAATGATCCATACAGTCTGCAACTCATTGCTTTAAACTTTGCATGTTCCTATCAGCCAAAGTTTAATGATCAAATATGTAGCTAAACTGCCTCTACAGCATATTACTTGTCAGTAAGCCTTAGTATACATAGAATGACAACCGTTTGCTTACTTTGTATAAATACCTACCATAGACACCCTAAGAATTCTGATTTTTCAGCTGTTTAGGTTTGTTGATGAACAACAAACACTTCCTTTAGTAACATATTGCAACTGTAGCCCATCTATAATATTGGCTTTATCATTTGATTATGAAGTAGCACACAACATAGGAGTTTATCGAAACCACACCATGAGTACTACTTCTCCATGGCAATATTTGTCACCCTCTTTACAAGGAACTTTCATAATATTTCATGTAGCCTGCTTTGCAAATCAGTCACATATACAATATGTCAGTGTTGTTCAATTCCTGTATATTTGTTTATGTGTCTAGCTTTTGTGCAAGGATTACACAAAAGACATCAGTATCTTATTACTTGAAAGCATTTAGCCTGACCTACAAAGTGTTATAAAGCATGAACTTGGTGAAAACACTAGAAAACTCTTACTAGGAATGAAAATAACGGCACTGAGACAACACCAAACGAAGCAAATCAAAAAGCCCTAGACAGAACTGAGTTGTGGAGGAAAGTGGTAAAGGGGAAACAAGGCACCATAATATATGACAGTCTATAATATGACATGTTTGTCATCAAGTAGGCCTTTCAATCCTGCAATTTTTGAAGGGACTGAATACCTCAAGACAATTTACGCCAGAAATAATAAAATGAGAAACAAGAATAAACCTATAATCTTAATCATTGTACTCATTTAAATTTTGAATATTGGAAAGATACACTGATGGGTTTTGTTTGTGCCTTAAAAGCCTTAAAATAGTCTGATTTGCAAGCCAATCTGGTGCTGCAGCACTTTTCCCAGCTATAGCCAGTCTCTCATAGTTTTCATATTGACTTACTGTGCTGCATGCAATTATATTGGGGCATGCAACTGGGGTATGGAATTTAGTTTTATTTTACAGAAGTATGTTAAATTTCAAAATTCTAACACATGTTTATACCAGTAACAGACATGTTTGATTTTCATTTCACTCCCAATAATGATTAGAGAGAATACTCTCTCTACAGTGTGTGCTACAATAAAAGAAATGGGACATAGGGGGCCATCTTACAACTCTTATGATACATCTGTACATGAAGAGTTTGGTTCCAAGGGGAAGGGTGGCAGCCTTTACCCCTCTTAAACGAGACGGTATCAGAAAGGTGAGAGCCACTGAGATATCTGCTCCATCAATTTTTTATTTAGTTTGACATCTTATTATAAATTTTTGTGTCGATTATTTGATTTTTTTTTCTGTATTTTCTGGCAGCCATATTGGATTCTTGGTGACCTTTAAAAGTGGTTCTAATAGATAGATCCTTGGATGTTGATGTTAATGATTGTATTCTATATGTTTCTAGCTTGAATATATAGTTCTGTCTTTATGGCAATTTACAAAATTGACCTATTTCCATGGTTGCCATGTTGGATTTGAGGCATTTCCCCATGGTAAAATTTGATAAACTTTGTTTTCCCTGAAGAAGGAGGTATCAAAGAGTTATGAACCACTGTGAAACCTTGTCCATCAATTTTGTTTCAGTTTGACATCTTATCATCCATTTTAGTGATGATTTTTTGAATTTTTCAGCATTTTATGTCAGCCATATTGGATGTTTGGTGACCTTGAAAAGTGATTCTAATGGATAGAATTTTGAATGCTGATGTTTATATATGTATTACATTTTTTTTAGCCGGATCAGTTCTGTCTTTATGGCAATTTACAACATTGACCTATTTCTATGGTGGCCATGTTGGATTTGGAGCATTTCCCCAAGGGGTCAAGTGCTAAAAAGTTTTTGTATTGAAAGAGGAGGTATCAAAGAGCTGAAATCCACTGCAAAATCCTTTTCATGTATTTTGTTGGATCTAGCCTATTTTCAGACCTTTACTTACTGGACGGAACGAGAACAATGGCCTACCAATCAGTAGCTAGGTATGCAGGCTCGTCACATTAGTCAGATAGCACTAATGAGACTGGGTATTAGCGTCCATACCTAGGAGGGCGGGTGATTAGACCCTCCAGTAAGTGATCCACGGTCATAGAGTGGTTGTGACGGCCGGAGATTGCATTAACTGCAGGCAAACAGTCCCAAAAGGGCTCATCCCACCTCTATGATTAGAAGTATCACCCATTTGTGCCAGTCCAAATAGATAGACCCTCTAGTAGGCATTTATCATTGAGCCAACTAGTATCCTCAGGATGTATGTTCTGTAAGCAATAAAACAGAAGCCTGGTGCTGTCGCTTTGTCTTCTTAGATTTTGATAACAGCTTAAGGTAATCATGATTAAAGAAACTATTCTGTGAGTGATTCTTGCAAAATGTTTCATATTTTCCCATCCGAATTGGTCTGTCCTTAATCATACCTTGAAATGCCTGGTTAAATTTCTTATTTGGCTTTGAAACAGCCTATGGTCTCGAATAAATCAAGCCTATTTGATACCTGCAAGAGCCTGCTAACTTGGAAAAGGGAATTTGCAGCAAACTCGAGCCCAGGTTTGAGGATCTCGATCTAAAATTCTAATAGCTAACCCTTCACCGAACTTAGGGCATGTAATCTACCAAACTATCGCAATCGAATAACATCAAGCTCATCGGTGAGCTCATTACCATCTCCATCATATAAATATTATTTTTGTTTCCAAAGACCATCAGTTTTCGGCATTACACCATTGAAATAAAACCAGACATTAGGTAAAGGAAACAAAGACAATGGGATTTCTTATGCAGTTTCCGCTTTGATGGGGCACCACAAAGGTGCCGCCCCAGCGAAGCACAGAGTAGGAAGCTGCACTGCGCAGGCACCGGAAATGGGTTGAATGGAATCTCCCATGACGGCCGGGATCAGAATCCGAGAGAAAAAGACAGTGGCGCCACCCCATTTCTCTGTTTTCGTTTCTCGTCTGCCAGAAGCCACATTTGTCTTATTTTCGGGCTGTCATCTTTAGATGAAGGGCTGCTTTTGGTGGGCGACATAACGGTGCATGATATTCCAATATAAACATTATAAAGGCTTCACACCCAAGCAGGAACCTCCAGTATATAAAACATGCAGAATATTATTGTCCATGGATGTTGCTTATGCAAAAGTTTCTGCATCTGGATAATTAGAACTGACAGCTACCTCATAAACACCATTTTTCTACAGAATATAAACTATGTTCAAGTATGGGACAAAGAAAAACGACACTCATGATTGTAAGCTAAAGGAGAGAATTGAATGCACTGTTATATTTTTTTTTATATGTCTGCCTTGTCAGAGGAGCACATTAACGTAAAATGATATTAATATGTCCCAATACGTCCCAACTTTATAAACAAACGAAGAGCAACTTCACTACTCATATGGAAACATTAGAGTTCATAAGAATTAACAGGGAAGAAATAGAAAATGCCATTCGGGGCGAAGCAATACTTATTCCGGTATAATAGCGTCTTCCTAATATGCAGTGATTCTAAATGTCAAGTTATTATTTGTGACTTATACTAACTAAAAGCTCAAGGTGAGAGTTGTAAAATGTCACACTTGTTGGGGGCATTTTGAAGCACTGTATGAATGACATTACGTGGAGTAGCAATGTTTTTCAGTAGCCTCCTTATACACAACCAAACGGCATGCAGGAGTGCATATTTTCCAGTGACGCATGATGAGGAAAGTAAAATATCGAACAGAGAGATGCTAAGAATTAACTGGCATGACAAGAGATTGTTCACAGTGGCATGACTTGTAATAAATGATATTTTATCATTCATGTTTTGGTAAGTCACACCTACGGTACAAATAATAATCGTACAATTCTTACACTGTGTGACAATGAGATATGAAGTGGCTTTGACAATTCTAAAAAAAAATATATATAAAAAAAAAGCTTTGTCCATGTTCAAGGCGCTGATGCATCTTACTTTGCCTGACTTGAGACATCGAACTACTAAACATCTCTCTGTCCCTGTGATAGGAGAGCCATAAAAGAATCACTCCTTGCCCTGGGCATGAATGCAATGGCCTGGAACTAGTCCAAGAAAAATCACAAACACGACAAGAGGGGCCTTTCATCCTCGTCACATAAACAACAAACTCGTTATCAGAAATAAGCCTAAATGAGGATGAACAGGACGCAGTGTACACTGGCAAGACAGACAGAGTTTGTGGGTATTTAGAAGTTTGCCTCCTTTATATTATGGCAAAACCCTACTTTAATAGATAGTTTCAAGCATAAAATAATGCGTCTCCTGGCTGTGAGGTTTACCTTTTGTGTTTATGTCATGGCAGATACAATCGTTACTATAGATTAGTACTAGAACAGCCGTATTCCATGGGGGACATGGAATACAATATGCTTGGGTCCGCCATCTTGGATTTTGAATGCAGCTGAGCTGTTTTTCTTTATCTAAAATCAAATTAACCCCATAGAACATGAAATGAATGCAAATGTCATGACCTACATTTGCTTATGTCTTTTTACTCACCAATACCTTCCCGATATAACGTGAACATGAATAGAAAAAGATGCTAATGAGAGGGAATGCATGGAACCCTTGTGAGGCCCCTAAGTCTCAAAAAGCCCCTTTCCTTCAAAATCGTCCGTTTTGAGATATAGGGCCTAGCTAAAGTCCCTATCTGCTAAATGGTCCCTATAATTATCACAAAATCATTTGCTACATATGGCCTATGCAAGGTCCCTAAGTCACAAACGAAATTGAAATGGCCCCTAAGTCACAAACATTTCATGTGTTTCCAGTAACATGACTAAAAGACCTAGGGTCAGTAGGTAGGATTTCTTTTCTTTTAATTCTTTTTTTGAGTTTGTATAGAAATGTAAGGCCATATCTATCTGATTATATTCATGAAAAAAGCCCCTGTACGACCTCCCCATGTCATTCCCTGGTCTGTGTCAGCCCCTGTATGGCCCTACCATGTTATCCCTGGTCTCTTTCAGCCCCTATATGACCTCCCCATGCCATTCCCTAGTCATTCCCTGGTCTCTCTCAGCCCCTGTACAACTTCTCCATGTCATTCCCCAGTCCCTGTTATAATAGAACCTGTACGACCTCCCCATGTCATTTCCTGGTCTCTCTCAGCCCCTGTATGACCACTCCATGTCACTCCCTGGTCTCTACATGTATCACCTCTCCATGTCATTCCCTGGTCTCTGTGAGTCACTGTGCGACCTGACCATGTCATTCCCTCAGGTCTGTAACTCTCTGTATGGCCTTCCCATATCATATCCTGGCCTGAGGTACATGTATCTGCTCACATTTCTCTGAAGGCCAGATGGGATTATTAGAGAAATCCCCTTCCTCTATGACCAACAGGGTGTGGAAAGTTTAGTGGGGGCAGACCACAGAATGAATTGGAATCTACCCTAAAGTCAGGGGTTAGGTTACATTTGAGTGAATTACCCATAGTCATAAAGATGTCTTCTCTAGCAGAACAGGAGAAACAGCTGTTATATATAAGTTTCTTTTTTGTTTTCCTGATCAGCAAAAGTGATTCAATACAATTTGTAATCATAATCATCCATAAATATGGATCTAGAAGGGATAATTCAATTCTGTTTTCTGTCATGGAAACCTTATGGACAGGTTAATAAGATAGAGTAATATTTTTTTTCAAAAAAAAATAAAATTATTGTTTCCATGCCAACCAAATGTCAACAAATGTGTTAAATTTAGGGAAAAACGTTCCTTTTAGATTCTAAATAAGGTCATCTTAAGTAAAATAGAGTCTCGGCAATAGCATAATCAGATTCCTCAGAAAAAGTTATCCTAGACCTGTTTTCACTTAATTTTTTACTCTTTTGGCCATATCTCCTAAAATATCATATTTAGAGCATTTGTGGTTATTTCCCTTAATGTTATCATTTCCCTGTTTCGTCACAATTATTGTTGTTACTTGTCCAAAGCTAGGTTTTTGAGTCACATCAATGTCCCATTGGGGCATGACATGAATATATGGGGTAAATGGTGAGTTCTTTTCTTTTTTCCCCCCTTTTTTATTTCTTTGACAGGGGGGAAGAATTGTTTTAGACATAAAATTGGGTATGCACCCCTAACTTGCAACCCCATACCAACAAACAGCACACCTGTTAGGGAGACGTAGGGGCCTGACATGTCCCTTTCCCACAAATGGCCGCTGTCTCACAAATATTTGTGAGATAGGGGCCAATTGGACATAGTCCCTATATCTCAAAACTTTGTGGGATAGGGCCTTTTTGTAGGCTGGGGGCTTTAGATGGACCCTAAGTCTCAAACAGCCCCTATCCCACACAATTTTGAGGGATAGGGGCTTTTTGAGACTTAGGGGCCTCACAGTCCATACCTTGAATATTTTGGTCTGGGTCTGTGGTTGTTGACACATTGCACCTCAGACTATGGGACTTTCTTTGAATATGCTTGTCAAACCATGTTAGTGGTTAGTATCACGTTGAACACCCCAACGAGACAGTTTGAAATTAAAGGGAGGGCAGTAAGAAAGCATGGCGTAAAGTCCTAAAAGGGCGTAAAGGGAAACACTTCTACACCACCAATAATATTTTTATTCCTTAGTGGGGGGGTCATAGCTAAGATTTCTATATGGTTTGGGTGAGTCTTTGGGCATAATTTATTTTTCATATGCATTTAATTATGAATTTTCAAGAGTGGAACGTTACTGATAGAGTCCATCTAATCTGGTTAGGGAATATCACCAGTCTTATTATATGCAATCAAGAGGTACCCTGGGGGGGGTCTTCCATAAAGAAAATTGTTACGTACCCCAGGAATTACCCATGCCAGGTACATATAAGTGATTTTCAATGCGATCAGTAACGTTCCAAGAATTTTCGAGCCTCACTTTAACTTTTTGGTAAAGATAAAGTCATACATTGTACCAGTCTGGCTACAATATTTGGTGTATTTTGGAGTCTTATTAGTGGTGTAATTCACGTTTGATTGATTACGGTCAGTAACATTCCCCTCTTTTAGAAGGTTTTACGGCATCTGTGATAAAAACTGACATCTTAGGAGTTGGATCCTTGAATGAACCTTTTTAATATGCCAAGATATAGGGCTATCAATAAAATGTAATGTTATTAAGAATTGCTGAGTTTGTCAATTCATGATCCAGGCCCCCCCCATGTGCAGTATTTCTTGGAATGAGCCATATATATGTGTAGAGGCAAGGAGAAAGGGTGCTCTGTGCTAAAAGTCAACTTTAAAATTCAGATCACTAGCTTTCCAGTGATATATTGCAAGAGAAGATGCTCCTGTTAGTTTCAGGGGAATGGCTTGCTAAATACGGGTAGGTATAACCATGTCTGAATGGCAATAAGCTCTATGCCTTATTGGTCGTGAGATACATCTATAATTAGCATAATTTATGCTAATTAGCTAAATTAGCATAATTTTCTTATTCTTTGGCCTATAACTTTTGATCTAGAAATGGTATTTTCGTTCTGTTTTCACCATAGTAAACCTGGTGAAAAATTCTTTCGAATGGGATCATTGATTTTCCTATTTAGAATGGAAATCATGTTTCCATGGCAACAGAAATCAACAAAATGTCTGTTTAGGCCCAAAAACGTTCTTTTTACAAGCCTAATTTGGAACCTTTTCAACCAAAATATAACATTCTATCAAAAATCATTGAAAAGTACCCTATCATTGTTTTAGGCATAATTATATTTCTTATTCTAGCCCATAGTGGTGCCCCCTGGTGGCTAAAACAGGTACTAAATCCCACAGGAACCCCCATTTCTGCTTGCTGGCTCACATATATATATATATATATATATATATATATATATATATATATCATTATGAATTTCAATGTCTCTCTAGTCCTGGCCCTTATATTCGAGACCGGCACTTATTTGAGTGTGTAATGTTTTAGTGCACATGATTGATTTTGACACCCCTTACCCCCAGCGCGTATTGGAGACTGGTGCTGATTTGAGTTAACATATCGCTTATAAACAAGCCACTATGGTATCCTTCAAACTCTGCTACCTCTCCTGCCAGCTGTTGTTGCAGGAGAGACAGATAGCATGTAGGATGGAGTCACGTACATCGACGTCTCTGTAAGTGGTCTTAAATTAAGGGACATGTACAGCTTTGCACATTTCAAAATTACTTCACAGAAAACAACTCTTTTTTTCTACTAGGGTTAACCAGTGTAAAGGATTTCCCATGCGTGCACCCATTACCACCAAGAAGATATCTAGCTATCAGTGCGTTCAGTATCAAAAGAGTACCTTGACGAGATAATTAATATATCTTGTCTGGATCATTGAATTGATAAATCGTTTGTAGATCATAGAAGCTTATAATTAACACAAGGTGCAGTTCATACCTTAATCAGTCAGTGTCTGTGGCCACGTGGTGTACAGTGTTGAATCATTGCTGAAGCTCCGATTTAGTGGTGCTCCCATAGCTTCTGTGAAATAGAAAAAAATCATACATTGTATCGATTTGAGTAATTTTTTTGATTAATCCGTTCGACCATGGTAGGTCTAGTCATATCCGATGAGATGAGATAGTTATTTGGTGCATGAGATAGAGTCGTATATTTTTGCAGACCAGTTAACTACAATATAGATAATTGGTGATGAATAGAAGTCATAAAAATCTCTTACTCACTCTTTTTATCAAAAAAATGAACTAGTTTTATGTACAGTATGAAATTCTGAAACTATGCAGGTGATGGGTAAATAAGGTCTAATTCTCCTTCAGTAAAATTAAAATATATTGTTTTAGTAAAATATTCACCCCTACCAAGTCCTTCTCCATGATAATTCCACAAGTATGGACGTTTTATAAATCACTGATTATGAAAAGCAGCGTACCCCTAATTGGAACTCAATAATGTAAAGGGGTCTGAGTTAAACTGGCCTAGCACTGTGCAGCTCCCCTATTTCCGGGGACTTATGGCCAGGCTGAGGGAATGGAAGTCCATAAAGTGTGGGGACACAGCAGCCAGCTAGTCTACGTGAACATGACATGACAGACCAAGCCTTGTACATTTACCGAGCCCCCTCCTCCACTGGGTGTCATCACTCTTCTCTGACTGTTGGCTCTGTCAGCTGTCACTTACCCACATCACTAGACTAACAACCATAACTGTGTGCCAAGCTCAGATTCATCAGAATCTGTCCAGAATATACTACCAATAGACCTCAGTGCCATACAAAAATAAATCATTACAGAAGCCATATATTGTACTTCTAACGTTTTGGCTGACTAAAGTGATTGCAATGTTTTGGGAGCTGGGGTATTCGATAATGAGTCTCACTAAACTATACAGCCTCCACATAATACCTATATTCTGTGCCATATAATTTGTATGTGCATTCATTCTTGCTGGGGACCAACCCTTTAAGGGCAGAGCAAAAGTGCTTGCCCTGGCCATGGGGATGGCGTCTATATACTGGTACTAATCTGATAGTGAGTGAGTGAGACCAAACACAGTAGTTAGTGGTGCTTCCACGTATGGCTGGATTAACCTGTCCTTTATTACATAACAACAAAACATAAAGTTTTAAATCAACTGTGGCAGTTGATACAAATATGCATAGTAGGCAGTGTAGACCCCTGGTGGTAATATAATCAACTTGACTCTCCCAAGCTAAGCACAGCTAGGTAAGAGGGGTTAGCACATAGTCATATATAAACACATAAAAACCCTTCGTCATTTATCTAGTTAATATACCGGTACTAATGTGATAGTGAGTGAGTGAGACCAAACACAGTAGTTAGTGGTGCTTCCGCGTATGGCTGGATTAACCTGCCAAAGGCCAGAACTGGCCCACAGCCAAACAGAAACAACACAACAAACAATATCCACATTTTACTTACTCAACTACCCTTGATAGGAGAATCGCCACCTGGCGGTCCAACAGTACTCATTAATGGGACGTCTGAGATAAAAATATACCTAATCTGACTTCCAGTCACCTCTTTGCTTTATGACATCTTCATGGACCTCTAGACGGGCCAGAAAAGTTGCCCCCCCCCCCACTATGGAAACGATGACTGGAAATCCTGTCAGCCTCGATTTTAGCCTTGGTAGCTAACATTTTCAGGATATTTGAGAAAATCCTGTACGATAGGGGGAAACTGCACACAAGATTTTGTTTGACACACGACAAATGGGGATCAGCAGCTCCCTTTCCTTGAAGCGAATAGTCTTTGTATGCTGAGTTGACCAGTTTTTTTTACTTTTAGTGAGTCTATCTGCCGAACTATATCTACCTTTTCCAGGTGGAATGAATAAAGGGGTGCTTGTGATAGGTTCCCTTTCTGGTGATGAATCTTGCGATGAAGTGGGAGACTTCCTCAGCCCCCCTTGTGGTTTAGGTGGTTTAGGTGGTTTAGGTGGCGGTGGCGGTGGTGGCGGCTCCTTTGTCTTCTTCCCACACTTGGTAATGCGGGCCCGTACCCATTGGCATATTTCCTCCTCCAGGCGGTCCACATGATCCTGATCTTCCTGGGCCTTATTAAAGGCTTCGAGGTACTCTAAATACTCCTCCCTAGAACAAAAACGATCTGCTGGCTGTAATTCTGCCAGGCTGGCATTAATTTGCTACTCTAATGTGGTTGCGGCCTCCTTCTTTGACATTTTTGAAGTGTCCAGATCTTTAGTTTTTCTGGTATGCATGGGTTTATACCCAGCCGAGGCTCATTTTTACAATTTACGTCCTCTGGGAGGCAAATGATCAGCATCACATTTCCAGCGCCAAGATTCCATAATGCAGGTCTAAGTTTCTGACCAATATCCAATTAAGCTCGGCGGAGCTGGTAGAGGAGGCATCCTCCTGCCACGGCAGTTTTAAATCGACTGTGGCAGTTGATACAAATGAGCATAGTAGGCAGTATAGACCCCTGGTGGTAATATAATCAACTAGACTCTCCCAACCTGAGCACAGCCAGGTGAGTCATGTATATACACATATAAACCCTTCGTCATTTATATAGTTAGAAGAAAGTATAGTTGCTAGAGGACGAGCCTATTTTCAATTCCTATACAAATCCTATAATGGCCGTCGACTATAGTCAACACTAGACCTACCATGGTGTTGACTATAGTCAATGCTAGCCCTCAATGGGTTAATTAAGTTACCATGACTGCATACAGCCATTTGGATTTGACAACCTAAAGGTTTATGCCAGTGATCATAGGTACTGCCATACGACTGCTCTGTATGATGAGTTTGGTAGGGCAGCTGTAGTGCTGTATTGTCACTAAATGAAGTGTTCCCACTATGACTTGAGTGTCCAGGCAGTCATAGCCTGTTTGCCTGTTTGGAAATGGCCTCCAGATGGGTTGCTCTAGCATTGCCCTGAAAAAACAACCATGAATTGCTTATAGATATCAAATATTTAAGATGCTACTGCGAGGATGCCACAAATTGATATGGATGGTCTCATGTAAACACCTGCAGCTGCTAGACATAAAAAAATCAATATAAAACCTCATCCATTGTGTCTAGGGAACATCCCCAGACATTGGCACTTAGACAGTGTTAGACACTATCCCTAATATCCCATCCTGCCACAACCAATCCTCGCTGCCATTCCTCCAAATAACCCCACTCCTTTGGCAACCTCACACTTCCTATTTCTGTCCATTTTCCTATCAACTATAAAATGCACCATAATAGTTTGTTTGCATTTTATATTACATTCTAAATGCAACTTGGCTTTCTAAGAAGGATGAAAAGCATTAACTTTCTAGCCCTGCTCATTAGCGACCACACTGCATTTCTCAGAGAAAGTGCTGGTGAAGAAAAATATCCTCACAATACCATAATCTCTCAATACTCATTATCGCTGGAGTTTTCATGATACAATTCTGGAACCATGATACAACTCTGGAACCATGATGGGGAAAAGTACTACTTCATATGCCTTGTGTCCCACGGCAATAGAATCACACTTATCATCTGATAATCATACTCTTACTTGAAAGAAATTATTAATAATGAAAAAGCATCTTTCACTTACCCACCAGATGAGACTCACAACTATTACTGTGTGCCAAGGTCAGATTCATCACAATCTGTGCAGAAATTTCTACCAATGGACCTCAGTGCAATACCAAAAAGAAATCATTAAAGAAGCCATACATTATGCCTATACTTCTGAAGTATCAGCTGACCAAAGTGATTGCAATGTTTTGGGACCCGGGGTATTCAATAATGAGTCTATCTTCTCAATACACTATACAGCCTCCACCTGATATCTATATTCTGTGCTATATGATTTGTATATAGGCTATATATACAACGTTCAGTATGTGTACACTATTCCTGCTGATGAGATAGCTCTAGCATTGCCCAGAAAATACAATTATGAATTGCATATATCAGAGACTTAAGATGCTACTACGAGGATCCCACAAATTGATATGGGTGGTCTCATGTAAACACCTGCAGCTGCTAGACATTGAAAAGAAAATCAATATACAAACTCATCCATTGTGTCTAGGGAACATCCCCAGCCCTTGGCACTTAGACAGTGTTAGACACTATTCCTAATATCCCATCCCGCCACAACCAATCCTGGCTGCCATTCCTACAAATACCCCTGGTCCTTTGGCAACCTAACACTTCATTTTCTGTCCATTTTCCTATCAACTCTACAATGTACGATAACAGTTCCCTTGCTAAGAATACATTCTAAATGCAACTTGGCTTTCTAACAAGGACGAAAAGCAATAGCTTTCTAGCCACCACAGTGCATTTGTCAGAGAAAGTGCTGGTGAAGAAAGATATCCTCACAATACCATGATCTCATCATCACCGGAGGTTTCAGGATACAATTCTGGAACGACCTTAGGGAAAACTACTACTCCATAGACCTTGTGTCCACACGGAGATAGAATTGCACAGTCTTCAGATAATCATTAATTTCATCGTCCTCTTACTTGAAAGTAATTACAACGTGGATTCACATGAACCACAACAAAATGGCCGATGAAATTGATACATAATCAGGGTGCTAACCAAATTGAATGATATAATTCTGTGACAAAAGCATCTAACATGTTTGATTTTTTAGTGAATAACCTTGTGACAGAATGTCTAGTGGCAATAAGAAAGCAGTTAAGAATCGCTCTAGATACTACTAATGTCATAACAAAGTGCCCAAGTCTGAACAAGTCTGCATCCCAATACATAGAAGTGAGGACCCAATTAACGGACACCTAATGGTTAACTTTGTAACGTATACCTCAAGTCAAGCACAGGAAATTTGATCAAGACTTTTTTTCATACACAAGATGACCAAGATAGTTGTTTAACATGTGGCAAGACAGTATCAATGTTTGTTGTGTTTTACTATGGGACATGTTAGTTAAGAAAAAAAGTGATTTGGCACCTAATAAAGTGGACACCTGCACATGCTAGATATCACAACAGGACACATGTGTCAGTGTAGATACACATGATATCAATGTACAAATTCATAGACACGATGGGAAACAATGTATATTAAGTTATTAATTGCAGGATAAACTACTAATGAATGTTCTTTCAACCAGACCTACCAGTATGATTATAAATCTATGAGTGAAGATGGATAGACATTAGAGGAAGCTGTAAGACTTTTTGTATATATGTCCTAATAGTATCTTGGTGCCAATTCTATCTTTATTGAGTGGATGCTTTGAGGACTTGACTAACTGCCATCTACAGGTATTAGTCCCAGCCAATAATAGTGATAAGGAATTCTTCTGGTAGGAAAGTGTTTTTTTTTTCTTAATAAGCTCTCAAGCTTGTGCTTCACGATGGCAGTCAGACACTACTAGCTCCCTTATCCTTCACCACCATCATCCAATCCAACCGTTCTCCATTCCATTAGCAACCAGAGGTTTCTCATTGCCATCCATTCCCCTATGGAACCTTAATACACATAGTCCATCTGGGCCTGTGTTGTGAGGAGATGCCTTAGTAAGTGGATAATGGTGTTACAGCAAATAAACAGGAGGTGATTCTAAAAAAATGCGCACATCGCATTGGAGATTATCTAGAAGCATCTGACTAGGTACAGAAA
The DNA here is from genome assembly GCA_949317995.1 of Acholoe squamosa. Taxonomy (NCBI): domain Eukaryota; kingdom Metazoa; phylum Annelida; class Polychaeta; order Phyllodocida; family Polynoidae; genus Acholoe; species Acholoe squamosa. The sequence continues at coordinate 36,783,544 of OX439040.1, read as the reverse complement.
TCAGTTTTTTTTTCAATTTTCAATCACAATTTGCAATTATTGACTGTCAGCAAATTGCATCTATGTTTATCTTTCTGCGAAATGATTCCATCTTCAGTCAGAACTTTCCTTGTGCTTCTTACTATAATCTTTTGACAAGAAAAAGTAGAAACATATTTTTACAACTCTATTAAAAATACTAATTCCATATATTTATGTTTGTGCCTAGGGTATTGCACCTCTTGCTGTGTATCTTAATGTATCAAAGATGTGTGTCTTTAAAGTGATTAGCCCCCTTTCCTCCCTGTCAAGAAAAAGATATAAAATACATTGACATACATGCCCTAGACTCCAAACACTTATCATGGGGTCATCCTTACCGATTCACATAATAAAGTGTGCAATCTTTCTAAATAACAGACCGTTGTGTTTCACATATTATGACATGAACTGGTCAAAGGTACCCTATAATGCTCCACACATGAAATGCTCCCAAAACCCGTAAAATGTATATTAAGCATGGCTAGGGAATGAATTCTGAATCTTTAAAAAGCACTGTTCTATACAAATTTAACTCTTCCTGTAAGGCACACCCTAACATTGATCTAATCCTATATAAGCTGGAATATGCTTAAAGGAATACTTAAAGGAATTCAAAAACTATTTGAAATCTTTCTATATAAGCAAGGTCTGCAAGGTGATTCATAAAAAGTGACGACCCATTTAGAATTAAACGAGGAATTTAGAAACGATCCTTCTAGAAAAAATATTTCTGTAATAATTTGAAGAAAATGCTAATCGTTTACAATTGTTCAGGCCCTAAAAGATATTGATTGAATTGATGACTATTGTGAATGAAATAGTGTGTCCCAGAGACTGTATTTCCACTAAGTATCAGTATTGATGAATTACATAATTCTCTGGTCGTTTTTCCTTGAACAAAACTAAAAGGGGACATCTAGAAATGATAGCACAAATATAATTATGCTTGAGGATGCTTTCATGTACAAAAGGAAATGCAGCGCATAGAAAGGCAAAATAGAGAACCAGCACCAAACCTGAGGTCATTGGCACTCAGACACTACTCGCTCCATTTCCCTCCACCACCATCATCCAATCCAACCGTTCTCCATTCCATTAGCAACCAGAGGTTTTTTATCACCATCCACTCCCCTATATTACCGCGCCCACCATAACTACACATTTCCCTGGGCTGCTTCTGAAAGTATGCCCACATCGCAATGGAGAAATATACCTAGAGGTATCTGACTAGGCACAGAACTGAGTTGAATCATAATCATTAGTAGGTATTGACAATCAGCAAGCTACAATTGGGTTTATCTTTCTAATAAATGATTGCGTATCAAGAATATTGTTGTCCCTTCAATATTGTAGCTGCTGCCCACCCCCCCCCCCCCATTCTCAGTGCCAGGAAAGGGGGTTTGACTTCAGCCAGAACTCAACTGGTACTCCGTACTGTAGCATTCATTGATAAGAAAAAAGGAGGAACATATTTTAAGAATTCTTATTAAATGCAGACACTGTAGCTGATAGATAAGAAGCGATCCTATATGTGATATTAATTATATGTTCATGCCTAGGGCATTGGACCTATTCCTGTAGATCTTGATGTAGCAAAGACGTACTGGCACCTGTTCAGAGTGATAAGCCCTCCTTTTCTACCTGTCACGAAACAGATATAAAGCACATCATATCTGCGCTAGGCTTCAAATATCTATTGATGTGGAGTCATCCCTCCCCCAATCACTGACGTCACCACAGGGGTCAACAACCTATAGTCACATATACAATATTTCTATTGTTATAAAGAAAACGCTATGGGGTTGGTCTCTTGCTTCCTGGCAAGCAAATTGGGTGGTGAAACAGTGACTAATACCCTGTTTTCACTTTCTGAGCAATAGATAATTACCCATATCTATTGCATACGTAACGACCAGTGCAACTAAGTCTATCAAGGTTTAACAAGATCGTGGACAGGAATATATAGAGGCATGAGTGGAAATATACATTTCTCTGGACGTTGTGGTGGTGCAGGGCACGTTCTGTCTATCGATCATGTCCTATTTGGGGCTAGTACCCTCATCCAGTTCACCCTGTATGACGATAAGAGATATGGCTGGAGGAGGTCACAGCTGCTGGGTCACTGCCTGGCAGGTAGCTCATAACACAACTCCTGTAGGAGGACTTTTGGCCTGCAGGGACTAGTTGAACCATGTCTCTGCTTCACCAGGAGTTGTCTCAGATACTCATAGCCTCTTCCAGCTCACAGGAAATGTACATACTTGACGTCAGGGCCTGGCGATTATGGGCAAGAAAGGCTAAATACACACATATATAATGTGAATAAATAAGGCGTCTGTAATGACCTTTTTGATGGATTCAGGGTTATAACTGACCTACCAGGGGATTTTCTCTGTTTATCAAATGAATTCGTGAGACAATGAGTATTTCTAAATGTGTTTAATCGATTACTTATAATCATTTGTCCAGTTTAATCATTGGTCAGAGAGGATTTTTTAGTATTTTATTTCTATATGTGCTTTATGGTGAAATCTATGAAGGATAAATAACACAATAATGTATCATGACCACAATAAATAGTTTTATTGTGGTCGTCTAAAAGAAATGAGAGAAACAGACCAAAGGTGGATAATGATCCCAGTGGACAAAAGATCCACCTTGATTGTAAGATGTGACGATCATGAACTGAATATCATTCATTATCTAAATATGGTTTCCCTATAGTGGCGTTAATGTCAAAAGGATTCCCCTGGAAATTGCTGTGTGGAGGTGGCCATCTTGAAATTGGTTATGTAACCCCTACCCCCACCCCCCACTGCCATCTCGGATTTAGCATAGACTAGTGGGTAATCCCTCCATTTGGAGGAAAACAAAGGTAGTTGCTAAGGCTGATTAGAGTGATACGCTACAATCTGCCTCTATCTTAATCACCCCAAGTACCCCTCCATTGTTTTACGTGTGGGGAAGGGGATTAGCCTGATGGAAAGACAATGACTTAATTGGTTCTACACATACTCAGCCTGGACTAGTGCCCTCTCACAAAACTTTTAAAGTTGAATTTCTCTTGTGTCTAAATTACTACATCTACATGGAGCTGATCTCGCCAAGGCTTAAGGAAGAGCTCAAAAACTCAACTGTACGAAGAGGCTAAATGTCAATCTAGCCCTTGATTAAATGAGCCACCAAGCTTAACCTCTTAGTACTAGTAATGTGCTAGTCCCGTTTTATAGTGGCTGAAGTCTCCTTGTCACTAGAAGATCTAGCGTATTTAATGAAATAAAATTCAAATTTCTATGCTTTGGGCATATGTATAATGACTGTGAGCTGAAACATTATTTTATCAGTCCTAGATGTTTATCATCAGTATGTTGCTTCATGATCATGCGCTAGGCTTGAGCAGTAACCTGGAGAATAACATCTAAGAAAGCAAATTATATACATCCATCCCCCCCCCCATTTTTGGAAAAGAAAATTACACTAAATGAGTTCTCCTATCTTTCCAGTAATTCAATATCCTGGAGCCACCCCCAACTATCCATATCATATATGGAACATAATCAAATTGGAGATACCTCTAAATGAGATGCCTTAAGCAACCATCTCCTATAACGGATGCAAAGGTGTTATAGCTTTTCCCTGCCATTATTCCCTCATATCATCTTCTTATCAGTGCTTATTTGCACGCCAACAATTACGGAATGTAAGTAAAGAAAAAGGACCTAACAGTCCAGTCTGGCAGCAATTCATTACCACTGCGCCACCATATTCAAAAGTCCTTTTTTCTCCCGTGGAATTAATGTGTTATATTGGGAATGCAATGTGAGAGTGATTTGAATAAGTCTCTGGAACTAACGGCTCTAGCACATTTTTGGGGATTGTATAGTTTAAACATGATAACATTATTTTTCATGCTGCTCTTGGGTGAATTACTTAAATCTTTGTGGTTACTCGTAGATTGATATTAATCAAAAGTTCTATCATATATGAATCGAGAGTTTTTGCAGAGTTGTCAATGTCTGCAACGTGATAAACCTCCTGTTGGTTCTATGGATTCATAAGATACAATGCAATAACTCAGTTTACATTCCTGTTGACATGTGATGGAAACAGCAGGAAAGCCTGTCTTCAGTATACGGATGCTCTATTTGTTAAACCAGGCCTTGATTCATAATGCACTTTGAGTGTTCAAAGATGAATGACTTTCATTTCCTTGCTTATAAACAGCCCAGTAGCCATAGGCAATATGCATTGGTCAGAGAAATAGAATAAGGAAGTACCGTCTTGTCAAAGATGTCCTAAATATAATCAAGATTACATCAATTTATGGAAATACTGCAAAACTGAATAACGGCTTCGTTGTTACGTTCCGGTATAAGTTTCTAGTGTTGTCACTTAGTGATAAAAATGTGAGCATCATTTACAAAGGTATAAGGTCAGCCCTTAAACCTATTATTCTGCATGACCTGATGAAAGGGGTTCGCACCGTCATTGCCTTCGTATGTGTGTTAAGAGGATGTCGAATAAGGCTGGGGTTATCATTGACGCCTGCTTTAGTCATACTCATTGCAGAGGGTCGAATATCCCAGGTTTGAAAGCAAAACCTTGCATATATCCATCCATCATAATTATCATGAAAGGAATTTCTTAATCATTTATATTGGCTAATCTCTAATAATCATTGATGTATTGTTTTAGCCTCTGGAATGAAGCACCTGTGAATGACAATGCATGGTATGTGTTAAACATTGTTTTTAAAGAAACAGGTACATTACGAGACTGAGAATCATTAAACGTTTCTGAAAGGTTTTTGACAGCTTAAGGATAATTGACTAAAAGCTTTTTTCTTTGTGGAACTCAGCTAACTTGTTCACGACACTTTTACTTGACTGCAAGGGTGGCAGTGGAGTTCCCATATGCTTTAAAAGAATATCCTCGGTGGTCTGTTCAACATATTTGCACTCGACATCCACTTAGGTCAAATTAGTCTATGATGAAGTATGTGTAGCTGGGATAAATCAATCCTCTCCAATACCAAAGCACTGGTGGTAACAGATCGGACACATGGCTGACATCTTGGATATAAGGATTTTCTCTTAGTCAGAGGAGACTACTATAGTATTGCCCTTTTAGGCAAGACTGTTATTGATAAAGATCTATGACATAATTCATGATGATCTACTACCTTATAATCAACATTAGAACAAATATATAGCCCCCCTAATCTACTATGCAAAGGGAATTTTACATGGGTTTGACTTGGGGCATGTAGCTGCACTATTTCTGCGCTGGCCAGGCTGGGTTACTAGACATCCACAAAGAAAACAGACAATTTTACCAGCTAGTCCCGGTGGACACAACAGGACAGACTTAGCTCTGTAGATATACAGATGTCTCTGCTCTCCTGGGTGTCATCACTCTTCTCCATCAAAGGTGTTGTCAGCTGTCACTTACCGAGCATTCTAGACTAACAACCATTACTGTTTGCCAAGATCAGATTCATCACCGCATTTGCAGGATTTGTTTACTCCATTGACACCAAATATTGCTAATACTAAGGTCTCATAACTTGTTTACAAATTAACATGGAATATAGCAATAGATGTGATACTAGGAATAGACTAGGAATGCTTCTTATTTTTACATTGTAAACAGATATTCGATACGTTCCCATTGACCTAAAAAGTGATCCCATGTAAATAGTCTCAGCTACTAACCCATGAAGACTGATCATGGGGTACTAATATAGCTCCTCTCCCAATTGTCTATAGAACATCCCGAGTCATTGATACTTATAGGTGCTATACCTATTTCCCTTCAGCATCATCGTCCTATCCACCGATATACCTCATTCCATCAGCAACCTTAGGTTGCCTATTACTATCAATGTCCATATCATATCTTACTTTGCCATAATAGCTCATATGCCACGGCAACATTCTAAAGGCAGCTCGGCTTTCTAAGAAGACCCATGCTAAGGGAAGCCCAATTACCATACACATGATATATTGTCGAACACCTCTAATCAGCCAACACATTCCACTTGGTTAGCAACTGCCACAATTAATTTACGTAAACAGTGGCCAAACTAGTGTTCGGAGAACATAAATTGAATAACAACTGAATAAAAATAATTGATTATGAAACGTGATATGATACAAGTATAAAAATGACATGTGTTAAAAAGACCATTGAACGTAGGATAGGAAAAGAGATAATATAATTTAATCAGGTCAATAGACAATGTTCAATGAACAGCACTAAGTTCATAATCACCACCCTCTATAACTGTCTGCTCTCATATCATGGATCCATCCATATGAGGTGTGGGTTGGTGGATAAACATGTAAATTCTCACTCCAACCATATAGGTGTTGAGTTCTGCAGTGGTGAGGTGGGGATGAGGGTGCAGAAGGCATAATGTGTATGCATGGTAGATGTAGGCCACTGCTCCACAGTGAATTGATACCAATTTGCAATTAGTCCATAAATGAATACCTATTTGTGTCAGCCGGTTGCAGTATATATGTATGTATCGATGGTGGTGTCATGTACATTATGGTTAAAGGATTTCACCTATATGCTTAGAGAAGAAACTAACTCAATTAACACATCGTTTGACATCCACACTGCCCTATTTATATCTTATGGATCAATGATAAAGACAATGCCTCGGATGGCACGATGCATGTAGGACAGCAGTGTAGGGCTGAGGTCACCATTCAGGTTTCTATAGGTGTAGGTGTGTTGGGAATATGCTGCATATCATGCCTTACATTGGTCTACCCTCCTTCTGGAGTGCTCCTCCTGCTCATCCAGCTCACCCTGGAGGATGACAAGAGATGGCTAGAGGGGGGACAGCTGCAGGGGCCTTGACTGGCAGGCAGCTCATAATACAAAGCTTGTTGGAGGATCTTCAGTCTCCGGGGATCAACTCGACCTCTTCCAGTCCACCCAGCAGTGGTCACAGCCAGACATGAGCTGCTCCAGTTTATTGGGGATGCTTGGTTCTACTCAAGTGGACTCTGGATATATTTCATGGTGAGGGTTATGTGAGAGGAAGGATTTGTGAATGTTTGGGGAAAGATATTTCGATATCGAATAAATATGGCTGAATAGAAGAATTTTCCTTTGTTCAATGGCGTTAGAATTTTGAAGTACCTCCGTTATATTGTACCAAAATGACGATTCTAAAAATTACTATGGTGCTGCTATAATCTTCCTCATCAAATCGATATCAAATTATTCAGGCACAATTACTACACTGATGAAGGAAATCATTTAAATCAGTAAATACTCTTTGTCAATAGATGTTAATGAGGCTGGGTTGTATTTTGCAACAAGAAGGATCCTGGTTCAGAACGTGTCGCAAACCTTCTGCATTGTTCTGATAGGGTGAGATTTTCTATGCGAGGATGAAATGATTTACATTCCAAGAGAGTCTAAATCAGATCAGTGAGACTCAAATGTGCATTACAGCCGGTTTTAATGAAAGATCTAATGTAATCCCCATGCCAGGACTAATTCCTTATCAGAAATTGGGGTACTGATCAAACAATGCCAGCCCTGGATTCCAATTGTACCAATTTCCTTGAATGCCACACATGATGTACCGTCCTATTATTCTCTTGACATCCTACATGGCAAAATTCGGGTCAGTGAAAAGGAGTCTGATGAAAGGCATGTTGATTCATATAGACTGCCCTCCGCATGTATACATGTTCAAAGGTTCCCGCCATTAATCCCCCAGCGGTATATGTGTAATACAATCCTTAAACTCTGGTAATAGATATATCATATTAATCTGACAAGCATCATAATAGGACCAATAACAAGAGATCGAAAATTTTTAGAAACATTCATTGGTCTACTTGTACTGAGTCTTGGCAGTACTTTCTAGATTATTGAGATACTACCACAGACTACTAGCTTTGAAAGTCCTGCTCGAATCTTACCCATATCATGTAAAGGGGGTTGTGGATGACTGAGCTGTTCTCTATTCTGAAAGCCATGCAGCATCCTAAGGGGCTCAGGCAACCTCGGAGAGGCAGCATGATACATTACCAGCCATGGAGGGGTGAGCACCCAATGCTGTTTATTATAGAAAGGCGTTTCTTCACAATCTACATTCTCTCTTCTCTCTGTTTGGTATATATATATATATATATATATATATATATATATATATATGTATATATGTGTGTGTGTGTGTTATATTTACAAAACAAGGACAATCCCACTGAACAGGACTTGAGTTGGGAATGTTAACAACTTGGTCAAGGAGAACATGATTTTCCCTGGAAATTTGGACACGGCAGAACATCTTATACTCGAGAAAAAAAATGTCCAGTTCCTGGGAATATCCAGAGTCTTTCCGGGGAATATCCTGAGTTTTTCCCAAGAAATTCCCAAGCCATTCTTAAGATCTAGACTAGAGCACTTTCCCGAGTATAAGATGTTATGTCGTCTCCAAATTTCCAGGGAAAATCACATTCTCTATTCTTGTTGTATTCACAAGTCGCGATTCGAGAAATTCCGGAGAAATTCTCGAGATCTTGTTCAGTGGGATGCCATCGTTCATAAGGATTCATATTATGGTATCTGGGCAGTGTTCAGTATGATAGATTGCATGAGATGTAGCATTTAGCAGTTGCATCTATGATAATTGATATTCTCTGTACCAGTGGCTGCAAGTCAAAATTAGAGTGGGTGATGATAGATAATGTAACTACTTTGTAAAATCAGCAAATATAGTTATTACTTAGGGGTTGGTAGGGTACTCGTGCTACTGCAATCATTTATGACCACTAGATGCAGGGCTCTAATTGCACTAGACTGAGGGATCCCACTACATTTTGAAGGGGTCTAGGCACACCATATTGAGAAATAACTTCCAGACTATATCCCGGGCTATCACCACCTTTGCAGCGTTATGCTACTAACATAGACGGGATGGCTTTGTAGTGCAGGTTGGCCTCACACAGTGGTCCCAGATGTGCTAGTACTTAGGTAAATGAGGTGGTAGGTGAATGACCCCATCTCCCCGGCCGATCCATGAGCAAGGGTCACATGTATCTAATGCACACTTCTCTGGTACCTGCCATGAGACACCTATATATAACACGGTTATCACAGCAGATTCATCGCAGCATACATGTGGCTAAGGGACATAGAATCCGGACATCAGGTTCCTGGTTAAAGGTTCAGAAGGTAATGCCAAACCTGAACTCAATGGTGAAAGGTAAGGATACAAAAGCCATGCATATAATAATGGACTAACTCAAACTGAGCCAAAGCTTTATTCATTTTGATTGAGTCATTTTATTGTGTTGTCCTCATAGGGAAGTGCATTAAGATATCCTCCTACCACTCAGAACAGCAGGCCTGCAATACCTAGTGAACCATGGTTTCGGTGCAGATCCTTTTTCCTCTGGAGGGCTTTTTTGAGTAATGCCAATCACAGTTATTGAGAAATGCCCTCCAGAGGATACAAGGATTATAGTATTCCCCTTTTCATTATTATAGGTTGTACAGGTACCTCATGCAGAGTACCATGTTTTACATAATGGATCCGAAGCAGCTGCCCTAGATGTTAGTCGACTTAAAGACAGTCAATGCATCCTTGAGAAAGAAAAGGATAAGCTTGGTAAGACTATGAATGTAGGCCACCAGCCCCAGGTCAATAGACCCTGTTCCTCTCCCTGAATCAGGGCACATATGGCATTGGCAAAGCAATGTTGATTCATTAATCGGGGGTAGGCAGGGCTCGCTATTGTTGGATACTCAAAGGTTCATTTGTAAAGCAAATAATGGTTCATGGTGCTATGCAAATTAAGTTGGTACTTGCTGTCTTTGTTTTACCAACTATAACTTATAATGATGAGTTATTTTTACTGTCTGCAGATCTCAAATTTCTATGCATCTAATGAATACAAGCTCTGCATCACTTTTTGAGTTTCCCCCATATGAAAGATTACCATTGGGCCTTTTGGAAAGTGAATGAGTTATAGGTGTTTCACTGCATTCATCAGGAAACAAAATATAGATGTTGTTGTTGTTATCTTGTTTTTCTTGGGGCGGGGGGGGGGAGGAGGATTACCCTACAGAGAATGTAGATCCAAGTAAGGAGCAAAGGGCAATGTCAGATGCTGCAATATTTGTTGTTCACAATGCTATGAATCCCCTGAGAAAATATGTTAGCTCTGATTGTTCCTGCGGTATGATTAATTAATTAAGAATCTGACACCAGACACTCAGTTTGGCCATCCCTTTTTGTGTAAACAGGGATTAAAGGTAGACAAGAAGCTGCGAACAGAAGGGGACAAGATTTTAACCAGACATCATTAATGGTGGGAAACTGCCCAACATCCTGCCCCACTCAGGTAGCTGGTAGGATGACTGTGTGTGGCTTAAATAACCACAAAGTTCTTTTAACAATTGGTGTTCTGGCCATTATGTCTTCTTTTTATCTGGATACAAGACCCAGTTAAGACACAAGAGAAGTAGGATTATTTCGGTAGGAGCAAGCCTGTTCACACTGTATTATTCTTAAGTTGCCGCTGCCAGCAAGGCCATTTGCATGGCATCCATGTAAATTGCGCCAAATTTGATTTTGGGAGTCCCCATTCTTTATAAATTTATGCACACTGGTGACAGCGACTATACTCATTCCGGTGTAGTCCTCACACTCATATTAGGATGGTATGCTGGGTAGTGCATGTACAATGTAACTGCATGGGCCCTATCATTGCCATATGACAGATGACTAAAGCAGTCCCTGGATGAGGTAAGTAGTCACTCCCATGCACTGAAATAAAGAATGTTCTCTCTCTTACACATAAAATCCTGCTTGAATAGCCTGATATTAACATAGTCAAATGAAATATTCCATCAAAAATGCAATAGACATTTATTGAACTGAAACAGGAACATATTTTTTGTCAAACTGTTCTTCACAAACGAGGTGACCTGTCACATTTTCCACATACTGGTTTATAAACGATACGTGCAGATGTCTGCACTGTAAAATTCCGTTGAAAAAACGGAGATTCTCTGGCACCCCGCGGTGCCAGCAAATCACCGTTTTTTAAATGGTACTTCTCCGTTACCTAAAAACATTGTTTCACCGTTTTTGACTTTACAATAATTCTCAGTTACCCCAAAAACGGTGATTCACTGGCACCCCATGGTGCCAGCCATTCTCCGTAATAACGACGGTCACCTTTCTTTTGAAATCACTGTTACTATAGCGGAATATGTCCAGCACCCACGTATGCCTGAGAATCACCGTAATTTCACCTGAATACTTGAAATCACTGTCATTTTGATATGGTATCAAAAGAATGAATTATTATGGTATTTCTATGATTGCTTTCACTTGTGATCCAATATTTTGCTCCATGAAAGCATCATATAAGAATTCATCACCCTTTGTAATTTCAACCTGGTGGCAAAAAGCACTCTAGGATTGGTACAAAGCTACATGCATGACAGTGTGGACATATATATTTCTTTTCACCACAAAATAGGTGTTTGTCTCATCAAAATATCACACAAAAATAGATTATCTCACCATTAAGCATATTCTAACAGCCCTATATTTAGCCATCAACATTGATACTGCATTTAATTGAGAAGTTTTAAATTAATATTATTTTAGGACATGCAAAAATGTCAATAGAGTAGAATGCCTATAAGAAAATCTCATCATGAAAGAGGGTGCCACCTGGTGTGATCAACCTAAACAATACATAAAACGGTGCTTCCCCGTAAATTGATAAACGGTGTTTCACTGAGGTGGACTACAGATAATCAGCATATAGTTGATGGATATCACAGTACTTGACTGTAATTAATCAATGTGATAATTCCCCGTAAAATTTTACGGTGATCCTCCATAAATGGTTAGAGACACACATATATTGAATCAACACAATTAACTTTTTATATCAATGAGATATTGTTTTCTAAGGCACCACCTACTTTCAATTTGAGAAACTGCAATATGCTGTGCATTATCATAAGTGTTTTGATACATACCAGCTTTCACAGCATTCAGTTAAAAGGTATTTTTCAGAACAGATTTTCTGCATTTCCTTGTTACATGCTCAATTGTCTACTGAGTTTAACCAGAATTAATTGTAAGTCATGCCACACTGTGGTTCAGTGTAAATGATCAGCAGAAAGGTGTTTTTATGTACTGGTTTACAGGACTTCCCTGTTACATGGTCAATATATACAGAGTTTTACCTGAATTGAAATTACGGAGATTCATTGTAAGTGTGCCATATTGTGCATCACCGTAAATGCTTTGATATATACATGGTTTCACCGTATTCAGGAAAAAGGTGTTTCTCTGTACTGTATTACAGGATTTCTGTGTTATATGGTCAATATCTGCAGAGTTACACCGGTTTTGAAATTACAGAGATTCATTGCAAAATTAAACGGTGAATCTCCGTCTATTCAACGGAATATTTTTACAGTGTGGCTATAACTTGACAAAGATAATTTATATGCCATTTTTTTATGAAGGTGAATTCATATGTAAGTGCCATTGATTCTGGTAAAATCTGAAAGGTTTGGCAGCTCTGTCTACATGGTCTTGTTTACATGTTGAGAAATAGCCTCTAGGTGGGCATCCAATGTGGCTTTAGAGTGTAGAAGGTACAGGGAATACCATATGTGCCAGTACCTACTAAGGGAAACGTGGCATTGGGTGAATGAGCCCTGCCCCACCCAGAGGTAGGGTCCATAGCTCCCTAATGTACACTTCTTCTGTAGAACTGTAAGATCCACAGCATTCACATCACACGGCATACCTCACAACCCACCAAGCTTTGTATATAATTACAGAAAGATTCAAAATGTCATCAATCATTTTGCCACCAAACATAGGCTAGAGCATGCATGCCTCTGGCACAACACTGACAAAGGAGAATGGATATTATGGATAACATCAAATTATATGATAGTGTTTGTTTAGGTTCTGTGAAACATGCATTCTGAAGCAGGCTTTTGTAGTGGTAAAATAATAATGACTGGACAAAAAGTATTCATAGATATAAACACTTTGTGAATAATGAAATAAAGCTTGTTTTACAAATCACCATCCAGCCTTTTGGCCATAATCACATACTGTAAAGGAATAACATTTTGACTTAAGTCTCTCACTTTTTTGGTGATCAAACAGCAGAGATTCTGTTTTAATGCTTTGTTGGGACAAGTTTGCAACCTGAGGATGCCATGATTTGCATTCACAGAAAGTCTGAATACGATCAGTGAGTCTAGAATGACATTAGTAGAGTCGGATCTGTATCAAACACTAGTAACAACCTTGATTTTGAAAAGGGACATCCACAAATTTTCATTTTTAAAACTTTTAGTGAATATGGCTAATGTGATTGCTTTTCTGAGATTTCCTCATTGGAAACTGGGTAGTCTTCATACAATACTAAATGTATATTGCAACATTACTTAATTATTTGAGTTTGATATTGGATCACTACTTCGGCACTTTGCACCATAGACCTAAATTGAAGATATTATAAAGGAATGTCATCGTGTATGCATCCAAAATGACCTTTCATCAAACTTTATTGAATACCATGGTAAATATGTCATGTGCATATATACTGCATTGCTCTGAAAGACATGTCAAAAGACAGAACTGCCACATCACCTCAGACTATAGGCTAGGTTATAGACGCCTTTGCAACGTTGTGCTAGCAAAGTTGATGGGATGGCGTTGCAGTGCAGGTTGGCCTACACTATGGTTCCACATGTCCTACCACTTAGGTAAATGAGAAGGTAGGCGAATGACCCCATCTCATTGCCCGATCCATGAGTAAGGGTCACATGTAGCTAATGTACACTTCTCTGGTACCTGCCACGACTTATGTGGCTTGCAAACACACCAAAATACATTATGACGCCTTACTAGTATATCCACTACCTGATGTAACCGTCTATTCATAATTGGCATCATAAATCACGTTCTGCCTAAGGGTGATGATATTTCTATTTTCATGGCAACTTTTTCCCCTTTTTGATACTATTAGTTGACAAATATTAATAATACAATTCAGTAACGTTACAATGGTGACCATGACGATAAATAGTCCTGACCCTAAGCCATGATATGTACATACATATTACATCAGACCATAGGGCACAGATTGATTCTCTGGTTTAACTAGCCTTTTCACTAATCATATATCTATCCGTGTAACACAACAAGAAATACTCTTATATCATATGCTTTTTTAGAGAAAAAATAGAATTTTTCATTTTTGTGTACAAGGCATTTTAAAGACGTTCTAAGATATAAGCCAGATGACCACTTTCGTTGTGCTGATTCAATCTGAGCCAATGCTTTATTCTTTTTTATCAGGTCATTTTATTATGGTATCTTAATGGGGAACTACATTATTCTTTTCCTCTGGAGGACATTTCTCAATAAGGGTTATTAGTATTATTGAGAGATGGTGCTCCTGAGCATTCCCCTTTTCGCTATTTGTAGGTTGTTTTATACAGGAACCCCGTGCAGCATTACATGTTTTACATAATGGACCCCAAGCAGCTGCCCTATATGCTAGTTGACCTAAAGACAATCAATGCATCCATGAGGAAGAACAGGATCTGCTTGGTAAGGCAACAGATGTAGGCCACCAGCCTTAGGTCAATAGACTCTGTTACTCTCTCTGAATCAGGGCACATATGGCATGAGCAAAGCAATGTTGATTTTTGGGGAGTAGGCAGGCCTTGCTATTGTTGGATTTATGGGTACTCAATGGATCATTTGTAAAACAAATTAATTCCTGTACAAATTAACATGGTACTGGTTATGTTTGTTTTACCACGTAATACTGTTTAGTCATTTCCCCACTCTACAGACAGAGTTATTTTCACTGGCTTTGCAGCTAAGGAATAGGAGGTCTGCTTCACATTTTGAGTTTCCCCCATGTTAAAGATAATGGTGCACAGATGTGTTGGTGCCAGCGTATACATGTGCACTGACTTTTCATAGAACCAGTTGACCTACCACAGTGATATACAAACATCCGAAAACAGGAGTTAGATGATCATTTGTTATGGTTTTCTTTGTATTTCTTTTATTGGGGGGGGGTAGCTCTGATTGTATCTGGGCTATGATTAATTAATTAAGAATCCCCCACCAGACGCTGCGTCAATGTGGCCAGCCCTTTTTTGTATAAACAGGGATTAAAGTTAGACAAGAAGCTGTGAACAGAAGGAGACAACAATCATTTTAGCAAGACATCATTAATGGTGGGAAACTGCCCATCATCCTGTCCCACTCAGGTAGCCAGAACAATTGGTGTTCTGGCCATTAGATTTTCTTTTTTATCTGGATACAAGACTCAGTTAAGACACAAAAGAAGTAGGGTTATTTTGATAGTAGCAAGTCAGTTCCAGATGTATTTTTCTTAAGCTGCCACTGTAAGCCAGGCCATTTGCATGGCATCAATGTAAATTGCACAAAATTCCATTTTGGAAGTCCCCATTCTGTACACATTTTTGCACACTGGTGACAGCAACTATACTCTTTACGGTGTAGTCCTCACACTTAGAATGGTTTGCTGGGTGTAGTGCATGTACAATGTATATCTGCATGCGCCCTGTCACTGCCATAATGACAGATGACTAAAGCACTCCCTGGATGAGTGAAGTAGTCACTCCCATGAATGCACTAAAGTAAAGAATGTTCTCTGTATCTTACACATTAGATCTAGCTGAAATAGCCTGATATGAACATAGTCCAATGAAATATTTCATCAAATGGCCTACAATAGACAATTATTTAACTGAAAAGAGGACCACACTTTCAACTTAACAGTTGTTTACAAATGCGGTGAAGGTGAAGCTCATGAGAGTGCCACAGACCATATATCTGAGTATGTCACAAAAGCAAAAATGAAATTTCATTTTGAAAATGTAATGAGAAGAAATGTAATTACAAACTGAATTCATATTTAATAACAATCTTGATTATCTTAGCATTTCAACAAAGTAATCAAAGGGATTTTATCATATTTTGCTAATTTACTGTGTTTTCCAGAAAAAAAACCTTGCAAATAAGAATAAAGCAATTATTTGTTACTTTTATTCCCAGAAAATTATTTAAAAATACATAGCTAGTAGACACATGCTTGAAACAGGCAGAGAACGATTGGGAATTTTCAAAACGACCATGTTAAGAGTGTCCGTTATGCATCCGTTATGCCATATGGGGTCATATGAGGCCATATGAAGAACAGGAGATTTTAATATATGACAGGCCCTAGCTCCGGTAATAATCATTCTATGAAAAATCTAAGGTGACCTACCCCCCACCCCTAAATCGATACCAAGGAATCCAATGGTGTTATTCATTTTGTTCTGTTCTAAATGGTTGCTTAGCAACAAGCCTTTTTATCCGAAAATATTCCAATTTAAGGGGCAAGTGTAAAAACTACAATTTTACAAGGTATTTTCATGATAATTATTTTCCAAGAAATAATCATAGCTATATCATGAGATTTTGTGTGCATGGTCCTGAAAACCTGTATTTTCCATTGCAATTAAGAAATTATTATAAAAGAAAGACTGAGTTTTTACTTTTATTTGTTGCAAGTTCATGAGCTTGAGCCGTGACCTGTCGCATTTTCCACATACTAATTTATAAACGATATAGCAGATGTCTGGTTATAAATTGACAAAGATAAATACCATGTCCTTTTTTTTTTTTTAGGTAAATTCACATGTGAGTACCATTGATTCTTGATAAAATCTGAAAGGTTTGGCAGCTCTGTCTACATGGTCTTGAAGTAGTGCCAGGTCTGAGTGTAAGCGATGACTTCCTGCATAAGAAGTCAAGCCTCATAAGTGGCTTTGTATATTTATGGAAACAGACAACTTTTTTATGACAAAAATAATCAGACCCGGGTCCCTTCTCCAATCTCTCTGATTGATAAGCCTCACCAGCATCATTGAAGTGACTGTTAATGTTTGGGGGCTTCTCAGACCTTGCAAGTTAGCCTAGAAGCATCAGAGGATTATATCTGAATGTTAACAACCATGCATTGGTGAAGCATTTTCGAAATCGGACTCGATGAGTTTGAACCGATTGAACGATCATCAGTGGGACAATGTCCATCAATAATTTAATGATGGAATATGGATTATGCTATGAATATCCTATTGATACATTATGTGTGGAATGTTTTCAGATCCGGTAGAAAATCATTTAGAAATGAGCATTTTAGAAAATAAAACTGTCATTTAACAATGATAGCCAAATAACACCTGGATTTGAAATATTTAGACGACTTTTGGATTCTCAGGAAAACTACTATTATGTTTAGCCATAAACTCCGGGAGGGTTTTTGTTAAAGACCCTCCTGGTGTTTCTTTTTCTTAATTGAAAGGAAACACACAGAGGACAAGCGGAAACCCATATACAACTGCAAAAATGATTGTAAATGACTACTCATGAGTGTGGCAGTATGAAGAACGGTCTCAGTAAGCGTAGTTGTTCTTACCGGTACTCTCTCATTGACTTTATATTGATACGAACAACTCAGTGCACATTAAATCATTCTGTTCTGAAATTAATTCTTGTGTCACATGGTACTTAAAAAAGAAACTGTTTCAATATCGGTCTCATAATTTTAAACGTTTTCCTAATCCTACATGCAGCCTTCAGGTTGCAGACTATTTTTGACAGGGAGACTTTCTGTATTTACATGTGGGTAGGTCCAGCCCACTGGGCACATCAATGTTGATTCAGCGTTGAAACAACGTTCGCAATGTTTGCATATCAACATTGATTTAGGGTTGAAATAGAGTTGAAATTGAAAGTTAAAAAAACATACTCAAAATCAACTGTGATTCAACATCTAACCATCAGCGCTGATTCAATGTTTGTGTTTCTATGTTGACTCAACATTGTTTCAACAATGTTGAAACAATGTTGACAGTTGTTTTGTTGACATATCAACGTTGAATCAACATTGTATCAACATTGAAATCAATATTGTTGATTCAACATTGACAAATCAATGTTGAATCAACGTTGAGTTGACAACAATATTTCAACATTGATATGTCAACTGTTGACTGGATGTTGAAATGGTGATGGTTGACAACGTTGAAATACAAATATTGAAAAAGTGTTGAAAACAGGTTGATCAACACCATCAACATAACATCAACTGGTTGTCAATGTTGATGCAACATTGTGTGCCCACTGGGAGAGGTCAAAATTGCATGGAGACGCTGCGTGAGGTAATTAAGGTGGCGGATATGCTGACCAAAGTGAGTGTGCATGGTTCATCATAGCATAATGCTTGAATGTTTTGTTCTAAGTAGGCCTTTATCAAGTAAGAAACAAAGAGATTTCCCCGGGAGGCCATTTCTCAAGTTGCTAAAACTGCACGGTATGTAATGGACTGCCAAATCCTCTACTCGGCCCATGAGTTGGTTTTCCTTTCCATCTTTGTACTATAGTTATTTTCGGACGACATGCCAGAATCTTCCTGGATTCGAACCCTGTTTGAGGGAATGCAAACAGTTAATACATTAAAATGGTATGAGCTGCACGTCTTTCATTGTTAGATATTAAGTTAAAAGGGCAATCTCTCCAGTAAAGGGGCATAATTGATATTGCCTGTAAGCTTAATTTTTTTTCTCTTTTGCAATAAGCTATTAATGTATTGATATTCAAGGACAAGGTGAGGTTTGCTGGAAATAATCGCCCGACCGCGCAGCGGGAGGGCGATTATTTCCAGCTAACCTCACCGAGTCCTTGAATATCAATGCATTAATGCGTTTATCGCACTTATTCATCCATTATGTATTAATTTCTTACCTTATAACCCCAGAATTAATCCATGAGAAGACATTTTGTAAGTGCATGTGATCCGCTCGGTTTGCCAAGCCGTCGTGGCCATATTGTCATTCTGCCCGACATACCTCCACCTTTACACTCATTTTTCGGGTATAATCCAATAATGTCAAGTCCTGTACTTCTAACACCGCCAAATATACGATCTCTAGTTGGTGTTCGCCTTCATTTTGTCTCCATTTTCTTCGAAATAAATAAGAATCCATTGATTTTCCATACCGATCCAACGCACACGGCCCGGTACACGGCCATTGCTTCTTGTTGACAGAGCGGGTAGGTGCCCGGATGTAAAAACTAGGTCAGCCACGCGTCGAACAAGGAATGGCCGGACGGGGCGGGTCCCGACTCGTATCGATGTGGAAAATCAATGGATTCTTATTTATTTTGAAGCAAATGGGGGAATTTGGCATGGCATGTTCATCTAGGATATCTAAGGATGGTTCTGTGTTAATAACTCCACCTGGCACCATTGGATTCTATTCTAACGAGGTCTGCAAACTTCAGGTATGTCGGAAAACTTTTTCAAATCCTTGATGTAGATTGCTGTGTATCACCGGTCGGCTTGGTATAGTGGACAGCGAGCTCGCCTCCTGCCCCAGCGGCCGGGGATCGTTTCCCGTTGAACCTTAACGGTTTTAACTGGAAAACTATGGCGAGGGTGGCTTCATATCCTTCTCCAATTTATTAACCTGCTCAGGTTCTAACCAAGATCGTCTTAGAAAAAAAAATGGACTCTGAGAGTGCGGTTATACCCCGATAACGGCACGGGGTTATGACCAAAAAAGCACTGTAGAGGCCAGAATCGTGAGATAATGTGTGATAATGTAGCCACATGGACTATGGGACCGAATTCAATATTATGGTGACCTTCAATAGAATTATGCCAGATAAATAGCAAGTAACAAAATAACTATTGCGTTATATTTCTCATAAAATATTCACTCTAGTTAAAGGTTGAGAATTTCCGCTCTGAGATTCATGTATACCTATGATAAACCAGTATCAAAGAGGGGTATCCAGCATTTATACAGGGGTCTGGGTCACCCAGCTGAATTGTGAGTTGAGGGAATTTTATGATCATTTTATTTCATATTTCAACTTAGTGGCCAAACAGACCTCAGAAGAGTGTTTCATGTAGATTTCAAAACTCGTTTCTGCCAGTACATTATGAACATCAGATTATTGTGCATTAAAAGTTGAAAAAAAAAAATCCTCGGCATACTTTCAGCAACCCTAAATATTCTTTAGATTTATGAACATATCTAAATCTTGAGGTAACCTGCCATTATATCTTGATATAAGGCACTAAAGATGGATTAGTGGCCAACCCAAACTGTCCAGGGTTTGAAAAGCTTGTGTAGTGTGTAGGCGGAAGCTTTTAGGGGCTGGAGTGGGCCTTTTGGGTCTATAGATTAGGTCAGTGACATTCAGCTTGCGCACAGGGCCCTTTTAGGTAGCCAGTGTGTAGATCGCCACCCCCTCAATCAATCCCACCGGGCCCTACGTTGCTGAAAGTATGCCAAGACATTCCACAATACTTAAGTCCAGTCTGGAATTGGCAGATGTGAGGCCCCTAAGTCTCAAAACGCCCCTATCTCTCAACATTTTGTTGGATAGGGTCCGTTTGAGATTTAAGGTCCACTTAAAGCCCTTAGCCTACAAACAGTAGCTATCCCACAAAATTTTGAGATATAGGAACTATGTCCAATTGGCCCCTCACGCCCCTATCTTAAAAATATTTATTAGATGGGGGTCATTTGTGGGATAGAGACATGTCAGGCCCCTATTTTTCAAAAAGTTACTATCTTTCAAAACCTCTACGTCTCAAAACAATTTCATCCCTCAAGATTTTGAGATATCAAAGTTAGGGTGCTGCTTATATGCAGATTTGACTTCTGCAGTATTACATATTTTAAATTCGATGTTTACAATTACCTATGTATACCTCTACATTATCCCTCTACAAAATGGACACAGACAAATGTCTGTACTTCTCCCTATTAGGTATACTGGTTTGTTGGTATGGGGTTGCAATTAAGGAGTACATACATTCCACTTCTGTGTCTAAAAAGAGAGCCAAAAACAAAACTAAATATAACAACAACAACTACAAAAGAAAACAAAAAAAAAATCACCATTTACCTAACATTCATGCCATGCCACCCAGGGACATTATATGGCTATGAACCAGTAACAACAATTGGTACCCCTGCTATATATCAGTATCCTTAAAGATGTAAGGCACTTCTCTTTCACAATTATGCTTATAGTAGGAGTAGTCTCATTTAAAGAACCTACATATAGGCACGTATGTACTAAGTGTCTTTATTTCAAAATAATATCAACTTTATGAAGGCTTCAATAACTTTTCCTTATCAGGCAAACAAAAAAAGAAATATGTAAAACAGTTGTTTCTCATGTTCTGCAATGACTATGGGTAATTCACCCAAATGTAACCTAACCCCTGACTTTAGGGTCAGATTCCAGTTCCTTCTGTAGTCTGCCCCCACCAACTTTTCCACACCCTGTTTGTCATGGAGGGAGGGGGTTTCTCTCATGGTCATAGCCATGACTGGGTTATATCTTGCCTTCAGAAAAATATGAGCAAACAAGCAGAGAGGGGAACCTATGCTCCCACTCCTAGGCTACCATTTCAGCTTGCCTGCTCACAATGTTGAAGGAGCAACTCCACCTATTTGTATTTTTTGATGATCTAGATCTACATCTATATCTACAAGGGGGTAAGTCAACAGAAAAGAGGGTTGCTCTATAGTGAGTAAAATTTCTGAAAGTTGGGAGGGGGCATATGGCCTGGTCAGTGAATGGTATGGAGATGATGCACAGGGACATGCACTGCATGCCAGGAAAAGACATGCAGAGGTTGTACAGGGATTTACAGAGACGATAAAATAACAAAGAGAGGTCATACATGGGCATGTAGAGACCAGGGAATGACATAGAGAGGTCGTACAGGGACTCACAGACACCAGAGAATGACATGGGAAGATTGAACAGGGACATGTAGAGACTAAGGAATGGCATGGGGAAATCGTACAGGGACATCTAGAGACCAGGGAATGACATTGATAGCCCTAGACCCCTAAAATTGACATGGTGACATAAGCCTCTTTATGCTTAGTGACATGGGACATGGATAAAATTCTTAAATTCAACATGAGGATATGGGCATTTATTAACACCGACATGGAGAAATAGTCATTTCTTAAAATTGACATGGAGACATGGACATTTCTTAAAACATAGGTAGTGCACCCCCTCAAGACAAATGTTACATGTATAAGATGCACCCTTCTTGAGTAGGTTAGGGGTCAGCTAGGTTCAGTGAAAAGGATAGTCATGCCAGATGCCTCTGGTACTCATTTTTTCCCACACACCTCATAAACCCACAAGTGAGGACAGTAATGACTTTAGTGAGAGAGCAATGGTTGAACTATTTTGTACCCAAAACAATATGGACATTTCTGTTTAATTATTTTATATCTGTAAATCTTCGTGATGTTCTGTAGAGGTTAGAATAGGCCATCAAACTCAAGCTGGTTGGTGTTGTGGTTCAAGACATTTCATGGACATATTTAACCTCTTTAAAAGTGTATCAGGTTGTTACAGGTGCACTACTTGTTTCTTATGGTGCTAGTATAGGCAACTTTAGTTTCAAAGGATGTAATATTGGTGCTATGAAAAAAAATATATCCATAGATATGTAAGATGGAAGATATCAATTGTGGTATGTGATATTTTAGAACAATAAAGAGATTAAGATGAAATAAAGCGTTTCAGTTTTGAGCTATCTTGCCTTTTTTGTGAGCTGATTCCTAATGCACTGTGGCTGTTACGCTTAATTTAAGGCTGACCATCACAAGTTCTCCTATAGACTGGGATCAGAATTTAGAATTCATGACAATATATCAATTATGAGTTTTGATGAAATCAACTTTCAGATACAATGTTACTCCTCATTGAGTTAATTAAGTTAGTAATTAGTAAGGATGCATATATGAGTATAGCCTAGCAAAAAGGGTCCCCAAGGGGAAAGGTCAATTTTTAAATTCAGGCCATGACCTTTCCAATGATATATTACATGAAAAAATATGCCTGCTAGTTTCAGAGTTAGATGGTTATCGACCTATTCAAATCCCAAATAATGTCTACCTTGTATATTTCACGAGATATATCAGATGATATGTATAATTAGGCATAATTCTGCAATTTAGGGAAATTGTCATATTCTTCACATTCTTTTTCTCATAAAATTTGATCTGTTTATCAGAATTTTACCATCTTTTCAACACACCGATCCGTGTAGGTGTGGCTACAAATAGGCATTTTTGATTCTTCAATTTTGAGTGAAAATAATGTTTCCATGGCAACCTATATAATATGCCCAAAAACTTTCTATTTACATTCCAAATTTGGAAGGTTTTCCCTAAAAATGGGAATTTCCCTTTAGGACGATTGTAATCTATAAGAAAAAGTAGTGTATAACTATTTTTGGTATAATTTCCCCCTTTTAGGCCATAGTGGAGTCCCCCTGGTGACCAGAATTGGTACTAATCCCCCTTGGACGGTCTTTTCAACTTGCCTCCTCACATATGTTTGGTTATGCAACTTTGGAAATGTTGTATTACACACATGTCCACATGTATCTGAACAGATATTGATGCTATGTGTTGAAAGGTTCACTAGTTGATTCTAGTTGAGGATCGGGTGTACCAAGGACCCAAACTTTTGAGATGATAATTCTCGGTACTACGGAGAGGGGGGGGGGGGCAACTATGCCTGCATAGACCTACCAGTACTGCAGTTTCACATGAAATTGTGGCCCATTATCTCGGAAAATTGGGGCCCAGTATCTCAGCAAATTGTGGCCCACTATCTCGGAAAATTGTGGTTCATTATCTCGGCAAACTGTGGCCCAATATCACAGCAAGCTGTGGCCCATTATCACAGCAAATAGTGGCACATTGTCACAGCAACTTTGGCCTGTATCCTTGGCAAACTGTGGCCTATTTGATGACGCCACTGACATTGCCTAGTGACGTGACATTACCAGGTTACATGACGTTGCTAAGTGACATGATGTTGCATCATAAATTTTGTGACAGCACTACTCTCCAAGGAATATTACATAGTTTTTATGCATAATCTAGTTCGAATTTACTTATTTTAATAGCACATTGAATGAGTTCAAAATGGCAGAATTTTTAAAAATGACTTACCTCTCGTTGTTATACAATGAGGCTAGAGATTATTGTGCTGAATTCTTCTTGCTTTTAATTGCACAGGATTCGGTCGGTCAGAATAAATAAAATTGCACAGGGGTACTTCAAAATCTTAAAATCCCTAAAAACTTGGGAAGAAATCGAGTTAACTTTGAAAAAAGTACATACTTTGATGTAGCCTCTTTTGGTTTATCTGTTCCTGGCAAGCAGTCAAGCTTAATTCAATGGGGTGGGGACCAGCGACGAACTAATGTCTTTATATATTGGGTAAAAATATTTCTTTTAAAGAATTCTGTTAAGGCTGGCTGCAGAATTTTCATGCATTTGCAACATAAATTTGAGATAGGGGATATACGTGTTGATAAGTGCAAAAAAAATCACTCACAAAACATTATAAAATCTGGGATCAAGTGTAGGTAGCATTGCCTGAGCACAAGATTCTGTAGGTCCTATGTCAAAATCTGAGTATTTTTATATGAAGACTTGGTCTGTATTGTTTTGTGGCTTAGGGGTCATATGTGGACAGATGAGGGGAAAGGGTCCTCTGAGGTGAAATGTGACATTTAAAACTGAAGTTATCAGTTTTAAAATGAGGTATCAACCTTGCAGATAGCCCTTTTGGTCTTCTGCTTCACAAAAATGGAATGACATAACTGTATCGATATAGGCAATAAGCTGTATTATTCATTGTTGGCATTGAATTTGACATCTAATTAGCACAATGATTTAAATAATCAAAAATGACCAAACTTGTTCATACTTTTGGGCACAGTTTTGGATCTAAAAATGGTATCTACATGTTTTTTTCAGCATATGAATCATGATGGATCATTCTATCAATTGACATTATTTTTTTTTCTATTTGGAACATTTATTTTGGTTGCCATGGTAATACATTTACCTGAGAACCCCTATTTTAGCCTCTTTTTGGATTCAAAACATTCCATTTACTTTCCAAATAGACAGGAAGTGCCAGAAAATAGAACATTTTTGAGAAAACCATCTTTTTCTATGTAAAATAGTACATAATAGTGTTTTTTGGCCTATTTTTCACATTTATCGTTGTTGTAGCTCCCCTAGTGGCCAAACACAGTACTAAAAATCCTGCAAGGAGGGCCCTTTCCCCTCATCTGCCCACATATCTTTTGTGATTTAAGGACTTTGTGGGTTAGGGGCTTTTTGAGACTTAGGGGCCTGACACCAGCACCTCAATTCTATGGGCACTAGTGTAGAGGCACCCAGTGGCAGACCTCCAGGGGCGGGTTTCCGGGTAATCACTTCCGCCTAGTGTGTATCATACCGATCCAGGAACATTTTCACCGACCTCTACATTGGTGGCAGGTTTTGTCTCAACCCTAGAGACAGATACTCCTGTAACAGTTCTGGGGTAGTCAGTAACCACGCTGCTGATCTGGCAGCCATTGCAGGATTGGCCTTCTTTGGTACTAGACAGGCAGTCTTGTCGATACGCAAAGTCTGACTCTTGGGTCCAGGCTTATTGGTCATCACAGGGAAAGCTTTCGGATCGAACTTTCCTGATCCGACTACTGTTGAATAGGAACCAGCAGATCCAGGTCTTTTGAAGACGGGTTGTGACTGGATCTGCTCATTTGGATGGCGTCCAAGAGGGAATCGGGAGCGATCTTCTCTCTGAACTGCAGCTGCCTCCTGACCATTGCCAGATCCTCCCCGGTTCTGGCCTCTATGGAAGTTTTCCCTGGCATGTTTTCTGCTAGACTCCTCACACATCTTAAAAAGACTTCCGTGCATGTCAAGCTTGCCCCTTCCCAGAGTTAGGACAATCTTGGCCTTTAACTTAGAGTCCTTAGACTTCTGCACTTCACATTTGGATTTGACCTTGGCCCATGCTTCTGCATCTATTTTGTCATACTCTCACACGGTGCAAGTCCATAACTTTCTTATGGGCATTCTCGAGACCCTCTGCATGTCCCTTTTTCTGGTGGCATGCCAGATCGCTTGTACAGCAGTTATAAGTAACCCGCATAGTGCACTTCTTACCCTTCCTTCCAACTTGTGGATCACAGATGTTCACAGGATGGTGATGGAAATGTTCTTCCACGAGATGTCTCTGGAACTGGGTACAAGTACTCCAGGTTTTGACTTTCTCGTTACTTGCATGTTGACAGATGGAGAAGGGGCAGGACTTGTACTCCTTATCAAGTGTCCAGCGTACCTTTTTCTTCTGGGTATGAGTGTAATACCTTTGGAATGATTTAGCATAAGCCACAGTTTCCTGTAGACTTTGCTCGGATTTGGATTGTCGTCACTAAGTCGCATCCAATCCTCATCATCAGACTCGCCAGTCCAAACCATCTCCCTTCTTGCTAGGTTCATCCATAGACAATGTAGTGGCCAGCGCAAAATGTCATGGAGATACCAGGAGTCGAACCCGGGACCCTCCAACTTGCAAGCGGAAGCTCTACCGCTGAGCTACATCCCCTGGCTTGACATTCTCTACCTTCCAACTACCCCTGGATTGGTATGATATACATAGGGGGAGTGACACCACCAAGTGAACAGTCCTCTGTCCGCGAGACATCTGCGCACCCACACTAGTATATCTGCGTTTTATCTTATAGGCGTTATGATGTTAGCTATTTTGTAAAATTGACGTGTAGAGAATCTTTGTCAATAAAAATATGTATCATATTCTATGCCTTTTTTTTGAGAGAATTTCTTTCTCTGTTATCCATTTGACATTCCTGGGGCAAATCTCTTTTGGGATTAATTTCTCTCTTAGGTTCATTGACTTAAAGGATAATCATCCTTTAAGTTTCAGAGCAAGAGAGTGTGTCTACCTCAGACCATCAACACAATAGTTCTAAAACATGAAATCTGATAGTATGGATTTTGATAATAGTAGTACGGTCCCACATTGGCCGAAGTACCTTTGAGTAAAGGTTATACATGTTTAAATTATCATAATTTTATTGTGATGATGGGATTTCTTATTTCCTGAGTTCAGATAACTTATTTCTTGGGCTAGGAAAGCTAAAGACAGGAAGGCCTTGTGGTTCCCTGTTTTTCACCTCCCTCAGCAAGGGTAAGTAAAGTTTTAAGACACCACACAATGTTAATGCATTCATGAGGACGGGGAGCGCTTGTTGTCACAGGATTAACTGCTCTCCACTCGTCCATTAGTAAAAGGGTTTGCTGAGCTAAATGTCCTCTGGAAATGGGGTGCCTTAGAGTCACATGAGTCTTACTGCCTCAAAACAGTGTGCATGCTCGTAATGCCTTATAACGTTCTGTGACTACCCTCCTTCAAATTGTAGTTAAAACCCCTAAATCTAGTGGCATTACAGCCTGATATATACCGTATTGGGATGTAGAAGCACCCGGCGCTCATTGATTTCAACCTGGCTTTACCCCTGGCGCTTATTCAAGGCCGGCGCTTATTCAAGAATTAAAATATAGTGAAATCTATAATTTCAATATCCCTGTACCTCCAGCGCTTATTCGAGAGCACTTATTGGAGTCCAGACTGCATGCCTAGATCTACTACCAATGTGATGTCTATGTAAGTGCTGATCATACAGGGCAGTCCTCTGTAGGGAAACAAATTCGGATAGTTTCAAATTATAGAGACTGTGTGTAGTCGTAGCATGTTAAGAAATGACCTCTTGACAGCTTGCTAAAGCAGAGAGTACAGGGCTCGGGAATGAAATGAAGTCGAATATGAAGGATTGTCATGGGGATCACAAGTCATTGCACAATCCCACGTCTTGAGTTAACTTTGACAAGTAAATCTGTTTTATTAGACCTAGGGTGAGTCTATAGGGTGTTACACAACATGGCAAAGGAGATTCTTGAGAATGATCCCAGCAAATTGTTGTCATCTGTCACCATGATTTGTCATCAATGGTGACTCCTTTTTGAGTGATAACTCATTCCGTCATCTATCGCCACTGTGTGTTAGACTCACGTGGCATAGCAATTGCTATTCCTCGTGATCTTGTGTTATAATGATGTCGTGTTCCATCTAGCGACATGTGTGCAGTGTGAGCCACTTCACACATTGTTGACAAGGACTCACGACAATTTGCTGGGATGAACCTATTTATTTTCCTGTATTGATATCAAGTATTGACTCGAGTTCACATCTCCAGTCCCTCTTCTCAATTGAACATGTGTACCTCTCGAAGTAATTATTAGCCATGGCATGGGATTTCTCAAGTTCCTTTAAGGGACTGTATGTTCAGGGTGGTCATTTGATCTCCTACTGCTGGCTGATGTGTTGGGGACAATACCTGCCGGGTCCAGTGTCCTTCCACAGCAGTCTCAGCACTAACAGACAACCCTGCCCTTGCAGTAGAGCATATTACCTTTTCCATCTCATTATGAATCAAAAAGGGATCCAAATCAGTTATAAACTTGGAATGTGATTTGTTTTCAATTAGATGAGAATCCATTAGAGTCGGTTATATTTATCCTATAATTAAGTAAGATGACATAAACAGGTGTTGTGTGTCAGTGACCTTTTGGAGTTGTTGACTGAGAGGAATTCAGACAACATTTTAGCTAGACTTTATTAATGATGGGGAACTGCTCTCCTCATCCTACCCACTCCAGTAGCACAGCATAGCTGGAAGCGGCCGCTAAGACCCCTCCATAATTGGCATTCCAATCATCAACTCTTTTTATATAATTCCTGGATATAAAGGCCAGCGGTCCATAAGATGAGGAAAAAGTAAAGACCCATTATAAGAAAATGGGTATAAAAAGGCACACTAATGTGTTATTTCCAAACAGGGCAAGGCGTAATGGCCTTGTTAAAGCATGCCTTGAAAACTGCATTCAATCTTGCTGTGAACATTGCCATTTCTGGGGCGGAGTCTCACCGTCCTAAGCAGAGGGAATAACACTTTCTTCATGACAGAATGTCTCCAAGGATATCGGAACATGGGTACCTTTTCAAATTAGGCTCAAAGAAACAATTGTGTTTATATTTGGGAATCGTCATTCTCTCTGATTTCATTTCCATATCAACAGTGATAAAGTCTGTAACAGTTTTCACCTCAGATCACTCCAAATTCGTTACCTGTCTTTACAAAGTAGGGGAGGAGGGCTGAAGGAAATAGCCTTGTGTCACCATAATTCACAATCTTATTTTGAAAATGGTTCCGTTTAATCAACTAGAGAAATGACAAAAATAGAAGTGATATAGAAATGAATATGACGTTTATCAGATTAATGATTGGTTCTTGGCACGACTGTTGTTGCATACCGAAGCAGAGATACCTTGTCCAGAGCTGATACGTGTTATTTCAAATTCCACTCAAAAATAGGAACAAAACAAAACCTACACTTGATTTCTATAGAGAATAACCGTTTGTAACTAGCTACCCTAATTTTGAAGATGGAGCTGTCTTGGTACGTTGGCATCTTAAGATGATTAGAGGACCCCCCCCCCCATTATCCAGCCATCAAGTTTGAATTTCCTCCCTTCCATCTGTTTTAACACAACACCTTTACCAACTATACCTTACTAACCTTAGCACTAACCCTAGCTCCATCTCTATACCTAACAGTCTCTCTATCCAACTCTAACTCCATCCCTAACAACGTTATCCCTCCTTACCTTCACACACCCCATGCATTTTCCCCTATAAGAGTTCAGGTGGGAGAAGTCGAGAGTAGGGGAGGGGGGAGAGAATAACAGGGGGGGGGGGGCTCACAACTGTAAAGAATAAATCAGTGACATTTATCTGGCTCAAAGGTCCGGTCTGTGTATGTCAGCTACAATGTATAGATGCTTACCCCTTTCTAGTCTAACTGGCCCACTGATAACAATATGCCCATCTAGGAATTCTACCACATACATACTTATAAAATCATATATATATATATATATATATATATATATATATATATATATATATATTCAGGGTCTGTCGCTATGGTACCCCTGAATGGATAACTAACGAATCTAAGCTGCCTAAGCTGTCCACTTAGGCCCTTATTATATAATAGCTGTCACACCAGGTTCCACTGACACAACCCGGGTGCCTTTTTGCCAACACAATAGGGTTAACATGTCACCTGAAAGACGATTCATAAAGGAAAGATGAGCACGGAATTGTAATTTCCACCAATACATAATAATTGCTGAAAATAGGAGAACTAGCATTCTTGTGCATACTGTAATACGAATAAGAATCACCATAATGATTATTTTAACCAAGCTCTGGCTGTAGGTCCATGGCAGTAGGCCATCTGTCCAATTCCGGTTGCACCAGCCCTCGGGGGCTGGTCAGCCGGTGTAAGCTGCCCCCCTTATGTATCATACTG
The DNA here is from genome assembly GCA_949317995.1 of Acholoe squamosa. Lineage (NCBI taxonomy): Eukaryota > Metazoa > Annelida > Polychaeta > Phyllodocida > Polynoidae > Acholoe > Acholoe squamosa. The sequence continues at coordinate 36,753,070 of OX439040.1, read as the reverse complement.
AACCAGGTTTAGGTGGAAGGTATAGCAAATATCAGGTCTTGCAATGTAGCTCAGCGGTAGAACAGTCCCTTGCACATTGACAGACCCGGGTTCGAATCCTGGTGTTTCTAAAGACGTTTTGCCGACCTCAACAGTTTAAACCTAGATTGGTCGTGAGTTTTTATGAATCACCCTCTTGGTGACATACACCATATAGGCTTATATGTATATAGTGTTATGTACGGGTGTTGCACTATATTCATTTTTTTCTGTAGTCACTCATTACTGTTTGGGTGACTTCTCACTTTATTTGGTATCCCTAGTGTTACAGGGCTAATTCCACCGGCAGGCCCATATTTCATATTACTTCAATGTAGACGTCACTGTAGAGCTTGTTATACATACCATAGACCAGAACATTGACGTGGCAATACAGTTGGTGTGCAAAATCTAATAAGGCTTTTGACAGAGATCCATTTGGAACATCACACTTCAAACTATATCCCAATACTCAAACTGGTTTCATGAAGAATATATCTAATGTATGAGTGCGGACTATATCTATTATCTCAGTGTGATCACAACAGGTGTCTATCAAATCCGAACGCTCTAATCGAGTCTTCCATTTGGGCGATGAGAGCTAGACAGGGAAATTGGGCTAGATTTGGAAGGAGAGCCCTTAGCTAATGACTTTGGCAATCGGTAGGCGAGACAACGTAAATGACATTAGCAGGGCCTATGGTTTACGACCGACAAAGGTGTCAGTAGCTATAATGCATTGAAGCAGGTTGGAGAGCAGCTCACTCTGCCTGTGGGGGCTGAGGGATGGGAAGAGGGTGATGCGAGCAGCTGAGGACGTCTTAGAACTGCTCCAAGGGTGTGCAAAGGCTCTACAGGCCACATCTGGTCCAAGGGTAAGGCTTAACTATGCCCAGGTCCATGTAAAGGAGACTGCCCTGACGTCACTGTACCCTAGGGCCCTTACAGTACCATCAGGTTAATGCAGCAGTATATAGACACATACAGGACGCCCTCCTTTGTGCTATTATAGGCAGTGGAAGTGAATCCACTATTGTCATAGACCTGCCTTCAGATCATAAGCCCCATAATCGGGTGTATATGGCCAGAGGATATAGGATGGAAAAGGTGCTAATACTCTTATCACCCCCTCTGGTAGGATGAGGTACTAATGCTGTCTGCTGAGCACTAAGTCTTGTTCGTCTTTTCTATAGGTAACATATTATTAGAGATATAATGATAGTTCGATGCCGTGCCTAGTCAGATGCTTTTCCCTAGACCACACGCCTTTACATACTTTATGCATAGATATTATTAGCGGAATTAATATTCCTGTGGGTTTGTTTTATTTTTGAGAAAATTGAATATCAAAGTAAAACTCTAATTTCTATAATAAACTTAGGCACTGGGGATGCCAGAGATAACTTCGTTTGCATCACCCTTTAGAGTTGTGAGAACAAGATGTCACTTTAAAAAGTATAATATTGTAACAATCACTGCTTTATGATGACATCAAGGACTAAGTAGACAGAGAGGCTGTGCATGACATGTCCATGAAATAATCACTGGTGACAACCCTCTTTACCATTCAATGAATTAATGGCCCTGTATAGGCGATGGGAATCATGGGTCTTTGTCTCTGAATGGTAGAGCTTCATCTATTATTCCTTCGGGGATAAATACAACATGGAGAAACAGGCTTCTTCCTCGTCACCAGGGGAATAAATTGGTAGCACTGTTCCAGGGGAGTGGGAAGCAGTTTCAGAGTGGGTGGGACCAGCAGGGTTTTCTGCAATTTTTGACCTCCCTTTGCTTGACCTTTTACATTTGACCTTTTGAGGAGTTGGCCAAAAGTGGGGGGGGGGACGTGTCCCCCCTGTCCCCCCTGCTTTCCACGCCCATGCGTGACTGTCCCACCTTACTAGTGTGACCCCCGCATAGTCCACTGTACCTACAGGCTGTTTTCTTGTTAGCTTTTCTTTGTTTGTCTGTTTTTTGTTGTTGTTTTTATGGGTTTTTTTGTTTTTGTTTTTCAATCTGAGCACAATCTTTTAACGGAACAATAAAAACCTACAGGAGCCAAACACCTCTTCATTTTTGACATCTTCATCTTGTCAAATTGACAATACTGAAAAAAGAATTATGTCTAAGCCCCAGCAGGATATATGTCAGAACAAACTAATATCGCAGACCTTCAATGGGCAGTGGATGCCACTCCCCAGCAAATTGTCGTTATCTGTCGCCATGATTGGTCATCAATGGTGACTCCTTTCTGAGTGATAACTCACTGCGTCATCTTTCGCCACTGTGTGTCAGTCTCACATGGCATGGCAATTTATCACAACAGTCACCAACATGATCTCACTCACTGCGTGAGTATGTGCCACCCCTTGTCATCCCTCACAAAGCATGGTGACTTATCACCACCATCGCCAACATGGATCTAACTCACTGCATGAGTATGTGCCACTGCCTGTCAACTCTCACTCAGAATGGCGGCTTATCACAAGCATCGCCAACATGGATCTGACTCACTGTGTGATTATGTACCACTCCCGTGCCACTGGCATCAATTCTCACACATAATGGCGACTTATCACTACCATTGCCAACATTGGTCTCACTCAATGCGTGAACTTGTGTCACTCCATGTCAATGCTCTCTAAGGATTGCATCATCTGTCACTCACTCTCACTCAGAATGGCAACTTATCACCACCATTGCCAGCCTTTGTCTCACTCAATGCGTGAATTTGTGTCACTCCAAGTCAATGCTCTCTGAGGATTGCATCATCTGTCACTCACTCTCACTCACAGTGGCAACTTATCACCACCATTGCCAAAGGTGTTGAGACAGCACCACTGTTCCACATGTAGCCTATCTAGGAAGTATGGGCATGAAGTATAAGTCCCATACGTATCAAATGTGCTTTGTTTCACACTGATTTCCATGTAATACTTCAGAGTTGAATCAAACAAGATTATATAGAGAGAATATCAATTGAATTTAGATAGAGGTATCTCTAAAATGAAAGCAACTATCCATAAACACCTTTTCTCTGGTTACAGGAAAAATACATAGGGAAATATCAACATGAACACCTTGTCTGTGGTTAGAGGGAAGATACATATGGCAATACCTTCTCTGGCAAAACATACTTTGATCTGGCAGATGTGAGGCTGCATGATTACCAATGTCGATGATCATGAGCTTTTCATCTAACAAGGTGAGTGATCACCAGCGTCTCCATCACTGGTGAGTCTGAGTGATCACCACTCTCGCCATCCATGGTGAACCTGCGCTATGACGTGGTGCGTGTTTCATCTAGCGAGGTGAGTGATCAACCGCCTTGCCATCCCTGGTGAGTGTGAGTCATCACGATCCTCGCCAACCGTGGTGAACATGTGCTATGGCATGGTGTGCGTTTCATCTAGCGAGGTGAGTGATCACTCGTGTCGCCATCCCTGGTGAGTGTGGGTGATCAAGATCCTCACCATCTGTGGTGAACCTGTGCTATCACGAGGTATGCGTTTTATCTAGCGAGGTGACTGATCACAATCCTTGCCATCCATGGTGAATGTGCATTATGACGTGGTGTGCGTCTCATCTAGCGAAGTGAGTGATCACTCATGTCGCCATCCCTGGTGAGGATGAGTGATCACTCATGTCGCCATCCCTGGTGAGGATGAGTGATCACGATCCTCGCCATCCCTGGTGAACATGTGCTATGACGAGGTGCGTGTTTCATCTAGCGAGGTGAGTGATCACCCGCGTTGCCATCCCTGGTGAGTCTGAGTGATCACCATCCTCGCCATCTGAGGTGAGGCCATGTGATCACCACCATTGCTATTCCTGGTGATCTTGTGCTATAGCGACGTCGTGTTCCATCTAGCGACATGTGTGAGCCACTTCACACAGGTTGACGAGGAGTCACAACAATTTGCTAGGTCCAGTGATGCAAATGCCTAACCTCAAATAATTCTGAACACTGCTAATAGAGCCCTTCCGAAGGCAAAGCCTCATATATATATGTTGATTTATTAGCCATAGCATTACCTTCGACCACCCACGACTGTGCCGGTCTTAAAGTGTATTGGCTGTGCCCATTATGAAATATGATTATTATCTATCAGGGCGTCATATTATTATGTTGCAATGAAATGTTTGTGTTTATCGTGTCATTTTAAAGCAGCTCGATTGTATAGCTATTTGAATTTGACTGTTCTCACGGAAAGGTGGCACACATGCTAAGGTTTTCAGTGAGTTATTCTAGTCCCGGAGGGCATTTCAGAATGAAAGCTATACTTATCATTTGAGATGCCCTTCTATAATAGTTGGTCATCCTTCATAGGATGTTGTGAAACGTCCTGGAGGGTGTTGCGAAAGGACAGGAATTCAATTCTGTCGGAGGTGCTATTCCCAAATGGGAACTGACTACCCTTAGGTGATAACTTCTCCCCTGTTTTACAGCAAGGTAATAGGTTATAGAATTGATTCTTAAGTTTCCATGAATTGGGGGATGCTTCCCAGTATGACTCACACAAAGAGGATTGATTCTGAGTGTAGGGTGAGCAGTTGGTTCTAAGCAGCAGACCAGCCAGGAACTGGAAGGTGATTTACGACAGTGAGAATCCGTTTCCGATTCTTTTCGCAATAGCCTCCTGCTGTAGCAAAGGCAGACTATTTGAGTGTGTCACATTGGTAATACCATACTTTAGATTGCTACATGTGACGCTTCAGAATCAAGGGCAGAAAGAATCAAAGGTTGCCTCGAACGACTCAAATAGTCTTTCGAGGCAACCTTTATTGACCTCACGATTGGTTTTCAGTGTTTGTCCTACAGTGTGCTGCAATTCCTTAACCAACATTGTTAGAAGGTAGTTACCATACATTACCCTTGATTCTTCCTGCAGTTTTAAGGTATATCTAGTCGCTCCGATCAATGACTGCTTCCACTAGACTGGTGTCTGCCATTAGGAATCTGTTTATTTCACTTAACTAGGGGTCATTAACCTCACATGAAGGAACAGAAAAGCAAGTCAGACAAAATCAATATGGTCTGGGTATATAGACTCTGGATGTTATCGTGACCCCTTGGGCCTCAAGAACTACCGTAGCTCCACGAGTATAAGCTGCAGCTTATACGCAAAGATTGGCCCCTAGTACGCCTTATGGAATCAGCCAGGGATGTGGGTAAAAAGTATAAATATATAGGGCATTTTATCCATTGATCAGTACTGGAAAGACCAAAGTTTGATCTCAGATGCGCCCTGCCAGAGTAGGCTGAGTTTGTGGTACGACTTACGGTAGATTGATGAAGTAAATGCACTCTCAGCTGAGTTTGAGTTTGAAACAAGTTTATTGGCCAACAATATCTTAACGTACTGAAGCTTTTACAATTATCAGCCGAAATAAAGATGATACATTCAAAAGGTAAGTTTGTGTAATTACATTTAGTGCTAGACAAGTGGATTCCATGAACAGTCACATACCAGAGTTAGTCATATACATATTATATTTCAACATAGTTCAGATATCAAATCAGTAACGCTAGGGTCATATTATTATATCACGCAAGTGCTTCTTGAATTTTTGTAGATTATCTACAAACTGTACATGTACCGGTCCCAGATAATACTGCCTCTATATAGGGGGCTTGATCTATATAGCTCAATTCTAGGTCGATTTACCTTAATTTTTATTTTGTCATTACCCCTGAGGGGTCTTGCTGGGATTATTCTATTCTCAAGTACCTGTATACGTCTATACATTATACAGGCAAGCACCCATTTTCTTCTTGTTGCAAGAGTTTTCACCTTACATGATATCAATAGATCATCGACATGGATGTCTCGTGGTTGTCTCACCTTTTTACATGCTCTTAGACAATGGTTTTGTATGGTGTCTAAATGATCTACTAAGTAACAGGTCCACTTTCCAATATCTAACTACAATATTCTAACAATGGGACTATCATAGTCTTGTAGATTTTAAGGCTGGTATTAACATCCAAGTATTTAACAATGTTTCTTAGTTGCTTTAACTTAACAGTACCCTGGGAGTCCATTTTCTTACAGTGTTGTTTAAAGTTTAAATCAAAATCAATTACTACACCAAGGTAGTTGAAATGTTCGACACAAGCCAGTTTTGTATTATTCAAGGTGATATTGTATTTAACAGTACGTTGCAGATTTGAGTGACACCATAGGACCTTGGTTTTTTTTACATTCATAGTTAAAATATTTTGTCTACACCATTTCTCAATATTACCAACATCATTCTGCATTAGTTTACTCATAATCTCAGTATCTCTACCATTTAATACTAGAGCTACATCATCTGCATACAGAAAAAATTCACAATTTTTTATTACTCTGGTTATATCATTTATATATATATATATATATATATATATATATATATATATATATATATGGAACTATATACACTCGTGTATATTTATATAATTAGCCGCGGACGGTTAGGGACTACTTGCAGCACGCATTGGTATCTATGATGTCATAGCATGACGTCATGGTAAACACTCCTCCAGTATATAAGGGGGAGCTTTCAATGTAACCATCAATTGGCTCGATTCACCTGTACAGGTAACACCACCTGGGTGTTTCCTTGATTTTTAAATTTTTAAAGTGTTTTTTTCTGGATTGGTGCTGAGATATCGGCCCAAATATGGGGAATAAAACCATGGCAGGTGCTAAGAAGAAAGGTTCATCAAAAAGATCGGCTAAATCGGCTAAAATGGACAAAGAATCGGCCAATTTGGGACTTTCAAGCAGTCTCACTTCTCTGGATGGGGGTCTGGAGCCCTTACAGCCTAGTTCGCCACCGGCTATAGAGAGTGACATTGTTGACCAGACGAGGCTGGATTTGCTGGAGGAGGATCTCTTGGATATAAAGAAGATGTTACGTGATGTTATCGCTAACCAAGGGGCCAGTAAAGAAGAGATGAATCCGTTGAGCGAATTGGACAGCGGGGCGATGAAGACACGTGCTACTGTATACAAACAAGATTCGAGAGACGCGAAACCAAGGCGACGGGGGTGTGGCTTGCAGCGGGAGCATGACAACGACAGCATCCATAGCACCCAAGATGGTGGCAAGTGGATCAGAGCGGGACGAAAAGGTCGTCAAGCGAGGTCTAAATCATCTTATACTGCTCGTCACAGGAGTCCTAGCTCGTCAAGAGGGTCGTCATTGGATTTGTCAATTCCTCGCCATCATGCCAAACAAAAAATTGGTGAGTTTGACCATGAAAAATTCGTTAAAAAACGAGATAAAGTCAATAGCATTGAGAAACTTGTACTTGTCAATATCAAATTCATTATAGATTATTACAAGGACGGAGATGATGTGAAGGGAATGCTTAGACACTTGCAAATGTTGGTTGAAAAATCTGACACAAAAATATTTACTGTCAAAGCTCTGGTTGCATATGATAAGTCCGTTAGGGACAGGGCTAATGACGATGGTTTGGATGCCTTTGCAGTAATCGAAAATTCTGATATCCTCCGTCACTTGTCCTACGATGAGACAGTGCAAGCCCAGAAGGCATATTCAAATAAACCAAAAAATTCTGGGGGATCTAAAGTCTCGACAAATTCATGCTATGCATTTAACAGGGCAGAGGGTTGCTCTAGGGATCCATGTAAGTATAGACATGTGTGTAGTTCATGTACCAAATCAGGCCACAATAAGGTGGAATGTCAAGTAAACAAATCTGAATAGGATTATACAGGTGAGCGGGGTCCTATAGATGATAGTGTGTCGATGCCAGATTCATGTATAGTAGGTTTGGTAGACCCTGGTTCGCCCCCACCTGTTGCTCCAGTTCAGGGTGTTGGTGTAAGCAAGGCTGGAGTAGTAGGATTTTTCTCCCCGAGTGATATTAATGATAGCTCAGGGTTCTATGGTTCCTATATGGAGCCTATGACAAATCTACAAATAAATGTTGAGAATGATATTAATATTAGTGCCAACCCTATTGGTTTGGATGTATCATATAGTGGCCCAGTACAGGGTGAGGTTAAACCACTGTTTACTGTCAGTGTTGATAACTTACCTAGCATCGAAGTGTATGACAGTTGTATAAATGGTGTGTGCGAATATGTACGTTATATTCATGGCGAAAGGTCTCAAATTCTACCTTGCAGAGTAGCCCCTTATTTAACCCATAAAGGTGTCATTAATATAAGTGATAAAGAGGCATTATTCTTATGGCAGGGTTTTGTTGAAGGGTTCAAGATAGTTGACTCTGAGTGCAATACGTCTTACGATTGCAAAAATTATAAATCCATTCTTGAGGGAAATTTTTACGATGAATTTTGTAACATATTGTTGGAGGAGTTAGAGGCTGGTCTTGTGTCCAAAGTTAAAAACAAACCACAGTGCATTCATTCTCTTGGTGGTGTTGAGAAATCGAATGGCAAGTTAAGGCCTATAACGGATCGTAGTATGCCAGAAAAAGTTTCCATTAATAACTATATGGACAAAACCAGTTCTACCTTTTCCTACAATAATATTGGCACGGTCACAGCTCAGTTAGTGATTTTATGAGCGTGGTAGATTTAAAATCTGCCTATAGGACCATCAATGTTTATGGCCCCCACACTAATATGCAGGGTTTTAGGTGGGATTTTGGTCAAGGTGAAGAATTCTATGTAAGTAATAGGTTGACTTTTGGTCTTAAATGTGCACCTTATATATTCAATAGAATATCAGAATTTATTGTGGAAGTAGCCAAGAGTTATGGTGTTAAAAAACTGGTAAATTATCTCGATGATTTTATCATCATCTCTGATACATATGGTGAATGTCAATGTCAAAGGAATATCCTCATAGAATGCATGCAACATATGGGGTTTGTGGTCTCGAAGGAAAAGGTAACGGAACCATCACAAAGATGTAAATTTATTGGTATTAATATAGACTCTGTTAACTTGGAACTATTCCTACCGGAGGATAAGGTGATTAAAATGAGAGGTATTTTAATGGAGAATATTAACAAAAAATTTATATCCAAGAAGAATCTTGAAAGAATAGGTGGCCTTATGTCCTTCTGTTCACAGGTGGTTAAGGGCGGTAGAACCTTTAGCAGAAGGATTTTTGATCTCTGCGCTCGGGCTAGACCCAGGGGTTGTATTAAGGTATCAGATTGTACCCGACAGGACATGCAGTGGTGGCTAGATTTTTGTAAAGTTTTCAACTGTAAAAGTTTAATCCTAAACAATTTGGTTGATAAGCCTATGTATTCTGATTCATCTATCAAGGGTTTTGGAGCTTGGATGGGGAAAGACTATTTATATGGTGACTGGACGTCTTATGATAAATTCAACCTAGGTACAGGCCATTTTTCTCCCCCTCCGATGTTGGATAACTTAAAAAATCATCATCGTAATATCAATGTATATGAATTATATCCTGTGATGATGGGTCTTAAATGTTGGATTTTGGGTTGTAAAAGTAAGAGAATCCACTGTATTACTGATAACATGCAAGTACTAGCAATGATAAATACCGGTAGATCCAGAAATAAGTTATGTATGGAATGGCTACGAGAAATTTTCTGGCTTTGGTTTATCAACAATGTAGAGATATATGCTACTTACATCAAATCGGAGGATAATATCCTGGCCGACCAATTGTCTAGACTTGCTTATAAGGGTATGCCTGATAAATGTATAACCTCTCTCCTTGATGATAATATGTGTTGCTTCAATTCCAGAGTGGGAGAGGTTACTAAGCAGAAAAAGGTTACTTTTAGCCCAGGGTGTTTCAGACAATACTAAGAGAACGAGGAAGCATCAACTCAAAAGGTATAAAAAATTTTGTAATAGATTTAAACTTCAACCTTTTCCTTGTTCTCCATCCCAGGGCTCTATTTATTCGGTGTATTTGTCTGAATTTATGAAGCCTTCATCTGTAAAAAATTACTTGTCTGCAGTGTGGTATCAACAAAAAATTAAGGGTTTTGTGGATTACAGTAGTAACTTTATGGTAAAGAAAACTCTGGATGGGATCGAAAGGTGTAATGCTAAGCCTTCTAAACTAGTCCATCCTTTGAAACCCCAAGAAATGTTAACCCCTAGGTGCCCAAGCGTGCTTTAAAGCGCGGTTTGGGGCTTAAATGGGGCTTAAATAAATGTATATTAAAGCAAACTATCATCCGGGTACTTCTACTGGTCCAATCTGCAAAGTTAGACCCTCTATAGAACGGCCATGACCTCCCCATCACAATACAACCATCCATTTTTCTCTATCACCATTATACCTAACACAGGTAGTCAAAATTTGAAAATGATTCATTAGAGGGCCACCCTCCAATGGGCTAAGACCAGACATGACACAATTATTATGCTAGATCATATACATCCAATGTCCCATATTCCCATTAGATTCTAAAAGAAATGTTCATATCCATAGAGATAATCCATGCATTGTTACTAGCACATTGTGTCTCCTGAGTGGTAGTAAACATATATATGCAGAATTGAATAAGGCCTCAGAATTACAGGTATTATGGATAGGGGGGGTCTATATAGAACACAAGAAAGACCAAATGCTACCAATGACAACAAATGGAATGTTTTGGTAACTATGGTTACCAAACCTGATGAATAAATTTCATGTCCTTAACTGAAAGTCTTCACTGAGTTATGAGTATTCAGGAAATGCAATACAGAGCCAATATAAAAAGATAAGATCAAAATAACACATGGGCTTATCAACAAAGTAATATAATTGTGAAATAATGTAAAATCTTCAAATAATTCTGGGCACCAAAAGGTTAAGGTTGAGGTCGAATCTGGACCTATCTAACAGAGCAGACATGAAATTTTGGTTGGCTATTTTAACTTGCTTTAGGGGTGTACTTAGAATAGGCCATGTGGTTAAATCCCCTCACTCACTGAGGGTAGGTGATGTTAAATTTGAAAATGGTTATGTTAGTTTACGTGTTAGGACATCTAAAACTGACCAATTTGGTAAGGACTCTTTCCATGTATTTTTGGTTAGAAACGACAACTCCCTGCTGTGTCCTTATAATGGTTTACAGCGTTTGTGTAGGGGCAGAAGTGGGAAAGACCTCTTATTCAAGGCTGGTAGTGATGGTATGGATTATCAGTATGTCAACTCTAAATTGAAACTTTTAGCTTTGCAGTCTAATATAGTGGGTTGTGTTTCTACCCATTCGCTTAGGCATGGTGGTGCCACCTTGTTGAAGCATTCTGGCCTCAGTATAGAGGATATTAAGAAGAAGGTTAATTGGAAATCTAGTGCTGTATATGGTTATATTCATAATCATAAAGATGAACTATTACATCTTGATAGGCTGTGCCAATCTCATTTGCAATGCTGATTGGTATGTGTTTTCACATGTTTTTGTGTGTTTTTTGGCATGTATGGTGCTGATAGCCCCAAGGTCAGTAACCCACCAAACTCATGTGTTCTGTGATACATCATTCATTACATGAATATTATATCAATACATTTTATTACCGGTACATCTGGTATTTATTATTATACTCATCCTTATTATTACCGGTATATTTATTCCCTGGTAGCGAGATAACTTATGGAACTATATACACTCGTGTATATTTATATAATTAGCCGCAGACGGTAAGGGACTACTTGCAGCGCGCATTGGTATCTATGATGTCATAGCATGACATCATGGTAAACACTCCTCCAGTATATAAGGGGGAGCTTTCAATGTAACTGTCAATTGGCTCGATTCACCTGTACAGGTAACACCACGCTGGGTGTTTCCTTGATTTTTAAATTTTTACTATTGTTATTACTATTGTTATTACTATACTATTGTTATTATAATATGCATTTTACTGACTATGCTTATTGTCAACTAATTATTATAGTTGTTTTGTATGGTGCTGATAGCCCCAAGGTCAGTAACCCACCAAACTCATGTGTTCTGTGATACATCATTCATTACATGAATATTATATTAATACATTTTATTACCGGTACATCTGGTATTTACTATTATACTTATCCTTATTATTACCAGTATATTTATTCCCTGGTAGCGAGATAACTTATATATATATATATATATATATATATATATATATATATATATATATATATTGAAGAGCAATGGACCAAGTACCGTTCCTTGGGCTACACCACAATCCAATACTTTTTCATCTGATGTAACATCATTGGCTACCGTTATTTGTTTTCTCTCATATAAAAATCTCTTCAACCACTGTAAGCAGTCATTATCACAACCAATACTATGTAGTTTACTCATGATTATATTAAAATTTACAGTATTAAAAGCTTTTTTTAAGTCTAGGAAAAGTACCAGTGAATAGTCACCTCTATTTCTAGCTTCGATCAAGTACTGAATTAACTCGAAAGTTGCATCAACCGTCGATCTGTTTGGGATGAAACCGTATTGTCTATTGCTGATAATATTATTTTCAATAATATAATTCATCAACTGAGAGTGTATTATTTTCTCTGTTAATTTAGAGAAAACATTTGTCATTGTTATGGGTCTCCAGTTAGATACATCTGATAAATTACCAGCTTTAGGTACCGGGACTATTTGTCCAAGTTTCATGACATCGGATAGTGATCCAGTACCAATAGATTTTTTCACCAAGCTCTGTAATAAGTATGGTTTGTGACTTAGAAAACTTTTGTAAATGTAGTATATACACTAGAACCCAAACCAGGTCATTGGGTTTGTACTTACATCAACTTCTCCTGTAGTCCCGAATAATAAGCAATCCACTGTAAAACTGGTGCGCTGGACTGTCAGTGTGTGTTTCAGAACTGAACAAACAGCTAGTTTCTTGTATAATGAATAATTAGCTCTAAGTATTGATTTACTAAAGTAAGACTCCTGTATAATAACTAACTTTGCTTATTCAATTCGAGGAGCCATGTTCTTGGACAACGGACAAGCCCTTAGATATTCAATTGGATTGTGTATAGAAGGGACAGGGGTTAGGGGGAAGTGGCTAAGTTATGAAAGTGGTAAATGACCAATGTTCATAGTTTGCCAACTGTCTAACTTCATTCATGCTGTCGTCCAGCAGTGTCCCTACAGAATCATTTATCCCACTGGTCAGGGTACAATGTGGTCGTTACTGCGTATGCATCCACAGATAGTGAAAATAGATGGAGATGTAAATGCTAAGGAGGCCCCAATAGTATGGTATAGATCTCTAGTTGGCTCCCAGGGAAACCCTTTATTATGTACTATGAATGGGTATGGTCCACTCCATCTCTATTCCTAGCCCATTCTGTCACGGAGGTACCTACCTAGGGTAGTATGGTTTGTTTGAAAACACCATGATGATCCTATTGGGAGGTAAAGATGACCCCAGGAGGTTAATTCAAAAGGCTCTGCCATCGCTACCTATGAGATGTTAGCGTAGGCACGTCTGTTACCATCTCATAAGACCTAGTGTTACTACAATAAAATAGCTGGTGGTGTTAGGCCAGTAACTTTATACTGAGAAACGATAGTGGTTTTATACTGAGAACGATAGTGGTTTGCCCTAAGCGCAAGTGCACCTGGATGGGGGGACATTCCTTGTCGCAAAAGTGAATGCACCTGCGGATAGTCCTTGGGGGCTCTTGAGGCTGCTCATGAGTTAAGGGCACTTGAATGCATTTTCTCAGACTGCTTGAGGGCTCTTGAGTCTACTAATGTGTTAAGGGCATAGTAACGTCATTCTTCCCTTCCCTCTGTTAGCTGGTGTAGGGGGGCACTGTACTTCTAAAATACAAGCTATGATTTCATGGTAACTCCTGGTGGATTTATTTTTCTCCTTACATATAGGTGGGAATAGACTTAAACTTACATGCACATGCTGGGTTACATGTCATATGGTGTTCTCAAAATATTCTCTTTCTTTCTAGACTATGTATACATCATATATAGGAAGTGTTCCCCCCTTTTAAAATGGCTTCTCTATATCCATTCCCCTTGCCTTGTAAATTTCTTTCTTCGTCCCCCTTCCTGGCTTACATTTGGTATTTATTTTATATTTCAATGTATTCTGCTGAAATAGCCAAATCTCGCATCTCATGAAGACGTTTCAGGGTCAAGTGCATCCAACAGGGTATATATAATTAGCAGAACCCCAGTGTAGCCACTCTTGAGAGAACGAGTTTTTCCTCTGCTATTTTTTACCTTCCACTGCTATTTTTTCTCTGTGGACCTGTTACCACTCTGCACGGTTGTTAGCTGCCTGGAATAGTGAAAGGAGGGCTGAGACTAACATCACTCGCTAAAAAGTAGCTGACTATCAGAAAGGAAGGCAGGCCTACCCTACCATAGCATTATAGAATATGGGAGGGAAATCACTAACATCTCATAGGTAGCGATGGCAGAGCCTTTTGAATTAAGCTCAAGAAGTATACTAGATGGCTCATATATGCTACTATGGTCTCTACAATTACAATGCCCTAATGTCTGACAATATTACACCAAATGACATGGTATTTGAATCACTAGGCTAATTAGACAGGTATTGGAGAATGTTTAGGGCATAGTGTTAAAAGGTTAGGGTAGGGCTGGCATTTTCATTATCACACTCAACATGCTGTCTGAGACAGAATATGGAAAGTACCATATTGGCCTGTACAGGCGCCCAGGCGCTCATTAACGGCAAGTATAGCCTCTACCTCGAGTCCTGAGATTGTGTGAGGCTTGCTAAATGGAACGTCCATGATGTTCAAATTTGCTATGATGTTATGGACCCACGTAACATGGGTTAATTAAGGCATCATATATCTACAAACTAATTTGATAGGTAACAAGTTCGATGATCCATATATGGAAATCTCATGGCCAGGACTACATTTTAAGGGAGAGGATCTCTTTGGATAGCACAGCCACTTTCATAAAGGCAGTGGCTTTGTGTTATTGCCGTCAAATAAATCATGTGCGAAATTAGACTGCCAGTGGATATTGAAAACTAGTGCCATAACTCAGAAGTTAACTACATTGGCGAAGGGCAATTTAGGGGAGACGGTCCAGTTAATACCCATAACCAGAATTTTAAGGAGTAATAAGGCCACCATGGAGATGAAATAGATGTGAACAATGCCTCTGGACCTGTTTGAATGACAAGGACAGGAGGCTTGTTCTCTTTTTTATTTCTTTGCAGTAATAAAACCAAATGCGAGCATCCATTAGGACTTGCTCAGCCGAATCCATTATCGCAAGATCTTAACACCTTTAAAGCCCCAGAGAGGACTTTAATTTAATGACAGTGATGTGTCGTATTATCAGAGGATGTTTGATTTAAATAGGGTTCATATAAAGAAAGTGATAAATGATGTGTAATATCATGATATGCCAGAAAAAGAGAAAGCAAACAAATCCCTTTATTCAATCAAATGATAAGACTGCTCTATAGTATCATTTAAATGAACCTAACAGTTCATTAATGCAAGGAGCAAGTCCATAAAAAAATGCTTACCCCCCCCCCCCGAGGTTACAAGTCATCCTGGGTGAGACTTGATAAATTTGGCATCATTTCTGATGGTTAGGGCATTCCTAGCTCTGCAGAAATTCTCACTATTGGTCTTTTTTCACAATGGAATTCTCCAAACTGTGTGTATACAACTGTTAGCAAATAGGTCTTATTGCCGCCCGAAGCGGTATTTTGCCTGAAGGACTGTGCAGAGCTGTCTTTGGGATTATTAATAACGTGAAGATGAATCTGGGAAAATACACACCAAAAAAAGATAAAATGAGCACCCGAACAAGGATAGGAATTGGACAAAATGAGCTCCGTGTTAAAAAGGGGAATGAGCTTGGCAGTGTTTGAAGAAAATCATATTTTGATACGAGAGAAAATAGCAATAACGAAAGGACAGTTAATAAAAAGTAAGTAGCCCATGCAAAAATCAAATGCCAAATAAAGGTAGTGTGACATGAGATCCAACATGGTACTTCCAATTCAGGATAGGTGTGGAGATGGGCGAACAAAGGAGCTCTAACCTAGCAGCTCGAGTGTGTTCGTTCCGCTTGTAAACTCCTTTTCTGTGTGCTTTTTACCCATGACACCACATGAAATGGAGGGCCCTAAGGTGGCTCCCTATAAGGAGGTCACTATATATACATGCCCCCTGAGCTTCCCCTCTCCTCCATGGTATTAAAGCCTGCCCAGCATAGCAGGTACACACCCTGTCTGGTTGGGCAGAAAGAAGGAAGCATGGAGCAGGATCTGCTCTTCAGGCGAGCTGCTCATTAGGAACAGCTCGCTAAATGTCAGACCGCACACATCAATTACACCCGACAGCCAGGGTGTTTTAGACAGCATGCCGTGTCCACTAACGGGAAAGGCCAATTACAATGCACAAAATCCTTTCTAGTCTCGGATCAATCCCACCCAGTAAGCAGAGTACATTATCAGTTGACGTGTATATGAGGGACAAAGTATAGTCATTGATGTTGCACATGCCACTCTGTACATGTACAGCAGAGTATAGTTGGAGATGTGTTATATATGCCACACTGCATAATGATCATCTAACAAAAAGAGACATGGGTTAAACTTGAGATCTAGAATGTAGAAAAACAAATCATTAATACACTCATTGCTTCAGGCCTCACCATACTCATTAAATCTGCATAAGTCGAGGCATCATCGTGATTGTCATATATCAAGCATCATTATAGCCGCGTCCCCTTCACACCACCCCTCCACCTGCAGCTGATAACTAGGCTAGGATTATTCATCTGCCCATTATCAGCCAAGATTCTCATACATAATTCCCTCTATAGTAAACTTATAGTTTAAGCTAGTCATAAAGACAAGAATAGTATAGGTTCGAAGCTTCTTGATAAGGTCATCCTATATTCAAGCATCAAAAGACGCTAAAATGATTCATAGTCAAATGACTATCCATCTGATGCTCAGATAATCAGAGTAATTATCCATACAGTGATTATTGACTATGTTTCCACATTGTTTTGAATAGGCAGAATGATAATTGTTGTTGTGGGGCAACGTGGCAACTTGCATCCCATAACTGCAAGAAAAAGTCAGTGTGGTATGTTGCCAGTTGCTAGTTGAAGGTAGCATATGGAGCATTTCAAAGCAATGCTCGTTGCCTGTTATAGTGCGTTACTAGTTGTCACATAATTTATAGGCAACAACTTAATTAAACATTGCAAATAGCATGCTTCGAATTTACAACAGGGAACGAAATTGACAACTATCAAATGATAATCCACAAGTTTCTGGCCCAGAGCCCTTCTGTTGGCAACAGGCTACATGGGTGAAAATCTGAGATCTGCACCATTTGCAAAATAGTTGAATCGATGTCATATATTGACTGCGATGTGAACCACACTAAATTTCCTATAAGGAGACCTCATGTTATCTGTTGTAGACATCCATACATATACAGGGATATACATTTTGTGATCGTCATTGACATTTAACAAAATGTTGGTGAGGAGTTGAATGTTGAAATTAACCATGTCTTTTCACAGAAAATAAAAGCAAATATTCAGTGAAAATATAATGTACATTGAAACACTGATATTATCAGTTTCTCACGAAAGCTAACGATATTACGTCATTTTGAAATGAACTATGATCATTCCAGCATTGTTTATCAGAGAGAAATAAATTTGGAAAATTAAAAAACTAAAAAGAAAGGTGGGCAGATGAGGGGAAAGGGCCCTCCCTGTGGGATATTTAGTACTGGATTTGGCCACTAGGGGAGCTACAAAGGCTAATAATATGAAAAATAGACCAAAAATAGCTTTTATGTACTTTTTTACACAGAAATAGGTGGTTTTCTCAAAAACGTTCTATTTCCTGGCACTTCCTGTATTGAATCCAAAACAAGGCCTAAATAAGGGGTTATAGAGAAATGTGTTGTCATGGCAACCAAAATTCTATTCGAAATAGAAAAAGTAATAATGTCAACTGATGGAATGATTCATGGAGATTCATATGCTGAAAAAAAGCATAAAGATACCATTTCTAGATCCGAAGTTATGCCCAAATGTATGGAAAGGGATGGTCATTTTTTAATTGATTATTTAAATTATTATGCTAATTAGATGCCTGATTTGATTTAAACAATGAATGATAGAGCTTATTGGCTGTGTTGATACAGTCATGCCATTACATTTTCCTGAAGCAATATCTCCAAGACTAGAAGGCTGTGTACAAGTGTAATACCTCATTTTAAAGCTGATAACATCAATCTTAAATTTCATATTTAACCTCGGAGGACCCTTTCCCCTCATCTGTCCACAATATATATCATTTTTTTAAGATACGTCTATTACCAGGAAATTATGGTTATGCTAAAAGGGTAAAATGATATTCCAATACTTAAATATCTATACGAGAATGAAGACCTACTTTTACCTTGTTTGACCCGTGAATTTCATTCTACTTCCTTTAACAGCTTTTATACAGTACTGTCCCATTCACTTAGGAATGTTCAAAATCATGACAACGGAAGTATTGCCCTCCTATCTCTTAACATAGGGATCATTTTTATTTATGGTATAATTTCTCAAAGCATTATTTCAACACTGTCCCCTTTCAAAATCTATCATATAAATTAATATGTCCTTGGGTAGAAGTATAATTTTTTGTTTCTGTTTCTGGTCAGTTTCTGACCATTTCTGATCCGCTGCTCTATTGAGTTGTAGTTTGATTCTATCACAAACAGGAAGTTTGCAGGCTCATTAAGAATATTTGATGCTTATTTTTGTTTAATATGTGTTCAAGAATATTTGTTGTTGTTGATTGCCTGCACTGTCATGTCCAGTCAGAAACCTCCCTAGTCAGAAACCTTCCCACTCAGTGTTACAACACAGTGGTGTGACATAGCTTATGTACTAATTTATAGGTTAGTATCTAAAACTCATATTTATGTTATTTAAAATGTTTCACCTTATAAACATGGCAATAGCATTTCCAATTCACTGAAAAACTAGATTTTGAATAGGTTTATCTTACCATTGACTAAGATAAACCTGAGTAGGCCTGAGTACAATATATCCTAATTTTTTTTTTCGGATCAGTCAGAATATCTAGGGTGTAAGTTAACCTAAAATCATTATTTATCTTATAATGGCAACCAAATAACAAAAAAAAAATGCCATTTTGATAATTTATTATACCACGGAAGCCTCAAGTGCACTCCAAAAATTATTCCAAACTCTGACTTACAGCTGCTACCAGGGGGGAAAAAAGAGTGATTCCTGGCCATAATGATGATAATTAATAAAAAAAAATTAAAAAAAACTAACATAGTGGCAAGACTCTTGAATATAATGACACTTCAGCGAATGATGGAATCCTCTTACTTAAAGATCAGAGAGTAAGCCAAAAGGAAAAGACAATAACCTTGAAATGACAGTGATATGAAGGTAAACTGGGAAGTTTGGGTTTCCCAACACCTGGGAAAATCCAACACTTGGGCTTAAAATGTTAGGAAGTGCTGCCCCCCCCCCAGTCTAAAACATTGTTCTTGCCTACATGATGAGTGCCCCCAACAATTTCCCAGCTTAGGCCAGCCAGCACAATAGACCCTTCCCCAATACGACTAGCCTGGTATGATCGGGCTGTACAACTAGGGCTCAGAACTTAGTGGGGTGCAGGGAGGGGAATAGTTTATGTCAGTCTGGGTGATTGTACCAGACAAGTTACTTATGTTGTTTTGTGTCCGGTCTTACCATGTGGATCCTGGTAAGACTTGAAGGGGCTTAGTCGTACCATCTTGAGAAATGGCCTCCAGGCCTCATAGAATGGTATCCAGCAACCCTAAAAGTGAACTGGCAGCCTACCTAGGTTAGTATGGTAACTGGTAAATGTCAACAAGCAATACATCACACCTACCAAACTGCAGAAACCATCAAGCAATTCCAAACTAACAATTCATAAGTACATTGTATAACAACTGGTAAAACAAGTGACAACTACCAACATTCAAGTATCAACTGGTAATAGACAAAATATCACTCAATCCCTCCTATAGATGGGCCTAGAGCATAAGCCTATTTATTCATCTACTTACCACAGTATTTAAGGTTTCAATATATTTGGCCATACCTACCCCCGTTAAACAGACAATGGGGGTTCTGTTAGTTAATGAGAGATTTACCTAGGGACCTTTGATTGCCTAGCAACAGCAAACCAAAACATTCCATGCCTAGAAACGGGCAGAAAGGATAGGTATAGAAGGTATTTAGCCATACCTATCCCCAGTAAATAGACAATGGGGGTTCTATTGGTTGAAGTGACATTTACCTATGACCCCTGGGTTGCCTAGCAACACCAAACAAAATCATTCCATTCCTAGCAATGGCCGCAAAGAGAGGTATTTAGCCATACCCACTTTAAATAGGTAAAGAGGCATTTTGCCATACCACTAGATTGCCTAGCAACAGCAAAGAAAGACACCTATTTTGGTTATATCAATATTTCACTGAGCCCTTGTGGTACAGCAGCTGTACTTTCTATTTTAGGCTAAACAATATTTCCTTGAGGTCAAGCCGCTTGTAATTCTTATAATCATTATGATATGCGAAATTCTAGGAAAATATTTCCTTACCTGGGGTAAATTGAGCATTCCATATTTTTGTATTCTAATTCCTGTGCACACAATCCTGTGACGTCATCACTTTATGTGCCCCAAACAAAGTCAGTTGTGACTATTTTCACTAATACCTGACTAATGCATATAAGTCATCTGACTTTTGGGGTCAAAATATGTGGGTATGGTTGCTTTTGACTATAGTCCTATTATCAGTGCATGTGTCGGTTGCACATAAGATAGTATGTATAGCTCATAGAAAAGCCGCTTGAAGATAGATAGATTTTCATATTCCCAGCATGAACACCAATGAGTAACTCACCAGTGCTATTTCAACTTTTCATCCCAAACCAAAGAGGGTGTTGTAATAATGCTTACCGGTAATCCACTCCACAACACTGTATCAATGATTGATACATGCTCGCATCTCATTGCGAAGCCTGGAGGTATCATCCTCTGATTAAACAATGAATAATGAGGGGTTATCCCTTTTCTCATTTCAGTGAAAGGGAGTAATGATACAAATTTGCTGTCACCTGAGGGTTACAGAATTTGGATGGATGAGGAACGTTCATTAAAATGTCATTTGAAAGGATATTGAAACTAATTGGGCAGAGTTACAAATAAGAAGTGCACTGGAGAAAACTATCATATGCCAATTGATACATTGCAATGTTTGTTGCTATGAGACATTAAAGGATATAATGTCAAGGCCTGGTCAGATTATACTACTGATTAATCGTTCTTGTTTTGTCATCACTGTAGTCATTCACTTTAATTGCTGCCTGAATAATGATTTATGGTTCATCAATATAATTCAAGCCAACTGCTTTGATCAAGTATGATTATGTGTATCATTAATACTTGTCCATATTAGGAGTGCTGTAGAATCAATGGGAGACCTTATTAGGGTAATAAATCTACCCACTGCCTGCTAAAATAGATGTGATAGTACTATCATAGGGATATAAACTGAACATCAATCATTCTCAAATTTGCTTTTCAAAAGTACCGTAGGTACCTTTTTTAAGGAAGACTCTTTTTACTACTGATCGTTAAGGTGATACCCAATGCCAATCTTGTTGACATATCCTACTAGCAGAATACAGATAAGATTAAATCTCCTTTTGATGAATGACAAGAGGGGTTCTTTACTGTTCCAGTTCTGCTTCTATGGGAGACAATGTCACAGCAACGAGACAATGAAAGACTTTCTACGCTTTTGTCATAGCGGGTATTTTGCCATGTCCTTTGATGTTATGCTGCGGTGTTATTTATGGGTTAAGAACTGCCATGGGCAGAATGTAGACGGGTAATGTTATCCTAGAGACCTCCCTTTGTATCAAGGTAATGCCATTGTGGGGAAGGAGGGAGGGGCACTAGGCACTGCTCCGGGGTCTTTACCTACCTATTTTTGCAACTCCACAGTCTGATGTTCTTTGGAATAAACCTACATGGACCTACTGGAGGAATCAATTACTATGATAGTTAAAGTGTTTGCTTCTGTTCCTTAAGAGGTTCTCTGACATTGACTATCTAAATAGCTTAATGGTACTTGACTTGTTATCCTTTGTGAACTATAAAATGGCATTGCGCATACATGTAAGTGAATGGATGTGTCAACACAGGGAAAGTCAGATGAAACAATCAATTAAGGATACTATAACATTGAAGTCTTTTGAATTGCACATGGAAGCCTTTGACATTGATTCTTTGTGCTTTTGCTCAAAGATCTGAAAATAGGATATGTTTGAGTGTTCCTCATACTGCATTGTACTCAATGGAAAAGCTACTTTATTGCAATAAGCCAGTACATTCTTTATACAATATGCTTCTTAATTTCAGGGCACGGCCCTTCGACGTGTATATTTGTATAACCTTTTGTAGAGAGAAATGTTGACATTGATCTTATCAAATTACTCACTGCAATGTTTCTATCGTTCCACATCGGTTGCCTTCTAAAAGTCATACAACATGTGTATACCTACCGTCAATTGCACTGAGATGGGGACAAACCCATTTTTCACCATGGGAAGGGGGTAAACGTGACTAAGGATTGAAGGTTTTGGATTATGCCATCAAAACTCTTGATTGAATCATCCATTGGTTATGAAAATGTGGGGTTTTTTTTCCATTAAAAGACATTGGAAGAGTTATGGAAAATAATTTTGGAATGGTTATGACCATTAAATTTATCACAAGCAAACTATGCCCGTAGAAAAGGGCCTCTTTTACCCAGATTTCCATAGGATTTAGTGTTATTTACATGATTTTGAGCTGGAATCAATGATTATCAATATTAGTATTCCCAACTTACTGGTTATATCCCTCAATATGTCGATATTATAGACAGAAAACTTCAAGATGATCAAAGCAATTGAAATCTTTCCACTTTATGGACTGCTAGTGACCCCATTTCGATGCAATTGACCATATGCATCTCAGAATGTATAAACGAAACCTATGTACCTACAGAGACTCACACTTGTCATGTAGACCTTCACTTTTCATACACAATTATGATAATACTTATCACTCAATTAATATTATCATCATTAAGCAACACTATTGTGTAGCTAATTACCAATTGCTGTTCATTGATTCATCCTGGGCACTGTTGTAGCACAAACAGTAATTGGCAAACATTGCTGCATGGCACCAGGAAATGACTATGGCCGATTGAATCCTCACCTCCTCCCCCAAAATCACACTTCAAAATTAGCAGAGTTGCTGATGTTGATGGGGTGGCTACATCTCTCTCTCTCTCTCTCTCTCTCTCTCTCTCTCTCTCTCTCTCTCTCTCTCTCTCTCTCTCTCCTCTCTCTTCTATTATTTTATTCTATTTCAAAGGACAATCATTTGTTTTGTGTATGTGTGATATAGATGATTCCACCATGGAATGATTATTGAGTCAAAGTATGGATTAATGTATCTCATGGCTTCAAGCCACTTGCAATAACTGGATGTTAAGTCTGCACATGGACCTGTCTCTGTACTCTAGGTCTACATTTACCATCCCCCGAGGGCTAGACTGTTAGATCACGCCAACCTTAAGATAGATATCCCATGCAAGCCCATGAGGATAGAGAACATCAGTGAGCAGGCGGAAAGCTTTAAGCCCTGGGCATCTTGAATACACATTTTATTCATTTACATTTCCGACACGTGCTTTGCATGTATTCAGGTACCTAATATCTGCGCATAAAGGAAAGAGGCATATATAAATGCTGGCTTCTATGTGTGCTTTTACGAAAAGCTTGAAGGCAGCAGAGGTTGTTTTGATTGAGATTTTGCGTTCGCCGCTCTCTCAGTGATCGTGCCCCCGGCTATATTGGGCATGATCTCCCATATGTTTTTAATAATTTGATGTTTTATCTATTAAAATACCTGCTCACAAACTTTGTGAGCAGGTGTATGGTTAACGCCATTTCAATCATAATAATCATCGTGCATGTGTATCAGACAGATATATAATGGAAGCCTGTTGGTGTTGAACGTTTAACTTTCTTTTGGTGCAGTTTTATATGTAGGCACTGGAACGTAAGAATCCCATCCCTGCACTAATAACCTCTACATCATGATATAAAGTCATATGTGGCTGCATGTCCTCCCCTCACCTATCTACACACCCAACAAACCGAAAAGAAAAAAAAAATACACCTCAGGATATTGTGGTCTGCCAGAATCCGACCCCAGCTGGCCAATGAGGAGATTGGAGGAGCAGCTCAGCAGGCGGGAGGCTTTACGGCCGGGACCATGAGCAGCTCCCCTGGAGCAGCTCTCTTCCTGCAGGCCACGACACGTGCCGTCCCAGACTACACCCCCGGCACCGATGGCAGCCTGGCAACGGTCACAGCAGGAGACTGAGGCAATTCATTCTGACCGTTTTCCTCTCCTTACATCTCCCTTTGCTTTGATTGTACGGCTACGTTTGCAATTCATCAGCACTAATTCCTATTGACTCTGGTTGAAGGCGGAAGGTTTATCTCCAGATATAGATGCTTGCTATGGAATGACTGCAGGAGAAGCCTCTGAGAATGTACTGTAAATAGGAACTACATAGGTAAAGTTATATGGATCGACGGCGGGACTGGGTATATGGTGTATATATTTTTATTGGGAAATAAAAATGAGTATGTGAGAAATCACCATAATGATATACCTACATACTGACATGCCATGTCTCCTTAGATGCTGACTTGGCTTGAGACTATGGGGTTTTATTACCAGGTTATTACCAGGCTTACGTATAGGGAATGCTAACCGGATAAGTCAAGAAGGCACTTAGTAAGGTCATGGAGGCAATATGGATGTAGCCTTCTGAGGCTGCCCTACTGCCCACTTCCGACTGTTAGTTCCTTCCTGGAAGCATCCACTCGTGCTAAAGTTTGCCTTCTGCTATCTGCCCTAATGGCCAACCTGGTCCCTCCATCCTCACAAACTACCAATTAACTACACCTCATCCTTGCCAGATTCCACCCAGGAGTCATTGGTGTCTAAGGCAATGCTGATAGATGGCTCGTCTTGAAGGTTCAGGGTATCTCAAGTGTATGGACAGTCAGATTATGGTAAGTAGCTATTACAGATCGAAGGAGGGGTCCAACTGACGTAATAGTCTAGATTGTAGCAGATTTTAGATTAAGTTATATTATTTGGTACATAAAGGTATGCAAAATGCACATAGGCACTACATCCTGCATTTGAGCCGGCTACCCTCACTTCACGTAGAGTAAAATAATCAACGGAGAGTGTAACACATAATTAGTAAGTCAATGTGTCAATATTAAGATGCGGGTTCAATATGCAACATAGGGTGCGATTTCGAGCTAGTTGAGAAATAGATAGACATAGAAGTAGTTTATGGTATGTTGCATAGTTAACCCTACTATTATAATTGGCATTCCTACAATCACTTGAAACCCAAATTTGACATGATCTTAATGCAGGGTATGATAAGGCCCCCTACCCCAGTTCATGCCACATGATTATCACATGTGAGTTAGTCAGATGCAACTGCAGACCCAGTGCAATTCCTAGTTGCACTAAGGTTTAGTCTCACAGTGGACTCGCACCTTTATTTATCTTAGAGATCGCATGTCAATTCTATGCATATATGCCAGCTGATGGTGACAGTAAAGGCCTGTCCCATTCAGGAAATGCCATAGTGTTGGCTATAGTTAGGGTTGGCTTTTTTTCACAGTACCTTAGGTCAGCAGAGTGAGGCACGCAGTTGCCTTTTTGTAATGCCACTTTTACCCAGGTGTTTTTCACCACAGTCCACGTAGGGCTCGTCACGATTGATCCATTCACCAGCAGTGGCCTTATGCTCACGCTTCCCATCCACTGTGTGGTTAGGAGTATGGGTTAACTTAACTCACGGGGACAGCTGTCCTTTCCAATGCTCATGGCATCCTTTCCATTGCACCCTTTGCAATATTACTGTCGGACTTAGTTTTGGTGTTCATAATCAACCATGTTAGTAATACCTTGAGGCAGTGGCTTTGGCACCCTAAAGGTCGAATCAGACGATGTAATTTTTACAGGAAAGTTTCTGTAATTAACAATCTGTTGCAGTCTAGGGCATTCCCTGCATATTGCAAGAGGTATAACAGTCCCAGTCAGGCATAACAGCAATGAGACTGAGGGGTCATTTTTATTGCAACTGTAGGGTTTGGAAAGTGCAATAGAGTGATATAGAACCCTTGCAATTTGCAGTACAGGCAACGTCCCTAACCTGCAATAGTTTCCAAATGGCAGAATCCTCTGAGGGGTAGATCTCATCGTGGGATTCGACCTTAAAAATTCCTGCTTCAGTTACCTATCTATAGTTCCAGTGATGAAAGGGAAAGTCCCTAGTATAGCAGCTGGTATAGGTGGATGTGGCAGTGTTCAACTAATACAGGGAGTTGATAATACCATTGGCCTCTATTACAGAGAGAGTGCAACAATGTGCCAAATGCATGTTCCCTGAGTGAAGCAGTGGCAACAGATCTGCACATCTCCCCTACAAAAGCTAACTTACAGTGAAGGCAAAATTTGTAGATACAGTCAAATTACCACGGGCGTGGACTGGTTACCAGATTTAGTCTGTGTAGGTATTATCCATATGCTATAGTAAGGGTGAGAAAGTAAAGGGAACAGTGCTGCCCTCTGGTGCCTTTATTTGCTATGCACAGACCTTGATTACGGAGGTGAGGGGTTACTTTGGCAAAGTCACCACTCACCTCCGTAATCAAGGTCTGTGAATAGCAAATAAAGGCACCAGAGGGCAGCACTGTTCCCTTTACTTTCTCACCCTTACTATAGCATATGGATAATACCTACACAGACTAAATCTGGTAACCAGTCCACGCCCATGCAAATTACTATCACAGCATGCTGTACTAGGCAGACCGGCACTGCATATTACAAAGTATGCAATGTTAGGCTGTATTGAAATAACCTCCCGTTCCCTCAGGCTGTTATCGTAGATTCCACCCCACCAGTTCCACCACAGCTGTTATCTATGGGAATAGATGAGACTCTGCCTGGTTCATATTAAAACATATTCTATACGCCATCTGTTCACAGGACACATGATGGACTATTTCAAATTAGTTCACTTACGCCTGAAAAGCTTCCTGCTTCAGCAACGTCAGAGCAGTCCATCTATTTGGGGGATCTTGCAGCTGGCTTCCCAGGGGCCCTCCTTTCCTAATGATGAATGAATAACTATGGTCAATTGCCTAAAGCAGACTGTGGGAATAATGTTGGAAGACTATTATTGATAAAAATCTATCCCCAGAATGGCATGCACTTCAGCTAAATTACCTGCATATTACCTCTATAGACACATATTTGATGGATATATATTTTGAGTAGCACACATAGAGGACATGACAAGAATAATTTATAGTAGATGTAATGAGAACCCCCACTTCAGGTTACCGTAATGGCCCGTATAAGCACCCGGGCTCTCATTGATTTCAATCCCATGGTACCCCCCCCGGCACTTATACGAGACAGGTGCTTCTGTTTAGCGCTTAAGATAAATTTCCATACTAACCCTGGGCGCTTATTCAAGACTGGCGCTTATTTGAGATCCTGGTGCTTAAACGGGTAATTACGGCGGTACATGTGTGAATTCGGGGTGAATTCACAGACTGTCATCCCTTGCTTTTTGGTCAGGTAACATGCATGTATTAATGCTGTAAGTCCTGTGTGTCTCAGGCCCTGACGGACGCTAAGGATTTAAAAAGTGCTCAATGCTGATGTCCTGAAAGCATACCTTTCCATCAACGTTGTCTGTCTTAAGAGTTAAGGCTTTGTCTTGTGCATCTATTGGTTTGCACAGTGGGCAAAGTCAAAGCATAACCAGAGTAATCCTTGTATCTCCAGAGGCAAAAGCTTAGGAGTTCATCAGTCCCTTTTTGGTCCCATCTCCCTCCCCAAGCCAGAAACAACATAGCCCCGCCAGACAAACCAGCTCTGATCTTTGAGTGGCGTGTTTTTCCTCTCTGGCAGTGTTCCTATCTCGTGCTGTTAGCAGTTCCCCTTCGTGTTATGCCTGGAAAGTTTGCTTCAGATAGACATCTGCTGCACAGGGCGTGTGTAGTGGTGTGGCAGGATTCTGTGTTTTGTGACACCATACCTGACTTTTGTCCTCCACGCAGTGTCCACACTCTGGGCGGCGTCTGGTTGCTGCAATCTTCTATTATCACTCCTCTGTATGCTGTTATTTCACCTGCCTCTCATCAATCTCTGGTATTGATCCTTCCGCAGTCACTTGTCACTGTATTTTACCTGCAGATTCTTCCGGCCCACTTCTATTACGTCACCACTATGCATCGCCATGCCCACTCTGGTATTTTATTCTGTATTGTCATCCTTCTGTCAGGTGACCACATTTTGTTTCTTTTTGCCGTTATTTCTTGTTCACCTTTTCTTGCCGTTATTATTGTGTTTCCATGCCTGCTATAGTTAATTACTCTATGACCAGGACTACTCAGTGATTATGATTATGGGGTTCCTTTTTCTTCTAATCGTCTTATAATCCTTCTAATAATTCCATCCTGTTCTCTTCTTTTTGTCTTCCCTTTGCTGACCTCCTTTCGGTGATTCTACACTGCAAAAATAGTGTTTAGATCCTAAACACAATTCTAAACATATTCTTGCAACGTTTTTGTAATCACATTAATTTCCTAAACATGTTTAGCCAAACAATGTGCTTAGCTCAAGTGTTTAGACATGTAGGTGTTTAGGTCAAAACTTTTGTGTTTAGATATATGAATTTTTGTGTTTAGGTGTTTAAGAATTTTTGTGTTTAGATGTTTAAATGATTTGATGGAGAGTTAAGGTTTGCAGACATGTCTGCATTAAAAAACGGAGATATATTTTGGTTTTTACCTCATTTACTGGGGGGGGGCATCAGCAGGTACTTACTTGTCAAAGTCCCGAAAGATGTCAGCCACAGCTAGATATGTGTACATATATTACACACTGCATCAGAATGAGAGACTTGAGAAAGTACAACAGCTTGGCAGGAAGGACATTGCCTTATCTATTCCAGAATAACATCAAATAGGTGTCAGTCATGGAGTTTATTGATTATTTTATGGTAATGATGATGACATGAGGTGAATCTAGTCAATTCTCCATTGCCCTTTCTATTCACATTACATTCTATGAAATGAAACCATGATAAACATGGGATTTTGGGACATTTGCCACAACAATTGTTTATAACTGTGTGCAGATAGTCCAGTCAAAGGTAGTGCTGCTACCTGGTGTGGATTCAACATCCAAGTATCTAAACATATTGATGTTTAAATCTAAACACCTATTATACAACTGTCTCAACTCTAAACATCTAAACATGTTTAGCATAAATGTTTATGTAGTTAGAATAAAAGTGTTCATTTCCTAAATGTGTGGTCGATGAGACACCTAACTGACCTATATGTTTAGGTTTTAAACATGTTTAGACCTAAACATGTTTAAAATCTAAACACCATTTTTGCAGTGTAGTCCTTTGCTTTCACTGGTGTGCAGCCGCTAGTCGTACATCTGGCGCTGCTGTAGCAGTGGCCAGCCACCCCCGGCAGTGATACGATGCAAAACCATCGTTGATACCGTGACGGATGTGCAGAGTATCACTGCGGATAGTAGCTGGCCTTTGTCAACGTCTTCCTGTGGCCTCGCCCCTCGTCGTCCACACCTGTGCCGTTCCCACACAGCGCGTGGCTTCATTCGCCAGTTTCCTCTTTCCTGTCTTGCTTTAAATATTTGTGTCGCATAGAATAGCATATGGTTTGAAGATAAACGATAAGAAACTAAATTTCATGGCTTTATCGACTTTTTTGTTGACTTATATCTTATTTTTCTTTTAAATTTTATTAATAATCTACATTTCGCTGTTGCAATATGCGATATGTTGAAATACTAAGATAAGTTTCCACCAAATTATAACACATCATATCTCACAGCATACGGACCTCAACTAAATTCCTGTGCTGTATCTACCATAATCTCCCGCGTATAAGGCGCGTCTTATACGCGAATCAGATCGTGGATGGGTCTTATACGCGGGAGCAAGGCTGCCTTGAGCTGGGGGTGCGCCTTATAGGCGGGTTTTCCCGATATCTCAATTGAGCACAGGTTGAGTATGATGCTGACCATATGTTTTTTTTGAATGCCACAAAAGAGGTGTAACCAGAAGTAGAACTTATCTCTAACATTGTAGCATCAGTTCTTTTGGTTTCTTTTCCTACATTCATGCATTCTATCAATGTTGTAGCATGTTAGGGAATGAATTTAAATCACAACATTATCTAAACATAGTTTGAACATCTGTTCTTAAGTTAAACATATAGCAAGTGTATATAAATGGTATACTGGCTCCATCTGGTGGCACTTCTAGGAACCATTCCTATTGCATATATAAGATCTAATTTTATTTGCCCTGGCAGTGTCATTATGCCTCCTAACGCACAGATTAATCGGGCTGGTTATAGTTGTGGAGACGCGTAGTAAATCTGTTACATGATTTATGATAATAGTCCACAGAGCAACCTACCGTTACAGCAGCCTACGCAAAGGGTGCCAGCCAGATGCTAGAAGAATGCATTGCCTCAAAGACATAGCATTCACAGGCACCCATCAGGAAAGTTACTCTGCATGACCTCACTCAACCAATGTTTGGATCCGGGAAGTATCAAATTAATTGTGTTTCTTTCCTGCTCCCACCCACAGAAGTGATTATTTTTGCCCAAGCCCTCTGCCAAGCTAGTATTGGGAATTTCTTGTCGGATCTTGTCCACGGGGCACATGTAGGAGGTATAAGTGTGGCGGGGGGGGTGATCTTGTGGATGAAGGGGTAATTAAGGCATCTGGCAGGCGGTAAGTAGATCTGGCGAGTTCCCACCTTCCTCCTACATGGCATCAATCTTTTTCCCACCTGGAGTGGCATGAGCAGCTCACCAAGTACATATCTCCTAGTTGGAGCAGCTCCTGGAGCAGCTCACGCAAAAGGGTGAGCTGCTCCTCAACTTTACGACCCTTTAACGCTGTGTATTAGTCTGATCGATGGAGTATGCAGATAATATATTAGACTCATTTGCCAAAGCAGTAGGGTGCAAAGTAGGTCTAGCAGTAAGGGGTGAGACGCTGGGGAGGCGAGGGTTTCTTCGTGTAAGTGTGGCTTAACGTGCATCTAGACTATTGTAGACTATGCCTTGAAATCACATGTCGGGGTCTTGGGGGGACAATGGGCGCACAAGTCCTCGCCCCAGGCCTTCGATTATAACCTCTACCTTCCGTGCAGGGACTGCCACAAGCCAGGCTCCCTTTCCCTTCTCATTCCATCTAACCAAGGCGGAATTGAAACCGGAAGGGCGCAAATCCCCATTCAACAAAGACTATAGGTCACCTGGGTTCTTCGTGCCGGGACACAAGGGGTCGAGGAGCATTGACCATTGGGGCCCTGGAACGGGGCTGGTCAGGGGTTTAGGCTTTTGGATGTGGAGCAGGGAGGGCGGAAGTGGAAGTGGGTGAAGCCTACATGGGGGATTCACAGCAAGGCCTTGGTTGACATTGGAGGGGCTCCACCACTGAATAGGCTGCCTTGATTTGTGGGGACTGGACGGCGTCCAATCATTGCCATTCTTCACTTCTAACGCCTCCAACGCGAGCCAATGAAAAACACCAGGAGGGTGTTGCTCCTATTGGAAAAGGTAGTTTTGCCTGTGTGTGACAAAAGTAGGTAGTATATCATAGTGCAGCACACACTACTTTTAAGCAAGGCAGGTGCGTTTTCAGACTTGTGAGTGGAAGTTAAATGGTGAAACAGAGCGTAAAGTCTTTGGAAAAGAGGGCACCTGCTCCCAGCTCTATTGAGCATACGAGCAACACCCTCCAACCACTGCCCACTGTACGACGAAACAGGCGAAAAGGGGTTTAGCACTATTTAACAAGTGCTCAGTGGGAGGATCCCAAAATTGACTAGCAGCCCCGTGGCACTTCTTCTGAAGTCGACATATTATGGAATTATCTACTATTCTAGTGTAATATGAGAGCTATTATGGTCTAGTTATCCCTGTCTGGGGTTTCTCCATAAGTTGATTCCATTAACAATCATTTGGGACTTGGTTTGAGCAAACAATCTAATCGAAATTCCATCAATCTTAATTCCATATTATTACCTCTAGATGAAATGCGCCCATTTCTTAGTTATAGTGTTAGTTGCTGAATATCAATTCTTTAAAGTGCCACATTAAAGCCTAACAGTGTAAAATGACACACATTAATATCTAGACTAATACATTAGCACTCCATGCCACATACAATAATATGAGGGTGATATCAATATACATATATATGAGAAACTGCAGGCAAGGGCCGGCTGATAGTTAGATTAAGGTGCAGACTACATTGATAGAAAACATCCAAGAAATCTGATCTCTTGTAGCTTTGTGTCTGACAGGCTGATGGGTAACTTCCTTTATATCAATATCTTATACCACTATTCTGCCAACTCCCTTACTGTTATTACCTCTCCTACCAGTGCATTATGAGAGCATATGCGCACATGTTCATTTTCGGGATTTTTGGATATACTTTTTCGAGGTCAAGTTGGACTAAGAATATTTTGGGAAATGCTGGCGGACATGCAAAGTCAGTCTCACCATTGTTTCAATGTGAAAAATTGTCTCAACTCGTAGGAGTATTGAACCCCGGCCACAGTGGAGGTAGGCGAGGGGCTTAGCCATTACGCCACACTGAACGGTGAAGAAATCCAATGCGAGAGTAAATAAAATCTAACCTGTAGTCCTAGACCTATGTTTGCACTCAGTTTTTGTCTTGATTCCAACCTTGTCATGTTATAATATCAAAATCCCAAGAAGTCGTCCGATGAAATTGTGTCAGTGGCCCGGATGTGGATATAGATCAACTTCTCGTCATACAAGAAAGACGCTGAAAATGTCGGACCGGCTTAAAAAATCAATGGATTCTTCTTTATTTTGAATATTTTGGGCATAATAAGTATGGAGGGATTATCTAGAAAGTCTAAGGATGTGTATGTTTTAATATATCGACATGTCATGGTTGGATTCCATACGAAAAGTGTGTGTAAACACAGCAGTACCACTCCCAGCAAGGAAAAATAACAATGGCTTCTCGCATAGCGAACCGGGGAGGATCGGTGGCACTTACAAAATGTCTTCTACAACTTTTTTTCTGGGGATATCAGCTAGTAAATTAATGTTATTATGGAGGAAAATGTGGTATGAACGCAATATGGCATAAGTATAACAATATTGGCCATAGTTAGTGATGCAGAGCTAGAGGGCTAACAGTGAAAACATATCATATTCAGTTTTAAGCAAAGTGTATATCTCTGGAGTTTAATTTAGATGATAACACCCGCTTATCGTTCTCCATGTCTAGTTCTCCATATGAAATAAAATACGATGCATACATATAAATATATATATATATATATATATATATATATATATATATATATATATATGTGTGTGTGTGTGTGTGTGTGGGTGTGTGTGTGTGTGTATTATGGAATTATGAGTGTGATATAACCCTGTCTTAAATCAGTGGGGGTTTTAGTCGATGGTGGCGTTGCTGCTCTTCTCATGCATTTTCATAGCGCGATAGCAATTGATTATCCAGCTCTTATACTACTCAGGGTAGTCTGAAACCCGATCCCATTTCCTTTAGAGCCTGCCACATATCACATATGTACAGTACGTATGAAATATTGTACCCATTGTAACATAAATACCGTTTTATAACCATAATATTTTCTCATTAGCTGTCCCTAGAGAGTGGTCCCTTATCTACAGGTCGTGTGATATACTGTGGATAGGGATAGTCCCTGGGATTATCTATAATATACATGGCTCCTTGCTCTACATCACTTGTAATCCCATACATACAGGCTAAAGTGAGCTGCTTTCACTGAGCAAGACATGGTTCCAAAGGAAATACTCCCCATTGGTTATTCAGCTCAACCTGTATTCAGAAATGTATACATTCCTCCTTTTGTGGATGTCAAAACAAAGTTCAGGTTGAATAATCTGTGAGACAACAGGACCAGCTGAAGATGCATGAGATGGGGCAGCGGCCAGCAGGCAGCTTTATTCCTTTCATTTGCAGAAAGGAGATATGAGAGGCAAGCCATATCCACTATGAAAAGGGATTTACAGCAATTTGTCTCAAATCAGGTGCAGCAGAGATGTTTTTTTTTGTTTAAACTGAGTGTATATGTTTAAACTGAGTGTTTTTGTTTAAACTGAGAATTATGTGTTAATTTAAGGGATATGCAAAGGGAAGAAATAACAACTATGATACTACAATTATATATGAATATATATATATATATATATATATATATATATATATATATATATATATATACTAGACGCAACTATAGAAAATTCAGGCTTAGTTGTTTTATATTACCATAATAATCATACTTTGCTTTGATCACAATATTTTGCCTATATAGGTCTTCATCAGGTGATGATGAAACAAAATTAATATCTGATTATCTCATATGAACCTCACCTATAGTGGATACATATAGATTTGATGACCATCACATTACATTAGCCCCCATAGCATCAAAGGCAAGGGGACCTCAAGGAATCTACACGGGACATAAGCATGCTGATGCCTATAATGTCCACCGCCCATGGCACACCGTTATGGCCGATTGGGGCATGAATATCCTTTATTAATTGGACCGATGTGAACTTTGGTCATTATCCCATACTTTGGTTTAGTATGTCTAGATAAATCGAGCACTTTGTTGACATTTATTGAGGAAACGCTGCAGGGGAACAGTCTATCCTTAAAATACTGCAGGCGTACGGCGAGTCCTTAAACTGCTTATAATCGGCTCCACGCATGCGCAATCAATGCAATCGATCTTATCTGAAACGAGGGTTGATGGATGTATGCAATATATAAACGGGATGGAAATAACGCAATCACCAGTGACCTAGGGGAGGGGCAATATGATTCCACACCCCTATTTGGTATATATGCTGCATGGAACTGCCTCTAAAAGGAGGCCTTAACAAACCTTAGACCCTTATTGTGACCAGCTTCTATCAGCTGGTTTATCTCACAATCATTGGCAATGGCTGCAAATTTTAGGTCCCTTTTCATGTCAATTCTAAACATCAGATTAGATTTTGTTGATCATGAGTAAGATCGGCTACAATGATAACTAGTCAATAGAATGTGAGACTATTATAATTACAAATGTATATTACTATGCGTTAATAGGTTGCTATTGCCAATCAAAGTTACCTCGAACCCGGGGCATTTTTAGCAACAGCTTTCAATATTCGTATATATATATATATATATATATATATATATATATATATATATATATATATATATATATATATATGGTATTTCCTAGTAATATTTGGTGGAATTATTGAGAAATGCCCCTCCGCCAACAAATGTTCTCTGTAAAAGCTGATAAGATCGCAGCTCAAGGTTAAAGCTGATAAGATCGCTGCTCAGCGCAGATGTAGTGTGTGTCGATAATTGGTGATCTTTAATTAGCGCTATTTTTGAGTTATCTTTGCTTCGAACCGGGATGAGGTGGCTCTTGGATGGAACATAGTCTGGATTTCATACACGATGTCGCTCATGTATAGGTATATAGATATATTCTACAATGTAGATTATGACTTCAACCTCACCCAGGGTCAACCAACAATGGATACTACAATGTCATGTATTAGGAAGTGCCGCTGTATAAGTCTGACCCCCGGTATAACACACATTTAGAAAGATGATTGTCCTTGCCATCATGTCTCTCTAAAATAAGTATATTTTCCATTCATTTTTATTTTAAAAGATATAACATTCTGAAATTTGATTAAGTGTCATTGTGCTATAAAGATCATAATATCATACGGATCGCATATATACCAGCATTTTGGCGAGCTAAAGTTGATGAAATATTTTGCATTATCATTATAGTCTATTTCATTTCCGTCTAGGTCCCACTGGAGTATCAGGATCCCGGAACTGACCATCCTGCTGTTGCCTTCACATTATCACAGGGGTGGCAATCTGTGCAAATGTCCCAGTCAGTAACATTAAATTCCCATAATTTACTTACAGCTTACAAATGTTTTTTCTCCCACTGGAAATGTTGGCCCCTGTCTATGCATTCCCACACATTTTGTTATAAACTGTGTTGTTTTCCTTTTTCTATAGGGTAAATGTCATCTAGATGCAGTCACACTGCAATCAGAAACCTTTGGTTTACACAAAAAGGCCAACACTGGGGTCATGTCAGTATTCAAGAGATATAACTGGAGGTCAACTTAGATTTGCCAATAGGGTGATTTGGAGAACCAGTTCCCGCATTAGATTTATGCTTGAGCCTTCACCTCTGCAATCCTAACATATATATACCTTTCATAGCAGTGTATGTTTCCCTTGGGTTGGAATGGGCTGCCAGAATCCCATTACTTTGCTGGTCAATTGCCAGGGGTAACCATTATGGGAACTTTGTCGATGAAGATTACATTATTTATTACTATGATGTTATGACAGTCCTCTATCTTTCTACCTTCTGAGTTCTCCTGTAACACCCACCAGGAGAAAAAACATTGAACGAATAGATTTTCCTGATAAAAATATGTATCACAACACACAAAAAGCGAACCTGATACAGGCATGGGCTACATCTAGACCTGCCCTGTCATCAGATTAGAGAAATGCCATCATTCTGTCATGGGTTCTGTAAGTAGGAGGGCACAGCCAGTGGAATAAGAGCTGTCTATTGAATGATAGTGGACATATAAAGCTTCTGGTGTTCGATTGACCCTTTATGCACTTGATATCTTCAATATTCTCCTATCATATGTGTTAATTATAAAGACTTGAATTACAACTTGATCTGGAGGGCATTTCTCAATAAAGGTAAATACTTTTTTTGAGAAATGCCTTCCATATCTAGTGCTACTGAGTTTGTAGGGCATTCCTGAATAATGGTTAACAGCATTACTAAGAAATGCCCTCCCCGCCTCTGAATGCTCTCTATGATATGGCCATATTTAGGTGCTAACTAGATGGCACTGTAATGCAATTATTACTACAAGCTAAATCATTGAGTACATGTCACTGTAGACTACAAACTTTAGAGGTAGCCTCCCGGGGGTAGCCCCCAGTATGGCTTGAAGAAATCAATCGTAGCATCTTGTAATATAACCTCCACACATAGGCTTGCTAAGGCTGTAAGTCTCATTTGGATTAGGTACCTACTAAAACACCCACGGCTGGCCTCAACTGTCCATTCCATCTCATGCTGTAGCAGGTTTTGTCACTTGAGGTGAGTATGGTCACACGCAAAAGGCACCCTAAGCGTGTGACCTAATTTACAAGCTGATTTTATTTCTCTACAGACATGCCCCAACAAATGACCTCACAACATCCACGCTGGATGTGAGATTCCTAGCCTTGGCCAGAGGGAGACACACAATGTATGGAGAAAGGACACCAGCGTATCACCCTGATTTGTTAAAGTCTTTGTGGCAATTATGGCAGCAAACGCAAACATTTATAGATTAGGAAAATTAGGATATGCCATATAGATGGTATACGATCCAGTGTTTGGCAAGACAAAGCCGTATTGACTATATTTTATATCAAGAACATTGAGGCATATATCATCACCGTTATCACCATTAGCCTATTTCTTCATAATGTGTGACGAAACAGGGAAAATGATAACATTAAGGGAAATACACACAAATGCTCTGAATACAATAGTTAAGGAGATATGACTAAAAAAGTAAAAAAAAATAAGTGAAAACAAGTCTAGGGTAACTTTTTCTGAGGAATCTGATTATGCTATAGCCAAAACTCTATTTCCTTTCTAAAATTACCTTATTTAGAATCAAAAGAGAATGTTTTTCCCTAAATTTAGCACATTTGTTGACATTTGGTTACCATGGGAACCATAATTTTGTTCCTTTTGAATAAAAAGTTACTTTATCATATTAACCTGTCCATAAGGTTCCCATAACTGAAAACAGATTTGAATTATCCCTTCTAGATCCAAAATTATGGATGAATATGTTTAAAAATTGTTATTTTTTTCCAATAATGACATTTTTTATGCATTATGCCACAATATATCAATATACAATTGAGTTAATAGTTATCCTTAATTTCTCCATGTTGCTGACAACAAATGTTTGAGATCTGATATTTCTGTAGCTATTTGGAGTATTTTATCATGCAAAGTACTAAAATGTAGCTGAAGATGTGAATTTGAAAAAGGTATTTTCCCCTAATGTTACGTTTTCCGAAGGTTTGTCACATGTCATGGTGAAAATGGTCATTAATGAGGTTTACTTTGAAAACACAGCAAGATGTGTTTGTGATCTGTAGTGTATGTCTGAAGTGCTACATGTAACACTTAAATGGAATGTGTTCTCTGGTATGTTACAAGGTGGGATGCACTCACACACAATTGAACGTGGCTTTGTTTCGTGTAGTGATATAGATCAAGCTTTTCACATAGTTAAACGCTATCCGAGTAATCTGCTGGGAACCTGGGAACTTACACCCCCAAGGGGGCGACACATCTCCAACTGTACTGGGAGGTGTGGCCATAAATTGGAGTGATATGGTTCTTTTCTCAGTGTCAAAAGCGTGGGACTGTGAACTCATATATAAGTGGCTTTTTTCAGAGACTTACTCTGTTTTGGGTTTGAGATTTTGGGTACAACGATACACCTGTGTGTTCCCACAACCTAAAAGTATGCCCCACGGGGAAAAGAGACCCCTTTCTCCTCAGAAAACACTGAGATTTGGAGTCTTGAAGTGAACACCACCATTTTTGTTCAGAAACACTGACAATCATGTTAGTCCCACCCGTTTCAGTGACCTGACAAACTCCAACAGATACCATCATACTTGCTGTACAGATATGGGTCTATTTTTCAGAATGAATTCACTGCATATGGGTCATCTTTTCTAGAAATTAGCCTACTCACATATGTGTGTCAGTTTTGGGGGCCCATGACCACACATCCCGGTACAATAACTTCAAGTCGCCCCCCTGGGCTTACACCATATATGTAAAATGAACTTTCTGTTCAAATGTTAAGTCTACATAATTGATTCTGTGATGGAAAACAGATGAAACTGGTGTTTGTCCAATTGTTGACCACCAATTTATTTCTAGCTATAACAATCAACCCACCACAATTACCTAGAAAGTGGAAAGTAGAAAAGTTGCTTATCAAGGTCCAATCTTCTCTACAGAACATCAGTCTAATGTCTGCATATAATTTATGGCTCCCAATGAGAAAAGATTGGTTAATGCCACTTTCTCTGCGGACGCACCGCCAGGAGCTCATTTCAACCGGCTACCACTGCAGGTTGGTAAAAGAGTGGATTATAATGGAACTCTGGTGGTTAACAAATATAGAACTTTCCAGAACCAACTTTCAATAAATAGCATATATATAGACTCTGAAAACTGCTTTAATCAAATAAAAACACATAATTCAAAATGGCGTCCTTTTTTTGATGGTATATTTGGTAATATTGTTTGGTATTGGAAACGCTTAAATTCAATTATTCCTACAATCTAGTTATCCTCTGATAATGGTATGATGATATTACGTGACAGGTCTGAGAGTTAAGATGTGGAACTCAATGTGGTCCCAATGTGAGGAATTCTTGATGGCAATATTGTGCATAATAATTATGGCTGCTGAGTTGTTTTTCAAGGATCCATTAGCAGTGTATTAAAGGGATTTAACTGTAAATGGTAGGGTATGGTAGGGGTATGGTTGCTGGATTGCAGAGATTGTGCTGTGGTCCTGAGCAGAGGATTACGGGAATTCAACCCAATGGTTTACTGGTGGCCCATTGAGGATGCGGAAAATGCCACAATGGAGTTTCCTTCCATTCTTCATGGGGCACGTATGACGTCAAATACCACATTCAACGTTTCTCTATCTTAAACATTGCTATACTGCCACTCCCAGCTTTTAGTGACTTCCAGTGTTAATTGTAGTGACACAGAAAATTAATTGTCACAGAGCACAGTTCAAATGATAGGCCTATAATTATGACTACACAAAGAGAAGAACACTGATCACTTTGATGCATACTGCACAGGTCACAATTTGTCTCCCACATGACATGTATGAAGGCATGTCGAATGAGGTTGACCCTCTCATATTTGGTTCGTCAACTCCACTTGACATGGGTAATGAAGACACGTCACATATTTCTGATCTATTCACCTGAGTGCTAGGTAATACTGTGAGACAATTATGTAAGGGTCAAGAGCAGTCAATAACTATGTACCAATGGTTCAATCAAGGCAGGCCTATAATAGAAGGCAGGGGATATCATAGTCCCACAGGCCTGCAACACTAAGGCACCTTTTCCTATCTACAGAACATCTACTTGACTGAGGACCTCTATGCAGTCTATAAGACAAGGGCATGGAGGTGCATGGCAATGCCATATGTCTCCCTGTACTGTAGATACTGAGACTATAGATTGTGGATTAGAACACAGTCCTTTGGTATTTTCACTGACCCACACATAAGGTGTCTAACCTCTCCAGTTGAAGTATTCAGGATATTCAATAACAAATGCAGATTTAACAATGAAACAGAATTCACTACCATTCATTGATGGTATTTACAGACCTTAGTGATCTATTCTTCATGAAAACAAAATGACACAGATACATCAAATGTCTGAAGTGTTGGTAGTACTTCTTGCTAGTGATTAATCCTGGTACCAAAATGGTTGTTTGCCCCATCTAGTGGAATATCCTAGAACAATTATGTATGTCAAACCATCACATGTCAAGTGCCTTCGACATGGCCGTGACCCTAGTCAACTCACAGATGACATGGCATTTTAAGGCATGGGTATACATGTCACTTTGTCAGGAAGACTTTTTCAGTGTAGTCCTTTTGCTCTGCTGGAGGTTATCTCTCTATACTGCATGGTTCTCATTGGTTTATAATTGTCATTATCAAGAAATGTCTTCCTAGTCAATAATCATGGTGAATCATCAATATTGTTTCTACATGCAACACTGTGACTTATCATACTGATCCCTCAACCTACCTACTTCCTTTATAGAAAACACAGTCTAAATTCACTTCTGAAATTAACTGTTGAGTTTCTATACTAATGGGCATTTGTCACAGATTCCACGATATCCAAACACAATAGAGACAATGGGCTGCACTCTGGAGACAACTGTCATCAGATTAGGAAAATGCCATCATTCCACACAGAGCCCTGTGGGAGAGAGAGCAGAGACAATAGGATTGAGTTGTACATTGAATGCTGCCCTGCCCCACTCATTGTGTTGGCAGACATAGATCTAGTCTTACCGTATTCAATTATCCCTTTGTACGGTGAAATATTTACAACGGTCCCCCAGAGATCTAGGCTTAGTGAGATGGTGAGACCTATTTGGATGCCGTACCTACTAGAGGATGCAAGGCAGGACTTTCCAGCCTAGTCCATTTCAAGCCCGAACAAACCGTTTAGCTTTGCCTTTCACGAACATTAATGAACAGAACAACTTATGATTAAAGGCATTCTTGGTGCCAGGCGGCCTGCAATGTCTCAACAATGGAGAAGAGGATGATCTCGTCTTTTCAAGGTCAAGGGACATGGGTAGAATATAATTTACTAGGGTGTCTCAGGAC
Source organism: Acholoe squamosa (assembly GCA_949317995.1). Lineage (NCBI taxonomy): Eukaryota > Metazoa > Annelida > Polychaeta > Phyllodocida > Polynoidae > Acholoe > Acholoe squamosa. The sequence goes on along the minus strand of OX439040.1, from coordinate 36,711,260 downwards.
TGTAGGTACTGTTAACAGGACCCCTGTGAGGCCCCTAAGTCTCAAAATGTCCCTATGGCTTAACAATTTCTGGGATAGAGGACGTTTGAGATTTAGGGCCAACCTAAAGACCCGAACCTATTAAAAGTCCCTATCCCACAAAACTTTGAGAATTGTGTAAGTTTGGCCTATCAATGAATATTCGTATTGACCTGGTTCGAGGCAATGTACCCAATTTGGGTAAGTCTGACTTTCATTGGCTCAATGTACCCCTTCTTTGGCCAACTTTACACATCGTTGGTCAATTTACTCATCTTGGGTCCATCAGACTTAATTCGTTCCAATTTTGGGCCAATTTGATGTACCCGGGAAACGTGGGTATATCTCTGCTGCACCTAATTTGAGACAAATTGCTATGAATCCCTCTTAAAGCTGGATATGGCTTGCCTCTCATATCTCCTTTCTGCAAGTAAAATGAATAAAGCTACCTGCTCCCAGCTGCCCCATCTCATGCATATTCAGCTGCTCCTGTTGTCTCTCAGATTATTCAAACTGAACCTTGCTTTAACATCCATGAAAAGAGGAATACATTGCTGAATACTGGATGAGCTGAATAACTGATGGGCAGTATTTTCTTTGGCATCTTGTCTTGCTCAGTGAAAGCAGCCCAAATTTGCATGTATGGATTATAAGTGACAACTATAGCAGGGAACTGTGCATATCATAGATAATCCCCTCCCTATCTACAGTATGTCACAAGCCCCAAATAGGAGGTCACTCTCAGGGGACAACTTATAAGAAAATATTTGTGGTAACATATCGGTATCTATTTAACAGTGATGTTTTGTGTGATATGTAGCAGTCTCTACGGAAACAAAAGGGTATTATAAATCATAAACCCTTGGTCTGCAATCTTTTGGGATTTTTTTTTAGTTTGAATTTACTTTATTGTCTCATTAATCAAGTTCATCATGTGGTACATTTTATTCAAAGGCACATTTCATCTCCATATAATATATTATGGTCCAGTCAGAAGAAAATCAGAGTTTATCAAATTTGGCAATACTTCAAGCTAAAGCATGAAATCCTTGCACACATATGGCACATGATAAAATCAGTGCAATCGGTATACAATTATCCAGCTATATGTCAATGAATATATCCATATAAATACCGTATGAACATAATCATATAGAATCACATACAGGAGATAACACTAATACATATGCGAGACAAAAAGAAGGCAGAGGACCTCATCCCCACAATAAATGTGTTAGGTTGGTACTTCTGTACTTCTGGTCCTACCTGACTTACATATATTGAAGGAAACATATGACAGAAATTATCAAATAGTTATGAAAAGAATGGGGGGGGTGGACTGGTTCAGACCCCGGGCATCAGTGAACAAGTAATCAATGGATAATTCATGACGAGTGTGTGTTAGCAAATTTGCGCCCCCGTGTAATTATCCTTTGCTAACACACACAAGTCATGAATTATCCATTGACTACTTATATTATTACACGATATCAATAGATAATCAATAGAATATCAATAAATTCAAGTTGAAAATAAAAATTGTTCCCCCTCCCTGGGACTCGAAACCTGCCATAGTGTGTGTACAGACTATGGCTGCGCCCTCATGTAATTATCCTTTGCTAACACACACAAGTCATGAATTATCCATTGACTACTTATTTTAATAGACGATATCAATAGATAATCAATAGAATATCAATAAATTCAAGTTGAAAACAAAAATTGTTCCCCCTCCCCAGGACGCGAAGCCTGCCATAGTGTGTGTACACGATCAGTACACTGCGGCACACGCCCAAACCAAACCAACGGCTTCCCGGCGCCAAGGTGTGTGTCGACCGGTCTATTGGTTAGAATGCCACCAGAAGCTGTCTGCGTGTATCTATGGTATACAGCCATTTTTTTGGTTTGGACGTGAAAAAAAATATACACCCGGACCTGGACTCATCCTGCCAACCTCTAGCAGCTGAGCGCAATGCGCTAACCATTAGACCAGCGGGCTGCACACCTCGGTGCCCGGCTTGGCTTGATTTGAATGTGTCCCGTGTCTCGCGGTTTTGGCAGCAGACAGCCCGGACCGGGACTCGTCCCGCCTCCATCTACAATCTAACCAAGCAAACACACACCGTTTCTCGTCAGTCCCTGTGGCGCACTGCATAGGGAGATGGATATGGGATCTGAGACTGCAGGTCCGACCCCTACCCTGGCAATGAAAAATTTTGTAGGTTTTAACATGTAACATATGACATGTAAGGACATGTAAGGAGGCATGTTATCCATGGATAACAGCACTGGGTGCCTGTTATCCTTGGATAACCGCACACCTTACAAAAGTCATGATGCATGCATCATGGTATGCAATATCGACAGGTATGTGCATGGGAATATCCAGAAAAAGCACCCAAAATCACAGAAGTCGTGTAATAATATCTGATAACATTGGACACAGCATTAACTATGACAAAAACATTGGGTGAACATGAAAAAATGGCCATATTAAAAGTATATCAGCCCTCCCCGTAGAGTACCATATTTCTTAATAAATTCAAGGTATTTACTTTAATAGTTCAACAGTTTGAGTGTTTCTTCTATCCTTGGAGAGACCTTTTCCAAAAAAAATAGCACCAAAATATTCAACACTCCTATCATAAGACAAGTGGTTTGGCGTTAAAATCCTAATAATTGGGACATCATGTAATATTGTTGTTAGATTTCTGTGATCCTTGTAATCATCAGATCTAGATCTATTGTACATATAATTCAGTAGATGGACAGACCTTCGATCAGCCAAAAGTTAGTCATTGCAGTGTTATGCACATACCCAGTATTTGTTAAATGGGGAACCTTGAGACAGATTTTAAAACATCCCTATTTTGTGCATATTGGAGAGGCTCAAGGTGCTTATATGGTAATATGGTTGTTTCGCATGATGATATTTCCTAAGAAGGCACAGTTTATAAGTTTTATAAGCAATGGCTTTAACTTGAGTATTTAGATGCAGATTATGATGTAAAAAAGGATCTAAGGTTACACCTAAGTATTTATAACTAGGAACCACCTGAAGGAGTTATCTTAGTTTTGGTTACATTTATGGACAATTTATTTTGAATGCACCAGGTTTCATATGACTCAAGATCCCTCTGTAGAGAACCTTTAGCTGTCTCAAAGTTGTTATGAGAAGAGTATAACAGAGGACCTAATATTGATCCCAGAAGGAAACCGCAGACCACCCGTGCCCTGCCAGAAAGCAAGCCATTAGCATTGTTAGTCTGGCAGTGGTTTCTTAAATAATTTTTGAACCAATGATAGTTATTTGATCTTATACTGTAATGATGCATTTTGGTAAGCAGCATAGAGTGGTCTACGGTGTCAAATGCCTTCTCCAGATCAATAAAAGCAGCTTAAGTTGAATTATCCACACTAAGATTCCTTTTGATATCATCATTGAATTTACCCGATGTGTCAATTGTACTAAAACCAGATCTGAAACCGCCCTGTCTGGGTGTAAGTACCCTTTCTTTAACAATAAAACCATAGACTCGATTATGTACACTTTTCTTCTAACAATTTACAGGTTAATGGCAAAAGGGAAATAGGTCTATAATTATTAACCAATTTGTTATCACCTACTTTGGGGATGGGTGTAACTTTTGAAACTTTCCATGAATCAGGAATACAGTTTTTAGAAAAGGATAAATTGAAAACTCTAACAAGTTTAGCTGGTGCATGTTTAAATACCGTCTTGAGAATAGAACTTGAAATATTTTCGATAGCTGATGATTTAATAACAAATCTTTAGCTGATGATTTAATAACAACTCTTTAGCAAGCATTGGGCTAATATTAGCAAAGTATTGATTGATAAAATCTGGAACATTGATGTCATCAATACGGGCATTAGTGGTGGTTGAAATTTTATTTTGTGATTTAGGGACCTCGCATATCCCTTATGTTGTAAATGATTTTGTGATATAGGGATTGCTTAACAGAAACGGAATTTGCCTTGGCCCAATGTCTCAAAACAAACAATTTTGTGTGGTAGGGGATTTTTACGATTTAGGGGCCTCAGCACTAGTCTCCATCTAAAATCTTGTGTGCTGGCCATTCCATGCTTGTCCCAAGTCGGCGCCAGATAGATACTTTGTATATTAGTGAAGAAAAAGGTGGGCCCATCCCAGTTCATGTAGGGTATTCCTGTCATGATCATCACGGCTAGCAGGTCGAGCTAAAGTGGTAGTTTGCTGCATACACCTTCTTACCATCTACCTCTGCCTCAATTTAGCCAAGTTTGATTTTAAGCTGACACTAGAGACAGATATCACCAAGATGCACTACTACTCCATTGCTAGCAGCCAATTTGTACCCTGTAATTTAATTAGTAAATTGCCTTCATCAAATAGAAATACCGAATATGGGATGACTCACCTTACGATGGTCGCATTATCATTCAAAGATGTTAATAATTATAATGATGAGGCAGTGAGACTGAGTCAGCAGATTAGGCATCTGATACAGGAGCCATACTTACTCAAAGCACACATTCATTATGTTCCAGCCTGGATGAGATGTTGTGTTTTTTTTGTATACCCAGTGGGCACACTAACATTTTTTCAACGTTGAATCAACGTTTGCAATACTTGCATATTAATAGTTGATTCGGTATGAAAATTTGAAAGTTGACACAAAATAATCAAAACAACTGTGATTGTAAGGTGATTCTGAGTTGACAAGTCAACATTGAATCAATATTCAAATTGACATCGTTAATTTAATGTGGACAAATCAAAGTTGAATCAACATTGAACTGAGAACAATATTTCAACATTGATATGTCATGACCAGCCATTAATCTGCTACATTGATTTAAGTCATGCCTCGTTACATTCTGATGTGTGACTAAATAAATAACCACATCAATCCTGACTTAAGAATCATTTCAAAATGCCATGCCATCAAGAACAGTCAGTAATGTAGAAGTGTATCCCGGTGGCTCATATATTTAAGACCTTATAAATTTGTATCAACAACCCAGTCAACTGCAATGATTCTGTGATGGAAAGCAGCAATTGGCCGCTGAGTAACTATCCCTTCACTCCGATCATCCAGATCTAATTAAAAAAAATTCTACAACTTAGAGTCTCGTACAAAAGGCATTGATTTTGTCCTAGTGCTCTCTATTGAATAACAGTCTAAAGCCCATATCAAACCTATTGTTATCAATGATAAAAGACTGATTGATGCAACTTTGACAGGCGGAAATACCATTGCAACCTTATCCTATGTGGCCAGTACCATTTCAGGCTATTCCAGTAAAAAGAGAGATTACAATGGGACACCCACGACCGATATAAAACATGGTCTACCAGCCGACCACTTTCTAACCACATATGGAGTACCAAAATTATCTTCATCAATGAAAATGCCAAACTTAGAACGACCCACTGTATGAAGCATTAGGAATAGGTACTTTGTATCCTACTGGTATTTTTGTGGTTGGAACTCGTATTGTTAGCTAATTTAAGCTGCAAAAATGTCCTGATGAGAAAAAATTGCCTAATGGGAATTCCTGAAATAAGTTTCACTTCAATTATATTTCGGGCTATTATGTTTCTGAGACGGGAATCAATTGCGTCCCCATCGATGGAGTTGAGGGATGGGGAAGGTTGAAGTGAAGTAGGGATGTGGCTGCTGATCGGATTTGAGGGCCCTGAGCACGGGTTTTAACCAACCCAGCCCCTCCATATCATGGGTCCATTGAGGAGGGAACAAATGCAAATGCAAATTGGCTGAATTCATCAATCGTGACCTGAGGTAGGGCATGCCAGAGCTATAAATCAAAGGCGGATAGATGTAAACATATAACTACTCTAAGCTAAACACTGGCTCAAAACAACCAGCATAGCATTTAGGGAAAAAGAGGTTATAAGGTGTACAAAGATAAGATCACAACCATCACAACTCTTTGAAGAAAAAAAGCTATTCTCACCGTTTTATTGATGTATTGGATAGGTTGACTTTGTGGACGCAAAACACCGAATTATACGACATAAGGCACCAAAAAGCAACAAGTACCAAAACTTAGGATCTCAAAAGGAAATGCGTTGGCTCAGTTGTGTTTCTCTATGCATTGGAAATCAAGATCGTCAGTTTGGAATGATGAATTTCTTATCATCTCACCCCCCCCCCTCTCAATGGATTTATTGCTTTTGTCCCATTGCCTACCCACCCCAATAGTCCAACAATCCTGCAATATGTGCTATTCACCTGATTAAATAGTTGTGTTGCCTACAGGGGCATAACGCATCATCTAATTTATAGAGTACTCTTAAGTCTGACCATTTTGTCTTAAATTCATACAATGCTACACAGAACAGTTTCCCCTGTAAGGTTGTGGATGTAAAATCTTATCATTACGCAGTGTTGCTCCAACTCCCAACTCCCCAGTAGTCAAGTTAGCTGTTTGGTTCTAAAGCAGTCATAATTATATGGAGACTAAAAATACAGACTTTGATGTACGGTGTACCAGACTGGTGTTGGTCTGTGGTTCCTTTCAATGTATTCCCTTCTTTGATGTCCCTCTTAATCAATGTGGTACTTTGTTGAAGGGCTTATTCTCTAAATGGATGTCAAACTCTTACGTACACTGAGACCTGTTTCAACAGGGCCATATACGAGTGACATAGACTTATGAGCAAGATACAAGTAAGGTGGTGTTAAGATCAATCATTTGGGTTCATTGGTCATATCTCCATAGCTCACTCTTAGTAGGAGGTGTTTCAAACGGAAATGGGGAGTGAAGCTTATGAGTAAAGAGTCGTTGTAAGAGTGACATTTGACCAACATAAAGTAGCTGATTTATGTGGAAGGTTGAGGGTACACATAAATGGGAAAAATCGTATCTATAAGTGGAATTCCACATATCTTTTAATCCATGATGTCAGGAATATATCAAAATGAAATACCTTTTATAATACCTTTTTCTATTGTGAAATAACAAAGTAGAGACATGTTCTGTACCTGGGTGATTGATCTTACTAGCTGAATGATTGGTCTATGAGTGACCTAAGGACTGATCTTGATTACTTCCTCTATGTCCAATTGACAGATGTTTCTAAAGGAACAGTCTTAAGTTCCAATACTAGTGACAGCTTGTTCTGAAACACTAGTAGTCATTCTCAAATAACTGATCTTAAGTGGTCACTCATAGAGTAGAAAGATCGATCTTAAATAAAGAATGCTTATGAAACAGGTCTCAGAGAGAATAAAGAGAGTCGCAAAAGGAGTCTGGGTTATTTAAAGGGAGTCAGTACATCCCTTAGTCTTTTGGCAGAGACTAAGGGAGTCTGTGGTGAATAAGGGAGTCACGAGTGACCTGGACTCGCTAAGGGAGTCAGTGTACAGTGGCGCCCCCCCCCCCCTTTCCCAGTATACTTAAGAGTTTGAGTAGATACTTTGGACACCAAAATTTGCTCAAAAAATAGGGGGTGCGCCCCCTCCTTTTCAAATCCCTGGATCCGCCACTGCACAGTTTATGCAAGGGGAGTCAAGCAGTTGATAACCACTAGGTGTAAGCACTGAGGATTTATCTGGATGCAATAATATTGGAATATATGATAATGACATTTATATTGACTGAATTTAATTATCATACAATCAGGACATACCCTCAAAATAAAATACAGTAGAATAACACAAATCAGTTGATAAATGATATCTAAAGACCATGGGTCTAGCTATAACTAGTACTTAGGATGATTCAAATTCCCTGGAAGGGAGTCAAAGAGTGGCTAGACTCCCTTTTGGAAGAGAGTCGAAGGTGACTTTGACTCCCTTTTGAGTAAAAGGGAGTCATTCTAGCTGCAAATCCCCAGACTCCCTTCAGGGATTCAGTTGACTCCCTTTTGTCAGAAAGGGGAGTCATTCTTGCTGCAATCCTGGACTCCCCTTTTGACTCCCTTTATTTTCTCTGTGTAGGCCTCCTGCATCATTCATTCCTTTCTCTTATTTTGATGTCAATTGATCGATCAATACTGTACCAATGACCTTTTTGGCATCGCAAGACGTTCCTTATACCTTAAATTTGTAAGATTTGATCAGGGGGGAGCATTACACCATGAGCCACTTCTTAACATGCTCTTATTTGAGCTGTTCAAGTCGTATACCAGAGGTTCCCTTAACTTTCACCTGTAAAGAGTAGTCGTACATAGCCCCCAGTTGCACCTCAATAGCTTATATAATAGTGTACTTTCTCCACTCCCCCTGTGTTAGATCAGCATTAAGTATAACTCAAACAGAGTTGTCAATGCTGACCAGTAATTATATTAGATATCACAATGTGGAGAAAGGCCAGCCATTGTTAACTTAACTCACTTTAAGGCTCGTTAAACATTGAGAATCTAAGAAATTTAAAATGTTAATCTTTGACCTCTCTCTCAAACAACAATTTCTGATATAAGATGTATAGGTAAGAACTAAATGTACTTTTATGATAAAGTCCTTCGCCTTGTTTGTTGCCTATTTGAGTATTACGTATTTACCACTTACTTTATCATCACTTCTTTCATACTATGCACTGCTATGAACTTTACAAAAAAAAATAAAGAATATTAACTACTTCTCTTTTTGAGTTTAGAGTAAAAGTCCAGATTACAATCAGATTCAGGGGTTAATTCATAACTTTAAAAGAAATTATTTTCATTGAAATGATCAGAATGGCATGATCGTTTCATGATGAAAATAATACTTTCATTCATATGAAATCCCTTCATGAAAATTGTTATTGTAGCTTTCATGGTAAAACAGTCAAAGCATCATCATGTTGTGATTAGCAATGATTAGAACAATCGTAAGTTATTTTCTTACGAACCTGATCGTTTTCAAAGAGAATGTATACATGTTAATCATTTGACCTATGAATCCCCTTCCAGGGTATGGGATCTAGCATATGGTTTCCCTTTTTTGAGTTCCTATTTAATATCTGTCTCGCGATTGTTTCACTTGACGACGTCCTCTCATCTTTCTAGCTATGTATACTAAGGTTATATATGATACAGTCGATCTCTATTTCAAGAAAAGGTCTTTGAAGTAAGTATAATATAATAAGCCCCGTCATGCAGAATGAGCCCCCCCCCCCCAAGCCTTTGAAATAGCTTCAAAGAATTTCTTAATGGGAGGCCTATCATGTAACATAGTGAGGTTCACATGTTCAGAGAGGTTCTTGTAACAGTGGTGTTAACTACGAGCCCTTACCTACACTCAAATCGGATCCTAGGAATCATACTAAAATGTCTGCGTTCTAATGTCTCTCGCTATTGTTTTTAATAGATTTGAGCTATAGGTCCTACAAGTATTTTCCGGGAGGACTATACATAACACATTTGATAAAACCTGACTCTCAGTCTCAATTTACCAATATTGAGACGATACTTAGTCAATGTGACTATATTATAGTCGTACATGTTAGGAAGCGCACTGATCAGGGATTTTGAGGTCTGCTTGTCATTTTTTTTCTGGAAATTTCCAAACCAATCTCTACCTCTCAGTCTGATTTCAACAGCGATTGACCTTTCTGGACACGAGCAGACCACTCCATGTCGTAAACAGGAAACTCAGGTATAGACCACCCAAGGCTTAATAAGCATCTATATTGATATCGTGACCTTTCCTAATTAACAACTAATTAGTTAGGGACCAAGTATTTCCCGTTGCACCATATAACTGGGTCAAGGCTACAGGACGTGCTAGCAGAATTAATAAAAACTGAAATATTCTACATGATTATGGCCTTTTAGTGTTACCTACATATCCTTACATATTGTATGCGTTCTAGAACCATATAAACAGATAAACGATGGCAATTGTAATATCTGAAATGGACATATAACTTCGTCCAGAGATCTCAATTGTTTATGCCATTGCTTCTTGTGGAACTCTCAGGACCTCCCCACCCTCCCAGAAAGCAGGAAGCTTTTTGTAAGGGGGAAAGGTTCCCAGAGCCAGCAAAGGTAATTACTAAAAGGCATGATTGCTTATCCTGCCGAAAATGAGCTTTCTATAGGACATAAACACGGGCTAATGGGCGTCATCATAGTAGTAGAAGCACGACAGAATGATTCCTCCCATGGGGTTAATCGTCATTCTGTCCCCATCTCCCATCATTATCGAAGTATTAGAAGCTGATGGCCTGAATGCTAACGGCATACTTCATATTGGACCTCCTACCCTCCCCTTTTTTGGCATTTCCTATCAGTGACAATTGTATTGGATAGGTGCATGCTGAATGTGATTTTATCACCATTATTATCGGTTCAAACACCTGGAAATTTAATATGAATGGTCCATGGGCTTTAGCAGTGGGTTTTGCCAATGAAAACAATTTTGATTATCAAGGATGGGACACGGGATATTCTTTAGGCCCAAAAAAAGGTTTGTTTCCAGTTACCCGACCGACCCTAGCAAAGCCAGGGCAAAAAAACTTTTTTGTGTGTGATTTTGAAGAATTTTCTCTCATTTTTTTTCATATTTTAAAGAAATTTTTCATTACTTTTTGAGGATTTTTCCGGTATCATTTTCGTGTTCTTCGCTTCTCTCAAAGTTATCATTTTCCCATAATTATTTTACAATGAAATCAAAGAATTTGATATATCCATTGATGTGTGCCCTAACATTTCCTATATAAATGTAAAAAAAAAAAAAATTAAAAAACAAAACAAAAATTCCGACAGAAATCATGTTACTGAGGCTATGATATCATGAATAAATTATCTTTTTTTCTTATTGTGCTGAAGGGAAATCAATACAGACATCACAGCAAACATGCATGTATGTTCTCTTTTTTCTACTATAATGTAGAAATTCGATCGTGGATATGGGATAGACATATTATTATTGTGTATTTCAAATATAGCTTTTTCATCTATTACCTGAGTAGTTATTTGACAATGCCCTGGTGGCCAAATGGGGAATCAAAAATCCCCTGCGAAGGGGTGTTCTCCCTTGATGGGTCACAGTTATTTGACAATATTGTGAAAACGAGTTTAGAGCTAAACGCCAAAACAAGCCACATCCCTATTTTCAATCAAATCAAAACACTTAAAAAAAACTCGCCTGCAAAATAGAATAGTGGTCTGATAAGGTATTTAAAAAATGCTGTTCAATGTCAGGTTAAGAGAGTACGACTACTAACTTAGGCTTCCGAAAGAGTATCACATAAAAACAAGCTATGCCCTGGATAGCCACTCCCTCACTCCAAGCATGCATATGCATAGGTAGCAGATTTTGTATCATGTGAACCTAGACGACATGTGCAGATCGTATTTAGTAGTGTTTAGCAATGCATAGACGTGCATTATTTTTTGGGTTCTTGTTTCCCGTTTTGGCAAGACCCTCATACACACAGGACTTTTATATAGTTTTCAGTGTACAGTAGTTTTTATGTCGCTACCTACAGCATATCCCTTTTGTTCTTCATACAATGTCTGCTCAAACAGAGCACGTGTTTTTGTTAATGAATATGTTTTTGCTTTAACTCTACAATCTCCTCTTCTTGCTATGTATATCTAAGCGCTTAGTACATTAATCATACTCTATGTGTAGAATTACTGCCTTGCCCCAAATAGCCATTGTATATACCCAGCAGGGTGACTCATAAAAACTCACAATGTCGTCAAGGAAAAACGACCAGAGAATTGTGGAATTCGTCAATACTGATACTTCATGGAAATAATAGAATTACAGCCTATGGAACACACTATTTCATTCACAATAATCATTAATTCAATAACTTTTCCTTCAGGGCATGAAAGATTGTAAAAGATTTGGATTTTCTGCAAATAATTCCAAAAATACTTGTTTAGAAGGATCGTCTCTGACTTTATCATTAAATTTTAATTCTAGATGGGTCGTCACTTTTTTTATGAATCACCCTGCTGGTGATTACAAAGCGCCTATGCACTGTGCACATAATGTAGTATTAGATCTTCCACAATGCCATCTCTCTCAATGTGACAATAATGTAATAAGAAACACAGAAATTCATACCTTGCAGTAATTTTATACTTTCATCATTTCTTTTTTTTTTAAATCTGAATTACGATGATATAGTTTAAGACATTCAGGTAAATGAATAGGCATTTGTATATGATTTATTCTAAACATTGAATTTTAATATGTTTTAATCATGATTCACATTAAGTGTTTTTTTTATTGTCATCCAGGGATTTATAAATGTGTTTTACTATACCCCATATGTTACAGTTTGCTTATACCTGTAGCATAGACGATGTACTTTATTAATATTTGTCCGATTTGCCTTTCTATGTGCATATTATAAAATTAGTATTACTGCACATTTCATTTATTTCGTCAAGAATATATCAGTGTAGGTTCATTTTCCTATTTTCCTTGTTTTTGGACAGATAAGCCACCACCGATGACCATATTGATCTTTGGAGAGTAACCTGTGTATAGTCCTTCTTATTACATAACTTCTGTGATTTTGGATACTTTTTCTGGATATCCCCGTGCTGGCATTCCTGCATAATTTGCACTGTTATGTGAACAGATGCTTTGGGGTGGATATCAGCGCGTATTGGGGTGGATATCAGCACGCTTTGGGACATCTTATGTGTCATATGTCACATCTCAAAACCTACGAGAATTTCATTGCCAAAGGTAGGGGTCGAACCCATACACTACTGATCCAAATTCCACCTCCCTATGCATTGCGCCACAGGGACTGACGAGAAATGGTTGGTTAGAACCAGGTCTGTACAAGTCAGTGATATAATACAAAGCCTGGGGAGGGTACTCACATATAACTAGTATACATTCAAAGTGTGAAAATATCCTGCAGTCTGGGTTGTGCCCCTCCCCTCGCTTTCTCGCTGGTGCTCCCATAACCGCGAAAACTGCTAGACACGTTCAAACCATACCAACATCTGCCACCAACCAGGTGTGTGGCCTGATAGCCTAGTGGTCAGCCAGTCATGCTCAGAACCCCAGGTACAGGCGTTCGCGTCCGGCATGGCCCAGCCTTTTGCCTCTAGAGAAGGTATGGAGCAGTCAGTAGCTCATCGGGTCCCGGTCCTGGCATGGATTTTTTTTTAAATTGAATTTATTGATATTCTATTGATTATTTATTGATATTTCATTGATTAATCGTGTAATAAACTTAGTAAGGTATGGGCTACGCCCACTCATTTTGATATCCTATGATACAAGGAATTCGGTGCCTGTTAGCCCATACATTACTTAGCTATGAACAACACTTCCCTCTTTGATTTATGAGTATCAGAAAGCCACAATGTCGGTGTCTGCATGGGAGGTGGGGCTCAATATAGATCCTCATAGAAGCCATCCTAAATGGGGACCGATGTAATGTTGTCATATCCCCCACCTGGATCATGTGCAGGTTATGAATATATATATATATATATATATATATATATATATATATATATATATATATATATATATATATTGACTGTTTCCAACCGCTATGATCTGAACGTAGGTGCATTGTATACCATTCATTTTATATCTGGAATATTCCACAAGGACAGATGTGGATTTTGATATAATATAGAGGGGTCTTGCACTAAAAAGAGGAAAATTGGAGCCCCTCCCAATCTAAGCTAGATCTATGTCCAAAAGAAGCAGAATGATTTTTCTTAACTAGACAGCTAAAAAGGAAAGGTGTGCGCCCTACTCCCATCCCGTTGAAATACGCCACCCATTGATTTATGCTGCATAATTCAAAGAGGGCCCAGAGCCGGGCTTGGTATTATGCCGTCATGGAAATCAACATCAGATATTTTCACAAACTGCTTACCCACATCGGTGTTCATGTAGTCAGGCACTAGTGCCATGGCTCAGTAAGAAAAACGATTTGTTTAACTTGTTTCGTGTTTTTCAATAGTTCCTTTCTTTTGATAAAACAAACAGTCGCATTTGATGGCACAGATGTTAATTATCATGACTCATCTTCTGCCTATTGGGTATCTAAAATTTTGCGTGAATATGCAAGCCAACATAGTTAATACTGATATTTTGATCATAATATTATCATCTGATAATTGAGGAAAGCCATTCATGATTAACACGACGTAAGCTGGGTTTGGGCCTTTAAGGCTCTTTCAAATGGAATAAACAATGTAACTCCATCAGGGTAATATGATATTCTTAAAGAATAATGGCTTTGGATTTAATGTTGACCAATTACCCGATCGGCCTTTAAATCCAGCTTTAAAATTGTGTCTATCCGGTCAGGAAATGTTTTTTTTTTTTTTGGAGTTGCTTGCCGCGTAGTGGCCGGGAGCGCAGCGACTGTAGCAACTTCATTATGTTTTCGGTTTGTCAGTGGCGTCATTGTCACCTTGTGACACAATTTGTGACGTCATACGTCGGCCGTGACGTCACACGTTGGCCGCAGAGTGGCAACTCATATCCGTGGTCCTTGCTACATTTTTCTTGTTTTCTTTATGACCTGCTCCACTCAAATTACTGCATGCAGTGCAGGCCGGGCTGAGATAGAACAGGCCCCACAGGCCTTGACAACGCAAATGTGGGAACTTCCTGTTCTGACCCGATTAAGCCAACCTTATGTATTCAGGCTTCACCTTTATTTGACATCATGATGCCACAAATGCATGAAGTGTGTATGTATCAGTGAGTGAGCCGCAAAAAGCTGCATCTGTGCATCGTGCCAGACATTTCGGACTGACTTGATGCATGGAATCAGCTTCTTGCATGAATCCGCCTTTACTGTGTCGAATTATTTAAGCATCATGCGTCGACAAACATATGGTAGGGCCTAACTAGGAAAGGGCTAAGGCTTCCATATACTCTGACTTCCTCAGAAAAAGAAAGATTGATATTAATAAAATAGTCGCGAGGTTCAGTGCATGTATGAAGAGCATTTCTTAAGCTTCCATCAGCACCTACTAACCGATGTCTTTCCGCCCCATAGCATTTCTTATGTTTTACTTCGTCTTTACCTTCATGGAAGGTGCTCTAATGCATCACCATTCCATGTAGAGTTCCATTTGCTAACTGAGCATTCACTTATATAACCGAGAATGTTAAAGTCAGGCTGCCTGTGCAAATGCTCTACCACGACATCAGTCTGCCGTGATTTTGGTATATATTGGCAATCCTGTGTATACCATCAAAGGTTTGGCGAAGCTTCAAAAGATTGTTCATTTAGTTCACAAAATAAACCAGTGGAATGTATATATAACATAGGTCTGTCATGGCCATAGACCCCTAAAATCGACATGGCGACATGGAATTTCATAAAATCGACATGGGGACATGACCATTTCTTAAAGTCGATATGGGGACATGGCTATTTCCGAAAATCTACATGGGACATTGGGTGTCCCCATTAAGGGCCCCATTGTCTACAGTAAGTAACTCAGATTGGCCTTGAAGCAAGCAGCACAATTTGAGTAGGCATAGAAGGAATTGCATGTCCCACCTACCAGTACCTATAAAACTTGTAATACTGTATAACTGATGTGGACCTACCTGTCAACACGTCAAGTGGTGGTCACCCCGCTTTGTGCGCCTGTCACCAGCGAGATGGGTCCCTGCTCGTCGTTGGCCAACCAGAAAAGACGCATCTCCGCCACTGCGCCGTCTTCTTTGTCCGTTACGCGCGTCCAATCACGCGGCTGGACGGCCAACAGCAAACCGGAAGCAGTTTCAGTCTTCTGGGTATCAGTGGTGGTTGGGGTAGAGAGTGGCCGTGGCCGATGTGGTGGTTGTAAGCCCTATGGCCGCCCTTCCTGCTGCCCGCTGTATGTCACTGTTAGGGCCAGGTGCCTTGTACTGCATACCCATGCTGCGGCCAATGGCAGTTGTTCTGAAGTGAGCTGCTTCTTGCTATTAGGTCAGCAAGCAACTCAGAGCTGCTCTGAGCTGAGGTTCTGCTGAGTTAAGCTTTAATTGACCTCTGCTATTTTCAGATTGTCTGTCATGCTAAAATCAGTAGCTAAACTCAATGCAGGGCAGTATACGTAGGAATGGAAGACAGGGGGCCTATATACTCATGTTAGAGGGAGTCTGATATTTTATCACTCGGACAACATTTATTGTCAAAATGGTCTTCACATGAGCTAGATACTCTGGAAGAATAAGGGCTGACTCCGGGGAAGGGCCTTCGGTCTTTAAAATTGTCTCTTTCCCTTAAAGATTTTACTTAGAAAAGTCACAAGTTAACGTTAACTGTTAAAAGAAGTTAACTGACAAACGTCAAAATTTAAGTCAAAGATGGCGGAGGTTAGAGGTCCCTTGAAGGCCTGTCGCTGACTGATATAGTCTTGAAGATAATTGTTTATGTGATAGATCAAATTAGGGTGAAAACTCACCATGGGACACAAATGGCTCTGGGTTGCCAGAGCTGGCGTTTGCTGACAATCAATAGAGAACGCTTATCGTTCCGCTAAGATAGAATTAGATTGATTGGCTGCTAGCGTTGATGCCTCAGCTTGAATAGTCCAAGAGGCCACCAAGTGATAGAAACTTTGTGTCCAGGCGGCAGGCTTCCCACCCTGGTCAATGTCGGCGCGGCCTCAGCTGGACCCGCGGCAAACACGGGTTAAGATGGCCCAGTGCTTGACGTGCCCTGAGACAATACTAGCAGTGATGGATCAGCAGTTTCCCCCAGCTGCCCCACAAAGCATGCACACTTTTCCTCCTGTGGGTGTGGGGGGGGGGTGTCGCTGGTTGGCTTCTTCCTTACTCCAGTGAAGGCCTTGGCATTATAGCATGGAAAGTAGTTGTAGTGTACATAGGTTAAGGAGTAGAAGGCGTTTTGTCCCCGAGATGCATGGCTTGGAGAGATAGAACCTATAGATAATATAGCTGCGAGTTAGGGCTAAAAACAAGAAGGATTGGCCAGGTTCCTCAAAGTGACAGCCTGGAGAAGTAGCGATGGGCAGGTGAGGAGCACCAGCCGGCACCCTGTCTTTTCGCGCAGGTGACGGGCGCGTCCACAGACAACGCTCAACTCTTGTTGTCTGGCGCCAGGAGCCACTGGGCTCCTGCTTTTGTAGGCCTGCAGATGGCGCCTCGGTCGGCGCTGTACTGAGCTGCTCGTCTACAAGACAAGAGCAGCTCCATGCTCTCTGGTATAGCGCCACCAGCAGGACACCTGTAATAGCGGCTCCAAACATAATACTAGCCGCAGGGGGAAAGGGTAGAAGGGAAAGAACTCTGAATCTGAAGGAAACGAAGGGAAAGTGCTAGTGGGTGGGTGGGGGAGCATATGGAAAGCAGGTGAGGAGGGGATTACTCAGTGTGAATGAACAGATGTTACACTTTTCTTGATAATTTTAGCGCATTGCACTTGACTGCAAGAACTGTAATTGAAAATATCAACCGCGGCTACATCAGATAGGATGGCTTAATTCTGCTGAAACTCCTCCATCTGGTACCATCCACTGTCAGGAAAATTGTCTGCCGTAGATGGTGTCACTTAACCGCCCATTTAAACCAAGCCAGTAGAATGCCCCTGGGCAAAGAAACTAATGATACTGAAAGTCAAATTCATCTGTGTATCTAAGGGGGTGAAGTAGTATTGTAACTTACACCACTGTGAGCACATGACAACAAAATATGCCAGGCATACAGGTATATTGTCTCAACTTATCTTATGTACTTTATTGATTAATTTATTCTATTTGTGACCCGAATTGGGGAGTTTTTTTACAGTGCTGCCCATTAGGTTGATAATTAGATTTCTATCAAATTAATAAGTGTAACGAATAAGCATTCGTTTGCCTCCTACCATGGTGAGGAGTAATCTTAATCCATGATGTATCGTATCCTCTTCTCTATTGTAGGGTTCTAGATTCCCCCCCCCCGGACATTTTCCACCTGGAAATCCCACCCCCAGCCCATCATAGCTGTATATGATGGGTACAGTTAGAAAATGGGTGTATATCAATTTTATTTAGAGAATAGACAACAATCTTCTTCACATCGAGACTGTCTGTTGTCCTATAATGCACGAATGCATCTGAGTGGCAACAGGCAGTCAAGATGTGAAGAAGCAGTTGTCTATTGTCTTTATAAAACAGTGTACATTTCATTCCAAGTAATCAAGTACCCAATCAAGGTATTTCTAGACCAATTTATGATACTTGACTGGTTTACAGCTATGGTGACCTTGCACAGTCGTACACTGTACTCCTATAATGCACTCAAGGTCACTTCTATCGTGCAGCAGAGCACTGCCAGCTGTTTTATAATGCAGAATAAGGGTTCTAACACTAACCCTATCCTATCTAAAACACTAACCCTATCCCCATCCGTAACCCTGTCCCTATGCTTAACCCTAATCCTAACCGTCTATTGCTAACCCTAACCCTATCCAAACCCTTCCCTAACCCTATTACCTTCCCTATACCAATCGGCACACTTGAGGTGAATCAATATTGATATAATGTATGTGACGATTGGCTATCAACAGGTGAAGCAATGTAGAAATAATATGGTGGAATTGGAAAGTTAATAGGCCTATAACATGTGCTCTATATTGAATCACTGATGATGCTATATGTGTTTCTTTTTTTAACATTGCATAGTTGTAAGGTTGTTCAATGTTGACATCTCGACACTGAATCAGCAGTTGAAACAAGGATGTCGATTCAATGACAGCAAAACCGATGGTGAGTCAGTTCTGGAAGGCATTTCTCAAGATTGTATGTACTACTACACCCATTTCGTATCGTAATGGAATCCCTCAATTTAATGCCACTACAGCCCTATACCTAGTGATCCCTAATGTTTGCACTGTTATGACTGTTGTATGTAAATACTTCATTGAGTGCTGAACGAACAGAGCAGTCGTAGTGCATTACCTATGATCAACCACTCTAATTCTGAGGGAATCTTGAGAAATGTCTTCCTGAATTGAGAACAGTATAAGTCAATATGGCTACCTATGATTAGATGGTTGGAATACCATTATTGAATCAGAGTTGTCAACAAGGCTATCAACATTGTCAACATATATCAGCATGTTGGCAAGATTCGTTCAGTGTTCCGTACATACCAGCTGCCTACAGGGTAGGGGTTTAATTGTTTCTCGGGTTCTTGGTATCCCTATTGGATGTCATATAGCTGGAAGTCATTATGTTACATAATGCGTAGCTTCGTGAGTATTACAAATTCTAGACTACTATCAGGAAGAGACTGCAGAATAACAGGTATTCAATGAGTCTAGCTAATCTGTGTGAAAGCTATACAATTATTACGCTTATATAAAACGACGTGATAACACAAGGGATCATACACATCGTTAGGCGAATAATGACGGGCTTTATGAATGTAATATATATGATTAGACTTGAACGAGTTGGCTTCAGGGGATGATATATACAAGCACGAGGCCCCCTGCCATCTTGGTTTCATGGTGATGTCCCTCCCGAGCACACCGCCAAGACAAACACTCCATTTACACATCTTATAGGGCATGTGTAGCCTTCTCAAGTTATTAAAACACTCAAAATATATTCTATTTGATATTACCGACCTCCAATACATGATTTGCAGCCTATAATTGCTCAAAATGGCCAGAATACGATGACATGTTCCGGTACCACATAGCAAATCTGAGCAGATGGTTCAATCACTATACACCAGGCCATGCCACTTTCACAGGCATCCACTTACTCGCAGTGGGAACATACTGAAGGGGTAGTAGTAGCATTGCTTTTACTCCTCCACTATGGTTCCACTTCTATTAAGTTAATGCCCGTGGCTAGTTCATAGGCTATAAACCAGATGGCACAAAAGGTCATGTTGACAACTAGAATGGCGAAGACGCACAGCCGGTTGCCCACTTTGAAAGTTTACGATTTTAGTCTATTAAATTCAGCCATAATATCAAGGAATCTACCCAACAGGGAGTTAGAATAATGTTTCAAGGATGTTCTGGCCAAACCATATCATTTCATTTGCTATATATGCTTCACAAATGGAGGAATTACGTTGGTGTCAACTCACTGTCAAGGTATGTCCAGACCACTGTCATTTTGGATTCTTTTATCCCAATATATGAGAACTCATTGTATCCACTTTTAGCACTCAAATCAGTGCCAAAATTCGATAACCATGTTATAAGAATGATTGGCATAATTATATACCAGATGCAGCTAGTCAACAAGGGTGGTCTTTTGCACAGACGATGAAGAAAAGACTTAGTTGTGCCATTTCCAAAGGAAACTGGACATTATAGGTATTTTGACCTATAGCTGTCACCCGGTGCTGTCCCTTAGGAGTGAGATTTCCATCATATAAAGGCCAACCCTTCCCATGAAGGCTGTCAGAGCAGGTTGAACGGTCTAGACCTTGAAGACATTTCTCAAGCTGGTACGACTAGACCCCTTCCAAATCGTAGTGGGATGCCTCACTCTAATGCCTTTACAGCCTTACATCTAGTGGTCAATTATGATTGCACGGATACGACTTATTTGAAAACGATAGTGCTTAACATTGATTTGAATACCCATTTTTACCCCAGTACCTACCTGTTCAGGGCGTTGCTTATTTACGACCAGGCCTGCGTTTAGTCTAGCCATCTGAAACAAACCTGACATCTAGTGCAGACATCAATTATAGTACAGACCATCTAATACTTTTTCTCAAGTTCTCTCTGCATGGTGCAAAATGTTCCAGATTTATGTTTCACCAACAGATATATAGTCCATAAATTGTTCCTAGCGGTAATGGCGGCTTGATTCCACTGCCCTGATTTACGACAGCAAAGATGGTTAATTCTCTGCTCCTGGCACGAATATAGAGTGGTCAACACAAGTCTCTGGGCAGAGGCACTAGAAATAAGCATTCACACTCGCAGACACCGTATACACATTAAAGACTATGTATTTTTAACGATGGGCATCATAGCAATGATCAATAAAAGTTAGTTTCTATAAAGCTACCAGAAGAAAATGGTGCTTTTACTTTTACCTGAATTCCCGCTTTCTTTGTCTGATTTCTATATTGTATACGTACTTTATGTAGGATATTGAAGTAAACGCTTTTCCTGTATTCCTGTTGACTATGGCTGCTGGTCACCATGATGGGTTAAATCTTCCCCGGCTAGACCATACAAATAAGGCTATATCAACAATTAAAACATTGTTTATGTACTTTAACTTGATAAATGTACTACTATTTAATTTTATCTGTTTGTGCTGATAGGTGCACAACTGCATACGACAAGGCTGTCAATGTTTATTAGAGAGTTCCTTCAGTCACATGACATGTTTGCCTTGTTATGTTGTTATGTTTTCTGGAAATATTAAGTGGTTCTATTAGATGGAGATGGTCTTTGTTTTCTTTGCTTGCCTTCGGTTGTCTGGCTATAATGACCTTAACCCCCAAAAAGAGCAGTATCAACTTCGGAATCACAGAATGAGGAAACACAATTAAAACGGTCAGTCATCTTCGTTTTATTTTGAAGCTGTTATTAATTTCTGGCTAGTAAACGCTTAGCAAAGTAGGTTTCTTTTTACATGATATCACATTGGGCACATTGTTTATCTAGAGGTTCGGTGCTGTTGTAGCTTTGGTGTGAATGCTATAAGGGACCAAGGTTCCATCATGTAAGAACTTAGGTAACCTACTGATTCGAGTAATACCCAATCAATAATAATCACCGTTATTTCAACGTCGATCAACAATGATCAATGTTATTTAATTTTTATTCAAGGTTCTGTGCCCACTTGGATATCGACACGGAAGACTCAATCCCCTGTCACTTATAATTAGGAGGTTTATCAATAATATGACCTTTATGACAGGAGAGCCCTTCAGCTTGTACTCTCACTTTTTCCCCTTTAGTTACTCCTCCTCCCACCTTTTTATCTCATGAATCAGAAACAAATCACGACTTGGTGGCATGTTGTGTAGATGTGGGTAGTTCGAGGTGAAAAAAAAATTGTAGATGTCATCACTCTGAATTATCTTGACAACTGGTCAAAAAATGCAGTAGTTCCAAACGAGGCAGGGCCAGCACAAGGCTCAAGTTGACAGATGGCCAATGTCGCAGGCGGAATTGAAATGGGGATAAAGTTCACGAGGTGAAAGTGCTATGATGAAATAGCAGAAAGGGACTGAGTGCGCAATGAAACAAGGAAGTTCGGGATAGGCCATATGTGAATATAGCATCCAGGGAATGTGAAGGGTGGGGCACATATCAACAGTTATATCAACAATTATACATTTTGATTCATCTTGCTTCGTATACTATATATATATATATATATATATATATATATATATATATATATATATATATTTATATATATATATATAAATATATATATATATATATATATATATATATATATATATATATATCTAAAAGGATCAGGCGGAAACTTAAATGTATGTCATGGTTATATATATATATATATATATATATATATATATATATATATATATATATATAACCATGACATACATTTAAGTTTCCGCCTGATCCTTTTAGAGAACCGCAGATCTTATCTGGATAATTGCAGTGCAAACAATTAATGATGTAATAGCTCCTAGGCGTTGGACTAAATTCAATTATGATATATGATGCAGGCCACTTTCCTGTATATATGGAGCTAGAGCCTTGTCCTCACTTTAAAGGATTTCCAGCTAATAAGAATTGCATTTACATGTAACTTAATTTTAACTTAGGATAATGAACATCATCGTCTGTATTAAATTCAGTTTATTCACAAAAATGTAAGTTGATGCAATGGAGAAACCTTCTTGATTGAATACTTTTCTTTTTGTTTTCTGATTCTGTAGTTGATTGAATCTGCTTTAATTGAAAGTCACTGTGCAAACCTGATCAATTTTAAAGATTCTGTTTGAGCCTGAAGGTACAACTCTTTCAAGCCATTCTTTTCTAATCTGTTCTGTCTTTGCTGTCTTGCTGTACATTCGCCTGTTGGGTGTTGCCTACCAAGTTCTCGTTTACCTATTGGCCATAATTGCCTTCTCGCTGTGTATTTTGTTTCAATGTAGCTTCACTACCGAGTACTTCTGTATAATTAATATGCCTTGGGTTGGTGGTTGTGTCTAACCACAGTCGTTTTCTGCTCTGTTCAGCTGACGTTCAACTGTCATGGGTTTGGCCAAAATTCTGCATCATCCTCCGATGATATGGCATCACTTAATTAATAACACATTTTTTTTTTAAATTTGGGGTGGGGGTGGGGGTGGGGGTTAGACAAACTGGTATCAGTGTCCTAAACCTTGTTCGGATGTTGCTTCGTAGTGGTAAGTCTTGCGCAGTCCAGAGAATAAAGATCCACCAAGCTTTCTTTTTATTGTGAGAATCGGCATTGATGGGTGCTACTTATCTTGCTAATCACCCACGCAACAATCGAGATATTTATTTCTTTTCTTTTTTTTTTCAAGGGAGGTCTCCTCTACGTTGTAAACAGATATTAATTGTCATTCCCTTTCAGGGAGTGATCTTTTTTTTAATTACAGGAGTCATTGTGGGTTGCCCCCCCCCCCCCCCCACCGAGGGTCAAAACCTCTTGCGCTCGGAGGAGCCAAATACCCGAATACTGTGGTTGCTTGGTTGGTATTTGCAGGCCAACATTTTTTCCATCCCCTACTCATCTGAGCTACCTTGACCCCCCCCCCCCACCTTGCTCAGTACGGATTTAACAAATTGGCCCTCCAAAATTGTGTGAATGCATGTTGAATGTCGTGTCGGAATGAGGACTTGAGTCAATCTAAATTACCCCCCCCCCAAGTGTGGAAGTTGTGACTACCCCCACCCCATCTGGGCCTCATTTCAGGATGATGCCCCTAAGTCCGCCCCCCCCACCTTAAAATAAGTGACACGTCCTTTGACCTACAGAGATGTGCAGACTTATAATAATTTCTCTGAAAACAAGTAAAGTGTTATGCCTTGGTCAAGGAGTCAAAAGAAATTTGCCCGCCCCTCATCCCCCCCCCAAAAAAAATAAATAAATAAACACAACAAAAACAACCTTGTTGTTGAAAAATGAGCACACACCAACCTCCTTTCAAAGATTGAATACCCAGGTTTGCTGAGGAACTAAAAGAGCTCTGGTGATAACGGTTAGTGTACTTAATTGGTTTAATAGGTCAGTTGTGTGTGTGTTAACTGGTTCAACATATCAAGCAGAGTGCCACAGTTTCAAAACAGAGGTTCTCTGCTAAGGGAACGTTCAACAATGATGTCACTGTTATTAAGGCATTTTCAGGACCCACCCACCCCTTTGTCACTGTTTTTGTATGGAACATATAGAGGAACCCAACGGCCCCCTGTAACCGCTATCTGTATCAAAGACCGCTATCTGTAGTTCTGCAGATACTGGTTGACCATCCAACCACTATCCGTATCAAACAAACTCTATCTGTATCTAATTAAGTGTATCAAAAAGGGGCTATCTGTATCAACTGCCTCTTGTGTTCTCCCTTACTCTAAGTGTATCAACATCACTTTCATGGTGTCAGTTTGGGAGGTGATTAGGCGAATTGTCCCAAATACTTATTTTCATCAGTTCAAGAACCTTGGTTGTGCATACAATTATGATTGGAACATCCCAAGTGAAGTGATCATCCCAAGTGATCACCCTTCCTAACTGATCACCCATCCAAGTGACCACGCACCCAAAGTGATCAACCCTACAAAGTGATCACCTTCCCCAAGTGTTCACCCACCCCAAGTGATCACCTGCCAAGCGCTCATCCAAAGTGAAGTGATCATTCTAAGTGATCACCCTCCCCAAGTGATCAACCTCCGCAAGTGATCCCCATCTGCAAGTGATCACCACCCTAAGTGATCAACACCCTAGATCATCCCTATTGATCATCCTGAGAGTGATCATTCTAGAAAGTGATCACTCCCTAGAGTGATCATTCTCATCCTAAGCAATCATCCCAATTGATCTTCCAACTGATCATCCCATGTGATCTCCTAAGTGATCATCCAAAGTGATCACCCAAAGTGATCATCCCAAAGTGATCACCCACATCAAGTGATCACCTGCCCCAAGTGATCATCCATGGTGATACAGATACTGGTTGTGATCACCCTCTGCAAGTGATCACCACCCTTAATGATCACACACCCCAGATCATCCTCAGTGATCACTCCTGGAAGTGATCACTCTTAAAATGATCACCCCTGAAAGTGATCACTCCAGAAAGTGATCACTCCAGAAAGTGATCACTCCTGAGATTGATCACTCCCAAGAGTGATCATTTTCATCCCAAGCAATCATCTCAAGTGATCTCCCAATTTGAGTGATCATTCCAAGTGATCATTCAAAATGATCACCCCAAGTGATCATCCAAAGTGTTCACCCACCCCAAGTGATCACCCACGCAAAGCAATCATTCAAAGTGAAGTGATCATCCCAAGTGATTACTCTCCCTAAGTGATCACTCTCCCCAAGTGATCACCCAGCCCAAGTGATCACCCAACCCAGATCATCTCTTGTGTCAATGTGGCTCAATGTGGCTCAATTTACCCATTTTGGGCCAACTTTACCTATATTTGACCTAATTCTCCCGCATTGACTTGATTTTACCCAGTTTGTCCATGTTGGGGCTATCTGACTCAATTTGGCCCAGTCCCTGGCTAGTTGACCCATATTGAGCCAATTTGACCATTTTTGATGCATATTAACCGGATTTGACCCATTTTACCCACCGTGGATCCCTCTTACCCTATTACCCAATTTCCAAGTCCAATCCTATCTCAACTCACCCCCTTACACTCATGCACACTGATTCTATTGGTTACAGGGACATTCCTGTGGATACAGGGACATTCTTGCAGATACTGGGACATTTTTATAATGTGCAAAATCCTAAAAGAAATTAGTTGATAAAAAACAATTTTAGAAATATGGCCCTATCTTTGCTTCTAATTGGCCAATTTGGAAAATTCTTTCACCATTGGAAAGCTGAGATCTACGGAGCACCTAATAGGATATACCAAAAAGATTTTTTTCATTCAAAAAATATTCCTGCGGGTACTGGAATATTCCTGTGGATACTGGAACATTCCTGTGGATACTGGAACATCCCTGCGGATACTGGAACATTCCTGCGGATACAGGGACATTCTTGCAGCTACAGTGACATTCTTACAGCTACAGGGGTATTCTTGTAGGTACAGGGGTATTTTTGCATGTACAGGAACATTCCTGAGGGTACACTACACAAGGAAATGTTCCTGTACCTGCAGGAATCTTCAAGTATCCGCAGGAATCTTCAAGTACCCGCAGGAATATTTTTTTCACGAAAAAAATCTTTTTGGTATTGTTCAGTATCCGCAAGAATTCTTCAGTACCTGCAAGAATTCTTCAGTACCCGCAAGAATTCTTCAGTACCTGCAAGAATTCTTCAGTACCTGCAAGAATTCTTCAGTACCCGCAAGAATTCTTCAGTATCCACAAGAATTCTTCAGTATCCGCAAGAATATTTTTCAGGGGGAAAATTATTTGTGGTATGTCCTTTTAGGGGCTCCGTAGTACCTAGTAGGATCAATATACTTAAAAGAAACTGTTGATAGTCATTTTTTATCATAATATTGGAAAAAAAAATTTTTTGTGATTATAATGGAGTTTTAGGGAATATCTACCCCCTCTCAATTATTGCCAATGTGATTCACCTTTAAGTTCTGTGGTTCTACTGGTGATTCAAGGTCCAACTGGGAAAGGAGGAGTATGCCATACAAATGCATATAGATCTAAAATTATGTGTCCCTCATGGTCTTCCATACTTCTCATGGGACAGCACCTGTTGCTACCTGGAGGGCATAATTATAACCACCTCCTCTTCCTGCTGCTCCTTCCAGGCCTCACAGCCTTCATTAGCGGCAGCCCCAAAACATAGTCCTAAAGAAATCCCCCATTGTAAAAGTCCATGTCTGGAAACACAATTTAATTAGTCGGGCTAATTCGGAAGTTTCCATTACTAGTTTAATCCACGATAATTCTTTCTTATGAGGGTGAAGTGTAATAAAGCAGAGGGTTCGTTGACACTGGAATAGTTCTTTGCAGGCAGCACCACTTTCTGGGATTCTAAGATAAATGGTGCATACGGATCTTTATTGATTACCCCTATGCATTTCCTTGTTAATTCGTAAACGGTTTCCTCAAGTGTCGTTGTTCAAACACGATATCCAATCAGGGTATTTAAGGATATTCCTTTTGGATATTTGAGCACAAATCTGTCAAAGTTTCCTGTACCAACCTCCTCGCCTTACCTAAAACACACACACACAAATCCAATTCCAAGATTGAGAAAAATGTCTGCTGTGACCATTTCCTGACGCTAAAGGTAGTTGTAGTCCCTCTGGACTTGCATAACCTAAGGAGAGATCAAAAGGTTAAAAGGAAGAGATATGTCACATCTTAACCTCTCAGATTAAGCTTTTTTACATATGTCCTTCAACAAGGTTGCAATAGAACACACGGTAGTAAACGATTCTGCAAGGTTGCTATAGTGGTCCATGGACTACTATTTGGATGTGCAGCAACCTATGGGTGTGGACCACTAAAATCGACATGGCGACATGGGCTATTTTAGGCTTAGTGACATGGGACATGAACAATTTCTTAAAATTGATATGGTGACATGACCATTTCTTAAAATTGACATGGGGACATGGCCATTTTTTAAGATCGACATGGGACATGGCGACCCCCAACCTGGTGGATTTTCCTTGCTGTCTAATGCAATAAGGAATGCTAGTGAATGAATGAATCTTGACCCAGTTTTGAAGCAATGTGCGATCAGCTCCAATTCTTATGAAGAATCATTTCTTTACTAGGGATATTGAAAAAAAACTGATTTGTAATGTTGTGAACTTCCAGGCCAGCCCGGCAGGAGGCTAACATAATTATGGCCTAACATTGCCCGAGTCATTATGAATTTTTAATCGGCTGTCAATTGTGAAAACTGACCTGCCTGTGTGAATTTTACTAAGTCACTTTTCTTTACTCTGTATGATTTGAGTGACAATACCCATGATAAAATAAGGCACTCAAATACTCCACTCTATAGTCACAGATCTACAGTATCCTTGCAATGACGTAGCAAGTCTTGCTTTTCTCCAATGATGATTACATTTACACGCCTTCATCTTTATGTTCATATTAAACTGAAATCTGTAGTAAAGTGTATTGTTACAAAGAGACGTAGAAAGCTTGTCTGGACAAGTTCACACATTTGTAGATTAAAAAATGAAAAACTTTACTTTAAAACCTTTTTTAATTGTAATAATAATCCACATCTTTGTCTTTCAGTACTGCTCCCCTGCGTACGTTTACCATGTTTATTGCTAGTCAGAAACATTACAGTCTCAAGCAATCTTTTTTAAATAAAACCGTTTCCCTTGTATTTTCTTTTAGTATTCAGACAACCTGCAAACAAAAGAAATTGCAGTGCTTCAGCAACAAACTTTATTGGGTTTCTTTTTATCAGATGGCATCATGGTTTATCAAAAATAAGACCTGTTTTGAACTACCGAAGGACCTTGTGTGTAAGGAACTCAGACCGATCATATAAGGTGCACAGTTGTGACGAAACATGGAAAATCGTAACATTAAGGGAAATACCCATAAATGCTCTAAATGCATTATTTAAGGAGATACGGTAAAAAATTAAGAGAAAACAAGTCTAGGCTAACTTTTTCTGAAGAATCTGATTATGCTATAGCCAAGACTCTATTTTCATTCTAAAATTACCTTATTTGGAATGCAAAAAGAACGTTTTTCGCTAAATTTATCACATTAAATTTTGTTGACATTTGGTTGCCATGGAAACTATAATTCTGTTCTTTTAGAATAAAAATGTACCCCACTTTAGTAATCTGTTCATAAGGTTTTCAGAACTGAAAACAAAATAGAATTATCCCCTCTAGATCCAAAATTATGGATGATTATAATGAAAAATTGTTATTTTTTCCAATAATGGCTGTTTTATGAGTTATTCCGCAATACATCAATACCTAATTGAGTGATGGTCTATCCTGAACTTCTCGATGTCACTGACATCTCATGTTTGAGATCTCATATTTATGTAGCCATTTGGAGTATTTTATCATGAAAGGTACCAAAATGTAGCGGAAGACCTGAATTAAAAAAAAAAAGGTATTTCCCTCTAATGTTATGATTTTCCATGTTTTGTCATAGTTAGTTGTAAACTTTGAGCTGTAGTATACGATTCTATACAATATTATATTCCACAGGATATCACAATCTTTTTTGTTGTTTGTGATGCTGTTGTTTTTTATTGCTTTTTTCATTTTTTGATAGTATTTCATATTAGCTTTATAATCCGAACTAACCAAATACTGATTTAATGGTTTCTGGTATAATAAATGGAGAAATAAGAATAAGTTAGATGAGTGTCAATCAGAGGGCCAGATGAGTGTCAATCCGTTGATAGGTCTGTCAAACGCTTTGTTGGATGGTTGGTCTGTCAGATAGTAGCATTGGGCATTGGGGACACAGGCTTTATGAGAGTGGTCATCATAAATACTAGAGGCATTTCAGGATATTTATTTGATTATTCTTCCTAATTTAAAACTTGATTTTGATAGGGGTACCTGTGTTACATTTGTCCCTAGTAACTGGCAATGATTTACAAAAAGTACCTATCATACCTTTTTTGAAGCATGACAGATTTATGGTATGCAGTGTACAACGCTGTCTATAGGTCTTCTAAGATCTCCAGCCTCTTTTCTGTCATAAGTCAGCCTTTTTTCCCATGTAGCTTCCTCTATTCAATCCCTCTGATTGCCTTGTGGTTGATAATGTCGATACCCTCCTTTGGTGAGAAAGACACTGCAGGATCCGTGAAAAGGGCCCTTAGAGCGGGATGCATTAAGGTCCCTATTCCCAGTTCATATCACGTCTATAGATCTTGAGATAAAACATTAGGTGCATACAATGCCTTAGTGTGACTTAGCTAGAGGGGATTCCATCGAGCATTTAAAGCTTGGAGACAACCTTTTTTTTTCTTCGTAAATTGACTTTCACAGAACTCTATCAGCACGCCCAAGTCAGTAAAAGAGGTAATGATAAAGCCGTTGTTACTTCTCAAATTTACACAGTGGCTGGAGAGCCTTAGGACAGTGTTGTACACTGCATACCATAGGCGTTGTTACTTCTCCAATTTACAAGGCTCACGAGCATTGGGTCTGACTCAGGGTTATCTCATGAAGTGAAGCCAAGTGAGATAACCCGAAGTCAGACCAAATCCGTGAAGTCGATTATTGCATTGCTAAATGCCCTGCATGGCTTCTGCCACATGTAATTCAAAAACGGAACAACACAGGGGTGTAGGAAAGGGGGGACAGGGGGGCCTGGGCCCCCTCAATCATTAAGGAATGGGGGGGGGCTGGGTATGTCTGGGCTGGGTATGTCTGGCCCCCCAGAGATCATTCTGTAGCTGTAGCAACTGTCATAGGCATGTCAAGGAGGTTGCTACTACTATCCTTTGGCATGTGTCCAGATTGCACTCTATTGTATGGATAGGTCTATCCATTACACATTAAGAGGAGGGCCTGGCAGAAATGCAGACCGCTATGGTATAGGTTTACTGACAGGCCTAGATGAAAGCTCTAGCTCAGACCTGTTGAATCACATTGGCCATCCTGATAGCAGACCCAATGGGTGTCACTGCAGCAACAATCTGACAAACCTATTGCCGGCTACTGAAGGTGAGCTGTATTGAGTAGTCACCTTACCATCAGCACTCAAACATACCTTGGGCACCATATTGAGCGTTTGGGAAGCATTCAGATGGGGGTAACCTGACAAGTATGGAGCAAGAGGGAACCTCTGGAGGTTAATTCAAAACAGCCTACCACTACCCCTGTGCGATGGCAGCAAAATCTGTGCCTATCATTTTAAGTGATGGTAGTCTCTGACTTACATCACAGTGGCAGGCTTACTCTAATAGTGTTATTTTTCTACCACCATCCCTAACCAAATAGTAGCAGTGGAAAATGAATAGTAGCAAATCTATAGCAAGTTTGCTCTTTCTTACTTGCCTATCACTACACTCGATGGTAGTAGTGGGTAGTGGATTATGACAGAGTCTTATCAGATCCACTAGATTGGTCAACATCACTGGAAGGGCTGATGTTAGGCCATTTTGAATAAACCTCCTGACCATGCATCTGCTCACAGTGAAGGGTGCATTAACCTTATAGATATAGATATTGTGGAGCTGCTCTCATAGCACTTACCATGTATTCATGTCCTTTTTTGCCACCTGATATCCAGTCTATAGCCTGATAGCAGTTTGATGGTATTGAACATTAAACGTACACCTTCAAACCCGCTCCCCTGTGGCTATTTACAGAACCTTTAGCTTCACACTAGCTCCCCTTGGCGTATGTTGGTTACACCACCGATTTTAATAAATGACTTAGTAACTCTTTCCATGAGGGTCAAGCTAACCGCTCCCATGGTCCCATTTGGATTCTTTTTTGTTAAAGTAAATACGAAACCTAAGTTACCTAACCACATTTTGACAAATTCACAATTCAAACTGTGCTTATGACAGGCTGCAGATTTACACCAATTTTGACAAAGGTTGGATGGGACATGAATACATGCCATTTGACAAAATACTGTGTATCCTTTACAAAACTTCACATGGGAGGCTGTAACTGCTACCTCTTACCATAGATTGGTTACACCTTTCAGCTAGGAGTTAGACTGTGGGATATGTAACAAATCCTGTGTGATTTGACCATAGAGTTAAATTGTCAACAATCCCCTTTATTAAAATTTCCATACTATGTGCTTCAATTTATCCACAAAGTACTTTTTTTGCTCCAATTAAATCGCAACTACAAAGTATTGTCCGAGTTTGTATGCACCCTATTCACACCTTATCTTCTTACCTGCTTTTGTAATAGCATGATATGTTGGTATAGATATCGTATCATCTATTAATAACTGGGAGAATGTGATTACAACAATTTAGAAACTTCTTCACGCATATCAGCATCCTTACTAATACCTTTTGTCTGTTGAGTAGACAAGGGGCAAAATGCTCGCCTGAATGTATAAGTCCCACCGATATGGCCTCCCCTTCTTAGCCTTAATCCCCTGGCTTAAAAGGGGAAATGTTTGTTATAAGTCCTAGTAGCACCCTCGTGGATCCCAATGGAATTGTAAGCTTCTGCTGCGTTGTCTGCTTAAATAAGCGTTACAGAGGAGGTAATAACCCACCTCTCACTTTGGCCCTTGTGATGAACCAAGACTGGAGTGAACTACAAGGTATATGTTAGACACATCTATATATGGTTTCTTTGTGATTTATGTTATGAAATTTCTTATAAAATCTATTTACTTTGCAAGACCCAGACACCCTGATGAATAGTAGCAGTACGTCATCAATTCAATCATTTCCATGATTTTAAACTATTCTAGTACATGTGTCAGAATAAGTGTACAAAACCTGGAAAACCATCGTTTTTGGCCTTTATGCAGCCATAGAATAAATTATGCTTATCCAATCTTGTCTCCCATGGTCTCATCTTACAGAAGACATTCTAGTCTTTCTGAAAAATATCAATTTGTGTCTGTCGGGTAAAAATTCTTTGAATTCTTCAAAATCACTAAAAATCCTGTTTTTTTTTTTTTTTTGCAGTTTAGGTCATTTTGCATATGTCCTATTGTCCACTCAAAGACAAGAAACCCATCCAAAATTGCCTGTGGTATTAGGCATATATTAGGCCTAAACTATTTATGTCAGTTTAGGTGGATGTTGATTGAGAATTTTTCACTATGGTCACTCGTGTGTAGAATTTTAGTCTTCGAGGCGTCTGTGACAATAACTCTTAGGTAAGAATAACTCTATCAATAATAGTGATATAATGTCTCTAATACATGTCACATAAAGAACTTATAAGTGGCAGAAGTTGGTGTAAAGATTTTAGCCATCGGTCAAATGGTCCCTGATTTGTGGGTCAGAATGTCAGTGTGGACTGGGTTTTCGTCACAGACGCCTCAACTACATGTCATAATGGTGCTAATTTATTTAAGTATCCATTTGCATTTCTTACATGTTATATCAACCAACACAGCCTGCTCATCAATTCTGACAAGCATTGATAGGCTGTGGACCTGCAGTGTAGCATTTTGAGTACCATTTCTCATATAGGGGGTTTTCGTCACAGAAGCTTCACGATTTTGTTTGTTGCAAAGTCTGACTTGTCTGGTGTTGCCTAATGGAAGTCAATTACTTGGGGGAGCCTTGTTTTTGTCAAATAAGTGTTACATCTGGTTGTTTATCAAAGATTTTCTGTAGATTCTCTGCAGACCTTGAAAAATTTTGCCATTAAAGTTTAGGAATCCGATCAAATTTCTTTCACAGTCCAAAGATCATAACCAAAGGTCATTTAAACTATTCTAGTACATGTGTCAGAATAAGTGTACAAAACCTGGAAAACCATGGTTTTTGGCCTTTATGCAGCCATAGAATAAATTATGCTTATCCAATCTTGTCTCTCATGGTCTCATCTTACAGAAGACATTCTAGTCTTTCTGAAAAATATCAATTTGTGTCTGTCGGGTAAAAATTCTTTGAATTCTTCAAAATCACTAAAAATCCTGGGGTTTTTTTTTTGCAGTTTAGGTCATTTTGCATATGTCCTATTGTCCACTCAAAGACAAGAAACCCATCCAAAATTGCCTGTGGTATAAGGCATATATTAGGCCTAAACTATTTATGTCAGTTTAGGTGGATGTTGATTGAGAATTTTTCACTATGGTCACTCGTGTGTAGAATTTTACTCTTCGAGGCGTCTGTGACAATAACTCTTAGGTAAGAATAACTCTATCAATAATAGTGATATAATGTCTCTAATACATGTCACATAAAGAACTTATAAGTGGCAGAAGTTGGTATAAAGATTTTAGCCATCAGTCAAATGGTCCCTGATTTGTGGGTCAGAATGTCAGTGTGGACTGGGTTTTCATCACAGATGCCTCAACTACATGTCATAATGGTGCTAATTTATTTAAGTATCCATTTGCATTTCTTACATGTTATATCAACCAACACAGCCTGCTCATCAATTCTGACAAGCATTGATAGGCTGTGGACCTGCAGTGTAGCATTTTGAGTACCATTTCTCATATAGGGGGTTTTCGTCACAGAAGCCTCATGATTTTGTTTGTTGCAAAGTCTGACTTGTCTGGTGTTGCCTAATGGAAGTCAATTACTTGAGGGAGCCTTGTTTTTGTCAAATAAGTGTTACATCTGGTTGTTTATCAAAGATTTTCTGTAGATTCTCTGCAGACCTTGAAAAATTTTGCCATTAAAGTTTAGGAATCTGATCAAATTTCTTTCACAGTCCAAAGATCATAACCCCTAGTACTTGCTGATGTGGTTAGATTTGGTTAAGTTGGCCTCATTTTGATGGAAACAGTACAGCTTGATTGAATCAACAAGCCTCTTAGACTGGGCAGGTGCCTGCCATGCTGATTTTGGGCGATATTGGATACAGACTCATATTCGTGAGGCATCTGTGACGAAAACTCCTGTTGAACAAACTTTTTCTCTGGCGATGACCATATGCTGCCCTAAAAATGGATTGAAATGTGCAGAAATGATATGCCCCAATTATTTTAGGGCATTTGCTACATGTTCTGTTGATTTTATTCAAGAGTTGGTGGGTGTAAAATTGTGTTTGACCTAAAATTGCTTCAAATTGCTCCAGAAATTCCCACCTGTACATGAAATGAGGTTATTCAATTGACTTTTTTGTGATTGATATAATGATTTGTACTCCTATTCATCAATTGTGTGTTATAATTAGAATCACATTACTTATTCAGCCACAACAAGCACCAAAGTGCAGAAATGAGTTTTCGTCACAGACGCCTCAGACAGAAATGAAATTCTGGTCTTGTTATCTTGTAAAGCATCATCTTTACAATATTTATTCTTGGTAGACTATGATACTATATTATTCAATGTCCTGACCTAAAATAATTACATTTCCAGCCTATTTATCTAAATTCATTGCATTTTTAGTTTTCGCCTCATTTCAACATTTTCCCCCCAAAAAAATATTTTCAATCCTTATAACCAACTAATACTTTACCACAAGATGCCCCTAGCCTAAGTCCATTTTGGTACAGAGCAGCTTTGCAATTGCTGAAAGAAACCTTTTGGGGGCCCCTTTACCTGTGTGAAATTTGGATTTTTCTCATTTTTTTCCATCTCGGCAGACATTCAACACTCAAGGGTACAGAATTGGTTTTAGTGAGGCCTCTGCTGTTTCATTTTCCCAAAACTAGACATAATGAGGATTTGTTAGAGCAATTCTTGAGTTAACCTTTTTGTGCCCAGAATTATTTGAAGATTTTACATTATTTTACATTATTTCACGATTTCATTTTTTGTTTTACAAGACCATGTGTAATTTCGATCTTCTTCCTTGATAAGGGCTTGGCATATTACATTTTCTTAATTCTCATAACTCAGTGAAGACCTTCAGTCAAGGATGTGATACTACTGGTCAGGCCTAGTAACCATAGTTACCAAAACATTCCATTTGTTGTCATTTAGTGGTATTTGGTCTCAATATATATCCATAATCCCTCCAATCCTGAGACATTTGAAAGCTGATTTTCCTGCATGCATCTACATGTACTGGCACACAGGAAACATGATATGTTGTACTAGAGACAATGCATGGCTTATCTTTAGGATATGAGCACTTGCTGTAAAATATAGTGGAACCTATGTGTGTATGATCCATTATCATTTTGTTACCATATCAGATTTTAACTGGAGGGTTTCCTGTTAATGAATCACATAAAATGACAACTCATTTTCAAGTTTTGACACACTGTGCCTGATATAAAGCAGATACAGCCAAATGAATAGTTGTATCATAATCGGGAGGTCATAAGCATTCCATAGAGGGTCTAACTTTGCAGATTGGACCAGTAAAAGTGTCTGGATGAAAATTTCCTTCAATATACATGCATTTAAGCACAAAACCGCACTTAAATGCGCGCTTGGGCACCTAAGGGTTAATCAGGGCATTATTGACAGAACTACAGTGAAGTTAGTGATTTGGAGACAAAAATGTCCAATTTTTCAATATTTTGATAATTATATCCGGGCTCTCACAAATAGTTTATAACGATACAGTTTTGCATTCTTGTATGCTTAATCCAGTTAGTAATAGGTACTTGCAGCCCAAATTTCAAGTTGCTGTGATTGTCCTAACCTGTTTTAGAGCAATCCTAGAGTTTTCGTCACAGACGGGTCACAAAATTCACTGATATCTGGTTGACCATGAATAAAAACTGCAGTTCTTGGAGGAAGCCAGTCCACCAGGGGTTTTCATAAGGCCAAGATGTTGCATTATCAATATAATACACTTTTGTAATGTTATCTTGACTTTTATCTTTCTGTACTGTGTGCACCAGATATGTGCACTTTTTCTGACATTCACCCATGCTTGATGTAGAGACCTTAATGTATGACATGCTATGTTAGGTTGGCACACTAATATAAAGAGACAATGACAATAGAGATAAATCCCCCATATGTGACAGGATC
The DNA here is from genome assembly GCA_949317995.1 of Acholoe squamosa. Classification (NCBI taxonomy): domain Eukaryota; kingdom Metazoa; phylum Annelida; class Polychaeta; order Phyllodocida; family Polynoidae; genus Acholoe; species Acholoe squamosa. The sequence goes on along the minus strand of OX439040.1, from coordinate 36,674,634 downwards.
TGTGAAAAGGACCCTTAGTGCATTAAGGTCCCTATTCCCAGTACATGTTACATATATAAAGCTTTGCATTTCATTATCATATAGCTTTCATGCAGTATTTCAATTCATGATGCATCAGACATTGGTGAGTCGATCATTTCACTTTCATAAATTCATTTAAAGTTGTTTTGTAAAATTGTGTATACACACGTACATAGTGCAATAGAAATGGTATTGGTTAAACTGTATCAAGTACCATTTGATTGGGGGGAATTTAAATGATACCCTTTTTCTTCTGAAATTCACTATCCAGAAGAGTTTTTAGCAAATATCCCGTGGCCAGAGGTTAATCAGCTTAACACATGTTTACAGACTTTGCTGAACTAAACATTAGTTATGCCTTTCAAACAGGTTTCATAATTTATGTCTATTTTAAATCAAAAGGCCAGACAGGTTTGAAAGGATGGACAGATGTGCAGGGAGGTGTACAACCACTGGAGGCTCTTTGCCCATCACGATGGCTTTCATATGGACCATAATTCAATTTTAAACGCAGGTTGCTAAGGACAAAAATGTGTCCTGAGCTTGTGTATGAGTGGTGGTGGGGTGGTGGTGGGACGGTGGTGGGGCAAGGAAATGCAAGCTTAAGACTGTAAAGTTTTTGCAACATAACTGCATTTCACCAGTGTTCCCAAGCGTATATTATGACAGTGAACTTACTCTTATAAGTATATTGAATATCCTTGCATGACATCGTTCTAGGTCACGTATCGTATAATACCACAGCCAGCAGTGGAATCACTTTTCCATGTCCCTGCGGTGATATAGCTGCATGCAAACACAATCTACAAGAACGTGGGAAACCCTTGAGGTAGGACTCATATAATCCATTTGAAGGATGTACATGAAAATGCACATCTTTTCTTGATAGTCCTGATAAAATTTCTCTTTTCTCTGCCTTTTCTTTTTTAACGCTAGATGCACTATTCCTGTTAATATCACTTTTGGTGTAGCTCATGGTTAATCCTGGTGATCCTCCTCACAAATGAATGTAGAATATGAGAATGCGGATGGGCTTTCTATTCTTGTGGTTACACAACATATTTTACGTGTTCACTTCCCTAAGTCACTGTTTTTGGAGGATTAGGAAGGGTTTCAATTATTACTTTATCTCATAGAGCTTGTAATCATAGGGACAAACAAGGCAAGAAGATTTCTATTGATTTCGGAGAGAATTTGTGTTAATTGCACCTACATTCACCATAAAAGGTCTTGCAATCCTCCCAAATAACTTTGAGCTATAGGCTTTTAGAAGGTTCTTTCATCTGCATGGGTGTCAACATGGACATTAATAGGCAATACTGGATGGGCTACTAGTCTAAATGGGTGACATAGAGATCCAAGGAACCTTAGCCTATTGCTAACAAGCAATCAGAGATCAGTAATTAAACGGTATTGTATGATGCTGATGGTGACGATGCTGGTAATGAAGGGTGAGAGCTAGGCATGACTGCCACCACCCACATGTTAAAGCTGGTATAAAATCTGGTATTCTTCTGATACATATTTGAGAGAATATTCTGGTAAGAGTTTGCTCATAATAAGCACTATAGACTATATTTTTAGAAGTGGGAAGAGAAACCATTTGATTTGATTATTAGTACTGGTCACTGCCTGCTGATGAAAGCACTGAGCTGTTCGCTCTCTTGTCAGGCACTTATGTATGGTTATGATGTACCAAAGAGATTTTACCAGGACACACTGACAAGTGGGATGATAGATATGCAGAAAGTGGAAAATCTTAATATGAACTCCTACCCCAGTTTCAATACAATTGTGAACAGATGAGGGGAAAAGGTCCTCTGAGGTAAAATATGAGATTTAAAATTGATGTTATCAGCTTTAAAATGAGGTATCACAATTGCAGATAGACCTTCTAGTTCCAGAGATATTATTCCACAAAATGCAATGACATATCTATATCAATACAGCCAATAAGCTCTATCATTCATTGTTTTATTTAAATAAGGCATCTAATTAGCATACTGATTTGAATAATCGTTTAAAAAATGACCAAACCTTTCAACACATTTGGGCATAGCTTTAGATCTAGAAAAGGTATCTTAATGCTTTTTTCAGCGAATGAATCACCATGAATCATTCTAACAGTTGGCACTATTTTTTCTCTCTCTTTGGAATATAATTCTGGTTTCCATGGCAACACATTTCACTGAGAACCCTTACTTAGGCCTTGTTTTGGATTCAAAAACGTTCCATCTACATTCCAAATGTAGAAAAAGTACCGGGAAATAGAATGTTTTTGAGGAAACCATCTTTTTCTGTGTGAAAAATTACACAAGGGCAATTCTTGGTTTTTCACATTCTTAGCCTCTGTGACTCCCCCAGTGGCCAAATCCAGTACTAAAAATCCTGCAGGGAGGGCCCTTTCCCCTCATCTGCCAAGGAATCAAGGAATTATCGTGTGTACTGGTAACTGTCAGAGCTGCCCAAAATGTGTTGGCCTACAATGCTTGAAAAGTACTGTTATGTGACAATTAGATGGTCTCTGTAGCTTGTCTTCAGGAATGATTTCTTAATTCCTTTGACAAATATTACTAACTGAACCTACAGTATGTTTTTAAATGCTATCGTGCCACTCATCTCTATGATGATACATGTTTCAGAATGTTTTTATTTGATGTAAAGCCCACCAAAATAGGCTATCATAAAAATAGGGCAGTGTTTATACTCTTTATAAGGCTTATAGTGTATCATCCGATACTTGTCCAAACGATGTTCTTTCTTCCACTTTCGCCGGCCTGCCTATGAAAAGTGATAGCCACACAAAAAGGGGGATTCTGGTCTGTGTCCAACAGTCCAGATTATCCATCAGTCATACAACACAACCTTAGGGGTTAATCTTTGTTGAAACTAGTCGTGAATTGATGCCGCTAAAAAGTCAAGATATCCATTGACGTTTTTTTCTTTTGCTAGTGACTTTTTTATGTAGTTACCGCCACTGACAGTTCAGAACAAAGGCAACTTTTTATATGGGACTGGACATAACATCACTTTGTAGAAAGCCTGCAAATATAACCCTTTAGACGGTAAACAATTGTAGAAAATAGTGCTTTATTTCCCTGAGATTTCTCCGATTTTGCTACCCTTTTAACTTCTTTTTGGCTGTTTATCAGAATATTACCTGTAAATACTGTTTAGCCAAATAAAAACATCTAAGCTCAAACTGAAACTAGATCTATAAGGGAAAAATACACACATACTTCATATCAGCTGACCTTGCTCAGGAATAAAAATATGATATTGTCCCACGTTATAATATTTCACTGCCTAATTAGAAAATCTGAGTACCTACCCACCAGGAATTTCAGACAATAAACATTTTTTCTACATTTTATGCCTTGTACACAACGTACTACAGAACATGCACCAGTATATTTGTGTTACCTGAAACGTAGATCTTGTTTGATTTGTTCTTTATTCTGCCACAGACACAGAGATCCTTGAAAATAAATGTGAAAGAGTCAGTTGTCATTTCTTGGGTGCTTATTGTCAGAACGTCTTGACTTTCCCCTCGTGAATTTGGTTTTTAGTGAAACTCGCACCAACAGGAAGACACAACAGAATAATATATGGACAAAGAAATGTTCACTGGAAAAAGGAGTTTAGGTTCTAAACATGTCTATGTCATCTCATATGGGTCAGATAGGTGTCTCATAAACTATATATTTGGGTCAATCCACCGAAAGTGGGCACCTGGGTCTTTTTTGGTCTTTTTTGGATACAGGGGGCTATAAAATAAAAAGTAAGTAACCATTCTTCTTATTTCTGGTTTCATTTGAAAGAAAACAACTTGGGCTTCAAAAGAAGGGCAAGTTTACATATGTCGGCCTGCTATATTTTTAGATATGGTGGCCCAAAGTTCAAAAATGGCCAAAAGTTGCCTTTTTATTCAATTTCCACCTCATCCCAGGGTCTATACCATCAAGCCAAACAGCAACAGACCAATATAATTTTATCTATTCCTTAGTGGGGGGTCCTATCTAATATTTTCAGCCTAACTTGAAGATCTATTGTTAATAAGTCATTTTAAAAAAGACTGGAGTCTCTACATGCCTTGGTTATGCCAAAAAGAGGGGTTAACTGACAGATGTAATGGGCGTGAGCGTAATGGGCGTGAGCGTAATGGGCATGAGTAAAATGCACCTCAAGCATGTTGGCAGGCTTGATGCATTCCAAATGCATCCTATAAGTATTCTTAGATTATTTATATTGCCTAGATTAATTCTGGGTGAGGTTATATTGCTGAGTGGCTGTCTGAAGCCTGGGAAAGTTGTTTCGCTCACGCCCATTACTCTCACGCCCATTACATTCATATTATTTTCTTATGTATTGTAAATATCCATCTTTTTTTCCTATTTTCTTCATAGTGTGTCATTGGGACCTTTTGTCAAATATCCTAACTGAAAATCATGTAGTTCTGACAAATATTTCTGTGATGTAGAGAAGAATTCATTTTGCTCACGCCCATTACATTTTCATAATTTTGAATATTTGCAATAAAAACTGACTGCTTGGAAGTTAGTGACTTGAATGAACCTTTCCTAAGAGCCAAGATATAGGGCTATCAATACAATTACATTTCATGATCTAATTCTTAGTTTTTAAAAATGAACCTCTACCATGGACAAGTGCCCACTTTCAGTGGATTGACCCATTTAGGAATCAAACACTTTTATTCTAAATAATGTAGTTATGGATGTTAAAGTTAAATGTCTAGGGCCATTCTTTTTATCTTCTTCTACATTATGTTGCCATCATCCCCCTGCCACCCATATAGGCTAGGGTCAGGGCTAAACATCACAGGGGATGTCACTTCAATGAGGAAAGTGCCACAGGACCTCTAGGCACTAGGCAAGATAGAAATTCAGATGATGATGCAAGCTCTTTCTCGAGTCTCTAACTCTAGTGGAGGCAATATGAATGTGTTGTTCATGTGACTGACACTTTGCACTGTAGTTACCAGTCAAATTTACCAATGTTAGGCCATGACTTTCATTGTTTCTGCTCTAACCCATCAGCAGATACATGATGTAGATACCAACTTGGAGCTAGATAGAGTTCATTTTGATGAGGGGGTGAGCACTATAGTGTATTCCTATCACCGTGGAGATGGCCTGGGGAAGGTGAGGAAACTCCCTCAAAGAAACCAGGCATTTAATTGGGATGGTCACCCCTTCACACGCATACACAGACAGCCGATTACTGGTCGCTTTGGCTTTTAATCCCCTTTGTCGCATGCTTGGCTCAGAGGGGCTCACTCCAGGGGTGAGTAGAACATGTGGCTACAATATGGATCCTTTAAGATCTCCCAGCAGACGTGCTGGTAAAAGAGGGCACCAGTGCCCAGGGGCCTGTCTCTGTCATCCCGCAGGTGTATCTGTGTTACCTGTCACAACACCTTTAACCCCCCTCCCCCTACCAAAAAATGGAGTGCACCAAGCTACCACTCTGAGCTCAGACTCCACCATTCCTGGCGGGCAGGGTACCCCCTAGGCTACAGAATCTAGTCAGAGCGTCCTGGAGGACATCATAGCTGTAAACAGGGCATGTACGTCCCAATCCAGCTTTACATCTGACAACAGCACTAACGCTGATGCTCAGGGCAACACCCCAACACAACAATTTGACTCAATATCTGAGGATGGGATGGAACCAGAAACTGAGCAGCCCAGTGCCAGGGGGCCAGGTCAGCCGGAGGATCACAGACAAATCCTCAGGGAATATGGGAGGGAGATGCCCATACTGCCACCACTGCAGGAACCCATAGACTTCCAACGTGCACCAACGGTGAGGTGGCCACAGGAAGCACGACCTGACCCAAGATATTCCACCAAAAGACCAGCCGAAACAGAAGTGGGAGTTGCAGCAGAAAACACTGGGGTACAATGGAAGAGGCCTAGACACCTGCAACTCACACAGCACCAACCCCACTACACTAGAGCGGGGTATACCAGATAAACACCCGACCCCCAGTGCCAGATGACCCTAGAGGCAGGATAGCCTACCTCGTGAGGCGACCTACCTTTGGGGATCACTACCTAAGGATGCCACTCCAGGGCTATAGGGATATCACCTTTAACCACAGACGAGGTGGCTATCCAGCCCTACACCACAGCAACCTACAGGAGGAAATGCCAAGAAGGCCAACACACTCCATATCACCTGAGGCAGACATGGAATACTACCTGCATCCTAGATACCAAGTGGACACAGAACACACCACCACACACAGGAGGAACCTACCTCAACATAACCTGCCCCCACAGCACGCCCCAGCATCAACGCCAGGGCCGGCGCCACGCCACCTGGAGGCACTAAACCACCACCTAGCAGCACATACAGCTGAACCCAACGCCCCAGCCAACAGACCAGCCCCGCCCACTCAGCCCACAATGGACATGGACACAGGGGAGCTGGAGGAAGGGGAGGTGCTGGATTCATCACTAACAGCAGTAAAATTCCCTAAAGAAGAGCCGATGGACAAGAATACAGACCCTGTAAGGGCCAATGTGAAAACACTGATCAGCGACATATACAAGGAGCCCCTGATGAAGATGGACACAGCAGGGCTGTATGAGAAAAACCCCAGACCAGACAACCTGGACAGCCTCCACAAGACGGGAATAAACCAAGAGATCCTCGACAAGCTAGAAGCCAAGGACGCAAAATATAAGCAGCAGACTGTGAACAGGGATGCACCCTATAAGTCTATGCAATGGGCTCTCCAATTTGCAGCCAGGCCGCTGATATCAGCACTCAACAGTCTGGACGCAAAAACACAGACCCCAAAGGAAATGGCATTAAAAATATCTGACTCTCTAACACTGATCGGCAAAACCTCCTGGAGATTAAACAACATGAGATCACTCCTTAAGAACACCTCACACCTAACCAAAGACAACAATAACCAAGGCTTCCAATACCTACTGGGTGACAACCTGAAGGAGGAAGTCACCACAGGCAGCAAGCTACATGACACCTTTAAGGGTCAAAAATCATAGAAACAGAGCATATCCTATTTTTGGCACTTCCGTCGGCCCCTGTACTTAGATTTTGATTTTTTCTTGTTTGTTTTTTTTCTGCTAATATCATCGGGCTTGATGAGTTCTTGATGTTACATATAGGGATTTGGGGTGGGAAATTTGTATTTTAGCCTCAAAATAGGCCAAATTTGGCCCAAAGTGAGGGCAAAAACCCAAAAGAAATATGCAAAAAAGAAATTTTCAGGAAACGGTACCAATTATGTCTTTTTCCACTTGTGTTACATATATTTGGTGGTTAGATATTATATCATGACCAGAAATCCCCATACTTGCCACACATCTTGTATATGCTGGGAGCATTTGCAGTTTGGTGAAGGAGTGTGTCTTGGCGAGTGATTCAGCCTTATACCCCCTCCCTCTAAAACATCAAAAAGAGGTAGATGGGTTCAAAAATACCTTTAAAAAATAGAATAAGGTATTATTTAATGTGTGTAAAAAAATAAAGGGATCCATTAATAAACATGGAAATGAGAGGCCCGTACCTGATCTCGGCAAGACAACCCATTCTCAGGAAGACATTCTCGTCCAGAATAAAATGATTTTTCCTCCTCCTGTACAGGGTTTATATATTTAACTATTATAACTATGTGGGTTATTTACCTACTAGATGTACTTAACTCTCCATGTAGAAAATGTGTTTATTGTCCATAGTTTTGCAACAGTACAGCAAAGGAAACTGGAATTTTGTCTTCCCGAATCAGTGTCTTGGCGAGTGATTTCTAATTGACATCCCATGTTCAGGACAAGTTTTTATCGATGACCGATGTGTCCTTATTGTCATAAAATTCACATACTTTTAATAAATGATTATCACTATTCTGTTCCCATTTCTGTCTTTTCAAAGAAATGAATGATTTTGCCCCTCCTGTAAACAGTTGATATATCTAACTTTTCTAGATATGTCAATAATTTCCCCCCAACATAATTATATCTAAGTTACTAAGCTATTAATGTATTGATATCGTAGGACGAGGTGAGGTTTGCTGGAAATAATCGCCCGACCGCGCAGCGGGAGGGCGATTATTTCCAGCTAACCTCACCGAGTCCTACGATATTAATACATTAATGCGTTTATCGCACTTATTCATACATTATGTATTAATTTCTTACCTTATAACCAAAGAATTAATCCATGAGAAGACATTTTGTAAGTGCATCCTATCCGCACGGTTTGCCAAGCCAGCGTAGCCATTGTTTTTAGTCCACCCGTCAAACCCTCGTATTTCCAACGAATTTTCGGGTATAATCCAAGGATGTCAAGCCCTGTTATTCTAGCACCTCTAAATATACGATCTCTAGTTGGTGTTCGCCTACAATTTGTCTCCATTTTCTTCGAAATAAATAAGAATCCATTGATTTTCCATAGCGATACGTTTCGCCACCCGCCTCCACCATGCTCGGCTTCGTGTTGACAGTGTGGGAAGGTCCCGTATGTAGGTCAGCCGGTCGGACGACGGGGCGGGTCCCGACTCGTATCGCTATGGAAAATCAATGGATTCTTATTTATTTCGAAGAAAATGGAGGAATTTGGCATGGCATGTTCATCTAGGATATCTAAGGATGTTTTCCTGTTAATAACTCCACCCAGCACCATTGGATTCTATGCTAACGAGGTCTGCAAACTTCAGGTATGTCGGACAAATTTTTCAAATCCTTGATGTAGATTGCTTTGTATCAGCGGTCGGCTTGGTATAGTGGACAGCGAGCTCGCCTCCTGCCCCAGCGGCCGGGGATCGATTCCCCGTTGAACCTTAACGGTTCTAACTGGAAAACTATGGCGAGGGTGGCTTCATATCCTTCTCCAATTTATTAACCTGCTCAGGTTCTAACCAAGATCGTCTTAGAAAAAAAAAGGACTCTGAGAGTGCGGTTATACCCCGATAACGGCACGGGGTTATGACCAAAAAAGCACTGTAGAGGCCAGAATCGTGAGATAACATTGTGTAAAATGGTAATTTTTGTCCATCCTCTGCAGATCTTGGAAGAAAACTTTTGTCTGGGCAAGATAGTGTCTTGGCGAGTGATTTTTGAGTAACATGCCATGTTTAGGGTTTTAACTTTACATAAATAACTATCATATCATCACAAAAGTCTCAGATTTGGACAATTCTCAACTGTTGATAAGTCTTTATCACACCCAAAGACAAAAGGAAGCCCACAAACCAGGGAAACTCCACCAAGCGCCCAGCCCAGGGACCGGGTCAGCAGCGAGGGCACCAACAGCAACAAAACAACAGGTACCTCCAAAACAACCAACAGTCATGCGGAAACAACAACCACCAAGTTTGAAGTTTGAAGTTTCAACACTGTTTATTGGCTTCTCGAAACACTTAGACATAAGTTATTACAACAAGTCGCCATATGGGATAATTAGTACATTAGTTATACACAGGTTCATTTGAGTCATAATTGAAGTTCAGGTAGTTTCCATGAAACTATCATATGAAATTTCACTAGTCACATATAAAGTTCATATAAATCAGACATTGCCCAAGGTATTTAGTACATCTCCTTTTAAACATGCTCTGAAGTTGTTTAGAGTGTCCTTCTGTTGTACATCACTCGTCAGTGTTTCCCAGAGACGATTACCTCTATATAATGGACTAACTCTGTATGATTCATAGACCGGCCTATTCACCTTTATCTTCTTTTTGTCATGTCCTCTTAATAACCTAGGAGGTACCAGTATATGATCTATATCTTGTGCATATTTATACATCAGGCATGTCAAGGACTTTCTTCTCCTTATCTCTAGAGTGTCCACCTTACACTGCTGTAGCAAATCAGCTACATGCATATCCTGGGCATTTCTTACTTTTAGACAAGCCCTAAGGCAGTGATTTTGGATTACATCAATATGGTCTACAATGGTCTTAGGTCCACTATCTAGAATATAACTGCAATATTCTAAAGTTGGTACAATCATTTGTTTGTAGATACGCAGGGAATTTTCTCTATCAGTATACTTTACTATATTTCTCAATTGTTTCAGCTTAGTTGTACCCATCTTGTCTACTTTTTTGCAATGTGATTTAAAAGTTAAACCACTATCTATTAAGACACCGAGGTATGAGAAACTCTGTACAACAGCTAATTTAGTACCCTGCATGAAAATATCCAAAGGGTTAATACGCTGTCTTGGTGAATGACACCATAATAATTTGGTCTTATTGACATTAACTGTAAGTATATTTGTCTTACACCATTCACTTATTCTATCAACATCGGACTGTAATAAACTTGTCATTATTTCAACATCAGTCCCATTTACTACCAATGCTACATCATCGGCATACAGAAAATATTGACAGTGTTCAATAACTCACACAATAGAATTTAAATACAAATTAAACATCAATGGTCCCAGAACTGTGCCCTGAGCTACTCCGCAATCCATAACCTTTGTGTCAGAAAGATTGTTATTAACCCTTGTTGATTGGAGTCTATTACATAGAAAGCTTTTAAACCATTTCAGACACGTATCATCACAATTTATATATTTCAATTTCTTTAACATTATATTTAAATTTACAGTATTAAATGCCTTTTTTAAATCCAAAAACAGGATAACAGAGTATTCATTCCGATTCCTAGCTTCAAACAAATATTGAATTAGTCCAAAAGTTGCATCAACAGTAGATTTACCAGGGATGAAACCATATTGGTTTTTACTTATTATATTATTTTCTATGATGAAATTCATTAGCTGTCTGTGTATACACTTCTCAATAAGTTTTGAGAAAACATTAGTCATAGTGATTGGTCTCCAATTAGATACATCACTTAGTAACCCATCCTTGGGTAATGGTACCACATAACCTATTTTCAACAAGTCTGGGAATTTAGCCTCAGTAATTGATCTATTTATAAGATTTTCAAGTAACTCAGGTTTCATTAAAAGACATTCCTTTACCATATTACAAGGTATATTTGTAATACAAGAATTCTTACTCCAATCTATGGATTTTAATATGTCAGTACATATATCAATAGTACAATTTCTCAGTGTCATAATGTTCTCACTCTGAGGTACTAAATCAGGATAGGGCTGGATAGTAAATGCCCTGGCAAGGTCACTACCAATATTGATATAAAAATCGTTTACATAATTTGCAAGTTGACCCATTGGTACTACATTACCATTCTTATCCACTAGGTTCATTGTCGGGGTCACTGCCTTGCCTTGCCATACCAGCTTTAATATTTTCCAAAAACTTTTTGGGTCCTTTCTATATTTATTGAGTAGTTGTAGCATAATAGTACGCTTCTTATATACCAGGCGTTGGTTTATAGCCTTTTTTAGTACCTTTACCCAGTCCAACAAATCATTTCTATAACCAGTGATACAGCGTTTGGCCCTTCTGAAAAGTCTTTTTTTTTTGGAGATCATTCTGCCAACCCTTTCATCAAAGAATATGTCGTTCTCTCGTACTTTAAATTTTATTACAGGGTGATATTCATCCAGGTATGACTTAATACAATTGACTACTTTTTCATATATATTTACTGGATTTGTGTCATTCTCTATGCAGTCTGTCCAGTCTCTACCGGATATGAACCTACAAAAATGTTCTTTATTAAGTGACTTCATGTTCCTAGTACTGATAATTTTAACTGGATTTTTAACAAGTTTCACTAATTTTCTAATTAGATAAACTGGTACATGATCACCACAGATGTCATTTAGTAGACCTACCTCCATTACACAGTCACAATTGGTATAATAGTGATCCAGGGTTGACTTCCCATAGGTATGGTAATATGTCTGGGCAGTTCTATAATATTTGAGACCGGTATCCTTCAAAAATGTAGACATTCTTCTGAATTTTATACAATTTCCACTGCAACTATTCACATTCATGTCACCCATGATCCATAACTCTTTCCCTCTACATTCAATATCATTTGCAATTAATCTTAGTTGATCATAGCACTCCAACACTTTACCCTTTGGTGGTCTATATACTACCACAAGCACTTTCTCTCTATGTCCTGGGTATTTGAGTGATATACATAGTGTTTCAATGTTACGGTTCACCACTGTTAGGTCATTCAATATAGTTATATATGGTACATATACATCTCTCACATAGCAGCCTACTCCTCCTCTTTTGCCTCTCCTTCTATCATTTCTGTAAAGTGACATGTTGTGGATACTAATTTGACTGCTCGGGATTGATGGTTTTAACCAGGTTTCTGTTATACGTATAACATACGTATAACAACAGGGTGCTTCAAAATACAGGCTTCACTATCAACTTTGACAAATCAGTACTAGAGCCAACGCAAACCATTCTAGCAGGTTCTAGGAGCCCTAGCAGCCACAGAACCTGGGAATGACAGAGCAAAGGTACTGACCAAAAAGCTCATCACTGCAAAGAACCAGGCCTTAATAACGACATAGGGTAATTATGACAAATTCATTCCCCTTAGAGGGTTCATAAAACCAACCCTGAGAGAAAACCTACAGTATCTGCCACATGCAAAGAAGACTTACACAGAAAAGTGCCCACAGATAACCCTATACACAGACTCCTCAGACACAGGGTGGGGTGCATACATACCTTAAACCCACTCTGAATATGGGGAAGAATGGTGTGCAGAAATAGAACCCCTTCACATAAACATAAAAGAAATCCTAGCAGTCCACAGGGCACTCCTACACTTCAACGGGGAAACACATACATATGTTCATAGACAATACCATAGCCATCAGCTGCCTCAACAAAGGGGGTTCTAGCCAATCCATTCCGTGCAACAAAGCCACTAAAAGTGTATTCCGGTTGGCCTGGGAAATGAACATAACACTTAAAACCACATACATTCCATCAGAAGGTCTTCAGGTGTGAGTAGACACATATTCGTGTGTCTACTCACACCTGAAGACCTACCTGGACAGGGAGGATACAAAAGGAGCACACCTTCCACCCCAGCTCCGTCACGTTATCAAGATAAATTAAGGTGACCCTAAAGGACACAGGCATTGAGGAACACTTTGGGGCATATAGCACAAGACACGCTGCCACAAGTACAGCGGACATGCTAAATGTGCCAATAAATGACATACTCAGCTCGGCAGGATTGGCAAGAACCAATACATTTGCCAGGTTCTACAACAGACCTCAATTGGAAGATATAGAGGGCACCTGGAGACTAACTTCATAACTGCCATTATGAACAGTGAAACAGACTCTTAAACCACCAACCAGACAGTACACACTATAGACACCTAGAGAGTGGTGGTATTATCAAACATCAGTCTTAAAAATATGTTAAGATATAATTATCAAAATATTTATCCCAGAGCACACACACACATATATATATATATATATATATATATATATATATATATATATATATATATATATATATATATATATACTTATGCACTCTACTGCTTGAGACATACATGTTAAAATAAACAGTGACAACACTTTGTCCCACAAACATAGATTAAAGACTAAACATGATATCTAAATATATTACATAAAGCATTTATGATCAAAAGTTATACAAACATGTATACCTACTCTGCTTGAGCAGATGATTTACAAATTGTAAATAAAACCTGTCTACCTAAACATGAATCTATGACTTGTGGTCCTTCAATTAGGATATCTGCCCTGAGTTAGATTATCGAACGAGACAAAATAGCTACCCCTGGCTTAAATGCCACTCTGTGAAATAATTGAATATTAAACCTAACAATGTGTAGTTTAATATGAATTATTCCTAAGAGTTATGGCATTAACCCGCCCTATTTCACAGGATAATCTAACTCAAAAAGGGCTAAGAGGAATACATGACAACCTGCAAGTGAGGTCCTGCTATATACCATAGCTACCCCTATGGCTTAATGTCATAACTCTTAGGAATAATTCATATTAAACTAGACATTGTTAGGTTAAATATTCAATTAGAAATACAGGCATTGGCATATGAATAGCAGCCTGTTATTCATTTATTGTATAATATGGAAGTAGGCCTAGGTTCAAAGGACTTGACTGGCAACATTTAACTTGATTGCTCTTAACAATGGGGCCACACAAGTTAACAACGATGCTATGGTAGGCTCTGGCCCTCAGGCCTGCCCTTCCTCAATAAATGTATCCGCCCTTGACTTTAAAATTCTCTTTGATATATTGGCAGGGGAGAAGCACCTATCTTTTATCAAAGGTGAGTAAGGCCAGGGGTCTACTTCAAGAGTCCTTAAGGGACCTCAATTTGCAGGGAGACTCATGGAGTTCTGCTGGCTCCAATGGCTGCTGCTGACACCAGGAGGTGATTTCCTAAGGCACTACAATCACATACACCTAGCAAATGCTTATACTACTCCTAATGTAAGTTTGGGAGAAGTTGGAGGAATTATCCACAATGTGTTGAGAAATAAACCCCAGGGAACATTGGGACAGGAAATGGGAATGGCTACATCACACACCAACCTCCACCAGCAACAGACATTTGACCAATGAACATTCGTGTTTCATGTCATGTCATCGGATGTGGTGTCAGGTGGCATGGCAGTCCCTCTTCTGTCACCTGTCCAGGTCCTGTTTCTGTGTGGGACATTATGGTCTGTGGTTGGCTTTTGTACAGCCTTTGATGGAATGTGCTTGTCCTCCCACAAGGAAGCCATTGGTGAGGGGGGTTCAGGTTGTAGTATGAAGGGCAACATTGGCATCTTAAGCACAGGGTTGTCACCCACAATCACAGTAGCTATGGTAACGAGGACACTGTTCCGCTTATCATCGCAAAAAGCACACCTTGCTACAGCACAATAAAATAGGAAAGAAAGAAAAGGTCAGTTGAACATGAAGTGTACAGAAGCACCTTCTTCAGGTACCGATTAGTGCACTCCATGCAAAACCACTCGTCTACTTGATAGGGTTATACATTCTGCTTATATAATACATTTAGAAGAATGCTTGTCAGGAATGGAAGGGGTCATTGTTTTGCTTTACTGTCAGGCTTATGGTCCTAAAGAGAGACCCTAGGCCCTTCTGAATCGCATTGACAAGCCTCACAGCAGTCTGAGTGGACATTGCTACGTTTATCCGACAGGCCCTATTCCTGATGAGTTACTCGAGATAAGGGACATTGGCTAGGTCTTTTGACATTATGCTCACACCCATGCACCCCTCCCCACCCACACAAGCAGAACCTTGCACATGGACATGCGACTCATGATTGCGAGACCTTTCATTTCCAGCCAAGAGAGAGTTTTTGAAAAACATTTTAGCAGACAAAAATAATTTTCCCTATATGTAATGGGCATCTTGGGTCAAACATATGCAGAGTTGGGAATATTAAATCAGAACACTGTTCTAACGGTAACCAAGCAAACTAACAATGCCCATAGAATGTCAATAGGGTGTCTGGCAATGGATGATAGCTATGTTATACTGTTTTAGGCCTACTTTACTATGCATACTGTGCAACTTTTACTGTAGCCACTGTTGCCAACGTGCAGGGGAGAGGTTTAACGTTATTTCCATTGTTCACTTGTGTTTGCAGTCCTATTATTAGTCACATTAATCATTACTCAAAGAATTGACTCTTAATGTGAAAAGTGAACAAAATAGACCTTTTTCAGATTATTATTATTATAATAATACTCCTTTTCAGATATCCTTAGAAACCAAAAGCTGGCTCAAAAGAATTTTTTTATAGATTTTGTGAGATCCGTACTATGCTAGTTCCTATAGTACTTGGTTTTCAGGCATTGCTGTAATCTTTCTACCAGTTCTGGTCCCCTAAGGCCCTCTGAAAATGATCATCCGTTGCGAGGAAATGTGGCATGAATTAGCTATGCCAGCCATGGTATCTCATTAATCTGTTGAGAAATCTATTTGAAAACTTGTTATTTCAGGCCTTTCTTGACCTCTGACAAACTTATTATTAGCCAAAAACAGGTGAAACTATATATGCAAGCAAAGCTCTCTCATATACCCACCCTACAGAATACATGAAAACTATTTACCAAGACAGCCGCGCAAATACTCCAGCATTTGTGGTATTTTGTGGTGCTCATATAGCGGTACTGTTCTGATTAATGAGGTCCAATGAACCATCATATCAGTTACAAAATTTTAATAATGAGTCAAGATTCTGTGTCCATTTTAAGGATTGAAGCAAGACAACTTGGACAACATTTGATTGACTATAGATTCAATTTTCCTTGGTCACTCCATAGTATGCTCGCACCCAATTACCAAAATGAATGCTATTATCTATCAATGTGCCGAATGGCCTTCAATCAGGCCTTTGGGGGTCCATTGTATGGGTGTGAACATAGAGGATAACTGGACAGAATTTCGAGTCTTGATTAGCAGCATAGAGATTGAAGGGACTTTACAAGCAATCAATGAGTGGTAATCAAAAGGCATTGTGCAATGATAATTAGTGACTTAGGTAATGATCATGATCACTAGTTAATACAGATTTCACGGGCACACATGGTGGCTGATTGGTTACATTGGCATTTCTTTCACTCAACTATCTAGATGGAGCAACTCTGTATAGGGACTGCTATAATGGCTATCATATTGCAACACTGTATGGCGACAGAGGATACAGACCAGACAAAAGCTAACCAAAAGAAAATACCAACTAAAGGGGTCATGATAGCCAGAGCTAACCACTTCTAAATCTGAAAACATAGTGATGTAATAAGCCAGCCATTTATGTGAATGGATGAGGAATACAGTTATCAGGAACCAAACCAATTACTGCTCACTTTGCCGTTTGAATTCCATAAGTCTAATGTTGATAAATTTGTCTAGGCAAATCCAGTACTGTAGTTTTGTTATAATACCTTGCAGTGTCTTTCTCCACCAAGTTGCACCTCTTCAGGACTATTACAACTCACCAGCACCTATTAAGGTATGTGTCAGGAGTCTCTGTCCAATGCCAAGGCCATTACTCATATTTGAGCAGCGTGCCTCAGTGAGCCAGTCAGTGTAGGCAAGTCTACTGTTCTATTGAATCCGCTAAGTGCAAAGCCATCCATAGCACCAACTAGTCAACACAGAGACCAATGGGTAAATGTGAGTTAAGTATTAGTTATCTATAGATTATTCAGGCAATGCTTCTCGCATTTCTTATCTATTTTCATGCATCAAGGACTAAGTGTGTTTATTTTTGACAAGGATGGATTAGTAGATATGTTTTGCATCTTGCTGAATTGTTTTGGCAAGATCCTTTTATTCATCGGTGCAAAATAGCCTTTTAAAGCTGTTAATTTCTTTTTGTTGTGCCAATAATCAATGTAAGTGGTATTATATCAAAATATCGTGTGAGCTTATAGCAACTCCAGTGGGCAGCGGGAATGAGACATCAGATAGGTCTGACAAAATTAAGCAGATAACAATTCGTCAATGTGATAATAAATTACCTTTGTATAAAGATGGTTTATCTAACATTCCTAGAACCGGCCCCCTTATATTATATACAGTCCAAGATCACTAGGTATGCCAATACTGGTAGTAATAACTAATTATAAATGAACAATACATAAATATACAACTAAACTGATAAATTAACCATAAAAAGATGGCTAATTAAATAGATAAAGGCATCAGCCCATGTACTTAGCCTCAGGTGACCTTAATCCGCCTAAATTAGACTTGACCTTAATTCGTCAAGTAACCTTCTGGAATGTGATTACCTGACAGTTAACAAACAACACTGAACTATAGGCAGTGAAATTTCTGATATTTACCTGAAATGCCAAGATGAATCCCTTACCCACACTTTCCACCCAAGATATTTAGCACAGGAAAGATAAAATTGATATTGTCGGTCAACAGGCCTTAACAAACAAACGGGACCTTTGAAGGTTGAGCAGAGGGGTGATTAGGAATAGCTCATCTCTGAGAACACTTTCTCTCTGCCTTGGTGGCTAGTCATCACTACATCATCACAGCCATGGAGAATGGTGGTGAAACACTAATCACTAATGACCAGCTCACAGTAACAAATGTGGGGCACCCTAAGTCAGACACCATCCAAGAAGTTGATTATCGTATTGTGAAATGCCCTGCCTAAATGGCTTCTACCAAAAAGAAAAACATTGGCCTGAAAAGGTCTGAGTATTCTTTGATAGTAGCTTGGCTTTTGCCCTCACGTCTCTCGGTCCCCCAGTGTTGTACTCTAAAGAAGGTTTTTCTTTCTAACAAGGCTAGCAGATATACTCTATTAGCCATATTATCCTATAACAGTGGACAGTATAGCCAATGGTATGTAATTGCCCTCATGCGTAGACCCCTTAATGATGTGCTTCATGACTGTTTTTGCCGATGCCCTGGACATAGGGTAGAATAACCTAAAGACGTCCATTCCTGTACACAATCTGCATGGCCTTGTTTGACACTTAATAACTACATAATCATCAGGTCCATAGGGTTTCATCAGCACACAACATAAAGCTTCCCTTTATACCATAATTCATTGTTGTATCTAAATATTTAATTACGGCCATTTTAACCGTGAGCCATCCACTTTGCACCTTGAGCCGTCCACTTGATAGTCAGCCCTTAATGAAGTGTATTTTGGACTTGACTATCATCTCTAGAATCAATAAGTGTCTTAAATGGATAAACAATATAATAGCATTATTGATGCTCCTACATTGTAATGACAATGTAGATCATATAGTGGCTAAATTGAAAGGACAATACTAGGACATGTTTTGCCCATGTCAACTATAATTATCATCAAATCAATGGTCTTAGTCACAACCCTGTATTAGCGCAGCTCTGTTTTAGTTACACTACACTTCCCTTTCAACGTAAACTTCAGTAACCATCTGTATTCTAAATAGAGAAGATTCCTTATACAGACTACTAATACTATGATAACAGTAGAGGTT
Source organism: Acholoe squamosa (assembly GCA_949317995.1). Lineage (NCBI taxonomy): Eukaryota > Metazoa > Annelida > Polychaeta > Phyllodocida > Polynoidae > Acholoe > Acholoe squamosa. The sequence goes on along the minus strand of OX439040.1, from coordinate 36,655,659 downwards.
GTAATGTATGCTTCAACATATTATTCAATGACATGCAGCATCTCGAAATATCATGGCCATGAATCTCGTGATGTAACACTATATAATCAATACTTTCTACTCAATTTACCGCATAATCTACTCTGTAAATGATGGATGACTCAAGGTGAAAATGTGGACGGTTCATGGTGAATTTGGCATGTCCTAAGAATCATGTCCTTACTTGAAATCATGTAACCACTAACCAATGATATAGACCTATGACTACGAACTATATAGGATATTTGTGAGTAAATTTTATGCTCAGAATATGCTACCAAAGTTCAAGGTTTCTTGAGAAAGAAACACTGTTCATCATGGTCAGAAAAGGTCATACATGGATGCTTTAACTTCATTTTATGAAATGCCAGCTCCTTCAAATATTCACAGTAATCAATCTATATGGTACTAAAAGACCTTAATTTTAAATCTAGAGGGGTTTAGGCTCATAGAACACATGTAGAAGGTAGAAAAGCCCTGTGACAGGTGGATGACTCAAATTATGTGGTTGTCTCAAGGTTAATGTAACATAAAAAGAGGATAACAGAAATGGCTCAATTACACTACCCATTGCATTTCAACAAAAGGATACCCGTATTTCATGCCATATCACTATCAGCTGACCATGTAAGCCTAAGCCTGGCATTTCTCAAACAGCTTCAGATAATGTGTATCTGCCTACACTGCTAATGTTGTGTTACAGGTATATCTAACAGTCTCCATCATATGAATGGGTATAGGGAGGTAAAATATAGCTAGGCAATATACCGTACTGAGAATCAGCTTGCTATGATTAATCAGCTTCTGTGTGTCCCTTCAACCCATAGCTGAAATTTAGTATCCATTTGGCGTGGTTTTGAGAAATGACCTCCTGGTTATGTAGCAGTACCATTATGTTGACTGTTTTGGCTCTCAAAATGAACAAGACCATTTCTTAAGGAAAGAATAGTCATAGCCTAGTTTATCTTTCACCAAGGCTAATTTTGCAATAGCTGAGGTGTTACTAGGTGAGCCAATCGCTTCCAGAGATTCTGTAGCATCATAGACATGGCAAGGAGGTTGCTACTACTATCCTTGGGCATGTATCCAGACCACTCTCTATTGTATGGATAGGTCTATCCATTACACATTAAGAGGAGGGCCTGGCAGAAATGCAGACTGCTATGGTATAGGTTTATTGACAGGCTTAGATGGAAGCTCTAACTAAGACCTGTTGAATCACTTTGGCCATCCTGATAGCAGACCCAATGGGTATCACTGGAGGTACTATCTGACAAACCTATTGCCGGCTACTGAAGGTGAGCTGTACTGAGTAGTCACCCCATACCATCAGCACACAAACAAACATTGGGCACCATATTGAGCATTTGAGAAACATTGACATGTTACCTGACATGTATGCGGCGAGAGGGAAACTCTGGAGGTTAATTCAATACAGCCTACCACTACCCCTCATGTGATGGTAGCAAAATCCATGCCTATCACTTTAAGTAATGGTAGTCAGTGACAGATTTTGAAATAGCCTGCACTAATCGATTACTCAGTGGTAGTGGGAGCAGAGCTCATACAAACACAACTGACACACTTGGTGCACAGTGGCAGGCTTACTCTAATAGGGCCAGTGTCAATTTTCTACCCCCTCCCCTGATGGTAGCAGTGGAAAATGAATCAATAGCACTTGCTATTTCTTATTTACCTACCACCACACCAGATAGTGGACTGTGACAGGGTCTTATGAAATTCACAATATTGGTCAGCATCGCTGGGGGGGCTGATGTTAGGCCGTTTTGAATTAACCTCCTGGTCACTCACCTGCTCACAGTGAAGGGTGCATTAACCTTATATTGTGGAGCTGCTCACACAGCACTTACCATGGATTCCTGTTCTCCATTGCTACCTGATAACCTGGCTATAGCATTCGATAGGTATTGCATTTTAAACATACATCCTACAAAACTGCTCCCCTGTGGATATTTATACAGAACTTTAGCCTCACACTTACTCCCCTTAGTGTATGTTTGCTACAGCACCAATTTCAGTCAATGAGTTATTTTACTCTCTTTCCATGAAGGATAAGGACCCTCAACCTGAGGACTTGGCAACCACTCAAGCCACTGAAACCTGTTATCTTGTCCCATTGTTTTTTTCTTTCCCAAAGTAAACACACAACCTAAGTTACCTGACCACAAACATATACCATTTTGATATCGATTTTTCACAAGTCAAATTGTGCATATGATAAGCTCCAAATGCATGACCAACTGTAACAAAGGTTGGATGAAACATTTCTTATAAATACATGCCATTTGTTTAAACACTGTGTTCCCTATATAAAGCTTCATCTTGGAGGCTGTATAAACTGCTCTCTGTTACCATGGATCAGTTACAACTTCCAGTTAGGGGTTTGAATTAGACTGTGAAATATGTAGGAAATCCTGTGTGATTTGCAAGGAAAGTAATAATCATAGAAGAAAATTGCCCAATTAAATTGCAACTACAACGTTTTGTCAGAGTTGTCACTTTGTAGACACCCTATTCACACCTAATCTTCTCATCGGGTCTTGTAATTTAAATTGTTGAGTAGACAATGGGCAAAATGCTCGCTTGAATGTATAAGTCCTACTGAGATGGCCTCCCCTTCTGGACCTTAATCTCCTGGCTTAAAAGGGGAAAAGCTTGTTATTAGTCTAGTAACACCTTCCTGGATCCCAATGGAATTGTAAGCTTCTGCTGCGTTGTCTGCTTTAATTACCATTACAAAGGAGGTAACAACCCTCCTCTCAATTTGGCCCTTGTGATGAACCAAGACTAGAGTGAACTATAAGGTATATATTAGGCACATCTTGATATGGTTTCTTTGTGATTTATGTTATGAAATTTGTTATAAAATCTATTCACTTTGCAAGACACGGACACCATAAAGAATAGTAGCATTATGTCATCATTTCAATCATTTCCATGCTATTCTAGTAAAGGCTTAATGTATAGACCTTAGTGTATGACATGCTATGTTAGGTTGGCACAGTAATATAAAGAGACAATGACAATAGAGATAAATCCGCCATTTATATAGTTTTGCATTTCATTATCATATAGCTTTCATGCAGTATTTCAATTTATGGTGCATCAGACATTGGTGAGTTGACCATTTCACTTTCATAGATTCATTTAAAGTTATTTTGTAAAATTGTGCATACACACTTACGTAGTGCTATAGAAATGGTATTGGTTAAACCGTATCATGGTATAAAGCACCATTTGATGGGGGGAAATTAAAATAATACCTTTTTTCTTCTGAAGTTCACTGTCCAGAAGAGTTTTTAATTCTGTTAGAATCAGGTTCTCATTCTGACCACGGGATATTTATCATCCAGTGTAAAAAAACACAGCAAATATCCAGTGGCCAGAGGTTAATCATCTTAACACATGGTACTGAGCCACGAGGACGGGGGAGAGATCCGATTCACCTTGTGCCCTTGGCTGGTCAAGGAGTTTTTTTGAACCACCTAAATTCGGCATCCCTTTCTGACTCCGTTTTCAATCCCGGTGGGTCCAGTCAACCGGCTCCTGTGAGTGGGGCACACATGGATAGATACCGGGAGGAAAGGAATAAGTATGAATCAGAAAGGACAGCTCATGCGGAATGGAAGCGGATGAGCGATCAGGAAAAATCCAGGGGTGAAAAGCTGCTGGAATATCAGAAGAAAGAGACCGAGCGTAAACAGAATAAGGTAAAAGAGTTAGAAAGGGAGGTCGAGGACCTCTTAGACGAAATTGGGGGCCTACGTGAGAGTAAGGGATTGTTAGAATGTACCATGGAAACCTTGGAACGAGAGGTGGATGTCCACCATACTCGACTCCGAGAGATCGAGGCTATGATTCACCGTAAGAAAGCCGAATATGAAAGGTACGGGAAGAAAGTTGAGGAAGTCGAACTGCAACTGAGTCTGGCGACCTCCACCCTGGAAGCTAAGACTTCAGAGCAGGATGAGACTCTGGGACAATACTGAACGGGGCTAGATGTCGCTGGTAAGCGCCTTACCGATTTGAAAAACCAAATCGAGGCCCAACATGAGATTTACGAAAAGAATCGGAAAATCATAGAGAAACAACAGAAAGAACATGTGGCCCTTCGGGAGAAACATATTCAGGAGAACGATCGATCACTGACATTGAGGATAACAATCAGGAGTTGTATCAGGAGAGAGATGATCTCATATATGAAATTACTAAGCTGCGGATGATGCAGGAGGGGTCCGAGGATTCCGAGGAGGAAGAACCGGATCTCGAGGAGTCAGATGAGAATGAGGGAGCATTGGAGGATCCCAATATCAGTTGTATCCCACGGGATGGCGGGGAGGAAGGTCCACCGATCACCTCTACCCCAAAACCCATTCTGAAGAAGGGGTATGACCCCTTTGTGAACAATCAGGCCACCCGGAATGTCGTAGGGGACAAGTATGTTCCCGGCAATGATAAGAACGTTCGGCTAAGTGTGGGTCAAAAGGACGCCACCTTCACCACCGACTGTGAATATCAGTACATTGACACAAGGGGGCAAGCCCCGACCCCGAGTCACTTCAACCACGCTCCTCCAGGGGGCGCTGGGGAACTAGGCGACATACCTAGCCAACTGCAGGACAGCAGTCAGTCTATTCCGAACAATCAGACCTATAGGGTGGATAATCAGGCGTGTAGTACAGATCAGAATAACAACGACACCCCGTGTGATAGTGGGACATACCACACCGGTGCTCAGGCTCCTGGGGGTATAGGACCCCAACCCGGTATGAATACTGGGTATGGGTTTACCTTCTGGAATAGTCAGAATAACAGCCATCCGGGATCCGGTGGTCCGAGACCCAATGGATCTGGTGGGGGTGGTAAGAAAACCAAGGATCAGAAAATGTTAGATTGGAGTCTGGAGCAATGTACTAGGTTGAAAAGTAGGGAGATCTCAGCTAAGAAGAATCAGACCGAAACTAAGTCCTTTGATGGATCAGAACCATGGAGAGATTGGTTTTCGGACTTCACGGATGACCGTGAGGTAGATGGATATGATGAAGACGAATCATTACCTATACTGGTCAGATGCCTGACAAAGGGGCCAGGTAGGATTGCGGTCGATCATTGGAGAGAACAGTATAAGAATAGGGGAACGTACACTCAGTTAGTTGAGATTTGTAGTTCCTATCTCGGAAATATAGTGTCGGAGGATCCAATGACTCAATATAGGAAGAGGATTCAGAAGCCGGGAGAGTCGGTTCAGGTTTATGGATTGGAACTTCAGATATTACTACGGAAGGCTAGACCTAACCTGGTAATGGATGATGATTATGTGAGTGATGAATTGATCTCACACTTCGTGCGAGGACTACGAGAAAAAGACCACCAGGACTGTGCTTACCGGGCATGGGGTCCGGGTGCGACTATGAAAACGTTATGTGATGCCATAGCCAATTTGAATAAGAAGAAAACTTTTCTTTCCGGATTTGTCCCTCGGGAAACCGCCAGTATGGTACTCCCTGATCTGAAACCAGTAGTTCCTACTGCAGCAGCCGCTGTCTCAGAAACTGAAACAGAATATGAGACAGTAGAATATGAGGAAGAAGACGGAACAATCTGAGCATTGAGGTTCCCTAAGAATGCCAAGAAGTTTATTCCCAGAAGGACCTTGACTACTCAGCCAAGGTGGGGAGTTCCCGAGAGTCGCGATAAGAGTGTTTCCGAACCTAAGGAAACTATAGTTAAGAAGGATGAGAGTAGGCCATCTGGAAGCCTAGATATGAAGAGTATGATGGAAAGTATGCTGAAGTCTTTCCGGGAGGACCTTGAACGTCACCGGTATAGTAGGCCGAGGTATGATAAGTCTAGGATCAGATGTTATCGCTGTCAGAAAATGGGTCATGTAGCCTATGAATGCCGGTCTGCCGAGCCAGTTCCCCGGAATATGTCGGCAGTTGAGGAGATGGAACCTAATTCGGAAAATTAAGGAGGGTTGAGGATGTGGCGGATTGCTCAACCCGGAACCTTGTTGTATGCCAGAGTACTGTCCCTGATAAGCCGTCTGATGAATCCGAAATGACTACACCCGGGGAGGAGGGATCCGAGATTGATCTCCTCGCCCCTCCTATGGCCGGGGACTCCAACAGAAGTGAGGACACCGAATTAGTAGTAAAGGAAAGTATGCGCGTTGGAGAAGAGGAAGGGTGGATAGAGGTATTCACACGTGTATGTGCGGCACACCTTCCCCCGAACCATCCATGTCTGGAGCATCTGAAAGACCATGGATTGGATCTCGGCATTTCGGAAGATTTCGAACCCTTCCCCCCTGGGAGGTAGGAGATGGTATGTGTCTGTTATGACCCAGGGTAGGACTGGGGAATTTTTGGTTGATACGGGGGCTAGCCACTCGATGATCTCCAATAAATTCTACAGCCTCTTGCCGGACAAGAGTGAGAACCTCATAAAGGGGGTAAACGCTTGTATGGCCGATGGGACCCGTATGCAGGTTCTTGGTAGAACATTTATGAAGGCATCTCTTGGTGGGAAGGAGTTTGTGCTCTCTCCCACTATAGCCAATATGAATGATGATGGGATACTTGGGCTGGACTTTGCGAGTCTATTCGAGGCAGAGTTGAACCCGTGTACGGGGAAGTTGAGGATCGGGAAGCCCTATGATATCCAAGTGAAGTGTGTATTAAGACAGATAAGTGCAGTAGCTAGCGTGGTGGATACAGTAAAGATACCCCCGGGTGTCTCCTGTGATGTTCTTTGTACTTCAGATAGAAAACTGAAAGATCAGGAATGTGTATTTGAGCCAGATGTGGTTCACTTAGCCAGCATTGGGCTTGAATCAGTTGATACTCTGGTAGTAAACCCGTTCTGGAGCGTACTACCGGTAATTAATCGAGGAGATAAAACCATTTATCTACAGAAGGGATCCAAGCTTGGGTCCACTACGTTAGTAAATGGGGTACAAGATGACATTCGGGAACCCGAACGTAAACTGGTAGGGAAAAAGAAAATGAATATGGAACTGGATAACCTAATAGAGGAATCCTCTCTGGAAAATAGCTATCAGAAGATGGAAGTTCGGAATCTGGTACGGGAATATGAGGATGCTTTTGGCTACACCGGTGGTCCCTTGGGCCGGAATGATAAGATATTGCAACATATCAATACTGGAGAGGCGGAGCCCTTCAAGATTCCGTACTGCCGATTGCCACTTAAGAAGAAAATCATTTGTGAGAATGAAATAATAGACCGATTGGAGAAGGGAGTGATTGTGCCTAGCACCAGCCCCTGGTCTAGTCCGGTAGTCATGACCACTAAGAAAGATGGAAGCATTCGCTTCTGTGTGGATTATAGAAAACTAAATGGGCTAACTAAGAAAAACTCGTATCCTTTACCCAGGGTTAACGAGACATTAGATGCCCTGGGAGGGAACAATTGGTTCTGCACCCTGGATCTCCAATCCGGGTATTGGCAGATCGGAATGGAGCCCAGGGACATGGAGAAGACAGCGTTTTCCAGTCACTTAGGCCTGTTTGAATATACGGTTATGCCCTTCGGGTTATGTAACGCACCTGCTACTTTTGAAGCCATGATGGAAACACTCTTGAGTGATCTATTATGGAAGAAATGTCTGGTGTACCTGGACGATGTAATTGTCTTTGGAAAGACATTCCGTGAGTGTTTGGATAATTTGGAAGAAGTGATCAAGAGGATAGTATCCAATGGATTACGTCTAAAACCTAAGAAATATAGATTATTTCAGAAATCAATCACTTACCTAGGTAGGATTATATCCACCGATGGGATTAAAGCAGATCCGGAAAAAGTAGAGAGTGTTCAGGACTGGGAGAGACCAAAAACTGCTAAGCAGGTACGATCTTTTCTGGGGTTCTGTAGTTACTACAGAGACTTCATTCCGGGGTACTCTTTTTATGGGGATCTGATTTTACACTAAGAACTGACCATTCATCTCTCCGATGGCTCCTTAACTTTAAGGATGCCGAGGGGATGATAGGTAGATGGTTGGCACACCTTTCGGAATTCGGGTTGGAGCACAGCCAGATCCAACATAGGTCGGGGAAGAAGCACACCAATGCGGACGCCCTATCTAGGAAGCCAGTCCGGAAACGTGGTCGAGAGAGTTGTGGTGATTGCGGACAGCATAACGCAGTGATTGCTGCCGCGCATATGCCACTCCGGGACTATCCGGGAACTCTAATAGAATGGTCACCAGAGATCATTCGCGAGTTCCAGGGTAAGGACCCCATTACCAAGAAACTCCTGGAAACAGTTGGAAACCTGTCCGTCCTGCTATCAGTATGGAGAACAGGGAAATGAGAAGACTCCTAGCCCAATGGGCCGAGCTAGAGGTCAGAGACGGAATCTTATGTAGATGGAAAATTAGTCCAACTAAAATGATTCTTCAGATTGTTATTCCGAGCGCTATGCGTCGGGATATCATGTATTACTGCCATGGGCACATGACAAGTGGTCATTTCGGAAAGAGTAGATCTCTGGAAAGACTTACCTGGAGATACTACTGGCCGGGAATGAGTGGAGATTTGCTAAGGTGGATCGCCACTTGTCCCGAATGTTGTAAGAATAAACCCAGGGAAGGGTTAGGAAAGAACCCATTAGTTCAGGAATTATTCAGGGTACGCTTCGCCAGAATTGCAATTGACATCATTAGCGGGTTTAATACAACCCCTAGGGATAACACTTGCATGATGGTTGTTTGCGATTACTATACGAAATATACGAAAGTGTTCCCTCTGAAAGATCACAAAGCCATCACTTGTGCGGAAGCATTCGTGAGAGGTTGGGTGTTGCAATACGGGGTCCCCCTGATGCTCCACAGTGATCAAGGGAGAGAGTTCGAATCAGAATAGTTTCAGGAAATGTGCAAGTACTTGGCTATCTGCAAGACGCGCACTAATCCGTACCGGCCCCAGTCGGACGGCTTAGTAGAATGGTTCAACAGAACCCTACTACAAGTTCTGAAACCACTAGTGAATAAACATCAGGATGATTGGGATATCCAATGCGATTTCGTGGTGCATGCATATAACAGCACAGTGCATGCCTCTACTAATTGTACTCCGAACATGTTGGTTTATGGTGAAGACATCATAATGCCGGCAGATTTAGTGTTTGGGGTAATCGGAATAAGTCCTGAAACCCCGTGTTCGATTATGTTTGTAGAATCCTTACGGGATAACTTTAAGAAAGCTTATGAACTAGTTCGGAATCAGCTAGAGAAATCAGCAAAATGGCAGAAAGTGGGCTACGACACTGGACTGAAACCTAGATTTTTCAGGGTGGGAGATAGGGTCCTTAGATTCTATAAACCCCTTGATAGATTGAAAGTAGTGTCTAGCTGGGATGGCCCACATGTCATAATTCAGATAATTTCGGAAACCACCTGCTTTATAAGAGATCTGTACAGGAACGTACGACGGTGTCATGTCGAAGTATTAAGGCCGTACAGAGGCAGGGAGTTAGCTGAAGAAATGTACGGGATAGGCCCGAACGTTATGGAATTACCAGAGGTTATTGACTTACCTGAACTAAGCGAATCTCCTAGTGTAGAGGATCGGAATGAAGATACGGAAAAACCTGTAAAGGAAGTAAAGAGAAATAAGAAGAAACCAAAAAGGATGCCGATGCTTGGCACCCGAAAGCAAAGAAAACGTAAGAAGAATGTAACTGAATCGAATGAGAATAATGCTAAGAATAAAAAAGTCTCGGCAGGAGAAGGGAAGGCAAAGCGGACCGGGAACCCAAAGGCTAGATTGGATCTCGGGAATGGAGCGGAGTCCCCCAATGCTAAAAATAGAACTATTAAGGAGGGCGTTCGCCGTAGTGCTAGGATTGCTCAGAGAAGCGGTGTTACCTAAATAAGCCCGACAATAGATTCTAATAAGTATTGAATCCTGAAACACAACAATGTATAGTCCTGTTTTTGTGTATGTTTACACCCTTAAATGTTTGTGTTGTTACTCGTTATGACAGAGAGTGGTGTCAACTATGTTGACAGCGCCTTCGGGATGCTCGTCAGTTGGTAATGAAACCGCTCTAACCTGCTCTGTTGTCGGCTCCTCGAGGTTCCAGTGGGTAGTGGCCGGATTAATCAGATATATCAGCATAATGCTATACGTATTCTCCATGTGTACTCCAGATGATATCGAGCCGGGAAGACAATGCGAACTCTGACAGACCGTTTTGTTTACGGATGCATGGACAGCACGTGGCACCACGTGACCTAATTACCCGAAACGAGGGCACGACCCTTGACCCTGGTTTGGGGTTTCTCGCGCGAGTTGACGCCATCTTGTTTAATCAATCGTCTACGCCCAGGAAACTCGACGTGCTTGATTTTGCTTGGTAGCTTTTCCCTGCTGTAAGCGCAATACTCTGATAAATACGAACACTAACTAAGGTTATAAGGTCGAGGAGTACGTCGAAGTACTGCTGGGCTCAACTGGTACATCTGGACTCCGTCTAAATGGCGGAAAAGATGCTGTCTAAATCGAGTATGGAGGTGGATATGGAGGACCGCTCGGGAATGAGTCCCATTCATCCCGAAGAGGAGGCGGCTCTGGAGGATAGGGAAGCAGCAAACACGCTGGTATTTCTGGATCTGAACACTAGTGGAGTGGGAACTGCGGAGATGCCTCCACCCCCCTCTCCGGCAAAATCCGTACATTCAGAATCAACCGAAGCCATGATGGACCCCCCGGAAAATCATGGTAAGATTGACTATTCGTTGGGAAGCATTGCGTGGCCGAATGGCGATACGATCTTCCTCGAGAAGGACTATATCTGGAATCCGAAAACATCAAAACCGGAAAAGATTCCTGAGATGTGGAGGAACTTGATTAAGAAAGCAATCCCTGAAGATCTATCGATTCCGGACATATGGTTACTAAACTATATGGATTTTGCTACCGGCATGAGTGTGAACCAAGAGTTCTACCATACGGTGGCATATGTTAAGGACAAGTGGAGCCGGGATCACCCGGAAGCCACTGTTGAGGAGCATGCATCCCTGTTCTGGTACGGGATGCAGCCATCACGAAACCCACCGAGCCCTGTTAAGATTGATTCAGGATCGGACCATATGGATGTCGACGATGGAGGTGAAGCTGTTGGAGGGGCTATTGCTAAGCCTACCCGCAGGAAATCCTCCGTCTCATCTGACACACTTTCTGAAACCGAGCTGCGAGCTGAAGACAGCCAGATTGAGAAAGAAGTCGTAAGAATGCAGTCAGAAGCCGAGGAGAAGTTAGAGCAACAGGAAGAAGTGTTAAGAAAACAAAAAGAACAGTTAACTGAAATAAGTACCGGGCTAAGTGCTTCAGTAGAAGAGACCAAAGCCCGGATGCAGGCCCGAGTAAGTACGAAGGGTACTGTTAAGGAAAAAGAGGGTTGGAAACAGAGTTTAAGTAAAAAGGCGAAAGCCCTAATTAAGAAAAAGGAGAAAGAAGAGAGGGAGAAGCTTAAGAAGAAGAGAAAGATGGATAAGAAGCCGGAGGAGGAAGAAGCCGGAAACGAGGCAACTCGGGTTGCGGCAGCCGTGAGTCCGAAGCCAACTGGTGCTATTCCGAAGACTGCTGTCGTTCCGAAACCTGTGGCTTCCGGCTCACGGGATACCACAGAGTCGGATACATGGGATTGGTCTACGGACATAGACCATCCCGAGCTGTATGATGACGAGGAAGCGCCCACCCTCGATGAGAAGAAGATCTGGAACAATGTCAGGAGTGGATTCATGCACATGATTCCCAAATCTCTGGAGGAGTGTAAGCGAAACACTCGTTATTATAGCTGCCCTCCGTTCATTAACATGGATGGGGAGCAGGATGATGAAGAGTGGATGAGGTACACTCGTCAGGACCGGAATCCGAATTATTTTTATGTGAACTGGGTCGAACAGACTATCGACAACCGGAATAAGGAGTATTACGATTTCGATGCCTACTGTAAGATCAAGTGGGCCATCGATAGTTGGGATAAGGATAGCAACACCACCTGTCCGTTTATTATCTGTGCTAGGGGAAGCGATGAACCCGAAAAGTTCAGCTCCCATATGAGATTCATCCGTCACATTGTTGAGGAACATATGCACCATCACCCGGTGTATATGTGTTATATGAATAAAGGAAGGAATAGCACCATCTGCTCGGGACTAACCACGTTCCGAAAGAGCGAGCTAGTCCGACATCTGAAGGATGAACACCAGATTGGTGTTTTTTTAAAGTTGTTTATTGGGAAATTACATTTACAAAGTAAGTGCAATTGAAACCTGGTGCCCACGCGTTGTGGTAATTATACCAAGCCCCCTTCATATTACAAATTCTGATCTAGACAGTCTTAGTATACAAAAGTAGTCAGTAATGGCCCTTTAGTTGTAATGTACATTAACAGTATGTCATTGATACCGTATCAAAACGATTTCAAAAGCTTTGGCGATCAATCAATTAATGATGAGATGAGATGAGGATGAGAATTGGTCTATCATTGTCGCACAAATTATTATTACATAAAACAGTCTGGGTAGTCTTTCTTAATACAGTTTTTAAACTCAGATAGGGTCTCAATGGTTGTATATTTTGCTTTCAGTTGATTCCATCTCACACATGCTCTAAATAGAGCGCTTCGAATGACGATAGGTTTAAGACTATGTGGTGTTAACAATCTTTTCCCTTGGTGGAAACGAGTGGGTATATTTCTATTGTCGACCATATTTTCATTCTTTGACAGATGAAAGGCATAAAAAAGTAAATGTTGGTCTCTTCTATCTGTTAATTCCATACATTTGCTTGCGATTTTGATTTGCTCTGTAGTCATGGTTGGATTTTCCTCCAGTTTAACCTTATAAACAACCCTTAAAGCCCAATTTTGTAATAATTGTAATTCTTTTGTTTCTCCTCTATAGTCCCTATCCCACACAAAATCACAATAGTCAAACGCTGGTAATATCATAGTTTTAAAAATGTCCAGAGCAGTAGGATTATCAACAAATTTCCTAATTCTAGCCAATTGGAAAATTTTATGCCTTATATTCTGTGTACATTTTGTCCTGTGATTTATAAATTTTAGTTCTGGGTCAAGTTCAACGCCTAAGTATGTAAAACTGTACACTCTCTCCAGTTCGGAGTTTTTTAACCTAAATATGCTATTATCATTTTTTTTACCATTGTATAACATCCATTTGGTTTTATTTTCATTGATGGTAAGTGAATTGTGTAGACACCAGTTATATACTGCTTTTATCGCATTCTCCATTTCTAGTGGAGTATTTACGGTTATAACCGCATCATCAGCATATAAGGTGGTTCCAAAAGGCCCAACAGTGGGGAGGGAATTAATATAGACAGAGAAAAGCACAGGGCCTAGAACTGATCCCTGAGGGACTCCATATTTCAAGCTCTTTGAGGTGGACAGTACATCGTTTGCAATAGTATTTTGTGTTCTATTATTAAGATAATTTTCAAAGAATTTACAAGTTGCAAAGTCCAGACCTAAGTCAGACATTTTTCTTAGTAATATAGCATGTGAAACAGTGTCAAAAGCTTTTTTGTAGTCCAGATATAGACAATAGGAAGGTTTGTTTAGTAAAATGTTATTTATAATTGTTGATAAATGTTCCGTTATTGCCGACTGAGTGGAATGTCCAGCCCTGTACCCATGCTGGGATGGGCAAAGTAAATTACAGTTTTCCATATAGAGTTAGAGTCTCTTACATACAATCTTTTCCAGAATTTTACCTGGTATTTGTAGTAAACTTATAGGCCTAAGATCATTTACATCAAGAGAGTTTGCCTTTTTATGAAGAGGGATAACAGTCCCAGCTTTCCAGGCCGACGGAAAAACTGATGTGCGTAAACATTGATTATATAATACCAGTATTACATCTGCAATAGCAAGAAAAAGCATCCTTGATTATAAAAGATTTACAATTCTTTATGGCAGAAGGTTTCTTAATGTTAATTTCTTTTATCATTTTAATCATGTCAATATAAGAGATATCATGCATGAGGTTAGTATTCAAGGTTGGATTTCCATATGGTACATTAGCCATTGGTACCCCATCACCAGGTGGTAGAGCTTTTGCTAGGTCTTCCCCGACATTTACAAAAAAGCTATTTATATACTCAGCACATGCCTCAGGGGGTACAATTAGATTCGTAGTTCGATTTCTAAGTTTAATGAGGGTACTACTGGTTTTGTGTGGTAGGAGCTTATGTATTGCGTCCCAGAATTTGGCTGGGTCAGTTTTTCTAAATCTTAATAATATTTCAATTTCATGCTTCTGGCTGTAAAAGAGCTCTCGTTTCACTATAAGCTTATAATGCTTGGCAGCAGCCCAGTCACCATCTGATTTAGTAAACCTGGCCTTTCTATAGAGTTTGTCTCATACCCTCATTAGTTCTAGTATCGGTTGTGTTAGCCATGGTGGTGTGTACTCAGGTATGTTCATCTTTTTTATGGGGCATATGCTGTTCAATTCAGTCAAAATTACATTTATAATCTTGTTCCACATCTCATCAACATCATTTAAAGCAATTATATCATTCCAGTCATATTGTGTGAGCATATTTTTGAAAGTTAAGAAGTCTTATCCCACGATTCTGGCCCCTACAGTGCATTTTTGGTCATAACCCCGTGCCGTTATCGGGATATAACCGCACTCTCAGAGTCCATTTTTTTTCTAAGACGATCTTGGTTAGAACCTGAGCAACTTAATAAATTGGAGAAGGATATGAAGCCACCCTCGCCATAGTTTTCCAGTTAAAACCGTTAAGGTTCAACGGGGAATCGATCCCCGGCCGCTGGGGCAGGAGGCGAGCTCGCTGTCCACTATACCAAGCCGACCGGTGGTAGAACCAAATACACATGGAAGATATGAAAAATTTTTCCCACATACCTGATGTTTGCAGACCTCGTTAGCATAGATTTCAATGGGGCCTGGTGGAGTTATTAACAGAGAACCATCCTTAGATATCCTATATGAACATGCCATGCCTAAATTCTCCATTTTCTTCGAAATAAATAAGAATCCATTGATTTTCCACATCGATACGAGTCGGGACCCGCCCCGTCCGGCCATTCCTTGCTCGACGCGTGCCTGACCTAGTTTTTACATCCGGGCACCTACCCGCTCTGTCAACAAGAAGCAATGGCCGTGTACCGGGCCGTGTGCGTTGGATCGTTATGGAAAATCAATGGATTCTTATTTATTTATAAGAAAATGAATACAAAATGAAGGCGAACACCAACTAGAGATCGTATATTTGCTGGCTTTAGAAGTACAAGAGCTGGCATGCTTGGATTATACCCGAAAAATGTGTGTAAAGGTGGAGGTATGTCGGGCAGCGTCACAACATGGCCACGACGGCTTGGCAAACCGAGCGGATCACATGCACTTACAAAATGTCTTCTCATGGATTAATTCTGGGGTTATAAGGTAAGAAATTAATACAAAATGGAGGAATAAGTGTGATAAACGCATTAATGCATTGATATTGTAGGACTCGGTGAGGTTAGCTGGATTATTTCCAGCAAACCTCACCTTGTCCTACAATATCAATACATTAATAGCTTAATATCTTCTATAAGACCTGGCATATACAATTTTTTTCTTAAGTTTGACATTTTCACATTTTAAAATCATAAATATGGGAGTGTGGTCGGATATGTGTACGTCAACCAATCCAGAGTAGGCAATATTATGCACATTTGTGTAGATATGGTCTAATATAGTCCCTGATACAGGTCTAGTGATATCATTAATGATTTGAAACAGTTTGTTACCAGTACAGAATTCATTCACAGTGGCGTCTTCAACGTCCTTTTTACATAATAGGTTAATGTTAAAATCTCCTAATAGGATAAGTTTTCTATTTTTTGTTACATTTTTCAAAAGTGAGGTTAGTTTATCATAAATTGCACCTTTATTCTTACTATCAGGAGATCTATAGCATACAAAGATCTTATATTTTATGACATTTATTTGAACATCAACACATAGTATTTCAAAGTCATTTTCTATGAAGGAGCAGGTAAGATCAGGAGTTGCGATATAGCAGTCTTTTAGATATAGCATAAGGCCACCAGCGTTTTTTTCTCTGCTTGGATACCTGTCTAGTCTGACAAATTGATAGCCTGGGATGTGAAGGTCAACATCTAGGACTGTGGGTTTTAACCATGATTCAACAATACCAGTAATATCAGAATATGAAATGAGCCTGAAGGTGTCAGTCCTTTTACTATATATGGAGCAAGTGTTTGTACAGAAAATCTTAAGACCCTTTTGTAATTTAATATCATCTAATACTACCATTTTGATAGCACCTTACAATATTGTATATGTAGAATGAATGATATGAATGATTGATGTAAGAAATGATCACAGTAAAGGCATGTTTGGACTGTAAGACTGTCATTGAAGAAGGGAGGGGGGTTGGAGCGTGGACAGGCATTCAAATAAACATATATACATTGATTAAGTGCATTGCTTTAGTGGTTATGAGAACGTAAAAATCAAATTGATAAAGTTGAGGTTAAAATTATATTTCGTTGTATAGATAGCCTAGTCTAAGTTCAGCTAGGTGATTGTTTACTCTAGGCTTGAGTTCAGTGGGTCAGTTCGACCTGGTATATTTCAATGTTAAGTCAAGCGCGTCCGATGACCCGGAGACGCTGTAGGTTTAGTATGGAACGCAGCTATTTTTGGACGCGGCCAGCTTAGATAGGTTTGGTATAATATTAGGAGCTATCAAGCGCGTCCATTGACTCAGTACAAAGTACATCATAGCGATAATAGACAAAAGGTTTTGTTACTGCTAGCAGGGTATTTGCAGAGCACATAGTTAGATATATATGCTACGATACGTAGGGCCCACTTATAAGCAGTTCAATACGGTGTGAAATCAGCTCTAAAGGCAGCCTTAGATCTGCACAAACTTCTGATTGATAAGTGGGACTCCTGGAAGAAAACCAACTTCCGAAGTCTGAATTCCAAAGTCAGTAGATTGTGCGAAGTTGAAACGCACGTCAACTCCAAACTGGAGGCGGCGTTTCAGCTGAATTACACTCCGGGAAGGTTAAGGATTACCAATGAACAGTTTCGGAGAAATGAGGGAGTACCAGGGCGACAGCGCCTATCGGGACTCCAGTAAGGCCACATCCGCAAAACGTATGAAGCCACAGCCGGGTAAGATCTCATTCCGTGGGATCCAACGCCCGGCACCTGACCGTAGGGATCGCAGTCTGGAAGCATCGTCTCCTCTGTCTTCATTGAGAGGCGCTGCCCCACCTGTGTTCGATGTGAATAAGGATAAAGATAAGGACTTTCTGGAAATGGGACCATCTGGACCTGAGAGCCAGACCCTTAACCAACGGGATAGGGCACGGTCCACTGGTATCGGAAGGGGAACACCCAGGTCTGCATCGTCACAATCTCCACCCCCCAGGGAGATGTGACAACCTCCTCTGTAGCATCCGGAAGCCTGTCTGAGAACCCCAGACATCAGAAACACTCTGGATCCTCAGACCATTCCGAACGCGAACCACTGCCTGCGCGGAGTTCGTATATTCAGGACCCAGTCAACTATGACATTGTGAACATCTCTCCGGAAAGCTTTCAGATTCAAAAGAGCTGCATGATTGACTGGCAGAGACGCCATCATGCTATGTCTGTAGAATACCTGCAAAACGTTGTAGGTTCTGTGATGCATCTGACTGAATCAGTCCAATCTCTGGAAATAAGTCGGATCGAATCAGAACGAGACGTAGAACATAAGGAGAAAATGAAAGTATTGGAAGCCCAGGAGGCACGTCAGAAGAAAGCAGCCGAATTCTGGACTGTTGAGGTAGCTAAGGCCAGGAGTGAGGTGGACTTCCTGAATCAGAAATTTTTTGAAGCCTTCGGAAAGAGACTGTCGGATTGGGATGGCACTCGCCGTGAGGCCAAAGATATGATTGACGAACAGATTGCTCTGTATGGGTTGGAACCAGAAAAACCCAAAGATTCCGGAAGCAAATAAGTTTGATAAGATTAATCTGCAGAATTTTATTTTTAATATGTTTGACACGAATCTGAATGGTATGATGAGTGCTGACACCTGGAATGGATACGAGGACTGGCAGCAGACGGTTACGATACGTAGGGCCCACTTATAAGCAGTTCAATACGACCGGAATGGACATTCCAGAACCTAGGAGATGGACGATCCTGTACTCAGACTCTGAAAGGTCCCGAGAGGCCCTGAGCTAGTACCGTTACACAACTATATCAAGATGAGGGGACGGCCATACATACGGAAAACTCCAAGGGTGATATGAAAACTATGTTACTACTTAATTCTATATGTTTGTACAGTTTCCTGCTACACTGGTAGGTTACTATTTAATTAAACTACATATATCTGGCAATTGTTAAGACCAGTTCGTTATCACCACCACGTGTTCAAGGTCGTATATGTGTTTTTCCGGTGCTATAAATATATAAAACTATTTGAAATGTTATTAATATTATTCACATATCATACTTACCAAGGTATCCTAGGTTATTTGTATAATACATGTATCCTAATTAGAATCTGTATTATAAATATCAGGTTCATAGCTAAAATTCCTTCCATTCCGAACCTAAGGGTTATATATGTTATTTATACCTTCCCGTATGGGTTCGACACTAAAAATATGGTATCAACTTATTAATCTAGTTCGGATAGTCAAATAAATACTCCAGGTTAATATGGTATATACGGAAGCAGCTGTATTAAGTCTTCCATTTCTTACTGTATAAACTATGATGATTAACACCGTAAACGCTATATCTACTGTGTAAATAATAACACTGAAACAAACACCTGATTAGATTATTTATTACACTTATAATGTACATACTATGATGTAAATGTGTTTATATAACCATATCAATACTCATCACATTTCCATGTTTATACTTTAATATAGAGTTAGACAACCTGTAAGCCAGCCGTGCGCCCTTTATATTATATTGTTGTTGTAAATACTATAACTTAGTTTCTACCCATTATGTAACACCTTGTTATAGTCTTGGTGGGGGTAGTGTAGGGGCACGGTTTAGTAGTAGTGTTTATGGCTTACGGGTTGCCTAGGTTCCGAGCGGAGCGGCCTTTCGGGTTGAGAGCCTGGCACGCCTGGCGGGCGGTGGCAGCACCACCCTCCGGGCTGCGTGGGTTAAACACGAGAGGTCGCCACCCAACCCCTCTGGCTATATAATAGTCAGGTCGGAACCTAGGACGAGAAGAATCTTACCGGATTCCCTAGGAATACCATCTGAACTTTACTGACTCCGAAGCCTTACCTGGTAGTCGTAAATCCGAGCTTTTCGAACAGTCCCTTTACCATACGGAATCTATTTAGCTCCCTGTAACTTAGGATACTGAATAAAGACTTGTTGCCTTTTGAAACCGGATATCCTTGTATTCGTGGTCCTTTCGGAACCATCAACGGTCATACATTACACTCTTAAGTAACCCTGGCTTCTACAGTTTGTTTACATTCTCTACAGACTTTGCTGAACTAAACATTAGTTTTGCCTTTCAGACTTTAAATCAAAATGCCAGACAGGTTTGAAAGAATGGACAGATGTGCAGGGAGGAGTACGACCACTGGAGGCTCTTTGCCCATCACGGTGGCTTTCATGTGGACTATGATTCAACTTCAAATGGAGGTTGCTGAGGACAAGAATGTGTCCACATCTTGTCTATGGGTTAGTAATTTGAGGGAGGAGATGCAAGCTTAAGATTGTAAAGTTTTGGCAATGTAAACTGCATTTCCCCAGTGTTCCCAAGTGTATATTATGACAGTAAACTTACTCTTATGAGTATATTGAATATATATATATCCTTGCATGACATCTTCCTAGGTTACGTATCATACAATACCACAGTTATGCAGTGGGATCAGATTTCTATGTCCCTGTGGTGATCTACCTGCATGCAAACACAATCTGCATGGAGGCATGAGACCCTTGAGGTAGGACTCATATAATCCATTTGAAAGATGTACATGAAGATGAGGCTAGAAAATGCACTTCTTTTCTTGATAGTCCTCATGAAATTTCTCTTCTATCTGCCTTTTCTTTTTTAACGCTCTGCACTATTCCTGTTAATATCACTTTTGGTGTAGCTCATAGTTAATCCTGGTGTTCCTCCTGACAGATGAATGAGGAATATGAGAATGCAGATAGGCTTTCTATTCTTGAAGGTTACATGAAATATTTTACTAGGTCACTTCCCCAGTTCTGCTTATGTGGGATTATAATAAAGATTTCAATGACAACTTTATCTCCTAGAACATATAATCACAGACAGACACAGTTTTATTTCTATTCAGAGAGAATTTGTGTTGATTGCACCTACATTCACCACAAAAGGTCTTGTAATCCTCCCAAATAGCTTTGAGCCATATGCTTTTAGAAGGCCATTTCATCTGCATAAGTGTCAATACGGACATTAATATGCAATGAGGCTACAATGAGGTTATGTAGGCTACTAGTCCAAATGAGTGACATAGAGATCCAAGGAACCTTAGCCTATCGCTAACAAGCAATCAGAGATCAGTAATTAAAAGGTATTGTATGATGCTGATAGTGACAATGCTGGTAATGAAGGGTGAGAGCTAGGCATGACCGCTGCCACTCACATGTTAAAGCTGGTACAAAAGTTGGTATTCTTCTGATATGTATTTGAGGGAATATTCTAGTAGGAGTTGCCTCATTATAAGCACAGCACTATAGACTTTATGGTCAGAACAAGCAGCCATCTCATTTCTCGTGGCAACACAATATTTATGATCACTGGTTGGCAACGGTCTAGAGTGTATTGCTAAAGGTGGTAGAGGGAAAATATCACTTTTACAAGTGCATATTACTGTTGTTTTTTTAACCATGAACACAACTTGGTAAAGAATCGTTGTGTAAAAATAGGGTTATTGATCAATGCTATGGTAAAAAATTAAAAGGTGTAATCGCCTTATTCTTATTTGAAGTAACTAACACTTACTAATAGACCATTTCACTGCAAAGCAACCAATACAACTATTTACAATTACCCTCAGGCATGAATGGTATCTCAACCAGAAAGAAAATTACAACCACTCATAAGTACTTTTTGGAGTGTATTGCTAAATGACTCAGCCTAACGATGATTATATACCACTATTGTGCAATGCCAGCAATAATTATCCATTCTGACGACAACCAGAGCCCTATTCTGGTTAACTCTATTCTCGTTATGTCTAATCCTCTTGTAATTTCTTTCTGCAACAGACCTTTGGTCACAGCCTGACAGAACTGAGCGGTTAGCTCTCCTGTTAGGCATCCAGATCAAAGTTACTATAGAATACCCTGCTTAATGGCTTCAGATGGAGCCACTGTGTGGTGCAATCAAGACTGCTTGCTGCCATGAATAAAATACTGAAAGCACCTTAATTTACACTTACATATCATGCTCGGATCTAGCATATTTAGGATGTACCAAAGAGATTTTACCAGGACACTCTCACAAGTGGGGTGATGATAGATATCCAAAAGGTGAAAAATCTTTATCTGAATTCCTACCCCAACTTTAATACATGATTGATACTGTTCACTAATACTCGTTTCACAGGAGCATCACAAAATGGACGATTATGTACATGGGCAGCTCTAGAGAAACCCCTTGATCTATTACGTTATAAAGGATTTATCATGTTTACTAGTAACTGTCAGAGTTGCTCAAAATGCATCTTAGCTTAAAAAGTACTGTTATGCGCCAATTAGATAGTCTCTGTAGCTTTTCTTCAGGAATAATTTCTTATTTCCTCTGAGAAATAATACTAAATGAACCTACAGTATGCTATCGTGATGGTGCACACTTCATCATTCTAATTGAGGTGCATTTTGAAATATTCTTCATACATAGACAATGCATTATCTGATACATTTTGAGCACCCATGACATCATTAGATGCACCATGTAAACATGCTGCTCATCTCTATAATGATGCATGTTTCAGCAACCTTATCAGAAAGTTTTTATTTGATATAAAGCCCACCAAAATAAAAATATTGTATCATCCGATACTTGTCCAAACGATGTTCTTTCTTGCACTCTCACATGCCTGTCTATGAAAATTGATAGCCACACAAAAAGGGGGATTCTGGTCTCTGTCCAACAGTCCGGATTATCCATCACTCAAATAACACAGCCTTAGGGGTTAATTCTTGTTGAGACTAGTTCAGAATTGATGCCGCTCAAAAAGTCAAGATATCCATTGACATTTTTCTTTTGATAGTGGTTTAAGGGAAGAAATACATGTACATATATATATATATATATATATATATATATATATATATATATATATATATATATATATATATAGGCTGACCATGCTTAGGAATAAAAGTCTGTCATTGTCTAACGTTGGAATATTTCACTGCCTTTTGCAAATATCTTTATACTTTCAGACACTAAAATATTTTCGACAAGAAGTGTTCTGCATTTTATGCCTTAAATGCGAGGTACGACAGAACATGCTCCAGTATGTTTGCGTTACCTGAAACGTACATCTTGTTTGAAGTGTTCTTAATTCTGTTACAGAAAAAAAAGTGAAAGAGTCAGTTGTTATTTCTTGAGTGCTTAATGTGAGAACGTCTTGACTTTCCCCTCATGTTGTGTCTTCCTGCGAACCAACAGGAAGACACAACAGAATAATATATGGACAAATAATGGTACACTGGAAAAAGGTGTTTAGGCTTTAAACATGTTTAGCTCTAAGAATGTTAAAAGTTTAAACATATAGGTCAGATAGGTGTCTCATCAATTATGTTTAGGAATTGAACACATTCATTCTAGATAAAAAGCAGTCTAGCTAAAAAAATGTTTACATGTTTAGAATTCAAACATGTATTCATGAAAGGTAGGTATCATCTAACCTAATAGGCCATAGCATCCACCCTAAGCATTCTCCATATATTATGGGCAAATGGCAGCTGGTAACAGCTGGGGAAGCCAGTACCAGTGGGTTAAAGTACAAAAGTACAAGTTGAACTTCAAGATCTGATCCAACCAGAAAAGCAACAATTCTGTTTCATATTTGTTTCCTTTGCTTAGTAGCATAGACTATTTGATTAGGCCATCCTTATAGTAAGTGCCACCTAAGTATATGCTGTTAGACTCCAGCCAGAGCCTTCTAAGGATGTGTTCACACAGGTCGCAGGACAATGAAGGTGATGCGTTTGAGGCTCTACTGACCCCTGTGCTTGTCATACTTAAAGAGGCCACAAGGTAAGATCCAAATTCAGGTGATAATGCAAGCTGTTAAAGTCTCGAACTCTAGTGGGGCAATGGACAGGTGTCATGCATGTGACTGATATCTTTGACAAGGACAATTTGAACTGTAAATATCTGCTGATGTCCCCCAGAAATTAAATTAGAAAACAAACAACAGACATTATGTTCCCTTACTGAATAAATCTATAGATAGATTTTAAATCCCCATCTAAGCAGTTGGACAACTAAACATGGTAGTTCATCACAATATTTTGAGCTAAGAACATTATTTGTC
Source organism: Acholoe squamosa (assembly GCA_949317995.1). Classification (NCBI taxonomy): domain Eukaryota; kingdom Metazoa; phylum Annelida; class Polychaeta; order Phyllodocida; family Polynoidae; genus Acholoe; species Acholoe squamosa. The sequence continues at coordinate 36,632,016 of OX439040.1, read as the reverse complement.
TATACACATGTTTAGGAATCTAATATGATTACACATAGATTGCATGAATAATTATGTTTAGAACTGTGATCTAAACACAATGTTTATAGCATAGAGAGTCATGTGGGTTCCGTTCTTCCACCACACACGTTGCCCAGTAATGTTGAAAACCCTTCTGCTTTTCAGGAATCATTGAAAAGTTAGAAAGGAATGGCCAGGTATGATATCATATCTGTATGTTATTTGGTTCAGAAAGTGATTTTCAGAGCTCTATCGCCAGGATGACTCTGTTTTTGACTCTGATCGGGAAGTGAGTCAAAATCAGTTGACTCATTTGTACATAAGAGTCCTATATATTTTGACTAGCTTAATTTTTTGTGTGTGATCTAGGACCTGCTCTGGGGCTTGTACCAGTTAAATATTCCAATGTTTGGCCATGACTTTTTACTCTTTCTGTGCTGACCCATAAGCAGGTGCATGTAGATATCAAGCTGGAGCTAGATAGAGTTCTGAGTCAATTTTGATGAGGGGGTGAGCACTATAGTACATTCCTATCACCACAGAGATGGCCTGGGGAAGCAGAAGTCACGGTGAGGAAACTCTTTGAAAGAAAGCAGGCATTTAATTGGGATGTTAACCCTTTCACAAGCATACACAGACAGCGGATTCCTGGTGGCTTTGGCTTTTAATCCACTTGGTCGCATGTTTGGCCCAGAGGGTCTCGCTCCAGGGGTGAGCAGAACATGCGGCGGCAATATGGATCCTTTAAGATCTCCCAGGGGACGCGGTGGTAAAAGAGGATACCAGCGCCCAGGGTCCTGTCTCTGTCATCCCTCAGGTGTGACCGTGTTACCTGTCACAACACCTTGAACACCCCCCCCCCCTCTCCTCCTCCCACCGAAAATCCATTAGAACATAAAAAGGAGATGATGACTGCAATAGCTGTTTCTAATCCCAGGTAGCAAGGATACATTGGGCCAATGTCGGCTTACATTGGGCCAATTTTGGCTTATATTGGGCCAAGCATGGACAAGCATGGCCCAATGCTCGATTTCTTATTGGGATGTATAAAGCTTGTTGCATTGTACTGTGATACTCACTTAACTTATGGAATTTATCCAATATTCCTATTTGCTTAATTCAATAGTAATCCTACTTTAATTAAAAGACCATTGTATAGCCATGTTGCCTTTCGTGTTATAATCCTAATACTGACGATGAAACTATTCACATTTGGCCTTCATATCTGGAAATTAGAATTCACAATTGAATGGCAATTTATATTATCATTTACACTATACCTACAGCACATTAAAGATACAATCAGGCATTGGCATATGAATCGCAGCCATTTATTCATTTACTATATAATATGGAAGTAGATAAGTCGGCCTTGGATCAAAGTAGCAAGTAGCGTTAGGCTTGGCTGGCAAAGTTTGAATAAAAATATGCATGAGCATCATTGCTTTTAACAATGTTAACGATGCTATGGTAGGCTCTGGCCCTTAGTCCTGCCTTTCCTCAATAAATGAATCAGCCCTTGGCTTTAAAATTATCTTTGGTATATTGGCAGGGGAGAAGCACCTTTTATCAAAGGTGAGTAATGCCAGGGTTCTACTTCCAGAGTCCTTAAGGGACCTCCATTTGCTGGGAGACCCTGGAGTCCTGCTGGCTCCTGTGGCTGCTGCTGACACCAGGAGGTCATTTCTTAAGGCACTACAATCACATACAGCTAGCAAATCCTTAAATACTACTCCTAATGTAATTTTGGGACAACTTGGACATTCATCCACAATGTGTTGAGAAAAAAGTCCCCGTGGAATATCTGGGACAGGAAATGGAAATGGCTATGTCACACACCAACCCCCACCCACATCAGACATTTCACCAATGAACATTCATGTTTCATGTCATGTCATCGGATGTGGTGTCAGGTAGCATGGCAGTCCCTCTTCTGTCACCTGTCCAGGTCCTGTTTCTGTGTCGGACATTATGGCCTGTGGTTGGCTTTTGTAAAGCCTTCGATGGAATGTGCTTGTCCTCCCACATTGGAAGCATTGGTGAACAGTCTAAGGTTGTAGTCAAAGTCCTTTCAGATCAAGGGGGACATTGGCAACTTAAGCACAGGGTTGTCATCCACAATCATAGTAGCTAAGGTTACTAGGACACCGTTTTGCTTATCATTGCAAAATGCATGCCCTGCTACAACATGATAAAATAGGAAAGAAAGAAAAGGTCAGTTAAACATAAAGTGCTTTCCTTTTCAAAATCTTACCATGAGTTCTCCTCTATGTGTGGACTTGAATCACCTGAATCTATACACCCCATCATATCCCTTTGTTCTCGCATTCAGTTATGCACCAAACAGTACCAAATTGTCACATCTCTATACTAACCCACATATTAACCGTGTGGACATTTTAAAGGCCTAAAATGTACAGGAGCATCTACTTCAGGTACCATTTGGTGCACTCCATGCAGAACTACCCATCCACTTGATAGGCATATACATTCTGCATATAATACATTTAGAAGAATGCATGTCAGGAATGGAAGGGGTCATTGTGTTGGTTTACTGTCAGGCTGTCCTAAAGAGAGACCCTAAGCCCTACTGAATCACATTGACAAACCTCACAGCAGTCCGAGTGGGCATTGCTGTTCTTATCCGACATGCCCATTCCAGATGAGCTACTCACAACCTACCCCTCCCCACCCACACTAGCAGATCCTCGTAGATGAACATACTTTAATGTGTTGAGGCATAGATCCTATCCCAAGGCAGTGGTGCAAGGCAAGTGCTATTTCTGAACTTATGACAGTAGGAACATAGTGGAAAATTAGTTCCCTTCTACAGCAGTATAGTATAGTGTCCAATAAGTACCCAAGACAGCTGAGTGAATACTACAGCATTTGGAGTATTTTGTGGTGCTCATATGGAGATACTATTTTAATTAATTAGATCCAATGAATCATGATATAAGTTACAAATGTTGAGTCAAGATTCTGTGCCCATCACGGTTGATGGCTATAGATTCATTTCTCCGGCCAATTTACAAATCTCAATAAACCTTTTTTCCCTTACAAATCAATGAAATACACCATGGTTAGTGTGTGTTCATTATTTAACAAGAGGGGGGGTCTGATTTGTTCGGCTAGAATACGAGCACTCCTTTAGAACTCAGAGCCTCTGCTTATTTCCAAGATCGCTATGACTGTATGCAACAGAAAAATTATTCTTATCAACAAAGGGTTTCATTTTAGACATTCATAACATGAACAATAGTACAATGTATGCTCGCACCCAATTACCAAATAAATGCCATTATCAATCAACATGCCGAATGACCTTCAATCAGGCCTTTGGGGGCCCATTGCATGGGTGTAAACATGGAGGATAATAGGTATATTTAGACAGAATTACAAGTCTTGATTAGTAGCATTAAGATCAAAGTGACTTCATGAGTAATCAATGAGTGGTAATCAAAAGGCATTGTGCAATGATAATTAGTGATTTAGGTAATGATCATGATCGCTAGCTAATACTGATTTCAAAGGCATATGGTGGCTGATTGGTTACATAAGCATTTCTTTCACTCAACTACAATGTATCTAGAGTGAGCAACGCTGTATAGGGACTGCTACAATGGATGTCATATTGCAACACTGTATGGCTTTCACCAGCAATTCTATGAGGAAAGTACTCTTTATTCAATTTTGATGATAAAAACACAAGAGGATGCATACTAGACAAAAGCTAACTAAAAGAAAAGACCAACTAAAGGGCTCATCATAGCAAGAGCTATCCACTTCCAGTCTAAATATGAACACATAAGATAGTGATAAGCCAGCCATTTATGTGAATGTATGAGGGTTATAATTATCAAGCACCAAACCAATTCCTGCTCACTTTGCCATGCAAACTCCATTAGCCTAACGTTGATAAGTTTGTCTAGACAAATCCATTACTGCCGTTTTAATACCTTGCAGTGTCTTTGTAAGTTGCACCTCTTCAGGACTATTACAACTCACCAGCACCTAATAAGGTATGTGTGAGGAGTCTCCGTCCAAGGCCGAGGCCATCACACATATTTGAGCAGCTCGCCTCGGTAAGCACCTCGTTTAAGCAAGTCTACTGTTCTGTTAAATCTGATAAGTGCAAAGCCATCCCTCCTCCATAACACCAACTAGTCGACACAGAGACCAATGGGTAAATGTTAGTTAAGCATTAGTTACCTATAGATTAATCAGGGATTTTTTTTCTCGCATTTCTTATCTATTTTCATCCTTTAAGGATTAAGTGTGTTTATTTTAAACAAGGGTAAATTATTCGATATGTTTTGTATCTTGTTGAATTATTTGGCATGATCCTTCCATTTACCACTGCAAAAGGGCCTTTTAAAGTTTGCTGTGTATTTGTGTGTGTGTGTATTTTTTGGTTATCAGATTATGTCAATTGGCAAAATAATTGATGATATAAAAGGTATGAACCTATGGTGATTCCAGTGGACAGCGGGAAGCAGAGAGCAAGTAGGTATGAGAAGTAGTCTGCCGCTATCCTTAGTTATGCCAAAACTGGTAATTATAACTAATTATAAATGAACAATACATAAATACACAACTAAACTGAAAAATTGACCATTAAAAGATGGCAAATTAAATAGATAAAGGCTTTAGCCCATGTACTGAGATGACTGTGTTTAGACTACTCGTACTGAATTCACAACTCAAGGTGTTCCTGATCCTTTACCTTAATCTGCCTAGATTAGACTTGACCTTAATTCTGTGCTTCATCATCAAGTAACCTTTACCTGTCTGGAATGTGGCAACCAGACAGTCAGCAAACAACACTGGACTATAGGCAGTGACATCTCTGATATTTATCTCAAATGCCAAGATGAATCCCTTACCCACACTTTTCACCCAAGATATTTAATGCAGGAAAGGTAAAATTGGTCTTGTCAGTCAACAGGTCTAATTAAACAAAGGAATGGGACCTTTGAGGGTTGGGCAGAGGAGGTGATTAGGAATAGCTCACCCATGAGAACACTTTCTGACTGCCTTGGTGGCTAGTCATCACTGCATCGTCACAGCCATGGAGAGCGGTGGTGAAGCACTAATGACTAGCCAGCTTGCGGTAACAAGTGTGGGGCGGTCACATAATCGAATGAGGTCATGATGTCATGTGGAAGATGGTGGCCATCCATCGGCCACTATGCTATAATAATGTAAATGGATAAGGGAGAAATGGTGAACCAAGATAACATACGCTAAGCTCTAATAGAACTAGAAGAAACAACAAACCTAAGGATAGTGGACTACACTGCCCATCAGTGACTGATGGCCGCCATGTGACTGATTTGGTTTGTTTTGATGTTTTCACTGCCATTCTAGCTAGTCACCACCGTCCTTCATGACCATGACGAAGCACCGACGACTCAGTCAGCAAGGCAGTGAGAAAGTGTTCTCAGGGGAGCACAATTAGCCAGTTGATTCAATGTAATGTGAGCTAGACATGAAGGAATTTTCGGATGTAAAACAGTTCTGATACAGTCTGTATAGTTCATGAAAAGACTTTTGGCGTTTTGTGACTAATTAGGTATGTGCCTAATTATGCACAGTACTTAAAGTGAAAAGATCCTGGAAGTAAAAAGGTGTTTTGTAAAATGGATACTGTATAAACCGCAATAAACATTTTAGTCATCGATGTGAATATTTGAAAGGCTTTGAAAGTCACTGACCTTTACCTAAAGCCTATTTTTTACTGAACCTGAGAAACATGGAGCAATGTTCATGGGACTTCTCCGCTCATTACTCACTGAACCATGGGGATTAACAGGGGCCTTTTTCTATGCTGGCAACGACTTCTTTATATTATCTTGTAATGTTAAAGAGTCAACTACGAATTTAGGATAATAATGAAGATAATTTATTTCTCTAGACTAAATCTCCAAAGGGCCATTTCTTTTGTGAATGGAAATAATGAGTATATGATGATTTAGACCATAGAAATAGGTTGTCCTGATCATAATCTTGAATTCATTGACGATTTCTTTTCAGTTTTAATGATCATATAAAGAATTCTTCCTACAGGTAATTCATACAAAAAAATATGCAGTTAATGTAATACTATTAAAACAATATAAGGCTGTTCTTATAATTCAAGACAGTTATCCTGACCCTTTTAGGTCTGGATAACCGTGGTATGAGAAACACTCAAAGAGCAGTGTAAGATTAGATGTAGAGCTCTTGCAATCTAAAGAAATTTTTTGAAGAGTTGTCAAATACACTGCAGAAATACTATAATCTTCATGAATAAAGATAACCTTTTAAATATTTTTAAACGACCAAGATTTTATCTCACAAAATCTTCCACCTCTCTTCAGAAATACTTTGCATGAAGAATTCATTTCACGAAGTCGTGAACAGCACAGAAAAAGGCCCCCTTGCAACTCAAAAAGCCCAAATTACCGCTGGTGTTTCGGAGGAATATTGGAGTTACTGGGCATCTTGATGCTCTGAACATTGGACAAACAAGAAGGGTACACTGATTATGACCATTTGTGACGAAACAGGGAAAATGATAACATTAAGGGAAATACACACAAATGCTCTGAATACAATAGTTAAGGAGATATGACTAAAAAAGTAAAAAAAAATAAGTGAAAACAAGTCTAGGGTAACTTTTTCTGAGGAATCTGATTATGCTATAGCCAAAACTCTATTTCCTTTCTAAAATTACCTTATTTAGAATAAAAAGAGAATGTTTTTCCCTAAATTTAGCACATTTGTTGACATTTGGTTACCATGGGAACCATAATTTTGTTCCTTTTGAATAAAAAGTTACTTTATCATATTAACCTGTCCATAAGGTTCCCATAACTGAAAACAGATTTGAATTATCCCTTCTAGATCCAAAATTATGGATGAATATGTTTAAAAATTGTTATTTTTTTCCAATAATGACATTTTTTATGCATTATGCCACAATATATCAATATACAATTGAGTTAATAGTTATCCTTAATTTCTCCATGTTGCTGACAACAAATGTTTGAGATCTGATATTTCTGTAGCTATTTGGAGTATTTTATCATGCAAAGTACTAAAATGTAGCTGAAGATGTGAATTTGAAAAAGGTATTTTCCCCTAATGTTACGTTTTCCGAAGTTTTGTCACATTTACGTCCTGCAGAACCTGCCAGAAGTAGGAACACTTGGGCCAGGGCAAATGTCTTTTTCGCGTCATCTGTCATTCCTCAGCAAACAAGGATGGTGTAATGATTGTGTGTATGAGTATAAAACTCATTCTCGGAAATTTAAAAAATACTTCTCGCATATTTCCTTTTCAGCACGATCCCACTGTAACGCAAGTTATACTTCTCCTTTTAAAGATGGAAAATGTTCAGCATACCTCTGATATTCTGAATGTATTATCAGAAATCTCTTTTTGGTCATCATATATCCATCACATGATTAGCGGTGGGAATTCAAAAACATAACAAATCCACTAGCCATTACTTAAGTGTTTAAGGGGAGAACATCTTACTTTACTTTTGCCTCGTGAATCTTGTACTTGTATTTCCCTGACACTTAAGGAGAACATCTTACTTTACTTTTGCCTCGTGAATCTTGTATTTCCCTGACACTTGGTCTCATTTTGGACACCAAACAGACTAACGTGTTAGCACATACTCATGTAGTGGACCTACACAAACAACTACTGTGACTGTGCTGAATACATTGTCATTGACTGTCCTTCAACCGCTATAGGTACTCTCCATCCTGAATACATTCACATTGGTCTGTCCTTGGATTACTACCCCCCATATAACCCTACTGTCCTGTAATTAAGATGTCCAGCGAGCATGGCCTGTCCTTGAACCATAAAGTCAAATGAATACATTTCCATTGCGTCCCTCACTATTGACACTGTTCCTGGCCAAGGCTGTGTGTATTGGTTGCTATGGACATGATGGTCATGGACATATGTATTGACCTGGAACAGGGGCAGCATATGTCTGCTATTGGCTCTGTATGTGATCAGGAACGTTTGTATTATCATTGTCAGCTGGTATCACTGTCCCCCAACGGGGCCATATATATATATATACATAGAGAGGTGAGACTGCTCGAAGATCCCAAATTGGCCGATTCTCGGTCCGTTTTAGCCGATTTAGCCGATTTTTTCGACGAACCCTTCTTCCTCGCACCTGCAGTAGTTTTTCTTCCCATGCTTGAGCCGATTTCCAAGCAGTAAAACCGGAAAAAACTTGTTTAAAATTTAAAAATCAAGGAAACACCCAGCGTGGTGTTACCTGTACAGGTGAAAACGAGCCAATTGACCGTTACCTTGAAAATCCCCTCTTATATACTGGAGGGGTGTTGATCATGACGTCATACTATGACATCATAGATACCAATGCGCGCTGCAAGTAGTCCCTAACCATTCGCGAATAATTATATAAATATACACGAGTGTATATAGTTCCATATATATATATATATATATATATTACCATCGATTGGCACTGCCACCGTCCTTGACAAAGGTTGCATATAGTCCTGGCACTTATGACTGATACTTCTCCTAACCAAGGTTACATAAATTATCATTGCTTATGTAGTGGTCAGCGGAAAATGTCATGGAGAAACCGGGACTCGAACCCGGGACCCTGGATCGGTATGGTATACATAGGGGGAGTGACACAATCAAGTGAACAGTCCCTCTGAAGGCTCTGCGCACCCGACAGGGGAACGAACCCCTACACTAATATTGTTCTGTATTTGTCATGGCTATTGCCCAAGGTATTACAGAATCTCAACCACCATTCCATATCATTCCTTGTACACTCAGAAATTTTTATAGTACCTCTAGGCCTTGCTCTGGCACAAAGATCAAAAATTCTGCGACTAAAGGTTCTCCCACCCTTAACCACCTGTGAGCAGAACGACATTAAACCACCTATCCTCTCTAAGTTCTTTTTAGAAATAAATTTCTTATTAACGTTATCTAATAAGAGATTTTCCATTTTTTCCACCTTTTCAATAGGCAAAGACAGTTCCAACTTAACTGAATCTATGTTAATGCCTAAGAATTTACAAAATTGAGATGGTTCGGTTACCTTTTCTTTGGATACCACAAAACCCATGTACACCATACACTCCATTAATAAATTCCTCTGTCTAAGACACTCATCATAAGTATCCGCGATTATGATAAAGTGGTCCAGATAATTTACAATTTTTTCTACACCGTAGAATTTTGCCACCTCTACAATAAAATCAGAGATTTTATTAAAAATATAAGGGGCACATTTTAGGCCAAAGGTTAATCTGTTGCTTACATAAAAATCCTCTCCATGCCCAAAATTCCATCTGAAACCCTGCATGGTCGTGTGTGGTGCATACACATTTATAGACCTGTAAGCTGACTTTAAATCCACCACACTCATGAAATCGTTCTTATTCAATTGAGCAGTGACAGTGCTAATATTATTATAAGAAAAGGTCGAGCTAGTAGTCTCCATAAAATTATTAATAGATATTTTATCAGGCATACTACAGTCAGTTATGGGTCTTAACTTGCCATTTGATTTTTCTACACCACCTAAAGCATGGATACAACGGGGTTTATCTACACTTTTAGAGACTAGACCAGCTTCTAGTTCATCTAACAATATACCACAGTACTCATTATAGAATTTTCCCTCAAGGATTGACTTATAGTTTCTGCAATCATAAGAAGTATTGCAATCAGGATCCACTATCCTGAACCCCTCAACAAAACCTTGCCATAAGAATAGCGCCTCCTTGTCGTTTACATTAATAATACCTTTCTGAGTTAGGAAAGAGGCAACTCTGCAAGGTAAAATTTGGGAATTTTTTCCATTGATATAATGAACACAATTGCACACACCATTTATACAGCTATCATACACTTCGATGCTAGGTAAATCATTAATAGCAACCGTAAACAGTGGTTTAACCTTGCCCTGTACTGGGCCACTATATGATATATCCAAACCAACCGTGTTGGATTTAATATTAATATCATTTTCAACATAACTTTGTAAACTTGATACGCTGATATCATTCAGAGAGACCAAATCTACAACTCCAGCATTAACTATACCAACACCCCGAGCTGGAGCAGCGGGTGGAGGCGAACTAGGGTCTACCAAACCTACTATACATGACTTCGACATCGACACACCGTCACACATAGGACCCAGCTCACCTGTAAAATCCTAATCAGACCTGTTTACCTGGCAATCCACCTTACTGTGGCCTGGTTTAGTACATGAACTGCAAACATGCCTATATTTACATGGGTCCCTAGAACAACCTTCCACCCTGTTAAAGGCATAACATGGATTCGTAGATACCCTAATCTTACCAGAACTCTTTGGTTTGGTTGAATAGGCCTTCTGGGCTTGTACTGTTCCGTCATAGGACAAATGACGGAGGATATCCGAATTTTCAATCATAGCAAAGGCATTTAAACCAACAGTATTGGCTCTGTCCCTAACGGACTTGTCATATGCTACTAAGGCTTTTACAGTGAAAATTTTTGTGTTTGACTTCTCAACCAACATCTGGAGATGCCTGAGCATGCCCTCCACATCGTCCCCATCCTTGTAATAATCTATAATGAATTTGATATTGACCAACACGAGTTTCTCAATGCTATCGACTTTGTCACGTTTTTTAACGAATTGTTCATGGTCAAACTCACCAATTTTTTGCTTGGCGTGATGGCGATGAATTGACGAGTCCATTGACGACCCTCTTGACGAGCTGGGACTCCTGTGACGAGCGGTATAAGACGATTTCGACCTCGTTTGACGACCTCTACGTCCTGCTCTGGTCCACTCGCCGCCATCTTGGTTGCTATGGACGCTGTCGTTGTCAACGTCCCGCTGAAGACCACGCCCCCGTCGCCTTGGATTCGCGTCTCTCGAATCTTGTTTGTATACAGATGCACGTGCTCCCGCTGTCCCGCTGTCCGGTCCGCTCAAAAGATTCATCTCGTCCTTACGGGCCCCTTGGCTAGCAATAACGTCTCGCAGCATCTTCTTTATATCCAAAAGGTCCTCCTCCATCAAGTCTAGCCTCGTCTGGTCAGCAATCTCACTCTCTTTAGCCTGTGGCGAATTAGGCTGTAAGGGCTCCAGACCCCCACATAGAGAGGTGAGACTGCTCGAAGATCCCAAATTGGCCGATTCTCGGTCCGTTTTAGCCGATTTAGCCGATTTTTTCGACGAACCCTTCTTCCTCGCACCTGCAGTAGTTTTTCTTCCCATGCTTGAGCCGATTTCCAAGCAGTAAAACCGGAAAAAACTTGTTTAAAATTTAAAAATCAAGGAAACACCCAGCGTGGTGTTACCTGTACAGGTGAAAACGAGCCAATTGACCGTTACCTTGAAAATCCCCTCTTATATACTGGAGGGGTGTTGATCATGACGTCATACTATGACATCATAGATACCAATGCGCGCTGCAAGTAGTCCCTAACCATTCGCGAATAATTATATAAATATACACGAGTGTATATAGTTCCATATATATATATATATATATATATATATATATATATATATATATATTACCATCGATTGGCACTGCCACCGTCCTTGACAAAGGTTGCATATAGTCCTGGCACTTATGACTGATACTTCTCCTAACCAAGGTTACATAAATTATCATTGCTTATGTAGTGGTCAGCGGAAAATGTCATGGAGAAACCGGGACTCGAACCCGGGACCCTGGATCGGTATGGTATACATAGGGGGAGTGACACAATCAAGTGAACAGTCCCTCTGAAGGCTCTGCGCACCCGACAGGGGAACGAACCCCTACACTAATATTGTTCTGTATTTGTCATGGCTATTGCCCAAGGTCATGTATATTGTCATTGCTTCTTACTCACAATATTGAGGTGAAAGTCGACATTATGATATATATACCCAACTCAAACCTGAGAAGGTTGGTATTGGTAATAGTCAGTTTCCTGGATGTATTGCTGTTGTAAGTTGGAATAAACAAGTCTTCATTACAATTACCTCTCACTTGTTCACCTATCTTGGATTTGCAGACCATCTCTAGCTACCCTTTGTGCACATTTATGGAAGGGGAATTCCATGCCTATGAACTAGCTCACTCACATGGTTTGCTGTAAGTGGATTGTCCTACCACCAGAAGCAAGGTACAGACGACCAGAATGGACATCCCCTTCAAAAAGGACACTTGAAAAAAGTTGAAACTTTGGCACGAAAGAAAGTAGTTCAAAATCAGAAAGTAAACTGTCATCTATCTGCTTGCCAAACTGGTTCACAGCACGACTAGCTTCCATTTCAAGAAGGCCGTCAAGACTGAGGAAGGTGATTCTAGGCATCCAGCCTGAATTCTCTTTTTGAAAAAAAAACCTAAACCAATTGTAATATCTAGAAAATACTAATTCATGTAACTCCAAATGGATTTCAATCCAATGAAAGCATGCCAAAAGGTCATTCGATCTCTTTGAGAGTGTTCCGCATAAGCTATCACATTGATTGAATTATCATAAATCAAGTTTTGAAAGTATCAAACAGTTATTTGACCAAGTGTTAGCCATTTACCTCCTGGGCTATAAAATGAAATTAAGATATAAAAAGAAAACATGTTAATCTGAGAGTTTTAATGTGTACCCTACTTGGCTATATACCTAATTGTTGGAAGAGGGCAAGTATTTGGTATAAATCAATTTTCTTAATGTCCGTTCATGACATTCGGCTTAATGGTGGGGAGATCCCATGGAAAACCATTAATGCTGTTGCCTTTTTTTTCCTGCCGTAATGCATAGCCTTTCAGCCTTTTGTCAGCAGACCTTTGTCCAGTGAGTGATGAATACTGTAGTGGCCGGGTCTTTGAATAAGCGCCAGTCTTTGATAAGCGCGGGGGTACTGTAGCATTTGAAATTAATTTATGCACTGTAAACTAAGTCTTAAATAAGCGCCGGTCTTGAATAAGGGCCGAGTGTTAAGGCAGGTTGAAATCTATGAGCGCCAGGGTGCTTATACACACTATTACGGTACCTCCATATATAAGCGCTGATACATGACTTACCCATCCACCCTAACAATTACACGGTCCACTCTCTTCTCTGTACAGCATGTCCACTGGACAACAGCATGTAATTGCAAAAGGACATCGCAAGGGCTCCTTTCACGTGTCCCTTTAGACCACAATGGATCAGCACATTTAATTACCTGTTTCTGGGACGGACCTCATGTCTTTTAATATAAAGTGGTCGTCATATGAAAATGATTTGGAATTTTGGAACGACAGTCACAGTGGGTTAAGAAATAACCTTTAGGGATGACTGTCCAATGTTTATATTTAACACTGGTATACTTTTATCAAGTCGAAACCATTCTCACCAAGGCGTTAAAATGTTATTCTACCATTTATTAAGGGGAATGGTGGTACCCTTCATTTCTAGATAACACATTTCTTCTTTGATAACAACATTCAAATTCCTTTGGTGTTGCAACACTTCTAAGCGACTTCTAAAGAAATATAAATGTGTCCCTGATGGAATATTACTACACGACAATTCACTGCATTGGTTTAACATTTTTCTTTAGGATGAAATAGATGGACCTTACATGTTAATACATGTAGCAAAATTGAGAAGGCACTTTGGGTACATCTCTATTGTATAATGAGTCATATTGACCCTAACGAAGACATATTTGACTCTCAAGAACCCTCGGGAAAAATAAATTGCCTGATTGGTCCATGTCTTTATGTTGGGACATTCCCCTTACCCTGGACCACCCTAAGGCTCGGTAGATGTCAGTGTCTGTGACCTGTTAGTTCCAGAGGAGAACCGATGGCTGAAGATGCCACTGAGTGGTAGATAGTAACAGGAGGGTATATCTTAAGATATTATACGACTAGGTCATGCACAGTGGGGAATGTGCATTAGGGTCTTTTGGGGTACGACTACTATCGGGTGTGCTGTACAACTAGACAGTAATTTGGTAGTTGAGGATGATTCCTGTACAACTTGACCAATCGTAGCATCTTAAGAAATAACCTGTTAGACTCCTGCATTTTCTGATACAATATTAGTCTCCTTCAGGACGTGGACACAGTCTAGGTCAATCAGTCTGTGTTTATCCTCCTAGCCTTACCTTCCCTCTATCCTAGAGCCAAACTGAGTCTGTTCCCCCTGTGTGAGTGTCTGACATCGTGTCTCTACAGGCAAGTCAGGACAGGGGTCAGTTGTACAGCCTTTGATGACTCTCCACAAAGATGCCATACTGGGTATCTCTTTTTAGTAAAACTGTTTTCTAGCCAACAAAAAGATTAGTGGTCAGTGGTGAACAGCATTGAAAGCTCTTTCCTATTGATGGCCCGGCTGTTCATGAAGAGTATATATAGCGATGCTTGGGATGCCATTCTTTCTGCCCCTATGCAGCGATATGTGCGAGAAACGTCCCAGCAAAAGGGTCTCTATAAAGGAAAACAATTAAACAATGTTCTTTCATAATCTTTCTTGCAGTGCATCAATGATTCACGGCAGTAGCCTTTATACATAGGTCCAAACACGTTCAGAGGCGCCCCTCCAATCTAAGGATATCATGCACATGATTACAAGAATACTGGATGCCTGAGCCAACTAGTGTACGTGGATATCTCTATGCTTTGTTGCATACAGGCTCAACACCAGAAATGGGGGAAATCATTATGAATATAAAACTGACCTTTGAAAATACCCCCTGAGAGAGCGGCCCTATATATTATATAGTAGGTATTTGACACCTTTTTGGTGGTCCTAAATGGCCTGAAAAGGCTAACAATCACTGAACGGCATCGATTGACCCACAGTAGCGTCCACGTGGAAAGCTCCTATCATTGGACAGGTTTATTCCAGACGAGCAACTCTGTAGGGAACTAAGCTGTATTGATTAGCTCCATCGACATGTGCTGAGAAGCTCACACAGTAGCACACATACAAACCTTAGGTGCACAGTGAGATATTGAGTATTCATTGGGCGACGTAACCTGGAGGGTGTTGCTCCTATAGTAAAAGGAAGAGCTGGCTAAAAATGCCCTCGTTTCCAGTCCTTTCTTTTCATGTATACATGAAAAGAAAGACCAGTCCTTTCTTTTCATGTATACATGAAAAGAAAGGACTGGAAACGAGCTATAACTTGTCCCTTTTGTTGCTCACAACTGGTCATTCAAGTACGGTGCTAAAAAAGGGGGATTTGAGTAGGTACCTAGTTAGGAGAATTCAGTCAGTATAATATACTATAGAGCATGTGGCATGAGTAGGTACCTGATAGTGCAGCTCGCTCTGTTTTAAACAAGGCAGGTGACCTTTCAGACTAATTTGGTGAGTGCAAGGTGAATGGTGAAGCAGAGTGTGACTTCTTTTGAAAAGAGGGTACCTACTGACAGCTCTTTTACCATAGGAGCAGCACGCTCCTGGGCACTATAAACACAAAAAGGCACAACCAGTCACTCACTTATCGCCAGTCTACAGTACAGTAATCTTATTGTAGAAGTTCTCAGTGAGCACTTGTCATGGATACTAGAAGAATAATTATTTCTCAATAATCTCTCACTAGATGCATATAGATGCACTACTTTCCAGGTGAAATGAGCATATAGTCTGATTTAGAACCACAGTGCTTATTTTATCTAAATGAGTTGTTGAAAAAGTTTGGCAATGCAAAAACATGCATGTTTTTCCTTTTGGTTCACCTTTTCGTTTGGGATAAGCAGTTCTGACCTTGGTCCTTATCCATAGACGTACCACAGGTCTGGACCCAGCTCTGTGTACATACACTCTAAAAGAGGACAGGAGGGGGTTTCCAAATGGTTGGAAATCACTTTTGTTAGAGGAGCACTTCCTCTTGAGGAAGTAACTAACCTTTGGTAAGCCACTTCTCTTGAGTCTTTCCAGCATGCGCATCAGCACTTCCGGTACATATGGACTGATGCATGATGTAAGGTCAGCGTCTGCAGGCTGGGTGGCACAGTCTCCTGTGTCATGTTGCTGGTACTTTCATTCCCCATACCCATGACTGGAACAGATTCAAATAAAATTATTGAAATCTTTACTGGGGCTACCAGATCTTAATACGAGTATGCTATATTAAATGGTGATTATTTTAGGTTGACACATATTTTTTAGTAGAGTATTTCAATGTGGCACAATCTCCTGTGCCACAACAAACAAAGACAAACCTTGATCATTTTCCACATGGCACATGCTGCTTCCTGTGAAATGGACCATGTGGACAAATGAAGATATTCAGACAATATGCTCCATCAATTGGTCATGTTTACATATCTCTTAGCCTGTCAGATGTCTAATTATGTCGGCACATGTGGTAGATCATTTTTTTAAAGTGCATGGAGGTAAAATGCATAGATTCATACACATGCCACATGTCCATGCACCATTGTTTATTTACATCTGAAAGCCAGTTTGTAGTGCCATCTGGTGTATACATATTGATATTGATGGTTGCGCCATCTAGAGGTAAATAAGCCTGCACTCCCTCATTATACTATATTAGTGTTCTCTGAAGCGCCTCTGCTTGAAGAGTGGTGCTTCCTGTGCTTTCCAGAAGCAGCTCCCTACAAGTTTTGAGTGATTCCAAACTAAGTACACATCCACTTATATAGCTGGGTAGGTACATGAAAAACTGACTCTTAACCTTAAGGCTATAGAAAATTATACACATTCAGGGGAACTGAGTAAAGCCACTTTCATACAGAAGTACCACCACTGAAAAGCCACTTAGGTGTAGCTCAGCAAGGACGCATATTTATAATCATTCCGCAATTATGACGACGCGGTCATTGAGAAGCAACCACGTTTTCAGTCTACGTTGGTGAGTGCCTTTTGAAGGGCGAATGAAAGCATGAGTGTGGGGAAGAGAGTTATGTACCTACCATAAAACGCCAAATTTCAATTTTTTGGAAATGGCGAGTGTGAAAGAGAGTGTTCTTTTGATTCTGGTATGGTAAGCACAATTTAACAGTGGATGCAGAGCATGCCTGTTTTAGCAAAATGAGTCCCAGCTATTTTAATTCAGCACAGGTATTGGGGTTCGGCAACCCCTTCGGCAACCCCTTTTCCTGTTTTTATTTCTTTAGATAAATCGAAAGTTCATTCTAATGGCATTCGATTACTTTCCAAATCCCTAGTTACACAATATCTCTGGGCAATTTGTCTGGAATCAGTATAATTAGTAAATGATCTAGAATAGGTCTTATGTAACACTTAATTGCATTCATTACACATAATGAAGACACGTTCACTATGACAAGATGATATCAGATATACGAAATGATACAAGCCACATCATTAATCATGTTAAACCTGACGACTTGACAATTATGGAACATAATCCTGTCTACAATCGACACTTACTCGAAATATCAATACTAATTTGTACATTCAGATTACAACTTCGACTTCATGAACATTTCAAATGCATTTCACCTGTTTGGCAGGTAATTTCAAATATCACTATGGGAGTTTCCTTAAACTGCAACTGATAACCTCTTACTTCTATGAGCAGTATGCTGAGAGGTAAGTGTGCAGGGCTCGATTTTTCTTTTAATTTTCAGGTATCCTAATACAATACCAGCTCGGCTGATTGTACCTCTAGATTTCTAGTTTAGAATTATGCATTTATGGGTGATATAAAGAAACCTATACCCACAGTATAGCTAAGTATGAACTAGGGATATACCTCTATGCATGATACCAAGCAGTAGTCCAGGGGTGTAGGAAAAGGGGGGGCCAGGGGGGCCTGGGCCCCCCAATCATGAAGGAGGTGGGGCCCGAGTATGTCTGGGCCCCCCAATAATTTTCAAGAACTCATAAACACAATGGAAAAGAAGCCAAAACATACATCTCAAATTAGATTATTATGGTGATGTCATAGGGAAAATGGGGGTCTGAGCCTAAAGTCAGATCCAAAATTTACCAAAAGTTACTTTTCTATATGAATTTTATATATGCATTATATAGACACCATCACGCATCAGCCGACAATTCAAGGTGGTCGTGACGGTGCCCTCACAGGCCCCCCTAATGAAGATTTGCTTCCTACACCTCTGTAGTCTAAAGGTCATAGGAAGTAAGCGATATGTCAGGCCAAAAGACACCACTGTCATAATGAGCCTGGTACCTGTGAGGAGCCTCATCCAGGCAGGCATGCCTGCTGCTCTGTCACATGTGGTAAGAGGAAAGCAATGGTTCATCCTTGGAATAACCAGTCAACTAGAACTAGGAATATGGATGAAGGATTTCAGTATCATTGATATCTAGTTCATAACCTAACATATCAATTGATTAAAGCTTGAACGTAGCTACCTTACTAATCTAATTGCATATATGGGTCCTGCTAGTGTGGGTTCTTTTAAGCTGCATTCCTTACCCAAACTATGACCTGGCATCTAGTTATAGATAGATCCTCAAGCTTTAAAGTGGTATTTCTATTTCTATTAAGTTTATGTGCCATTAAAAGTCCACTGCATTACAGGAGGATTTGGATATGGTGGGAGTATCTTTCATAATATCAAATGTAATCCATATCTTGGACAGGCATTTATTCAACCTAATCATTTAAATGTGATTGAAATCCTAATTTTTTCCTTCAGTGAAAAAGAACCAGGTGAGCATTTGGCTAATGGACATGGGATCGGAGGGATCAGCTGTCCAACGTCCACATAACCATTGAGACTGATTTAAATGCCAGAACGCGTGCACTTAAAACGTCAAGGTAATCGATTGTGTTGGGAAGAAAAGCTCGGGGGATTGGCTATTTCAATGCCTAAAACCTATGTAACGTAAAACTCAGAAATGAAAGGTTAAGGTGTAGTATTCATGCAGACGAATAGTGAATAGCAATGGTTTTTTATATAGGATTAGGTATCCCATGGGGGCGCTCCTGCGAAATCACAAAACCTTTGTAAAACGTGCCTTTTCTTTTCAAGGCTCTTGTAGCCATAGTAATAAAGATACAGAAAGGGCAGACCCGATGTCAAAACGGTGAAATACCATCATTGTATGATAGCCTGGCATTATGAGACCATAAATGGGTGTGTTTCACAGAGCTAATTCTTTAACGTTCAACAAATACGACACAAGATCTGCATAAAAATAACGTCAAGCTATCCCTTGTGTCATGTATGAAAATTGATGTTTTACCCTAGAGCTAAAATATTCATCAAGTTGTGTGCGTCTGGAAAGGGGGAATGCATGCCCATCTGCACTGAAAAATAATTCTTACTCACAAGAGTCTGGATCTGGACTCAGGCCATGTCGCCAGAATGAGTATGATTTGAGACTCAACCTGATCCTGGGGGTGATACTCTGGCAGATCCTGAGGCTGATCCGGAGGTGATACTCTGGTTCTGCCTGAGTGGGATCAGGCTGAGTCTCAAAATTATACTCATTTTGACGATAATATTATTGCCTGAGTCTGAATGCAACCATTGCCTGTCATCTTAAGGGTAGTGATATTGATATGTCTTGCACGTGAAGGTATTATCCACTTGCCATACACCTTTACTCAAAAGGAAATGTGCCTGTTCCATGTATAGGTAGGTGAGGAAGGGTACTTGTAAGCCTCTTTGTGAATGTGTTATATGCCCTTAACATACAAAGGGATTTCATCTATTTAATTAAGCCTACCACTGTGCACCAAGTGTATTGCTTCTGTTATTATACTGTGCTCCCACTAACAGAGGCTAAATCAATAGTGCAGGCTATTTCAATAACTGCAGTCACTGATTGCTAGAGCCTATTGTGATAGACATAGATTTTACTAACATAGGTCATTTTGAAATAACCTCTAGGACATAAATGCAATAGAGCATGCCCATGTAATGTATAGCCCTTCATTAAAGGTGAGTACAACGATCACACAATTATATTTAACATTATGTCCTCATAAGCAAAAGCTATTGGTCAGTGTGCAAGTCAGCTCTCACCCTAATACACTGCTGAAAGATATGGTAAAGTAATTGGATAGCACCATGGATGTATTCCTGGATTCCCTATGATTTGAAATAACAGATATTATGCGCATTAGGATTAGGGTAATACATATAAACTTTATTAGGGAATGGGCACCTTTTCAATCCGAAGCTTTAGGTCAAATGTCAGTAAATTGGACTCCCAGATGGCAAAGGTGGTGTGGCCCTACTGTGGCCCACACTATATTTGGTGTGGCTTCCCATCCGGGCTGCAATGGGGTAACCGATGGGTTGCTGACAGTTTCTGTCCTCAGTGAGTTGTGTGTGCCACACTGGGCTAACCAATATGGGCACAGATCAGTGTCAGAGTAGGTTGACCACTTTGGGTTCAACATGGGTATTTGGTCTGGCTGAAAGTGGGCTGCCCACTTTGATCACATGGCACCATCTGGGAAAAAATTATCATTTTGGGGTCAACATGGGTTTTTGGTGTGGCTGAAAGTGGGCTGCCCACTTTGATCAGGTGGCGCCACCTGGGATAGATATTATAGAAAATCTATTTTTGACACCTAAAACGCACTGCTAGCCTTCAGGTGATAGCCCCTACCCTTGGCTTCCACTGTTGGAAGGAGACTAAACATATTGTATTACTCTCCCACCCAGGTAGCAAAAATGGTGTGGCCCGAGTCTGGGCCAGAGCGGGCTCCTGATGTGGGCCACACTGGGTTAACACAGTGGGCGCCCGATGGGTTTTGTCCTCAGCAAAGGGTCTGGGCCACACTGGGCTAACCGATTCGGGCACAGATCTGTTTGAAATTGGGCTCACCGATTTGGGCTCAAAGTGAGTTTAACATGGGTTTTTGGTGTGGCCTAAAGTGGGCTGCCCGATTTGATGAAAAATTAGTGGTGACATGTTAAAAATTCTTTTTGAGAAATTTATCCAAAATCTTTTCTTTTTTTTAAAGGTCAATAAGCAACAAATCCTTGAGCTAATCTAACCCCCCCCCCCATCACCGAAGCAGTAAATGCAATATCTACCCAAGTGGAAAGGCAGAGCAGTACCATTCATTTGAATCAAACTCATTCAGCCAACACAAGGCACTTTGATTCATTAAAGTGACATTCTGGCCTCAATCTTCCCCCACTAATTCCCTATGTAGGAGTAGAGAAGAGAGCCTTCAAGTTCATAATGACTGTACCTCTGCATATCTGCTCTTGTTCCAAGTTCAGTGCAATAGAAATGGTGTTGCCATTCCACTACTACTCAGATGACCTTGATTTGCACTTTTGACTAGAAACATCTAAGTATTTCCAGACTATGAGAAAGTCTGCACATTATTACTTCATATCTGATTTAGTAGTCTATTCCAGTTGTCCTATGTCTAAAAGAAATAAGTTTGGTATGGGTAGTAGAATTCTGCCTGGAGTGCTGTGAAACCACTTTGTAGTGAGTCTGCCATGGACTGGCCTACAGGGGCAGGGGATATTTTTGGTTTCTCAATTGCCTCTATATATAGTCCTCTTATACCTGGCCAAGTGTGGGACCTGTTTGCCCCCACACCACAAATACACCTTGCAAGCCTACTAGTACAAAGAAAGACATGAAGCTGTCAGGACTAGTCAGTGTTGCCTTTTACATGAAATATTTGGATCCCTACTATGAACCTACCTGTGTATTAATGGTATAGGGAAAGTGTCCTACAGCAGTGGTGGAGGGAAGGGAGGGGGGAGGGCAGGGCAGGGTGAGAGGAGGGCAGGGCAGGGTGAGAAGAGGGCAAGGCAGGGTGAGATGAGGGCAGGGCAGGGCACGGTGAGAGCAGGGCAGGGCATGTGAGCAAAGCAGATGCCAGGGCAGTGCAGGGTGAGAGTAGGACAGGGCAGGGTGAGAGGGCAGGGCAGGGTGAGAGCAGGGCAGGGTAAGAGCAGGGCAGGGCAGGGTGAGAGCAGGGCAGGGCAGGGCATGTGAGCGAAGGAGATGCCAGGGCAGTGCAGTATGAGAGTAGGGCATGGCAGGGTGATAGCTGGGCATGGCAGGGCGAGAGCAGGTCAGGGCAGGGTGAGAGCAGGGCAGGGCAAGGGTGAGAGCAGGGCAGGGCAGGGTGAGAGGAGGGCAGGGCAGGATGAGAGTAGGGCAGGGCAGGGCAAGAGCAGGTCAGGGCAGGGCGAGAGCAGGGCAGGGCAGGGTGAGAGCAGGGCAGGGCAAGGCAGGGTGAGGGCTGGGAGTGAGAGTGAGTGAGTAATAGATGTTTAACGCCATTTCAACAGCTAAGGTCATATTCATGGCGAGATCCTCATTACAAAATTCACAGAGGAATGTGTCAGTGCCTGCGCATATGTGCACCACACACATCCTGAGGGGATAGGAAAGAGGAGAAATAGACCCTTTTAAGTGGGCTAGGGAGGCCCAGGGAGGGCAGGGTGACAGAAGGGCAGGGCAGAGCGGGGTGAGAGGGGGAAAGGGCAGGGCAGGTTGAGTGGAATGAGGAGGAGATGGAAGGGGTAGGGGATGGATAGGGGAGGGACGAACAAAAAAGAGAGAGGGAGGGGGAACACTTATCACAGAGTTTAGAACAGTTCAGAAGATGAGGCTGCCCTGTCCAAACCCACTCTCACCCCAGACTGGGAAGACTTTATGCAGCTAAGTACCCATCTTGGGATGCCCATTTTGAAACCATCCTGGGCCCAATGTGGTTGCCCATTTTAAAGCTGACCAGTGCCCAAATCGGGCGGCCCAATGTGGCCCAGACCGTATGCTGAGGACAAAACCCGTTGGGAGCCCAACAGGCTCAAGTGGGTTTGCCCGATTTGGGCTGCCCTGTGTGGCCCTGACTGGAAACCCAGCATCTGCCGAACCTAAAACCCATGTACTGAATACTGCCCGCTTTGAACCACCTTATCCCGGGTAAAACCAATTTGGCCCCGAGCGGGCTTGCTACATGGGCAATGGGTAGCATACTTCAATACAAAATGATTACCACAGGAATGGTGTAGTCACATAAAAAAAACTGCTGGCATCACCTACCTTTGCACATTTCAAATGTATTTTGCAAGTTGATCCAAACTCTGTAAAAATTTGTGTACTGTTATAATCTATATGATTCAGTAGCCTATTTCTGTTATATCATACTCAACAAAATCAATACTGACTTGGGGGGAAAGCTGTACATCAGGCATAGTGGGGTCATCTAGTGTCAAAGTTCAGAACTCCCAGCTGAGTATGCCTTGTGCAAACCCATCCTCAGCCCTGTCTGAGGAATTATCTTTGGAACTGATTTGTGCCCACTTTGAAACCAATATGTGCTCAAAGTGTTTGCCCATTTTGAAGCTGCTCTGTGCCCAAATCAGCTAGCCTGATGTGGCCCACACAACTTACGAGGACAAAAACTGCTGGGAGCCCAAAAGTCTTAGTTCAGTTTGCCCTATTAGGGCAGCCCAATGTGACCCTGACTGGAAACCCACCATTTGCCCAGCCTAAAACCATGACTGGTATTCTGCCCGCTTTGAACCAGCTTATCTGAGCCAGAACTGAATTGGCCCAAAGCGGGCTTGCTACATGGGCTTTTGACAACGTCCAACTGCGATGGTATGAAGTGAATAACAGATCCACCTAAATTGGCTTCCCCTGAGAGTAAAGATACGCAGAAAAACATTTACAGCGTTTTAAAGCATTGTTAATTGATATGTCTTAACTGAGCGTCCCTCGTAATCAGTTATATATCCCAAAATATAGAACTGCCTCTGGTTATCTTTTATGTAAAGTGTCTCAAATGTGTCTCTTTGGGTAGATTTAGTTGTAATAGGCCAGAAAGAGGCAAGCATGCCTTCCGTTGCAAGATAGTTTAAGAAGAAATTGCACTGGCACTGCTGCATTCGACAATTAACATTTAAAGCAGCATTGTTTGATAAAGGAAATACACGCTGGTGAACTTCTTAATTAAGTGCTTTATGGAGTGCTGTCTGCAGACATACAACTTGGGGTTAGGTGAATTCCTGAAGTGGTTTAGATAAAAGCAACCTCACCGCAGCAGGGAGTTCCCATGGGAACTGCCCCTGTTGTCAAATGTGAGAATTTACCTTTAAGTTTGCCTTTGTGGGTACAAGCATCCCGTACTGATGAGAAGAGCGCGATGGACTCTGTCTTGCAACATCTACAGCTGTCCTCATCAAGAGAAGACATTTCACACATAGAATTACAATTAATCTTTGTTATAGCAGCATGGTCTTACTTGAGTGGGCAGAGATGTGGTAAAACTAAACTTGTTTCTTCCAATAAAGCATTTCGGGCCACCTGGCAGTCCCAACCTTTTCAACCAGTCATAACGCTAGGTTTTGTGCAATGCATTACAAGTGATTTCAAGGGTAATGAGATTAATTTTCCGAATAAGGTATATACTCTAGGAGACTGAGGCCCTGTAGAATGAGATTCAGTGTCTCTATGGCCGATGAAGAATAACATTCAAAGCTCTAGTATATTGGCCCCACATGAAAAGGGTAGTTCCACGTAGCATGGTAAAAGAAAATATGATTGGGTAGATACTGATGGCAAGTAGACGGAATTCTAAGTAAAAGAAAAACTCCATGGAGGTTTATGCAACGGAGCAGATAAGTGGTCTAAATCCGTTCTTTTTAGCTCCCATGAACTAACCATATCTAGATTGGTGAAATAAAACGTAAACCTCACAATGCAGTTGCACCACTTGGAACGCTTAATCAGAGATAAAAATGCGCTCATACTGACGCCGATGCTGCCTAAGGACCAAATTATCTTTTTTGAGGGCCTGTATAGGGTTACAGGTCCATCGTCGATTCCGTCAGTCACCATTCTGTTGTCATGCCGTCATCTAATCAGGAGGAATGGTGATGGAATAATGACTGAATGTCCATTCCACCCATAAAGGTGCAGGGAAATGTAACAGAATGATGACTAACTAAATGGTCGTCTGACGGAAAGGTCGACAGCAGTGGAGTTAGTAAAGCCCAAGCTCCATTAGGCTGCATGGGGCGGCAGCGTTACTGGCGGCACAGGTTTTCCTTATATTGGGGTATCCTTTCTGCTTGCCAATTCAGGAACGCAGCATTTTACGTAAATGTCGCGTCAATTCCGCGTCAATATTGCACCATTCACGCACCTGTGTCGCCTAGACCAATGGATGCTGCCCAATGGATTTTGGCGTGTTGCCTGTGACGCTGCCCCCTGTGCTGCTTAGTGGAACCCTGGCATTAGCCCTGAGAAGGGCATGGTTCCTGATGGATTATCAATTAATCAGGGTAATGTCTAGATAAAAGCATGGCCAATAAAAACTGTCTCGGACCAACTCTTTCTTTTCAGAATATCATCATCCCGGGACTATAGCCCTATATCAAAACATTGGTTGTACATTTGTGCAGAAGACATTCTAAAAAGGTTGGGTACTGGTCCCCCTGGGACAGGCAGGTATCGCCTACACATACTATATATATATATATATATATATATATATATATATATATATATATATATATATATATGTGTGTGTGTGTGTGTGTGTGTGTAGGCGAGGACCCAATATCACAATATATATTATATATTGTGATATTGGGTCCTCGCCCCTTGTACTTAAAAACCTCCGGTTATATTATTTGCCCCTTCAGATATTTTCCATATTTTTTTTCTGTTTTAGTATCCCAGCAGGAGGAGGCATATAGTCAGATAGTCATGACCAGCCATCGATTGACCACAGTAGGTGGTTTGCATCCCTATTAATATTGCTGCTTGAGGGTGCATGAAGACTGGCGAAATCCTCTGGACAGGACCGGGAACATGGTCCGTCATCCACCGCCTGATTATATACTACTTTAACTGAATCTGGAGTAGGGAGGGTGTTGATAGATGTTCCCCAAGTATTTGTTGTTGTTTTTTTTGTGCATGTTATTTATTCTGAAATACCAATATAGACTAACGGTTCAGTCACCATATATATGCTAATTACTGCTGTACATGGGGTCGTCCTTAGTCCCTGTGGGTGAAGGGTCTGCTGATGGTGGCCACCTGATTGTTAGCCGCCAGGTAGGCCTATACATGCCGCCATCAGTATAGGTCCCCTGATGTCTAGCTTTCCGGCCAGTTAATTAACAGTTATATCAGGAGGGCATTTCTCAAGATGGTACGGCTGCACACATCCACACTTCATCAGCACTTCATGTAGTAACTACTAGAGGGTTCGGTAGGGCGTTTGGGTTCATACTTCTGTTGGTGTCAGTTGATTCCGTGCCAAAATGAAAATGGTACAAAATAAGCAAATTACATGATCCACACATAGAATGTGTACTAAAACATCAACAAAGGGTACTCTCAAGTCTCTTGTTACTGTATCATGTCGACCTAGCAATTATCAGCATCACCTGTATAACGTCAAAAGGGTGTAAGTTGATACGTGGTAATCCCGCTCATACATTAGCGGGATGATGATGCCATGACGTCGTAGGAGCCATGGTGACGTGCAGCACTGCACTTGCAGGGTATCTTAAGGGCTGCGTCCACTGCGACGGATGGGCCATCCGTCTCCCTTCATCCGTTTTTTTTTTTTGCTCCATAGAAATCAATGATAAATAAGACAGATGAAACCGACGGATGGTCCATCCATCTGCAGTGGAAGCACCCCTTAAGGCATGCCCTGTATATATTGAGAACACTGAAGAGGAAATTCATAAAGTGGAGTTTTATCAGCCACCGGGCTGAGTCCTTGAGGGTGTGATGAGTACTTGGAACCACCACTAGGTGGAGTATGAAATGTCCTGTCAGTCTCATTACCCACAATTTATCAATTACTGATAATTATAAGGTCATATTGGTCAGGTCTATACCCTGGACTTAAGTAAGTCACCATGTTAGAATCAATTTTATTTTTTTCATATATTCTTTGTTCAGAATCCCGGGGGGACGCTTCATACATTTTTGCTAACACATGTGTGCGGCAGGGAAGGGCATTTATTCATTAAAAAGGGTATTTGTAGCCCCAAATAGTCCTAACAAGGGTAAACTCCGACCAATTAAAGTCACTTTATAAAGAGTCCACTTTTTTATACTAAAATATCATAGATTTAATGAAAATGCCCATATTTTGGCTATAATTTCTTGAGTTTTCATGACTCTTTTTAGATTGAAGGAAATGTTCATAGTCAATTGTGAAGAACAATGTTCATCAGTCAGATTTCTCCTTAAAAAGCATGTTTTTTTTTGTTCAAAAGTGCCCTAATAAGGGCATGGTTTTCGAGGTTCAATCCCCTAGTAAGGTTAAGGGTTGTCATGGGGTTAGCTGCACACCTGTATCAGATTAAAGGTGAGTGTGCCCCAGGTGTAAGGTTTTGCCTCAACAAGTGAAGAAATGAAGAAATGTGTGTGAAAATAAGGAGAAAGCATGCTTAAAATAACATGTCATTTTATAATAGATTCCACAGCTCCGCTTGAGGTCATTTAGTCGACGCAAAGGTACAGAAGGCCCTAAACTAGGCATCACATTTTTTGCAACGATCCTATTACATCTAAAATCACGGCCTTCCAAGCAGGGCTAAGCACATCAATTGAGAAGTGCCAGTAGGCTAAGGTACACTGGAAATTCACCCGGAAGGTGATACCTACTGTAGCAACCAGCCAATTAACATGGATGCCAAACTAACTCACGATGTACTAGTGCAGATACACAGTATCACATGCCGAGGGTGGCATGGTATAAATATTCTAATATCAGCAGATCAGTGAATATGAGCACCTAATGTTGGTATATATATATATATATATATATATATATATATATATATATATATATATATATATATATATATATATATATATATATATAGATAGATAGATAGATAGATAGATACATAGATAGATAGGCCTACTTATGTTCTCATATATTCAAATGTTGATAGTATACTAAACTCTTCTCCAAAGCAGGCAAAGGTTATCTGATAAACAAAGCACACCTTTATTTCACCAACCATTGCATGAGAGGACCATAGATACATGTTTAGTTGGAAGGATGGAGTATTCTCCCTATAGATGTAACAGCAGAGGCCCTGGTGGATTCAGTGTACACTTAGCCATGGTATATGCCATCTACCGTAAAACACCATGTATTTAAGCCTCACCCACGTATAAGCCGCACCTCTAAATTTAGAGACGGAAAGATAGGAGTATATCTTGGCAATAGGCTATAGTATCAAAGCCCTGTGTATAAGTTGTGCCTTGAGTTCAGGGAAATTCCATGTGTCAAAGTAGGCCTCTGAAATGATCTTTAATTAAGCCATGACTCCGTTTAACACCTAGGTGTTATGGTACTGATGCACGAGACAGGTAACAACTGACCATGGAGAGCTTCTTGTTTTCCACAGCAAGCCTGTACTCCAGATTGTAATCAATTCTGTATGCCTTGCTTGGCTTCACTCTCGGGGGATGTTGGATAAAACCAACTGCGTGTTGACACATGGTAAGAACACTACAAATGAGACAATACCTGTAAAAACTTTGTTTTCAAAATGAGACACTTATAGTGTCATATGAGAGAATTAGCCATGTATTTTCATTTTATGAACAGACCACTATAAGGTAGAATCCCACATGGCGATTTGGGGAATTTCCTCTGTAGTGTTGTATGGCCCTTGCTGAGGCCAGTAACGCAATTTTTACTGCAAACAGGACCAAGGCCCACTGTGAGATTCACAATGAGTTTAAAAATCCTTGAGTCTTATGGCCCCAGCAAGGGCCAATGTAACAGACAATATTGTAGGGATATTGGAGCTCTAAATAGCCATGTTGGATTCGGCCTATAGTGCTTACACAGATCTAAACAACTTTTGACTCCTCCCCAATTGCGACCTGTTGGCAACTGAACAGAATGTAACGCAGCTCTAATTCCCATTTCCCACTCAATAAACAGTGGTGGTAAAGAAATTGGAGATCCCAGTCCATTTCTGATTACAATGGAATCCGAGACAGCTGTTCGTGTGAGTGAGCGTATTAAACAGTATAGCATGATTTGTATATAGTTTCTGGATGCTTTCGTGAGAATACATAGAAATAATGCAGATGTTTATTGTATTATTTACAGATACTATGCAGACACAGTTCCCATTGCACTTTTGTTTTATCACAGTCATAGATATGTGACAAAATAAGAATCTGTTATAGACTTCATACTGTATTCCCTTTAGCACATGTCCGAGAGACCGTATGGTATGAAATTGTGAACATTTTTTACACGGCCTTAGCCTTCTCGAGTCAATAGTTTCTGACCAGAAAAACTTGTATCTCGGAAAATGAAAATCATATATCGAAGATTATTAGCAATAAGCTGGACACACTATTAATATGATTCGAGGCAATCAATTACTCTCTCTCTCTCTCTCCCCCCCCCCAGTACGGCTCAATACATGAGTGTATTCAGGAATACATCATTGAACTGAATTTCATTTAAAATCAAATTCCTAATTGCTTTGAAAGGAGCTATAGGGATCGAAGCTTTCTTCGGTGGTGTATTCAACATAAGAGAACCTTCTTGTTAACCAATGTTTTTTAGTAAATACATGTACTACCCTTTTAATGAAGGTCCAAAATCTATGCATGCGGCTGTCCCTGGTTAGGGAGTGATCATTTTTTAACAACAGGGGGGGCTGGTGGGTTTGCGCGTGGACGCGCGAAAAAGATTTTGACCCCCCTCTCAAGGGGGTAAAACTTTTTCGACCCCACCATAAGGGACAAAAATCATGCGCGAACGTCCCCCTTTAGCCTATAGTAACACTGAAAACAGGTGAAATTATTTTGACCCCCCCCCCATCACAGGTATTGAAAAAATTCTGACCCCCCCCTGGTCAAGGGGTTGAAAAAATTCTGACCCCCCCTCAAACCCACCAGCCCCCCCCCCCTGTTGTTAAAAAATGATCACTCCCTTAAAAAGAAAATTATGCGCTTTGTTAGTGAAGTTATCATTGACATTTTAGAAGTGTGAAGGCTTTATGCATTGCTTAGAATAAAAGAAAAAAATCTCAAAATTACGATTTTTATGACGAGGACGGTGACGAGAGACAAGTTTTTCTCTCTCTCTTTAAGTGCGGCCTCACACAGGACGCTAGGGTATAATCTTCGATAATGATCTAGGGCGATACCCAAACATTATAGCTGTTCGAGCAAGTTCACCTTCTTGGAGGGTCTACAGTTTATCAGTACGCAGAAGCTGGTCCAAGGATCTGTACATATATGTTAGTTATTATTCACATAATCGATCCTCTTAATTTGGGGACTCCATAATCCACCAATTAATACAAGTTGCATTTGTTGCTGTAATAACCAGATTTTGTGGTTGTAATGATGTCGGTGAAAAAGTGAGTGTGGCACCTGTCTCAAAAAAAGAGAGTGTCTTCTCTGAGCCTTCATTAAGGTTAAGCAGGGGTATTGCCCATAGCTCTGGAATTAAAGAAGTGGTGACCCAAATTACAGTAGGCCTAGTGCAAGTATAGAAGAATTTTCACTTCTGTTTGAAGATAAGCCCACGTGTTGCATTACCACACTGTCAGACCGCGGGTGGCTTTTAACAGTAGATTGCTTCTATTTTTGGAAAACAGTCATGGCTACTGTTAATGTAAATCCAATGACCTAACAGTGGTTCTACTATACCCAGTACAGTGGTCTTTATAGCCCATTTACAATTGGGGCTGAGAGTGCACATAAAGAGGTGGCCAAGCTATAAAGTAACTTTTCACAAATTGGTCCTGCTGGTATATTGACCAACCAATATGCTGAGTTGAAAGGGACCATTTAGAACAATTGTCTTATTCCATAAGTATCTTATGATAGTTTAGATAAAGAGAAAATCGTAGTATGTTGCATAGTTTTGTAAGGACAGCAACAAGAGAGAATCTTTTGGGTTTGGTAGGTAGCACGGAATTTTATTTTAACTTCTTTTAGTGCTATGGACTTTATGTTTTAGTTACAGGGGCCGTTCTCTTTAGATTTGCCAGTATATAGATTTTTCACGTTTAGTTTCTTTTTTTTTTTTGTCTTCAAATGTGAAGAATGATTCTTTGTCAAGTGGGCAAACTCATCAAACAGACGAAGAGAAATTTTCCTTGGGTGTAGTAATCGTACAACAGGTTGACGTCCCAATCTATGTTTTCTGGTTAGCCTATGAGATTTCTAACAATTCTTGCTCACGTGGTCTCTGAATTGTTAATGTCCAATGCAGAAATCTTCCTACTAGGGTTTCTGAGTGCTGCATTCGGATTAATACACTTTGAGATTCAAAGCACACATCAAAGGTCGGATGAAACATGGGCAAAAAGTTGAACATTTCACATCGTCTGTCCCCTGTTGGTCTTCTTCAGTTACCTGCACGCTCTGTTCAATTACAGAAGAAGCCATCCAAACTAAAAATGCTTGGCTTCCGAAGAAAGGTGGAAAGCAATAGACAAATTTGATTAGTGTTGAAAAGTTCTTAAAGTGGCAATCCAAAATAATGCATTTAGTACCCAGGACATTTACATTTGTCTTCCCCATTCTGTTTATCCCTATTCCCTTGTTCGTATTTTTTAGCTACAGTATTATGTTTCAAAATATGGTGAATTTCTCTTTATCAAGCAAACGCACATTTTGTGAGGCATGGAAAGAACAATTCACAAGGAATTGTGTGCATAATAAACAGCCACATTGCATGTATATACATAGGTTTACTAAATCTCATGCAGAGATGTACCTGTCAGATATGTCTGAGCACAGCGCATGCTATAAAGAAGCCTCACAGAGAAAGTACAAGTTCATAAACTAAACTGATGAAAAGGGGAGTTGCTAATTTTGATATTGCCATTAGTTTCAATACCATCATCAATATTTGAGAGCATCATCAGTTTCTGATATACCGTAATGGCCGGTTCAAGCGGCGGGGTCTCAAATAAGTGCCGGTCTCAAATAAGCACCGGGGGTTCAGGGGTACTGAAATTGTTCTTAAGCATTAAAAACACTATTCATATAAGCACCTGTCTCTTATTTTAAGTGATGGGGGTACAGTGGGGTTGAAATTAATGAGCACACAGGCGCTTATACGAGTCACTAAGGTAGCTGTCAATTTGTAGCACCACTGTCATTTAACAGTTGGTAATTCATTATGGCATAATGCACTGATGGTCGTGTTAAATGCTAGTGGCAGTCTCAAACAGTGATGTTTGGTGATGTTTGATAAAGGTCTCAAATATTGATGGCAATGAGACAAATGGACGTCTCTGACAAAGCTTAATGTTGCCCTTAGGTAAATGTGAGGGGATAAGAAAAGAAATTAACAGAAGTGTCAGAAATATTGAAATCTCTGTCAAACTTTTAGGGCCAACTGTTTATAACAGACTGGTACTGTATGCACCAATTTTCAAAATTGAAATAACTTGTAATTTTATTCTTATTTTTGCCATTAATTTGTTTCAACCAGATTTTGGTCTCTTCTGGGGGCGATGTGAGGGTAGATTCTGGGTCATGTGTCTGATACATCTTGTCCCTAGATTGAAGTACCAACAGATGGGCAGGGGGTTAAACCCATCTGTGACCGTCGATCAATGATGACAAGCAAGGACTGCAGGCTCCAACCAATACAACCAGTGCTAATCCACACCCAGTAAATCCCTGCCCTCCCGTATCAATAGTACCCCATCCACGGTCTTGTTGGGTTGTCTTACTTGACCCCATCCCCCTCCCACCATGCCTGGCTACCCCTTCTTTGTTGGCATTACGCCTGCTGCATAACTTACACAAAGTCAGGAGGGACCTTACTTGACCCTATTCCACTTTACCTATTCAGTGGTATATCTGCTAAAAGTACCTAACATTGATGACCATGGATATTACATAGGGCGCACTCCTTCCAGTGTAAAATAACCAGAATAACAAAAAGGGAACAATTCCAGAATAAAGTATATGTTGAGGTATTGATTTCAAAACCTGTTTTCCTCAAAGTTTGGATGTTTCATGGAAAACACAATTTCATTACTTAGATAGTTGACCTTTCTCAGCAATAGTTCCCTTGTGGCTATGGATAGTTTTTATGTAAATATAGCTTGCGTTTAGGCCCTATGTGTAAACATTCACATTATTCTTGCCCTCCTTCCTTATGCCAGAAGTATTCTGATAACTTGGATGGCAGGAGTTGGCCAGAAAAAAATACCCTTCCCCAAACAGTGCATTTCCCCAATTAGGTTTAATTTTGTCTGAAACAATGCTTTTTACCAGTGCATGTTTGATACCACAGTTCTAAGTGTTCCACAGACAATAATCAAAAACTCTAGAATTGGTCACCAATGGCTTTCAGTATCTTCAAGGGGTGGAAGTGGAGGGTGATAGAAAAAAAGATATCCTTAACCACCAGGGATTAGAGAATAACTTTATGGAAGGCTAAGTACTAACTTCCTGCATGTATCACAAGCAGAGAAAACACTTTGAAAGGACTGAGCACAGAGGCCTGCAAAGTTCATCATAACCACTAAAGTCAATTTTACTACGGTTGGTATTAGATGCGCCATCTTTACTCTCCAACCCACCATCTATCTCCATATCACATCAATATGATCTCCCATCTTGGTGCAGTAATTTTATCAAAATGACATCAAATCACTCTCCTTGGTTTTCTGACCCAGTACACAGCGTCCCAGGGTCCCAGTGTCATGATTTGCAATGAGATTTTTCCCCACATCGTGCGACTATGAGCATCTATTACATTGACAGATATCTAGGCTATCAAACATGGTTGTGACATCCATATCTATATATCCATAAAGGGTTGACCACAATCAGATGGTCAGTTACAATGTGGATGCCATGAACGGTGGACTTTTATTTTTCGTTGTTTTTTTATATTGGGTAGCTTGAGAATGTGAGCTCCAACTCAAAGGTCAAAACTCTCCATTATTTGCCCTTTGAAATTTGTTTGCCAATAAAGCAAAAGCCAATCACCAGGGATTGGGAATTTGAGGTGCGAGCAAGGACAAACCGCTTCCAATATTATGAGATTTCCCTGATCACTCTGACACATTATCAGGACATTTTAGGCCAATCATGATCAGTGACTGTTGGTAACCCAAATTCTAGGGGACAAAATAAACAGTTTTAATGGAAGACACAATCTAGGATAGCAATACATGATGGGTCTCAACATTCATTTACCTAATCCTCTTCACACAAGGGCATCCCCTCTAATTTCCATTCTCGCAGATATTGTCGACACCTCATGAAAAAGGTTTGGTTGTGGAATTCTTGATCTCTGGGTATTAGATTGTATTGAAGGGATAATGTTTTGATAAGAGGATTTGGTGCAGACTGTCTTCATGTACTAGAGAGGGGATAATTATTTGCATTTCAAATGGCAACCAGCTCCTACCTCTATGGACGGTTTTAAAAGTCACTGCTTATTTAATTTAAATCTATTCAAGTTGTTTAATCTTTTGATATATAAAAAGTCCACTTCCATTTTGGAAGTGTTACTGACATTTTACAAGTAGGTGCTCAGGGTGAATGAAAAACTAATTTAATAAATAAGATGTTATGTATGTGGGCAGATCCACTGAGCAATGTTTGGGCCTATTTTGAGAGGATTTTAGCTTTGGGGAGCTACAGTAAAAGGAATAGACCACTATTCCTCATTATTTTAGTCACATCTGATAGAAAATATCTTGAGCTTTAAGTAGAGGGCATATTTATGTATATCTGCCTATAATTTGACGAGTTACAGAGGCTCGAAGTTGGACAATACACCAAAATGCCCTTTTTCATCCAAATTTCCTTCATTCCCATCTATATATTGCTACGCTAGGCAGTATTAGAGTGTGATAAGCCTATTTTGCCTTTGGTGAGAGGTCATAGCTATCTATTAAAAATATTTTGTCCCTAACTCAACTGTCTTTCACACATGTGTTATAATATCAAACTGTGAGCATCCTTATATAGGTAACACTTTTTTGAATGCCTTAAACTTCCATGCAAAAAAAGAATCCTCACTGTTCTTATTACCTGTGTTGAGCAGGGTCCCTAGGGGGGCTTTGATGGTAAATAAATGAAAATGCTGGTTTGCTGCAGATACGAGCTAGGTCTCATAAACCAAAATTCAACTCCCAAAAACGTTACGTATGTGAGGTACACTTTTATATGTCTGTAGGCTATCTAAATAAATAATTTTTTATTTCTAGTCTATTCTAGTGTAGTATGTATAATGAGTTGAATGATTAAAACAAAAATCTGCATAGTAAGGTCAAGGAGGGGGTCTTTTAGTATCGGTGTGGAAATCCTCACATACGTAACGAAAATATGTGGAGGAGAAAGGAAATGTTTCCAGTATGACCTAAGCAGACAGTCTACTGTGATTTTGCAGCTCCATTTACACTGAAATTTCTCAAAAAGGAAGTTTTTTGAAATTTTCACCTCCCACACCCCAAAAGTTCATTTTTTTGGGAGATTACCTGCTCTTACCATTGTTTATTTACTCCTAGACCTACAATCAATCATTTCAGTACATATAACCTCTCTTTTGATATGTACTTTGCCAGCAGTATTCTTTTTCCCCCCTCCTTGGCATTTGGTTACATATGTGAGGTGTTTACTATATGTGTTGCACCACACACCTCCAAATAAATTTTTCAAATAAATTGGTTGATGATCTTATAATAGTGTTCCTATCTAATATCCTGGATAGAATTAAGGCACTTACCATTTAAATTTCTGCAAGTATCCCACAAATTTGAAAATGTTACATATGTGAGGTCTGGTTCATTTTGGTTACCATCTGTACTTCAGACCCACCCAGACTATACATAATTCACCATCAGATGCACATATGGTTCCCCAAACTAAAAAAGTAGTGAATGTAGCAATCCTGCAATTTTTTTTTCAAAAATCTTTTATGGTTGCTATATTCTAGGGTAAGGCTGCACTGCCGGTCAGTAATGATATTTATGGGGTTTTATCCATACACAATTTTTTGGTCCTACTTACTTCTCATCCTCCATTCATAAACTGTAAATATTAGAGCATTATTATTACTCACCTTAGTTGATCGACAATTGTATTCAATCATTTGCAGTCTGCAAGTTTCTGAGGAGGACAGGCTGCCCAATGAGGATGACATGCACTCAGACTGAGATGGAAATGACCCATAATAATTATAGTCTAATGTGTTAAGATATGGATTTGAACTATTAATTTAACCAGTCCTGTACAAGAAATAGTGATGCAGATGATCTGTGATGTTTAAAGGTATTGCTCTATCCAAATCCTCACATACGTAATGTTTCTTTTTCTTTGGTATTCAGAAGTGCCTTTGCAGATATGGACCAGAATGTATATATATTTTTGGAAAAGAGTGACATCTTTTGAAAGTAGGGACACTGTAGATAATAGAGAGTGTTTTTCATAAAGATCTAGTTATTCTTAAATGTATGAGGGAAAAGTTAAGAATGCTAGGCTACATATTCAAAACTTTCACTGATGTCCATATTTAGAGATGAGGTGTGATAAAAAAGTTCTTGGTGCAGGGATTTCATTTTTGCTACACCTTAAGGCATGTATTGTAACATTTTGGACATGAAATCCGATGTACATAGGATGATATTTAATAGCTTTTATGACTGTTTTGTTAAAAGCGTTACATATGTGAGGGTAAAGAATTGTGGTTTTACACCACTGGCTTTAAAAACTGACGCATTAGGAGTTGGTGACTTGAATCATCCTTTCTAACAAGCCAAGATATAGGGCTTTCAATAAAATAAAGTGTTGTTAACCCAGATAGCCCTAAAGTGGCAATTTTTGTCATAGAGTGCTGATGAGTGGACTAATATTTGACCAAATATGCCCAGTACACAATTTTGGACCTTTACCTGCACCGTGTCCAGAGATATGAGGGTTTGCTTACCATCCTACATGTAGGACAGTAGGCCTTAGGACTACTGTCCTTTGAAATTTGTGTTCTTTTGGGTGCCATGGAAACCACAATTCCTGCAACAGAGTGCCAGAAACTGACAAATAGGCTTATATATGGCCATTTATGCCATACAGGAAATTACAAAGTTTTACCTATTGTGGATCCAGAGATATGCACATCCTACATATAGGACAGTAGGACTTTGGGCGTCTGTCCCCTCTGTGAAGGTCAAAATCTATAGCAGAAGGTAATTTCCTAAGTAGTAGGTGTTTTGGGACATGTGTGTAATGTCATAAAAGTACCTAAGAAAACCCATATGGAGCATTTTTGGAAGCCTTGGGCCTAGAACTATAGGATGATGATGATATATACTTGTTCACTCACAAAGGCTTTATTCTGTATGCACCATGTAAAGTAATTTTCAAGGTCATCTTGTAATGATCTCTTCGCTGTATCGAAACAGTGATTTGATGAATAAATAACCGTATCATCTGCATAAAGGCGTGCCTTACATGATATAATACATTTGATGACATCATTGACGTACACGAGAAAAAGCAAAGAGCCTAGAATTGAGCCCTGAGGGACACCGCAGACCACTCTCTCCCTTTGGGATACCATACCATTGGCCTGTACAACCTGTAAATAGTTTTCAAACCAATGGTAATTGTCCGAGCGGATAGCATAATGATTTAGTTTAATAAGTAGGACAGAGTGGTCTATGGTTTCAAAAGCCTTCCGTAGATCTATAAAAGTAGCTACAGTGGAATTTGCAACATTAATTCCCTCTTTATGTCATCAGTGAATTTTGACAATGTATCAACAGTGCTGAACCCTGTGCGAAATCCTCCCTGTTTGCAGTCAGTATATTCTCTTTAACCAAAAAACCATAAACCCTATTATGAACAATTTTTTCCAGTAATTTACAAGGTAGTGGAAGTAATGAAATTGGTCTGTAGTTGTTGACATATTGAGAATTTCCCGATTTTGGTATTGGCGTAACTTTTGAAGCTTTCCAAGAATCAGGGACAACATTTGTATTGAAGGATAGATTGAGGATTTTGAGTAGTTGATCAGGTATAGGGTAGAGGCACCCATCTGGGACGCTCCTGACCACTTAGGAGGTGGCCATATTTGGTGCTTAAATCTTGTACCTTTAAATGTGGTAAATTCTACTTTTTATTGTACCAGATGAAACATGATACTTTACTCCCAAGATCCATAAAGAGGTTTTGATGAAACCTTCCAATACATATGAATAAATGAGCTGTACATATTTGTGACCCATCCTAACAAAGTGGTACTGAAGTCACACATTTAGAAACCTAGATATTGCCTTTTCAAGGGGTATAGTGTCAAAAATATCAGATTTCTCAAAATTGATATTTTAGCATTTTTCTAACATATGGGTAGATATCTTTCAGAATTCTTGCTTACTAAACTAAATCTAAACCCCAAATGTCTAAAAGACATAGCTATAGTTTTCATGGTTATAAAGAATTATATAGGATTCATAAATTATTATATGTTTAATATGTCAATTATCTCAGTTTAATCAATTTTTGATTGATTTGAATAAATTTATCGGCAGAAGATCTGTAGAGGACCACATGGTTCAGATACGCAAGTTTTATATACCAAATGAAAGCCCTTGGTGAGCTGTAAATGAATATGCCAATAACTTAACATTTTGTATGTGTGACTTCCGAACCATTTTGTAAGGATGGGTCACATTTAGTCTCCAAAACTTCAAATTGCACCTCAGATTGGACAGTTCATGCCAGAGGTGACCCTAGAGTCAGACACTTTGTTATCTAATTGATAGAGACACAATGGGTCATCGTCTATGAAATATGCTATAGAGGTATATAGCATATAACACTAATACAAAACTCCTCTCCAGGATACTCTCAGATGTTTGATTTTGCATACCTTTAACAGGCCAGTCTACAGGCACAGATGAGTATGACTTCTATGGGCAGATTGTATAGTGTTTAGATTAAGGTGTTAGATAGTAGGTAAATTAAACACAGATTAAATATCCCTATCTGGGAGTACATGTATATTATGAGGGATTATGTTTGTGATGAAATATTCATTATTAAAGTATCTCAATCATGATATAATTGTGTCCAGGGTGGGGTGTAATTGGTGTCTGACTGTATGTGTAATCTAAAGGTCTTTTAAGAATATTCCCATATTGTCAGATGAGGGATATATTCAGGTTTGTCAAGTCAAATTATTAGCAAAAGTATGTATATTACCATTGACATGTATAGAAATCCTAGGAACATGAAGGTGAAGACATAACAAATTGAGAAATCAAACCAGGATTTCCATTTAGTCACCATTCTTCATCCTCAAAATATAGCAAAAACACCCTCGGTTTGTACAGTTGTAAAACCATGTATTGCAGGAGTTTTATATTTTATTCCTCATTTGTTAGAGAGTATGATACCGGAATTTCCATCTCTAATTCAAATGATAGCTGAATTCTTCATATCTATTATGTAATTCAATGCAAAAGGTGTCCGACTTTGGTGTCTGTCCGACTCAGGGTGCCTCTACCCTATGCTTGAAGACGGATTTCAATATTTTTCTTGAAATATTATCACTGGCTGATGATTTGATAACATTCATATCATTGACTAATTTTAACTCTTCTTGTGCATTAGTAACAAAGGGATCCATAGATGAAGCAATTCTATCTTCATAAGGCTGCCATGGAATATAGAGGTCCTTTGCCAAAGTTGGACCAATTTGAGTAAAATACTGATTTATAAAATTTGGAACCTGATCCTTTGGAATGGATGTATCTGTCAACGAACCATTACATGTGGGTGAAGTGATAACCACTGAGTCCAGAGAAGTTCAGTTGCTGATTCAGCTTTATTCCAGTTTGGTAGTACAGAGTGATCATAGGTGTTACAAGATGATCAGTCACCAAGCCTATCCAGCCCACAGTAGTGGGGCCTGAGCAGAGCCTATACCCTGCCGTTTTTCAATGTGTCATATCAAGTGTTCCAAACTACCATTAGAAAGAGGTACAATCTGGCTGGCTGTATACTATATTATATTGAAGAGGGGTGGCCACAGTACTGGTTTAGTACTGGGTGTTAATACATAGGCTGGGCATGGACTACAGGGGAAACAGGGGTATGTGTATTCAACTGGAGGAGGAGCAGCTCATTGAAAATGAGTACCTGGTGGTGGTGGTGATGGTGGTGGTGGTGGTGGTGGTGGTGGCAGGGAGTAAACTCCTGTGTATGTGAGTAGACTGTGTGTATACTGTATGGTGAGACTGGCAGCTTGGTGGTAGGTGGGTGTGAGTGCTGGAGTAAAAACTACTGGAGGAGTCTGGTGAGGAGTCTTCTCTCCGGTGGTTTTGTACTGCCACTGCAGTGGGTTGGGCGCGTCTAGCCCAGGTGATGTAAAGGTACGTTCAGAAGCTGGCTCCTTGGGTGTTCTCTCACTATTATTTATTGCGATAGTGGGATATTCTGTGGAGTTCTCCAGCACCCTGTCAACGAACCGTTACATGTGGGTAAAGTGATAACCACTGAGTCCAGTGAAGTTCAGTTGATGATTCAGCTTTATTCCAGTTTGATAGTACAGAGTGATCATAGGTGTTACAAGATGATCAGTCACCAGGCCTATCCAGCCCACAGTAGTGGGGCCTGAGCAGAGGCTATACCCTGGTATAAGGTGATGTGGATTCTAGGTGTGAGCAGTAGGGAGAGCCAGAGAGATCTGATGTGAGCTGCTCATGTGGTCTGTTATGTACTCAGCTGAGCAGCTCGCGGTATGATGAAATCTGCTCTCTGTCTGATGCAACATTGGATGTTGCAATACCACAGGTTGCAACTGGTGTGATCTGGTACGATCCAGTTGGATCTGGTATGATCTGGTATGTCGCAATACCTCCAGTGGGGCCGTGTCCGGAATAAACCGGTCTGGCTATTGCAACATCCATGTGGGATGATGCAAGAGCAGCTCACTGGATCCCACTGGAGGAGGCAGGGTTTGATATTGTGCAATCCCTGCTTACTATTGTGTAAGTAGGTAGGGGTAGGTTGGAGGCTTGTGAACAGAGCTCTGGATAAGCTTAGTGGTGAAAAAGTAAATATATATCGAGTAATTATAATACCCAGAAATTAAGTTATTTATGACACGCCAAAATTTTCTGTGGTCATTTTTGTTCTCTTCAATTTGTTCTTTAAAAATGTTTTTTTCTAGCTTTACCAATCACATTGGATTTATTTCTAGCGGTGGTGGCTTGGGCCCACTTCTCATCATTTTTTTTTCTTGCTTTCCATAACATCCTATTTTTGTCTCTTATAGTTTCATAAACATTTTGGTTCATCCAGGGATCACGATGTTTTTTGACGAGAAATTTATGTAAAGGGCAATGACGGTCAAGTATAGTTCTTACAGTTAATTCCATGTGGTGTTTACACAATCCAGCTCATTTCATGTGGTGTTTACACAATTTGTTAAAGCGAATACATTCCAATAATAATTGTCAATTTCACACAATAATAAATCATCAGATGATTTGGAATATGACCTCCCCTCAATATAGACTTTCTCTTCCTGTATTTTCCAAGATAGATAGGTAGGTGGTCAGTAACATAATTGTTGGCCACTCCCGTGGTAATGAGGTTTCTTCTAAGGTTTGTAAAAAATAAATTCAAAGTGGCATTTTTACGAGTATTGATTCAACCCAAAACCTTACATATTGTTTAATAAATTTGTAACAATATCAGTGTCTAGGCCATTTCTGCCTCAAGTGGTGTGTCCACAGGGCAATAGAATATTTCTATCGGCAACCACTTCCATCATTGATTTCCAATGATAAAAATCAAACATGTTCGATGTTATCTTCACATAACATAGATAGAGTATATTTATTTGTTTAATTCCTTTTAGTCATAAGATGTGTCTACTTTCAGAAAATACTTTTTTCCCTGGCTCATTGCAGGAAGCCCTTGTTGTCCCCTTGATTCACCCATATCCTTTTTTTACTATTTACTGGTTAGCATCCCTTATGGAAGTAGACAGGCTCCATTGTGTCTGGGCGCCATAAGGTATCGCAGCAGACAGTGTTCATAAACATGTCTGGTCTACCAGCTGTAAAGATTTAAATGATTTGTGCTTGGATGTAAACTCAATTTTCTCATAATCCTAGAACATGATTAAGACTATTGTAAGTGTATTTGGTGAATATGAAGGGTGACGACCCATTGGAGTCATATGTCTGGTGTCCAATTCTAGTATGTGTGTCAATGGTGTCTGTATATATGTCTAATGCACAGATGATTTAAGTAATTGGGGGTCGTGGTTTATCAAGCATTCCCAAATGGTTTCCAGCTCGTCTGTTTCATTTCCAAGTTGAAGGGAGAACACTACTTAAAGTGGCATGGTTCATTTTTTAAAATTTTACTCAAATATGTTCTACACACTATCATAACATCATATTTAGGTGTTGGAGGATCAATAATCAGGTTCAAGACTGCACTCCTTATGGCCTCAGGCTAGATGCAGGACCATGGCCATTTCTAGCACTGCATTCAGCATGATTATAGGGCCAATGATGATTTTAAAGTGACATGAATAGTATCTTTTGGCCTGTTTTTCCTTATCTTAGGGACAGATACGGACGGACGTATGTCACATATGGACCTCCATATGTTGGGAAATCAAACACGGCTAGGTGGTATCCTGACATATGCACGTCTGTACCTAACATATGGACGTCCATATGTGATATACAGACGTCCATACGTCACATATGGATGTCCATATGTGTCCCTATGTAATGTCCGTTTCTGACATTATTTTGTATCATTTTGATACATTTTAACATAGGGAAAAGCAGTTTCATCGTTTTGATGATAGCTATACATAAAAAAGGACATTTATT
Source organism: Acholoe squamosa (assembly GCA_949317995.1). Taxonomy (NCBI): domain Eukaryota; kingdom Metazoa; phylum Annelida; class Polychaeta; order Phyllodocida; family Polynoidae; genus Acholoe; species Acholoe squamosa. The sequence goes on along the minus strand of OX439040.1, from coordinate 36,589,201 downwards.
TACCAAGGAACAGACTCAGCATGATGAATTACAGTAAATGTGTAAAGTGAATCATGGCTTTTGTGTCCAAATGACCAAAAAGTATACCAGGGCCCTGTTTTTCCCTGTGTTAAAATGTATTAAAATGTTACCAAATAATAACAGATACGGACAATACATGGAGGTCCATATATGTACCATATGGAGGTATATATGTACCATATGGAGGTCTGTATATCACATATGGACGTCTGTATATCACATAATATGGACATCCGTATGTCACATACAGAGGTCCATATGTCACTTTTAGGAGAACACCTGGTACCCCCCCCCCCAGCGGAATTTCATTTACCAACATAGGGAGGTCCATATGTGAGATAGGGACATCCGTATCTGTCCATATTATAAGGAAAGACAGGCCCCTGTAGCCAAAGCTAAAACATATTTCCGATTTCGGTCTTGGATGTCCATGTAAAAGTTCAAAGCCTTTTCCACAAGAAAAACATAAAATGTCTAAGATATGAAGCTTCCATTTTATGCTATTAAAAAATTTCTGATATAAAATATGTGCCTGTTCATTTTCAATGATATCAATTCACCTTAAGTTGAAAAAATGAAAATAGATTTTCAATTTGAATTTTAAAATTGGATCGTGAAATCAAAATCAAAAACTGATTTTCATTTTGAACCTCAAAAATGAAATGTAGAAGTGAAAATCAAAAGTGAAAGTAAATATGATCTCAAATTGGTTTGAAACCCTTTTTTTCCTGAATCAGCATCCCCAAAACCCCCTTTCCCGATAAAATTGTAGAGGCAAGGAGCAAGGGTGCTCCGTGCTAAAAGTCAACTTTAACATTCAGATCACTAGCTTTTCAGTGATATATTGCAAGAGAAGATACTCCTGTTAGTCTTAGAGGAATGGCTTGCTAAATATGGGTAGTTATGACCATTTCCTGAATGGCAATAAGCTCTAACTTTTGAACTAGAAATGGTATTTTCGTTGTTTTCACCATAGTAAACCTGGTGAAACATACCTTCAAATGAGATCATTGATTTTCCTATTTAGAACGAAAATCATGTTTCCATGGCAACAGAAATCAGCAAAAATGCCTTTCTGTGCCCAAAAACATTCTTTTTACATGCTTTGTTTGGAACCTTACCACCCAAAATAGATCGTTTTATCAAAAATCATTGAATTCTCCATGAAAAAGTACCCTAATTCAGTTTTATGCATATTTTTCCTATTCTAGCCCATAGTGATGCCCCCTGGTGGCTAAAATAGGTACTAAATCCCGCAGGAACCCCCATTTCTGCTTGCTGGCTCACTAAAGATCATGAAAATTGGACAATTTCCTTCTGAAATATGAGCCAAAGATTAATTGGGACACACAATTGTTTCTCATGTCTATAACCCTTCCACATCTGCAAAAAAAGTCAATTTTGGCAAAAGAATCCTATGGGAGGCCTTTTTTGGACACCTCATTCTGCACTTTAGGCAGCTGTTGTTATTTACAATGACTGCAAAACTTCATATAGATCTACTGATATTCTGTATCACAATTAACGGTTTCAGGCCAGCCTTTCTTGTAGTGGTATTTGGCCTTAATGTAGGGCCCAGAGGTAAGCACACCATGGTATTCTAACAGATGGTCATTGATTTGACATGATAATTTACCTGTGTGTAGTACACAAGGACACAGGAATAAAATGGATGGGATGGATCCAGGATAAACAGGACCACTAGGCAACACCTCATGGAGATGCCTTTTAGCTTGTTGATCCGTTTATAGGAATATTATTGGAAGACATTCTTTGAGTACCTACTATTTCACTCCAAATGCTTCAAGCATCGTGACATCTCAATCGTAGATCTACATAACAGATGTAACATACCACAAATGCACCATAGCAGACAATACCAGCTGTTGATGATCATGTGGAAAAAGTGCCAGGAAGGTTAAAATATCGAACAAATAAATGTAAGAACAAGGGGTGATCGCAAAATCAGGTTTGTTCGTAGGAGGGCGAGAACAACCTTTTATCAAAAGAGTCCATATTACAGGGCAGTAACCCTCTAGAATGCCCTCACGCCTGGAGAGCAGCACATAAAAAGTAAAGCCTGCTTTAGGAACCTAGCTAGACACCACAGCATCCTGTAAGTGACTGCCACAATGGCATCGACACACGACCCATAAGCATATAGCACTTGGATAAAATCTCAATTGGTTAAAATATGTATATGTACTCTATATCACTAGAAATGCTTATTTTGGCTTATTTTGCTACATAATTGATATACGACCAAATATTTGTACATAACAATGGTAATTTTTCTGTATCAATGGAATTTATATTCATACTGAGATATCATAAGAAATGTTCAATCAGCTCTTTATGCTACAATTAACATACAACTCATTATCTGTGCAATATCACAGTACAATCTTTCACAATATATGACTGGCTGTGGTACGCCAATAAACGTTCTCTCTCAGAACGATAAGTACCAAAATAAATACAAATACAAGCTGATCTAGTTGTGACGGCTATCTTGAGGTTTATCCAAGGGGGGTTATAATATTGCACTCAGAGAATTGATATATTGATATGGCATATGATATTAACTAGCATCTATTGCAGAATATAAGATTATGGAAATGTAAGGTCTAGTACATGGAACACCGTCACTGCACTTTGTAGGTACCCAAGTACCAGTCATATGGTCCATGTTATGAAATGCTTTTCTTATGTTTGACGATTTCTGGTGTGATTTTGCAGTTCTTACTAGCATATGTTATTTGAATAATGTCAACTTCATAAGTACATATCATTTATGCCATTACTAGCCATTTATTGGATCTCTAGTAGTCAATTCACATCGCCTATACCTAGTGTGTATGGTACAGTCAATAACAGTGTCCCATTCTATCAGTGGGGGCTGGGAAAGTCTTTGAGTTTGAGGCATAAGCATCCTAGTCTTGACCAATAACATGTAAAGTAATGCCTTATTTTTTTTGTCTGTACTTCTCATAGATTCATAAACTTAACTGTATAATTGTTGTAGCCTTAAAGGTGTCCCAGTTATCAAAATCCTGGATCCAAATTGGCCATCTTTGGACTGTGTGTTGTGCTGTGGTGCATATTTGTTTGCATTTCTAACCACTTTGGGCAGATGGAGACACCTGATTCACACCAATTGTGACCTCTAGGTATGGGGGTTGAACTTGTTTGCCCACTGCTAACTACCCAATCGCATGGTCAGTGAAGTGTGAAGGCCGTACTAGATCAGTCTGAGGTAGTACTACCTCCCCCTGCAGGGAAAGGGGTAAGGATATGTAGCAGAGTTTCATTCAACTGACAGGCAACAATGTAGTGAGTGAGTGAGTGAGTGAGTGAGTGAGTGAGTAATAGATGTTTAAGGCCATTTCGACAGCTAAGGTCATATTTATGGCGAGAACTATATTACACAATTTCACAGAAGAATGTGTCAGTGCCCACGCATATGTGCACCAGACACATTCTGAGGGGATAGGAAAGAGGAGATATAGACCCTTTTAAGTGGGTTAGGGAAGCCCTGGCAACAATGTAAGTGAATTTACAAAGTAAAGTGTCTATACTTGAACATAGGACATTACTTAAACCTCCCAGTTCCCCATACTGCCTGAAACGATGACTTGTTTTTTGACCCCCTTGAATTGAGTGGGTACACCAGCCAAGTCATACCCACTAGACTTGGCTGGCCTGCTAGTTAGATCTCTAGGTAGTATCTCCCCTTTACAATCATGCAATTACCCTGGTACCAGCTGAGTTACCCTATCACTAACAAATTTAAAACCACTCTATTCCATTGTTCTATACAATGTCAGCCCAAAAGATCTTCTGTTAGTAACTTAGATATCAGCTAATGTTAATGTACTGTTGTGTCACAGTATAAATCTCAAATTATGAGCCCTCCAATAATAGTGTGAGATATAGAATATGTGACTCAGGATTGTGTTTCAATAGTTTCCACGACTAGACACCCTCAAATCGTAGTGGGAGGTGTAAGAAATGACTCCATACCAGTGACTACACAGTGAGCTCCAGTAGAGGCCTCAAAATAGCAGCTACTATTTATTCAACTACTGGCTCAATACACACCACTATGAAGTCATAGCACCCAGTCGTAGGGGCCACTATTGGCTACATAGTGACCAGTCATACCTCCTTCATGGTCTAGTATGCACTCCTGAGCATAGGGCTGCAGTAACTACCGTACTGTCTCATATAGGAGCTGGGCCTTGAATAGCAGCCTCCCTTGAATAGGGGCTGGGGTAGGAAGGCTGTCAAATCAATAGGGGTCGGGCCTTGAACAGGAGCCTGGTGGGGCCAGTTTTAGGTGGTTTTAGGAAGTCAACCGAGACCCCCAGCCCAAAAGATGTATAATTGTTCTAGATAATTCCCTTTCAAATCACATATGATAGATCTATATCTGTGACATGTACTGGGAATAGGGCCCTTAATGTAGCCTGCACTAAGGGCCTTTTTCGCAGATCGTGTTACAAAAATTTTAATGACCTAATTGTGTCTAAAACAATGTACGCTCTGTTATTCTTTCTTAATAGAAGGGCTGAGGTGTCAGCTAGGTGTGATATTCTTTGTAATTTTATTAGAAGGCCATGGTAGGTGAGGGTTGGGTATGACAGGCATTACAGCTTTGTAAGGCCTAGTGCTCTATCTACAACACTGCATACTAGTAACTACATAGTTGGCCCATGTGTGGCCATAATGCTCAATTCTTAGGTGAAACACCACAATTTTCCAATGATATTTTATTCTTTTGAAAAAAAACCTGGCATCCCAGAGGCAAAGGCGCTGGCCACAGGGTTATAGGTAGAAGTGTAAAGAGCCCAGATTGGGTACATTTGAGCAAAGGAGTGCAGAGGGCAGCAGCTAAGGCTACCCACTAATTATTCACATGGAGGGTTGTCATACCAGGATCCCTTATTGAGTCACTGCTGTGGTGGCTATTTAGCCAGCAGGCAGTACGATCACCCAGTAATGTAGCCAGCTATTTAGTCACCAAGGCCAAAATCCTAAGATCACTTGCTAAGATTTGACCCATCTCCAGTCATAGCAGGCTGAACCTGTCGTGGAAACTATTGTGACAGAAGTGTCAGAAATATTGACTTTGCTGTCAAACTTCAAGGCCAACTGTTAACAGACTGACACATTTGCATCAATCTCCAAAATGGAAAGCATTTATAATCACTTTTTTTGCCATTTATTTTGAGACTTTTGCTTTTATCAAACTTTGGTCCCTTCTGGGGGCTCTGTAAAGGTATAGATTATGAGCCATCTTCCTGAACCTGTCCAGAAGATACCTCTTGTCCCTTGCCTGAAGTACTGACAGAGGGGGGTTAAAGTCATCCGCAATGGTCAATCCATGAAAAGCAAGGACTGCAAGCTCCAACCTATACATCCAGTGCTAACCCACCCCCAAGTAAATCCCTGCCCTCCTGTATCAATAGTTGGGTTGTCTTACTTGACCCCATGTCCCTCCCACCATGCCTGGCTATCCCTTCTTTGTTGGCATTATGCCTGCTGTATAACCTACACACAGTCAAGAGGGACCTTACTTGACCCTGTTAAACTTTACCTATTCAGCTGAGGCACATCTTCTAAAAGGACCTACCATTGATGACCTATTACATAGGTCATCAATGCATTGATTTCAAAACCTGTTTTCCTCAGAGTGTGGGCATTACACGGCAAACCTAATATCATTACAGTTGTTGATGTTTCCAGCAACAATTTTTCTCATTGTGAGGTTTTATGCAAATGTTATTTGCAATCATATGAAAACATTTTTGCTATTTGTGCCCTCCTTCCTTATGGCAGAAGTATTCTGATAACTTGGATGACAGGAGTTGGCAAAAATACTCTTCCCCAAACAACACATTCCCCCATTGGCATCAGAATTTGCAAGCAGTGGCAAGGGTGAAAGATAATGGGTAATTTAGGTTGTGACATCCGGGTACATGAATTAAGTGATAGTCATATGCATAAAAGGTGACCACAATAGTTCACTGATCATTTATTATTGGTATGCATTAATGATGCACTATTTATCCCTTTTGTCTATCATCCAACAGTTTGTAGGTTTTCTTGCACAGAAAAAGACACTTGGAAATGAAATTTTCAGGGATCAAGGCCAGATTTAACTTAGCACAGGGGACTGCAAAGTTCACCAAAACCACTTAAATCAACTTTACCACCATTGGTATTAGATGAGATCTATTACATTGACATCATAAAGAGTTTGGTGTCAATAGCCGAGGGACGGAGACCCAGGAGTCTGAGATACCATTTGGTCGAAAAAAGGTTAGATTCGGTCCTATATTCGGTATATTAGGCCAAACCAAAAAAGAAATTTGATTTTTCCATAGTGAAGTCATTAAGTAATATATTATAGGTGATTTTGGCACATCTGGCAGAAATCATGAAAATTTGCATGCAGCGTCTCTAGACAATGCTGAACTGAGATCTAAGTGGATACATGCATTTTGAAGAATGTTTTCCCTTAAAGATTGATGGCCCCCCCCCCAAATCAGGTCTGAGTATTTCACTGTTGTTATTGGATTGTTGCTACAAGAAGCCATTGCTTCTAAGTAATAACATTTTTGCCTAGCAGTTAGCTGTTATAGGAAATATTGAACAAGTAACCAATGGATAACTCATGACAAGTGTGTGTTATTAGCCTTTGCTAACACACATGAGTCATGAGTTATCCATTGCCTACTTATTTTATACCACGAAACCAATAAATAATCAATAGAATACCAATAAATTCAATTTGAAAACAAAAATTATTCCCCCTCCCCGGGACTCGATGCCAGCCATTGTGTGTGTACACAGGTACATACACCTCGGTGCCTGGCAGCGGACAGCGACAGCGCCCATCTCAGCTAGCCTTGGCAGCGGCACACGGCGAAAAATAGTGTTTGTACACGATCGGTACATACACCTCGTCGCCCGGCAGCGGACAGCTAAAGCTTTGAATGCGTCTCGCGGTTATGTTTGTGTACACGGCGAAAAAAGATGTGCTCGGACCGTGTTACTAACTGTTAGACTAGATATACACCTCCTCCCCCGGCAGCGGAGAGCGACAGCACACACGGCGAAAAAAGATGCACCCAGATCGGGAAGCGATCCGCGGACCTCTCACGGCTGAGCCCAACGCGCTAACCGCTAGACCACCGCCTCTCCTCCTTCTGCCCCCGGCAGCCGACAGCGTCAGTGCACACGGTGAAAAAAGACGCATCGCGCTGTTATGTTTGTGTATAATACACCTCGTCGCCCGGCAGCGGACAGCTAAAGCTTTGAATGCTATTCGCAGTTATGTTTGTGTAGAATACACCTCGTCGCCCGGCAGCGGACAGCGACAGCGCACACGGCTTTGTATCATATCCAGACGTGGTTCGAACCGAGCACTTCTCGTCAGTCCCTGTGGCGCAATGCATAGGGAGTTGGATTAAGAACTTGAGATTGCAGGTTCGACCCCTACCATGGCAATAAAATAGTCTGTTGGTTTTAACATGTAACATATGACATGAAAGGACATGAGAGGCGTGCGGTTATCCTGGATAACCACACGGGGTGCAGGTTATCCTTGGATAACCGCAAGCCTTACAAAATTGATGTTACAGCCTATAGGGTGTGCAATATCGACAGATATGTGTATGGGAATAGCCACCAAAAAGCACTGAGTAACCAAGAAATCGTGCTATAAGTACAGCTACAATCTCTGACTGCCACTTCTCACCCCTTTACATCTTTTGCTCCAGCTAAAACCAACTTCAAGGAGTCAATGGATGTAATTGCCGCGTTGCTAATACCTAGTTTGTTAGAAAAATTCCTGCCAATTATAGCAATGCATGTTTGATCTGATTTAACTTTGATTTCAAACATACATCCCCCATAATAAGGAATTTCAGGGTTGGATGTCTTTGGGTCTATTGAAAAGCTAGAAACTGCATTGACACAATCATCTTCTATGAGATTCCTGGGTCTTTAGTGGAGACTCTAACACTTCTATAGAGCACTGTGTTCTTCTGTAGTTATGGAAACTATTTCCATATCCAGATGACCTCGACCTTTGGAGATGGTGGAAGAGAGTATAACCTGTATAGCCCTTCTTGCTGTATTACAATAGTGAAAGTCTTGATTAGATCTGAGGTTAATGCAATATACACTGAAAGCTGGTCTGATGGGGGCCATATTGGATTTCAGGCACTTCCCCAAATTTAATTTTGGTAGACTTTTTTTCTATGTAAAGAGCAGGTTATAAGGGAACATATCATATTTTCATCAAACTGAAACTCCTCATGGAGTGTGAAGAATTATCAAAAATACAGACCTGTCACTGAATCTCTACTCAGACATTCTATAATTTGTCCAGCCTAGGGAAAAGGCTCCCCTAAGTTAAAATATGTTACTGGCCTGTTACAAACAGGTACTCATCATTCACAAATACAAAAGTTACTATATTAAAGCGCATGTTGCACTATGCAACAAAGAGTTGATAAAGGCCAGCGCTTTGCATTCTCTGTTCCCCCACCGTAATGTACTCACCTAAACAAAAGCGTTATAGATAAATGAGTTTCATGTAAAATTGAATTTTCTGATTGAATATTCTATTCAATTTTAGAAGAACCTCAGTAGAAATGTGGCCCGGGAGGTATGTGGCATTCAATATTAATGACACTTACAAGATAGTGGGGTAGTATGAGTTCTTATGATAGAGCCCAGACCCACCTGCAAAGAATTGGGCAAATGCTCCACTCTCATGGCACTTTGTCTATTTCTGTTCACGCCTTGCTGTCCAAGGGAATGTTCTACGCAATATAAATCTATGCTTATTTTATCAGATATGCCATGGCTGAATGATAAAGTAGAATAGGATGGCTATGATCCCTCCTGACTCTGTGGAAGCTATGCAGGAAGCATACAGCCAACAAAGCAGGGGTAGTCAGTTTGGGGTGCTTGATAGCGTTGGGACCAACACAAAAGGGAACGTTGGTAAAATGGGGTAGGATAGCAACTGGGTGATAGGTTCCATCAGGGAACTTGCACATGTCATCGATTGACCATGGCAGATAAGTTCAGCTCCATTTCCTATATTCCTGCCGCTGCAGTTATCAATGGATCCAGAACCATGGCATTGTACCACATATGAAAGGGGCAAGGGTTGTCCCTAGGGGCTATTAAAACTCAGACCCAATACCCTTTTTGATAGCTGTCTCTTGCTACAGACAGGTGAACGGTTGTAAAGGGCTTCCAATGACTTGGATGGATATGGGCTAGATGCTTTTGAGCCATGAAAATTGTCATAATGGTGACTGGTGTGTACCATAATAGAAGGAGAGGTGCATGTATTGAGGAGCAAATGATGTGCATGACTAGCACTTGCTCAAAGATGAATGAATAAAATGCTGCATTCATATATCACAAAGAGGGCTTTAGGCCACAAACTGTCAAATATAGTACCATTTTGATCCATGTACAAAACTCGAAATAGTGGACTCAGACATTCTTTTGTTTAATGGCTTATCATTATTCCAGGGCACCTCTAATCAATAATGCCTGTGGTCAATGCATCAATGTCATGAGTTCCATTTTATCTTATGCACAACTTCTCCCTCATCATCTGGGGAAAACAATTCACCGGTAATGACATTGTCAGCAAAGGTGTTGAGCATGAAGGTCTGTTAGCTTCCTGTATAGCTAGCATAGTTGGGGAGGGTGTGATAGAATGCTTAGAGGAGACAGCACTGAACACAAAATTGCACTTTATCAAAGAGAGGCGAGCTTTCTCACACCATGTACCCTGATGCTCTATTGCAGCAGGTGTTTCAACAAGCAGGAAAAGGGTGGGCCTCAAGGATAGATTTGAAGCTAAAATGACCTGATTACTGACTATCTATACATGTGCTAATCAGGTTTGAGGTGCAGTTGGCCCTAGGATCAGAGCCTCTGAGATCATCAGCTCTGAACATCATTCTCCATCAGTGGCTATAGCTTAAGCCAAGGGAGCCAGCTTCATGGACACTGAGCCTCCTGCGGATTAGATTATTTCCACAGTGGTGATGATGATGCTTAGGATATCTAATGGTAGTCTAGAATGATAGTAGACTTTCAGGGTACATTCAATCTAAACTGGTTGCAAGTGCACCTCATAGATTTTTATCAAACTCAGGGTGCACCTTTTCACAGGTTGGCCAAGACAGGAGGTAACAGTAGATCTACCAATATGCCTATCTGTTAGGATGCAGGACAATACATGATGAATTGATATATTGACCTAGAGGTCCCCAAGGAAAGAGTAGGGACTAAACAAGAGGGATTTTGGGACATCCAATATTTCCACCTAAAAAATTAATTGAGGGGAATGTAACAATGAGCATGATACATATAGTAGTCAAATCTTCACTCACACAAATAAAGTAAGGTTACATTTTTTATCAAGGTCTAAAGTCTGAAATGTAATAATTGGATTGACTTGTTGATGTAGGAAACATAATGGGTTATTGGCATAAAAGTCATACATGATATTGACAATAAAGCACTCAAAAAAATGACACAGATGCCTAGGCTGCCCACTTCCCCTACAGACATATCATATCACTATAATTATGTGTCACTCCAAGGACTTATAGACATCTCACCTAAAAGGAGTAAATTCTGTTTTAAAGAAACATACACCTAACTAGCCTCAAATATCTTGTGAACCATTAACCTTAGAGACATGGGGATGGGTGCAAATTAAAGCTTTTTGCAAGGGCTATGGCACACTATATGATGAGGGGGAGGGGGTCAGGGTCTCATTTTCCCATCCTGCTATTTTTATCCACAGGAATGCCGAATAAATTTATTTACCAGAGTGAGAAAAGAACTATCGTTCCCATTTTGGCTCATACACCAGCTAATATTCACTTGATCTTTACAGCAAGCACAGTTTTATAAAGCCAAGCCATTCTATTTTTAGGATAGACTTAGATGGCAAAATTGATATCCGGACCCAGAAGCCTGTGTGTTTTCCCTTGGACCATAACATATCATTCAATATGGTCCAGTATACCTTGGATCAGTAATTCCATCATCATCATGAGAACATCAAACTGCTCCATTTGGTCACAGTTCCCTTGAGATTCATTATCAGTTGAAATGAGATGCAGGCTCATATGCGACCCTATCCAGTTTCACATCAAGGGTCATATAGCATTGACATCACATTGTTCATTACTTTGTATGCTATTATGTTGCTGCTTTTGGGTAACATTTCTAGCTTTTAGAATGATCTCATGTGGTGGCTTGTTTTGATGAAATCATTTAAAGATGTGTTCTATAATAAGTCTTCTTTAGATTTTTATCTACAGATGCTTTCTGCAGATAAAAGAGAAAGAAGATTACATGAAAGAATATGGGAAGATTTTCTTTTTCCGATATAATCAGGTTGAATCACGATATGACAATAAACAGTATACAGCCTGAATCATGATATACCCCAGGGAATGATGGCTTTCCTTCTTCATTTGTAATGGTCGACCTGTGGTAGGCTTTTGACACTCTGAGCCCTAGCATCATGTGAAACAAAGTGTAGAAAATGCATTGGCCATTTCTGGCTTAGACCCTGAAGTTGGACTGTTAAAGTAACATATTTTCTCCCCAACGGATATGGTAGGGATCAGGTACGGAAAGTAAAGGTTCAGTGTTATACATTATGGAGCAGCATTGTCACTATTCACAATACCCATATAGAAGAACATAGAGCCTCAGTATCTACTATATATCTATATCTAATGGTATGTTACTGTGGAATGCCTCTAGCTATAGGATCGGGTATATACACAGAATTCATACTCAATGCAATCTCTTTATGTGTTGCCATAAAATTGTAGTCAAATATGAAACATGATCTCTCGGAAGCCACAGTAAAATCTCTCCATAATATAGATCTCTAGCGTAGGTTGACCACATTCCACAATCATAAGACCTCCACCCCTCCCAGGTTTTCAGAATTATGACTTGTTGGTACCTACTGAATCAACCCTACTGTAGTATATTACATAATTATAAGGTGTACCTTACATGTGAGGGTAAGCTCTTGCTGCACCCCATGCCTATATATGCATGAAGGCTCAGGTGCATCCTATGTATGCATGTGATTCCCTCAAGCGCAAGGTGCATCTTATATGCATCACTCCTCTCCTCTCTCTCTCTCTCTCTCTCTCTCTCTCTCTCTCTCTCTCTCTCTCTCTCTCTCTCTCTCTCTCTCTATCGCTCTCCCTGACAGAGCACTGCAGTAGTACAGCACAGTTCTACCTGGTAGGTCGGGGACTGAGAGGCATGGTGTATGATTGTTACTCCGTGCCTTATGGCACTGATATGAGTGAAACTAATGCCCTGGGAGCATAGGTAACATAATAAGCTACATCTAGACATATTATGATATACCATTTTATTATTCCATAAATTGTAACATATTACTGTATTAATCAAAGAATATGTAAAGAATTAATACATAGGTTGGCTAGAAGAGCGCTCAAACATTCTAGAAGAGCGTTCATGCCCCACTGCACACCAGCCAGGTCAGTTAGACAGGGGTTATGACATCAAAGAGTCCGACCTAATGGTTCACTGCACAATATAATAAAAATGAGGGTCTCAGTGTGCGACCTCATGGTTCAATGCACAAATTAATAACTTGTAAGTGAATGCAACCGGCCGTCACGGGTGCCTGAGCACCGCTGACGCCGTCATGAGTGTCTGAGCACTCTAATAACTGAACAATGGGTTACATAAGCACGACACCATAACCGTCCGGTCGCTCTAGTGTCGCTCCTGAGCAACCTAGGTCAAATATCAAAGCATTTATGGAAAGCCCATAATTAGACGGTCAAAATGAGTCCAAGATCAAGGCAGAACTCCCATTATTAAGGAAGTTACGCCATGGAGACTGATTCAACCTCCGAGTGCACTACAGACAAACCGGCGTGAGTTACGCGCCTATCAAGTGGGCATTATAAACTTGGCATATTCAACTCTGCGCATGCGCAAAATGGCGGTTGTAACGGCGTAAACTTCCGAGATATGGGGGTTTGAAGTTACACAACCGACCAAGACAATGGGGGACACAGCGCCGTCCATGGGGGTCCTTTGTGCACCCAGTGACACATGAAAGACTCCCCTCAAACAATTGCAGAGTTAGGCAGATGCCACTGGCCCCAGTCAGTCTGAGGTGCTTTTCCAAGATTTGCTACAAATAGCCTGGCTGCACCTCCTAGAAATCAGAACACCAAGAACCGCTCCAGAGGTAACATCTCCAGTCATCTCCTGCTACCTGCTATACCACTGCACTATGGTGAAACTATGCTAGACAGGCATTGGTTTCCATCATTAGTGGCCAGAGGGTATCTTCCTCAAGACATCCACCAGAGGGTAAAGTTATTCATTGTTACATTATTCCTCTAAGCAGCAGGTCAGGAGCTAGGTGTGGGAACCCACCTAGAACTATGCTGGACATCGTATTATTGTTACCTCACAGGTGGAGTGGAACAGAACATTATACTTTATAAACTACTGTATATTTACTGTATGTACAAATTACCTACATACTAACTACTGTATGATTGATATTTCTTACATGTTGCCTAAAGCTGAATAAACCAGTGACAACTGGAAATAACACTATTTTATGAGAGCTTAATGTATTTATACTATATACCACTAGTCTTATGATATTTCTCATATGACAACTTGATCATGCACAATTACTAGTATGACAAAGTGGTGGAGAACATCCTACTAAGATCCCAAATTACCCAATGCTCTCATAAAAATTAAGCTGGCAACATTACTAAAAACAATCATACACACAGTAAACCCCACTCCACCCACCCAGTGACCTTGACACCATGCCCACAAAGGTCACCAGTGAGATCTCCCACATACCAGTGAGATCTCCCACACATCAGTGAGATCCCCCACACATCAATGAGATCTCCCACACATCAGTGAGATCTCCCACACATCAATGAGATCTCCCACACATCAGTGAGATCTCCCTCACATCAATGAGATCTCCCACACATCAGTGAGATCTCCCACACATCAGTGAGATCTCCCACACATCAATGAGATCTCCCACACGATCAGTGAGATCTCCCACATATCAGTGAGATCTCCCACACATCGATGAGATCTCCCACACATCAGTGAGGTCTCCCACACGTCAGTGAGGTCTCCCACACGTCAGTGAGGTCTCCCAAACGTCAGTGAGGTCTCCCACACGTCAGTGAGGTCTCCCATACGTCAGTGAGGTCTCCCACACGTCAGAGAGGTCTCCCACACGTCAGAGAGGTCTCCCACACGTCAGTGAGGTCTCCCACACGTCAGTGAGGTCTCCCACACGTCAGTGAGGTCTCCCACACGTCAGTGAGGTCTCCCACACGTCTGTGAGGTCTACCCCACACATCAAGGTCTTATCAGTCAAGCTGGCAGAACAACACACAAAGACCTTACGTAGTCAGGGGCCTGTTGAAGAGGTCTCCCTCCCACCTAGATCTAGGAGACCCACAGAGGGCAAATCAGCCTCCAGTACAACAGACCCACACTCAGTAGACCCCACACCTCCCACCCTGTCTACTCAGGGAACAACCAGTTCTCAGGGATCCAACATTTCCCAGGGATCTCTACAGGACGCTCAACTCACGCTATCTACCTCAGGGGAAGAAGGATCTGCCTCAGGGGGTGGATCCACACCCTCATCTAGATCCTCCACCCCAGCTCCGGCCTTTGACAGCCACTCCTCCAGAGACACTTCTCCCACACCCTCCATCATGGACACCGATGAACGCTCCCAACCTAATCAGACAGCTGAGAAGATAAGGGCCTATGAGAAGGCCATCCAAGATGCAGTTACTGCCCTAGAGACCAACAAGTCCCAGCAGGAGGAAAGGGAGAGGATCTTCAACCAACAACTGGCAGAGAGGAATGCGGCAATAGACGCCCAACAGAAGGCCATGGAAGACCAGCGGAAGTCCCTAGAGAGACAACAACAACAGATAGCAGATCTCATGAAGATGGTATCATCCCAGACCCCACAGCCTCCCACACCAGCCATCACACCTGTTGTCACACCATCTGCCTCTGGATCCAAGGATGACATCATAATCTCCATGGTGTCCAACATGACCAAACTCATAGACAGAAAACAACAGGACGACAGAAAGATCAGGCTACATGAGGTAACAAAACCCAAAACTTTCTCACACCCATCACCACTCATGTCAACAGCATTATTTATTGATCACAAATTCCCAGAATATCTGAAGGATAAGTACAAAGTAACAGACAGTGACACCATGGTAACATATTTACCCAAGTACCTTGAAGGACAAGCACTAGCTTGGTTTGAATCCTTCAGGGAAAGTGCCACACCTGATATGTTGACATGGACCAATGTAGTGAATAAATTAAAAGAGTATTTTGCTACTCGAGACAATATCATCTCAAGGACTGCACTCCATGCACAAAAGATAGATGAACCTGTCCTAGACTATGCATGCCATCTCAGGAAAGTGTGTAATGCCCAACGCCAAAGCGATGAAATCTTGAGCAAGGCATTTACCCAAGGCATGAGGCCCTGGATCTCTGTAGCTCTTGAAAACAGACAAGAAAATAGACTCTTTTGACCAAGCCCTAGACCTAGCCTTAGAGGTTGAGACCCAAGAAAGATCTAGGAAGATAAGGGAGGCAGAGTCTAACCCACAGCCTACTAAGAAAAAGGTCCAGGAAATCAGCACTAGTGCAGATGAAGATGTTAACCTAATGTCTAGTGCCCATGTAAGGAGGCTAAGGTTGCATCAAAAGACCCTACCGGTAGATATAGAGGAAATAACTATGACCCCAACTACCAATCCAATAGAGGTAGAGGTAGAGGGGGCAACAACAACAACCGGGGGGGTCACAACAGTAGGAAAGACAACAGCTCTTCCAACTCCAACAATGGTAACTCTTCATACAGTGATAGGAGAGACAGAACCCCAAGTACTGGCAGATCCTATAATAATCAGGGATCCAACAGTAGGAGCCATAGTCCACATAGGAACTACAACTCTGGATCCTACAATAGCAATGGTTCCTACAACAACAGCCAGGGTTCAAACAACTCTGGATCCTATAATCAAGGATCCAACAGTAGAAGCCATATTCCACATAGGAACTACAACAGTGGATCCTACAACAACAATGGTGCCTACAACAACCAGAGATCCAACAACTCTGGTCAATACAGCAACTCTGGTCAATATAACCAGGGTTCCAACTCACGCCAGGAGGATTACAAACCTGACACAAGAGGTTACCAGGGGAACCAACACAGTAACCCCCAAATACCACCTCACGTAATGGATCAAATCTCCAAACTCCTGGTGGCAAGCATCTCAACCACCCCACAGAACCAGGAAAACTAGGATGTCACAGTGCCGATGGGCCAGTGCACTGTGACACCCCAAAAACAAACAATCAATCAGGATCAACAAGGATCCAACCAGAGACAATTGCTAGTGCCAATCTACCATCTAACAGACAGAGACGTGCATCAGTGATACACATCACCCCACCAGATTCATCATCAAGGGATACAGGTGAGAGTACCAAGCTTTCTATTGTACTTCTTCAAAATGGCTGTATCAATGCAAATCTATATGATGTTTCAGATGTACAATGTTTGGTTGATACAGGTGCTACTATCACCTGTGTCAGACAATCATTCCTCATGTATCTCCAAAAGAGATTCCATATCCAACTGAGGAAATCTAAAATCAACATCCACTTGGCAGATGGATCGGTGTGTCATGTTAGACATTCAGCTATGCTGAACTTTAGAATCCAAGGTGTCAGATTCCAATACCAATTTGCTGTAATACCCAACCTCACACAGCCCGTGGTACTCGGCACAGATTTCTTAAGCACTACAAAATCTCAAATTGAATTTAATGTTGATCCTGAACAAATTCTCAAACCCATTAGGGCAGTGAGGGATTTTACCATCCCTCCATTCTCTGAACTTGCAGTATTGGGTAAAGTCACATCTACTCAATCACTGCAAGGCAAAACTGGAGTAGTAGATAACCTCCAAAGAAATAACAATGCCCCATATCTAGTTCAAAGGGCAGCAGTAACCCCCAGGGAAAATAACAAACATCCCCTAGTGTTACTCAACACCAGCAGGCGCCCACATAAAATCAAAAAGGGTGCCATCATAGCTCTATTTCAGGAAGTCAAGGAATCTGATTTAGAAAAACCTCAACAGGTGTCAGACACTACCCCACACACTGATCAATCCATCTCAGCCATACGGCCTGAGGATGTAACTCAATTCAGTGACACAGACTCAGACTGTGAGTCCACATATGCTGACCCTGAACCCAACTCAATCAGACTCTCTGAAATAGCTGCTATACATAGTGAGGCACATGACCTCGAGCCAGAATTGGAAGAGAATGTTCCACCAAAATCTGTGCTCACATCCAAAGATCAGCATGATAGATTAGAATCACTGCTGACCAAGTATGATGATATATTTGTAGGAAAAGACGGAGACATTGGTGCCACACACCTGTATACCCACTCAATACATGTAAAACCTGAGGCAGTACCATGTCATTTCCTACCATATAGACAAACACCAGAAAAACAGGCCGCAATAGGGGAAGAGTGTGAAAGGCTAGTACAACAGGGCATTCTGAGAGAATGTGCTGAGGGCCCCTGGGCTTCCAGATCCTTTTTAGTACAAAAATCATCGGGAGGCCATAGGCTCGTCACAGATTTTCGTTATCTGAACCAGAACACGATAAATCAAGCCTTATCTACACCCCGAGCCGATGACACTCTAGACATGATAGGGTCACTCAGACCAAGAGTATTCAGTAAGCTAGATGTCCAACAGGGATTTTTTCAAATTCCTATAAGACAGGAGGACCAGCATAAAACCGCATTCATAGCAAATGACAAAAAATATGTCTACGAAAGGATGCCAATGGGTTTAGCGACCGCACCTGCAGGATTCTGCCATCTAGTCACATTAATTCTGAACAAACTCAAATACAAATGTGCCCTACCATACCTGGATCATATTGGTATTATCACCATCAATCGAACAACACTTCCATGACCTGGAAGATGTGTTCAACAGCCTAAGAGTTGGTAAACTCAAACTGAAGAAATCAAAATGTGAATACTTCATAGACAGAATAGACTTCTTGGGAATGAGAGTCACACCCAAGGGACTGCAACCATCTCCCACAAAGGTGGAATCAATCAAAACCTTCCCAACACCAAAATCAGTCAAAAATGTCAGATCCTTCACAGGCCTATGCCAATACTTCAAAAAGTTTATCAAAGGTTATGCCCAAATTGCTAGACCATTATATGATCTACAAACACATCTCAAAGCATTTGTCTGGACAGAGGAGGCAGATAATGCTTTCAAAACATTAAAGCATGCCCTCTGCACCAATGCTCTTCTCAGATATCCAAACTATGAGAAAGAGTTTAGTTTGGCAACTGATGCTTCCAATGTGAGTTTAGGAGCTGTACTCTCACAGAGAGATAATGAAGGAGTGCTCAGACCAGTAGCCTTTGCAGGTAGAACCCTCTCCAAACATGAGAGAAATTACAATACCACAGAGAGAGAACTACTGGGAGTAGTGTATGGAGTATTACAGAGAGAGAATACTCACAACTCTTTCCAGATAATGACTTCGAGCCTATTGAATTCTCATCACTCAATCAGATGGTGAAGGCAACTCCTAAAGAGCCACCCTTCACCCCACCTGACTCAGAAGATGAAGATTCAGAAGACACAATATATGCTATTACTCAAGTAACTTCCAAATCAGTCAGATTCTTTGAACCAATGCAGGGAGAGGAAACATCAAACCATTTGTGTCCTATGACCACATTCTCAAAGACTAGAGAAATGATTCAGGAGGGCACACCAGAACCCCCCACACAATCACAAACTATTCTAAAGGAGAAAAAGGTCACAGGAAACAAGCCTACCAAAACCCCACCCGCCAGGAAAAATGTCACAAAAGACACTGCATCTACTAAGTCAAAGAACTCTGAGACAAAGAAGAATGACAAAAAGCAAATTGTGCCTTTAAAGAAAAAGGTTGCCACTCCCACCAAGGCGAGAATAGGCCCTCCAAAGGAGCCTACACACCAAAAGAGTGACACACCCCAACAAAAGGCACAAGATAGGCCAATAGTCGATGAAAAAGAAAAAGAAAGAGACAGAACAAAAAAACATGTGCTAGATATAAATCAATTACTGGATCAGATTCCCGACACATCCATCTCAGGTACAAACCTTGGCTTGGAACAAAGGAAGGACAAGGAACTATTGCCCCTCATACAATATCTTGAGGATGGGACCTTGCCTGCACCAAAAGCACAAGGAAACAGAATCATCAACCAAGGCCAGACATACACCTTGGTAAATGGTACATTAGTCCATATATGCCCCATAAATTGGAGAAAAACCAATACTGTACCACTTCAAATTGTTATACCACAGCAATGGGTAACAAGTACACTACAGTATTTCCATGACTCACCTACTGGCGGCCATCTTGGTTCAAGTAGGATGCTGTCAGCACTCCGACCTAGGGTATATTGGAAGTCTATGCTAGCAGACACAACAAAATATGTTTCCACCTGCCACACATGCCTCACAGCAAAAAGGCAAGTACACTCACACAAGACACCAATGACAGTGAAAGAGTACATGGCTTCACCAATGAAGTTCCTAAACCTCGACGCGGTGGCACCACTTCCCACAACTGCCAGGGGAAACAAACATATACAAGTCTGCATAGATTATGCTACCAGATATGCAACAGCTTGGGCTACTACTGACTTAAAAGCTGAGACAACAGCAGCAGAGTTCTACAAGAATATAATTTGTCATCATGGAACACCAGCCACTCTTCAAACAGACAATGGAACATGTTATACAGGTGCAAAATTCACAAAGTTAACTAAACACCTCAAGATCAAACATAAATTCTCCTCACCATACAGGCCACAATCAAATGGGCTTGTAGAGAGATTCAATGCTAGCATAGGCACAGCGCTCAGAGCATTTTGCTCAAAGCACCAAAACAATTGGGACTCATTTATTGAACCCATAACCTTTGCATTAAACAACACTGAATCCCAAACCACAGGATTCACCCCTTTCTTCCTACTTCATGGAAGAAACCCAGCCACTCCAATGGACTTAGGGCTGGGAATACAGGAAGACATATCCACCGTAGCAGACCATGTAGCTAACATGATAACAAATCAAGATACCTCTAGGAGGAAAGCTATAGAAAGGGTCGCCAAGCTACAAAAGGAAAGAAAGGATAGATATGATAAGAAGCTTACACCACAGGAAATCAAGGTCACCGACATGGTGTACCTAAACATACCAAGAATCCTGACCAACACAGAGTGTAAGAAGCTTCAACCCCTTTTTATGGGACCATATGTTGTAGTAGATAGACCTAGTTTGACAAGTGCCAAACTCAAAAACTTGGACACCAATCTATTGGTGGCCAGACCAGTGCACATAGACAGACTGAAAAAGGTTGTGGCTGTCAGGAACAATGAATTTGCACACAGGCTTATTCCACATGAAGCCAAATACCACAACAAAATTGTAAGGAACAAAAATGATATCACCCTTACAAGAGAAACCACAGGCATAGGCCCTATCAAGCCTAGGCCTGCACACCACATACTAAGAAAAACATCTAGGTGTGGTGCAGTTTCAAGAAATTAGAAACAGATTGAGATACCAAAAGAACATAAGATTTTCAAAATGTATTACAAATTCTCTTCATCCACACATAAGGCATGTGTGACTGATAATGAATTACTTATATGTATATAAAGCCAATCAAATTTGTAAATATATCAGTAGGTTATTGCCTCTGAATGGTCAAAGACTGGGACCCTCCAAGTAAAGCAGACATGAAGTCTAAGAAGAGTAAGGGTAACACAATGGAGTGTCTAAAGCCTAATCCCCACATGAAAGAGCGCGCTATGCCAACACAGCAGTCTATAGAGATCAATTGACCTTATAAGCTACACTCAGACAACTGTCTAGACGGTCATGAATGGCTGTCCTGGATGACAGGAGGAGCTAATTACCAGTACACAGATTACACAATAGAACCCCACAGTTGCAGACACTGGAGATTAGGTACATGACTCCAGAGAAACAATACCAGGCCCACAATGGATGTGGGTAGGGTAGGCTACATAAGAAGCACTGTGGACCATAGCCCACCATCAGTCTTCATCCAGCTGCAGTCTGGAACACAAGTCTACAGGACCCCACTTGGGAATTAGCCAGCCCACTTCTCCATTAGGAGAGACTGCACTAGGATAAAAGAACACACCTACTTCACCTTCAACCTGACCTTACCATTTATTGGTCAATCTCTATAGACTCACCGGACATATTGCCAAGACAGCTCAATCTTGCAAAGGTACAGTTTGAACCACTTCATTTAAAGTGTTACACCATACACTTAGACTTTACCAGCACCAAATCACTACAAATTTGACAAGACTTTAAACAGCAAAGTTGCTTTACACAAGCACCATGGGGAGGCTGAGAGTTTCACCCATACTGCTAACTATGCTGTTATTATATACTATACAACCACTTACTGCAGGTTATACACCTGTGATGAGACGAAACATAGGAGTAGCATTCAAACCTAGCCCTCAACCATTGGTCAATGGACATACAACCACAACACTGTTGTTAGCTATCCCCTACAAGATACCTCGGGCACCCGTTACCCAAGGATCCATAAGGGATAGAATACTCCAATTGACCACTCCTACTCTACAAGATCATACCTCTGGTCAAATAATCCAACAAGCCAAAGAGCTTGACACCTTGCTGGAAATTGCAGACAAGGAGATAAATGAAACATTAGCCTCCATCAAATTGTTCCTATCCAACCCCATAAACACATTGGACAAGGCCAAAAGAGAGGCCATACTGGGTTTTCTAGCACCCCTGTTTCACGGTGTGCTAGGTCTAGCCACAGTAGAAGATGTAAACCAAGTAATGGGACAGCTCAAGAACATAGGTGAAATACTAAGAAAATTTGCTAAACAAGATCAGGAAGCAGCTAGTCTCATTGAAAAAATCACAGACAGACAAGATAAGTTTGTTAAAGCATACATCCAAGATAAGAAGGTACTGGACAGCACAATCAACACCATAGGTGACACCGTCAACCTTTGGGCCTCTAACATGTCCAGGTCACTCGACTCATATTCAAGGCACGAGAAAACTCAAAGGGAAAAAATGCAAGTATTAAATGATGCATTAATCATCATAGCAGCAAGAATGAATACAGTTCAATCACTGCAAAGGACAAATGCAGCCCTGAGGATGCTATCATCAGGAATCCTAACCCCTGATATAGTACCACCCTCAGACCTTGCTAGATACTTAATTGACATTAATAACAAACTTAGGATTACACACCCTGGAGCACAAGTCGCAATTAATGACTTAGATTTCTATTACTCACAGAAGCTGACCTCATACACTTACTCAGCTCACCATATATATATATTCATCTGGACATTATAATTCAATCTACCACCTCTACCTTCAAACTGTACCAAATGATAACATCACCCATGCCTATAGACACACAGGAGACCCCCACCAGAGGAGTCACCAAATTACAAACCACAACTGAGTTTCTAGCAGTATCTTACGACGAATCATTATTCATCGAATTGGACTCAGCAGATATGCAGGCATGTGAAGGTACTACAGTAAAGGTATGCAGAGATGTAAATGGTAGAATTTATAAACACAGGCCTACATGCCCTGTAGCCATTTTTACTAACCAGGCTCAACAGATTAAGGAACATTGCAAGTTTACAGTTTCACCACTGCAAGCACCTACCACCCATGCTATTTCCATTTCTGAAGATGAGTATCTGGTCACTACTAATGAACCCCATTACTTTATCAATTGCCATGGTAAAACGTCTGAAACTCGAAAAGCCCAGTCCTACTCAATCATAGGTGTACCCTGTTGGTGCACAATCAGTGTAGGAGAATTTTCTCTTCCAAACACAAGGTTGCCCTGTAACTCAACCTTATCATTTCATTACATTCTCAAGACAATTAATTTACCATTCATGGCAGCACTTAACCAAATTTCTGAAACCAAACCAGATGAAAGAGAGAATCTTCCAAATTTCCCAGTAGTAAACCTTTCTAGAACCTTAGAGAAACTACAGGAAAATCCAATCATGGATGACATTACTCAACTAAATCTAGAGCCCTTTGCCAAAACATTATTAAAAGATGCCTCCAACCTTAATAAGGCAATGGAAACACGCTACGTAGAAATCACACCTACGTCGAGTTACAGAGCATCCAATCTTCCAAAGCGTAGGACTCATCCTAGGGATATCAGCTCACATTTTTATAGTATACATACTACTCAAACTATACAGACTAGGAGGGACTGTAGCCTACCTGCCTACAGCCAAAGCATTTAGACTAGTCACCGAGCTGCCCCTACACAAATTGCTCCCAGATAAGAATCCTACCAAATTGACCCCTACAGAGGAAACCCACACCCCTTTCCTCACAATTCAGGAAACCCACACCCTGATAATTGCTTTATTATTCACCCTGACCATCTACTCAGCCTACAGAATAATGGAGTACCTTAAGAAATTTGCACAGACACACTGTGGCAAGAAAAATGTGGCCAAGCGCACAAATCCCACAATATATTTTAAAATATATTGTGGAGACTCAAACTTCGCGCTACCCTTGAGGCCAATACCACATGAATTTGATGAGATTAAATCAGCAGCTGCCCCTACCTATAAGGATATAGTGGTTAAAACCTTCCCACTACCTAAGGCTATATTTACCTGGAATGGACCAGCAGTTATAACAACACAGAGAGGAGAATTTGCTTATCACCTCCCTCAGGTGATACACCTACCTTGGCGCACTAGGTTCAGTACCATACCAGCCCTTAAAAACAAAGGACTGTACTACTCCATGCTTCTCCAGAATGATTGTGGCACCAGCCCGGTGACCATGACAGCACTGGAAAATACAACAGATATAATTATTGACGAACAACAGGAGGAGACCGCAAGGTCAAACATGCAGACTATTGCTAATTTTCTAAACCACCAGCCCTCCCCGGTGACTGTGGAAACAGCCTAGACTGCCCACAGCCTAGACTGCCCCCAGTCCACCACCAGGAGACAACATATCAGAGACAGTATTCAGAACTTTTCGGACAATTTGCCGGCCCTGAAAAGGGCCTTTGGGATGGCGGGTTTTTACACCCTAGGTTTCAGTCAGTCGGGATCCTACCACAGATCCTCGGGTTCAACATCGACGGGAGAGTGGGAGTCCGATCCATACATGTGGCCGTGGTCATGATCCCACTCAACGAGTCGGGCCTCCATCGATCCCAGTCCGTACTCAGCCGCCATAGATGGGTCCCCGGATGCCGCAAGATCAATGAAGGAGACTGCCAACAAATAGTCCCACAACACTCGCTCCCGTGGCCCGAAGTTAGAGTACATGGGCCAGAACCCTATATTACTCAAGGCCCTTGCCAAAAGGGCCACAGTGGCCCCCCGACGTAAGGCTGAACCCAGAAAGTAGTGGCAGGAATACATGTCAACCAGCACATCACCATGCTCACTGATCTCTCTGAAATTTTTCACTATATAGCCATAGTGTATGGTCTGGTTGGCCTCCACCAGGGCCCTAGCCGGACTCCCCACCACCATCACCTGGGAGACAGGCAATTCAAGGATAGCTTGAAGGTGAGCCATGATGTTGCAGCAGAGGTTTCCAGTGAGGAACTGATACTCCAATACCAGCCACCCACTCCTTAAATGGACACACACACCCCCCCCCCACCCTGAACTGTCCACTGACACCAAGCTAGGCACTGCCACAGACACATGCCAGAATCTGGCACCTAACACCTCAAGTGCCACCACTGCATGAGCACATCAGGGAGGAGACTCACATCTCATTCCTGACACACCTCCACTGTCAATGAAATTATCAAAGTATTAGAAAAAAAAATTTTTTAGAAAATATACACAGCCACTTGTTGATGTATAATATGAAAATCTATGGTATTCTCACAAAATCGATGATTAATGCGCGCATATACGCGCAAAATTGCGAAATTGCAAATTACAAATTGTAAAATTGTACAAATCTAACATTAATATACATGAATGCAGGTAGATAACTAAGACAGTTTTTGTACCCACTAGCACTTGTATACTATACCAAGGTTTACTTAAGGTGACACACTTTAGGTATCCAAGAAAATTGTTGGAAAAATGAATGCAAAAAAAAAAAAAAAATTGTTGAGAAAATTGTTGACATGAAAAATGTTTACTTAAGATACTCACCAAATAATCTCTTTCAGGGACACATACTCAAGAAGGCTAGGGAAAAGTCAATTAAAAGCAGCGGCCCACTGCCGAAATTGCCAATTAACCCTTACGTGCCCAGATTTCAAAAAGTGCGCTCTGAAGCATGTACATATGTTTAGCAAGCTAACCTGAGGCCCTTAATAGTCAGATGAAGATGAGTTCAACACTGGGAGAATCGCCATGGCATAGGCTTTCCAATGATACCAAATTTATTGTGGTGGCATATGTGGGTTTCTAATAGCAAATTTAAGTATATAAAATTTTACATTAAAAACATATTAAAAACCATGAAAAGTGCGCGCTCTGGCCATGGGAAACATCTTATTTATAAGAGAAAATCATAAAAAATGCAAAAATTATGATAAAAATTGGAAAAATAGTGATCAAAACTTATTTTCATCATTTTCCCCAAGGAATGTGATTATGATATCAATAACTTTCATTTTCGACCAGAAACCCCTTGTTCTAACGGTAAAAATACCACTTTAATTATCAAGAAAACCCTATTTCCAATCAAAATTTAGAGAAATGCAATTCGGGCATTTCTATCCAAATCAGTCTAAATAAACTCTTTCGAGGCAGAATCAGCCTCTATTATTTCAGAAATTGTTCTGATATATGCTCCATATAACATTTTTCGAAAGCTTTCTAAATGCCCTTTTCCCTCCAATTTGAATTGGCAATATTTTTTCAACATAGCAAAGGTAATGGTCCATACTCTGTGAACTATAGTGAAAAATCTGGCTGCCCCAAAATAAATATGGGCACGAAAAGGTTAATACACCCATATAGCAAAATCACAGAGTAACTCAGAGACAAACAAGCCTATTGTACATGAAGTACTTTGTTTTTCCGGTCCTCGGAAAAATTTGTCTCAAATCCCAAAAATTGTATAGTGCACACCAGATTGTACGCTTGTACCCAATTTGCACACTAAAATTGTAGGTTGCACACCAGATTGTACGCTTGTACCCAATTTGCACACTAAAATTGTATGTTGCACACCAGATTGTACGCTTGTACCCAATTTGCACACTAAAATTGTATGTTTGCACACCAGATTGTACGTTTGTACCCAATTTGCACACTAAAATTGTATGTTTCACACTAGATTGTAAGTTTGTACCCAATTTGCACACTGAAATTGTATGTTGCACATTATACGGTATGTCTGTACCCAATTCATACACTAAAACGGATTTTTTTATTTTTATGTGTAACCAAGCTGTACGCAAAATTGTATATGTGCATACAAAAAGATTATCAATTGAACGCAAAATTATATATTTGCATACAGAAATTATCAATTGAACGCAAAATTGTATATTTACATACAGAAATTATCAATTGAACGCAAAATTATATATTTGCATACTAAAATTGCCAAATGAACGCGAAAAATTATATATTGGCATACTAAAATTGTGAATTGAACGCGAAATTGTATATTTGCATACTAAAACTGCCAAATGAACGCGAAAAATATATATTTGCATACTAAAATTGTCAATTGAACGCAATTGAACGCGAAATTGTAAATTTGCACACTAAAATTGTCATTTATGTTCAATTTGCACACTAATTTGAACATTAATGCCAAAATTGCACGCTATTTGCCAAATTGTATGTTGTACATAAAAATGGAAAATTGTACCCAAAATTGATGATACATAAGCAAATACACCCAGGTATGGTAAGATATAGAATCTCGGAAATGTACTTATACTCAGGAGAAACTGTTTATACTGACAAAGCTCTACCACAAAAATTGCATTTGAAGCACTCCCCATCACTTCAAATCCTCTTACAAACAGTATAACTCCAAATAAGGTGAAAATATATATATATTGTACATTCCCTCGGCGAAATGACGGAGTTTCGCATTCTCTCGGGGGAGAGGGAGTATTCTATGATATACCATTTTATTATTCCATAAATTGTAACATATTACTGTATTAATCAAAGAATATGTAAAGAATTAATACATAGGTTGGCTAGAAGAGCGCTCAAACATTCTAGAAGAGCGTTCATGCCCCACTGCACACCAGCCAGGTCAGTTAGACAGGGGTTATGACATCAAAGAGTCCGACCTAATGGTTCACTGCACAATATAATAAAAACGAGGGTCTCAGTGTGCGACCTCATGGTTCAATGCACAAATTAATAACTTGTAAGTGAATGCAACCGGCCGTCACGGGTGCCTGAGCACTGCTGACGCCGTCATGAGTGTCTGAGCACTCTAATAACTGAACAATGGGTTACATAAGCACGACGCCATAACCGTCTGGTCACTCTAGCGTCGCTCCTGAGTGACCTAGGTCAAATATCAAAGCATTTATGGAAAGCCCATAATTAGACGGTCAAAAAGAGCCCAAGATCAAGGCGGAACTCTCATTATTAAGGAAGTTACACCATGGAGACTGATTCAACCTCCGAGTGCACTACAGACAAACCGGCGCAAGTTACGCGCCTATCAAGCGGGCATTATAAACTTGGCATATTCAACTCCGCGCATGCGCAAAATGGCGGTTGTAACGGCGTAAACTTCCGAGATATGGGGGTTTGAAGTTACACAACCGACCAAGACAATGGGGGACACAGCGGCGTCCATGGGGGTCCTTTGTGCACCCAGTGACACATGAAAGACTCCCCTCAAACAATTGCAGAGTTAGGCAGATGCCACTGGCCCCAGTCAGTCTGAGGTGCTTTTCCAAGATTTGCTACAAATAGCCTGGCTGCACCTCCTAGAAATCAGAACACCAAGAACCGCTCCAGAGGTAACATCTCCAGTCATCTCCTGCTACCTGCTATACCACTGCACTATGGTGAAACTATGCTAGACAGGCATTGGTTTCCATCATTAGTGGCCAGAGGGTATCTTCCTCAAGACATCCACCAGAGGGTAAAGTTATTTATTGTTACATTATTCCTCTAAGCAGCAGGTCAGGAGCTAGGTGTGGGAACCCGCCTAGAACTATGCTGGACATTGTATTATTGTTACCTCACAGGTGGAGTGGAACAGAACATTATACTTTATAAACTACTGTATATTTACTGTACAAATTACCTACATACTAACTACTGTATGATTGATATTTCTTACATGTTGCCTAAAGCTGAATAAACCAGTGACAACTGGAAATAACACTATTTTATGAGAGCTTAATGTATTTATACTATATACCACTAGTCTTATGATATTTCTCATATGACAACTTGATCATGCACAATTACTAGTATGACAATATCCCCCTCCCCGTCCTTATCATTATCAGAAGTACATATATACATCAAAATGCTACTAAAAAGCAATGAACGGTTGGGATTAGCAGGAAAAATTTATCTTCTTGTATGGGGGTAGGTTTAAAAGTCCAGTCTTTTAGCTTTGAATAAGTTAATACATCTTAGGCTGTATTTTGAGTAATTTTGAATGGATTTAGGGTTATAAGGAGTCATACCTCAGCCCTAATAAGTGATGTCTGGGCTAAATTATTAAATACAATGAATAGGAATAACAAAGTGAACTGATAATTCTACTGAGTAATGCATTAGCCTTCATACACTATAGGAAATTAAAGTTATCATGCATATTAAAGGCATAATGAACAATCAAGTACATCATCTAGACTGTTCACCTGCACTGCTGACATCTGTGTATAGCCCTGTTTGGTGGGGGTGGTGCAGTGATAGTGTGTGCACAGAGCATGACCACTTTCTACCTGCAGTTTACATGGGGAACTTTTCACAGAAAATGCCTGACCTTCCCTCACATTTCCCTCAATATTTCAAAAACTAGAAAAGACATTGACATGGGGTTTGCTGCGTTGTCTATCAAAAATATTAAGCTTTCTATTGATGGGTCTAAGTATCATGTGCGATGATTATTTCAATTAAGGGGTAAACGCCCTACAGTATACCTTGATAAAATATATTTATTTGTTTAATTCTTTTTTTTTTGTCATTGCATCCCTCATAAAACTAAACAGGTCCCATTGTGTCTGGGTGCCATAAGGTATTACAGCAGACATTGACATGTGATGTCTGGTCTACCAGCCGTGAAGATTTAATTGTTTTGTGCTTGGATGTAAACTCAATTTTCTTATAATCCTTATAGTTGATGCGCATATTAATCACCAGAGGGAGCCTAGTCCCCTCACCTGTACAGGTAGACTGGTGCAGGTGTGCTGACCCAGTTACTGCTTCACCTGCACGCTGCAGGCCTGCTGCTGGCTCCATGCTTGTCACAAAAATTTTAGAATTAAGCAGGGTGAAAATCAAAAAGCTGTCCAAAAGACAGGAGCTACAATTAGAATTGACATCGATTCGAGCCGAAAATAAAAGGATGATCAGGGATCTCAATTATGGCGTTCAGGCATGGCAAGGTGCTATGTCGTTTATGGCAATGGGGTGAGAGGTCTGCAAGGGACAGTTCACCCCAATGCCACTTCTATGGATATGGCCACGAACCATCCACCTGATGGTCTTAATGACAAAGACAACTCACCTCATGATGGCCAAATGGTCCAATTGGGCCTAAGCGGCTCCGGGACATCGCTGGTAGCCGGCGATCAAGCTCTAGCAAGCCAGGCACAAGCAAAACTAAATATTTGCTGCGGAGGCCAAGATGGCAGGCAGGGCCTTCCTGTTGACAGTTTTCAGGCATCTGGAACAGCTATTACAGGCCAAATAGGCCCGCCGCAGGCCCAATCTGCCGGGAAAATGTTCTACAAGGACTCATCTGGTATGTTTCATGAAATTTTTAACCCAAACTTGCCCAATAATGTGCAAAATAGCTCAGGAGATCCATCACTCACAGGAGGACCGATGTCAACAAAGCCTCCAGTGGTCGCACGCTCACCAAAGGTGCAAGTTATCAAGAATATCTGTTGTGGAGGCAAGGTAAATTAGTTGGCAATGCTAAATCTGGTGTAAATAAAGGTGTTATTGCTGCGCCTCAGGGTTCTCGACCGCTAGGTGGGACTGACGGACCCACACCCCTGGGGGAAGGTAGTACTCCTTTGCATTTGGCAGAACCTACTATTAAACCTCACCGTATTATCCACAATGGAAGTGTATATGAGCTAACTAGACCAGCTGTACCTGCAACACCCAAGAGAGTTATCCACCAGGGCCAGGTTTATGAGTTAGTTCAGTCACCTACAGCTACTCCCCATTTGGCAGCAGCTCAACAGATGCTTCAGACAGGATTATCCAGAGCGGGATTATCTACATCATCACTAGGCCTTCTAGATGGCGATACCAGCAATTTGTTTACGGCTCAACAAGTTCAAGGTATGCCTGACCTGGATTGGTTAAATAATTTTAAAATGCTGTCAAACACTACGAAACTCAAGCGTTCCACTAATAAGTTACGCCCTGACTGTTACATTGATGTTGACCATACATCTTTAATAGCATTTCTGATGCAGTCGCTCGCTATATGACTGCTAGTGGTTTCTCCTGTCTGAATTATTTAGATGACTTTATCGTTCTGGGGGCCACTTATGATGAATGTAAAAATGCTCAGCTTTATCTACATGCTACTTTACGCAATCTAGGTTTTTATATAGCCTATGATAAGGTTAGCTCACCGTTGCAGGTCCTTTGCATTTGGCAGAACCTACTATTAAACCTCACCGTATTATCCACAATGGAAGTGTATATGAGCTAACTAGACCAGCTGTACCTGCAACACCCAAGAGAGTTATCCACCAGGGCCAGGTTTATGAGTTAGTTCAGTCACCTACAGCTACTCCCCATTTGGCAGCAGCTCAACAGACGCTTCAGACAGGATTATCCAGAGCGGGATTATCTACATCATCACTAGGCCTTCTAGATGGCGATACCAGCAATTTGTTTACGGCTCAACAAGTTCAAGGTATGCCTGACCTGGATTGGTTAAATAATTTTAAAATGCTGTCAAATACTACGAAACTCAAGCGTTCCACTAATAAGTTACGCCCTGACTGTTACATTGATGTTGACCATACATCTTTAATAGCATTTCTGATGCAGTCGCTCGCTATATGACTGCTAGTGGTTTCTCCTGTCTGAATTATTTAGATGACTTTATCGTTCTGGGGGCCACTTATGATGAATGTAAAAATGCTCAGCTTTATCTACATGCTACTTTACGCAATCTAGGTTTTTATATAGCCTATGATAAGGTTAGCTCACCGTTGCAGGTCCAACGTTACCTGGGTATCAAGCTAAACTCACTGCTGATGACACTAAGCCTCTCACAGGATAAAATAGAGAGATGACATTGAAGGATGACATTGAAGGATATTCTTAGTATGTTTGCTTTTGTGGACATGTCAAAACTAGAGGATAGAGTCTTGTGGACCTGTCTCGCTATAAGTTTCCGAGGACTATTGCGCAAATGTAATATCGTTCCCGATAGCACTGCAGCTACTGGTGTGCATTATCTCAAGAGGGGCGCTGTGTCTTTCACTGATTGGGGCCTGGAAATAGCAATGTCAAGTTCAAAGACAATACAACATGGTCAATGGGTACATAAAGTACCATTTACATTGGCTCCAGGATCCCACTGTGTGCAGCAAGTTTGATAAAACGACATATGGCTGAATTCCCTAGTAAGGACCCAGAGGCCCCAGTGTTTGTATTATGCCGGAGGCCACAGTGTTTGTATTACGAAGGAACAATATCCTCATGTCTGTGACATATCCAATTTTGTTGGGATTTCTAAAAAGGCTCATGAAATCTGCTTTATTACAGAGTGAACGAGCGGGCTTGCATTTATTCCACAGAGCTGGAGCTCTTTATATGTACAATCTTGGTCTGACAATCGAGGATATCAGACAAGCTGGAGATTGGGCCAGTATGGCCGCTCTTCTATATCTGACTAAACCTTACAGCTCCCGTATTGACACTGATTATGTTGTTTCCAATTGCTTGTCAAAAAACTTTACCATTTAATTCTTACTTGGAGTTTGCCGGTGTTCAGTTTCACAGGTCCAAGTCCAGATACTTAGTTACTTGTTCCTACTCTCCTCGTAAGGATTAATGTTAAGCATCAATATAGTTGATACGCGTATTAATCACCAGAGGGAGCCTAGTCCCCTCACCTGTACAGGTAGACTGGTGCAGGTGTATGTTATTTGTTAATAAATAGGCCGGTGTTCAGTTTGGGTTATCTCTTTTGAATTACTAGATTCTTCTTGAACCTTTCTGAAATGTTGTTAAGATGATATGCTTTTTAAATGCGAGTAATTTTGATATGGGTCTCATGCAAATTTTTTATAGTCTTGGTCATTTGAAGTAAACAAATATACGAAATATTGACAGGCATTCATACTCAAAGTATGTGGCCAGGTGAGGGAAAACATGCCTCCTGTGGGGAAATGGCTTTTTAGGGTTTAAGTCATGGGCTTTAAAATGAGATATCTTGAGTTTTAATATCCCCGGTAGTTTTGCTGTAATTTCTTGTCAAACATAGGTTGGTATGTACAACTGAAAATGGGAAATAAGCTCTAAATGCATTATATCCTATCATAAACACTTATAATGCAAAAAAAAGCAGTTTTGTGGAGAAATAATCAAAGAAATGTGATGTTTTTGTCATATAATGGTTCTAGAGGGAATTTTTGACCTCTGTTTTCGGTTCTGGGTTCCTGAAGGAATTTCAAAAAAGGTTTAGGGCAAACATTCCCAATTGGAATAAAGGAGTGGTTTCCAAAGCAACCAGAAATTGCCTTATCTACCAATGTTTCTATGGCAACCAACATTTCAAAAATGGAACATTTTCAATGGAGATGGAATGATTTTAAGCATACCACTGGATTCCTAATGAAAAATTAGCATATTTGTCAGTGTTTCACCCATGTACTTGCCCCTGGTGGTCAAAACCAGTATTAAAATCCCCCGTAGGTGTTCCGCGCGAATCACTAATCGGCGCAATTCTCAAATTGTGCAGCGCAATTTACAAATTTGGCAACATCGGTGCCGCGCAAAGCACCAATCTTGCGCAAAGCAGCAATATCGGCCATTCGGCGAGCAGGTCTTGGACTTCAACCCTTTTTTTAAAACTCTAGGCAGGAAAACTTGACAAACAATAGACCAGTGGTTGAATAACATATAAAGGTATCTATAAAAAAATATTAGACAAATGAATTCTAAAAATGTGGTAGAAACTTTATGAAAATCTCGCCCATTTGTACCTTGCGCAAAGCAGAATTGCCGATATGCCCAGATTGGCGAACTGCGCCTAACATAGGCGTGTTCTCCCGGTTGGGTCACCACATATGTCCTCAGTTATCATGAGCAGCTTATAATGTCTACAGCTTTTTGTTTATGGATTAAAAGAATAATTCATATGTAATAATGTTAAATTTCAAATGGTCATAGAATGCAAAATATTGCGAAAAATCACCAAAATATCTTGTGGACATTTAGGGCCCATATAGATAGGTATGTGCATATCAAAAATATCTCATTATCATAGAGAACTAGAGGGAAGTGCTGAAACGCTGATAACTCGGAAAGGCCATCTGTTTCCTATCTATTATGTGTGTGTATATGTTTGGGGGGCATTCCCATTATGAAAATAAGGTAAAGTGATACAGTTTTGATAGAGGTTGATTGATTATTTGTTTAACATCCTATGGCTTCGTAGGCCCTCATGGGACTGCCTCATTGGTTATCAGACATTTAGTCCATTCTTTTCTCAATCTTAATTTGCACATAATAATCATGAGTCATGACTACGAATGTGTGAATGTGGATGTGCATGTGTGTGTTTGGGAGTGTGCTTGTAGCAGTGGGACACGGCTCGTAGCAGTGAGACACTGCTCGTGTCATCTGGCCCCTCTTTACTGTGCTGCTTCACCAAGATGCTGTGCCACAGACTGTTGACACATTATGTTTTGATAGAGGTGCTACCAGCTTCATTCATTCCAAAAGTATGACATCAGCACTACCACTCACAGGCTCTAACTAGCTACAAGCAGAAATTAAATGGTTGAGTACATGTAGTACAATTTGATTTCAGTGTAGTCCTATCCTTTATACCTTACACCACAAGACCTCTGCTCAGAAAGTCAATTGTTGCCCATGCTATTGCTAACACATTGTTAACCATCATAAAGGGGTGGGAAAAAAGGTTTCCAAATGGTAAGCATAAACTTTAATACTGGGGGCTCAAAGGGTCGCCTTGGCACAGATTCCAGTGATCAATTTGTTACCACTGATTTCTAGGCACCATTTGGAAAAAGATACAAACTGCTCCATACCACATCCCTTTTATTCAAAGGGTATTTGTGTTGTACAATATCTCTAGATTGTACTCTTGAAGCATAACACAAGAAAGGAGGTTTTTCCAAGTTTAATTTGGACAATGTTTCCACATTTTTGTCTCATTTTTGGGGCCAACAAAACATCTTAATCCATCCAGGTGCCTATAATTCTTCCTGAGTTAATAACCTATATGCACAGGGATCTGCCAAGTTTATATTTTTATAGTCTTGCCCCTGATGCTCTGGAGAGGTAACCTGGTTCACTAAGACATAGAGGCCTATGGGTATGAGCAGATTGCCCTAACACTCAGGGCTAGGACTGAATAAATAACAACCTGAACAAAGGGAGAGGCTAGGCAGCATTTGGAATAACAGCACAAACTATGTCTGCAGAAGAAATAAGGAAGTACCCATAGGGGACTAATTCATTGCAAAAGCCTCACCAAAAAGATAGAGTATTAAAGGTAGAGGCTAGGCAGCATTTGGAATAACAGCACAAACTATGTCTGCAGAAGAAATAAGGAAGTACCCATAGGGGACTAATTCATTGCAAAAGCCTCACCAAAAAGATAGAGTATACGTTCTGTGCCTTGTTCTGGGCAGATAGCCTAATCCTAAGGTGGTCTCTATAGCCATCCTTGAATAATTCACTATGCTTACTGGAGGCATAGACTAACATCAATGTAGTGTACAAACAGATCCAAAACTACTGACCACGATTTTTCCCAAGACGGAATATTAAATACAAAGTGAAAGATTCACAGTGCATCATTATAAGTAAGAGCTATAATGACTAAGAAAGGTAGTGGAAATGTCGTTACCTGAATACATTATAGTGGCAAACATCAAACTATTTAGCCATTTAGGAATTTGGCCGTAACGTAGTGTGTAGTACCCAAGGAGAGAAGAATAAAATGGCCCTCATAGAAAAGAATGGGATGGTAAAATATAAGTTACGCAATTAGGCGGCACCTTGTGGAAATGCCTTTTGCTTGTTGATCCACTTAGAGGGATATGTACTGGAAGACGTTCTTTGCAGTCATTTTAGTTTGGTGTCCTGCATGTACTAGAGCCGTTAATGGTTTGCCCACGCTGAAGTCACAGGGTCACACATAAGTACACAGTTCATTCACTCAAAATACTATGAGCCAGAGATTGATATGCGATCTGTGACATTAACTAGCATCTTCAGCAGAATACAAGACATGGAGATGATTATTAAATTTGACTCTGCCACTAAGGTTTCGCAAACAGTTTCCTGTATTCCCTTCTCACACGGTTGGCAGCAAAACCTTAATAAGCAGTCATTATGTTGATAGCATAATGGTTACGGGTCTGGTGCCAAGATAGTAGTTTGAGACTTGGGTCCCAGGTATTACCAAATGAAGCCGATGGAGAATTCTCAACATGAGACACAGAACTCTGCCCCACATTCTAGTTGACGTCATTGTTGTGATGGTAGATCAGATGGGGGTCAGCTTCTTAGTTCAAGCTAGTGTGCCATCTCAAACAACTCAGTCAATATTAGTAATTATAAAATATTCTTAAATTTCCTAGATTATGTATAGCAATCCTCGTGTTGAAATTCATATAGGAAATGTGTGGCTCCATCACGCAACAGAAGCCAAGTGGACTATGACATTGTGTT
The DNA here is from genome assembly GCA_949317995.1 of Acholoe squamosa. Classification (NCBI taxonomy): domain Eukaryota; kingdom Metazoa; phylum Annelida; class Polychaeta; order Phyllodocida; family Polynoidae; genus Acholoe; species Acholoe squamosa. The sequence continues at coordinate 36,552,742 of OX439040.1, read as the reverse complement.
TAAGCAACAGCATTAAAAAGGTGGCTGGCGGAGATTGTTAGTTCAGCATTTGGACACCAGGGGTCTCTGTGCTACATTGGCATTATGGATAAATGAAATGTGCAAAATACAGGAAGGCTTGGCATGGATTTGAACCATGGATCTTCTGTGAGTAAGGCAGAGACATTACACATGAGCCGTGGTGGCTGCTATACATGACCACCTAGAAAAAAACATATATAAACTAGATGTCACTATTCTAACCATATCCTTACATTTATTATTTCAATCATCCAAAACATTAGAAATATGCCCCGGACCATATGTCAATATTGTATCTACTAAAAAGATATGCTGAAAATCAAAGTGCTGAAGGAGTTATGAAAATATTTTATTACTTTTGGATATAAATCTGGGGATTTATGTGACAAATTACTGATCCTATATATGGTTGAATCCTCTGTATCTCAGAAATATGCATGGGACCGCCCTACTATTTTTGCACATATGAAAAGTACAAGTCATTATGGGATTCTGGTGTGAATATGATGTAAATCTAATTACTTTTAGTCTATCCCCGCCATCCACCTTAAGATTGTCATTTAGATAGAGCTCACTTTAGAAAATGGTACTTAAAATGTCAGCTCATCATATGACATTTTTCATCAGATATATTCATCTACTAATGTATGTTAATGTGTCTGCGGCCTTTCCTAATGTCAGCAGATGTATCTAAAGACTGGGCCAAAAGTTTCTTTGTCGCTAACAGTCATTGAAATTACATTTTAGCTGTAACCTTAACTTGAAGCTTAGTGGTGCCTACCGTCGTTTCTATTTGCTTTAGCAGAACCTGTATAAGCAACATCCAGACTTTGTGAATTTGGCCTGGGGCAGTTGGGAAAAACCCTGTGAAGGTGCTAGAGTTATTTACCCCCACCCCTCAAGGCCTCAGCAAAACCTCGAGCAATATTATTCCCTTAACATTGCATGTGAGTAGGACAGTGACTGTGGGCATATAGAAAGGCAATGTCTATTGGTCTGATTAAAATGTAGTCTATAAGACTCACAACTATGGCCCTTCCCTCTGAAAAATGAATTCATAAGCCGAAGAAGTTCTTTCTTCATGTTCAACATGATTGTTAACAGGGCTCTATCAATGAATGCGGGGGGAGGTACATGTGTAACCGGTATCTTTTATATAATATATCTTCTGATTTTCCAAAGTCAATTGTCCATAAACCACATGTATACATAGAAGGTATGAAGAAGACTTGAACTCACTGTACAATCTGTTCATTTGATATCATAAGGCACTTGCACCTGTTATTCTGGTGCCGAGTGTGGTTACAAAAATCAACGATGGAGAGAAAGCAACAAGAAGCTTAGATACTATGTACTATCCTTGAAAGCAAAAACCGAGTAGGCACCCCTGTTGTTTGCATTATACTTTACGTCTCCCATCCTTGGAAACACCACACGTGTGGGTTGGGGTTTTTCAAACATTATTATGGAAGGCTACGATATATTTATCTGACTGTATTACTGAGAACGGTCAGGCTCACATGCCGTGCTTTAATTGAATTGTAAATGCCATTGTGTGTGAGATTGGCATTGTTTCCTGCATCATATGTCGTTTTACCTGAACAGTTGGAATACGCCCACTAAGTAGATGCCTCCTGACAGTTTCTCACATACAACAAAGGGGGCTGCAATGGCCTTCCGTAGAAGGAAAAAGAGAAAACAATGAATAAATTCAAATGGTGGATGTACACTGGTTGCACTTCAACAATTTCAAAACCTCTTGAAAGGATATCAACTCCTACACCTTGCCCTAAAATACCGTGATATAAGTAATTATACTTGACGTATGTTCCCAACGTCAGCACAGTTAAAGTCGGAATGTCCTAAGGGAATTTGGAATGAGGATATTCATTTGATTCTATTGGGGCTTTGGGTTTCTAATTGGTGGCAAGCACAGTGTTTTTTTTATAATTCGCACATAGGTGCAGAACCTTCAAGTGAAAGTCATAGATATAATTATTGATTTTGAAATGTTGTGCATAATGTATTGTGCCAAATGAAAGACATTTACCACATCCTTCTCTTTGATTCCAACACTTGGGTAATTAGGTCTTTATCTGGTTCATAACATCTGTTTCAGCACCAGGAGGCTACTGCACAAGATGCTCCGACTGCCCAGGAAGGCGATTCATAAGTCATACGATTATTGGGTATCAAATTTGCTTTGAAACGATCAGGTGGGTGCCAAAAACAGTAATGATCGTTTTGATGCTATACATAACATGCTTTATTGGATTTACCATTGGAAATTATAAATGACTGTCATGAAAGATGTTCGTTTCAATGAGAATATTACTTGCAATCTTAGAATATCATGTTCTCCTGATCGTTTCAATGATAGAAGATTCTTTTAAACTTATGAATTAACCCCCTGGCTCCCTTGTGCTATCTCTATCTGTGTGAAGAGGCTGATCATCCAACAACTATCTGTGCAAAAAGTTAAAAAAAATGTAATGCTATGTGTATCAAATTCAGTGTGTCAAATGGCTGATAGTATTAAAGACACATTTACTTTAAGTGTATCAACATTGTTCACGTGAATTAACATGTTGATGAAAAAGTTTCTACAGAAAGTGTTCATTTACACGGATGGTGGTTGGATGGGTTATACAGATAGTGCTAATTTTTACATAGATAGTAGTTGGATGGTCAGCCCCCATGAGTAGTGCCTCAGATAGCGGTCGTTTACACATATATACTGGTTGCACACCCCTATTACCACAGTTACCATGACGATGCCATTATATTATCCCTATAATTAACACTGTCTTATCCCAATACTATAACCACTGCCCTGCAAAACCCTATAATCATAGGGTATGCTCTGTTATCAACTGTTTCTCTGAAGGAAGAGGTTGTAAGCTATACATTAGTGTATTGTGTAATAACCCCAGGGGTCTGTTTCTCCAGTAGATGTGAGTGGTAAGTAGGGTGATCCTGTTTCAGTGAGTATGAAAAAAACTGAAAGTACCGTACTTACCACAGATTTAGGACAGCTCAGGTACCAGTCCTAGACTTTCTGGTGAGTATGCTACACTTGCCAGAATTAAACTTGAAAGTAAGCACTGTGCCTTCTAGTACTACGTACAGAATACTGGACTTGTGTTAACACAACTTTCTATCATACTCACATCTTTGCTCATTTTTGGCAATACCCCTATTATCACTCACTTTACTCTGTCTCTATTCTTATAGTTGTGTTAATGCAAGTTTGTGTACTTGTGTTAATGCAACTTTGAAAAGAAATTGTGAGTATGCTCAGTGCAACACCTCAATTTCCTCCTTCCATCCTACTTGTAAATGCCTCTTAAAACTGTGTTAACACAATTCCATACTCATAACTATTGGAGTAACAGACCCCAGGTTATTTACTGCTACACTGTAAAAACAGTGTTTAGGGATTGAACACCAGTGTTTAAGACTTAAACACTTGTTTAAACACTTATTTGTCCCACTTTTCTAAACCCTTCTTTAGTGCTAAACGCGTTCAATTTTAAACGCGTTTAACTACAAAGTGTTTAACCAAGTGTTTAAATGCTAAACACTTAAACACTGCAGTGTTTAGATGTTTAAATACAAGTGTGCAAAAGCTAAACACCTAAACACTTCAAGTGTTTAGGTGTTTAAGGTGTCACCACCCCAAATGCCTTGTGACCATCCGAAAAATCACAGGTCTTCCACCGTTGACCTGATATTAAATATACTTAAAATTCTCACAGTGCTTAGCAACCTACACCATATTTTAGCTTATGAAATGGAGAAAAAAATTAGATAGGTCCACATAAACAAAGTCAGGCTAGATTTTGCGCAAATTGCCATGGTAACCAGGTAGTGATTTTTGCATGGTGAGGCCTGATTAGCGCATGAATACACATCAGGACCCCTTCACCCCATAAACTTCCACTGAATTTATGTTTTGAACAAAAAATATTCTGGGCCTATTGAAACACTCCTACTCATCATTCTTATACCAAATATCAATGGGTTTGGCCCCTCTTTCCCTTCCCTTGGGGCCAAATTCCTCAAAATTACTAAGTTCAGAAGGGACTATTTGGCCAGTAAACCCGGAAGTGGTCCGATTTAGGGTGGTGACACCTTAACAGAAAAGCTGGTTTTGTTGTTGCCATGGTTACCAAAAGATTCCTTCATAAACAAAACATTTTGAGGATCCTCAATCATAATTTGTCTCCAGATTCTACCTAAAAACAATATTTTATTGGTATTTTGGGCCATTTGGGACAGTGGTGGGATGTGCGTAGACCAAAACTGCCCTAAAAAGGTTGTTTTTCTAGCCACAAGTTTTTAATCTGACATAGAGAAAAATCTAGCCTGACTTTGTTATGGCAAATATGCATTAGAAGACAGCCCAGAACATCCATTTTCTCCAGTAATATGCCACTAAGCACTGTGAGAATTAGGGAAGTCAGTAGAATTGGTGAAAAGGCCCTAAAACAGGCATTTTTTGGGCCAAAATAGCCAAATTTGACCCAAAATAGGCCCCTTACAGAGGAAACATGTTGTTATGTTGCCATGGTAACCATAACAATCAATGGAATTCTGGGATATTTCACCCCTGGAATGTTCCATTATATAGTGTCATGATATTCGCTCCTTTAAATGATAGGTGAGTTAAAAAGAATTACCCATTTCATCAGATTTAGTTAGGAAGTGAAATTTTCCTATAAAATGCCTGTAAGGACTAGAAAAAAGGGAGTTAGTTTCAAGGTCTAATTTTTGTGAAAATTAGACATTTTTAAGGCAAAACTCCTTGAAATTCTATCATTTTTTGACACAAATCCCATATATAAGAGGTGTCCAGCACAAAAAACCAACCCTTTTTGTTAAAAAAATGTGAAAAGGCCTCAAAAATGCCCCCCTTAGTGGCATATGTATTAAAATCAGCTTTTCCTTTAAGGTGTCACCACCCCAAATGCCTTGTGACCATCCGAAAAATCACAGGTCTTCCACCGTTGACCTGATATTAAAATAATATACTTAAAATTCTCACAGTGCTTAGCAACCTACACCATATTTTAGCTTATGAAATGGAGAAAAAAATTAGATAGGTCCACATAAACAAAGTCAGGCTAGATTTTGCGCAAATTGCCATGGTAACCAGGTAGTGATTTTTGCATGGTGAGGCCTGATTAGCGCATGAATACACATCAGGACCCCTTCACCCCATAAACTTCCACTGAATTTATGTTTTGAACAAAAAATATTCTGGGCCTATTGAAACACTCCTACTCATCATTCTTATACCAAATAACAATGGGTTTGGCCCCTCTTTCCCTTCCCTTGGGGCCAAATTCCTCAAAATTACTAAGTTCAGAAGGGACTATTTGGCCAGTAAACCCGGAAGTGGTCCGATTTAGGGTGGTGACACCTTAAATGCGGGAGTTGAGAAAATTTGGTGTGTATCTTTAAACACCTTTTTTGCAGTGTACAAAGCATGCATGTCCACGATCTCTGAGAGTATATTGGATGACAGGAGAATGTCGAAGCCCTGTTGACCCCTTATTGACAAAGTGGCCAAAGTGTGACATCTGAATTCAGGCTACATCTATTGCAACCATAGGCCTTTGAAAGTTGGTCGTGTTGAATGCATGATCAACCTATGCTGCCTATGAGATTCCTTGCTGTACATATGACCTTTGTTTCTATGCCATCTGGGCACTGACTGCTAATTCAGTTTCCTAGGGCCTAGTCAATGATGCACACACTATGTAGACTTGGTTATAGCCTTGGGACGTACGTTAGGTCAACAGAAGCACGCTCAATCATGGTCCTTGTTTTGTTCTGACCTGTCACCAACTGTAAGTTCCTCAATGTCCAAGCTAGGCATAGATTCAATCACATTGATTTAACCAGACATGATGTACTTCGACTATGTGAACCACGCCTGAAAACGTCGCGTTCATTTGCCTTTGTGATGCAAAAATGCAGTAGAGTATCCTCAAGTGTCTCACCAATCAATGTTGTAGCAATTACTGGTGAGTTACTCATTGGGGCTGCATTTAAGCCTCATGCTAACCAAAGGACCCGTACAGTACATGTAAGTGGAATGTTTCTCTCAGAGTTAGTGTTCTCAAACATACTAGTGGGGGGGGGGGCAACCGTCAAGAAAAGTTCCTCCAGTAGGAATTTTCTGATACCACTCCAATTTTTTATTTTTAGATTTTGACCTATTTTTAAGCTTATTATGTAAATTACACTAATTATATCATCCTGAGCCTTTATCTTCTAAATGGACGCGAACATGTTCATTCTAATTACATTACCTACCCCCACTAAAGCTAATACAGGGAATCTGGTGCAGTTATTCATCTTTTGGTATAACCAATGGTTGCCTAGCAACAGACTATTTCTATGATTTTTATAGCAATTACGATTGCACTATATAGGGAGCTTAAATATTAGATGTGCATTGTGCTAAGGTGTGATATTATAAAATCCACATCAATCTGTGTCCAGAGCTTGACTCTCATGATCATGAAATTCCTACGAAAATACAGTTGCCCCCCCCCCCCACTATACCCACCCCTAGAGTATGTCAGGGTGTGCATAGTGTTAAAACGCGAGGTTGGCTGTCTAGTTGTATTGTGAGTGGCACCAAGCCGATAATGTGCGTTGGGGCCCCGGAAGGACCTCATAAAGGCCACTGTTCCATGCCGTGGGTAGGGAAGGGGAACTACCAAAGGAAGGCAGCTGGGACAGACTAATGACTGTACAGGAAAAACGTCAGCAGGTCACGGATTTAAAGGCTAGGAGAGAAACCTTTGACGGTAGGTATTGTGCTGGTTTATGTACAAGCATTGTTAAAGTCACATCCACACCCTCCTTGGGTCCAAAAAACTAAATATCTGTTTCCATTATATCAAATATGATCAATACAGAGCCACTGTAAACCCATAATTCACCCAGAGTGTTCACCCATTTTGAAGTTTATTCAGTTTGCCCGATTATAAAAAAAAGGGCAAGCAAATACGACCAGGAAGGCACTTCTCAAGAGGGTACGACTAGACATAAGCAGTACAATTTGAAACCCTCAAAATAGGAGTGGGTGATCATAGGTAATGCACAACGACTACTCTGTGTGATCAGCAGTTAATGCTGTAATTACATAGGGTAAGGTAGGGCAGTCATATCAGAGGAATCATAAGTGGCCACCAGATGCAGGGCTGTATTGACATTAAAGTGAGGGATCCTACTACGATGTAAAGAGGTCTAGTCGTACCATCTTGAGAAATGCCTTCCTAATTGGAAATCTACCAGCTGACAAATTTAAAACCATGAACTGAACTTTGCCTACTTTGAACCAGCTTATAACCCCCCCCTCCCCCGAAAAAAAATGAATAAATAACAAATTGGCTCCAATCCTGCACTGCAATAATGGTGTTTAGATCCTAAACATAATTCTAATCATAATCTTTTCCCGTTTTTCTGAACACAATATCATCCTAAACACATGAAAAGTGTTTTAGAGAAATGGCATGTTTAGCTAATTAATGTGTTTATGCTATAAAGTGTTTAGGTTTATACTGTTTTTTTTCTGATTTGAAGAATTTTGTTTAGATATTTAATTTGCTTCTCTATGCATACTATGATATTGTATTTAGTGATTGGCTTATGAATGAATTTAGGTTGAGGACCCTATGCATCATTCATGCCCACTTTCTGAAGGGGATGAATTCACCTTCATCTACAGGGACAGCTATATTGTCTAAGTATTTCATCTATACTGTATTGAACCCATATCACATCAGTGCCAGGGCCCCATTGTCAAATACAACAGATACACAGAAAGGATTTTGCTCTATATATTTTCTTAATTCACAAAATGGGTGTCCAAGCACTAGTTGCTTCCCTCTGGTGCACTAGTAGCAATGCCATAGGATGTAATTGCATAGCCTCTTATTGTTAACGTAATATACATACTGTATTAGGTAAAACTATGATTTAGGAGAATACTGCAATATATTGTAATCAAACAATAACAGATGACTGCATGCAGAAGATCAACTATAAATTAGAGCTGACCCCTGGTGTATATTTTATGTCTAAGCACCAAGAAATATTAGTTTTTAAAAGCTAAACACCTAGTTTTCTGTCTGTTTACAGTCTACACATGTAAATGTGTTTAATGTAACTGTTTAGGTGTTTGGAATTTAAATTTATGGTTGAAACACATGGTTGGCTAAACATCTGTTGAACCAAAATGTTTAGATTTTAAACATGTTTAGACCTAAACATGTTTCAAGTCTAAACACCATTTTTGCAGTGTGCTTGCTGCATGGGTTATTTCAATCGATTCTCACCTGTCTCTAACCTTGGCCTGGTACTGGGGGCAGATGGAAACCTATAATGAGGACACACCTGAGTATCTGTACACTTCTCACCTGGACACCTTAGCCTTTATATGTGAGTCACCTGATTCATTAGTGAGCTAATGAGGCAAATCGCTCATACTTACCCTGAAGTGTTCGGTCATAGCATTATGAATTATGATATTTAATTCAATGTTCATCCTGCCCTACGTTGTCAGAGTATCGTAGAGATTAAATCTCTTCACTATAGGATCCTAAGAATCCCTATACAAAACCCGTTTTCTAATGTTAATGTCGTTGGGACTTTGGTCCCCTATGCCCAATTCTCTTTAGAGTTTCTAGGAATAGTGGTAGCAAAGAAGCCACCTACGTTATCATTTGAAAAAGTCCCTGGTTTGAGAGCTCAATGGCACATGTATCTCAAATGATGAGCACAGAAGAGTGAAACGCCTTCCTGGAAATCAGATTAATGATAAATGCATACATTCATATGCATGTGTATGGTACACGTACTATTGGAAAGCATTCTAAAAAGAAGTCCATCCCCATGATATGATATCAGATATTGTATTTCCCAGATAGCAATTTCATCAGACAGCGAGATGCATCCCATATGAGTGATCAATATTTCGTGCACATGAATCTTACTTTGCATCAGAAATAGAAATGATTTATGTCTAGTACTTAAAATAAAAAAAAAGGTGTAATTTGAATTAAATTGATTCTCTAATAACTCTGGGACAGAGATTTCATGGTTATTCTCCCTGAGGAATCAAATTTTCACAAAGATTTCTCAATAATTATTAATTTCAGTTCATGGTTATCATGGTAAGGCCTACCTTGATTAAGATGGGTATTTAGTATTTCCCGATGATCCCAGCTGTGTCGATCCAAGAATGACCCCTCAACCTCATGCAGTGGACATGTAGATGGGGAAAGGCAGCTTTCAAGCTAAGTTTACTGGAGCAAGCATCCAATAATGGGTGTACGGCCCTCAGAAAGACCACATGAAGGCCAGCATTGCATGTCTCGCATGTGAACGGGAGGGAACGGTCAAAGGAAGTTAGTGTGGACACAATATTGGTTTCAGGCAATTGTCAAAAGGCTTCATTAGATTTCAGTGCGAAAGAAACTGTTGGAAAGGGTCGAATCCCACATGGTGATTTTGAATCTGTGGCATTTGTGGAACCTACCCCAAATTCGCAAGGGTTATACCTACAGTAAATTGTATAGAAACACAAGGACACTGTTGCATTTTCTCATGTATTCTTTAGAGTATTTTGCCTTTGTTGATGTTTATATCTCTGTGCATTACATATTTTCTGGGCTAAAATCGCAAAAGAGGGCTCATGTTTTATACACCTTACTGTAGCCTATTTAAAAGACTATCATTTGTCAAATATGATATTGCACGACCTTCTAATCCAAAATTTTCATCAATTTGAATTGGCATGTGGTTTTATACGTCATTGATTAAATATACATAAATGTTTTACTAGAGGTCTGGAGTGAAAATGTGTGAACTGTAGATTAGGGAACCGCCATCTGGCAGTCTAAACCACGCAGGATAAAGACCCCCTGCCATTTGCAGCAGCCAATTTTACACACCTTAGTATGTCTGTTGTGAAGGTGTACTATTTCTAATCAATATTGCTAGTTCCAAACTAATTAAATAAGGTGTTTGTGAACCTTTGTTGTTTTGTATGAGAAATGTGGTCCACATTCGTGGGGGTATGCTTTTATATTATTCCTACAATGTGAGAACCTATGTCATATTTTCAGAAGTTCTGTTGAGAAAACATGCCACACACGACGAATTCATGTGCATTTTATAAATATTTAATTGCAGGCAAAGAGAAAATATTATTCGAGCCCAAATCCAGGGTTTCTTTTGGGGGGTTGTCTTTTTTTACTTACTCGGTTTCATAGAATGTTAAGAAATGCCCTCCAGACAATATACACGTGGCATGACCGAGATGAGAGAGATAATTATGTCTTCCCATGTAGCAAGCCCGCTTAGGGCCAATTAGGGCAGGATACTATTCATGGTTTTAGGTTGGGCAAATGGTAGGTTTCCAGTCAGGGCTACATTGAGTTGTCCTAATAGGGCAAACTGAACTAAGTCTGCTGGGCTCCCGACAGTTTTTGTCCTCAGCAAGTTGTGTGAGCCACATAAGGCTAACCGATTTGGGCACAGAGCAGCTTAAAAATGGGCAAACACTTTGGGCACCGATTGGTTTCATGGTGGGCACCCCGAATCAGGCATAGATCAGTTCCAAAGATAATTCCCCAGACAGGGTTGAGGATGGGTTTGCACAAGGCATACTGAGCTGGGAGTTCTGAATTTTGACACTAGATGACCCCACTATGTCTGATGTACAGCTTTCCCCCCATGTCAGTATTGATTTTCTTTAGTATGATATAACAGAAATAGACTAATGAATCATATAAATCATAACAGTACACACATTTTCTCAGAGTTTTGATCTACTGGCAAATTACATTTTTAATGTGACTACACCATTCCTGTGGTAATCATTTTATATTGAAGTATACTACCCATTGGGAGGCACTATGAACTTGAAGGCTAGCATGTTACTGGACTAGGTCTGGTTGACATGCTTGGCCAACTAAGTTTGAATTGATGGTTTACTGTATTATGATGATGGAGAGAGTAATACAGTATCTTTAGTCTCCCTCCAACTATGGAGGCCAAGGGGAGGGGCTAGCACCTGGAGGCTAGCAGAGCATTTCCAGGGTTCAAAAGTTTAAAATGAGGAAAAAATAGATTTTCTATAATATCTAGCCCAGATGGCACCACCTGATCAAAGTGGTCAGCCCCCTTTCAGCCACACCAAAAACCCATGTTGACCCCAAAATGATAAATTTTGACCAGATGGCACCATGTGATCAAAGTGGGCAGCCCACTTTCAGCCACACCATAAACCATGTTGAACCCAAACCCACTCTAAGACTGATCTGTGCCCATATTGGTTAGCCCAGTGTGGCCCACACACCTCAATGAGGACAGAAACTGTCAGCAGCCAATCAGTTAGCCCATTGCGGCCCACATCAGAAGCCACACCAAATAAAGTGTGGGCCACAGTATGGCCACACCACCTTTGCTACCTGGGTTATAGGGACAGGAGATAAAATTTAATTTCTGTTTTATGCCATGTGTTATATCCATGCAGAATAATCTTGCAAACAAAACCTAAGAGTCGCATTTCCATAGACACTGTGTTATAATCTATTTATATTCCCCAAGCCAGATTCTCTTCCTGGGATCCATACACCTTTCTCAGGTCTGTGTCCACTATGCCATCTAATTTACTGTCACCCTATGTCATCTATACTTTAGGCCCAGAGGCTTATTTGGGGTGCGAAATCAATGGCTGAATCATAAATGACAGCTTTCTGAAGGAGGATAATCCATGAAAATATTGTAATCTCTATGGCTTGTTCAACATGCGAGAAAGAGGAATGGAGCTTATGTTGAGGATAGGCATAGACCCTAATACAGATCTGTTAGGTTGTTGGGCAGGGCTGACCGACCCTGCTATTACTAGGTGCAAGGGAGACATTGGTCGGTGCCATCAGTCATTTGCCTCTGACATGATAACGGCCTCACCATGGCCACGATCACACACACCCTCTGCCCAGTAAAGGTGGGGCTATGTACCACAGGGGTCTGTTACACAAATGGTGCTTGTTAATTTGTGGTCTTAACTGATAAAACGTTTGAAATAAAGATCATGAAACAGAGTAAGAAATAATTCTGTTTCCTAAAGTGTATTCGTCTGGATGAGCACCAAATACATTCATGTTCGTTAATTTTCCTATTCTTTAATTATTTCCTGTTAGTTGATATTGGTGCTCATCCATAAAGTATAGGGTACATGGTAAAATGCCCATTTTTGTGTACTACATCATCACAGGGCCCCATAACACCCACAGAATAAATGCAAACCCCATAATATATTGTGATGTTAAAAATAATTTAATTAACCAATACAGATTTAGGCTAAATATAGATTTAAATGCCCTCTACAACAACTAAAATCCTGTTAAATGGCCCCTAAAGGCAATTAAAAATATGCCAATAATAATAAAGAGCATGGTATTAAACAAAAATTAACGAGCATGAAATAGTGAGCAAGATTTAGGTGCTTTATAGTGCCAAAACTATTGGAATAATATCCTAATCAAACAAGTTGTTATCTTTATGTGTGTATTTTGGGACTCCCTGATATATAACTATAACAGAATTACATGGTTTTCAATTTATCAAAAAACTTAGTACCCCCATTTAGGTCTGTACACGGACCTGAAACACTCTCAGGTCCGTGGTCTGTATAACTTTTATTTATGTAACACTGGATAAAACCATTTACAACCACCAGAAGTAAATTAAAGAACACAATCAAAATATCAAAGAATAGCTATGAAACACCTAACAATTTCTATAGAAATAAGTGGACCTTGCTCATCTACTAAAGAGCACAAAAATTAGTGAACACCACCTAAATTTATACTTGTAACACATTTTCTAATAAATTATAATTAGGGACCACAAATTTTGATTGTGTGACAGACCCCAGTATAGGCTAGGTTGCACCGCCAGCCGCCTGTTTCAGGCCAACCCTAGCATCCACCTCATCTCTGCTCATGGCTTTCCAGACATTAAAATACATAGTGTTAATGTCTGTCTTCACTTCCTAGTATTTATTTGTGAAAGCAACTTGGGGGAGGTCGGACAGGTCAATTCAAAATGTTATTGTAGTGAGGATTTCGAAAATATGTTAATGAGGACTCTGAAACCAGAATCCATAGTCGCCTGGGATAGGAATTCTAAACATTTGCTTAGCCATTGACTTTTCTCACAGTGAATACACTTACATCCCGAACAGTTGTAGCTGCCAAACAAGAACATTCATTGAAAGCTTGCGTTAAAATGTCCCTCCTGTCTGCTCCTCCAATACCCAGCCACCAGGTGGCCTGTTGGTGATGGTGGCGCCACCTGGCGTCCTTTCCTAGCATACCAATCTGTCCCCTAGTGGTGCATCTCGAGACAATGTCAATATTTATACCATGGTAGTGCAGATGTCTTTGAGGAGTATTCACATTTTCTTCCGCCCTACTCCTCTATTAGCATCCCCTATAGTAGAGCAGCAAGTCCTTCAAAAGAGCCATATTTTAGGAGTTTAATTCTTAAGATTACTGATAGTTATAAGTTGTTTTTTAATGTTGTCCAATATCTCTGGGTATGGAAAAGTGATGTTTGACCAATGAAAGCTCGTGCAGTCACTGAGAAATCTGCAATTCTATACAACCATCTCTTGAAATTTTAGCCTCGTTTTTAAGAGCTAAAATACATATTGATCACCCTGTTCTGGCACTAATATTCATCTTACAACAATTCCAAAGGTACCTACCCCCCCACTAAATTGGACCTAACGATCGCATTGGAGCCAACCATTTGTTACTAGGACAAGCGGTTACCTAGCAACAGCTGATTTTAGCTAGCAACGGACCCTTTCCGAGACAAAGAAAGACCATTCCTAGGAATGACTTACAGAATGGAGATCATTTTGCTATTCAGAAGCTCCATGCAATTGTAAAAAAGGCAATATTGTACCAAAATACAGTGTGCTGATAAAAAAAAATTAGAAAAAAAAGATAGACCTTAGCAAGTATGATGAAAACATGCGACTTCAGCATTATCCTCTATTGGCAAAATATTCTTTACTAGACAATTGTAGTGTGTCTTATATCCTGAAAATGATGAAATGAGAATACATCTGAGGATTTACTCTACTTGTGGGGCAGTGATTCCTTAGCAACAAATTTACATAGCAACTTATACAGAGGAGCTTGTTCATAGACAAATATGTATTATTGTGAAGAAAGTTAACCATCATTGGACTCAATTTATTCAGAACTGAGTAGATCTTGTTAGAAATATCCCTAATGTAATAGGAAATGTGTCAGATAGTTGTTAAATACTCAAAGAGTTGGCACTTGCTTAAACCTTGCTAGCTTTTGTTTAGCAAGTGGTGAAACCTTGCTAGCTTTGTTTAGCAAGTGGCTCACCAACAGACAACTGCTCTACTCAGATATGAAAACATGATTATGGAACCCATCGATTTATAAAGAAAATAAATCTGAAGTTGGGCTTAGCAAGTATGATGAAAACATGCGACTTCAGCATTATCCTCTATTGGCAAAATATTCTTTACTAGACAATTGTAGTGTGTCTTATATCCTGAAAATGATGAAATGAGAATACATCTGAGGTTTTACTCTACTTGTGGGGCAGTGATTCCTTAGCAACAAATTTACATAGCAACTTATACAGAGGAGCTTGTTCATAGACAAATATGTATTATTGTGAAGAAAGTTCACCATCATTGGACTCAATTTATTCAGAACTGAGTAGATCTTGTTAGAAATATCCCTAATGTAATAGGAAATGTGTCAGATAGTTGTTAAATACTCAAAGAGTTGGCACTTGCTTAAACCTTGCTAGCTTTTGTTTAGCAAGTGGTGAAACCTTGCTAGCTTTGTTTAGCAAGTGGCTCACCAACAGACAACTGCTCTACTCAGATATGAAAACATGATTATGGAACCCATCGATTTATAAAGAAAATAAATCTGAAGTTGGGCTGCCAAAGCCTTATTGCTAGACCTGTTTACATCTTAGCAATTAAATATTTGCTGAGGGGCCATTCAAATATTACGTAACACAGTAGGGGAGGGGGGTCAGGGCTAAATTTGACAATTTACAAGCATTTTAATGTCATTTTAGAGATCTTCCTATAATTCTTGTTAAATTGAGAAGGATCAAATAAATTTAGGAATATTGATTAGAAGCCCCATATTGTTACAAGGGGGGAAGGGGGTCAAAAAATGGTCATAATTGTGTTACATAATATTTGAACGGCCCTTAAGCAGCATTACTCTAAATTATGTTATTTATAATGTTATATAGATTTTTATCAGAATTAGATATAATGTGTGATGATTATTCTGTCACAAACCTTTTCTAGAAGTTCTAATAAGGAAATCTAGCTTAATCTAGCAGCATCAGATAACTGTGATTGCATGGATCTTGCAATTGATATCATCATTCTGTCAATAGTGAATTAGCTGCATTATAAGATCACTTCTGTTGGCAGAAGTAGACCTTTCCAGAGCCTTACTGGGAGGACTCAGCTATAAGGCCACAAGTACCAGCCATATGATCCAACAAACAGAAAGTGCCTAGCAAACTAACCAAAAGACCCTACCTGTGACCATTATCCTTGCTGGAAGGTCATGTTACAAGACATTAGCTAGGACTGAAGTGATGGAACTACTATAGCCTACATATTTCAGGGCATTTCCACATGTACATTTATAATATGCTTTAGCATTTGAATATTCATTTTTACACTCCACCTTCTCATTTGGTACTGAGGTACTTGAAAGGGTTGGCATGATACATTGATGCAGCATTTGCTAAAGGACTGACCAGCATTTCATTGGAGAAGAAAGGCATATGAAGACATTGAATGACCATAAGGAGGTAATTTCATCACCCTCTACACACACCCAAAGTCACAGACCAATACTGTGGCCTAAGGTAATTGACTTGAGGCTAAGGCTATGAGGCACAGGGGCATCCTACCTTGTATATGACAAGACAAGGGTAGGATTCATGTAGAAGCCATGCCATTTACACATGATTCTATGGTAGTATTAGGTACATAAGGAGTCCCTTCATGTTACAGTTCCTATAATTCTAATCCTTGGTCATTAATTTATTCTAATAATGTTGCTAAATATCACTCAAAAGGATTAATTGATAGGTAGATACATACTGGAAGCAAGGCATTTACCAAGCCTCGGATTACATAAGATATCCTTTGTATGCTTTAGAATGAGAGAATTCAAGATGGTGATTATGTGTTCTGCATGATGGCATGTAACATCACACAGGGGCAATATTCAATTTTAGCCTTACCATTTTGGTTGGAGAGCTTTGATCATTATCAGTAGGTAATTTGAATCAGTCTGTATATTTTGATATGACTTTGTATAGACAGGTATTAGGCCTGTTTGGCCTACAAGTACACTGTATTGTAGGCCTGGCTTCTCTATACAGCATAATATCAAAGTGCCCACCTCCCCACTTTACCTTCTTCTATATTTGGAATGGTACCACCAAATGTAATAAAACTTGCACATATCACCTCCTGAAACCCTTCTC
Organism: Acholoe squamosa; assembly: GCA_949317995.1. Taxonomy (NCBI): domain Eukaryota; kingdom Metazoa; phylum Annelida; class Polychaeta; order Phyllodocida; family Polynoidae; genus Acholoe; species Acholoe squamosa. The sequence continues at coordinate 36,536,104 of OX439040.1, read as the reverse complement.
TGCAACCCTACCTTATTGTGAGGACATGTTATAAATCCCTTTGAGTCATTTTCGGACAGTTATTGTCTGAAAGGTTTTCAAACTTCATCAAAGTTCCCACCACAAGGAACTGGAAGTAGAAATCATATCACAACAAAACTCCTCTACCTTAGGTACCCAGACTGTAAACAGTGGGCCTTGACGGTAACCAGCAAAGGGACCTCCCCGTGCACATGCTCAGTGAGGTACTTCCAGGTAAAACAAAAATGGTGGTTGATTCAATACAGTCAGGAAAGTGATAGATTCAACTTGGATTCTGACCAGCCAGTAAATTCAAGGTAGGACCAGTCATTTATCTGATGATACCAAGCACTAGATTTAAATGTGGAGATGCCAACAGTATAAAGAGAGATATTGAAAAGGGAACCAGCCACAGTTTACAGACTCCTCAATTCTCAGCCAGTTACTGAGACCAGAACCCAGAAATGCTATTAATCTGGGTTCGTAACAGAACTAAGACAGGTATATGCCTTGTGGTTGATTGAATCTATGGTTAATATAGCTCTCGATAGCGACTTGACTTAACATGTTAATGTTGGTAGCATTCCTTGACTTCTCCTTGACAGGAATGGAATGATATCACTGATAGTGGGTAATTACGCACATAGGCTTTATGTCACACTTATTATAACAGCAATTACTAAGGTATGGCAGGTAACCAAATGACACCCAATGAAATTTTAGGATATCATCTGTGTTCTGAGACTCACATGAGATGTACATAAATCACAGACTGACCTGTCACCTCAACCTGATACATAAACTGCTTTCAATGATACTTTGTTGATGTTATCTTTAGCCAAAGTATTGACAGTTAATTTTGTATTTAAGTCTGCAGAACCTGTATGAAGCCCCTGTATAAGGTGTGGCTTATAGGTTATTTCAGGCTCTGGCTGCAGCTCAAAGTATATTACTCAAAGTACCATACTATAGAATAGTAGTAATCTGAATATTTGTAGGCCGCTACGTATGATTTATATTACTTTCCAAAATAGAAAAAGGAAATGAGTTGCTGGGTGATTTTTTTTCTATGGGGACATTTTATGATAGGATCATATATTTCAAGCAAATATAGCTGACTAATATTTGAATCTCATCTTATTGGATCTACATATACATATGTACATGAACTTGGCTATCACATGGTCCTTGGAATGTGGTTGGTTTACAAACAATACACTCATGATGTCTCTTGCCCAGCAATAGACATCTTTAGTAAAAACAAACCTGTGATAACTAGAATACCTGGCGGATATCTTTTCATATCTGGAGCATCTGTGTGTCAGTTGGTGGGCTACTTGCTATGCAAAAGCTAGTACTTTCTAAACAATAGCCAACTGCACAATTGTTAAATATAATTATTTCCTATTTTGGGGGGTATTTTTAGGTATAATTGTTTTCAAATACATTGAGTCCATGGATGCTTAATTCTCATTAAATCCAAATGTCTTTTTATTAATATACTTCTCAATTTTATTAGGTTTGAAAAAGTGTTTATTTGAACTTCTCACAAAATTACAATGTGGATAATCGAAGTCCAGCTTGCAGCATAAATCTTATTATTACAATTAGTTCCAATTTTAACTATATAAACCATCACATCAGCTGTTACTTGATATTCATTACATCAAACAATAGAATTTTATATATGCACATGAGACCCACAAGGACAATGAGGTATGTGAGTAGGCAATTATGACATATGATAGACACAAGGGCATTGACATACAGACATATAAGAAAGCCCAAGAAAGAGAAAATAAGATATAACAATTTAACACCATCGACCCCTGTTCCCAATAAATTATTCATTAAAGACCATGAAGCTTAAGCACAAGGGAACTTATAATCCAAGAACAATATATTCATTCATCCGGTAACTTGTAGCTAGTTCATATGCAATATGCACTATGCATTACGCATTATGTCAATATAGGTTGCTAAGTAAATTTGTTGTTGCTAGTCAATCAGCTACTCTAGGAGTAAAGTGAAAGCCTCAGATGTTTTTGAGGATATGAGACACACTACAATTATCCAGTATATAATATTTTTCCAAAAGAAGATAATGCTGAAGTTGCATGTTTTCATCATACTTGCTATATCATTTTTTTTCTACATTCCCTGATTAGCACACTGTGTTTTGGTACAATATTGCATTTTCTACAATGGCATGGACCTTCTCAATACCAAAATGAGAAGCAATAGCCATGATCTCCATTCTGTAAATCATTCCTAGGAAAGGTCTTTCTTTGTCTCGGAAAGGGTCCATTGCTAGCTAAAATCAGCTGTTGTTGGGTAACTGTCTGTCCTAGCAACAAATGGTTAGCTGCAATGTGATCATTGGGTCCAATTTAGGGGGGGTAGCTACCATTGAAAATGTTGTAAGATGAATATTAGTGCCAGAACAGGTAGACCAATGTGTATTTTAGGTCTCAAAAAACGAGGCTAATATTTCAAAAGATGGTTGTAAAGAATTTCAGATTTCTCAGTGACTGCACAAGCTTTCATTGGTCAAACATCACTTTTCCATACCCAGAGACATTGGACAACATAAAAAAACAACTTATAGCTATCAGTAATCTTACGAATTAAATGACCCCAGAGGGCCCCCTGTGCTGCTCCTCTACTAAGAAAATGGCGGCTGGTCAACGACCAGCTGTTCCTATCAGCAGCCAACACTGCCAGCACGCAGATCGAGGCCCTAGGTCATGTGACCAATATGTCATCCATCATCCAGGCTTTGACATTGGCGGTGACGTGTGGAAACATTAGGGAGTTTAAGATATGGACGTGTACGGCAACTGCAACTTGTAACGCCATAGGTCAACTGGGGGAGAGTGGGGTTCCCCATCTAGCAGTATATAACTTCTACTTCTAGGCTTGAAGTTTTGGACTTGTAGACCCCTATCTACAAGTACTGTCAGTACTTGTAGGGAAATTGTAATTATTTATTATTTATATATTTCCCTAAGGTAAGGTACATGCATGTCAGATATATGTATCTTTGGGAGGTGTTAATTGGCCCTATGTTAACTATATATCACTATAATTACTCAATCAATCCACCCTAATGTTCACTGCTACTTCAGCACAGACAGGCCCTTCTTAGAGAAGGATTTCGTAACCACAGTACCTCTACTTGTACTGCAACTTGTACTTCTGGTCCTTGCCGTTCCCGTACAGATACAAGTTCCCGAATCTTAAACTCTCTTCTACAGGCAATACAGGGTCTTTTACCAAATCCACCAAATCTCACTAAAATGTGTTTATTCTCCATGGGGTAAGTCAGATTAACAATGTTATGGAGAGAAATGTCAAGAAAGTTGGTATTATCACAGAAGAAATAGCAAAATTCATGTTATTAGCATTTTGGCCTCGGAGTGATTTCTCGCAAATTTATTAACGTTGATCCGCAGGCCTGAATTTTCTCTCCAGGGGGTGCATGGTAACCAAAATGATGATTTTTAGGATCAGAATGACCTGAATTTTACCTTCTCAGCTGATTTCATCTAGTTCTATCAACCTTAGTGCTCTATGGGAGTCTTTTCATGCATTGTGTAAAAACATCATTTTTCTCTCTCCAACCTATACAGCCAATGAATGTCAACTGACACTTAATAAAATGTCCTTGTATTCACCAAATCTGGTTTATTTTTTCGTCCTTACATAGGGGGACTTGAATAATGTGTAAATAGGATGTTTTATGCCATTGCATATGGAGTAAAGATGCATTTTGTTGAATATTTTCCTTCATAACATTATATTTGCAAGGATTTTTCATACATTTTACCCAAAATTTTGTATTTTTTATAGCACCTAGAGAGAAAAACACACTCAGTGCCTCACATGGTGTCCTTTAGCAATCAGCATGTCAAATTCCTTAGCCCTGTGTCCATTTTTTCTTTGGGAAAAGACCATAACTGCTTATCATTATGAGAAATCGATAAAATTTGAGGAGAGCGCGCAGACTGATAACCACTCTGGGAATCAATTCTCATTGTATTTTGAGGATCCAGATGGGCATAAAAGTAAGGGAATCTGGATGAGACATTACTGGGGCTGTGAATCAAAGCTTTTCAAGCTATTTGATTGACCACCAAGATGCCAACCCAGGCCTTTATCACATTGTAGACATCTGCGCCGAGTGACTCTAGGTGAGTGACTCTAGGGTCTCAGCATACTCAGCTCTACTTGTGTATGATCTGTTTCCTGTCAAGCCCATATATTCATCCACCCATCTTTGCATATGCCAACCTAGGCCCAATAGATAATGATTTTCAACTGCCCATACCAAAATATAAGCTGGGCCTTATACTAGAACCTTCCTAAAGTCAGGGTGCGCCTTACTGGCGGGTTTATTTACATCAAATGTACATACCACACTGGTCAACATTTTAATAAAGCATCAAAATCTTCAACTTCAACCTTCAGCTCATAATGAGCATTCAATGCCATACTTTGTACGGTTCTCGTTTCAGGGACAAGAAGTAAAATTATAAGACATTTGGGTATAAAATGTAGAGGATTGTTGGAGAGGGTAGTCAGGCTAGGGGCACATTTCGTAGGGGGTAATATTATGGTGGATGGTGGCCCTTACACCTCTAGATTTATTTGAATTATAAAAAGTGTAAAACTGATTAAGAGACAGTCTTTAGCTCCTCAAGTAGGGCCTATGTGTCAACATAGCTCAAGGCAACCTGGCATGCCTCGTTTTTACATTGTTATAAATGTCCCCAATGCAGGCAACCAACTCTTGACCTTGTATAGTTTTACGGCTTTTTCCAGCTGTGGTGAACCTTTTGAATTGCAATAATTACTAGATGCCTTTTTTCAAGGTGTTATCAATTGGTTGGCACAGGTGAGACTTGAAGCCTAAGTAGAGAAGAACAGGCAAACTTGCGTGTTTAGCTGTATAAGGATTCTTGGATCCAGCTGAAAGAAATGACGTGGGTCATTTGTTACTGGTTCCAGTATAAAAATGACTCATCCAAGAGCATAGCCTCTCATATCAGTTGTCACCATAGAGAGTCGTAATTCATGAATTTTCTATTGAACTCTAGTCTAGATGCATGTGCTAATATATAACATTTTTCATGATCATAGCCCACTTAAAAGACCCTATGCATGGTCTGGAGGTCGTTTCAATACGGTCTCAATTTAGGCTTCTTAAAGAAGAGAAGCAATGTTCTTGCAACCTTTAGGTAGTGATGGTTGCGTGATAGGAATAATCTATCTCTATCACCTACTTCGCGGCTGTAACTTCAGAGGGATTTTCATAATGTCTTTTTATGACAGAATGGTGTGGGAATGATGGGTACCATTGAACACCATTGCAACAGTGTGCCAACTGTGTTTATTTATTTTCTCTGAGATGTGCAGAGTGGAGCTGTGGTAGCAGATCTTCAGGCAGAATAAAGTATACTTGTATTTCTTGACACACCTTCATTGTTATATGATGGTCGCGATGTTAGGCTGTCATTTCCAAGATCCCCAATGACAACCCAAGAAGGAGTGGGGTAATAAAATTTATTAAGTGATAAATTTCATGTTTGATAAGATCAGATATTGATATAATAAAATAACACTCAAAGTATGAATTGAGTTGTTACTAGGTAACAATGAGATAACAGATGTACGAAGACACATTGTAGATGGGTTAAATGAGTAATATAAGGAAAAGATATAAGATAAAGGTGGGGGTGGGTGGGAGACAAAAAATGTTAGGAGTGGCCGTGAATGGTGGCCGAGGAGAAAGAAATCAGTGGTGTAGCGGGAAATGTGTTGTATTTGGAGGTGTGTCATGGGGTTAGACACCAGGGGGAGGTAATAGTTATTGGAGGGTAGGAATAAAGTATATAGGTCGACATCAGGGGGAGGCAATGACCCGGGGGAGCGGGCGTGAACCCTTTCGAGGAGAAACGGTGTGATCGGAAGTGTGTCCCTGGTACCGGCGAAAGTTGAAAGTTTACTGCTCATATTTAACAAGCGAAAATGGCGCCACGTTAGCGCTTCTCCCCGAAAGACGTAACCGGGAGCGGGAGCGTGCCCCTGACCATATTGATATAAACTCCTGGTGTATCACATCTAAAAGGCGCAAAATGGGTCATGCTTGGAGAAAATGCCTGGCCCTCTGAGATGCTGTGCAGAGACGAATGTTGACGTGGCCGTGGTTCCCGGGGGTGCCTGGCCGTCAGTGGGAGTGGTAGGCACAAATAAAGGTAAAAGGGTTCGTTGTGCAAGTCCAAAGAAGAGGAAAACAGGGGTTTGGGGGCAGAGCCCCAATCAAGGATTCATGTCAGATCTCATCTGAATCCCAAATTGAAAATTATTGGCACATCAAATATTACGTTCAGATGACATCTCATCTGAAACCAGCAATACTGTGATTCCCATAGTAGAACTAGTATTAGATTCAGATGAGATCTCATCTGAAACCAGCAAAACTGTGTCCCAACAAGTCCCTGAGGAACCGCGGCAGCATGAATGTTTGTATCCAGTGTGACGTCATTCCACTTCCGACCAGGTCAGAAAATTAGTTTAGACCCAGATGCCTAAAAGACAACGTTTTCAGCTTATGGGGTGTGTCCAAGGGGAATCAAAGTAGGTGCCTCTGTTTTTATTGTCATGATAAGGACCACATTACGTATAAGATGCCCCTCATGTTTACAGTGCACCCTGAGTTGAAGGTAATGCTATAAGGCACAGCTAGGGCTAATAACCTCCCCTTTAAGGTGCACCCTTACATCGGACAGATTGTGCAAGGTGCATCTAGGATATCCTCTTATACGTGAGGCACTAGTATAGGTATTATCAATCAATTACCCCCCTGACCCATTACAACAAGATGGAATATGACAGCATGTTGAAACCCATTGAAACATCCAGATTTATAAATGGTGGTCTACTCTATGGGTAGGGTGGGTGTTACATCGAAATTATTCAAAAGTCCCACATCTCATTCAAAAAGTAAGTCCGACAGAGAAGACCTGTACTTATGCAGTGCAAAAATCAGAATAATGATAAATTTAATAGGGAATGCTTGAGAGTTGTTCAAAGTTGAAAAAATGTGAGATATTTTGTCCCTGCTGCTCTATATATAGACTATGTGGTCAGTGGCACCTTCCTGAGTGTAGACTGGACCCAGGGGACTATGCAGCACATGGTGATCACACTGCTTGCAGCCAAAGAACATGATACAAATGAACTTCTTATTTTAGACCTTTCTGTGGCAAATAGAAGTTTGAAAAATGTTGATATGAGTAGTGATATATGTGACATGTTTTATTATGTATTATGTGCCTTAGGTTCCGACATATATATATATAATTATTATTTTAGTTCTGCATATTCATAAGGGGTGAATAGGAAGGGGCGGTGAAGGCCTACTTCTACCTCCTGTATGGGGGATTTGTGTATAACTATAACATCAGGAATAGGTGCATTCTTTTACTAATCATGTATAGTTCAAATGCATGAGTGAACACTTTTTCTATCATCATTTTTCATTGGTCTTTTTAACATAAAACCATGTTTTAATACCTAAATAATGATGCAGAATTGTGACTGTTGGTCATAAAAAAAAGTTTCCAACTAAGACATTAGACAAGATGCGCAAATCTGTGTAGAACAATCCTGCATCACTCATTTCACTTAGTTTCCAATAGCTTCCCCCAGACAGGGCATTATTTGAGCACCTGTAATTTTTTTTCCTACTGTAACTATAGGTGCCATATGCTTCCTATTCACACTTTGCCAAAAGTGACAGTTTCCATACATTTCTACAGTCATAAGATGAGGAAAGAAAGGTGTAAATGGGGAAATAATAAGCCCATCTGAAGCTTCAAATCTATACCTTAACCATTACTGAGGTATCTATAGTAAAGTTTTGAGGAGCAAATGAGTAAGACCATGTCTGAAATCTATGCAGAAGTGGCCTGCAGACACGGATTTACCCAGCCAGTGTAACACCCTACTATTAGCGATAGAATGGAATTTGGGTGCTGAGAGTCCTTAAAGTATGCGCTCAGGAGGCCATTTTTCAATGTACTACGACTACACACAGCCACTACGATTTAAAAATGCCAAGAATAAGCCAGGCTATCGTAGGAACTGCCCTACGACTGCTCACTATGATTAGCAGCTATGCAGTAATTGCATAAGGTTTAGTAGGGCAGTGGTACTGGTGCAGACATTAGGGACTAATATTGCACACCCTGTAGGCTTTACCATCGATTTTGGAAGGCGTGCTGTTATCCATCTAAGGCGTGCTGTTATCCATCTAAGGCTGTTATCCAGGATAACAGCACCCCTCTCATGTCCTCCCATGTCATATGTTACATGTTAAAACCAACAGACTATTTCATTGCCATGGTAGGGGTCGAACCTGCAATCTCAGGTTCTTAGTTCTACACCCTATGCATTGCGCCACAGAGACCGACGAGAAAAGCTTGGTTCGAACCAAATCTGGATATGATACAAAGCCGTGTGCGCTGTCGCTGTCCGCTGCCGGGCGAGGAGGTGTATACTACATCAACATAGCAGCGAGACGCGTCTTTTTTCGCCGTGTGCAGTGTCGCTGTCCCCTGCCGGGCGCGGAAGGAGGAGACGCGGTGGTCTAGCGGTTAGCACGTTGCGCTCAGCCGTGAGAGGTCCGCGGATCGATTCCCGGCCCGTGTGCTTCTTTTTTCGCCGTGTGCGCTGTCGCTGTCCGCTGCCGGGCGAGGAGGTGTATTATACACAAACATAACCGCGAGAAGCTTCCTTTTTTGCCGTGTGCGCTGTCGCTGTCCGCTGCCGGGCTAGCAGGTGTATTATACACAAACATAACAGCGAGACGCATTGAAATCTTTCGCTGTGTGCCGCTGCCTGTCTGCTGCCGGGCTAGGAGGTGTATGTACCGATCGTGTACAAACACTATTTTTCGCCGTGTGCCACTGCCAAGCCTTGCCGAGACTGGGGCTGTCGCTGTCCGCTGCTGGGCGCCGAGGTACATGTACACACAATGGCTGGCATCGAGTCCCGGGGAGGGGGAATAATTTTTGTTTTCAACTTGAATTTATTGGTATAATATTGATTATTTATTGGTTTCGTGGTATAAAATAAGTAGTCAATGGATAACTCATGACTTGTGTGTGTTAGCAAAGGCTAATAACACTCGGCCTACGGCCTCATGTCATTATCCTTCACTAACACACACGCGTCATGAGTTATCCATTGATTACTTGTTCACTAGTGCATGGTACTGTTATGGCCAAATTAGTAGGTTCTCACTACGATTTAAATGGCAGCAGTCGCAGTGTGTTAAGAAATGGCCTCCTGGCCAACATGTCCCAGACTGCCCAATCAGTCATCCCCTAATGATGTTAGATGTAATTCTAAGTTAGCTCGTCCTGCCCTGCTCCATTAGTCACCAGACTATTACCCATAGAGGGTGACTAGAATTAAGGCCATGTTTATGGACGCCCAGTGCTCACTTTCTCCATGCAAGTATTTGAATTAGACTCACGTACCCTGGCGTGTATGACAATTTATCAGACTCCTTTTGCTAATAGGATACAAATCAAGGAGTTTGTTTTAGGTAGAGGAGACTGCTTTTACATCCGGAATTCGACGGATCCGGTCTGATTGCTAAAAGGCTCTGCAGATATGAGATTTTCTTTTCATATTAAATTGTACTAATAAGATATTCCATTATGCCCGACTATAAAGCAGTTGACCTAAATATTTGTCTGGCAATATACCAAGAGACTATGTTATAAAACATACAATTAGATAACCTTGGATGAGAGATTGATAGAGGATTTCACACAGAAAATAATCCAAGTTAGTAAATACTAATCTAACTTAGACAAAATCACCCATTAGGCAAAATACCCAACATGTTAGTAACATCATACTAATGTGTTAGTAGTATTAACTAACCTATTAAGGCAAGCTGACTTGACTTAGCCATGTCTAAAGGGGTAGTAGTTTTGTCTAAGGGGTAGCAGTTTTGTCTAAGGGGTAGTAGATTTTTTTCACACCAGGTGGCAGTGTGGTTTGCATGAGGATTTTTATGGTAAGTGCATATCATGGACAAGCCTATGAATGTCAGAATAATGGTGCTTTCAATGACTATCGACATAATAACGCTTCTACAATTCAACCTGGCATGTGATTTAACAGAATACACATAATAAATATATATTTGTTATTGAAGGAGCAATGAAGAATAATGGAAACACCTTTTCTGTGGAAATTTAATTTACTCATATATCCACATCTTTGACATTATGATAAACCCAGAGCAACTAAGTTCTCGGGTTGCAAAGAAAATGATGTGAGGTATTGAACTTGCTTCTCAAATGGACGGCTCTGTTCTGGATGTCTTAACCTATGTGGAGTTTACACTTAACATTTCAAAACTAAGAGAATTGCTATGTTGCTTGAAAGTCTATGTAGTTAGTGGAAAAGTCTAAGGCAAGTTAGGAGAAATCAGGCAAGTCGGGTATTTTTCCTAAGGGTTAGGCGTAAACTCCCAAGAAAACTTCGGTGGTTTGGGGACGTGCAAACTCCCAACTTGGGTTAGCAAGTCCAACAAATGTTAGGCGAAAGGCCTAAGATATTCAGAATATTTTTTTGTGTGCATTGATGGCCTTTATGCACTGATGTGAACTGGGTATAATGTATATTAGCCCCTGAATTACTTAGACCTTCTTCGACTGTTCTTCCACTACAACGTACAAGATACCAGATAGTGTCCAATTGAACCAAAATCCAGTACACCACCCCCCACCACCACCACGTTTTTGTTATCACACAGCTAGGACTGATGCCGACGCTGTTGAATTTAAGTAACCTCCTGAGCTACCTCGATTAAGTACAATATTGCTGAGTGAAAGATTTGGTCATCATGATCAAGTTATACTGCACGGAAATATCTGTAGCAGTAGTATAATGGCCAAAGATAGATCGTTGGTTCACAAAGTCATGGAAAAGAACTGGATGCACTTCTATCGTAGTTCTAACACCCGCTCGTACATCCCATACATGACTCCAATTAACATGAGCAAGAGCAACTTGACAGGGAACGTCAAGGTATTCATACAAAATTGGAAACAGGCATTTGAACCTGCCACAAAATGATCACTCATGATGTCTGCCAGAGCCACCCTGTCACCTAAACATGCCACGTGCAACCTAAAACCTACGTGTGAAAGTTTCAAAATAAAAAAAAATTGTCCATGTCGCTTTTCTTTGAGAGAATACATGTTAAAGGCAAGTGATACGGGAACCTCTTATAGATTTTTTGAGAAAAAAAAATCCTTCCCTCTCTTTTTTCTCCTGGACGGTTGAAAAGTGTTCTATTGAAACATTTGCATAATGAAAATGGATAAATAAACAGAATATTATTCTGTTTCAATCTCAACAGTTGAATAATCAATATATTTGGACAGAACTAGCTAGCAGTTCAAACACGTGTACAACTGCAATTAAAAGTATTAACTGTTTGAAGCTGATTGGGAGGATATTTTTCACTGCAGATAGGTCTGTGAAATAAAGAATCTTTCACACAACCTTACCTCCTGTGAAAGGATGTGAAAGGGCTGGGATGTAGAAGTGAGCGTATAAGCTGCGGGTCCACTATGCACCCCATACGCCATTGCATAGTGGTCATTACTATAAAAATTGTCATTCCTGCAATTGCTTGAAAAAGCAAATTTGATGCGTTATGCGAAAAGGGGTCTTAGTATAAAGTACAATAAATCCATTTTCTCAGTACCTGTCACATGATTATCAAACATGAGTTAGTTTGATGCAACTGCAGACGCAGTGCAATTTCAAGTTGCAACAAGGTTCAGTCTCATAGTGGACTAGCTCAAGATCGCACCATATATATATATATATATATATATATATATATATATATATATATGGTATCGAACAGCGGTCATACCCTGTTCGGGGTATTGGTACCTAGGGGGCCTCCCACCTGTGTGACCCAGTGCCCTACCTGTCACTCTCCATTCACCTGCACTCCTCTCACTCTTGTTTGTTTTAAGTTGTTAATAAATAGGCCGGCATATTCGCGCAGGCCCAAGTGGCTATCTTGTCCCTGTCTTCTCCCTCACTAGGATCAATATATATATATATATAACAACACGGTAAAAGGTATGCCCGCATATATATATATATATACACATATATATATATATATATATATATATATATATATATATATATATGTGTGTGTGTGTGTGTGTGTGTGAGTTGGTGTAACCAGCAAATTGGGGACATTCATGGGAACACACACCTACAAACTGGGGACGTCTTGCAAACCGGGGACGGCTCACTTTGCATGACCTTGAGAAAAGGGGTGCAATGGGTTTGGGTATCACAAATGACCTTGAAAAATGGTTATGAACATGATTTCTAGTGTGTCAACAAAATGTCCCCAATTTGGCCTGGAGCAACTTGTGCTGTGTGTAAAAGGTTAGAGCTATTTTTTTGTGATTTTTGCTTGTGTGTAAAAGTCCCCAGTTTGTTTTGCATACTGAGAGATCTGTGTGTCCCCAGTTCGCCCAGTGATCTGGGTGTATCGCCTAATTGGCTTTATTGCCATTTCTGACCTATTAGGGATTAATCCAGTGTATTTGCATAAAAATTGTCACAAATTTGAGCCAGACATTGAATCTGTGTGCCTGCAAACTGAGGAATTTCCTTAATAGACCCTGTGTGTCTACAAAGTGTGTGTGTGTGAAAAGTATATATATACATATGTGAAAAATAGGCCAAAAATTGCTCTTATGTACTTTTTTACACTGAAAAAGATGGTTTTCTCAAAAACATTCTATTTTTCTGACACTTCCTGTCAATTTGGAACGTGAATGTAACGTTTTGAATCCAAAACAAGGCCCAAATAAGGGTTCTCAGATAAATACATGTGTTGTCATGGCAACCAAAATGACGTTCCAAATAAAGAAAAAAATAATGCTAATAGATAGAATGATTTGTGGAGATTCATATGCTGAAAAAATCATACAGATACCATTTCTAGATCCAAAGCTATGCCCAAATGTATGGAAAGGTTTGATCATTTTTAATTGATTATTTAAATGATTATGCTAATTAGATGCCTGATTTAATAAAAAAAAAAATGAAGGATAGAGCTTATTGGCTGTATTGATACAGTTATATCCTTCCATTTTCGTGAAGTAATATCTCCAAGACAAAAAGGGCTATCTGCAAGTGTTATACCCCATTTTAGAGCCAATAACTTCAGCCGAGGCTGGGAAAAGGCCCCAAACTTTGAACATGCCATGTACTCAAAAGTGTCTACATGTACATATCTATCTACAGCCTTAGATGTATACCCAGGGTCATTTCTAACCCTGCTTTCCTGTGATCACTGGACCATGACCACCCCTCTAGTGGAGTGCAGTCAAGCTGAACATGAGTTGATGTAACTGTGTTTGTGGTACTGAGGTGTGAGTTCAGCCCCCCCCCCTCCACCTACCCTTACCTACAGTACTATTAGGGAAGCCACATTTAAACATGATTTATATTAGAAAATTGTTAATTTCTTGATAAGGAGGGTTCATATCTCAGATATTTTAGTATTTTCTTGTGGGAAAAGCTTTCAGCTTTCACATTGACTGAATATTATTTTTAGGAAACATAGCACAAAAATCGGAAATAGGTTTTAGTGGCATCTACAGGTACTTTTTATAATCATTTGGTAAAAACACATGTATGATTTACTTCACTTATACATGGTACTTTGTCAGGCTGAGTCTGTTCCTGGGTAAATAAATGTTCATTTTTTATGTATTGCTATCACCAAAATCATAAAAGTAATAGGAATTAGTAAAAATATACACTTTGATATTACACTTGGACCTATCCACATCATACTGTATCCAGGGCTAGAAATGGCCACAGCACTACATCTATGACTGGGGCCATAAAGAGTGCAGTCTTCAACCTGTATATATATATATATATATATATATATATATTGTGGCGGAGACGGAGGGGCCATTGGCGGAGCCGAAACCATCCTGGTGTGGGGGCGGCGAGGCCAGCGGTCCTGAAGTCACGCGGTTACGTCGGCAATAGTAGTCGGCGGAGGAGATCCTCCGACGCTGGCCTGCCGTAGGGCAGGCCGGGGTCGGAGTATCTGCCTATGTATAAATAAGGGAGTTGTTACTCCGATTAGTTAGTTCCGGGTTGCAGACAGAGAGGAGCAGAACTTTAAAAGGCTTACCTCCGGGTTAATATATATACGATACAAGACTTAGATGGTGTGGCGAGGACTGCCAGGAAATAAAAGACACTGAAGTCAAGCTGTCGGAGTTGTGTAATTCTTTATTAACCATAGAGTCGGAAAACGCTACATTGGTGACAGCGGTGTTTGAAGACTCACGAGAGAAGGAAGATGGCGGAGGCTTCAGAAACGATAAACTTGCCTGTGGAGAAGAGGGATACGGAGGAGATTAAGCGGGAAAAAGGGGTTTTGCTGGAAGTGGTGGACGAGGAAGTGACGCTACGGCAGAGAGGGGTGGTGAGGCCGGAAGAGATGAACCCGGAGAGACAAGCAGAACCCGCCGATAGAGCATCCCGGGAGGAGGTGCCGGACGCGGGATATGAGGAACCACGCGTTAAAGAAAGGGAGCCCTACCTGTGGCCATGGGAGAGGGAGGAGAAACCGGCGGCCCGAAGGCTGAGGCACCCTAAGGAAAAATGGGTGATGCAAATGCCTGGCTGGGGTTCAACCCGGGAAGGGACGATGGCGGAAAGGTGCTTTGGTGGCCGGAGGAGCAGGCGGAGGTGAATAACCCAGGGAAGGGGAGCAAGCGGGCACCGTCCGAGGTTCGCCCCGAAACCGGGAGATGTGCGGAGGAGGCGGATAAGGACGAAGGAGGGGAAGGTGGAGATCCCCGGCAGGGTAGAGGAGTTGTGGGTCGTCCGGAGAGCGGCTGGAGAGGAGGTGCCGATGGGGAGAAGGAGGCAAAGGGTAAGCCAGTGGTGAAACCCTCTAAATATGATGGCACCACAGACCTATCTGACTACCTCAACCACTTCGACCTGTGCTTCAAAGTGAATGGATGGAAGCCGGAGGAGGCGGGTATGTTCCTAGGCCTGAGTCTGTTGGGGGCAGCCCGGAGATTGTTGACGGGAAGGAAACCAGCCACGCCGGAGGGGTATGAGGAGTTGAGAAGGGCACTCGTGGAAAGGTTTGAGCCTACTAATCAGGAAGAGATCTACAAAGCGTTCCTCCGCACTAGGGTCCGGCGAAAGGGAGAGGGACTGCAAGAGTTACAAGGAGAACTGAAAAAGTACACTAAGTTAGCATATCCGGAGGCGGACGCCCGGACGACAGACACCTTAGCTCTCGACAGATTCCTATTGTGCCTCGACAATCCACTCAGGCAGTGGGTGTATCAGTCAACACCGAAAGATTTACAATCCGCAGTAATGACGGCGGTGGGAGCAGAGGCGTACCTAAAAGTGGAGCAGGAGAATATCCACAAAGTGCGGGCGGCGGATGCGTCAGTAAATGAACACCTAAAGTCCAATAAGGAGGAAATGAGCAAAATGGCGGAGTTGATGGAGCGGTTAGTTCAAAGGTTGGATGATCCGGCGGCAGTGGGGAGGAAGAAAAGCCAAGCAATGGTGCTTGCTTCGGATGCGGACAGGAAGGCCATTTCAAGCGAGAATGCCCAAATATCAAGGCCAAGGAGGCATCCAAGCCGGTGAGCGAACAGGCTACTCCGGCGGCGGGAAACTAGAATCGACCTATACTAAAGGCCAAGTACAGGTCGAGGGAAGTGGGCCTATCAATGTGATACAGGGCCGCCGAGAGAGGGGCGGAGGAGGATTGATAGTAGAGGGTCGGCTGGCAGGGGCCCCCATCCGATTGCTGGTGGACACTGGTGCGTCGCTTAATCTGGTCTCCGAAGGATGGTGGAGCAGGTGGGGCGGACGGGAACGCCTGGGGGAAACGGCGGAGAAGATCTACTCCGTCGATGGGCGGCCTATGGACATAAAAGGGGAAGTGTACACAGAGCTGGAAATCGGGAGGCGTACTATCAATGTGCGTTTCGTAGTCAGCGACACCGGGACGGAGGGAATCCTGGGGGCGGAGTTCCTCCGCACCAACAAACTAATGGTCGACGTAGCAAAAGGGCGCCTAGTGTGGACAGAGGAGGATTCTGTATGCCGAATCGTCAGCACCCGGGCGGCGGTGCTGGGATCCGGACAGGAGGCCATGCTAGAGGGAACTCTAGCCGGACCCTGGCAACAAGGGGACGACGGGATGATTGAAGGGATGGCCGGACACAAGGGTGAACCGAGTTTCCTGGTGGGGCGGGGGCTGGTATGCCCCGAGGGGAGGGCAACTTGGGTCAGGGTGCTCAATCCCGGTCCTGAGCCAGTGGTGATATATAAAGACATGACTCTAGGGGCCATTCAACGAGTGGAGTGCAGAGGCGGAGGCGAGGCAACGGCCGGAGAGGGATGGTGCCGGGTGGTGGAGAGAGGTGAGCCGGAGGAGCTAAAGAGCTTGGTGGACGGGCTAGTGAGCGGGACGGAGGCTCACCGTAGAAAGGAGCTTGCACGGCTTATAAGGAAACACCTGGGGGCATTTCAGAGGCATAAGGGCGACAAAGGGCACACTCAATTGGCCAAGCATAGGATTGATACGGGGGTACATCCACCTATCAAACAACCGCTGAGGCGATTGGCACCCCATAGACGAGAGGCTGTAGAAGAGGAGGTGGAGAAGATGTTGGAAGCCGGAGTGATTGAGCCATCCACTAGCCCGTGGGCTTCTCCGGTGGTCCTAGTAAGAAAAAAGGATGGTACCACTCGCTTCTGTGTGGACTACCGGAGGCTCAACGCCGCCACCGTGAAGGATGCTTATCCCCTACCTAGAGTGGAAGATTGTCTCGATACCATGGCGGGGGCCGCTTGGTTTTCGTCAGTGGATCTGGCCAGCGGCTACTGGCAGTTGGATATAGAGGAGGGGGATAAAGAGAAGACAGCATTCACGACACACCGGGGGCTGTTCCAATTCCGGAGAATGCCCTTCGGTTTGTGCAATGCGCCAGGCACATTCGAGAGGGTGATGGAAGTGGCCATGAGGGGACTACAGTGGAAAACTTGTTTGGTCTATCTAGACGACATAGTCGTATTCTCCGCCACCTTCGAGGAACATATGGAGCGGCTTGGGGAGGTACTTCAAAGGCTGGAGGATGCTGGACTTAAAATCAAGCCCTCCAAATGCCAGTTGGCTCGCCGCAGAGTGTTATTCCTGGGCCACCAAGTGAGTGAGGCGGGAGTAGAGACAGATCCGGAAAAGATAGCGGCGGTGCAGTCGTGGCCCACTCCGACCACAGTGACGGAGGTCCGGAGTTTTCTGGGGCTAGCCGGCTACTACAGGACCTTCGTTCCCGAGTTCTCTACGAGGGCTAAACCACTGAGTGCGTTGGCCGAGAAAGGGAGGACGTTCCGGTGGTCGGAGGAATGCGAGGCATCATTCCAAGACCTAAAAAGGAGATTAACCGAGGCCCCTATCCTAGCTTTTCCCCAGGCGGAGGGACAGCTTACCTTAGACACCGACGCCAGTGACACAGGCCTCGGAGTGGTACTGTCCCAGGAGCAGACGGGGGTAGAGAGGGTCCTAGCCTATGGCAGCCGCACTCTCAGCAGGCCGGAGCGTAACTATTGCGTTACAAGGAGGGAGCTGCTGGCTATAGTCTTTGGCCTCAGGAAATTCAAGCATTACCTAATAGGGAGGAGGGTGGTAGTCCGAACAGATCATGCCTCCCTGCGGTGGCTGTTGGAGTTCAAGGAGCCGGAGGGCCAGCTGGCTCGATGGCTGCAGATTATAAGTACTTACGACATAGTGGTGCAGCATAGGCCGGGGAAACTACATGGAAATGCGGATGGGCTGTCCAGGAAGCCCTGCAAGCAATGTGGACGAGAGGATGAGGAGGAGCTGCTGCATTGCCGGGTTTTCACAAGGTCTCAACGCCAGGAGATGGTTCGGGGGGCGCCTCCGGCGGCGGAGGACTCCACTCCGCCGGCAGGGAGAGAGTGGGGCACGCTCCAAGCGGAGGACACTGTGCTGACTCGGGTCAGAGCATGGGTGAACTGGGAGGCGACCACCACACAGGAGGAAAGACGGACCTGGGGCTATGAGCTGAGGGCCTGGCATGCCCAATTGGGGCGCATGAGTATAGAAAAAGAGATACTGGGCCGGTGGTGGGAAGGCGCGGCGGGGGAACGATGTTTCCAAATTGCTGTACCCGCCCGGAGCAGGAATGATGTGCGGTCCACGGAGAACCCTTGGCGGGGCATCTGGGCCGCAATAAAACCATCCGGTGCCTCCAGACAGGTTACTACTGGCCTGACTTCAGGAGGGATGTGACCCTGTGGTGCGCCAGCTGTGAACCCTGCATCCGGAGGAAGGCGGCTCCACCTCCGCATCGGGCACCAATGGGACACGTGGGTGCTGGACTACCCCTACAGAGGATGGCTCTAGACGTGATGGGTCCATTGCCCTTGTCCTCCGCCGGGAACCAATATATTTTGGTGGCGGCGGACTACTTCACTAAATGGACGGAAGCGTACGCTTTACCCAACCAGGAGGCACCCACGGTGGCCAGAGCTGTGGTGGAGGAGTTCATCTGTAGATTTGGAGCTCCGGTGGAGGTGCACACAGATCAG
The DNA here is from genome assembly GCA_949317995.1 of Acholoe squamosa. NCBI lineage: Eukaryota > Metazoa > Annelida > Polychaeta > Phyllodocida > Polynoidae > Acholoe > Acholoe squamosa. The sequence goes on along the minus strand of OX439040.1, from coordinate 36,517,354 downwards.
GGCAAGAACTTCCAGTCGGGACTATTCAGGGAAATGGTGGCCTTACTGGAAGTCAGGCAGACCAGGACCTGTTCCTTTAGGCCCCAAAGCGATGGGATGGTGGAGCGGGCCAACAGAACGATTGAAATGCTGCTGGCGACCGTGGTGGCGGAGGACCAACGGGACTGGGACCGGCGGCTGCTATTTGTAATGGCGGCGTATCGCTCCTCCGCACACGCCTCCACGGGTTTGTCCCCCAATCTCCTGATGTTGGGGCGGGAAACGGTCATTCCCCTGGATTTGGTTTACCCACTGGAGCCCAATGTAGGGGGAGGGGTCGGTTATGTGGCCGAATTACAAACCACCATGGCAAAAGCATACTCCGTCGCTAGGGAGGCCCTCGGAAGGTCCCTCTGCAGGCAACAGAGGAACTATGATGCGAGAGCCTCGGCAGGCGAATTCCCTGTCGGGGGCAGGGTCTTCTACTACCACCCTCTCCGGAAGAGGGGCCTGACACCTAAACTCCAGAGCTATTGGACAGGCCCATGGGAGATAGTGGGAGGCGGTGTATAAAATCAAAAAGGGTAAAACTACCAGGGTAGTCCATTACGACGCCCTAAAACTGGCCCCGGCACGGGCCACGGCGGAGGATGTTCCCGTGGAGGATGAAACAAGGGAGGCCGAGCCCCTATCTTCTGACAATTCAGACGAGGAGGAAGAAGGATCCGGAGGGAGCACCATCCGGCTGGTTCAGGTGACCCCGGAGACTAGAGCTGACCTGGAGGCGAAACTGCTGACCTGCAAAGAGAAACAGAGACATCAAATAATGGAAACCAGTAAGGGAGGGGCAGCGGATAAAGGAAATCGGAAAGAAGGTCTGCGGAGGAGTGCACCGAAGCCTGCCGGAACCAGCGTAGCCCGGGCCGTCAGACTGGCGCCTCAACTGGATACTTACCTTGGGGCGGAGTGGAGGAGCTGCAAAAGCAAGATGAGTCAAGAAAGCCGCGACTGGTGCGATGTATGGCTGGAAAATGAAAGAAGGTCGAAGAAAGAAGCTGAAATGTCACATTGGAGGGGGGTAGAACCAGAGGAGGACCCTCCCTACGAGGAATGGTCCCTCCCCGAGATGGGCGAGTCGGATGAAGAGGGGGTGAGTGATGAGAGTGAGTTGGCCCGCAGAAGGCGGAACCATGGCCAAAACGAGGAAATCAGGGCAGAAAGATTAAGGAGGGCGCGGATCCTGGCCGGAGGAGAATCAGAGAGAAGCATAGGGAAAGATGGTTTATGTACGAAATGATCGAGGAAGCCATCTACAACAACCATGAAAACGAAGAGATGGAAGTCAGGAGGGTCGGACGCTGCAGAGCAGCCATGACGAAGGGGAGGTCGGGAGGCCAGGCTCCAAATTCCTCGACGGCGGGCAGTGAGGCCGGCCGGCCGGCGGCCGGAGCGCCGCCTAGCGGAGTAGGGCCGGAGAGGCGGGAGTCGCTAAGCAATCCTCATAACAAGGTCTCCCCAATAAAAGGCGGGGGAAGGGCCGTTAACGGTCAATCTACAATGCGGGCCGGAGATGACACACGGTTGGTGGTTCTAAGAGGGACAGGGCCCGAGGGTGAATCGAGTCGAGGCAAAGATGCTGGTGGAGGGTCAAAGAAAGTGTCTTCTACAGTGTCCAGCCACTCCCGGGAGGGCCCCACACGCTCAAAACACAGGGAGAGTCGGCGGAGGAGGAGGGAGAAAGAAAGATTCTCCGGCCACTCCTCCTCTAGCCGCTCCACTAGTGGCCACAGAAGGGACGGAGTGTCTGCCCGGACGGAGGCAGCCAGACATGGGAGAAGGGACTCGGAGAGCCGGAGTCGGAGTGGGAGCTATCGTAGGCGGAGGTCCTCGGCTGACCGCGGATCGCGTTCCCACGGTTCACAGCGGCCACGTGAGAGCGGAGGCGCCACTGGCGACAACAGTGTGCGGAGTAGAGCTATGATGCAACCGGGGGTTTCCCATGGCGTGGTGACGGAGGGTGGCCTGACCCATGGGACGGTGATTGGAGGAGTAGGAGGAGGGGGCGTGACCACCGGGGGGAATATAAGGGAGCGTTATCCGCCTCACCCGTCAATTCCTGTTAGCCTATGGACAACGCCACAACTAGTAATGCCTGTCTTCAAAAACAGAGACCAGAAGCCGGTCCCCACGGAGTGGGTGGACGGGGTGGAGCTGCCGAAGTATCGGTGCGAGATCTGCCGGAAAAGGGGGGACTCCAAGCAGTGGTACTTCATGAGATCCGATGGGATGAACCGCCATCTCCGCACTCACGACGAGATGCAAGAGGGCTACCAGTGCCCTAAGTGTGAGTACATGGTAGCCAAGATCCGGGTAGATGATCTCCGGCGACACATCACGCGTATTCACCCCGAGCTGGAGGACTGGCAGCTGCCGGAGGAGTGCAGGATGCTACCGGTGGGCCGGGCAACGGAGGCGGGAGGATCCTCGGCGGACAGTAGCCTCGTGGCCGCCCCAACTAGCCCAGAGGAAGCTGTCAAGTCCACCACCACAAAGAGGAAGAGGGGGAGTGCGGTGGCCAAGAAAAAGAAACCAGTAAAAGCCGCCTCCAAGCCCGTGGTCCCCCCGCCGCAGCAGGGCACCTCGGCGGGTGGAGGGGGTGCGGGGGACAGCCCCAGTGGATCTACCTTCAGCGGCATGGCGTCGCCAGGGATAACGTTGGAGGAGGAGACGGAGGCTGCTGTCGCCTCCAAATACTTGGAACAATTGCTGGGATTCCGCGTGGAGGGGACCAGCACCCCCCAGAGCTGTCTCTCCGTCAGGTCCACCCGGAGTATGTCAGGGAAGGGGGTCAAGAGGGCCTTCGAGCCGGAAGGGGGGAAGGAATTGGTGGAAAAGAGGAAGAGACAATCCCCACGGGGTAAGGAGCGGCAGGCGGAGGAGGAAGCGGGACCCTCCACCCCGCCACTGACCACGGGGATACCCGACCTGACACCTCTACTGAGCGGGGGGAGGTGGAAATAGACGAAGAAATGGCGGGGAAGCTGAAGTTCATCATAGGATTGCTGGTAGAGAGATATGGACAGTCGGGGGAGACCCCCACCAAGACTCTGTTACGAATGCAACGGGAGGTGCCTCTAGGGGAGGTCAATGTGAGGGCCCTGGAGGCGGAATACAAGGAAACCAGGAAGGACACTCCGACCTCCCGAACCTCCATCAAGTCAGCTGCCTACGAGGACATCTCCGCCACGAGTGGGGAGGACGGAGAGAGCTTGGGACTAGGGGGAAATGGGCTGGACTCTAGCCCCGAGAAGCAGCCCCCTTACGAACTAGTCAACAAGCCCAAACCCACCCTCTCCGGTGCCAGTCCCGAGACGTTGCCCTCCTATGAGGATATGAGTAAACCTTCCCCTAGCAAACCGAAACCCATCCTGAAGACAGTTACAATCGTGACGCCTGAGTTGCCGGAGAAGGATGAGGTGGAGGGGGTGGGGGGGTGACGAGGCGGAGGAGGTGGAAGGGGAGGATGAAACCAGCGAGGAGTCGGAGGAGGTGGCCATCCCGGCGTACGTCCAATCCTGCCCTAAACTGAAAGCCCAGTTCCTAGCTGTACTCAGCGATGCCAAGGAGGAGGAGCGGAAGAGGAAAAGAGAAATTAAACAGAAAGAGAGAGAGGAGGCGGAGAGGAAGGCCAGAGAGGCTGAGGAGCGACGGAGGGCGGAGGAGGAACAGCGGAGAAAGGAGGAGGAGGAGAGGAAGGCCAAAGAGGCGGAGAAAGAAAGACTGAGGAAAGAGATGGAGACTAAAAGTAAAAGCCCTAAAGGAAAAGGAGCGGGAAAGTCTACGAGGAAGTTGAGCCTGGAGGGAGTGTTAAAAGAGGCGGAGGAAGAGGCCATACAAAACCGATCCATGGATGAGGGTACCGCCCAATTAATGAGCAAATTTCAATCGTGTTCCGTAGGGACACCGGTGAAGGAGAAAGGACAGGCGGAGAAGGTACCAAAGACCCCCCCCCCCGTAGAGCCGGGGACCTTAGTGGCTCTACCCAGGTTGGATAAGTACCCCCGAACCGTGACTGTGGGGTTGGAGGGGCTAGTCCTTTGCTCGCCCAAGGGGGAATTCTTGCTGCAAGTAGAAGTGGGGGGTGAGAGTGGACGGGCGGAGACCATGGTGATGGTGCCGGAGGGGGTTGAGACGGTGGTCGGAGGGCTTGGGGATCCGGCGCCCCTACCCAACACTGAGACAGACCGAGTGATGGTAGTAACCGGATTACCTATAGGAGATATGGGAGAAGGGGGAATCGCCAGCACTGAGGGGTTGGTGGGGGTAGAGGAGGTGCACCGCCTACCGCTAGATCAACAAGGAGATAAAGCGGGTGACAATAGGGACGAGGAGACGGAGGAGGATGGGGCTATGCCATGGCATTCGGATTTTACCGGGCCGGAGGCCCTCAAGGAACACTCTAGACGACTGGGGCAGCCTCGGACCCTAGGACCTGAGATGAGGGTTATACCTGGGGGACTGCAATCTTCCTCCATTCACACTCTCCCCAATGGAGATATTGAACTGGTCCATGTTACCCGGACCCGTTATGGCCGTGATAAGAAGGGATGCTGCAGCCGCTGCGGACAGTGGTGGCCGAAGACGTTGGCGGCGCGGACGAACAAGGCTGGAACCAACGAGGGCGGCGACAAGACATCCTGAGGCGATCCTGAGGCGATCCTGAGGCGATCCGGAGGGCGGCGGAGAAGGGGGCGGCGGAGGATGTCTGCCGGATCCAGACGAAATGACGTCGTATTATTGTATAAAAGTTGTTGTTATGGTTATACTCCGCATAGGGGACGGCGGATTCGGTTTACTTAGTAGTTAATGCCGCCTATAGAGGAGGTTTAAGTAGGATTTACTATGTGTATGATATGTGTAGCTATTTACTTAAACGCCCAGGGGCCATGGCGTGACAGGATTATTCAAAATTGGAAACCCAGGAGGGTAATATCACACTCTTTCTCCCGGTAAGGCTATAGATTAGTTGGGGAGAGTGTGGCGGAGACGGAGGGGCCGTTGGCGGAGCCGAAACCATCCTGGTGTGGGGGCGGCGAGGCCAGCGGTCCTGAAGTCACGCGGTTACGTCGGCAATAGTAGTCTGCGGAGGAGATCCTCCGACGCTGGCCTGCCGTAGGGCAGGCCGGGGTCGGAGTATCTGCCTATGTATAAATAAGGGAGTTGTTACTCCGATTAGTTAGTTCCGGGTTGCAGACAGAGAGGAGCAGAACTTTAAAAGGCTTACCTCCGGGTTAATATATATACGATACAAGACTTAGATGGTGTGGCGAGGACTGCCAGGAAATAAAAGACACTGAAGTCAAGCTGTCGGAGTTGTGTAATTCTTTATTAACCATAGAGTCGGAAAACGCTACAATATATATATATATATATATATATATATATATATATATATATATATGCTGCATAGTGGACCCACAGCTTATGGCCGCATGCAGGTGAGTAAAGAACTTACTTTATGATCCTATATATATAGGCAACTCAAGCAGGTGGTGGCACCTCAGTCTAGGGGATAACCATCATATAGGAAAGACATATTATCCAAATCTGTGGGCCTTCTTAATTTTAATTAAGAAGGCCCACAGAAGGGGTTAATATATATACGATACAAGACTTAGATGGTGTGGCGAGGACTGCCAGGAAATAAAAGACACTGAAGTCAAGCTGTCGGAGTTGTGTAATTCTTTATTAACCATAGAGTCGGAAAACGCTACAATATATATATATATATATATATATATATATATATATATATATGCTGCATAGTGGACCCACAGCTTATGGCCGCATGCAGGTGAGTAAAGAACTTACTTTATGATCCTATATATATATAGGCAACTCAAGCAGGTGGTGGCACCTCAGTCTAGGGGATAACCATCATATAGGAAAGACATATTATCCAAATCTGTGGGCCTTCTTAATTTTAATTAAGAAGGCCTTTCCTACTGGGTGTACACATACTACATAACGGACCATTTTCAATTAAATGTAATAGAAGGAAGAATAGGGAAGAATGAGGAAAATACGTTTTAATCTAGAAATTTACAATCTTATTAGCTCAGGAAAGTTGGCAAATTGTAATTGTCTACTCCTGATATAAGACCTACATGGGGCCTAGATTTGTTGCAGTTTTATAGGACTGCAATCAATTGGATTACCTAATTGAAAGGAATTATTCAATTAGACCTTCACCATGTATATATTTGATTCCATTAAGTGTGATAAGGGATATATTATCTAAAGCTGTGGTAGGTAGTAGGTTGATTGTCAAATTGATTTGTTAGTGCCAACGCAAGAGGTATAACGACCAAAGGGACAATGCTTTGAGGCATAGAACAATCTGTCTGAGAGTGACTAAAATTACTGTTATTTATATGTTTAAAGGCATATAGGGTAGACCTTCCTTGTATGTACCTGTATAATTTAGATTTAGATAAAACGCAGAATGTGGTAGATATATCAGCAACGCCTTCTTCAACATGAGTACCCTAATATCCACTGAGGAACCTTCACAAAGTGGCAATATCAATTAGATTAGCCCGTACCAGGATAGGGAATTCAGGTACAAATACACTCCAATTGGCTTTAGCCTAATTATTTGCTATCCACCGGCGTTTCTACACCCACACACAGATGCCCATAGAGCCTAATTCCTGCTCTCCAGAGAAAAATGCCATGCACAGGAGCTACAATTAATTGTCAGACCACGTGGAGTGTTTTGCACAGCGAACACGCCCTAAACACCTCTCTCCTGCTGATCCAGCTGGCTCGAGTCAACGCCTTTTAAGCCTCTTCTTTGGAGGCGGACAGCATTAATATTAGTGTATTTTTTAAATGATTCCATGCCATTGTATTAGCTGCATGGCAATGTTACAATATAAATAATGATGACAAAGGAGTGCCTATTACTATCAGCCAATGTTTTTACATCTGACCAAAATGTACATGTCCTTTGGGCAAGTTTTACCTAGATTTGAACTCCAATAATTACCAGTGAATTCGACAATATTTAGCAGCTTTTAGCCCCTGATTATGGCTGATTTGGCCCATTTGCGAGATTTTGTAAACTGATTCCTGGTTGCACTGCATTTGGATACAATCTATAACACATGCACATGTTTGGACCACTAGCTATAACTCAGTACGTGTATGCACGTTTTCCTTCTTTTCAGAGAATCGGGTGACTGTGGCATTCTGCAGGTTACTTCACAAGCACTTCAATCTGTATAGTACACCACCACAGGGGTTTGAAATAGTGCAGATAATCGTACCAGTGTGATTGTAGTGCATGCCCTGACTGCTCGTTTGTAACCCCTGAGTTTTGTCCAGAACAAGGACTATGAATTTTTGAAATAGGCCTTTAATCATTTGAAGGCGAAACAAGCATAAAGTTAATATCCATTTTCATTAGATTTGAGTAGGTTTTCATTTGCGTCTTTGTATTTATACATACTTTAGATATTTGGGCAAAACAGGCTCAGCCTGGGCTGTTACTGCTGCCTGTAGTTGGTTACATGTTTTAATAACCTTGTTTTATAGCTCGCACACCAGATGAATAATGATGGCAGGATGAGGCATGTAGGGGGTATGATAATTTCATATTTTCAGTGTGATCATTTAGACCACCAATTTGAGTTGGCTTTAACCAGGGGAAAATTTGGGAAGTGTACTACTGTAATGAAGGGCAAACCCCTTAGACTTAATACTTTTCACATTATGTGTCCTAATTACCCTAGACCTTCCCGTGTAATGATCCTTTTGAGGGCTGTTCTTTGCACATCCTTAAGGTCGATCATGGGATTCGACCTTTAAACTTATAGGTCAAATCCCACGATGCAATTTTGGCTGAAAAGTTTCTGCAATTTAGTCATCTGTTGCAATTTGGGGCTCTCTCCTTATATTGCAAGACCTATAACGGCTACGGGGGGGGGGCTTTAATGGCAAGGAATCCCTTGTAGATTTGCACTGAAGTTACAATCTTTATATTTAGATATTTTCCATCACTTAAGTGAAAAGTTTCTGCAATCTACAGAATTTGCTTGCAATTTACAGAAATGTGGATAAAGTCATTGACAAATAGGGATGTGTGTTCACTTCAACTTGCAACCCAAGTCCCACTATGCAATCTAAACTTGCCCCATACCCTGCAATTTGTATGCAAAATGTATGTATAAATTACACACAGAGTTCAATTTCGGTCTCATTCTGCACTGTGCTTACTTACAACAACTTGCAAATTCAATATCAAGGAGAATGGCATTGCAATTTAACGCAGCTTACAGATCTTCATTGCAAGGGTGAGGGGTCAGTTTAATTGCAACAGTCGGATTTGTAAAATGCAATGGCATGTTAGAAGCCTTGCAATTTGTAGTAAAGGCAAGTCCCCCTATCTACAAGAGTTCCCTAATTGCAAGAACTTTCAAGGGTTAGATTGCATTGTGGGATTCGACCTTATCTTTTTCTTGGATGTTCCTAATGTCCACTGAGAGTTTATTCCCCTCCCGCGCCCTTTCGTAACCTTGTGCCTTTCTAGAGGTTGCTTTTTTAGTTAGGAGGGGAGCATCATGTGCTCTCGTTCTTATGGGGCGATTAACTAAACCGATTAGACAATAATTGTATCATCTGAAACAGGGTAAGTGGCATTATACAGGTACTCCTGTTTTCTATTAAACTGAAAGTGAGAAACATCTAGAATATCACAGAGTACTATATTACTGCATTATGTTGTCTTCATAGTGGCTCTATCAGGGATTCATAGTTGGAAATTTGGCCATTGATTGCTCACTTGCAGGGTTCTCGTTGCCTATCTCTACACATATCAGTCCACTCGATAAGTCATGTCCACTCCTATATTTGACAAGCATGGTCCAGCATATACTAGGAAATGGGACAGAATTTCTAGGCATGATTCCAATTCCTGAGTACACCTTCAGAATCTTCTTACCCAGTGGAAGTCTTATTTCCCATTGTTTAACCCTTTGTGTAATCTCTTCCAGCTCTGATTATCATATAATCACATGACTGCATGCCGATTGTTCATAATATATTTGTGAGATGTACTGAGAATAGGGACATTAATGCACCTGGCATAAAGGGCCCTTTTTGCAGTTCCTGTCACACACACATATATAATATTGTAGAGGTCGGCGAAAACGTACTTGGAAACACCAGGTTTCGAACCCGAAACCTCTCAACTTGCAAGCGAGCGCTCTACCACTGAGCTACAAGTCCAGACCTGACGTTCTCTACCTTCCACCTACATCTGGATTGGTATGACACAAGGGGGCAGTGTTCAGTGGCTGACCAGCCCCTGGGGGCTGGTGCAACCAGAACGGGTACAGATAGCATACCGCCATGGACTCACAGCCAGAGCTGGCCCCTACAAAATAATAAGATGATTGAAAAAGAAATAGGATATAAAATCAAGATTTCTCGATCTTGTCATGTAAATGGAACCCGGAACCGGGACTTCCTTCATGACAGTCTGGTATGTTTAGCTATGTTCATAATCATAACATGACAAGGATCCCATGGTTTCCCTTTCAATATTAACATACGTTTCCACCAATTGTTCAGATATCATACATTTGCCTATTGTTTTAATTAGTGTAATATGACATTATGTCTTTTTTCATGATGTGCCATTTTGTATGTACATATGGTATGGCAGATGCACTGTGACATTTATAAATAACATAGAAATGGGACATATATATACGTGTGACATTAACTGGTCACAAATCATAGAAAGTGTGCATATGGGGCCTTACATGTCATTCGCCCAGACATGTACCCAGAAAAAGAATTCCTATAAGTATGCTTCTTTTACAATAGCAAGGATACATCTGACATAAATGATAATGTGATTTTCTTAATCTAATTTCCGAGATTTTCATGGAGGTATGAAGATTGTTTCTGTAGGAAATTAAGCCCTCAACATGGCTTGTAACTCAAATTTCATTCTCCCAGACACAATTTCGCCCAGACAATTTTGGTCATTTTGGGCACATTTTACCCCCCTGGAGCCCAAAATATGCATATGGGACCATCAAAACCCATATGTAACATGAGGATCTCATCCAGTCTGACACTTTGAGCCTAAGAAATAGAGGGGGAAACTAAAATTCGAAGAGTAGGGGCTGGAATACCTCCAAATTCGTCATATGCAAACCTTTTATGATTTTCGACCTACTGTTGACAACTTCAAGCAAAAGTAAGATCAAAGTGTCTGACACGCAGAGGCGTGTAGACTAAGGCAAAAGTAAACAACCAAAGAGAAAGAACTTTATAAATTGCTACTTTGAATATACACAGTAGGCTATATCATCCTAGAATAAGATTGGATATAGCAGGTCATTATCACACGTTCATAAGTCCATAAATTGCGAGGACAAAAGCAGGGAAGGGGACAATCACCTCCTCCGTGTAGGGATGCTGGCTCCAAAATAATTCTGATGGGCAAGAAAGCCCCATCTACAGTGATGATAATAGATCTATCTGAACTCTGCTCCTACATTTATCTATTCCATTAACATAAATGCAGGCCAGATTGCGAATCAAAGCAATATAGCCAATCGTTTATATTCTGGACCATAGCATGAGCCGGCAGAGTCTGGTGGGTGTAGAAAATGTAGCTCCAGGAGGTGATACCTATTTGAATGGCCCTGTTAGTCTGGTGTCACTAGCTGGGCTTCTAAATACAATACCAATAATGGCTTCCATAGAAAGGGCACGCGCCCTCAATGACACAAACAGTGTTCTAATGGCTTCTATATATATGAAGACAATGATGCTAAAATTGGCGATTATTTCTGAGGTGATACAGTCTGATATATCTGTGTTACCTGGTAACAATTAAGACAGGTATTCTTTTTTTCTCTCAATTCTTGTACTGCCGCCAAATCACCAGGTACCCTCACTCCTCGTTTACAAAATCTGATTATGCGTTACCTATTTTCTTTCCAATATGACTGCACGCCAGCCCTTATGAAATGCCCGCTTGGCTGAAATCATGTCTTTCTATCAAACAGGCTAGCAAGATGATTATAAGTAAATGCTCAAATCTAGAAATAGAATGATGTAGGATATACCATTATCACCTGCATTATAAGACACGAAGCTTCGATTGTATAAGGCGCAGCACTATTGCCCCTAATAGAAAGGGTCAAAGCTAGGGGTGTGTCTTATACACGAGGACTTTAAATAAAACAAAACTAAAGTGGTCTGAATGTGGCTTTGGGTGCACCTTATAAGACGTTCCTGAACAAGTGTGCGTCTTATACACTGGGTCCACCTTATAGGTGTCTTCAGAGTCACCATAATGTTATGTGCGTATTAAGATACAATTATGTTTAGGAAAACCATTTGATGAATTAAAAAAGGTAGGAATTGCCTGGGTAATATTTGGGCCCTTAGTTCTCTCTGATAAGTAAGATGAAGGATATTCTTTAGGGTTTTCCCTTCCCCTATATCCACCTATTGCAGTCTAATTTATATTTATTTTATTTTCCAAAGAGCAGTCCTTTCTACGCTGCTATGATATTATACATTGTCCATCTACTTGGTGATAATTATTATCAAACGATTTCTGAATATGGGGGGATGCTTACTAGTGGAGCAGCTACATTCAAACTGGATCTGGTCTAGACTATCACGAACGTAAAAAAGGATCTAAAAAGTAAGAACTAGTATTCCTCGACAATCTGTTAACTAATGAAAACAAACAGACTGCGAAGGCCTCCTCTTGATGAGTGAGTCTAAATTGGAGCGGTTGTTGGATCCTACCTTGGGCGCCTACAATCAATTAAAAATCTCCAATTAAAAGAGATAACTGACTTATCAAGCTATAAAAAAGCGTGCTTTCATTACATTAAGTGTGATAAGGGGATCATCATTATTTGCGTTGTTCATTTCGTTTTTTAGACTCAATTGTTTCTATAGTTAACTAGGTAGAGTTGACATAAGAAGCTATGCTCATTTCCTCAATGGGGAAGTCATTAGGACAAGCTTTTTCAGTAGAGGCTATACTTATTTTCGTTGGCTTGTAGGGGCTCATGGTAGACATTCCGCGGATCATGGCAAATGGAGTCTTCATTCAATCTGACAGTGATGCATTTTGTCCATGTATGCTCTAAAATATATATTACTATATATAATTTTCGTACATAGCAGTGTTTTTGTTCGTTTGTTTTTGCTGTTTTTGTTTGTTTTCTTAAATTTAAGATCAAAGAGGTAAACATGACATCAAATTTAATTTGATAAGTTGGCCCCATCACTGGTTTCAGCAAAGTGATTAAGAACATAAGAATTCCATATAATGACAAGGCCCATATCTGTTTACTTTAAAATCTTTTCCTTCGCTTTTGATCAAAAACAAACGTTCCCACAATATAATGAATTGAAGTGAAAAGACATTGAAATGAAAATCCTAACATCATCACATCTCATAATAATTCAGCATTTGATTCAGGGCTTAAGTTATCATATTCATAAGTATATATATATATATATATATATATATATATATATATATATATTTCTTGGTTTAAGTTCATTATAGAATAGGATAATAATCATGTGAACAACGATTTCATTTTTGAATCATCAATACTGAATCAGAGACTAAGAATTGCATATATATATTGTAGCGTTTTCCGACTCTATGGTTAATAAAGAATTACACAACTCCGACAGCTTGACTTCAGTGTCTTTTATTTCCTGGCAGTCCTCGCCACACCATCTAAGTCTTATATCGTATATATTAATCCGGAGATAAGCCTTTTAGAGTTCTGCTCCTCTCTGTCTGCAACTCGGAACTAACTAATCGGAGTAACAACTCCCTTATTTATACATAGGCAGATACTCCGACCCCGGCCCGCTTTACGGCAGGCCAGCGTCGGAGGATCTCCTCCGCCGACTACTATTGCCGACGTAACCGCGTTACTTCAGGACCGCTGGCCTCGCCGCCCCCACACCAGGATGGTTTCGGCTCCGCCAACGGCCCCTCCGTCTCCGCCACACTCTCCCCAACTAATCTATAGCCTTACCGGGAGAAAGAGTGTGATATTACCCTCCTGCAGATGGGTTTCCAATTTTGAATAATCCTGCCACGCCATGGCCCCTGGGCGTTTAAGTAAATAGCTACACATAACATACACACAGTACATCCTACTTAAACCTCCTCTGTAGGCGGCATTAACTACTAAGTAAACCGAATCTGCCGTCCCCTATGCGGAGTATAACCATAACAACAACTTTTACACAATAATACGACGTCATTTCGTCTGGATCCGGCAGACATTCTCCGCCCGTTCGCCTCAGGCTGTCTTGTCGCCGCCCTCATTGGTTCCAGCCTTGGTCGTCCGCGCCGCCGACGTCTTTGGCCACCGCTGTCCGCAGCGGCTGCAGCATCCCTTCTGATCACGGCCATAACGGGTCCGGGTAACATGGACCAGTTCAATATCCCCATTGGGGAGACTGTGAATGGAGGAAGATTGCAGTCCCCCGGGTATAACCCTCATCTCAGGTCCTAGGGTCCGAGGCTGCCCCAGTCGTCTAGAGTGTTCCTTGAGGGCCTCCGGCCCGGTAAAATCCGAATGCCATGGCATAGCCCCATCCTCCTCCGCCTCCTCGTCCCTATTGTCACCCGCTTTATCTCCTTGTTGATCTAGCAGCAGGCGGTGCACCTCCTCTACCCCCGCCAACCCCTCAGTGCTGGCTATTCCCCCTTCCCCCATATCTCCTATAGGTAATCCGGTTATTACAATCACTCGGTCTGTCTCAGTGTTGGGTAGGGGCTCCGGATCCCCAGGCCCTCCGACCACCGTCTCGACCCCCTCCGGCACCATCACCATAGTCTCCGCCCGTCCACTCTCCTCCCCCACTTCTACTTGCAGCAAGAGTTCCCCCTTGGGCGAGCAAAGGACTAACCCGTCCAACCCCACAGTCACGGATCGGGGGTACCTATCCAACTTGGGTAGAGCAAATAAGGTCCCCGGCTCTACGAGGGGGGTCTTCGGTACCTTCTTCTCCGCCTGTCCTTTCTCCTTCACCGGTGTCCCTACGGAACACGATTGAAATTTACTCATTAATTGGGCGGTACCCTCATCCATGGATCGGTTCTGTATGGCCTCCTCCTCCGCCTCTTTTAACACTCCCTCCAGGCTGAACTTCCTCGTAGACTTTCCCGCCCCTTTTCCTTTAGGACTTTTACTTTTAGTTTCCATCTCTTTCCTCAGTCTTTCTTTCTCCGCCTCTTTGGCCTTCCTCTCCTCCTCCTCCTTTCTCCGCTGTTCCTCTTCCGCCTTCCGGCGCTCCTCAGCCTCTCTGGCCTTCCTCTCCGCCTCCTCTCTCTCTTTCCGTTTAATTTCTCTTTTCTTCTTTCGCTCCTCCTCCTTGGCATCGCTGAGTACGGCCAGGAACTGGGCTTTCAGTTTAGGGCAGGATTGGACGTATGCCGGGATGGCCACCTCCTCCGACTCCTCGCTGGTTTCATCCTCCCCTTCCACCTCCCCCGCCTCACCCTTCTCCGGCGGCTCAGGCGTCACGATTGTAACTGTCTTCAGGATGGGTTTCGGTTTGCTAGGGGAAGGTTTACTCATATCCTCATAGGAGGGCAATGTCTCGGGACTGGCACCGGAGAGGGTGGGTTTGGGCTTGTTAACTAGTTCGTAAGGGGGCTGCTTCTCGGGGCTAGAGTCCAGCCCATTTCCCCCTAGTCCCAAGCTCTCTCCGTCCTCCCCACTCGTGGCGGAGATGTCCTCGTAGGCAGCCGACTTTATGGAGGTTCGGGAGGTCGGAGTGTCTTTCTTGGTTTCCTCGTACTCCGCCTCCAGGGCTCTCACATTGACTTCCCCTAGAGGCACCTCCTGTTGCATTCGTAACAGAGTCTTGGTGGGGATCTCCCCCGCCTGTCCATATCTCTCTACCAGTAATCCTATGACGAACTTCAGTTTCCCCGCCATTTCCTCGTCTATTTCCACCTCCCCCCCGCTCAGTAGAGGTGTCAGGTCGGGTATCCCCGTGGCCAGTGGCGGGGTGGAGGGTCCCGCTTCCTCCTCCGCCTGCCGCTCCTTACCCCGTGGGGATTGTCTCTTCCTCTTTTCCGCCGATTCCTCCCCCCCCTCCGGCTCGAAGGCCCTCTTGACCCCCTTCCCTGACATACTCCAGGTGGACCTGACGGAGAGACAGCTCTGGGGTGTGCTGGTCCCCTCCACGCGGAATCCCAGCAATTGCTCCAAGTATTTGGAGGCGACAGCAGCCTCCGTCTCCTCCTCCAACGTTATTCCCGGCGACGCCATGCCGCTGAATGTAGATCCGCTGGGGCTGTCCCCCGCACCCCCTCCACCCGCCGAGGTGCCCTGCTGCGGCGGGGGGACCCCGGGCTTGGAGGCGGCGTTTACCGGTTTCTTTTTCTTGGCCACCGCACTCCCCCTCTTCCTCTTTGTGGTGGTGAGCCTGACAGCTTCCTCCGGGCTAGCTGGGGCAGCCACGAGGCTACTGTCCGCCGAGGATCCTCCCGCCTCCGTTGCCCGGCCCACCGGTAGCATCCTGCACTCCTCCGGCGGCTGCCAGTCCTCCAGCTCTGGGTGGATACGCGTGATGTGTCGCCGGGGATCATCCACCCGGATCTTGGCTACCATGTACTCACACTTAGGGCACTGGTAGCCCTCTTGCATCTCGTCGTGAGTGCGGAGATGGCGGTTCATCCCATCGGATCTCATGAAGTACCACTGCTTGGAGTCCCCCCTTTTCCGGCAGATCTCGCACCGATACTTCGGCAGCTCCACCCCGTCCACCCACTCCGTGGGGACCGGCTTCTGGTCTCTGTTTTTGAAGACAGGCATTACTAGTTGTGGCGTTGTCCATAGGCTAACAGGAATTGAAGGGTGAGGCGGATAGCGCTCCCTTATATTCCCCCCGGTGGTCACGCCCCCTCTTCCTACTCCTCCAATCACCGTCCCCTGGGTCAGGCCACCCTCCGTCACCACGCCGTGGGAAACCCCCGATTGCATCATAGCCTTACTCCGGACACCGTTGTCGCCATTGGCGCCTCCGCTCTCACGTGCCTGCTGTGAGCCGTGGGAACGTGATCCGCGGTCAGCCGAGGACCTCCGCCTACGATAGCTCCCACTCCGACTCCGGCTCTCCGAGTCCCTCCTCCCATGTCTGGCTGCCTCCGTCCGGGCAGACACTCCGTCCCTTCTGTGGCCACTAGTGGAGCGGCTAGAGGAGGAGTGGCCGGAAGATCTTTCTCTCTCCCTCCTCCTCCGCCGACTCTCCCTGTGTCTTGAGCGTGTGGAGCCCTCCCGGGAGTGGCTGGACACTGTGGAAGACACTTTCTTTGACCCTCCACCAGCATTTCTACCCCGACTCGATTCACCCTCGGACCTTGTCCCTCTTAGAACCACCAACCGCGTGTCATCTCCGGCCTGCATTGTAGACTGACCGTTAACGGTCCTTCCCCCGCCTTTTATTGGGGAGAACCTGTTATGAGGGTTGCTTAGTGACTCCCGCCTCTCCGGCCCTGCTCCGCTAGGCGGCGCTCCGGCCGCCGGCCGGCCGGCCTCACCGCCCGCCGTCGAGGAATTTGGAGCCTGGCCTCCCGACCTCCCCTTCGTCATGGCTGTTCTGCAGCGTCCGACCCTCCTGGCTTCCCTCTCTTCGTTTTCATGGTTGTTGTAGATGGCTTCCTCGATCATTTCGTAAATAAACCATCTTTCCCTATGCTTCTCCCTGATTCTCCTCCGGCCAGGATCCGCCGCCCTCCTTAACCTTTCTGCCCTGATTTCCTCGTTTTGGCCATGGTTCCGCCTTCTGTGGGCCAACTCACTCTCATCACTCACCCCCTCTTCATCCGACTCGCCCATCTCGGGGAGGGACCATTCCTCGTAGGGAGGGTCCTCCTCTGGTTCTACCCCCCTCCAATGTGACATTTCGGCTTCTTCCTTCAACCTTTTTTCATTTTCCAGCCATACATCGCACCAGTCGCGGCCTTCTTGACTCATCTTGCTTTTGCAGCTCCTCCACTCCGCCCCAAGGTAAGTATCCAGTTGAGGCGCCAGTCTGACGGCCCGGGCTGCGCTGGTTCCGGCAGGCTTCGGTGCACTCCTCCGCAGACCTTCTTTCCGATTTCCATTATCCGCTGCCCCTCCCTTACAGGTTTCAGTTATTTGATGTCTCTTTTTCTCTTTGCAGGTCAGCAGTTTCGCCTCCCGGTCAGCTCCAGTCCCCGGGGTCACCTGAACCAGCCGGATGGTGCCCCCTCCGGATCCTCCTTCCTCCTCGTCTGAATTGTCCGAAGATAGGGGCTCGGCCTCCCTTGTTTCATCCTCCATGGGAACATCCTCCGCCGTGGCCCGCGCCGGGGCCAGTTTTAGGGCGTCGTAATGGACTACCCTGGTAGTTTTACCCTTTTTAATTTTATACACCGCCTCCCCTAAGCGCCCCACTATCTCCCATGGGCCTGTCCAATAACTCTGGAGTTTAGGTGTCAGTCCCCTCTTCCGGAGAGGGTGGTAGTAGAAGACCCTGCCCCCAACAGCGAATTCGCCTGCCGAGGCTCTTGCATCATAGTTCCTCTGTTGCCTGCAGAGGGACCTTCCAAGGGCCTCCCTAGCGACGGAGTATGCTTTTGCCATGGTGGTTTGTAATTCGGCCACATAACCGACTCCTCCCCCTACATTGGGCTCCAGCGGGTAAACCAAATCCAGGGGGATGACCGTTTCCCGCCCAAACATCAGAAGATTGGGGGACAATCCCGTGGAGGCGTGTGCGGAGGAGCGATACGCCGCCATTACAAATGGCAGCCGCCGGTCCCAGTCCCGTTGGTCCTCCGCCACCACAGTCGCCAGCAGCATTTCAATTGTTCGGTTGGCCCGCTCCACCATCCCATCGCTTTGGGGCCTAAAGGAACAGGTTCTGGTCTGCCTGACTTCCAGTAAGGCCACCATTTCCCTGAATAGTCCCGACTGGAAGTTCTTGCCCTGATCTGTGTGCACCTCCGCCGGGGCTCCAAATCTACAGATGAACTCCTCCACCACAGCCCTGGCCACCGTGGGTGCCTCCTGGTTGGGTAAAGCGTACGCTTCCGTCCATTTAGTGAAGTAGTCCGCCGCCACTAAAATATATTGGTTCCCGGCGGAGGACAAGGGCAATGGACCCATCACGTCTAGAGCTATCCTCTGTAGGGGTAGTCCGGCACCCACATGTCCCATTGGTGCCCGGTGCGGAGGTGGAGCCGCCTTCCTCCGGAGACAGGGTTCACAGCTGGCGCACCACAGGGTCACCTCCCTCCTGAAGTCAGGCCAGTAGTAACCTGTCTGGAGGCGCCGGATGGTTTTATTGCGGCCCAGATGCCCCGCCAAGGGTTCTCCGTGGACCTCCCTGAGCACATCATTCCTGCTCAGGGTGGGTACAGCAATTTGGAAGCATCGTTCCCCCGCCGCACCTTCCCACCACCGGCCCAGTATCCCTTTTTCTATACTCATGCGCCCCAATTGGGCATGCCAGGCTCTCAGCTCATAGCCCCAGGTCCTTCTTTCCTCCTCTGTGGTGGTCGCCTCCCCGTTCACCCATGCTCTGACCCGAGTCAGCACAGCGTCCTCCGCTTGGAGTGTGCCCCACTCTCTCCCTGCCGGCGGAGTGGAGTCCCCCGCCGCCGGAGGCGCCCCCCGAACCATTTCCTGGCGTTGAGACCTTGTGAAAACCCGGCAATGCAGTAGCTCCTCCTCATCCTCTCGCCCACATTGCTTGCAGGGCTTCCTGGACAGCCCATCCGCATTCCCATGTAGTTTTCCCGGCCTATGCTGCACCACTATGTCGTAAGTACTTATAATCTGCAGCCATCGAGCCAGCTGGCCCTCCGGCTCCTTGAACTCCAACAGCCACCGCAGGGAGGCATGATCTGTTCGGACTACCACCCTCCTCCCTATTAGGTAATGCTTGAATTTCCTGAGGCCAAAGACTATAGCCAGCAGCTCCCTCCTTGTAACGCAATAGTTACGCTCCGGCCTGCTGAGAGTGCGGCTGCCATAGGCTAGGACCCTCTCTACCCCCGTCTGCTCCTGGGACAGTACCACTCCGAGGCCTGTGTCACTGGCGTCGGTGTCCAAGGTAAGCTGTCCCTCCGCCTGGGGGAAAGCCAGGATAGGGGCCTCGGTTAGTCTCTTTTTTAGGTCTTGGAATGAGGCCTCGCATTCCTCCGACCACCGGAACGTCCTCCCTTTCTCGGCCAGCGCGCTCAGTGGCTTAGCCCTCGTAGAGAACTCAGGAACGAAGGTCCTGTAGTAGCCGGCTAGCCCCAGAAAACTCCGGACCTCCGTCACCGTGGTCGGAGTGGGCCACGACTGCACCGCCTCTATCTTTTCCGGATCCGTCTCTACCCCCGCCTCACTCACTTGGTGGCCCAGGAATAACACTCTGCGGCGAGCCAACTGGCATTTGGAGGGCTTGATCTTAAGCCCAGCATCCTCCAGCCTTTGAAGTACCTCCCCAAGCCGGCCAAGATGCTCCTCGAAGGTGGCGGAGAATACGACTATGTCGTCTAGATAGACCAAACAAGTTTTCCACTGTAGTCCCCTCATGGCCACTTCCATCACCCTCTCGAAGGTGCCTGGCGCATTGCACAAACCGAAGGGCATTCTCCGGAATTGGAACAGCCCCCGGTGTGTCGTGAATGCTGTTTTCTCTTTATCCCCCTCCTCTATATCCAACTGCCAGTAGCTGCTGGCCAGATCCACTGACGAAAACCACGCGGCCCCCGCCATGGTATCGAGACAATCTTCCACTCTAGGCAGGGGATAAGCATCCTTCACGGTGGCGGCGTTGAGCCTCCGGTAGTCCACGCAGAAGCGAGTGGTACCATCTTTTTTTCTTACTAGGACCACCGGAGAAGCCCACGGGCTAGTGGATGGCTCAATCACTCCGGCTTCCAACATCTTCTCCACCTCCTCTTCTACCGCCTCTCGTCTATGGGGTGCCAATCGCCTCGGCGGTTGTTTGATAGGTGGATGTACCCCCGTATCAATCCTATGCTTGGCCAATTGAGTGTGCCCTTTGTCGCCCTTATGCCTCTGAAATGCCCCCAGGTGTTTCCTTATAAGCCGTGCAAGCTCCTTTCTACGGTGAGCCTCCGTCCCGCTCACTAACCCGTCCACCAAACGCTTTAGCTCCTCCGGCTCACCTCTCTCCACCATCCGGCACCATCCCTCTCCGGCCACTGTCTCGCCTCCGCCTCTGCACTCCACTCGTTGAATGGCCCCTAGAGTCATGTCTCTATATATCACCACTGGCTCAGGACCGGGATTGAGCACCCTGACCCAAGTTGCCCTCCCCTCGGGGCATACCAGCCCCCGCCCCACCAGGAAGCTCGGTTCACCCTTGTGTCCGGCCATCCCTTCAAACATCCCGTCGTCCCCCTGTTGCCAGGGTCCGGCTAGAGTTCCCTCTAGCATGGCCTCCTGTCCGGATCCCAGCACCGCCGCTCGGGTGCTGACGATTCGGCACACAGAATCCTCCTCTGTCCACACTAGGCGCCCTTTTGCTACGTCGACCATTAGTTTGTTGGTGCGGAGGAACTCCGCCCCCAGGATTCCCTCCGTCCCGGTGTCGCTGACTACGAAACGCACATTGATAGTGCGCCTCCCGATTTCCAGCTCTGTGTACACTTCCCCTTTTATGTCCATAGGCCGCCCGTCGATGGAGTAGATCTTCTCCGCCGTTTCCCCCAGGCGTCCCCGTCCGCCCCACCTGCTCCACCATCCTTCGGAGACCAGATTAAGCGACGCACCAGTGTCCACCAGCAATTGGATGGGGGCCCCTGCCAGCCGACCCTCTACTATCAATCCTCCTCCGCCCCTCTCTCGGCGGCCCTGTATCACATTGATAGGCCCACTTCCCTCGACCTGTACTTGGCCTTTAGTATAGGTCCATTCTAGTTTCCCGCCGCCGGACTAGCCTGTTCGCTCACCGGCCTGGATGCCTCCTTGGCCTTGATATTTGGGCATTCTCGCTTGAAATGGCCTTCCTGTCCGCATCCGAAGCAAGCACCACTGCTTGGCTTTTTCTTCCTCCCCAACACCGCCGGATCATCCAGCCTTTGAACTAACCGCTCCATCAACTCCGCCATTTTGCTCATTTCCTCCTTGTTGGACTTGAGGTGTTCATTTACTGACGCATCCGCCGCCCGCACTTTGTGGATATTCTCCTGCTCCACTTGTAAGTACGCCTCCGCTCCCACCGCTGTCATTACTGCGGATTGTAAATCTTTCGGTGTTGACTGATACACCCACTGCCTGAGTGGATTGTCGAGGCACAATAGGAATCTATCGAGCGCTAAGGTGTCTGTCGTCCGGGCGTCTGCCTCCGGATATGCTAACTTAGTGTACTTTTTCAGTTCTTCCTGTAACTCTTGCAGTCCCTCCCCCTTTCGCCGGACCCTAGTGCGGAGGAACGCTTTGTAGATCTCTTCCTGATTAGTAGGCTCAAACCTTTCCACGAGTGCCCTTCTTAACTCCTCATACCCCTCCGGCGTGGCTGGTTTCCTTCCCGTCAACAATCTCCGGGCTGCCCCCGACAGACTCAGACCTAGGAACATACCCGCCTCCTCTGGCTTCCATCCGTTTACTTTGACGCACAGGTCGAAGTGGTTGAGGTAGTCAGATAGGTCTGTGGTGCCATCATATTTAGCGGGTTTCACCACTGGCTTACCCTTTGCCTCCTTCTCCCCATCGGCACCTCCTCTCCAGCCGTCCTCCGGACGACCCATAACTCCTCTACCCTGCCGGAGATCTCCACCTTCCCCTACTTCGTCCTTATCCGCCTCCTCCGCACGTCTCCCGGTTTCGGGGCGAACCTCGGCCGGTGCCCGCTTGCTCCCCTTCCTTGGGTTATTCATCTCCGCCTGCTCCTCCGGCCACCAAAGCACCTTTCCGCCATCGTCCCTTCCCGGGTTGAACCCCAGCCAGGCATTTGCATCACCCAGTTTTCCTTTAGGGTGCCTCAACCTCCAGGCCGCCGGTTTCTCCTCCCTCTCCCATGGCCACAGGTAGGGCTCCTTTTCTTTAACGCGTGGTTCCTCATTCCCCGTGTCCGTTACCTCCTCCCGGGATGCTCTATCGGCGGGTTCTGCTTGTCTCTCCGGATTCATCTCTTCCGGCCTCACCGCCCCTCTCTGCCGTAGCGTCACTTCCTCGTCCACCACTTCCAGCAAAACCCCTTTTTCCCGCTTAATCTCCTCCGTATCCCTCTTCTCCACAGGTAAGTTTATCGTTTCTGAAGCCTCCGCCATCTTCTTTCTCTCGTGGGTCTTCAAACACCGCTGTCACCAATGTAGCGTTTTCCGACTCTATGGTTAATAAAGAATTACACAACTCCGACAGCTTGACTTCAGTGTCTTTTATTTCCTGGCAGTCCTCGCCACACCATCTAAGTCTTATATCGTATATATTAATCCGGAGATAAGCCTTTTAGAGTTCTGCTCCTCTCTGTCTGCAACTCGGAACTAACTAATCGGAGTAACAACTCCCTTATTTATACATAGGCAGATACTCCGACCCCGGCCCGCTTTACGGCAGGCCAGCGTCGGAGGATCTCCTCCGCCGACTACTATTGCCGACGTAACCGCGTTACTTCAGGACCGCTGGCCTCGCCGCCCCCACACCAGGATGGTTTCGGCTCCGCCAACGGCCCCTCCGTCTCCGCCACAATATATATATATATATATATATATATTATGCCATATATATATATATATATATATATATTTCTTGGTTTAAGTTCATTATAGAATAGGATAATAATCATGTGAACAACGATTTCATTTTTTGAATCATCAATACTGAATCAGAGACTAACAATTGCAACCAGTTGTGAAGCATGGCGCGACTTAATGGTTCGCAATGCTTTCATGTCAACTCCATTCTTGCTAGCTGCCTAATCTTGGGTCTTAAACAGAGATCATAGATTATATAGGATTTAGAGGTATCGCCCTCCCCATCTAATAGAGGGAATGGGGATCACATATTGCTTCCAGCAGAGTCAGATGCTAGAGGGAAATTCTCTGGCCAGCTGTTTCCATTTAAAGGTCGAAACCCACGATGCAATTATGGCTGAAAAGTTTCTGCAATTTAGTCATCTGTTGCAATTTGAGGCTCTCTCCTCATATTGCATGACCTATAACGGCTACAGGGGGCTTTAATGGCAAGGAATCCATTGTAGATTTGCACTGGAGTTTGCATCTTTATTTTTAGATATTTTTCCTTGCTTAAGTGAAAAGTTTCTGCAATTTACAGAATTTGCTTGCAATTTACAGAAATGTGGATAAAGTCATTGACAAATAGGGATGTGTGTTCACTTCAACTTGCAACCCAAGTTCCACTATGTAATCTAAACATGCCCCATACCCTGCAATTTGTATGCAAAATGTCTGCATAGATTATACACAGACTTCAATTTCGGTCTCATTCTGCACTGTGCTTACCTACAACAGCTTGCAAATTCAATATCAAGGAGAATTGCATTGCAATTTGATGCAGCTCTCAGATCTACATTGCAAGGGTGAGGGGTCAATTTAATTGCAACAGTCAGATTTGTAAAATGCAATGGCATGTTAGGAGCCTTGCAATTTGCAGTAAAGGCAAGTCCCCCTATCTGCAAGCGTTCATCAATATACAAACCCTGGGCTGTCATATTTATGCCATAATGCGTTTATACCACCTTTTCCTCCATTTTGTATTAATTTCTTACCTGATATCCCCAGAATAAAGCCAGGAGAAGACATTTTGTCAGTGCAAGGGATATGCCCCGGGTCACTCTGCGTAAAGCCATTGTTATTGTTCCTTGCCGGGAGAGGTACTGCTGTGTTTATACACACTTTTCGTATGGAATCCAACCATGACATGTCGATATATTAAAACATAATGTATACATCCTTAGATATTCTAGATGATTCCTCCATGCTTGATATGTCTGATATATTCAAAATAAAGAAGAATCCATTGATTTTTCCATTGTAAGCGAGTTGCGGTCCGGCAATTCTCTGCGTCTTCTTCAACTGCGGCATGTTGACCTACATCCACATCTGGGCCACTGACACACTTTCGTCGGACATGGAGGTGGGTGGGAATGGCTGCACCGCGACTTGCTTATGATAGAAAAATCATTGGATTCTATTTATATTGAACAAAATGGGGAAAATTAGCACACATTTATCCTCTATGGATCGAATACTTGTTGGTATTTTAATATTATAACATGACAAGCTAGGAATCAAGATGAAAAATGGGTGGAAACACAGCAGTACCGCTACCAGGTAGGTGTTGAAGGCTTCTGATATACCTTTACATTGGATTTCTTCACCGTTCAGCGTGGCGTAATGGCTAAGCCCCTCACCTACCTCCACTGCGGCTGAGGTTCAATACTCGTACGAGTTGAGACGATTTTCACATCGTAACAATGGCGAGACTGACTTTGCATGTCCACCTTGACCTAGAAAAAGTATATCCGAAAATCCCGAAAATGAACATGTGCGTGTATGCTCTCATAATGCACTGGTAGGAGAGGGCATAACAGTAACGGAGGTGGCAGAATAGTGGTATAATCTTATTACATATTAAATTCACATATTCAAGTGTTACCTGCCTCTAGAACCTTAATGAGAAACTGCCCCCTCTGCGGCTAGGTATCAGACAAGAGGAAGGGGATTGATATGACTTTTTATTTGAGGTGAGGAGTATAATTTCGAATAAAAAGTGAGATTGCTATCTGTGCTTATAAGAGGTGAAATATTTATTACATCTCAGAGTGCAACATCTAGTATGAAACATGCATATAATATATAAAAAAGGTCTGTTCGCACTAACATCAGCTGTCTGTTGTCTGTCCAATACTGGCAGTGCTTGTTGTGGGCAGAAAGCTTCTTTGTAATTATCCTGGATTGTTCGACACAAAGTAAAAAACAAGATTTAAGTTCTTGGACCAATCCTCTTTATTACTTTCTTCTCTTTAGATTTCCACTCTTTAGATTTCCACAATTTTATATATCCTTATACCACTAGCTGGCGTAAACAATATTCTATGCATAGTATTGATCGGGTAGGGCAAAATGTTTAGATATGCCACATTGAGGACATCATTCTCTCCTTGTTGTAAGCTCGTTGGGACATCTGACATAAGGTCGAATCCGACATGGTAAAATTGGGCGTCAATGTCTCAGCGATTTTGTCTGTTATGTTGTATGGCCCTTGTGGAGGCCATAAAATGCAAGGATTGATCAGCTTATTCCAAATCCCACAGTGGTTTAGGGTCAAGTTTGCAGTAGTCGTGGTGTTTTATACCGTCAACAAGGGCCATACAGCACAACAGACAAAACCGCAGAGATATTGAAACCCTATTCCACCATGTGGGACTCGACCTTTACACAGGGATAGAACTCTTGAGGTTCTGCAGTGATCTTGAGGAAACTAGCAGGGTTCCATATTAGAATACAGTTCAGCGTCCGTATAAGGGCAATAGAGCAGCAACATAAATGGGTGTTTCACGTCGTTAGTCTGTCAAGGTTGAAACCTGCCTGGTGATTTAGGGCTCAGATTTCTCAGGTATCTACTGCCTGTTGCGAATTTAGGGACTTTCTCAAAACCACAACATATGTAACTAGAGTAGAATGTGCAGAACACAAGCACACTGTTGCAGTTTCTTAAAAACTATTACTGAATTATCAAGCTTATAAATATTAATAATGATGGATCTCTGGCAACTTTGGGACAGGATTTTGACGACACTTTTTTACATTATCGGTAATTGAAAATTACGAGGTAATGGCAAAGGGAGCGCGGGAAACAATAACAACTGGCACCACCACCGGGACTGACATGAACTATGTCAAGCTGGTACCCAGCATCTATCTCCACCGCCACCTGCAGGATACCGATGACGGCGGTCTAGCTAGTCCTGAGGACTAAGGCGTCTGGCGCGTCCGCACTGACGCAAATACGCGGACTCTACGCGGAGCCTCCGGCGGTGAGCGTAGGTGCGCGGGCGTAGTGGTAGTCCTCAGGACTATAGCTGCTAATGCGATGCTTAAGTGTAATGCTGCTAGTAAGCATAGTCCTAAGGACTAAAGCCTAGTCCCCAGGACTAAGAATATGAGGATATTGTCCTAGGGACTAATTGTACATTCCCATGAATTACCTTGCAAGCCACATGACTTTGTATAAGATTGTGCTGTTAGTCTCCAGGACTAAGCTTTCTGCCCCTGGGGACTAATTTATAGACTCAGGGACTACTTGTTTAGTCCTGAGGACTACAAAAACATTTGCCTAGTCCTTAGGACTAATGCATGTGGTTCTGAGGACTAATTCATTGATTGATGTCTAATGTAATTGTGACTAGGGAAGTAGTCCCCAGGACTTCAAATTTAGTCCTGAGGACTACTTTTTAGTCCCCATGACTGCTCTGTGTAGTCCCAGGGACTAAAGATCGGGACTAAGACCTAGTCCTCAGGACCGGCTGGACTGAAATAGTAGTCCCTGGGACTATGTCTTTAGTCCCCAGGACTACATCTTTAGTCCTGAGGACCAGGCAGCTACATCTTTTGCCCTCAGGACTTAACAGTTAGTCCCTGGGACTGAACCTTGTACCAGGGTATAGATATGGAAAAGGCTGCGTTGATCAATTTCTAGCCTTCAGGACCATTCTTCTAGCCCGAGGACTACACTTTAAGTCCTTAGGACTAAAGTTGTAGACCTCAGGACTAACATCCAATCACCAGGAATGTCTGTAGTCACTAGCACTAGGTCACTAGCACTAGATGTGTAGTCCTCAGGGCTAAAATATCATCCTGCGGACTATAATCTTTAGTCCTCAGGACTAAGCTTTTAGTCCCAGGGACTATGTCTTTCTAGCACCGAGGGCTGTTCCGCGTACCCATGTGGTTGTAAAAATAAAACATAGTCCCAGGGACTAAAGATACAGTCCTAGGGACTAGATTATAGTCCTTGGGACTGAGACCCTGGCTCATAATAACCCAAGAGTAGAGAATAGTCATGGTGCCCTGGGGATGAGATTCATAGTCCCAGTGACCACCTGTTTAGTCCTGAGGACTAAACTGTAGAACGCATAGTAAGGGCGCGTTCTAGTCCCCAGGACTAGATGTCGGCGCGTGGCTGCTGCTGGCCGCTGCAGCGTACGCGTCAAACAGGGCCAGCGCAGACGCAGCAGACGCCTTAGTCCTCAGGACTAGCTAGACCGCCGTCATCGGTATCCTGCCCTCCACCTTGGCGTCGTGAACTTTTGAATATCGTCATGGTTAAAATCTATGATTACTACGCATTTATGTAAGTAAGTGACATACCAAATGCAACATGTCGGCTAATAATAATTCCGGCGGTGGTCCAACGGCCATTCCTAAGCGCCCTATTAAATGGAACATGACAGAACTCTCTGCCAAGGTGGTAAATATTGAGGGCCTGCTTGACACTATTGATACAGCAGTGGCTGAAGTCAAGTTATCGACAGACAAGATTCTGGAACGGATCTCAAATGCCTTTCCGGCCCAATCAGTGAACAATACTGTACTGTAATAGATATGGTCGGACAATAAACACAACAAGTACATATACGGTATCATAATTTAGTGTTATTTATTCAAGGACCACAACCCGGTCCACCCTGTGGGTTTAGGCTGCGCTCCGACCTCCTCTCCTTACTATCTGGCTGTCTCTTGTTATCCCCTCCTGGCTGCCGAGTCCCCGACCCGTCTGCACCTCCTCTTCTTTTGTTCTGTGGTTTCCGACTAGGTCCGGGAGAGACCCCAACCCCCCTTCAAACTGCCCCTTTTATAGTCCCTCCCGGCTGGTTGGCGCCCTCCTATTGGTCCGCTACCTTGTGACTTCACGGCCCACCGGCGTGCCCCCTTACAGCAGTCCCGGGAAGCTCCCGACTGGCACGCTCGCTCTCCGACCCTTCTGCGCAACTATTACAGTACCTAATGACATTCAAGTCCTTCAAACTCTGGGTTGGGGTAAAGCTACAAGTAGGCTGGCTACATGCAGGGGTACCCCCTATGGTAGGCCTGACACAGGGGTGTCACAACACCAAGTTGACAACATGGCTCAGGCTGGAGGATTACCTGCGTCTCAGCCTGTGGTGACACTCTCTGCACACCTGGAATCTACTGGAGTACCGCTTACACAGATGCCAGGGACTTCTACTGCAGTGTCCCAAATCCAAGCTACAACTGCGACACTATCAGGTCTGCTCTATAGCATTATTTAAATGAACATAGCAGTTCATTAATGCAATGAGCAAGTCCAAAATCAGCTACGCTGTCACAACCTCTAGCTACTATTGTGACACCGTCTGCAACGCTGTCACAACCACAGCCTACACAGGTACACAGCTTCCCAGTGCTTCAACCTGGGGGTGCTCGTGAAATTTTTCATCCACCTGAACCCATATCGAAGAGTCTTGTTAATGTGGTTAATCAAGGTGTATCCCAAGGATTTAATTCTTTGGAAAATGTGGAAGAGGCTAATGGTATTGTTACCTCAAACGATCTGTGACAGTGGCCCAGTACAGGGTGAGAATGAACCATTATTTACCATAAATGTAAAAAATTTACCTAGCATCAGGGTGTATGATAGTTGTATAAATGGTGTATGGCCCCGATACAACTATGCAGGGTTTCAGGTGGAATTTTGGGCTTGGAGACGGGTAATATGTTAGCAATAGATTGACATTTGGTCTAAAGTGTCTGCCTTATATATTCAATAGAATATCAGACTTTATTGTGGAGGTAGCAAAGTTTTATGGTGTTAGAAGAATTGTCAACTACCTGGATGATTTTATAGTCATTTCCGGAAGTTATGAGGATTGTCTCAGTCAAAGAAATCTATTGATGGAATGTATGGAGTACATGGGTTTTGTAGTTTCACAGGAAAAAGTCACTGAACTGTCTCAAGAGTGTAAATTTTTAGGTATTATTATTAATTCTAAAGATTTAGAATTATCTTTACCTAAGGATAAAGTAGAAAAAATGAAAGGAATCTTATTAGACAATGTTAATAAGAAGTTCATCTCAAAAAAGAACCTAGAGAGGATTTGTGGACTCATGTCATTTTGCTCTCAGGTGGTTAGAGGTGGTAGGACCTTTAGTAGAAGAATTTTTGACTTATGTGCCCACGCTAAGCCTAGAGGTTACATTAGAGTCTCTGACTGTACAAGACAGGACATGCGTTGGTGGTTGGATTTTTGTGATACATTTAATTGTAAAAGTTTAATCCTTAATGACTTGGTAGATACCCCAATGTATTCAGATTCCTCTATTAAGGGCTTTGGAGCTTGGATGGGCAATGATTTCTGTATGGAGACTGGACGTCATTTGATAAATTTAATCTCGGAGTAGACAACTGTACTGTCCCTCCAATACATGATAATCTAAAAAATCACTACAGGAATATCAATGTGTATGAATTGTATCCTGTTATGATGGGCTTAAAACGTTGGATTTCTAGTTATAAAAATAAAAGGATCCATTGTATAACAGATAATATGCAAGTTCCGGCCATGATTAACATGGGCAGATCAAAAAACAAACTTTGCATGGAATGGTTGAGAGAAATTTTTTGGTTGTGCTTCATCAACAATGTAGAAATTTATGCTACTTATATTAGGTCAGAAGATAATATCTTGGCTGACCAGTTGTCAAGGCTTGCTTATAAGGGTGTGCCTAAAAATGTATCACCACTCTACATGATTATAGCATGTGCTGTTTTGGTTCCAGAGTGGAAGAGGTTGCAAAAAAGAAAAAGGTATCGTTTGGACCAGGGTGTATCAGAGAATTCTAGGAGAACTAGGAAACAACAACTTGAAAGGTACAATAAATTTTGTAAAAATTTAATTTACAACCTTTTCCTTGTTCTCCATCTCAAGGTTCAATTTATGCAGTGTATCTGTCTGAGTATATGAAGCCATCATCTGTAAAAAAATACATGTCTGCAGTTTGGTACCAACAGAAATTAAATGGTTTCATTTATTACAGTGGTAATTTCATGTTAAAGAAGACTTTGGATGGTATCGAAAGACATGATACTAATCCTACGAAGGAAGTTCATCCTTTGACTCCTCAGGAAATGTTAAAATTAAGGTCAAATCTAGACCTATCTAACAGAGCAGATATGAAATTTTGGTTGGCTATATTAACATGTTTTAGAGGTGTACTCAGGGTAGGCCATGTGGTTAGATTCCCTCATTCATTGAGGGTAGGTGATATTAAATTTGAAAGTGATTATATTAGTCTTCATGTTAAAACTTCTAAAACGGATCAACTTGGTAAAGACTCTTTCTATGTGTTAGAAATGACAACCCCTTGCTGTGCCCATATAGGGGCTTACAACGTTTGTGTAGGGGTAGATGTAAAAATGATCTCTTGTTTAAGTCTAGAGGTAATGGTATGGAGTATCAGTATGTCAACTCTAGGTTAAAACATCTAGCCTTACAGTCTAATATAAACGGTTGTATCTCTACCCACTCTCTTAGGCACGGTGGTGCCACTTTATTAAAGGATGCTGGCCTCAGTATAGAGGATATTAAGAGAAAAGTTAATTGGAAATCCAGTGCTATGTATGGTTATCTTCATAATTATAAAGATGAATTATTACATTTGGACAGGTTGTGCCAATCTCATTTGCAATGCTGATTGGTATGTGTTTACATGTGTTTGGCGTGTTTATTTGGTGTGTTTGGCATGTATGGTGCTGATAGCCCCAAGGTCAGTAACCCACCAAACTCATGTGTCTGTGATTAGATCATTTATTATTAGGTAATCGTTATTATATTCATCATATACCATTCACATATATATTATATTATCGTTCGTATATTACCGGTATATATATTCTTCCCTGGCAGCGAGTTAACTGCCACTATTCCCAGTACATGTCATATATATATATATATATATATATATATATATATATATATGTATGTATATATATATGTATTTTCCTTATGGTTGTCATAGTTACTAAATCATATAAACACCCACTTACAAGGTTCATATTATACTTAAAATCAGGGCAGGTGTTCGGCCTATTATCATACTTACTCGTTTCTGCATCATAAAGTTGGTCTAAAGTTGAACACAAACGTCCATAATTTTTATAGAGGCGGGAATTCCAGACGCCCCCTACAACCAGCGTTTGGTACTAGCTAAGCTGGTTGCTGGCAGATGGTGAGCCAATAGACCTGGCCACCATATTGCACCTCTTTGGAGAGTTTCAATTCAGGAATCTTCAACTTTCAGGGGCCAAAACTTCACCTAAGGTAAGAATTCGTCTCCCTCTCCATGTTTGGGACATACTTTCAGGACCATCAACTTGGCTGTATAAATTGTGTATGGAATTGATGAATTACTTATTTAGGAACATTCTAAAAGTGTTAGCGACATTGCCATGTGCCTGCAACGACATTTCCACGACGATCTAGAATGTGACGTAATATAAATTATGGACGTTTGTGGACGTTTGCAAACTCCTGTGATGTAGTGGACGTTGTTTACATTGATGAAGTACACCTCTCCTGTCTGTTTGTGTGCCCCCAACATGTATCAATGTACATTTTATGTCAGAAAACAGTCTGCTCTCTTTTCCCCTTCCTCTTTTGTTGAGTTTAAAGGAGATATAAAGGAGTTATTCTCCTTCTAACACCCAATTTTGTCAACTTTCCTTGCAGAAAGTGATTTTTCAAAGTCAAATTTGTATCCAATGTACTCTTTTAGCTCTCCTGTTCTTCCCCTCACCCCCTTCTATCACCTTGTTGAGAAATATTTATAAAGAAACTGCTTTTACACACCTGTATATCCTTCTCAAACCCTTGTGGTAATTTTTATTATGGGGGTTTGTGGACATTTGTCGCGGACATACAATTGTGTATTACTCTTAACCCCCACCTTCTGCCTACCTGTTTTATGTATCAAAAGTTAGGCCTACTGATGTAGTTTGTTCATGCCCAAAATTAACTCCCTCCTCCCTTTCCCTGTCTTTCTAAAATACCCCTTTAATAAAAATGATGGATGTTTTCACACCAAACGTCCACTATAAGAACACTCAATCCTCAATTCAGAGGGGAAAAAATTTGAATAGGGACATGATATTAGGGGTGAAGATGCACCTCTTTACTGCCTCTCAGACAGGCCCTTTTGCAGAATCCCATTGCCACTTTTAATTTGAATTAATATTACGGACATTTATGGGCGTTTGGGTTCATACTTTCTCTTTTACTTCCACAGAAAATGTCAGAGGACAGTGTTGTACATGAACGACGCCCGGTTGGTCGGCCTCCACTGGGTGTCAATAAAAAATC
The DNA here is from genome assembly GCA_949317995.1 of Acholoe squamosa. NCBI lineage: Eukaryota > Metazoa > Annelida > Polychaeta > Phyllodocida > Polynoidae > Acholoe > Acholoe squamosa. The sequence continues at coordinate 36,484,957 of OX439040.1, read as the reverse complement.
CGCGTTGGAACTAGTACGGAGGCATCGGGAGAAGATTAAAAATGGCCCTCCCAAAGCTTATGTAGAAACATTAGCAAAGGATGCCAAACGATGTCAGAAGAAAAGAGCACAGTTGAAGGAAGATGCAGCAAGGGGGGGGCCTACATCAGAGGCCTACAAGAAGTTACAACATGAAAAAGAACTATCTGCAGCCCGCGGAAAATGTGACAGAGAGCAAAAAAACTACAAAAAAGAAAACCCAGGTTGCCCCCTTCTTCCAAACCTCGCCAAAAGAACCAAAGGTCATGGAGGCCGATGCAAAACCAAAGCGCCAAAGCTTTTAGCAGCAGCTGACAAGCAGACCATAACAGGACCGAAAAAGCAAAACAGATCAGACATCAGTCTACTAGTAAGTCAAATAACAGTTACCAATAATAATAGTGTCTCTGTCTTAATTAGAAATGTCACATTGAAAGATTAAATTCTTCTTTAGGTTTCTAAGAAACGGCAAAGAGCGATCCAAGCTACATTGCCTTCTGTCAAGAAGCGCAAGGACAGCAGTGAACTAGAACAGCCACAGAAGGATGTCTCAGAGCCAGTACCGAAGAAACAGCGAGGACTGATAGCAACCCAGTCAACTAGTGATGCTACTTGTACTCAAGACGTTGAAGAGTAAGTATGTCAGGTCATTTGAATCATTTATTTTCAAAGCACAATTAACCCAGGAAAATAAAGTACTTTTAAATGTTCTTGAGTGTGCCCGCAAACATCCGTAATATTAATTACACTCAAAAACAAATTAATTGTAAGGGTTTGTGGCCTTACAGACCTGGGGGGTTCGGGTCTTACGATTCGGAAAGAAAGAGTAAGACAGTATTCCAAGTGTATGCCAACGGTTAGTTTTATTTCTTAGTGTATACTCACGGCTGCCGGATGGTATAGAAGAGGCAGCTAATGTTGATGGATAATGGTCTACATGGTGCGGAGGCCAGAAGGGCCTCTGACGTAGCGACTGAGCCCTGGGCTTTATATAAGGACCCAGGTGTTCGTCGTCAGATGTCCCCACAGACCCGGATCGGTGCTGCCACCTATCCTGAACCTGAGGAACGTCCGACGACTCGACTCACCCGCCACGTCAGACGGTACCCAACTCTATGGTTAGACAATGCGTACCTCTACACCACTCCCCCAGACATTTAGGAGGGTGTTATAGTTATAGTAATATTACTAGGATAACATATCTATATGTCTAAACCGTTAGTAATAGAGGTACAACCATAGATATAACATTAACACCAGGTTAAATATGATTTGAATGTCATATACATATATTCGATAGTGTATGTAGTTACATAATGACAAATTGAATGTTGGAATATGATACGAATTACTTGAATGAATAACAGTTATATGTATCGGAACTGTTAATTAGCTTATTATACCATAGGATAACATATCATGTGTACGGTATAATTAATAGGACAAGTATCATAATTCGTATACATGTGATAGTAACAGTTATGTGTAACGGAACTGTTAACATTAAATACATTATGTAATAACATTCATATGCGTTTGTAGTTATTAATACCACATTTGATTATATAGTCTTGAAAAAGACTGTTAGAGTAACTACACTATCTAATGACATATAATCTTGTAATATCATTGTATGATATAACCATATGGATCCGTTAAGGATTCCATGAGTAGTACGAATAGAACCATTTGTATTATACACTTGAAAAGAAAAAAAAATCACGGTGTAGTAATGAATATAATGATATATATGATATCACCGTGTACCAAATAACTTTTATAACACCAGATTAATATATTTATGATACAACATGTCTCGCAGGACAATAATACGTATGTTCTGGTGTAGTTTACCGGATCTTATATTATAAATATGAACAGTAATTTGAGATCCGTACCAACAGATATATATATATACCCGTATCACAATATATAGTAAGTTGTAACCAGTGTAGTGGATATGCACATACAAATAACATTATAGAAAAATAGACATATGATAACATGTACAAATTAAAAAAATGATAGATGCTGCTGGAGTCTTCTGCTGTAGCCCTCCGGATACTAGATGGTAGGTGTGGTCAGCTAACCACGGGATGGACGTGCTAAAGTCTATAGTTATTAGAGTGAACACGGTAGATGAATTTGGGGCAGCTACCCACAATCCTCTAGAAGTGCTATAGTTCATAGGTATATCCGAATGGTGTAGAATGTAGAAGTGAATTGTAGATCCGGTTTTGTCAACAGTATAGAATCGTAATCCGTTTAGGTTTTGTTGACATAAGTAAAAAAGTCCAATATAGGCTGGTCCGGAAGTAGTAGTAACATGTAGTATAAGTCCATTCGGGAGTATAGATGAATTGTAGAGGTAAATCGTAAAGTCCATCCTAGTAAGTGGTTAGCACAGGTAGCAGCAGAAGTCTGGAACCGGCATCCGGATACGTTTGACAGCAGCAAGTCTACTATCGGATTGTCCATAAGTGAAGTTCTAAATCCGAATAGACTATTCAGGGTACAATAAGGATTATACAGCCTGAATTATACAATAAGCTGGTCATAAGAGGAACCCAGAACACATACAACAGGTGTTCATATACTAATGAAGAAAACATTCGCAGACCTGTAGGGTTCGCAAAGACTATATCTGGTTATTTAGTGGTGGAGAGAAAAAAAATTATGGAAAATAACCCGTAGCATGCTTAGACGGATTTCTTCGCATGCTTCTTCTTAAGAAGAGCTAGAGCCGACTCGGGAGTGCCGTCCCACTCGTCGAGGTCGACTCCGAATACCCTCATGAACTTAGTGTTCAAGTTGGTATTCCGGGTAATCTCCTCTTTTACACGTTTCTCCAAGACGTGTACGTCCATAGCTGCCTTTTCTTGGGCAGCTGCGGCAGCCTCCTCCTGGGCCTTTACGTCGTCCCGAATGAGGGTCTCGAGGCACTGCTTTTCAGCATCCGCGACCTCCTTCATACACAACAGGGTGTCATTTAGAAGTCCCTGATGGAATTCTGTGGCCTTCTCACGGACACACTTCTCCCAGTGGGTGTAGATGGCCTTCTGGACATCTGCCTCCCCTTGGCGAGACTTCTCAAACCAAACTTCCGCATTACCGGTTTTAATGGTAATGGCGTCCTTTGGTTTCGCAGGTGCAGCGACAGCCTTGGGGGGAGTCGATGCGGCCTGCGGACCACTTCCGGGTTTGGGGCTTCCGGACACGCCTGCTGATGGTACACAGTAGGCAGGGGGCGGGTTCTGCTTCAATCCCATTTGCAAGTACATGCTTAACTGCTCCTGGGTGAAGTTGATTGGCAGGGCGGCTGGAGCGGATGCGGATCCGGCGGCAGCAGGTGCTGAGGTCTTCTTAGGGACAAGACGACCATCCTTTCCTACGACCAAGGTCTGGCTCTCAGGTCCAGGTCAAGGACGGAAAGTTACGGGGATTAACCTTCCCAGGCTTTGATACGGCTCCAGCGTATCCGGCAGGTTCGGGCTTCTTGAACACCGGAGTGCCCTGAGCCTGCTCGTGGGGGTGCCGAGCCAGAGGAGACCTGGAGCGGTCCTCTGCTCTGACTTTAGCTTTAGCAGTGGTGCTCTGACCATTACCGTTGCCACCACGGTTCTGGTCTCTTCTGCTCCTTTCACGAGCTCTCTTTCCCTCCTTGCCGGATTCCTCGCATTTCTGCCAGAGAGACTCGTGCATGTCCAGTTTACCCTTTCCAGGAGTCAGGACTATCTTCGCGCGGAGTTTCGAATCCTTGGTCTTCGGAACCTCGCAGAGGACTTGGTCCCCTGGTCGGATCTTAGACCAAGCATCCTCGCTCAGACTATCGAACTCCTTCATGAGTTCCTGATGAAGCTCCATGATGCGCTTCCGAGCCCCGTCTAAACCTTCTGCGTGGCATTTCTTCTGGTGTCTCGCCAGATCACTACGTCGGCTGTATTGCACCTCCGTAGTACACTTCTTGCCCTTCTTACCATAACTCGGATCACAAATGTAAACCGGATGATGGTGGAAGTGGGTCTCTACCAGATGCCTTTGGAACCGGGCTGGAGTACTCCAGGTCCGGACCGAGACATCACTCGCATCCTGGCAGATAGAGAAGGGACAGGACTTCTGGTCGTCACCGTACCACTTCTCTAGAGCCCAACGCAGCTTCCTCCTCTGGGTATAAGTGTAGTACCCTTCGGTGTGGTTTAGCATAAGCCACATCTTTCGATAGGCTTTGCTCGGATTGGGGTCCTCGTCCGAAAGACGCATCCAATCTTCATCATCTGACTCATTATTCTTGTTGACTGAGTCCGGGCAGGCATAGAGGGTAGAGCCGTCCTTCTTTACTCCGTAGGCACAGTCGGAGAAACACGTCGGAATCCGGGTTTTGAATCCGGATTTGGCTTTAGCCCAACGCTCGGCCTCGGTTTGAGTTGATGGAGTGGCCTTCTCATCATACTCAACCGAGGATTCGTGCACCGACTCCTCGTCAGACGACTCAACCTCCATGGCAGTACTACCAGTGGCTGAGGTGCTGGGTTTCGGCTCGGCTCTAGCAGAATCCGGGAGATTCTTGAGCTTCCGAGCAGCGGACCTCCTGTTCTTGCTGACCTTCCAGTCTTCCTCCGGTTCCTGGGTTCCGGATGCGCTGGAGGTCGAGGCTTCTACCGGGGTGGTAGTACTGCCAGTGGCTGGTGTAGCACTGGCTGAGCTCCTGGTGGCAAGCTTCAGGTCGGGGATAGGAGGTGCGGGTACTTCCGCGGCCCTCTTAGCCTCTTCCTGGGCCTCCTGTTCAGCAGTCATTCGGCAGACGAGAACCGTCCGAAGGGCTGCATTACGGTCCATACCGGTTAGTGAGTTGTTTTGAACATCCACTAATTCTTTCTCGGTTATGTAAAAACCGTCGTCCCACTGTTCGAAGTTAGCAGCGGCTTCCCTGAACTCCTTTGTGGTCCGGTATTGGGGCCGGGTGGCACAAGGACGTGGGTAAGTCTGCCCCTCGGGATCCCAGACACAGCCTACCCAATTAATGTTCGTGGCCTTGACGTTCCACAGGGACTTGTCAGGCTTCTGGTACGCTCCGAGCTCAAAGGCTCGGTTGGCTTCATACGCGGTTTCACGGAAACCAGCGTCCACCATAAGTCCCCGTTGGAACCACGGCCAGTCTCCAAGCCATTCGGGAGGCGTCCTGGTCAGCTGTTCGGGAGCCATGACCCCCTCGATAGCTATCCTTACTTTCGGGTCCATCCTGACTGGTGTACCATCCGCGTAGGTCACTTGTGCCTGCAGTTCCGGGTGGACATACAGGTAGCGACCATCGTAATCTACTGGGAATGGGTCAGCCACTGCTGGCTTCCACTGATCCTTCGGTCCGTCAACTTGGGTGGTTTCGGACTCAGTCGCTGCGGGTTCAGCACTCGCAGCCCCTCCGGATCCCTCGGGTGGGAGTGGAGATAGCATCTTCTCTGGCTCATTCAGTGAAAATGAAGCCAGCTTCTCCTCGAACGAGCGATCCGTGGGTTCCTCCACGTCCATCATCTCGTTCTCTTCCTGTGTTACAGGTGACAAAGCTTCCGGAAAAGCTTCTGCGGACGGAGTCAGCTTATCCGGGTCACCGGATAGCTTGGCTGCAGCTACGGATTCCTCAGCCATGACTGGGGAATCGCCTACGGGAGTAAACTACTCCTTTTTCCGGCTTTTACGGCGCCGGGGCCGACACTGACGGAGTCTGCCTACTGAGAGACAGACTCTGAGGGCGCACAAGGGGTTTGCTAGATGGTAGAATTCAAGAGAGAAGGGCTGATCCGACTGTCCCAAACGCTACCAAAAAACAATATGGCGACAGGCCAGCTTTCGTGACGTCATTTCCCCGCATCCCGCGAGGTCACGAGAGGTCAGCCGAGACTGGACACGGTGACGTCATGCGGAAACGCACGTGCTACAAGCGGAACATCAACAAACTGATTGTTTTTAGGTAATTATCGCTCACGCCGATGACTCGTCTGGGGATTTAAGTGGAGATTATGGAAAGCTTAAGCAAATCCACCGGATTATCCGTCCACTACCCATTGGTACATCATGCGGCGGCGACAAATAAGCCTTTCGGGTCAGTTGTCATCCGTTCCTCTAAATGTAAACATTACACCCGTTGTGTATACAGGTTAGGTCACTGCAGTCCTCTGGGCAATTCGAGGGCTGCGACGAACGTATCTCCCCTTCTCGGATAGTTCTTTATCGGACCTGACAGTCTGAAGAGCCTTTTCTAGGTGTTTCTTAGCCTTAGGGACACCTTTCCTCTTCTTTTTGTCTTCACCTGCCGAGACTTTTTTAACTCCCCCACGCTTAATCGGTGTTGGCGCGGGTGTCACTGATTCGGAACACTTTTTAGGCCTACCACGGCCTCGCTTCACTGTAGTGTTCTTTACCTGGTCTATTATGCGATTCTGGTTCAGGATCTTTCCGGAACCTTCACCATACATTTCTGTGGAGGTCTCCCTCCCAGACCATTTCCTTAGTCTGGATCACTTCTATGATCCAACATGGCGGCACTCGGTTAACTCGGCGGTTACCTCTGCACTATATGTGGAATATTTCAGGAAGTATTGGGAAATATATCTAAATATTTGGTCAAATCTTCTATAAACAGTTGTAGAAGAAAAAAATAACTCTATTAGGGAGTTATACTATGCCAGTTTTGAGATCTCGGAACTCAACAACAAAACCAAGCGAGGAAGAAAACGAACTTTCCAAGATGGCGGATGGTGACAAAGACACTAACCCTGGCATCAACAGACGTCTTGATGAGCTATTTACGCTCGTGGGTACAGTAAAAACTGAGCTTGAGAAATCAATTGACAATGCAAAAGAGGAAACCAACAGCAAACTTCAAAGTGAAGTTGAAAAACTTACAAAGTTGCTGGAAACAAAGATAACTGGAGTTGAAATGAAACTGACAGCAAAATTGACAGCGGTAGAAAATACAAATGAGCTGCTACGTGACCAGATAAAAAGCCAGGACATCAAGCTTAAACAAATGAAGCATTAGACAGAGAGGCCAGAAAGCTCAATTTTATGATTGATGGTATGGCTGATGAAGTTGAAGACGAAAATATAGCGTTAACACTAGATGACCTATTTAGTGACCTCGGGGTCAACTTCAGGACAAAAGACTTGAATGCTGCATACCGCATTGGTAAATATAACCCCAACAAAGAGAAGAAACGAACAATCTTCATCAAAATGGCGAACAATGGCCAAAAGGGATCTCTGTTTACTAACATCAACAAACTCAAGAATAATACCAAGTGGGAGAAAGTTTTCATCAACGACGACCTCTCTTACAGCGACCAAAACAAACAAAGAGACTTACGCGCACTGGCAGTAAAAGCACGTGCTTTGGGTTTTGTTTGTAAACAATCCGGCCTGACTTTAACGTTAGGTGGGCGGAAATATAAGCACCATGAAATTGACAAACTACCTGCAGCTATTAACCTCAAAGCAGCCTCTACTACAACACTAGAGGAGGGAGTAGCTTTTGCTGGTAAATATGCCTATCTTTCCAACATGAATGAGTGTGATATCAAAGTAAATACTCACGTGTATAAATCAGCGGAGGCGTGGTACCAAACAGAGCGAGCCACGTTTCTAGGTCAGACTGACCTCGCAGAACAAATCTCGCACACAGAATGCCCGTTTGAAGCACTGCGTCTTTCAAAAAGAGCAGTTGATACAGATGCTTGGAAAAATCATGCCCCTAAAGTAATGGAAACTGTAGTTAGGGAAAAGTTCACACAGCACCCGAACAAGAAAGCAGAATTGTTAAAAATAAAGGGAAATATTTGGGAGGCAACAGGAAACCGGACGTGGGCATGTGGAATAGCGTTGGCGCATGCGCAGAAAATCAAAGATGGCTATCCGGGAAAAAATGAATTGGGAAAGTTATTGATGAATCTCCGTGACGAATGGCTACAAACTGAAACATAGGAACTGTACAAAGTCGACTAAGGTTGTATCAATCGTGTAAATAATACCTTATTCCTGAGTCTAGATTTAACAACATAATGTCGATGTCACGATGGATGACTGCCACCAGTAAAATGGCGGGCAGGCGCGAGAAAAGTAACACAAAACCAAGTGTTTCGTTCTTCATGGATTCTAGAGGAAATGACTTTGAGAAATTGCTAAATGGGGATAAAAATGACACTGGTATGAAATTTCTGGTGAATCCGGATGGAGGTGCAAGTATTCAGGATATTTGTAAATCTGCTGATTACTATTTACAGAAATATCCAGAGGATATCGTATATCTTGCTGGTGGAGTAAATAACATTACTACGCGAAGGTTTAATCATAGAGGCAAAAAATATTACACCTTTGACTGGCGTCTTGAAAGAGATCTATTTGAACACCTAGTGGGTACTATTGATCACAACGTTGCACTCCTGAGAGCAAAATATCCTAGAACTGTAATCTATGTATGTACACTTACAGGAATGGATATATGCAAGAACAGCACTAATGGAAATACACAACTCCAGAAAATGTTGAATGACTGTATATGGCGTGTCAATGATGAAATACACAGGATGAACATTGTCCCGGGCCTACTCACACCATGGATGTCTAGGCCAGTACACGTATATGATCATCACAAGAGGTATGAACGCTATGAATTACTGAAAGATGGCCTACACCCTACTGATGAACTTAAAATTAAATGGAGCAATATCATACATCAGCATGTAAGAACAACGCTGAAGAGGCATCCTGTGCCAGGAAAAATGGTTGTGGACTACACTAAGTATAGACCCCCCCTTCTAAACTCACACGTCAAGAACAGGTAGGACAGTAATTACCTTAATGATTTACACTGCCTTAAATGTACAGGTAACCCTCTGACTGACTTCATTGTGTAATGGGCAGTCTATGGGGGGCTGAGATGCACTACAAATGGATGGCTCTAGTGCATTGATTGGTATGATCTTTGATTGACTTCATTGTGTAATGGGCAATAAAGGTATACCGGTACTTTTTGAGTATGACACGATGATGAGAGCAAGAGTAGGAAAGCAGGAGATTACCAACCCACTTAATTTTGACTACATTGTGTAATGGGCAATTGAAGGTGGTGTACCGGTAATTTCTTCGACATACATCCTACAGAAAGGAAAATACTACAGTAACTTCCCTGAAGATATAGACTCAAATTTATTACTTATATGAACATATTATGGTATTATGGTTTAAGATACCACAATAAACTGTTATTTCTCCTGATCATTCTACTAGTGCATGCAACATTATGCCGTACCTCACCCGGTCTTTCATGTTGTTTGCACGTCTATCTATTACACACTGTAGGTTACAAAACCTCAGTGATTCATTAGAAATAAATTATGAGATTATGACAGGTACAAGGGAACTAACAATAGTTGAGGCAAAAAATATTTATTTCATCCTCCCTGGCCATTCAAGGCGTAGTTGGGGGGATAAGAAATATACAAATAGCACTAGGATGAGATATATCCTTACCTTTGATAAAATGTTTCGTCTTAAAAAATCTTTTCACATTAAGAAATGACTAGAAATCACCTGATTGATAAGAAGGGATTCCATATTGTGCACCAAAACATGAATAGCATTAGAACTAAGGAACACCTAATAGATCTCTATTTTAATAACAAAAATTTCCATGTCATCACATTGTCTGAAACTTGGTTGGATGAAAGGGACCTGACCTCTAAATATGACCTTCAAGGGTACAATCTAGTAAGATTAGATAGATCATGGGGCGAAAGGCATAACAACCCTGATTTGCCAAAAATAGGAGGTGGGGTCTGTACATATCTTAAAGAAAATATTAATTTTTCTGACAAGGAATATGCCAACCTCAATGTTAGTAGTAATGATATTGAGGTACAGGTCATCAAAATTCTCAATCAATTTACAAAAGATATGGTGATTGTTAATGTATATCGTCCACCTGATGGGAATATTGAAAGCTTTAATAGGGAATTAAGGTCTATCTTAGACAAGATAACAAAGGATAAAAATTATGAGATCTTTATTATTGGTGATATGAATACGGATTTTAACTCTATTAATGATCAAAAAGATAACCTTGAAACAGACATGAAAAGTTTTGGCCTTAAACAATATATTAATGAAATCACTCGTCTTTCTGATACACCTACCACATTAGATCTAGCCTTTTCGAACAGTGACAATATTACTGAAGCAAGCACCCTCAATGTAAATGCAAGTGATCATGAAATGATTTATATTTCCAAAAAGAAAACAATATTACAAAAAAGTGAATTTATTAATTTTTCTGGGCGGTCTTATAAAAATTATAATGAAAATCATTTAAAACACTACATGGACAGATACGATTGGGTACCTGCTTTAAGCAGTAATGATCCTGAAGTGAGTTGGAATTTAATGTTGGATGGGGTTAGAGTTTTCCTTGATACCTTTTGTCCTGTAAGGGAATTTCATATTAAGACAATAAAAGCTCCATGGCTTAATAATGAATTGCTGGAAAGGGTTATTGAAAAGGATAGACTGTATGCCAAATATAAACAAACACATCGGGATGGTGATAAATTAAGGGCTGAGAGGGCAAAAAATAGGATAAATAATGAAATTAAAAGGGCAAAACAAACTTATGCCACTGAAAGTTGTATAGAGGACAAAAATAATCCAAGAAAGTTTTGGGAACACATACATGCTATTCTACCGTCTTCTAAAAATAAAACTGAAAGAATTCACCTACTAAACAATGATACACCTGTAGAAGAGAATGACCTTCCTAATTTTGTGAATAATTATTTTTGTGAAATTGGTGATAATTTGGCAGCCAATCTTAATGAACCATGGATCTTTGAAGGTGAACAAAGCCAAGTTTATGCGGATGAATGCTCTATTACAGAAGAAGAGATGGTTGAGTTGTGTAAATGTATAAGTACCACCAAGCCTTCCGGTATTGAAAATATATCATCAAAAATATTAAAGACTGCATTTCAATCTATTCCCCAGGTATTAACACATATATTTAATTTAATTTTTAATACAGGTAAAATACCAGAATCCTGGAAGGAGGGCACAGTCACCCCCATTCCAAAAGGAGGTGACAGAACCCAAATTACTAACTTGAGACCAATCACAATTATTCCCTTACAGGCCAAATTATTAGAAAGAGTTATTCATAAATTTTTGGACAAACATCTTACACAGAATAATATCTTAACAGATAGACAAGGTGGCTACAGGACTGGATACTCAACCACTGATACAGTTGCAAAATTTACTGATGACATTTTAGAACAAAGAAATCAAGGGAATCTTACAGTGGCAGTGTATGCTGATTTTAGTAAAGCATTTGATACTGTGGATCATGATATACTGAAACAGAAATTGAAATTATATGGGATTAGGGGAAAATTTTTACATCTTCTTGAGAACTATCTTGATAATAGACATCAAAGGGCCAAAGTCAACAAAATGCTATCAGAAAAACATTTAATTACTAGAGGTGTACCACAAGGCTCGGTTCTTGGACCTGCCCTATTTTCATTATACATAAATGATATGCCTAATATCTTTACTAATTCCCAGGTCCTTTTGTATGCTGATGACACAGTTATATATACCTCAGCTAGAACACTGCACCAAGCTGAAAATCTTTTACAAAATGACTTAGACAAGTTTAGTATGTGGTGCAAAAGAAACAAGCTTAGTCTTAATGTAGGGAAAACAAAAGCCACTATATTTATACCCTCAACAAGAGGTAACGATCATCTAGTGCCAAGACTGTCAATTGGTGGAACAGAACTGGGTACTGTACACACATATAAATATCTAGGGATTATAATAGATAACAGATTAAATTACAAGCAGCATATGAAAAATGTTAAGAAAAATGTTGCTTATAGAGCCTATACCATGTCTAAAATCAGATACTATTTACCTGATTTTGTCCTTTTGCAGATTTATAAATCTTATATTTTACCCATGTTTGATCAAGGTGATATACTATATGATGGACATAATGCTGGTCTATTAAAAGCTCTACAGAGGTTACAAAATAGATGCATAAAGATTGCTACTAATACTCACTGGCTCACCCCAACTCTTGAAGTACATAAAGAACATAATATTCCATATCTAAGTTTCAGGAGAGAGGCACATATCAGGAATTATGCTTTTAAAAGAACAAAAATGAATGAATATTTAATTCCCAGAAGAAGACATACTAGATTATTTGATTACCCGGTATTATTCAATGCCCTTGCTACTAACAAATCATATGAACTTAGTGTCATTTACAAAACTGCACAGTGTTGGAATAACCTTAGTGATGATGTTAAAGCAATAGAAAATATTGAAGAGTTTAAACGACGAACAAAAACTGATTTACTAACTACAATCATTGAAGGTCTATGTTAGGTTAGGAGAAACCCCATCTCTGAAGTACATTAAAACTTGATGCCCTGGTAATAAATTCTAATATAACCGGACATCTTACAAATCCCCACTCCTGTCGAATCAGCTCAATAACATCTGAGCAGCTCAAGAACACCTGAGCAATTATTTTATATACTTCTGTACTACCAATAACACCCGGTAGTGCTACCAACAACATCGGGTAGCTTCTGTTAAGTTTAAAATATAGTGATACAATTTCCATTTTGTTATATAAAGGATCTATGATAAAAGAAACTACCATACATGTGATTATAGACATTTATTTAATAAGGGAATTGATTGTATATAAATTAGCGACTCAGTTGTATCATAGAAGTATATAAACATAAAACCGCCATGCTGTTATATGGTAAAAAAGGGAAATATACACTGGTTAGGGATCGTTACCAGTTGACACACCAACTGACCCTAATCAGCTTTTGTTGCAGTTGTATATAAGTGTGATGTATATAGTGGATGATGTCTGTCTGACAGCTTGTATATTATTTTCTGCAATAAAAGATTTGTACCCAAAAAAAAAAAAAAAAAAAACATTTGACTTATAAAGTCGACCAAGGTCAGATTTAATAATTACGGTACAATCACTGATAACTTGTGTTACCGTGAAGGGACCATCCCAATTAGACGCTAATTTTATGTGTCTAAGTGGTTCATGTAGTCTAAGAACTCTATCTCCGGATTGGAATTTCCAATGCTTTAGATCGGTATCATATCCAACTTTCTGCCATTTGGCACTTTTCTCCAAATCGATTCGGACAGACTCATATGCTTTTTTAAATCTGTCTCTTAAACATTCCACAAAAACTACATGGCAAGGTAGTTCCGGGTCCATCCCTACGACTCCAAATACTAAGTCGGCAGGCATTATTAGATCTTCTCCGAATACTAAAAGATTCGGAGTACAATTTGTACTTGAATGTACCGTACTGTTATAAGCATGTGTCACAAAATGACATTGCTCATCCCAGTCATCCATATGTTCATTGACGAGCGACTTTAGAACTTGGATAAGGGTTCTGTTGAACCTTTCTACCAATCCGTCGCTTTGTGGCCTATACGGATTGGTTCTAGTCTTACAAATAGCTAAGTATTCGCACATACCCTGCCAGAGATTTGATTCGAATTCTCTGCCTTGGTCACTGTGTAACATTAATGGTACACCGAAACTTAGTACCCAGCCTTTTACAAAAGCTTCGGCACAAGTAACTGCTTTGTGATCCGGTAGTGGAAATACTTTAGTGTATTTTGTGTAATAATCACACACTACCATCATACAGGTATTATCATTAGCGGTTGTATTCAATCCACTGATGATGTCTACCCCAATTCTTGCGAATCTAACTCCGAAAAGTTCTTGGGATAGGGGAAGTTTGCCCATCCCGGGTCCGGGTTTGTTTTTACAACAATCCGGACAGGTGATTACCCATCTTTGCAAGTCTCTGGTCATGCCAGGCCAGTAGTATTTTTTGGAAAGTCATGCCAACGAACGTTTCCTTCCAAAATGACCACTGGTCCGATGTCCATGACAGAAATACATAATGTCATGTCTCATGGCATGTGGTATTACCACTTGCATGATTTTCTCACCATTATTACATGGCTTCCAGCGGTATAACACGCCTTTCCGGACTTCAAGCTCGGTCCATTGAGCAAGAAACCTTCTCATTTCTCGATTTTCCAGAGAGACCTCAGGTCTAACTGGACGTATACCCTTTGGTACTAATTGCAATAGCTGTGCAGTTATCGAGTCAGCTTCCTGGAAACGTCGTATGTGATCCATAGACCAATCCAGTACACTGGCAACTAGGGGTTCGAATGGTCTTCGAATCCCTGCTAACACTGCCCTATGAGCTCCACAATCAGTACAATCCGGATTATCACATTTCTGGATTGGTATTCGAGACAAGGCATCAGCATTCAAATGCTTCACTCCAGGTCTATGCTGAATCTGGTGATGTTCGAGCCCATATTCTGATAGATGGGCTAACCATCGGCCTAACATTCCTTCAGCATCTCGGAAGTTCAGTAGCCATCTTAAAGAGGAATGATCCGTACGCAATGTAAAGTTCGTTCCCCATAGGAAATGTTTGAACTTCTTGGTATATACGACTACTGCTAACAACTCTCTTTTGGTTGTGCAGTAATTGCGCTGAGTCTTGCTCAGTGTATTGCTGGCAAAGGCAATTGGTACTTCTCTCCCATTTTGGACTTGCGAGAGAGCTGCACCAATGCTATCATTACTAGCGTCAGTATCCAGTATGAAATGATCCGTTTCATTCGGATATTGTAATACTGGAGTACTCGTGAACAGGTCCTTTAGCTTCTGAAAAGCAGATTACTGTTCATACGTCCAAGGAATCTTTTCCTTGGTACTTCCTGGAGTCCAGTTAGCTATTGCTTGTAATGGATAACTGACTCTAGAATAGTTCGGAATAAATTCCCTATAATAGGAACAGAATCCTAAAAAGGACCTCACTTCTTTGGGTGTTTTAGGTCTATTCCAATTCGTAACTGATTCGATTTTCTCCGGATCAGCTTTTATTCCTTCATCACTAATGATGCGGCCCAAATAATTTATGGACTTTCTAAACATGTGGCATTTCTTAGGTTTCAATTTGAGACCATTAGAAATAATACGTTCTAGTACCATTTTTAGGTTATTAGAACACTCTTCGAATGTTTTTCCGAAGACTATGACATCGTCAAGATATACAAGACATCTTTTCCACAATAAATCACTTAGGATTGTTTCCATCATTGCTTCAAATGTTGCTGGTGCATTGCACAAACCAAACGGCATTACGTTATATTGGAATAGCCCAATATGACTCGAAAATGCAGTTTTTTCCATATCTGAAGGGTTCATTCCCACTTGCCAGTAACCTGATTGCAAGTCTAGGGTACAAAACCAACTGTTTCCTCCTAAGGAGTCAATGGTTTCGTCTATTCTCGGTAATGGATACGAATTCTTTTTCGTTATTCCATTCAACTTCCTGTAGTCTATGCAAAAGCGGATAGTACCGTCTTTCTTTGTTACCATACACACAGGACTACTCCATGGACTATTGGAAGGGACTATTACATCCTGTTCCAACATCTTGTTTATTTCCTCTTCAGCTACTCTCTTTTTCGCTAAAGGTAACCGCCTATACGGTATTTTAAAGGGTTCCGCATCTCCAGTATCTATTTTATGTACTACCTTGTTTGTCGTACCTAGTTTTTCACCAGGTTTGGCAAAGGCAGTCCTATACTGACAGAGCAATTCATAGAACACTTTCCGGTCTTCCGGATCTTCTAATGAAGTTTCTTCATACAACTTGAGTAAGTCTTCCGAAATTTCATCATTTCCTGTTACCTTTTGTAAGTTCATCTTACTATCCGTTACAGTTTCCGAAAGGGTCACGTTTCCGAAAACTTGTCCCTTTTTCAAGTAGATAGTATTGTTTCCAGTATTGGAGACAGGTACTACCGACCAGGATGCATTTGCTACAATAGTGTCTGCGGATATTAATCCGATACTTGACAGAGTAGCTACATCCGGTTCTATCACTGCAGGCTTATTGCGCATTGCAGGATCACTTCTTACAAGCACATCACAGGCTACTCCCAGAGGGATTCGCACAGTGTGTGCTACACTAGCCATACTGCTCACTTGTCTCAGTACACACCTAACCTTTACGGGATATGGGTATTTCACACTCAACACTCCTGATTGGGGTTCCAACACAACTCCATACAGGGATGCGAAATCCAACCCGAGTATCCCCTCATCTGCTATATCCGCAACGGTGGCGCTCATGACATAGTCATGTATTCCATCCAACTGTAGTTTCACACAAGTTCTACCATACGTTTGCAAGGTACTGCCATCGGCCGTCTGAGCACTTCCTCCCGATTTGAGAGTATCATGTTCATCCGGTATAAGATCGTAGAACCTCCTGGAGATACAAGAGTGGCTAGCTCCTGTATCCACAAGGAATTCGGCAGATCTTCCGTTAACAGTAAGGCAAACATACCACCGCCTTCCGTTTAGAACAGAGGGCATATCCGTGAGGATCGGAACGTCATTGTTCACACCAGGAGTCGATCCACATCCTTTCAGGAATTCCAGACAAGGATGACCCGGGGGCAGGTGGGCACCACCAACCCTGGCTAACTCGTAGCCGCCTGCCTCGTTACTGATATTGGGTTTCCCCTGTGCTCCCGTGGCACCTGTTATATCAGCTTCCCTAGCCTTCCGGGTGTCTACAACCACCTCAGTGCTAGGCGAGTTTGCTACTACATGCGAACTATCATCACGGATGGTGATATCATGGCAAGATTTGTCACCGGGATCCCCTTCTTTGCCCCTCGGGAGACCCCTCCCTAGTTTTCCTCTGTACTTATTCCAGAGACACCTTCCTGTCTACGAGGGACAGGTTTTTCAGCCATACATTCAGGAGCGTAGTGCCCCAGTTTCTGGCATCTGAAACATCTCCTCTGAGATTTATCAACTCTCGGTCTCTTTAGAGCTTCTGTTAGTCCGGCTATTAATGTTTCCATCACATTAGTAGGAGCAACAGTGGCGGCCACAGTTGGCTTCGCCGTAGAGACTACATTGCTAGGTTGAGTTGATCCGGAAGCTGTTTTACCAGTAACAGATCCTCCCTTTCCTCTCAATGTACTTTCCTATACCGCTTTTGTCGGTAATACTTTCCAGCTACCTGGACTGATCCAATATATTCTCCGTTTTCATCGGAGACATATTCATCCTCCTCATCAGCTTCATGCGAATCAACCACGGCTAACTGGGAAGTGTCATATATCGGAGCAGGTGTACCTCCGTATTGAAAAGGTGCTGCTCTTACCGGGTTAGGTCCTAGACCTACCAATCGTTTCTTCATATCATGTCCATCTATTGCTATGAACAGGTCACTGAAGGAAGTGTCATCCTTCCAAGAATCCCAAACAACTTGTTTGTGATCTGGATCCCGCAATCCATTATAGAATTGTATAAACAATTCCTGTAGATAACAGTCATCGTCATGAGCCCAATTTGGACGTGCTTTTGATAGCAAGTCCTGTAGCTCCAAACCAAAGACCTTTTGAGATTCTTTAGGTTTCTGTGTTCTTTTCTTGAAGCTTACCCATGGATCTTCTCTAACGATTGATCCGAATAGGTATGCGGCACATTCGACCAATTGATCATAAGTGCCGTATAATCCGTACGCTGCTCTCCATTGGTTGAGGGCAACTTTTCCACCTTTATTCAACCAACAGATCAAATACGGCAGAGCTTCTTCTTTTGTCCAGCCGCTGCAATTGACTTCGTCGACAAAAGCTTGATACCTGTCCTTCCATGGATCATTAGAATCATATGGAGGGGGTATCCGTGCCTGTCTACGTGCCGGATTATTACATCCGCGTAGTCTATCTGCTTCTCGCATGCTCCAGTTCATGACTTCCATGCCATCCGCTCCCTTTCGGTAGCAGTCAATGCCAAGGTTTTGGATACATTGGCTCCTGTCAAAGATGGTTTGCATCCCTGCAGGCATGGAAGTTCTTCTATTTGGCTTCCTGCCATCTCCTCCTGATCCTGATCCTCCGGATCCGGATCCTCCTGGGCCGCCTGGAGGGTTCCCTCCTGGTGGACCATTATTATGATAGTTTCCGGATGAACCGCCAGGGCATCCACCATTGTAACCGGCGTTTCCAGAAGACGCATACCTAGGGTAAGAATTATTTTGATTCCATCCCTGGTTAGAGTTATTACCATTATGATAATTACCACTTCCTGATGGATTATAATTTTATCTATATCCATAGGAAGA
Source organism: Acholoe squamosa (assembly GCA_949317995.1). Taxonomy (NCBI): domain Eukaryota; kingdom Metazoa; phylum Annelida; class Polychaeta; order Phyllodocida; family Polynoidae; genus Acholoe; species Acholoe squamosa. Next base: position 36,466,652 of record OX439040.1, on the reverse strand, counting down.
TGTTCTGGGTTGATACATACCGCCATTAACGTTGTTTTGTGGCAGGTTTGGTCTTGGAAAACGTCCATCAGTAGGACCATTACCTGGACCCGGAGGTGGGTTCGGTAATCTTGGACCTGCTGGTGTACTATGGCCAGGTTGGGAGAAATATGAAGGTGGTGTTAACATATGCCTCGGTGGACCCGGTACTCTTGGTTGTGCTACGGGTGTATTATTGTTAGTTCCAGTAGCACTATCGCGAGTCGCTTTGATTTTGTGACTCAAATCTGGTATTGGTGGTGCCGGACCTATTGTATCCAGCACTGGAGTTGCTGGTGTAGGTGCGGTTCCATTATCTGCGGCATTATCCGGTTTCTTATAGACTCCGGATACTACATTCTTATCAGCCCCATCGTCAACGAATGGGTTGTATCTAGTTGGAGTTGTCTTCCCCAACATTTTAGACACCACAGCTGGATCTATATTACCTATAGTCAACTGGGCGGCTTCTACATATTTATCTAAGGTTATTGCAGTAGTCTGCAATTCCTGAAGCTCATTCGTGAGTTTCTGTCTATCTTCTTCCAGTTGTTTATTGTAAGCTATAATGCCTACCCGGATAGTTTCATTGTCTTCAGCCTGTTTAGTACACTGAAGTTTCAATTCCTCCAACTCGTTTTGATAATGGCATATTTCGGATTCGAATTTTGCCTTATCAAGACTTAGTTGGTCATTCGTATCTATGTATGTTTGGATACGAATGTGTCTATTGTCATATTCCTTATTGAATGACTTTCTCATTTCCTGAAGTTTTAGTTCTTCATTCTCGAGTTCCTTCATGTACTCACTCCTTCTGGCTTCGAATTCCTTCCGCATGCCAGTTAGGTCCTCTTCCAGCTGAAGTTTTTCATGGAATACTTCATCTTTAGCTTTGACCAAGGTATTTAGGTTCTCGTTCAAAGTTACGTAAGTTTCATTTAACAACAGGACATCCTGTTGTTTAAATTCCTCACCTTCCGGTACCGCATAGGTTAAGTCGCCATCTATAGCGCTATAATCTAATATTGGTAGTCCGGGTCTGGGTAATCTATAAGATAGTTCTCCGAATGTTACCCTTTTTGGCATTGGTGCCGGATGTTCTGGATTAGTACTACCACCAACTTCGAACATCGAATTAGTTAACTCGTCGACAAGTGATTGTTGGCTCATTAACTTACCCTGTCTCTGTATGGACTGTTCACGTCATACAGAGTCTGGTAAATTCTCCTCACTATCATTATAGTGGGGTTCGGGATATCTCCAAGATGCAGATTCCGCATCCTGGGAGTCCGAATGGTTTTGGAGCACTAATGATCCATTGCCATTCTCCTGGGCAATTAGTTGCCCTGCTGGGTTAGCTTCCGTGAGGTTTTCTAACCCATGTACCAGCCGTTCGGACGTTATAACGTCCGGGCTATACACCAGAATTAACTGGTCACGGCACCAGTGTAAGGGTTTGTGGCCTTACGGACCTGGGGGGTTCGGGTCTTACGATTCGGAAAGAAAGAGTAAGACAGTATTCCAAGTGTATGCCAACGGTTAGTTTTATTTCTTAGTGTACACTCACGGCTGCCGGATGGTATAGAAGAGGCAGCTAATGTTGATGGATAATGGTCTACATGGTGCGGAGGCCAGAAGGGCCTCTGCCGTAGCGACTGAGCCCTGGGCTTTATATAAGGACCCAGGTGTTCGTCGTCAGATGTCCCCACAGACCCGGATCGGTGCTGCCACCTATCCGGAACCTGAGTAACGTCCGACGACTTGACTCACCCGCCACGTCAGACGGTACCCAACTCTATGGTTAGACAATGCGTACCTCTACATAATTGTACTTATAAATGTTCATTTGTTCTCGTTGGCAGTCTGTTCTGCCGTTGGAGACTGTGGAGATCGGGATTGCCTCAGTGACTTATAATGTTCAAGTTGACATCCATAGCCCGCATTACACAGAGTATTAAAACAGAGGCAACTGGAGATTTAAAAGTTATTTCTTAAGAAAGATCTGTAAAGTCTATGCATCTATGCTGTATATAGTAGTGTATCTCTATATAGAAAAGTCATATTTGTGTTTAGTGTTCATCAATGTAAAATAAAGGTTCCTTTTACTTTTAATTCATTCTGTGAGTTAGTGTTATAATTTCCACAGATAGATCATGAAATAAAATTGAATATTTGATAGTGACTCCAAAGACCTGGACAAGACACCGCAGTGGCCAGGTATGAAAGATATCCGAGGCTGACATCATCTGCCCCATGGCATCCCCTTACAGTGCTTCTAACTCCTGCCCCCTGCAACCTACTGCTAACCCATCGAGAGTTTCAGTCAGTAAAGCCAACAGTAAGTAGAGACTTTCACACCTCTGTCTAGAGCTGCACGCCTACACCTACTATGGACTCTGGCTTAGCCCATGAGGGCTAGAGGCTACAGAACTGTACGTTAATTACTAACCGGACTGCACAGCCGAACTCATGAGAAGCAAGGGGAGTACAAGGACATTGCACCACTGTATTTGCACCTCCTCTCCAGTCTACGCATATAGGATCAGGCCAGACAAATTTCATTTACCAGTCCTTTCTTATGCAGTGTTTGATTTTTGGCTCAATAATAATTCAAAATGTATATATGTCAACATGCAACTTTGTACAAAATGAAAATTACAGTTCAAACACTCAATATAAGGAAAGGCTACCTTTAAAGTTGATTAACACAATTGGTTTTCTAGGTTTAAGAGTTAAGTAAGCAGGTACAGGTGCAGCCAGAGAGGAGGGCACAAGATCCAAGAAGCTTTCTTTTGATATTGATGACTACTAACCAGTGTAAACCATAGCACAGAGATATTTCTCATCTTTCCTTAAAGGTGACAAACATCCATAATTTTTATTATAGTACAGTAGATGTGGTTAGAGTCACAATTTAAGTGAGATTAGTCAGTTTAGGCCTTTTTGTGAAGTGGAAGCAGTGGGCCTGGACATGATATATCTCTGTACCAGAACAGGTAATGCTACATGCAGTTATTTTTTAAACTTCAGGTTGGTAAGTGGTGAGAGATGAATTTTTAGGTGAAACAACTTGCAGTAGGTGTTACTCAGATTGATTTTAGTTTGTATCACTGTATGTGGAAGATAGGGGCTGTGTTATTCTGGAGGGAGCTGTGGCCATCAGGCTGAGACTTGTACATGGCTACTGCATGTAGACAGGGCCTTGGACAAACATCCGTAATATTAATTCATTAATTAACCCAACTTTGAGAGTGTGGAACTGATGACAAAATGTGAATACAACCCCTGATTGTAGGTACCCATGACAGATAATAACTTGAAGTTTCATGATCTGAAACAGATATTGAAAGGACTGCCTCTTGTAAAAATACAATACTTGGCATGACATAGACATATAGCTTTTATAATAAAATTGGTCTGTTTTGGGAGAAGTGCTATTGTCACATAAACCTGACTACAATGTTAAAAACTATTAAAGCAATTACCACAACTGTATGCTCTAAAATGAACCCAAAGAAGCCATTGTCAGCAGGTTGTAACTATATGTAAAGTGGTTGAAGATGGGAAATGAATTTAAATTATGAACGTTTTTTCTCGAAGTAACATGGTCACCTTCCACAGTTAATAAAAACTGAACCGGTAGGAACTAAATCCTCCCGTTTGGTGTTTTTTGGAGGTTAACAAATGTGTTTTCAGAAAATTTGACAGTTTTTGAAAAAAAGACACATTTATTTTTGATGATGGACGTTACATAAAATGGGCATTTGACGGATATTGACCCATAAGTACGAGAAGCCTTTATTTAACGATGATTTTAAGGGTATTGTAGAAGGAAAATTGGTCATTTTGAAGGGGTATCATTATTTTTTTTTACAAGAAGAAGGGTCTCATAAAATAAACATGACAAAGAGGGTAAAGAAAGTATTACCCGAAGCATGAAACATTCTATGTCAAAAAATGACCTATAAACCTTCATATAAATCATAATATTCAATATATCTACACCATTTGGTGAATACAATGATCATTAAATACCCCAAGCACCTCCAGTGTCCTTTCTGTTTCATATATATTTTTTATCATTTATGTTTTTCATTTTTGGGGGAGATAAATCTTCTTTATAACATGTTTTAGCCGCCTGTAAGTTCAATAAATTTACAAGAAGTGGGTACCATATTTCTTTATTTTATGATGTTGGAAAAGGGTCTCGTAATATACTATACCATTTTTACAAGAAGCAAAATTTACAGAGCACTTACGGTACCTAAATTAAGAGAGTTTTTTTTTTATTTAAGACTTTGACAGTTTACCTATTGTAATCTCATTTTATTTAACGGGTCTCTGGTGTGTATGCTACCAATCCAGAGACCCGTTGAATAAAGAGTGGCTACAGTAAGAGCAGTAAATAAAAAGGGTACCATAAAAAAAGATACCATAAGTCGCCCGTAAGTTCACTTCTCGTAAATTGGGGTATAGTATATCATAGTTTAGACCCTTTTTAGCCAATTGTTAAATAATAAGATACGGTAACCACGCTGGAGGTGTGTGGCTTATTGAAAAGACATTGTATGAATTTATAAAATTCTGTGGAGCTATGTTGAATATTATGATTCATATTAAGGTTCATAAATCATTTTTTCATGTCTCTCTCTACATATTTTCTATTCCTTCTTTGTTATGTTTAATATATGAGAGCCTTCTTCTTGTAAAAACCTTCCGGTATCCCTTCTAAATGACCATTTTTCTTTCTACAATACCCTTAGACTGATTGTTAAATAATGAACTCTTGTAACTCTGACCTTACAAGGGGTCGCAAGTCAATACCTTCAAATTTTAATGATTCCTTACATGAGGTAGTGTATTGTAAGTTGCTTCTCGTAAGTGCCTTTTGCTTCTCGTATAAGTACATGCTCTCCTTAAGGGGTATCTGACACCCGTTAAATAAAGATTGATTACAAGAGGCAATCTGACAATCTGTCCCTCTCGTAAATAGGGTATTGTAAGATGCCTGTAATTTTAAGACAACCATCAAATAAAGAAATATGATACCCACTTCTTGTAGAATACTCAGACAGAGTGGCCATTCTTCTCTGATGGGAGAATTGGGGATGTCTATGGATATTATTTTGGTATGAGTCTTTATGGGGCGTGTATTGGAAGGTGATAATCTTGTCCTTCCTGAAGACTAGATATCTAGATGTTTTCTCTTTCATGAGTGAAACGTTTCTGCAATTTACCAGAATATGTTGTAGTCAGAAATTCAGGCGATATATTGGAAAGGTAGAAATATTATTGTTCCCTTTTTATCTGTTTATGTGCAAACCAAGTGCCACTCTGTAATCTAATCAGTCTACCATAGACTGCAATGTTGGCTTCATGAATCATGTACACAGAATTCAATCTTGATCTTATTTCACAATGTGTTTATCCACATTTGCTCGCAATTCCAATATTAAAATGAATGGCATATTGATATGAAAACAGCTTACTTGTCTCTTTGCGTAAAGATGGCTAGGTTTTGACTGCAACAGCTGGATTTGGAAAGTGCAATGGTATACTAGAACACATTCAAATTACTGTATAGGTAAAGCCCCGGATCTACAAAGGATCCAAAATTACTGACTCTTTGGGGGCATAAATCCCATCGTGGGATTCGATCTTAATATAGAACATCTGAACATTAATTTTATCTCATTGAAATTAGCTGTGGTTATTACACTACTTCTGTGATTTTGGGTGCTTTTTCTGGATATCCCCATTCTGATACCTGTCGATATTGCATGCATCATGACCTTTGTAAGGTGTGCTGTTATCCATGGATATCAGCACACCTTACATGTCATATGTCACATGTTAAAACCTACGAGAATTCTATTGCAAAGGGCAGGGGTCGAACCCATACCCTACTGATCCCAAATCCAACTCCCTATGCATTGCGCCACAGGGACTGACGAGAAGTGCATGGTTGGCTAGAACCAGGTCTCTATAAGTCAATGATATGATATAAAGCCCAGGGAGGTCACTCACATATAACTAGTATACATTCAATGTGTGAAAATATCCTGCAGTCTGGGTTGTGACCCCCCCCCCCACCTCTCTGACAGCTGGCAGTACTGTGCGCGACTGGCCTGGTTATGGGTCAAGGTGCTGAATGCATTCACACTACCACCAAGCATCCTACTGCTGGGTGGCCACATGGATATGATGTTGTGCTCACGGTTTGGCACAGTTTTATTTATGGCTGGTTTGGGGATGAACGATTTTTTCAAATTATATTTATTGATTATCTATTGATTAATCATGTAATAAAAGAAGTAATTTTAATGGATTTGTCATGACTTGTGTCTGATATCGACCATAACATGCAACTCAGGGGGCTTCGCGCCCTCGTTGCATGTTATTGTTATCAGTCACAAGTCATGACATATCCATTAATTACTTGTTCAATAAGGTCACTCTCTACCATGCAGAACTAAGACTTTGGCAAGCTGTCTCCCTATACGAGACTGGTGGTGAAGCTATAGCTGTTGTGCTGCCAGGGAATGTTGACCAAACCTGTCACGTCTGTATTTGGAGAGGGGGCAGCCCATCAGGAAGCCCATCAGGCCATATAGGACAACTTCCTATTCCTGACACAGCACTAGGATCACTCTGTCTATTATACTCGCGGGGAAAATTCTAATGAAGGTCCCTCCTGTCTCATATGTTCTAAGCAACAATCAAATAGAAAAGGCTCCACTCATCACAGTGATATTCATTAACTATTACATTTTCTGAAAGCTATTGAACTGGTTAGTCAATATCCCCATTCATATCAATAAACCACAACTATCCAGTACAGTTAGTGGTCAGTCGGGAAAAGTTTTGAGAAGATCAGAGATAAGAGATAAGATAAGGGTCCAATTGAGGCCTCCTACTTCTGACCCCTAGGTTACAAATCTCTCTACTCTTCTTAAAGAGGTAATTTTTATTACTAAATAGGCTGAGTATTTTCTACATTTCCTTAAGTTTCAAAAATGATGATTTGTTTTAGATTTTCTGTAAATCTTTCTTCTAACTTTTGAATGATATTGTTACTTTGAGAAACTTCTTTCTCATTTACTCGTACCCAGAGGTTTAGAGCCCCACTGCCTCTGCCTGCATCACCCTCCCAGCTGGGGAGCTTTCAGATACGACTGACCTATGCCTGAGTAGGCTATAGTAACATACACACATCATGTTACTAAATTAGCATCATTCAATAGCCTAGAAATGTTTCATTAATTGGTATGTATTTTACAGGGCAAGTGCGTATCACATATTTCATACCGGGAGGGTGTTTCCGAAATGAAGGGTGGCGCTTCTCTCTGAGTAGCACCTACTCAGAAAGAAGTGTCTCTCTTTAAAACAGTCACCTCTACACTGTCCGACCATGACACGGTTTTACAGTAGAGTGTTTCTATTTCTGGAAAACGGTGGTAGCTGCTGTAGGTACAAAACCAATGACCCAAAGGGGATTGTGCTGTAGCTACTACAGAGGTAGTTATAGCCCATTTATAATTGCGGCTGAGAGTGTATACATGTGTTTCCAAAAGTTTATTCCTATGAAAGTCCGATATTCAATGAAAGGTGCTGATTATACCACGATTTCGGCACTTCCGGTGGGTTTATATGCAGTTTAGCCGTGCATTATTCTGCATATACCACCCATGTGCATTTTTGAAATTTTTGGTATATACTTTTTCGGGGTCAAGTTGGACTTAGAATACTTTTGGAAATGTGTGGCGGACATAGAAATTTTGTCTCGCCATTGTTTCAATGTGAAAAATCGTCCCAACTCTTTGCGGATCGAACCCCGGCCGCAGTGGTGGTAGGCGAAGGCCTTAGCCATAGCGCCACACTGAACGGTGATGAAACACAATGCGAAAATAAATAAATTCTAGCCTGAGGTCCTAGTGGTACGTTTCCATTCAGTTTTCGTATTGATTCCAAGCTTGTCATGTTATAATATTAAAATCCCAAGAAGTATTTGATCCATAGACAAGGAATGCGTGCTAATTTTCTCCATTTTCTTCGATATAAATAAGAATCCAATGATTTTTCTATCGTAAGCGAGTCGCGGTGCGGCCATTCCCACCCGCCTCCTTGTCCGGCGAAAGTGTGTCAGTGGCCCGGATGTAGATATAGGTCAACTGCTCGGCGTACAAGAAAGACGCCAAAAATTTCGGACCGGTTTGGAAAATCAATCGATTCTTATTTATATTGAAGAAAATGGAGAAAATTAGCACGCATTCCTCGTCTATGGATCGAATACTTCTTAGGATTTTAATATTATAACATGTCATGGTTGGATTCCATATGGAAAGTGACTGTATACACAGCGGTACCTCTCCCGGCAAGGAACAAAAACAATGGCTTCGCGCAGAGCGGACACGGGCCGTGTTGCTTGCACTTACAAAATGTCTTCTCCTGGCTATATTCTTTGGATTTCAGGTAAGAAATTGATACAAAATGGAGGAAATGGTGGTATAAACCTATTAGGTGATGAATATCGGGGCCCCACGGGCTGTATATGCTGTATATACCCTCGCTGCTTCGCGGCTCAGGTATATACAGCATATACAGCCCTAGGGCCCTGATATTCATCATCTATTAGCTTAGTAAGTACTAAGCAGGTGACCTTGCAGTAGGACATTGAAAAGGCACTGAGGTGTGACTGAGCAAGGAAGTGAGCAGAGTACTTTTGATGACACAGTCTGATTCATAGAAGAGTAAGCACCTTTTTAGTCTAGCTTGGTCAGTGCTTTTCAGGGTGAAGGAGAAGATCATGCACAAAACCAGACACTCGCAAAGCAGAGATAATCCTAGATACAGAAGTGATAGGAGGATGCACAGGCTCTAGTCCCCAGTCTCCTTTGTCCATCTCAAGGTTCCCCTGGAGGGTCTTGCCAAAAGAAAAAGAGGATGTATTTCTGTAAATCTTTCCAGAGAGTGCTGAGGAAAACGTGTATGGCCCAACTCGTTTTCATAGTATTGACAAAGAAAGTACAGCAGAATCAATGGAAAACTCTTTTTGAGATTTAAGAAAACGTGCATGTTTCATCTTAACGTTTATCCAAACAATCTTTTAACAACACAAAAACATACATGTTTTCCTTTCGGGTTAACGTTTGTTTTTTGGCAAGACCCTCCAGCAGACCTAGAAAAAGAAATGGGGCAATCAGCACGTAAAGGTGCAAGCCTCTGAGAATAAACAGGAAGTGATTTTTCTCGTGGAGAAGGCGAGTGTCGGAAGTGAGGTACCTACCATGAAAATCTACCTTTCAACTTTTTAGAAATAGCTTCCTGTCTTTCCAACACCTATAGCGCTGTACTGGCTGCTTGATCAGTAGAGGGCAGCTGTGTGCCACATGGAGGCCAATAACCCTGGCAATACACCAGCTCACTACAATGAGATTGTTACTACAACCAGAGAATCATTTCTGCACAAGCACCCATCTGGAATATTGAGTTCATCGCAGCGTTTCAATCTAATCTGACCAAAGTGGGAAAGGATCATAAAACTGCCCTTCTTATGCTTGGATTTATTTCACTTTGATTGCTGATTAATTCCCCTAGGCGTCCATACTTCTGTTCATGGGGGGAAAGTGGTCATTCTTTCCAATGTCTACAGCATTACATTAACTCAACCGAAGAGGGAATTCAATACCTATTGGTATAGTTTGAATTCAAAGGCTGCATCCACTGCCGACGGATGGACCATCCATTGCCCTTCATCCGTTTCTTCCCCATAGAAATCAATGATAAATAATACGGATGAAACCGACCAATGGTCTATCCATCGGCAGTGGATGCAGCATTGAATTTTATGCAATTCATACTTTAAACTTTCTGAGATTTTCAATCTGTCACATGCAAGACGATTTCTGTAAAATCAAGAGAGGCAAAACTGCTATTGATGGCCCTAATTTCAAGGACTCTATTTTTCTGATTTCTCTGATTTGCCATTTTCCAGTGCAGATTGACAATATTGGACGGAAATATGGAACAATTTGAAATAAGTTGAATAACACAGTCCGATTAGTGGAATTAATGGATTGCCAGTTGGGTCATTTTATACAGGAACTTGACACACAACCCAGTGAACAGCAAACGTTTAGAGAACATTTGTGAACGTCATTTTAAAGCTAGAAAGTGAACGTTAGGTTTTGATGTTTTCCAACATAAATGAAATGTTCAGCAAACGTTTACTAATGTCCCTAAAGGCTCAGAAGCAGGTAATGTTTACAACCGGTCATAAGGAGATATGATAGCAGTTTTAACAGTGATTGTAGGCTTATAACTGCATGTGTTTCTAAAGCATTACCATTACCTTACTGTGTCTATAACTATATGACTGGTGAGAGATGATAATGGTTGCAGTTGTAAGTTTAGAATCTAACAGTTTTAGAAGCGGCAAAGGACCACCTGACTCAGGTGGGTGAAGGGTCCATCAGTGGGGTGTTTCAGAAGCCGGACATGATAATGAACATTAAATATCTGTTTCTAAAACTGTTAGATTCTAAACTTACAACTGCAACCATTATCATCTCTTGCCAGTCATATAGCTATAGACACAGTAAGATAATGGTAACGCTTTAGAAACACATGCAGTTATAAGCCTACAATCACTATTAAAACTGCAATAGTATCTTCTTATGACTGGTTGTAAACATTATCTGCTTCTGAAACACCCCACTGGTGGGGAAATATACCCCTATATATCCACAGTTTCTTCGCATATATAGTAGTCATTTATTGCTAAAATGGTAGTGCATTGATTCCAAGAGAAAATTGAAAAGTAAAAAGGTGGTTTAGCTCGCCAACACTTAAGACAAAGATGAGCATAGTTTATAAATGCAAAGAGTTGCAGTAAAAACTTTATGAATTCATCCTACTTAGATCAAGCCCTCCAGTGGGATATTCAGCAGCTGTTTCATTCATGTTGATTTATGAATCATGCATTACGATGCAAACATTATAAAACACCATGCAGCTGTGGCAATTCCCTCTGTGCTTCCATAAATGATTGTGGTTGCCATAGTGATCGTATTTTACCTTTCCATTTGATGGAGAATCATGCTGCTTATGAATCACATGAAGGCTCTGCCCAAATAAATGGTACATTATTCTGTAGTCATTACCCATATCGGGGAATCTCCAATATGGAATAATACTATCGGACAACTTTAGTTTCCCTAGGCCTGTTCAAAGGCTCAAGGAGAAAGTTGCCATGTCATGTATGGTTGTCTTAGAGAATACAATGCGTTATACCACGATTTTGGGACTTCCAGTGCTGATATGTGCATATCAGCCATGCATTATTCTGCATATACCACCCATTTTTGGTATATACTTTTTCGGGGTCAAGTTGGACTTAGAATATTTTGGGAAATGTGTGGCAGACATACAAATTCAGTCTCGCCATTGTTTCAATGTGAAAAATTGTCCCAACTTGTAGGAGAATTGAACCCCGGCCGCAGTGCTGGTTGGCAAGGACGATAGCCATAGCGCCACACTGTACGGTGATGAAATCCAATGCGAAAGTAAATAAATTCTTACCCGTAGTGGTAGTCCTGTGTTTACACCCACTGTTCGTATTGAATCCAACCATGACATGTCCAGATATTAAAAAGAATACATCCTTAGATAGTCTAGATGATCCGTCCGTGCCAAATGAGTCCATAACAGTAACAATAAAGAAGAATCCATTGATTTTTCCATCGTATGCGAGTCGCGGTCCAGCCATTCCCACCCGCCTCCTTGTCCGACGAAAGTGTGTCAGTGGCCCGGATGTGGATATAGGTCAACTTCTCGCCATACAAGAAAGACGCTGAAAATTTCGGATCGGTTTGAAAAATCAATGGATTCTCCTTTATTTTAAATACATTGGACATAATAAGTATGGAGGGATCACCAAGACTATCTAAGGATATGAACCTGTTAATTTTCTTGATTTGTCATGGTTTGATTCAATACGAAAAGTGAGTGTAAACACAGCGGTACCTCTCCCGGCAAGGAACAAAAACAATGGCTTCGCACAGAGCGACCCGGGCTGTATTGCTTGCACTTACAAAATGTCTTCTCGTGGTTATATTCTTTGGATCTCAGGTAAGAAATTAATACAAAATGGAGGAAATGGTGGTATAAATCTAATAGAACATGGATATCAGGGCCCACGGGTAGGACAGGCTGGATATACCCTCGCCGCTCCGCTTCTCGGGTATATCCAGCATGTCCTACCCTAGGGCCCCGATATCCATCATCTATTAGCTTAATACATCAACATCGAGTTGGCTCAAGGGGAGGCCCACTGTCAAAGTCTCAGCAAATACCTTAATCAATTCGTCAATTCAAACTCAGTCAAGCGTCAGATCACAGATCACACCCTGTTAGTGTCCTAAAAGTGGTGAAGGGTTTTTCTTCCTCAGTGCAAGAACACCTGTTAATGCAATAAAAAGAGACGTTGATGGGAAAACTTGCTATGGTGCCTATCTTACATTATCAATTGCAAGTGTGTATTGTAACTCGACCTTCATCATCAATGGCCCATTGAATCACGTTGGTTCTTTGAAGGTACCTTACAGAGATGCTGATTTAATCATTGGTACACATTACATTATCTAGCAAACATTATAAAGGATTAGCAAATACATGTAGATACAAAATGTGTTGTGGAGGATTTAGGAAACAATTCACCGGAAGGAAGAATGAACTTTTTTCTTCCATAACACTAACTCCAAGGGTAAAACCTGAAGTACAAGCAAGAATATTGGTTTCAAGTATGAGCATAGTTTATGCCTATCAGAATTTAGATTAGTTTGGTCAAAATCCGACGTTGCATATGGTCCTATGGGCGCGAGTACCATACAGGCAGCCTATACAGGTGTGACTGCACTGCAGCTACCAGCTCAGGCCTAATTAACATGCATTCTCGTGAGATTTGCAGCTTCAGGGGTCGGAATCCACTCTGTACATGTAGTGAGTATCCACACCTGTAGGTGTGAAGACTCCACACCTGGAGGTGTGATGAGTGATAGGCTACACTAACCATACCTTTGAAGTTGCAATTATATATTTTTAAACCACCATGAGCTACTTTATGAATCCTAGAAGTACTTTGTCTGTAGGCTGGGACAGAGTGGATTCCAACTAGGTATTACATAACTGACCCCTGAAACCAGTGTACATGCTGCTGACCAGCTTCACCTAGACACTACGGCGCCACCTCTATCCCGCTAGGTCGGAATTTGAAATGTCTATTTTTCAGTTGACATCAAAACCCACACAGCTAAACACACCTTGGTGTGACGTGTAATTTGGTGCCATAGCGGCTTTCCACACCGGTGTGTGATCTATATATCGTAGTTTCAGATAAAAGTGTGAAGTATGCCTTTGTGACATTGTTTGTTAAAGGTTTTATCATAAACAACCCCTGGACAAATATCTAGGGCACTGTACCTCCTGTTTTTAACCCCACAGATTGGTGCCATAGAGGGATAAAATTATCATCACGGCTCTCATTTTTAAAGAAAACCTCTACCCTATTTTCATGATAGCGTATTTTGATGACCTTTAGGCCAAATAAAAAATTCTGGCATGTTTATGAAATATGTGTTAATATAGAGGAGACCAGCAGGAGTATCTGATGCATCTGATGACGTCATGATAACCAAAATGCATCCTTGGAGTTGTGATTGTACAACACTGTAAGGGTAAAACCAGATGCTGTTTGTAGTTTTTATCTGACATGCTTTGTTATTCCCCTTGACAAATAGCAATAATATAACCTTTTTGAAGATCTCTGTGCAATGTCATTATCCTTTACCGTTCACTCTTCTAAATTAAACACATTTGCAACAACCTCCATATATAAATAATGCATATATAAATAATGCAATCAATTAGATAAATCTGATAAACCTCCTGTTTTACTCTATAGTGACACATGGTTATGGGCAGATGCGTGAAAACATGCCTCCAGTGGAGAAATTGTTTTTGAAGTCACAGGCTTTAAAATGAGATATCTTGAGCTAAAAACTTAATATCCCCGGTAGTTTTTCTGTAATTGCTTGTCAAACATAGGTTGCAGTGTGCAACTGAAAATGGCAAATAAGCTCTCAATACGTTATATCCTATCAGAAATACCAATAATGCAAAAAAATACAGTTTTGTGGAAAAATAACCAAAGAAATGTGATGTTTTTATTGTAAAATTGGTTCTAAAGGGAATCTTTAAGCTCCCTCTTCATTTCTGAGTTCCTGAAGGAATTTCCAAAAGGGTTTGTGGTAAATATTCACATTTGGAATAATTGTGTGGTTTCCATGGCAACCAGAAATTGCCATATATGGCAATTATCTATGTTACCATGGCAACAAACATTCCTATTGCATTCCAAAAATAGAATGTTTTCAGTGGAGATGGAATAATTCTAAGCATACCACTGGATTCCCCATCAAAAATTGGTATCTTCCTGTTTATTCCAAAGGGTGAAATCCTTTTCCAACACATCGACATAGATCATCTCGACGACAAGCACATAAGTGAACAGATATACATAATACATGAATAGGAAAACCAAGAACACAGAAAGAAGATATGCTGGATGTGTGTACAATTTTCCATGAACTAAAATAATGTCCAGTTTTTTTAATATCACTCTCCTCCCCCCAGTCGATATGACCAGGAGAGGTGTGGAAAAGGATGACTGCTTATTGCAACACATGTATACAAACATGGTTAGTTATCTCACCCCCTGGGAAGCAAGTTTTTGAGGGTACGATAAAAATTGAATGGAGGCAAAAAATGTCAGTGTTGCATAGTTAAGCAGTCTCTTCACAATCCTCGGGCCTCCCTAGCCCACTTAAAAGGGTCTATTTCTCCTCTTTCCTATCCCCTCAGGAGGTGTGTGGTGCACATATGCGTGGGCACTGACACATTCCTCTGTGAAATTGTGAAATGTAGTTCTCGCCATGAATATGACCTTAGCTGTTGAAATGGTGTTAAACCTCTATTACTCACTCACTCACTCTTCACAATCCTGCATACATCCGACACACCCTTGGCGAGTGGTAGGTAGGAGCTCCCAGGCACCAGCCCTGTTATGAGGCTGTAAGTGAGAGAGGGCTCTTGGCAAGGTGGGACGCCCTGCAGTTGGTGGTGGAGCACTGTCGTCAGCTGAGGGTTCCTGACCCAAGGACGCTGGGGCCTGTGCAGAGCTAGGAGCAGGCGGTGGCACTGGATCCATGGATGGCTGATCCATCCCTGGCTCGTCCCCGGACATAGACAGGCGGTGTAGGATCCAATGAAGCAGTATTAGGGGGTTCCAAAGCCGAATCAGTGGGCATGGTTGGCACGGACACCCTTGGGCTGTGAGCTAACAAGGGATGTGAGCGGGTGGGTGTGTGAAACGGGGTGAACTTGCAAAGATGCTGACGGTTGCATAGGGTGACCCACCCTGAGCCATCCCCCCGGCAGCATACTGATGGAACTGGGGAACCTCAATCACTACACCTGTATGCTTCCAGCATTTTGGATGGTTACCCAGCAAGTTCTGTATATAAACATGATCACCCACTTTGAGCTCAGGCAACTGTCTGGTATCGGCACTCCAATTCTCACATTCTCGGGAGTGGCGCTATGCAAGGGCCTTCTGACAGTGAGACATCAGTCTGTCCATGTCTCATGAGGGGTATACCGTCCCATTAGGATAGGAATGGCATCACCTATGGGTCAACCAATTAGATAGAATCAGTTCAGGCGAGGCCTTTGACTCGGGGTCAACAGAGTTCCTGTATATCAACATAGCACGCTGGAATTTATCAACATCTAGAGATCCGGTAGGACCTGTGTTATCCAACACAATTGTTTGACTGTTTTCACTGCTAGCTCAGCTGGACAGTTAGCATGTGGGTTGGCAACTGATGTGAGGCAGTGTCTGACACCCCATTCTTGAAGGAAGGCCTGTCTTCCCAGACTTAAACTGAGGGCCCCCATCTGAGGTCAGTTCTTCAGCTATGCCAAATGTGACAAATGTCTCATGGAGTTGTCTGACCAGACCATCTCTGACTTGAACACCATGGGCCAGTTAGAGTACCTGTCCACAACCACAATATAGTCTGTTCCTTTGAAAGTAAAGTAGTCAGCACACACCATCTGGAACAGGTATACCGGGCTAGGGATCTCCGCTGGCGGTTGCATGGGGTTTGACTTGGCTATACAGTGGCAATGAGAGCACTGATCCATGATTTTTGCAATGTCCACAGTGATATCTGTCCACAGCCCGTGCTCACATGGCACTGACACCCTGGTGGGCAGCATGAAGGGCATTCAAGATGGTTGGGCAGAGTGTGGGTGGAATGACAATACGTTAGCCTATGAGAACCACACTATCTACCACACACATGTGGTCAACATAGCGGTGGAATGGGCGTAAGTCATACGGAAGGTCACATGAGTCTGAGGGAAACCCGTTTTCTAGTCGGCTGATAATTTCCACAAAAGTAGGGTCAGATGCTGTGGCCTTACGTACCAAGTCCCATATGACCACAGGGTGGACGGCCTTTAGGGCAGATGTGGGAGCAGCCACGATAGACACATCATCAGCGGGTGATGTGTCCATGTCCTCAGAGCACAGGCTGAGTAGTGTCTCATGACAGGACGTTGGTGAGATGTGGACAATGACATTGGACTCTGGTGGTTCACCGGGCAGGTAGAGGCAATCAGGCTAGCCGACGGGATGTCTGGAGGCAGCATCGGGCCCCTGATTCTTTTTGCCAGGCACATGAACTACCGTACACCTGTAGGCCAGTGTTTTCTCCTTTAGATTCAGAAGCGGCCGATTATGGATGTCTGTGAGGGATCTGTCATTGAGTGTTTGTAGTAGTGGCTTGTGGTCTGTGGCAACAATTAGATCCTCGCAGCCCAGGAAATAATAGCGTGACTTATGGAGTGCATATGCCACTGCCAAAGCTTCCCCCTCAATAGGGGCATACCTGCTCTTGGCGGGGGTGTGTGAACTGACTGCCGAGAAAATACAACTTCCAGCCATCATGACAGCATGCAGGGGTGCGGGTGAGGCATTGGCAGTACTTCTGCATAAAAAAAAAATCCAATACCATCAACCGACCTGTCTGTGGCCAGGCATGTGATGCAGGAGGGGTCAAAGAGGTGAACACCCTCTTTCATCTCTGTGATTATAATGTCTTTGGACTGCTGGAATAGCTGGTCCAATTCTCTTGTCCACTGGAACTTAGTGGAGGGTTTGAGCAGGGTGCAGAACGGCTTCATCTGATGGGTCATGGCAAATGCATAGGTTCCTTGGTTGATCAAACCAAACCATGCTTGTGCTCCAGTGATGTCAGCTGGGGTGAGGAAGTTCCTGATAGCATCTAGGAATTTGGTGCTGGGACATATACTGGTCAAAGTGATGGTGAGGCCCACAAAGTCAACAGTTTCTTGGGAAAACTGGAATTTCTTAGGGTTCAGGGTGATACCTTTGCGAGCACAGAGATCCAATCATTCGCAGGCCTGGAAGAAAGCTGCTTCAATAGATTCCGCCCACATGCATATGTCATCCACACATTTTACCTTGTTCGGGAAGTCAGCGATGATGGCATCAAACTGTTGGTTGTAGGCATCTCGACTCGACAGGAATCCCTGCGGGGCCACCTTGTACCTGTAGCACCCCATGGTGTGATGAATGTGGAAATGTGACGGTCTTCCTCCTAACGGGTACTGAGTGATAACCATTCCAAGCATCTGTGATGGTCTTCCTCATACCCTGTGGCTGCAAGTCAACTGTCCTCCTTGAAGAGCCATCGGTTTTGCCTGTGACCACCATCCTGGAGCACCATGTGGTGGGGGTGTTGGGACTGACCCGTTCCAGATCAGCAAATACTTTGTCCTGCCAGTGGATGGGAACAAGAGCAGGCTTGTGTACAGCCACTAGTGTAGCATTGGGATCAACATGTAGCTGGAGAGGTTTATAGCACATGAGGGGTAGTGGCTGATGCTCACACACATTGAACATGGTGGACCTGTAGCAGTCAAGGAGCCAGTCGATTAGAGCCAGGGGAAGGGTTTCACCATTGTTTCAGACACATAACAAATTAGCTGAGTAGAATGAATGGCCCCGCCTTGCTCTTGTGTGGCAGCATGCACAACAACAGCACCAATTACCCCAAGGTCCTCTTTGATGGCACCACGCATGGTGAGTTTTACTGGGATGAGGTCAGACTTCATGACACCCATAGCAGCAGTAGACTCGAGGGGAATGATGCTGCTCTGGCATCCTGTGTTAGCAACCATAGGCAGCATGATTGATGACAGGTTGGTGGCATGTTCAATGGGGTGCCCAAAATTAGCATGATCACCAGGAATTGGCATCAGTTTCACCAAGAGCATCGGGTGAGGTTTGGATGGCTGCACTATCCAGCGTCCATCAAACACATAGTGATCGATTGGTGGGGCACGCCTACACGAGACTTGCGGTGACCAACACCACTTGGGGAGTCTGGCAGGCCAGATGAGGCAGAGCACAACTGATCATAGGCATAGAAGGCACTATTATGGACTGAGTTTGTCACGGATTCTGTAGAAATGGCCTCTTTCTGGACATCCTTCCTCCCCCCACCCTTGAGGCAGACTCTGGATGATTTGTCCTAATGGCTCCAAGCACCACAGGATATGACCTTGCTGCAGCAATTGGTGAAATGGCCCTTGATGGAGCATTGCTTCTTTTTTTAAGGAAAATTCATGATGCATTCTATAAGATTTCTAGTTATCTAAGATCGATCAGCTGCTGTGATATGTTAGAATAGATAATGTAGAGTGTTCGATGACTTGCTTCGTATAGAACTTAATTTAAACAGTGTTTTAAGCATTGTTCAAAATTTCATCAAACTTCCACGCAAAACGCCTGAGGGTGAGTTTGCATTTTTACCCCTCATTACTTATGATGGGTAAATGGAGTAGTATACCCAAGCTCTTCGATGATGATTGTAATGAATGTGTCCCAATGTCTCGTACAGATAGTAATTGGCCTGCAACTTCTCAGGTTGGGGGAACGAATCCTGGTAGAGGCACATGATAAATTACAGAGAAAGACTCCTCTGTTACATAACCAGGTCCTAAGGGTGTCTACTAAGGGTGTATTTTTTCGGAGGTGAGTAAAAAGACCTAATATGGGCAGAGAACATTCAATCAACATTGACAGTGATTGGTTGTCAACATCGATCAACCAGTTATCATAGTTGAGTCAATGTTTTGTGCCGACAGGGGAGCGACATTCAGAATCAAAATATTTGATGTAAACTTGGAATTTGTCTATTCGGTACCAATTTGAACGAGGTTCATGTGCTACATTATTCTGTGTGTTAAATGAAGCTGCTTGATTGGTTGGGGAACAGCATTCCCACAATGCAATCAAACCCTGGAAAGTTCTTGCTATTTGGGAACTCTTGCAGATAGGGGGACTTGCCTTTACTGCAAATTGCAAGGCTTCTAACATGCCATTGCATTTTACAAATCCGACTGTTGCAATTAAACTGACCCCTCACCCTTGCAATGTAGATCTGTAAGCTGCATTAAATTGCAATGCCATTCTCCTTGATATTGAATTTGCAAGTTGTTGTAAGTAAGCACAGTGCAGAATGAGACCAAAATTGAACTCTGTGTGTAATTTATACAGACATTTTGCATACAAATTGCAGGGTATGGGGCAAGTTTAGATTGCATAGTGGGACTTGGGTTGCAAGTTGAAGTGAACACACATCCCTATTTGTTAATGACTTTATCCACATTACTGTAAATTGCAAGCAAATTCTGTAAATTGCAGAAACTTTTCACTTAAGGGATGGAAAATATCTAAATATAAAGATCTTAACTTCAGTGCAAATCTACAAGGGATTCCTTGGCAAGTCCCCCTTTCTTCAAAAGTTCCCAAATTGCAAGAACTTTCCAGGGTTAGATTGCATCGTGGGATTTGACCTTTATTTATGATAGAGGAAAGGCTAAAATGTCAATGGGGCTTAAATGTAAAAGTTGTACACAAGGTGTAATAATTACGGGAATCAAAACATTCTCCACTTTGGAGGCTCCTCCAGATGTTGAATTTTGTCTTCAATGGAAGTTATAATATTATAAGGAGTATCGAAAATAAAAGGAATTGAAAAATCACTTTCAAAGCAGGGCTATTTGAAAAGCTCAGCCAATGGCGACATTACATGGGCAGCATATGAGTAGAGGATATTTTCAAGTAAGCTAGTTTAGTTCCTCATATAAGCAAATGTCTAAAACCTTATAGCTGCTTAAAGAATTTGCCCAATGTGGGTTCTGCTAATGTAAGAGTGACTTCATAAAGGGGGGTTACTTCTATTTTTCCCTGGCATCAGGTTATATAATGAGAGGGCTCTATGCAAAAGGCGAGATATGAAGAAAAGGATTCACTGAAGCTATTGCTATAGTCTAGATTGTTGGCAATATACTGGTCACGTCCTCATTTGGAGAGGGGTGAGGTGAGGGAGAGCACCTCAGACTATAGAGTACTACTTCCTATCCACATCAGGTTGGTTGGATCCAATAGAATTACTAGATCTTCTTGTCTTTTTTGTCCATGAGTAGTTATAGTAATGTGGCGCTCACCCTATCAGATTCACACATCAACAGTCCACTTAGAATAGACATCCCTTGATTCCTTATTCATTTATTTATCTATCTCTGATATCCAACCTTCTACTAACAGTCATTGTTACTGCCCCTAGGGGACGTCTCAACACCATTCCCCTTACCCTGTACCCCCCTCCCAAAATGACTTTTCCCTTCTATCCCATCAACCCATACCCTGACCTGTCGGCCATCTTTCATTCCTTCTTAAATACTCCACTTATTCACATCTACCAATTTTCCAAATTTTACCACCCACCCACTCCTTTTTTTACACACTATCATATAACATACATTACTGTCTCGTACATGTATTTGAATACTATTGTGTCTAATAGTGTATCAACAAATAATGTCATTTAATCATTGATTCAGGGTTTCATAAAATCTACTTTAGTAATGTATGTTACTACAATTTAGATCTTATATCATAAGATCTTACTACATGTATTAAATCAACTATCTTCAACCCAACACCCTCCTGCTATTTTGTTTTGCTGGGGTGGGGGGAGGGGAGGTGAGGTGCAGATCTCAGTATCCCACTGCATTATCGGCAAAGCTTACTATACATAAGCAAATGTCAATGACCATGGAATATTTTTGCATCGTATTCACCGAGGTGAGGCTGTCTATATTCAACAATGCCTTATAGGTGGAGTTGAATGCAGACAGGCCTCACAGAGGTGAATATGATGCAAAAATATCCCAGGGGAATTGACATTTGCATTTATGTCATCACTACACTGGTTTGAAAGCTTTTAAATGAAGAAGTTCAACTACATTTTTTGTATATGTAGCTGTGTTCATTGCAGCAGGTCATGTGATCATCAGCCATTGAATACTGACACATTGTATTCCATCCCCCCATTGAATACGGCATGTCCAGTACTGTTCTATAGTAACGATCATATCTGCCATGACATAAAAAGAAATTCTTCCTCCGTCAGGAACAGTTCTACTTTTACATGAAGGCAATAAGGCACTTAGACTATAGGGCACTCATCATACTAAGTATGGTGTTGTAACGTTGCTGATGCAATATGTTATATTGAAGCAATAGCTTTGACGATGTCCTTAGCAAATGCAAAGAGGTCACAATTTGAGAACAGAATAGAATTGTGAAAATAGAGTTGTGTAAGGTCAAATTTCCACAGCACGAAAGTTACAGCGTTGTCTCACCCCAAAATGGGTAAGAGGCTTATCTTAATTCAATCTCTGGAAACACAATATGAGTATACCTTACTCTACAGTGAGCAGCAGGTGAAGACATTTCCTCCTCAAAGGTCATCTAAGTTTTAAATTCATTTGATTTGGGTATTAGAGGCAACAGTCTGCAGTCTGTAGAAATCACACTTTAATGTATGATGGAAAATATTCCCAAAACCCTCTTCGGGTTTTCAGTCCCCCCTGAAAATATAACTAATAAAGGCAAGATTTGGTCTCAGTGTCGACGTTTCGACCCTTTCGGGTCTTCTTCAGACTTTAGCTGGTCTTTTTTGTATAGGTCGAATCCCACGATGCAATCTAACCCTGGAAAGTTCTTGCAATTTGGGAACTCTTGCAGATAGGGGGACTTGCCTTTACTGCAAATTGCAAGGCTCCTAACATGCAATTGCATTTTACAAATCTGACTGTTGCAATAAATTGACCCCTCACCCTTGCAATGTAGATTTGAGAGCTGCATCAAATTGCAATGCAATTCTCCTTGATATTGAACTTGCAAGCTGTTGTAGGTAAGCACAGTGCAGAATGAGACCGAAATTGAAGTCTGTGTATAATCTATGCAGACATTTTGCATACAAATTGCAGGGTATGGGGCAAGTTTAAATTGCAAAGTGGGACTTGGGTTGCAAGTTGAAGTGAACACACATCCCTATTTGTCAATGACTTAATCCAGGGATTTGACCTTTATTTATGATAGAGGAAAGGCTAAAATGTCAATGGGGCTTAAATGTAAAAGTTGTACACAAGGTGTAATAATTACGGGAATCAAAACATTCTCCACTTTGGAGGCTCCTCCAGATGTTGAATTTTGTCTTCAATGGAAGTTATAATATTATCAGGAGTATCGAAAATAAAAGGAATTGAAAAATCACTTTCAAAGCAGGGCTATTTGAAAAGCTCAGCCAATGGCGACATTACATGGGCAGCATATGAGTAGAGGATATTTTCAAGCAAGCTAGTTTAGTTCCTCATATAAGCAAATGTCTAAAACCTTATAGCTGCTTAAAGAATTTGCCCAATGTGGGTTCTGCTAATGTAAGAGTGACTTCATAAAGGGGGGTTACTTCTATTTTTCCCTGGCATCAGGTTATATAATGAGAGGGCTCTATGCAAAGGGCAAGATATGAAGAAAAGGATTCACTGAAGCTATTGCTATAGTCTAGATTGTTGGCAATATACTGGTCACGTCCTCATTTGGAAAGGGGTGAGGTGAGGGAGAGCACCTCAGACTATAGAGTACTACTTCCTATCCACATCAGGTCAGTTGGATCCAATAGAATTACTAGATCTTCTTGTCTTTTTTGTCCATGAGTAGTTATAGTAATGCGGCACTCACCCTATCAGATTCACACATCAACAGTCCACTTAGAATAGACATCCCTTGATTCCTTATTCATTTATTTATCTATCTCTGATATCCAACCTTCTACTAATGGTCATTGTTACTGCCCCTAGGGGACGTCTCAACACCATTCCCCTTACCCTGTACCCCCCTCCCAAAATGACTTTTCCCTTCTATCCCATCAACCCATACCCTGACCTGTCGGCCATCTTTCATTCCTTCTTAAATACTCCACTTATTCACATCTACCAATTTTCCAAATTTTACCACCCACCCACTCCTTTTTTTACACACTATCATATAACATACATTACTGTGTTGTACATGTATATTTGAATATTATTGTGTCTAATAGTGTATCAAAAAATAATGTCATTTAATCATTGATTCAGGGTTTCATAAAATCTACTTTAGTAATGTATGTTACTACAATGTGGATCTTATATCATAAGATCTTACTACATGTATTAAATCAACTATCTTCAACCCAACACTCTCCTGCTATTTTATTTTGCTGGGATGGGGGGAGGGGAGGTGAGGTGCAGATCTCAGTATCCCACTGCAGTATCGGCAAAGCTTACTATACAAAGAAATTCTTCCTCCGTCAGGAACAGTTCTACTTTTACATGAAGGCAATAAGGCACTTAGACTATAGGGCACTCATCATACTAAGTATGGTGTTGTAACGTTGCTGATGCAATATGTTATATTGCAGCAATATCTCTGACGATGTCCTTAGCAAATGCAAAGAGGTCACAATTTGAGAACAGAATAGAATTGTGAAAACAGAGTTGTGTAAGGTCAAATTTCCACAGCACGAAAGTCACAGCGTTGTCTCACCCCAAAATGGGTAAGAGGCTTAGCTTAATTCAATCTCTGAAAACACAATATGAGTAAACCTTACTATACAGTGAGCAGCTGGTGAAGACATTTCCTCCTCAAAGGTCATCTAAGTTTTAAATTCATTGGATTTGGGTATTAGAGGCAACAGTCTGCAGTCTGTAGAAATCACACTTTAGCTGGTCTTTTTCGTATATGGCACTCTAGTGGTAGAGCTGCAGGCAATGCTGTTACTGCCACAATCTGTTGGCCAAACTGGTCACGTCTTTATTTGGAAAGGGGCGGGGTGTAGGTGGACACCTCAGTCTATACAGTACTACTTCTTATTTACATCACACCACTGGGATCCAATTGAATTACCGTCACTGCTTGTTTTACTGTCTAGACGCATTGTAATGAAAGCCTTCTCCATCCAGGATACTTATTAACAAACCAATTCAAACAGCCATTCATTATTCCATATTTTTAGTCAGCTGCGCAAAATTTCAACACCCAAAGCTGGGAAACCCAGTTACATTTTATTGCAGATTAGTGCATTGTACAGATCTGCTAACTGATGATAACTAGTTGGTACATGTGTGGATGCTCATTCATTGAGCAATTTGGGAACTCTTGTAGATAGGTAGATAGGTTTAGATTGCATAGTGGGACTTTGGTTGCAAGTTAAAGTGAACACACATCCCTATTTGTCAATGACTTTATCCACATTTCTGTAAGTTGCAAGTGAATTCTGTAAATTGCAGAAACTTTTCACATAAGCAAGGGAAATTAACTTCAGTGCAAATCTACAAGGGATTCCTTGCCATTAAAGCCCCCCCTAGCCGTTATAGGTCTTGCAATATAAGGAGAGAGCCTCAAATTGCAACAGATGACTAAATTGCAGAAACCTTTCAGCCAAAATTGCATCATGGGATTCGACCTACACATTCTTTATAATTATCGTAAGTCTCTTTGTTACAGCAAAATTATGTAGTCGCTTGTTTGAATTCCTTAGTTAGGCAGCCAACAGATGGCATGGTATCTGTTTTTAATCAATAACTACATATTTTCATAACACTTTCCTTATTTGATTGTTTGACTTTATTTCAGGGTACCTAGACTCTTTTCTGTATTGCTTAAGGTCAAATCCCACAATGCAATCTACCGCTCAAAAGACCTTGCAATTATGGCCTCTTGCAAATTGTGACCCTTGCGTATAGTTAAAATTGCAAGGGTTATTGCAGGTACTAAGTTGTAAGCGAAAAGTTTCTGCAATTTACAGAATTCCATTGCAATTTACAGAAATGTGGATAAAGTCACTGACAAATAGGGATGTGTGTTCACTTCAACTTGCAACCCAAGTCCCACTATGCAATCTAAACTTGCCCCATACCCTGCAATTTGTATGCAAAATGTCTGTATAAATTACACACAGAGTTCAATTCCAGTCTCATTCTGCACTGTGCTTGCCTACAACAGCTTGCAAATTCAATATCAAGGAGAATGGCATTGCAATTTAACGCAGCTTACAGATCTACATTGCAAGGGTTAGGGGTCAGTTGAATTGCAAAAGTCGGATTTGTAAAATGCAATGACATGTTAGAAGCCTTGCAATTTACAGTAAAGGCAAGTCCCCCTATTTGCAATAGTCCCCAAATTGCAAGAACTTTCAAGGGTTAGATTGCATCGTGGGATTCGACCTTTACTTACAACAGCTTGCAAATTCAATATCAAGGAGAATGGCATTGCAATTTAACACAGCTTACAGATCTACATTACAAGGGTGAGGGGTCAGATTGATTGCAACAGTCGGATTTGTAAAATGCAATGGCATGTTAGAAGCCTTGCAATTTGCAGTAAGGGCAAGTCCCCCCATCTGTTAGAGTTCCCAAATTGCAAGAACATTCCAGGGTTAGATTGTATCGTGGGATTCGACCTAGAAACCTTTTACTTAAGCAAGGGACAATAATTATCTAATTATAAAGATCTTAACTTCAGTGCAAATCTACAAGGGATTCCCTGCCATAAAGCCCCCCTGGCCGTTATAGGTCTTGCAATATAAGGCGAGAGCCCCAAATTGCATCAGATGACTAAATTTCAGAAACTTTTCAGCCAAAATTGCATCGTGGGATTCGACCTATATATGTTCTGCTATTGCCTCACTTCAGCATAGAGACATGTAATTATTAAGGCCACCATAAACTACATGTTTATGAGACAAGAGGGTAGAACGTAAACCTAGTGTAGTGTGGCAATTGCCTGATCAAGTAGTACCTTTGATCTCCAGGCACTCTTTATTAGTTACATTAGTTTCACTTCATGCCTTTGAGAGTGAATCCCACATGGCGAACTATGGCTTTGAGATTTGGAATCTGTTGCAATTTTTTTGGAACTATATCAAAATCACAACTGATATAACAACAGAAGGGAGCAGCTCACTTTTACGACAGAAGATACAGAGATTTAAATATACAAAAACACAGTGTGCTCGTGTTCTCTTCTCCCTCTTGTAGTCATATCTCTTGCAATTCTTCTTAGGCGGTGCCCAAAATCACAACTGGTTTTATATTGCACATTTTCTAGTGTTCTAATTCGTCATACATGGGATTCGACCTATATAAATTATATTTAATAATATTGATACTGGAACTACATACATATTTTAGATATGCCATGCATTGAGGGGTGTTGAAAATGACCGTTGAGAACAGTGTGGCTCGGTAGCTCAACTCATCTAGAACACCAATAGAGGAGCAAAGGAGTTCAGTCTTGCACACAGAGCTCCTTTCAGTTCAATCCCGATTTAGGGCTCTAAATATCTGCAATTTTCAACTTGTTATTATTTTGGGGTCGTCCTTGAAATGGCAACAGATATTAAGATATGATTACAGTAGGGATCATAGAACAAAAGGACACCCTTCTTTTTATAATTTCTCTTATTTCTTTTCCCTCATTTGTTTTATTCTATCTGTGAATAATGGTTATATATCACATACTTTCCGTCCTAAAATCGCAACCATGTGCTTGTGTTCTATCTTGAATTTGGAAGAGTACGCATAGAAGGTTGAAAGTAAAATAAACTTGGGTTCAAACTGGGTAAGATACGATATCTGGTGTCTGCTATGGTAGCCATTCTCATTTAAAAAAAAACAACAATATTGCCGAGGCTAGATTATTGTTCTTTCTTGTTAGAAATAAAGGACTCCTTTCTTGCCTTAATCCCCCAACTGACATACTTAATTAACCTATTATTTGTAGCAAAGGAATTCCCTGATAAATGGAAAACTGCCACCATTACACCACTTCCAAAGTCAGGTGATCTTAGTAATCCAAACAATTACAGACCAATAGCCTTATTGCCCCTCCCCAGTAAAATCATTGAGTTTATTGCACATACAAAAATTTCTACATACTTGGAAGAAAGTGACATTTTAACAAAGCTCAGGGAGGGTTCAGGAAAAAACATTCAACTACATTTACTATTACTTTTACTTTTACTGATAACATCCCTTAGTAATTATTACTAAGGGATATTGACAATCACAAGGTGACAATAGCAAGTTTTGTCGACCTAACAAAGGCTTTTGATACGGTCAATCATAGAATTCTCATCTATAAACTGATGAATATAGGGGGTAAATTTAAACATTATCACCTGGTTAGAATCATACTTAAACAATAGAAAACAATCTACTTTAGCAAACAATCACAGATCAATACAACAGGATGTCACCTGTGGGGTCCCTCAGGGCTCCATCTTGGGTCCATTGTTATTCTAAGCCTTCATTAATAATATTGATTAAGAGCTCAATTGTCAAGTTAGTCTTTATGCAGATGATGCTGTCATGTATGTATCCGATAATTCCCCAGATATTGCAGCCGAAAGACTACAGACTAGCATACAAAAACTTGTAACATAGACCCAGCTTAATCACCTCACAATTGATACAAAGAAAACAAAGGTCATGTATTTTGGAACAAAAGAGTCATTAAAGAAAGTAAAGTCAGATACTAAAATGAGAATGGGTAATGAGGAGTTGGAAAATGTAGTCTTTTAAATATCTGGGTATTAATCTGGGCAGACAGTTGAAATATGATCTATACATTGAAGAAGTTAAGCAAAAGACTTGATATGGAACTTTTATGTTGGCAAGAATAAGGAAGTACACAAGTAAAGAACAAGCCCTACTGATATACAAAACCAAGATTCTTCCATTTCTTGACCATTGTGACATTTTATATGATGGTAGCATCCGAGCTCCCCTACTCAAACTGCAAAGACTCCAAAAGAGAGTTCTAAAGATTTGCTTGAATTTACCCCCATTGACATCAACTGCCACTATTCACAGAATAGCAAAAGTAGATTACCTGAGTGACAGGAGACACCTTCACCTCCTACAGTTTGGTCATAACAATGTGCAAACTTAGAAAACCGGCAACCCATCGCTAGAGCTACTAGGTTGAACAACGGCCCCCTGCTAAAATATGTTCATGCTAATAAGGCAATTGCAAAAAGAAGTGTGGAGTATAAGGTGGAGGTGGCTTGGAACAAGTTACCTCCTGATAAGAGATCCATTGTAAAATAGGTGAGTGAGTGAGTAATAGATGTTTAACGCCATTTCGACAGCTAAGGTCATATTCATGGCGAGAACTACATTACACAATTTCACAGAGAAATGTGTCAGTGCCCGCACATATGTGCACCAAACACACTCCTGAGGGGATAGTAAAGAGGAGATATAGACCCTTTTAAGTGGGCTAGGGAAGCCCGTGGCACAAAAAAGGCTCAACTATGAATAACATTCTCGGTATTGGTACATTGTATTCTCTTAGTGAATAATTGTTGATTGCCTAAAATTGTAACCCTTGGATAACTAGTCAGTTCAAGAATATATTATATTACATCAAAGATTGTGAACATTACCACTAGTCATTTTCTTATCCTCCCCTGTCAACCATTGATCTTATATGTAATGAGATTTTCTATATGCATGATAATGTTACCCTTACATACCCTAATCATCTGTAGACACCAAAGCTTCAAGCTGAAAAGCCAAATAAGCATCATGCTTCTTTCACTTGTAATTGAAATATTGTCAAACAAGGGCCCTAACTGGAGCCAAGTGAAAAGAGGACCTAGGACCAGTACCTTGAGCCTTCAGTATAAATAAAATGAATTTTAAAAAAAGCCTCTAGAGAAAGTCAGAGAAGGCTTCAGGTATCACATAATAGAATGCTAAGATGTTGTCTAAGATTGGGAGTGTTAGAGGAGTCTACTGATACGGTACATACACTGAGTGAAGTTTCAAAACAAAATATAAGAAGGACGGAAATTTTGTTGTCTGGAATGTTCTCCAAAGCTAAGAAATTATCTCTAGATAGTAGTAATGATAGAAATATGAGAACTCGGGGGGACAAGAAATTCAATTTCCCTCAGCACAGACGAAGGCAGCAGGGGTATAAGAAAAACCCTTTCTACAGGGGAGTTTGTAGCTGGAATAAGCTACTAAGGGATATTCAATTGCTAGAGGACAAGGAAATATTTAGAGAAAAAATTAGGAAAAGGCTGAATTGTGCCTGTTTTATGAATTGTTCCCTGCAAAGAGAAGAGAAAAAAGGGAAAGGGGAATAAAAGGGTGGAGCTACGTAATAAGGAGTCAAGGCATTGAATTATGGATAAATATTTTAGAAAATTTATTGTTAATACATGTTGCTAAATGAATGAATATGACATTGATATGTTGCTTGGATAATTGTATTTGCTGGGTTGTCGGAGAGACACTCTGTAAGTCATGACCATGAACTTATATCTGAGGAACTTTATATGTAATGAACTTTATGTCTGATGAATATTGTATTGGAATGAATATTGTATTGGAATGATTTGTTATTGATAATCTCTTTGAGGTGTGGCAGAAGGCTTTTCACAAAATTTGTTACTCTCGGGCCTGTTAGTTGTCTCCCATTTAAGAATATTGACACATGTCATGATTAATGTTTTTACTTATTTTGGTACCACCGCATCACATCTGTATATAGTCATTGTTTGTACATGTGTTGATTGTTTGACAGACTGCAACTTAGGCAGCGAAAAGTGAGTGTAGGGAGATACAATTATTTTGCTAATGTTGTTTTATGCTAAACTATGATGTATCAATCTCTCTGAAGGACCTCATAAGAATCCGGGTAGACCATAACTTAATGTGTTTGTACTGGTTATGAACGATCAATTAGCGTTTAATTGATATTATTTTAAAGCACGAGTGCATTTATGGGTTCTATATTCCACCACCACGTAGCGGGAGTGGAATATTGAACCCATAAACGCACGAGTTAGAGTAGGGTTATGGCCTGATAATGCACTGGGGTTATAACCAAAAAAGCATTGTCCAAGCCAAAATCGTTAGATAAATGTATATATATATATATATATATATATATATATATATAAATGGGACTATATACCCCCAGGTATATATATATATATATATATAATGGCGGTAAGACCGAGGGAGCACGGAGTCGAGTCGGAACCATCCTAGATGGGGCCGGCGGAGCTCCGGGCGCCCGGAGTCCAAGCCGAGGGGCGGAGCATCCGACGCTGGGTATGTGACAACAGCGTCGGAAGCAGCGGTTGCTATAAAAGCGCGTGTGCGTGTAGTTCAGGGGGGAGGGTTTTCCAGTAGAAGGCAAGGCGGACACACAGCAGAAAATAACACGACAAATCCTCCGAGTTGGTGACAGCTAGTGACGAACCCCGCTTCAACGTAAACATGGACGGGACAGATGACACCAAGGAAGCCGTGAAGATGGAAACCGCAGGAAAGGCGAGCTTGCTGGAAGTGGTAGACGAGGAAATCACCCTAAGACGAGAAGGACCCCCACGGCGAGAGACGAGACCGGAGAGGCAGGAGAAAGGACGTGACAGGCCGATTCCAAGATGGCCGTGGGAGCTGGACTCGGAGAGGGTTGAGGACGGGCAGGAGAGGAAACCCCGCTGGAAAGTGGCGGGTAAGGATCCTAGACCGGAAGCTACGCCGTGGAAGGGCCCGAGAGAGGAGCTGTGGTGGACGGAGGAAGATTGGGCAGAGGCTGCAAGGAGAGAACGGCAGAGAGAGGCAGTTCAGCGGGGGCCGAATCCGGAGCGCCAGGGGGGGGCCCGGACTGAAGCTGGTACCGGACGGCCGTGCGCTGAAGGAGGGGCACCCAAGCGTCTGCTAGGAGCTGCCAGAGGGGGGCCGGACAAGGACCCAGACGATGAGAGCGACTCAAGCGACGGGGAAGGAGAGGAACCCGGGGGTAGGGGTAGAGAGAGAGCTAACGCATGTCGGGAAGAGGCGAGAGAGGTGTGGGCAAGAAAGGGAGACAGACTGGCGGAGGCCATAGCCCAGCTGGCTGTGGAGGCGGCGAAGGGAAGAAAGGAACGTCGGCCTACGGAGGCGGGTGATGGGACCGGAGGCAAACCGGCGGTGAAACCGACTAAGTATGATGTGACCTCCGACCTGACAGATTACTTGAACCACTTCAACCTGTGTGTGAGGGTGAACAAATGGTCTCCAGAGGAGGCTGGCATGTTTCTAGGATTGAGTTTGTCGGGACAGGCCAGGAGGTTGCTGGCGGGGAGGAAGCCCGGAACTCAGGAAGGATACAAGGAATTAAGGGCGGCGCTGATAGCTAGGTTTGAGCCGGCTAACCAGGAGGAGACCTATAAAGCATTCCTCCGGACGAGAGAGCGGAAGCCCGGGGAGGATCTGCAGGAGTTGCAGGAGGACCTGGCTAAGTACACGCGTTTGGCATACCCGGAGGCGGACGCCCGCACCCGGGACACACTGGTGTTGGATAGATTCTTGCTGTGTCTGTCGCTGCCCCTGAGGCAGTGGGTCTACCAGTCGGCGCTGAAGAGTCTTCAGTCGCCAGTAATGACAGCCATCAGTGGGGAGGCCTATCTAAAAAACGAAGGGGACCAGCGGACTCGGGTGAGGGCAGCGGACGCGACGGTGTCGGAGAGACTGCTGTCCAATGACAGGAAATTGGAAAGCCTCGTGGAGTTAGTGAAGTTACTGGCGGAAAGAAGAGATCCAGAGGAAAACTGGAGGAGGAGGGCCTCGGGGACAGCATGCTTCGGCTGCGGAAAAGAGGGGCACTTTAAGCGAGAATGCCCAGAAAGGAAAGGCCGGAGGAGCGCATCGGAAGGCGGCAATGGTGGACCCACCTCCGGTAAGCCAGCGGAAAACTAGCGCCGATCTGCGCCAGTGGCCGCGCGGAGGTCGGAGTAGAGAGGCTGGAGAATATAGTACAAGGACGGAGAGAGAGAGGGGGAGGTGGACTGTTGGTGGAGGCTCGCTTGGGGGGGGCCCCCATACAGCTCTTAATTGACACGGGAGCCTCCATGAACTTGATCTCGATGAGCTGGTGGCAGAAAAACGGAGAACCGAGGTCGCTGGAACAGTCGGGAAGGACCGTGTTTACGGTGAATGGACGGTCCATGGAACTGGCGGGAGAAGGGAGCGCCCTTTTGGAACTGGGAGGCAGGTCGGTCCGTCTGACGTTCGGAGTGGGAGAAGTACTGAACGAGGCCATACTAGGAGCAGCCTTCATACGGCAACAAGCTCTGGTGGTGGATCTGGGACGGGAGCGGCTGGTCTGGTCAGAGGGCGAGAGTTCCTGCCGGATAGTGAGCTCATGTACGGCGGTGATTGGAGCCTGGAAGGAGGCGGTACTGGAAGGAACGCTATGGGGGGAGTGGGAGGACGGACAGGAGGGACTGGTGGAAGGCCTCGCTGGACACCATGGGGAACCTAAGTTCCTGGTAGCCCGGAGCTTGATAAGACCGGAGGGCCCAATAACCGTGCTGCGAGTGCTAAATCCAGGCCAGGAGGCAGTTACTATATATACAAAGATATGACCCTAGGGGCGGTACAAAGGGTGGAAGAAGAGTCGGAGCACGCGCCGGAGGAGTGGTGTCGGTTGCTGGGATCCACAGGGGCCGAGCCGGATGACTGGGTTCGCCAGCTGGTGGAAGGAACTGAAATGGGCCGGAGGGAGGACCTGGCGCAGCTGCTACGCAGGTGGAGGACCGCTTTCCAGCTGGGTCCGGAGGACAGGGGTCACACGACGGTGGCGGAGCATAAAATCGACACGGCGGAGGCAGCACCCATCAAACTGAGGATAAAACCGTCGAAATGCCAGCTGGCCAGGCGGACAGTGGAATTCCTGGGGCACGTTATCAGTGAAGGGGGGGTCGCAACGGATCCCGCTAAGGTGGAGGCGGTTTGGGAGTGGGGACAGCCGGCGACCGTCACTGACATCCGGAGCTTCCTAGGACTCGCAGGCTACTATCGGGCGTTTATTCCGGAGTTTGCGACAGTGGCCAAACCCTTGAGCGCCCTGGCGGAGAAAGGGAGAGCTTTCAGATGGACGGAGGAGTGCGAGGCGGCCTTCCGGGAGCTGAAACGGCGACTGACCTCCGCGCCAGTCCTAGCGTTCCCGGAGCCGGAGGGGAAGTTGACATTGGACACTGATGCGAGCGACTCAGGGCTGGGAGCGGTCATGAGTCAGACACAAGGGGGCCAGGAGAGAGTTCTAGCGTATGCTAGCCAGACGCTGTCACGACCGGAACGGAACTATTGCGTTACCCGGAGGGAGCTCCTGGCTATCGTCTTTGGGCTCCGGAAATTCCGGCACTACCTGGTGGGGCGGCTGGTGGAGGTGAGGACCGACCACGACTCCCTGAAATGGCTGCTCAGCTTCAAGGAACCGGAGGGGCAGTTGGCGAGGTGGATCCAGATCATCGACACCTATGATATAAGAGTGGTGCATCGGCCAGGGAAACAACACGGAAACGCGGACGGACTATCCAGGGACCCGTGTAAGCAGTGTGGATGGGGGGCCCCGGAGCCGGAGGTCTGTCGAGTGGTGTCCAGGTCCCAGGCGCGGGCGGAAGATCCGGGAGCACGGACAGAGGGCCCGGTGGAGGTAGAACGACGAGCTCAGCTTCAAGGAACCGGAGGGGCAGTTGGCGAGGTGGATCCAGATCATCGACACCGTTTCTAGTAGCAGCCGACTATTTTACAAAGTGGACGGAGGCGTATCCTATGGCGAACCAGGAGGCAAGTACGGTAGCCAGAGTCTTCGTGGAGGAGTTCGTGTGCCGGTTGGGGCCGCCTGTGGAGGGACCAACTTCCAATCCGCCCTTTTTAGGGAAATAGTCGCCCTGTTGGAGGTAAAGCAAACCAGGACCTGCGCCTTCAGACCACAGAGTGATGGAATGGTGGAAAGGGCAAACCGGACGATAGAGATGCTCTTGGCCACGGTGGTTAGGAGAGACCAGAAAGATTGGGAGCGCCGGCTGCCATTTGTGATGGCGGCGTACAGGTCCTCGGCTCACTCTACCACGGGCCTGTCTCCGAACCTACTCATGATGGGAAGGGAGACGGCCACGCCCTTGGGGTTGCTGTACCGAGAGCAATGGCCGAAAAAGGCAGACGGGGACTATGTAGCAGAAATACAGTGGGAGATGGCGGAGGTATTCGAGACAGCTCGGAGCTCGGTGGGACGAGCCGTGGAGAGGCAGCGGAGAAACTACGATGGGAGAACAGACCACAAAACCATCTCGGAAGGGAGCATGGTGTACTACTTCCACCCTCTGAAAAAAATGGGTCAGTCTCCGAAGCTGCAGTCTTATTGGACGGGACCATGGAGGGTAGAGAGGAGGATAGGGCAAGCGGTCTACGAGATCCGGAAAGGGGGGAGCCGGAAAGTGGTACACTACGACGCCCTGAAGGAGGTCGGAGAGGCAAGAGGCGCCACGGAGTCGGGGCCGGCGAGGGACCAGAACGAGGCGACTCAGGGAGAGGAGGGGGTCGACATCATTCGGCGAGTGGCAGCCATGGTGTGGCCACCGACTCCCCCCGAGAAACCAGTGGAGGATGAAACCAGCATTTCTTGGGACGAGGAGTCCTCCTTGTCAGGGGACAGGGACAGGGAGTGGGTGGACCGTACTTCTCCTGACGAGGAGGGTAAGTGGAGGCGGAGACGCACGGAGGCGGAAAAAGAAGAGGGAGAGAGAGGGAGGATAGCTCGAAATAGGGCGAGGGAGGCCAAGAGGGCGGAGAGAAGGGCAGACCCGGAGAGGCAGAGAGCGGTGAAAAGATGGAACAAGCACTGGCTGAATCTCGTAAGAGAAAGGGAGATGATCCAGGCCCAGCGACCAACTCTAGCCGCTGCAATAGCCGGAGAACTGGAGAAGGCAGGGGAGTCATCCGAAGTATGGGATCCACCAACACGGCAGGAGCCGGAGGGCCAACCCCAGAAATCGGACGGTCTCTCAGAAAGGGCGGGAAAGGGCGCGGACGTGGATGTAAGCACCCTAGCGACCCCCAGCGCGGTAGGCAGAGACGGGGGAGCGGACGAGACCCCTGGCAACAGTACCGACCAATCAGGAGACAGCGACTCTACCATAAAAGAAGGAGGGGGGGTCGGGCTGAGGGTAATCATGGCAGTCGGCAACAGAGACAGGCGGGTGGTGGTGGCCAGGGAAGGCGATGAGAAAGAGAGGACTCGGAGCAGGGAGCAGACGAGGGTGGAGGCTGCCAGGGCTGACTCGACTAGTCATCATAGAAAGAAGAGGGGTAGGTCGGACAGCTCCCAAGGAAGTCGCACAGAGGCGTGGGAGGATCCCAGAGAAAGGGAGTCGAGAGGCAGGAAGAGGCGGAGGGCACACGGGACGGAACGCGCAGAAAGACGCCATTCCCACGGCTCGGCCGGATGTGGTGTCGCACAGACGGAGAGGAGCCGTTCCCACGCTTCTAGAGGGGGAGGAGGGTATAAAGAGGGGCGGAGCCGCTCCGAAAACCAGTCTGCAGCGAACTCCTGTAGTGAGCACTTCGACGAGAGACACAACCGACAACTATCACCATCAGAGGCAGAAATGGTGAGCGGAGGACCGTAGACGGCGCCTCTGGAGGCCGGGCCGGGCTCCCTTCCGAAGTGGAGGTGCGATAGGTGCAGATTGAAGGAGGGAGGACCCAAGTGGTGGTTTTCCTCCCGCTCAAACAGGGACAGGCATCTCAAGGCACACGAGAAGGACGTTAAGGGGTACGTCTGCCCAGTCGGGGGCTGTGGCCACCAGGTAAAGGAGGACTATCTGCCGGACATGAAGTCTCACGTTGCCAACCGGCATTCGGAGTTCAGAGAATGGGAACCGGAGAAGGTGGTGCTCCCAGACCCGGAGGCAGTGCAGCCAGGGGCCAGCCGCAAAAGGAAGCAGAGTACGGAAGGGAAGAAGCAGAAAGGGGCCGAGGGGTCGTCAG
This sequence comes from Acholoe squamosa, assembly GCA_949317995.1. NCBI lineage: Eukaryota > Metazoa > Annelida > Polychaeta > Phyllodocida > Polynoidae > Acholoe > Acholoe squamosa. The sequence continues at coordinate 36,430,256 of OX439040.1, read as the reverse complement.
ATAAGAGGAAGAAGAAACCAGTGGTCGCAGTTCCGGATAAATCCAAGCCGGGGGTCTCGGAGAAGAAGAGGACCCCAGCAGCCCGACCCGGGGGTACCCCGGAGAGACAACTCCACCCAGCCGCAACAAAGCTCTCCCGGAAGGAGGGGGCTCGGGGGCCACCACGGGAAGTAGGTGGAGGTCGCCGGCCATAAGCCTTGGCAGTCTGGGCACCATCAGCGGGGACGACACAGAGCTGGCAGCCATCAACTTGGAGGTGCTGCTAGGATACCGGACGCCAGAGAAGGCGCCTTCGGAGGGCAAGCCCCCTACACGGAGCGGTGGCCAATGGAAGGGGCCGAATCTTGGCGCTTCTCCGAAAACCCAGCCGTCAGCGGCACTAGGAGTAAACCCAGAAGGAGGGGAGCAGCCAACTCTAGAGGGCAGCTTGATAACAATGGAGGAAGGGATACCGACGTACCTGACGCCCCGGCAGTTCCACAAAGTTGAGTGGATAATAAGGGAAGTGCATCGGGAGTACGGAGAAACGCCTAACCAGATGCTGCAACGAATGAGGGGGTCCCCAGCCCCCGCGGGACTCAGCATAGCGGAGCTGGAGAAGCAATTCAATGAGTTGTTTCCAAGACCATCCGAGGCCACGTTGTTCCCAGCACCAGCGGCCGACGAAGTGGAAGAGGGGGAGCTGGGGCAGTCAGGAGAAGGGGAGACATCAGCCAACCTCTGGGGCCTGGACCACTCCACCTCATCCCAGAAGAGCAGGCCTCGGACCAGCACTCCGAAGAGAGGATCGGAGCAGGCAGAGCCGGAACAGGTCTCGGGAGAAGAGATCGGAGGGGGGAGTCTAGCGACCAGGGACCTGACTTTAACATCATCCCCGGAGAAGGGCAGTGGCCGGCAGCAGCCCCCGACCGGGGAACCGGTGGCCAACATGTTCCGGGACGACCCTGACCTGGGAAAAGAGTACCTGGAGTTGCTGCGGCTCAAGGAAGGGAGGAGGCGGAAAAGGGAGGAGGCGGAGAGGTCCCGGCGAGAAGCGGAGAAGATCAGGAAGGAAAGAGAGAAAGAGCAAGAGGAGGAAGCACTGAGAAAGAAGGCGGAAAAGGAGAGGCGGGAGAAGGAGGCGGAGCTGGAACGGCAGAGAGTGGAGGAAGAAGTTCTAAAGCAAGGCGGAGCTGGAATGGCAGAATGCGGAGGATAAGAGGAAAGCAAGAGAGGCCGAAGCAGAAGCCAGTAGTAAAGCCGCCCTGGAAACGCCAAAGACGGATCATCATGTAAAGACAAGCCGCATCAAGTCCCCGGAGAGCACGCGAAGACGGGGAAGGACGTCGGGAGTAAAAAAAAGACGTACCTTGGGACTGCAAAGACAGGGGAGGTCGGGCGGGGATCAGAGGGAGACCGGTCGGAGGAGCAGGCGGAGTTCTGGGACCAGGTTAACCAGAGGGGGACGCCCCATGTGGCACTACAAAAGGTCAACCAGACTCCCCCACGACGACGGGGCCAGGCGGAGGAGAAGGTGAGAGTTGACCTGGGCAACCCGAAACAGGCAGTGGTCCCGGATCATGGCATCTGCCTGGACTCGGAAGGGGGGGAGTTCTTAGTACAATTCATTGCTTCCGAGAAAGAAGGAGAGGGGACAATCACGACGATTATGTTACCTGAAGGGACCCCGTGGGCAATAGGGCGACCGGGGGACTCCTGCTTGCCTCTAGAAGGGGAGCCCGGGAGCCGGGTTGTAGTAGTACGGGACTGCAAGCTGAAACCAGGAGGAGACCAGCCCCGAGTCGTCTCTCCGCCACCAGTACAGAGGATACCACAGGAAGAGTTAGCGAGGTCGAAAAAGGCGAAGAAAATGTTCTGGGTTCAGGAATATGACGGCCCAACGACGCTGAGGGCATACGCGGAGATGCTAGGACTGAACCCGGACCTCACTCCGGACTTGGTGGTGGTCCCGGGAGGAGGGATGGGCACCGACATACGGCAGCTGCCGGAGGGACAGTTCAAGGTCGTACAGACATATCGCACCCGGTTCGGGGAGCCAGTGGGACCGGCTCCGGGGAAGTTCTGCCATGAGTGTGGGAGACGGCGGCAGCCGCCGGAGCCGAGCAACACGGAGCAGTCGGCAGCCCAGTCGGAGGGATGCGAGCATGGGGAAGACGAGGAGCCCGGAACCAGCGGAGAGGGACAGGGTAAGTGTAACTCTATTCATCCTGTTCCTAGTGACGTGTCGAAACCCGGTAAGCCCCGCGTACACAGTGGCAGAGGGCGGGGAAGGAAACGAAGGACGAGGGCAACCCACTCCGAGTAGACGGGGCGGAAAGCAGTGGTCCGGAAGCAGTAGAGTACTGGGGTGGCTGTTACCGAGGACGGAGAGGTCGAAAGCAGTGGCTCATCGGGTGCTTCATGTTTGGTACTTGCAGGGCGGAAGCGGTGAGGGTGGCAGTGGCAGCAGGGTCGGATGCAGACAAGGGCTGCGGCTGTCGCGGGCGGACGGTGGAAGAAGCCGTGTGTAAATACGTTACGTGGAGCTAGGGACGCTGGGCCAGGTGGACGCAGTAAGGAGCGTCGGGAGGTCGGAGACGGTATCCCGGAGCGAGTTCCAGTTATCTCCGAGTTCCATTGTGACGTGCCTTCGTGGAAAGGCAGCAGCTATTCATGGGGGCGATCGGAGCGCCCGGAGGCAGAGTCCTCATCAAAGCTATCTCCGAGTTCCAGTGTGACGTGCCTTCGTGGAAAGGCAGCAGCTATTCATCGGGGCGATCGGAGCGCCCAGAGGCGGAGTCCTCACCAGGTCACCTCCGAGTTTGACGTGCCTTCGTGGAAAGGCAGCAGCTATTCATCGGAGCGCCCGGAGGCGGAGTCCTCACCGAGTCATCTCCGAGTTCCGGGGAGAAGAAACGAGGCCAAGACGGAGGAAGTTGTTTATTATTTATTCAGCGCCCAGGGGATCCTACGCTTGTAAATATGTTATGTAGGAGTTAGCTACCCTCACAAGGGGGGTTTTTGTTGTTTTGCACCTTACCCCGTAGTGTTATATTAGTAGGGGAGAGTGTGGCAGTAAGACCGAGGGAGCAGGGAGCCGAGTCGGAACCATCCTAGATGGTGCCGGCGGAGCTCCGGGCGCCCGGAGTCCGAGCCGAGGGGCGGAGCGTCCGACGCTGGGTATGTGACACCAGCGTCAGAAGCAGCGGTTGCTATAAAAGCACGTGTGCATGTAGTTCAGGGGTGGAGGGTTTTCCAGTAGAAGGCAAGGCGGACACACGGCAGAAAATAACACGACAAAGCCTCCGAGTAGGAGTTAGATGGTGTGGCCAGGTGCCAGGGTTTAATAAACTGTTGAATTGTATGTTCTGAGTTGTGTTGTGTTTACAGGAAGGACTATTCGGATTTTCGCTACAATATATATATATATATATATATATATATATATATATATATAATGATACTTGGGTATCATAGATATAAGAAATGTAACCTTCAGAGTTCCGTAGCAAACAGTATCAGAGTCACAAATCAGCAAATAATATAAAAGAAAAGGGCCCGGACTACAAAAAACATCCACCTAAGAACAGGAGCACTGGCTTCACTTTTTGTCTGGAGTCTGTCTGTGGTCAGGGAGTAGTCTGGGAGTGGGCTTAAGGATCCCACCCCTCAGGAGGTCATTTCTTAACACACTACGACTGCTGTCCTTCAAGTCGTAGTGAGAAGCCTTGAGTCAATGCCATTACAGTATTATGCACTAGTAATAACTAATGTCTGCATTAGTACGACTGCTCTACCAAACCTTATGTAATTACTGCATAGCTGCTGATCGTACAGAGCAGTCGTAGGGCCTTACCTATGATAGCCTGGCTAATTCTTGGCAATATTAAATCGTAGTGAATGTGAGTAGTCGTAGTACATTAAGAAATGGCCTCCAGACCCCTTAAATAACGAATAATTACGAGAGACAAACTGCCAATATACCACTGGATGTGAGTAGGCTATTGAATGGACACTTTGCACGTTCCAAATTTCGTAAGTCTATGCCGAATATCATGTTGTTGTTGTTTTTTTTTTTGTTTTTTTTGTTTTTTTTTTTAAAGTTTAAGGTTTATAGTTTATATTATAGACTTAGTATTTTCATGCTTCTCGTACATACTTTGTCATGTTTTATCTACGAGACCCTTCTTCTCATAAAAAAACAAACCGGAACCCCTTTTTTTCATAAGGAGTATCCTTCTACAAGACCCGTATACTCATCACTCAATTATCCCCTCGCGTAAATATCTCTTTACGAGGGGCTAGAAGTTCAAAATACGGTACCTTTGTTATTCAACACTTCCTTTCAAACTCTCGTACTGTTTTGTAAAAATATATTCATTATTTAACGGGTCTCTGACCAGATTATTATGTGTAGAGCTAGTCGTAACAAGAACTGACGGTCCTTTCCTGTACATGTTCTGTCTGTGACTTTCTGCTTTACTTCGGTTGACTCTCTTTGAAATGTTCTGTTTATTTTGTCTATAACAAATATAACAAAGCCCTCACTTTGTTAGCATCACATGCATTATTCATACTTCATTTTGGCCCATCACCTTCATAGTATAGCTTACATCTAATTGGTAATCTGTTATTTAAGAGCTCTCGCTGTAGAGATATTATAGTGTGAGATGTCGACATGGTTATGGACTGTTAGTCGTTAGACTCTTCCCAAGAATGTATTGCAGAGATGGATGGGCGGAATACACACATATCAACAGGATTAAGCGAAGCATAATTCTCCCTGTCTTCCTGTCTCCATGCCTCTCTCAAATACCTCTACAAGAGTTGAATAATCTAATGTCATCCCTTTTCAAAGCTCACCCTTTGCCAGCGAAAAAAAAAGAGATTTTCCCACCTGGAAAATGGATGTACATCAATCTTATTGCGAAATAAAGGTTCTACCCCGATTCTATCCCTACCAATTCAATTTCTTTTATTTCACAACCTCTAGGTAGAAGCAAAGGAAAGTAAACACCAATCCCATCCCTCTCCCTAACCCAAAAGGTCAAATCCCACGATGCAATTTTGGCTGAAAAGTTTCTGCAATTTAGTCATCTGTTGCAATTTGGGGCTCTCTCCTTATATTGCAAGACCTATAACGGCTACGGGGGGCTTCAATTGCAAGGAATCCCTTGTAGATTTGCACTGAAGTTACAACCTTTAAGGTCGAATCCCACGATGCAATCCTACCCTGGAAAGTTCTTGCAATTTGGGAACTCTTGCAAATAGGGAGACTTGCCTTTATTGCAAATTGCAAGGCTTCTAACATGCCATTGCATTTTATAAATCTGACTGTTGCAATTGAACTGACCCTTCACCCTTGCAATGTAGATCTGTAAGCCGCGTTAAATTACAATGCCATTCTCCTTTATATTGAATTTGCAAGCTGTTGTAGGCAAGCACATTGCAGAATGAGACTGAAATTGAACTCTGTGTGTAATTTATACAGACATTTGCATACAGATTGCAGGGTATGGGGCAAGTTTAGATTGCATAGTGGGACTTGGATTGCAAGTTGAAGTGAACACACATCCCTATTTGTCAGTGACTTTATCCACATTTCTGTAAATTGCAATGGAATTCTGTAAATTGCAGAAACTTTTTGCTAAAGCAAGGGAAAATATCTAAATATAAAGATCACAACTTCAGTGCAAATCTACAAGGGATTCCTTGCCATTAAAGCCCCCCATAGCCATTATAGGTCTTGCAATATAAGGACAGGGCCCCAGATTGCAACAGATGACTAAATTGCAGAAACTTTTCAGCCAAAATTGCATGGTGGGATTCGACCTTTTATATTTAGATATTTTCCATCGCTTAAGTGAAAAGTTTCTGCAATTTACAGAATTCGCTTGCAATTTACAGAAATGTGAATAAAGTCATTGACAAATAGGGATGTGTGTTCACTTCAACTTGCAACCCAAGTCCCACTATGCAATCTAAACTTGCCCCATACCCTGCAATTTGTATTCAAAATGTCTGTATAAATTACACACAGAGCTCAATTTCAGTCTCATTCTGCACTGTGCTTACTAACAACAACTTGCAAATTCAATATCAAGGAGAATTGCATTGCAATTTAACATAGCTTTCAGGTCTACATTGCAAGGTTGAGGGGTCAATTTAATTGCAACAGTCGGATTTGTAAAATGCAATGGCATGTTAGAAGCCTTGCAATTTGCAGTAAAGGAAAGTCCCCCTATCTGCAAGAGTTCCCAAATTGCAAGAACTTTCCAGGGTTAGATTGCATTGTGGTATTCGACCTTAACCGTAACCCTCTCCATAATCATATCCCTAACCCTAACCCTAGATCTATAGGTCGAATCCCAAATGGCAAAAATGGCTGAGACTTTGAATCTGTGGCGTTTGTGGGACCTATCCCAAATTCGCAAAGTTTCTAACTACAGTAGGGTGTACAGAACACAAGGACACTCTTGCATTTCTCATGTATTCTTTGGGATATTTTACCCTTGTTGGTGTTTATAATTATATCTGTGAATTAAATGGTCAAAACTCATGAAAGAGTATTCGTTTTCTATACACCCTGCTGTACTTATAACCCTTGCGAATGTAACTTGGTGGAGGGGGATCTCTGGGTGGGGAATATTCTGAAGGGGAAACTTCCAGGGGAAAAATGCTAGGGTGGGATTTTAAGGGGGTTAAGGTTGAATCCCACAATGCAATCTAACCCTGGAAAGTTCTTGCAACTTGGGAGCTCTTGCAGATAGGGGGACTTGCCTTTACTGCAAATTGCAAGGCTTTTAACATGCCATTGCATTTTACAAATCCGACTGTTACAATTAAACTGACCCTCACCCTTGCAATGTAGATCTGTAAGCTGCGTTAAATTGCAATGCCATTCTGCTTGATATTGAATTTTCAAGCTGTTGTAGGTAAGCACAGTGCAGAATGAGACCAGAATTGAATTCTGTGTGTAATTTGTACAGACATTTCACATACGAACTGCAGGGTATGGACAAGTTTAGATTGCATAGTGGGTTTTGGTTTGCAAGTTGAAGTGAACACACATCCTTACTTGTCAATGACTTTATCCACATTTCTGTAAATTGCAAGCGGATTCTGTAAATTGCAGAAACTTTTCACTTAAGCAAGACAAAATATCTAAATATAAAGATCTTAACTTTAGTGCAAATCTACGAGGGATTCCTTGCCATTAAAGCCTCACATAGCCATTATAGGTCTTGCAATATAAGGAGAGAGCCCCAGATTGCAACAGGTGACTAAATTGCAGAAACTTTTCAGCCAAAATTGCATTGTGGGATTTGACCTTTATGGTGGTAATCTGTCACTTACATCTGGAATATGTGGCGCATGTGAGGCTATAGTTTTAAATAATATGTGTTCTAAGTTCTGTAGAATTGTTTCGAAATATTCCATGACTTGGGATGTCCTCTATAGCTGCGTGTCCACCATGCAAAATAGGGTGCGGTTTTGAGCTAGTTACATAGAAGTATAGATACACATGGAGTTATATGGTCTGTTGCACAGTGGACACTACTATCAAAATTGTCATACCTGCTATAAAACATGAAAAAAGGAAAAATTTGACGCGATATTTGAAATGTGGTCTTAGTGCAGTACAATAAGGTCCCCTTTCCTAGTACACACCACATGATTATCATACGTCAGGAAAGGTTGAATCCCACATGGCGAAAAATGGCTGAAATATCTCTGCGATTTTGTCCCTTGCGTTGTATGGCCCTTGTTGAGGCCACAAAACACAAGGACTACTGCAAACTTGTCCCTAAACCACTGTGGGATTCAGAATGAGTTGGTCAATCCTTTTGTTTCATGGCCCTTGTAGGAGCTATAAAACGCAAGGGACAAAATCGCGAAGATAATTTAGCCATTTTTCACCATGTGGGATTCAACCTTTAGTCTGATGCAACTGCAGACCCAGTGCAATTTCAAGTTGCAACAAGGCCTCACGCCTTATTGGGTTGTTTTCACCCAGGCCTGCGGCATACTCTTTAACATCAGGTTCCTATCTATATAGAGAGCATGTTGCTGTGTTCACAAGGGGTTTTATGAGAGAATAAAGCAGACCCAATCACCGACTAAAACTATGATCATAATTAATGATCATATAAAGCTAATTAATTTTCTGATGAAAAGAAAGGACCTTATTTCTTATTGTAATGCCTCTATTGATCAATATTCACCAATATTTTGGATAAAAAGAAGTACCATTTATACTAATTATGCTTAATTGTGTCCAGCCAAGACAAAAGGGTCCCCCAAGGGGAAAAGTCAATTTCTAAATTCAAGTAATGAGCTTTTCAACGATGTTTTACATTAGAAAATATCTCTGCTAGTTTTTGAGCTATGGCTCTATGAATTTGGGTGGTCAGTAACATATCAATATACCAAATAAGCTCTAACTTGCATATTTCCCGAGATATCTTGAGATAAGTATAAGTATGCATAATTATGCAAATAAGGAAAATTATCATATTCTTTAAAATCATTTTCTTATAGAATTTGACATAAAAATTGGATTTTTTTTTTTTTTACCATTTTTTGAGTATATTCATCCCTGTGAGCGGGGCTATCAATGGGCTTTCTTTTATTCCTCTATTTTGAGTGGAAATCTTGTTTCCATGGCAACACATATCAACAAATACACTGATTTATGCCCTGAAATGCCCTAAAAACATTTTATTTGCATTCCAAATTTGGAAGGTTTAGACCAAAAATGGAAATTTCCCTGTAGGACTGTAGAAATCCTCATGAAAACCTAGTATAATACAATTGTCAGTCTAGTTTCCCCTTTTTAAGCCTTAGTTGTGTCCTCCTGGTGGCCAGAATTGGTACTAATCCCCCTTGGATGGTCCTTTTAGCTTGCTGGCTCACAATTTCCCTCAGTACAGTCATGTGTGCCTTTATAAGCTAATTAGACAGTGCAGTTGTGTTCTATTTAGTCTGTCGGAGATGTAAGAGGAAGAGAGACATGAAGCTTCCAGAATGCATAATCTCCACTTTCTGCTTCTGCAAAATGTTTGCCTTCATGGTAAAAAGAGAAAACAACCACCTTTGGGTGTCTAACTACCTGCATGACCTTCAACCTTTAACAAACTAGAATAGGCGGATTTTGCTCTAAGTGCAAGAGAGTGTTCTGTGGTCTCCCTCAGGATTCGATTTTAGGACCGCTCCTCTACCCATGCAGCAAGCCCGCTTAGGGCCAATTCAGTTTTAGCTCAGATAAGCCGGTTCAAAGCGGGCAGAATACTATTCATGGTTTTAGGTTGGGCAAATGGTGGGTTTCCAGTCAGGGCCACATTGGGTTGCCCTAATAGGGCAAACTGAACAAAGACTGTTGGGCTCCTGACAGCTTTTGTCCTCAGCAAGTTGTGGGGGCCACATCAGGCTAACTGATTTGGGCACAGAACAGCTTCAAAATAGGCAAACACTTTGGGCACAGATTGGTTTCAAGGTGGGCACCCCGAATCAGGCATAGATCAGTTCCAAAGATAATTCACCAGACAGAGTTGAGGATGGGTTTGCACAAAGCCTACTGAGCTGGGAGTTCTGAACTTTGACACTAGATGACCCCACTATGTCTGATGTACGGCTTTCCCCCCATGTCAGTATTGATTTTCTTTGGTATGATATAACGGAAATAGGCTAATGAATCATATAAGTCATAACAGTACACAAATTTTCTCAGAGTTTGGATCTACTGGCAAAATACATTTAAAATGTGCAAAGTTAGGTGATGTCAGCAGTTTTTAATGTAACTACACCTTTCCTGTGGTAATCATTTTATATTGAAGTATGCTACCCACTGGGAGGCACTATGAACTTGAAGGCTAGCATGTTACTGGACTAGGTCTGGTTGACATGCCTTGGCCAACTAGGTTTGCATTGATAATTTTACTGTATTATGATGATGGGAAGAGTAATACAGTATGCTTAGTCTCCTTCCCTCCATGGAGGCCAAGGGGAGGGGCTAGCAGAGCATTTTCAGGGTTCAAAATTTTAGAAAATGAGGAAAAAATAGATTTTATGTCATTTTTATCCTGGATGGCGCCACCTGATCAAAGTGGTCAGCCCACTTTTAGCCACACCAAAAACCCATGTTGACCCCAAAATGATAAATTTTGACCAGATGGCACCATGTGATCAAAGTGTGCAGCCCACCTTCAGCCACACCAAAAACCATGTTGAACCCAAACCCACTCTGAGACTGATCTGTGCCCATATTGGTTAGCCCAGTGTGGCCCACGCACCTCACTGAGGACAGAAACTGTCAGCAGCCCATCAGTTAGCCCATTGCAGCTCACATCAGAAGCCACACAAAATAAAGTGTGGGCCCCAGTAGGTCCACACCACCTTTGCTACCTGGGTCAAAGCAATCAAGGTCCAAACCGTTGACCCATTAGCTCCGCTTGAGCTAAGTGCCTATATATATATATATATATATATATATATATATATATATATATATATATATATATATATATATACATATATATATATGGTGATTACATAACACCGTGTACATTTCAAGTCAGCTGTGCAGAAAGAGGTTGGCGAGGGTTCAATGTGTTCATATAAAGTTTCTCAAACTTCAACGGTTATATTGAAAGGTGGACCATAAGAATGTACAATCTAAGTAAAAACATGTACTGGGTGTGTTACATAATTTAAAAACAGGTTTACAATTAAAACCTATAGTTACTATATTAGGGAATTATTGTAAAGTCACTAAAACTTCATAATGTCCACAAAATAATCACACATGCCGTTTTAGAGGATTGTGCCTGGCTGCTGTTGATGCTTGACTGCATTATTACATGTCATCATACTCCAAGGAGAAAATATCAATAGCAGAAATGACAATTAAGTCTTTGTGAAGTTGGTTTTTGGTTACTTTTACATGTTTTCTAAAAGTTCAATGAGGTAAAAGAAACACCTCTAGGAGAAATGCGTCAGTGATGTTGGAATTCAGAACTCTTCTTACTTCCACCAAACATTCAGAACATTTATAAAATAAGGTACGCAAACTCTGTAGCTCTATGTTCAGTATTTACGCTAATGTATAGAAATGTTCAAACAAAGTACCTGCCAAGGTGGATGAGTAGTTGAAATTCAGAAGTCTCAAAAGAAGGCCATAAGGCCCTTGGCTTCATCAAGAACAATAAGGATTCTTCTACGGACTCTACAACAACAAGTGTTCAAGGTTAGCATGGAGTAGAGGCCATCTTTTACAATGTTAATGATGCATTTTTGCTTTCTTATTCGTAAAGAAATTTAATATTCAGGGATGGGTTTTCTTCATTCTCTTTACTATCTGTTCATTCCCAGATGTAATGATTTGAAAATATGTCAACACCATGTAGGTTCAGAGAGCTTTACACTGACTTCAATATCTGGTTATCACTACACAAGTAATTGAAATTCATAATAATTAATATGTTGCATTTTGGTGCTGAATACGTCACTGCTATTCGGTAGGATCCATCAGTCACCTATTGATTATAGGAGAGATCTCTATTCCACATCCGAGGAGCATTCATTTTGGACTACATTCACGTCGGGTTCCAATAAGAAAAGTGTTGCACATGGTTGATTGGGCTTACTCAATGAGATATTATGGCATCAGATGAACCAAAATTGTCCTGCTGTGCAAAGTCCTCTCTGAATGCTGACTGAATGCTAAGCTCCCAATAGAACTGACATTTTGCTAATTACCCCTACCCATGTCCCGTTGATGCATACTGGGGCATTGGCATAGATAAAACTTAATGAAGTCCCTTTGTCCGTCTGTCTATGTGGAGGTGAAATGATTGAATGGGATGGTAAAGGCAAAAGAAAAACTCGGAATGAACTGCTCAGGCAAAGTTGGCAAAAGTTCTTGCTCCCTTCGGCTCTGGGTAAATGGGATTAGAAATTACATGGTGCTCAAATGGCAGCTGTCACTTTCTAGGCGACAGACTGCTATTTCGAATATTCCACCATGAAAGGCTATTTAAACGCAATTTGATGAATGTTTCAAGATGTAGGAATTAGATTTATACTATGTTATGGTTGGATTCCATAGTTACTTAGTTTAATTATAATATAGTTATGACAATCAGGAAAAGTAGTTAACTCGCCCAGCTAGATCATTGCTGAAATCGTTACACTAACAAACAGACAAAGGGTATTTTAGCGAAACTTAATACTTCACTTGGCATGAAATGGAATCAACGCATGCATAGATAGCCATGTTACTCCTGCCTTATTGTTAGACACTGATTCAGTATTGTGTCTTTTCTGGGCCTTTCTGCTGAACATGGCACTGGGTGCTAATTTCCCTCGCAACCCCTCTCTAAATTCTGTCTAAAAAAATTAGGCATTTTTGTATTCATTTTAGAGTTATTTTGCCCCTCCAATGCCCCCTGGTGGCCAACTGGGGAATCAAAAATCCCTTGCAGAGTGGTGTTTTCGTTGTTGAGTCACTAAATGCTGACAATGTGTACCGTGTTTGCTACCATTATAATAACATTATCTCACTGATGCATTCCCAAATATCCATGGCCTAGGCTAATACATGAACAATAATAGGCATCAAACAAAGCACTTGCAAGTCATTTGACACATACAACACAATAGGCCTACACCATTGAAAGCAGCTCATGAGGAAATAATGCATGTCTTTCCATTTACCTGCTATCTAAAGTAGGTTGACCTCATCTGATCACACAAAGTAAAGCCTACAGTATATCCAAATCCCATCCTAAATCATAAATCTAGGTGATGTTCACTAATTTTCATGCTCTTTAGTAGATGAGCAAGATCCCCTTATTTCTATAGAAATTGTTAGGTGTTTCATAACTATTCTTTAATATTTTGATGGTGTTCTTTAATTTATTTCTGGTGGTTTTAAAGGGGTTTATCCAGTGTTACATAAATAAAAGTTATACAGACCTAAATGGGGGGTACTAAGTTTTTTAATAAATTGAAAACAATGTAATTTTGTTATAGTTATATAACAGGAAGTCCCAAAATACACACATAAACCTAACAACTTGTTTGATTAGGATATCATTCCAATAGTTTTGGACCTATAAAAGCACCTTAATCTTGCTCACTATTTCGTGCTCTTTAATTTTTGTTTAATATCATGCTCTTTAATATTATGGGCATATTTTTAATTGCCTTTAGGGGCCATTTAACATGATTTTAGTTGTTGTAGAGGGCCTTTAATTCTATATTTAGCTTAAATGTGTATAGATTAATTAAATTATTTTTAACATCATATGGGGTTTTCATTTATTTTGCAGGTGTTATGGGGCCCTTTGATGATGAAGTACACAAAAATGTGTAGTTTACCGTGTACCCCATACTTTATGGACGAGCACCAATATTAACTAACAGGAAATAATTAAAGAAAATGAAAATTAACCAACATGAATGTATTTGGTACTCTTCCAGACAAATACACATTATGAAACAGAATTATTTCTTACTCTGCTTCATGATCTTTATTTTAAACATTTTATCAGTTAAGAGCACAAATTAGCGAGCACCATTTGTGTAACAGACCCCAGGGCCATACCCACTCACCCCTCATGGCAGGCAAAGCCTCGGGTCAGGAGGCCATTTCTATGATCGCACACAGCACTACGACTGCAAAATGCCAAGGCTATTCCTATGGGAATTTTGATACGACTAGGAGTGTGCAGTCGTAGTCTGTTAAGAAATAGCCTCCTGGGTGACCAGGGCAGGACCCTTCTCTGTAGGGTGAATACATCCATGCATGAGTTTGCTTTGAGCAGAAATGAGGTAGCATTTACAGTAATTCTGTGATGTGGATTATCAATCACCTAAATTAGGGGCACAGACTGACATACTTACAGGTACTTCTACCAGTAATTCACTTAGCCATAGGCTGTCAGTTTTACTATAAAATAACTTTGTACATGAAGTACTAAACTTGGGAGAAATTACTAAATGTCTACACAAATAGATAGCCCATCATTTCTTCTAATACCCCACATGATCTCATCCTGATATATTGATCAATATATTAGACCCACTGTTGACCCATAGGGCCTGTGCATGTCTTCCATGAATGCACTATTGTGAGAGATCACACAAAAGAGGTTTTCTCATCACCATTGAAAGGTAACCTAGGTAGTAGCAGATGATAAGTATATAATAAACACTCTATGATACATATATAGTTAGAAGATTAATGTACCTTTTTAACCATGTATATATGGTATAAAGCAAACAATGGAGCATAACCCGTCAATCAGACCTCTGTAAGAACACCTTCTTTGACAGATAAGAAGCCGCCAAATGGCCTGACCACCTGACGTGCTACTTAAGGGATAAGAAGAGGGTCACTGGACATTCCTCTCTCCATATATGGGTGAATGAGGTTATGCACAGGGAATCCATTACTCCAGGAGTGATGGCGGTTGGGCGTCACCTGCATGCCGGTATGCTGTGATGATGGGATTTAAGAGATGAAGGGAAGAAGAGGAACCAAGATACTCCAACTTCTTATAGAATTAGAAAAAAAAACTGAGAAGCAGCTAACTTCCCACTCATGGCAGGCAAAGCCTCGGGTCAGGAGGCCATTTCTATGATCGCACACAGCACTACAACTGCAAAATGCCAAGGCTATTCCTATGGGAATTTTGATACGACTAGGAGTGTGCAGTCGTAGTCTGTTAAGAAATAGCCTCCTGGGTGACCAGGGCAGGACCCTTCTCTGTAGGGTGAATACATCCATGCATGAGTTTGCTTTGAGCAGAAATGAGGTAGCATTTACAGTAATTCTGTGATGTGGATTATCAATCACCTAAATTAGGGGCACAGACTGACATACTTACAGGTACTTCTACCAGTAATTCACTTAGCCATAGGCTGTCAGTTTTACTATAAAATAACTTTGTACATGAAGTACTAAACTTGGGAGAAATTACTAAATGTCTACACAAATAGATAGCCCATCATTTCTTCTAATACCCCACATGATCTCATCCTGATATATTGATCAATATATTAGACCCACTGTTGACCCATAGGGCCTGTGCATGTCTTCCATGAATGCACTATTGTGAGAGATCACACAAAAGAGGTTTTCTCATCACCATTGAAAGGTAACCTAGGTAGTAGCAGATGATAAGTATATAATAAACACTCTATGATACATATATAGTTAGAAGATTAATGTACCTTTTTAACCATGTATATATGGTATAAAGCAAACAATGGAGCATAACCCGTCAATCAGACCTCTGTAAGAACACCTTCTTTGACAGATAAGAAGCCGCCAAATGGCCTGACCACCTGACGTGCTACTTAAGGTATAAGAAGAGGGTCACTGGACATTCCTCTCTCCATATATGGGTGAATGAGGTTATGCACAGGGAATCCATTACTCCAGGAGTGATGGCGGTTGGGCGTCACCTGCATGCCGGTATGCTGTGATGATGGGATTTAAGAGATGAAGGGAAGAAGAGGAACCAAGATACTCCAACTTCTTATAGAATTAGAAAAAAAAAACTGAGAAGCCTCTTACTGACTAAGGGCCCGCTTAAGGGTTACGCCGTATGGGTGTTAATGGCCGTTCATAGCTAGGGCATGCAGTTAGGTTGGCGGGGTCAGCTATTGCATACATAGGCCTAACCCTGTTTCGGTTATTATCTGCTAAATGAAAGAGACATTGGATGATGTTAAATATGTCTACCCACCAGCAATTCGCAGCCTCCATTCTTCAGGTGTGTGCTGGGTAGCCTTATATTTTTGACAATTGACCCACTTGACTTCAATCCAACCAAGTGCCATAAATTGCATAGTGCCACTTAAGCCAATCGCTACAATTGGAAATTTTAAAGTATATTTCAATTTAGCACTCACAGAAAAGCATTGGTCATTCCATCCACATGCTCAGAATAATCATTAAACACAGCCTCATTAGAGAGTAGCTGGAGTTCTAATTCATCGATTTTATTTTGTATTTGAAGGTATTTGATTTTGCCCTCAGGCTCATTGGTAAGTATGGCACTTTACTTTTCTCTATATTTGGTAAGAATACACATTATGTAGACCCAACTCGCACCAGCGGTAAAAAAAGAAAACTCTGCATCTCTTGTTGATAATGGAATTAGTCGGCTTCTGAACACGGTGTCATTAGCCCTCCAAGGAAAGCCTAATGACTTAGTGCATGATGTCAAATGATTAAATGATGACACACCAACAGAGTTGCACCGAGTAGCCTATTTTCTCAACTATTAGATTTTGCAACATCTGTGGGGGTGCATCAGCACTGCATATATTCTAACTTAATCATAATCAAACATGTATATAAAAATTTTCAAATTTCTCACTTTTACTGCATCATGCCAGCGACAGAAAGTGCACTATAATGGCCTTAAAGGGTAAAGCATGCAAGCCCCCTTGAATATCTTATTTCTGGTGCAACTTTTATTTGTAGGTTATTTGAGTCAAACATTGTTGTGCCTCACTAATTAAATCTTGAGATGGCTATCCATTTCAGTAAAATCGTCCTCGGAGATTTTACCCCGAAGGCTTGCAAAGCCCATGGAGGTTATTTCCAGTAGTGGATCCATGATTTAGTGATGATATAAAGATGAGCTCTACAGGGTGGCTACACTGTAAGAAATGTGTGTTGCATTTACACACTTTGTAACACACTTCTTTGCAGCATATTTTTACTCACTTATTTTTTTAACACACAACACGCTTTTACCAAAAGTGTGTTAAGAAGTGTGTTCATGTCAAAAGGGTGTTACAACAAAAGTGTGTTGCAAAAAGTGTGTTCATGCATATAGTGTGTTCATAGAAAGTGTGTTGCTTCATAAAGTGCTTAGATATGAAAGTGAGTTAATATTTCTACAATGAAGGGGGTAGGTGGGGGGCATTTAGCCTTTATTTCTTCATATTTTTATTTTGGTGTACTTGTTCTTGTCCTCAGATGACGTGAGGAAGGTAACCATGAGGCACACATACTTAATCTGGAAAGGAATAACAATATATTTTTGTAAGACTATGATTATGATATGTTGATTTAATGCATAGATTGTCCTAATATCACTTAAAATATACTAATACATCAATAACATATCTTCTGATTTCTCTGTCTAGAATTTAGAATGGTGACTGAGTCTAGGCTCCCATACATAAAAAAGTCGTTATGTAGGTACATTATAATGATAAAGAATTATATTCAAAATGCAGAATAGTCACACTTACCTATTCCTGGTATTTTGTAAATCACAAATCAGCATGAGAACTTGTCAGTGACTGGAGCAAGCAGATTGTAGTTTTCTGAAACAGAAAAATTGGTGAATGAACACTGTATGCTACACTGGATAGTATGTTGGGCAGCATATTGATACAGCTTTTAGATAATTTCTCTATGTGAGTGTAAATCTATGATAAACTAACTTACTACACTCTTTTACAGCTTGTATAGCACTAGTGTTGAGGATGATATATAAAAATACTTACCAGAAATAAGCAGAGAAGTGAAGACACTCCTCTCTCCAGCAGGTGCAGATTCAAACTGACTGTGTGTAACTGTTATAACTGACCTTTGGTTAGGTGAGGGGCAATTAATGGGTTACATAATACCACTGATAAGACTGAAGGATTAATAAAAATGTGTGTTGATTTAACACACATTTCAGTACCTAAACACTTTTGAGAAAAAAGTGTGTAAGTGTGTTAGAAAAAGTGTGTTGAAGCCCTCAAAGTGAGTTAAATGCTCAAAGTGGGTTGAATATCCATGTGTGTTACAATCTTGTGTGTTCCCGCAACACACATTATTTACAGTGTATAGCGGCATAGACCTTTATTAAGGTCTGATAGTAGCAGAGTACAATAATGTATTGAATGCCCACAGGTTATAAATGGACAGGAGATATCCAACAGACTGCAGAAGCGTGCTAAATTCCTGTCATAAGTTAGTCGACTGATATCGCACCAGTGAAGTAACCACAGTGATTAATCCCGCAAGGGGGCAAGGCATCTCTTTGTAAAATGTTAGAGCAGACTGCAATGTATTATGAGCCCCAGGGATGGGGATGAGAGGGAGTCTTCCCCTCCAGCAGGTGCATAGCTGGCAGTGACGCCGTCTATTAGTTATACACAGTTATAAAGCCCTATCATGGACCTCTATCTCTCACCATCTCCTTAGGACATGGCTGCATATGTCTGCCAGATTAGGGAACAGCCCTTGGGGATGGGCTATCAGGTTGACCGAACCATCCATTTTTCATAAGACTTAGAGAACATCCAGACTGAAAGAAGTATGAAGAGGTGCACAGGGAAAAATATTGGAACTCAGCCTAAACTGCTTCAAGACATTCATAAAGAAGTCAAGACATGTAGTATACTGAAAAAAAAAACACTTTAACGTTCTATAGAACCGTTGTTTCATTTTATTTTACATGTAGTGTACGGCACCAACATACACTTATGCACATCTTGAGTATACAACTGTAATGTACTATACACCACGTCCAAGTTAGGTTAAAGTTGGTATATCAGCTAAAAAGACAGAGTTGAAAATTTGTGGAAAACTGTCTCAATGCTCTTCTCTTGTGCTATGTATAAATTGTTCCAATCACTGCTAGCCCATAGTGGCTCAAAATGAAGTGCCTAATCACAACTCAGTACACTTCACTGAATGGCTTTTGACATTCCTGCTCACCACAGTACTGATACCGCAGCTAACTTCCCACTCATTCAGAAGCCTATTGCTAAAACATTGGGATCTGGTTCTGTCGGAGGTCCTATTCCCAAAATGGAATTGACTAAACTCAGGCAATCAATTCTCTGTTGTATTGCTAAAAGGTGATAGAAGTGGTTTAGGAGTGGTCGGGTACTGATGAATGCTTCCCAACTGAGAACCAATTCCTGGCTAGTTCCCTTCTTTAATTCCCTGGCCTACTACTACGGGAAGCATTCAGGGGAAACAAATCATGGAACCAGCTCCCCCAACCTTTTACAACGCAGTTTAATTCAGAACAAGGGTATTTCAGTACAGTATATAAGGTAGGAATCGGTCTCTTAGGCTGGAAAATCGCTGGGCACTATAAGGTGCACTACTCTCTCAGAACAGGTGTTTAGAATCTAAACACATTCCTAAACAATGCTGTCCCATTTTTTTGGAATGCGTTTAGACCCTAAACGGCCCCCCTAAACATGTTTAGAATTGAAGGTGTTTAGACAGAATGTGTTTAAAAAAGCTAGTGTTTAGTCTCTGATGTGTTTAGATTATCATTGTGTTTAGACATAATGTGTTTAGGTGTTTTGTTTTTATTCAGGGCTAGGGGAAACATCACTTAGAAGTAATCTAATACAGCATTTCATCCTTTCAGAATGTAGATGGCAATCCATTGTAGTGGTTGAGGATTCATTCCACCAAAAGGAACCTGAAATAGAGAAGACATTAGTTTCAAGTTGTGATGGTGTTTGCTTTATAGATCCTTTCGTGCCCAAAATTATTTTGAGGAAGCTGATTTATTCATCAAATTTGATGTAGTAGAGGCTATTATCTATTTCATGTCCACAGTAAAGTACTGATTTAAATGGTAACAAATAGGGCAGTTAATTAGTTTTCAGAAAATGTAATATGAAGCATATGTTAGAGTATTAGATGAGTCAATAGGGAATGATGATGGTACATGCATTTGAAATGAGCTGATTTGGATGAAGCCCCGAAAATTGTTTTTATAATTATTTTTTATATATTTTGTTTGGAATAGGCTATTTTTAACTAATAAAGCATTATTCTAACATTTAAAGAAGGCAATATTGACTGGAATTGAACAAAATTCATATTATAATTGGATTCCCTGGAGAAAATCACATAAAAAATATTTCATCAATTATTTTTGCTATCTTTATCAATACTTTTGTGAATTTAGTGAATTTTCTGTATTTTCCCTGTATTCCCATGGCTAGAGCGCGCACTTTTCATGTATTTTTAGCCTATTTTCAATCAATTATTTTCTGCAATAGCATTTATTAACAATTAAATAATTAATGCACCATGGCATATTTGGTATCGTTGGAAAGCCCTTGCCATTACGAAACTTATGATGCAAAAATCATCTTAATTTGATTGATATTAAACCCATGGTGGTCTATTGAACATATATACATGCTTAAGAGCGCACTTTTGCTAATCTGGGCACGTAAGGGTTAAGAACAAAGACATATCAATTGGTTGATATTGAGTATTCATCTAGTACATATCTCATATTATAAGAGAGCAATTCCAATTACTTATTGGCTTAGGAGGTTTCCAAATAGAAAACGGAGTAGTTTATCAAAATGGCACTAAACTGCTTGAAATCATTAAGCGTCTTATATGATTTCCCTGAGTATACATCCATAGTCCACTAGGCCTGTCACAGGAATCTACATAGGGAACATTTGGCTCAATCGTGTGACAGAGGCCAAGTAGACTATATGGTTTTCAGGATTTGTCTCATACATGGGGTTGGAATATAGATACGTGTGGTACATCAGTAACTGCATTAAATCACACTTCATGCCAATTATATCCATGGCTGCATAGAGAGGGCTATTGGGAAATCTGAGAACATGTTTCTATATGTAACCCCTAAGCTAATCATACATATAACATGTTCCATATCTATATTCCAAGCACATATGAGGGGTCCTCAACTCACCCACTGATATCGAATAATTATGGGATATTATGAAGAACCTTGAAATAGTAAGTACAATATTCAGATGTAAAATGTACAAACTAAAATTTAAAAAAAAAAGTAGTCTGAGAGATTTTACCCTTAAAAGTACATAGCATTTCTTTGTCCAGGAATGTGTATGCCGTCCTCCAATCCCTCAGCTACTATTGGTTGGAGTGACTCTCTCTCTCTCCCTGTCTTATTTGTCTCTATTCATTTGGACCATGTGGGGTGTACAGTGTAGTGAACGTATTGAGTTGCATTATCATTGTCATGATCATTACACTGCCTTTCCACTCTCTATAGATGTATCGACCATTATTATGTCGTTACAAGCCTATTTTAATGAGGATTCCCTTATGCCAATCCAATGTTCAAAACATAAAGACTGATTAAAAGGCTGGGTTGTAGAATATTGATAAATTCAGAGCAAGGAATTACTCACCCACTTTTCAACGTATTTTCAACCAAATTAAAACATTTTTTTGAGTACCTGTGTTGAGGTTTTTTTTTACATTAATCTTTTCTCTTTTTTTTTGGCAAAATTGGGAACCAAATAAAATCGTTTTTTTAACCTTAAAAAAAACGTTTTTCTGCCAAGTGGGCAGTCATTTCTTCCTTTTCCGTCCTGAATGCCACTGCAAATCATGAATCAAAGCTCCCATTAGCTCTACACTGTGTAAAGGGCCTCAGACATTAGTTAATACATCCTTTATCAGGAGTGTGTTGCTCCTATGGTAAAAAGAGCTGTCAGTAGGTACCCTCTTTTCCATAGAAGTCACGCTCTGCCTTGTTTAAAACAGAGAGAGCTGCACTATCAGGTACCTACTCATGTCACACTCTATAGTATATTATACTGACTGACCTTTCCCAACTTGGTACCTACTCAAATCCCCCTTTTTTAGCACCGTACTTGAATGACCACTTGTGAGCAACAGAAGGGATAAGTTATAGCGACATGAAAAGAAAGGACTGGAAACGAGGGCATATTTAGCCAGCTCTTCCTTTTACTATAGGAGCAACACCCTCCAGAACTACATTAGCCGCACTTGTTTGGCTCGGTTCTGACAATAATACAGTGCGCCGCTGGTAACCTCTCCAAAATCACTTGGGAAATATTCTGAGGCTGGCAGGAAATGGTGTATCACATCCACATCCGACCAGCACCATTGAAAGAGGTGAGTTTAGTTATTCCTAAACATACAACGGCTAGAGACAGAAAGTACGACTCAAAGGGTCTCCAGTCATGCTGAGCAGTCACACCAATTGGCTTTAAATTTAAGGGCAAAACTAAGAATAATTATAATTATACCGAGGCCAATGAGTAGGGGGTGTAATGCAGTCATGTTAATGATGCTTCTGGCAAGACCTGAACAAGTTAGATCATAACAATGAATGCATGATCATACCAGGTTAATAAATGCATGCATGAATTCATAGCATGTTAACTAATTACATGCCCTAGCATGTGACTACATGTCATAGCATGTTAATACATACATGCCAGGCAGACTGTGTAGCACCGGAATTATCTTTAGTGTAAATGTGATATGTGGTTCCCCAAATATCTTGTTTCATACATGTATGCCAGATGAGGAAAGATAAGCCAGCCAAGCCTACCGCTACGTCCTTCTGTGACCCGTCTAAGCATGTCTCTGCTTAGCTACATGGGCGTGGAAAGCAGTTGGGGCAGGGGGGACAAGTCCCCCCCCCCCACGTTTTTGCAACTCCTCAAAAGGTCAAAACTAAAAGGTCAAGCAAAGGGAGGTCAAAAATTGCAGAAAACCCCCCTAGTCCCACTCACTCTAAAACTGCTTCCCACGCCCCTGAGCTACCGTCAGCAGTGCACGAACTGAGTAGGGAAAGATACATGATCGTGTCTGATAATGTACGAGATCTAATTCTTTCATGACCATTAACGTCTACGTCTACGAGAAGTGATATATACTTGTTCTAAATTGCTGCAATGGATGTTGATTCTATCTTATTTTCCACACTATCTGTATCATTAATTACGGCAGTTGAAACTTCATGAAGATATATCTTCAATAGGTCTGATTCGATTGCTTTTGATGCCTGTGAGACATTAGGGATCGGGACAATTAGGAAGATGCTAATCTAAAGGATTCTCACCTCTCATGTATGTCAGCATACGGAGTGGATCATGGCGGATAATAGATAACACAAAAAGGAAAAAAAACTAATAGAACATCTATTTGTTTTGTTGCATTAGAACCAGAGACCTTCTGTTCCAAAGTAAGTACCTGTGTCTTGGAGGTAGGTGTGGCTGAATATGATACAATGAACAGGGTGAACAGGAGGTGGTGAGACAGATGACATTAATGCACGTCACCTACCTGTGTGGCTTCTCTCCAAGTATCATGTAATCCGCCTTTCCCCTTATAAATACACTACCTGATCCCTAATGCCACGACCTGGATAACAACCAGGGAAAGGTCAATAGGAACAGACTTTCCCGCCGTGCAGACATGTTTAGAAAGGATGATTTAGAAATCATCCCACTGCAATGCAATTCAGTCCATATTGGCATGTGTATTCATATTTGTAATTGCATTTGCACTAACTCTTAGACAATATTTTATTGGCGATATTTCAGGTTAGACCTACAAGGCATGACAACCGTGAATTTGCGAACCGAAAATTAGGGTAGATATTACAATCATTTCTTTATCAATAATCCAGTGAATCTTTCTTCCATTCATTGGCATTTATTCAATATTCCAGACATCCACTACCCCCCTCTACTACAACAAAATAACTGACAATGAGAATGCTTTATGGAAAAGACCACCCTATTGTCATAAGGACTTCCTTTCTCAGGAGGTCATTTCTTAACAGGCTACGGCTGCTTACTTTCAAATCTTAGTGAGAACCCTTGATTTAGTCAAAATACATCCCAATAATATTGGTCATGTAGTGCCTGCAGCACTACGACTGCCCTACTAAATTCAATGTATTTGCTACATAAGAGCTGGTCGTAAACATCAGTCGTAGGGCATCACATATGATCACTAGCACTAACTTTTAGGTTGTCAAATCGTAGTGGCTGTGTGTAATCGTAGTGCTTGATAAAATAGCATCTTGATGCAGTCTATGACGTACATGTACTATAGAGTCACCAATGGGGCACATTTGGTCACACTTTAATATCTTTTGCACTTTAAATATAATATCACCTATAGATATGACTCAGGATTATTCAGTGAAGGCTTGAGAAAAGGGATTAGCAACCTAGGGGGCTAAACTCGTAGTATATATAGGGACAGCACCTCTAACTTAACACCATATATCCATATAATCTAAAAACATCCAAGGGAATCAGGGTCCTGGGAACAGGGCCTCTTTGGGGAGAGAGGAGAGAAAAAGGGACTCTGAGGTTTTTGGGGTAATACATACTTTATTCTTGTGCTATAATTATAGCCCTGTTTTTAGGGCGCGCCGAAGGCGCCATGGGATTCCCCCCTATGGGGCTAAACTCGTAGTATAATATGCTAGCTGAGGGGGCTAAACCACTCAACAGTTATATTAAGCTCTTTAAGTTGATGTGTAGTTGTGTTTTACCCAGATATTTTTTTTAAATCTTAGTTTACACTATCCCTTCAACCACATTATCTTAAAGAGTGCTTTCGTTAAGGGTGTCTAACACAGCATACAGCTCATTATTTTATTTGTACATGATACATTCACAGAGTCTGCATGGGTTTAGCCCTCTCCTATTTTGTTCTTGCAGTGCACGCCTCACTCTGAAAACTGGTAGATTCTACCTGGCTGTCAATCACTTTTTAATTGTATTGTTTTGTTTACATGACTTTGCAGTGTAGTGGCCTGTATATATGTGTACTACTCACTCAAAACATAAATACCACATGCACCCAGCGCCCCTGCCCCTTCACTACAGGGGCCGAGTACAGTGCGCGGAGGATGCTAATCAACTTAATAGGGCCTATATACCCTGCTGCCTACCCTGCTATGTTTCTCCTCGGTTAGCCTCCCCCCCCCCTCACTCCCTTCAAATAATAGCTGGGATGTGTGAAGCCCCAGCCATGGCAGTGCCACCCCACTCCTTATACCCCCAGACCCCAGGCACCCCCTCTTCCCTATGTTACCTGGAAAATATGGCGCAGAAAATATTAAGGTACTGGCGGAATGGGAGGCGGGAGGGGGAGGAATGGAATTTTCCTGCAGGTTTGGCGCCTTTCTGAAACTGCACACCCAAAGGATGTATATTTCATTCAAGTGCAACACTCTTGGACCTTACTGCACAACCCCCGGACAAACTGTCTCAAATAAGGTGCATGTAAATAAGTTGTGGCTATATATACTGCCCACCCGACCCCCGCCCCTCTCTTTTACTCTATGTACCAAACTACCTGTGCATGTTGCCATAAAATTGAAGGATACAGGATGATCACATATATTGGAATTTTTTTTTATTTGCGTACTGAATCAGGGCACGCAAGGTGGACGCCCGGAAGGCAATGTGGCAATGTAATATAAAAACCATGTGACATAACTCTGCTGGCACCACAGTCCCGCAAAGGGAGCTTAAAATGAGCCTGACTGTAGAAGTTAGACCAGACTTTGTACCCCATGCCCCCGCCCCTGGGCCAGATACTTTATGTTCAAGTGTTTACAGGTATGCAGGTCTTATATAGTCAGACAGTAAGGGGGCCCCCAAATAAAGTGGAATATTCCAGTGTAAATTTCAAATGTGTTATCCTTCAGGCCTCTTTAAGATGAAGGAACCTTGAAATAAATAGGGCTTAAACAAGGAATAGCAATATACCCTTTTTGGGCCTCCTATGTATATAGCCTTGTTCGGCATGGCACGCGCGCCTACATGTGCACCTTAAAAGTTCAGGTGCACTTTAAAGTGTACTTGGACATAATGTGGCCAGTAACTCACTTGAAGTTAATGTGAATAAAGATTATTTAATAGTATTTTATTTCTATGTGTACATGAAAACAAATATATATTATGAGCAAGAAGGACTAATCAATGTATAATATGAATGTATTTTCTATATTCAATTGGCTACATTGGAAAAATCAGAATATAGGTAGCAATTATAATAAAAACACTGACGAGGAACTAAGGCAATGGAGAGGTGTCAAAAACATTTTATGGAGGCATGACAGTATAAAAAGGAATGTTCATTATTTGCACTGTCACACTTTAGGGACATTCACTGTGTCAGCAACATGGCAGTGCAGGGAGATATGTGGGACATTTTGGGGGATTCTGGAGATGAGGAAAATGGGCAGCCAGAAGTGAATTTACAAGAGTACATAACGAAATGTTAGAAAGGTATGGGAATGGCAGACCAGATATGCTCTATTCGTTGTGGTCAGACATCCAGGAGCTGATAGGTCCAGCCAAGTTGTGGCCTAGGGCTATAAGGAGGGTTTTTTTTGCACATATAGGAGGGAGGGGGTATATAGGTATTACAGCATTACACAGCCGGCTGCTGGTACCAGCCAGGCCCCTGGATTTAAAGGGGTGCCCAGGTGTGCCCTGTCTGTCATGTGGGTTCACGTGTTTACCTTTAGCATATAAAGACATTCATTGGTTACTCAGTAAAAGAAGGTGGACCAAATTTGGTAGGCTCCACTATAAAAGCAGGACCCAGAAAGAGGTCTGCATCACATCTGCCTTGGTGTGCTCACAGCTTACAAGCCTTGCTTCAACACAGAGGTGTGGACAGTAGTGCTGTCCCTCTGGATCAGGTTATGGTTTTGGTTTTCTTTCATTGCAGGTGGGAGTGTGCACATAGGGTGACAATATAGAACAGGGACTGGAGAACATCCAGTCCTTTGTTATTATTGTGACCCTATGTGCATTACTTTACATTCTTTTATAAGAATTTTAGTCCCAAATTTTTTGTTTCTCCTTTCATGTAAGGGGAAGGAAAAAATTTCCAAAAGAATTACACACCATATTGCTGTAGAGGTGGCCCTCTCTGCAAGCCCAGTACATATACATGCATGCTGGGAAGGAAAAGGCCAAGGGAGGGGGGGAGGGATTTAAAGTGCAGTAAGGCTTAAAGTTTGAGAGAGCAGGGAGGGGTTTTGGGGGTTGGACTGGCGGTAAGACTTTGGGGGTGGGAGGGTGGTTGGGCAGGTGTTTTGATTAACTGTGGCGGCTTCAGCTACTCACTGACAGGCAGTGGCCCCTGGACCAGCACCTTCAGGGTATATAAAGTGCAATAAGTCAGAACTTGGCACCACATTTTGCTTTGTTCTTGCCGACAGCACTATGTGGGGTGGGAGGCCTCAGGATAGATTTCCTTTAGAGGAAGACTTTTCTGATCCAGACTTAGACATAGACTTATACAAGAGGGAAGTGTACACAAGAAGCACATGGGCAAATAGGTTGCAGGCTGAAAATGTTTTAGATATAACCATAGAAGACCTGGTCAATCCACACAACAGATTTGCTCTTCTGGATTCTCCTAACCCCAACTTTCTAGCATGGTTAGGGCATAATGATTTTCTGGCTACCCACATGGTGTGTGACATGGACAGATGTGGAAAGGAGTGCAAGGTAAATACCAGGGAATCAGCTTTAGATGGATACTCATGGAGGTGCAGGCCAGGAGGTAAACACAAACACTCCATAAGAAAGTTTTCTATTTTCTCTCACTCACATCTTCTGACACAAGATTTGTTTCTTTTCTTGATATCATATTCTGAGAGAAATGGCACCCTTATGCAACTGTCCTCTTGGTGTTGGACGAACTTTAACAGGATAGCTGTAGAGTGGGCAAGTTTCATAAGAGATATATTTGTGCAATGTGTACATGACTTGTACAAGAATGACATTTTCAGTGATGAAGTAGAGATCGATGAGAGTGTATTTGGCAGGAAAGTCAAGACACACAAAAGGCTAAAAAAGGCCGGCCTATATGGGTTGTGGGTTTGGTAGTAAGAAAGTCAAATAAATTGATCCTGTAGTAGACGACAGATCATCTTCTACTCTGCACCACATTATTACTAAGCATGTAGCCCCAGGAACTGGAGTGTACACCGACTGACTACACCAACAGGAATCCCTTGGCACCTTCGGCGCGCCTTAAAAGCCGGGCTATATAGCACAGGAATAAAGTATGTATAAGGTATGTATGTTTGGTAGAAAGAAAGTCAAATAAATTGATCCTGTACCCAGTAGAGGATCATTATTACTAAGCATGTAGCCCCAGGAACTGGAGTGTACACCGACCAACTAAAAACAGGGCTTATATAGCACAGGAATAAAGTATGTATTTTGAAGTGTATGTCCTTATGTGTAGTCTACATTGTTCATAACTAATTGTAATAAGGTGCCGCATATTTATTAAATATAGTGCTGCACACTTTGTAGCTGAAAAGATTAAATTGTTTAAAAGGTTATTATTTTCTTTTTTTTCTAAAGACATTTAAAAAGAAATGTAAATGGTACCTACATATTTAGGAGAACAGTTGTTATAAAGTTTAAGTATCAGGGAAACCCACATCATTTTCAGCACTAACCTTTTGCCTTAGGTAACATAAGAATATGGATGAAAAAGTGGATTTGCAGATGTCGTTGTCATTCTTTGGATCTGGTAGTCTGATTGTCAAACTGAAGGGTGTTGAATGTTTTGTAGTGTAATGTCATGCTCTATACCCATATCAAATGGGAGACAGTAGTCAAAGATGTGTGATGTACTGATAATGTTTATGTATCGGACATAGCCACATTTTTGGAGTAAAAAACCGGCCACATACCCTTGTGGTTTGAACCATGTATTAAGAAGTTAATTTTGAATTCAAAGTGGTGCTGCATGTTACCGTCAGACATTGAGGATCATGTAGCACATTTATTGTTGCTTGATGTCATGTGATTTCACTTGATATTTTTCATGTAAAATGTGTGATGTTCTAATAATGTATAGGCATTAACCATAGCCACATTTTTCATATGTGAAGGCTATTTCTTTTTTAGTAACTAATGCATTACGGTCATATTTATTTCTCTAACTAAATATGTAAAGTGTGTTGGGTTACTCAGTAAAAGAAGGTGGACCTAATTTGGTAGGCTCTACTATAAAAGCAGGACCCAGAAAGAGGTCTGCATCACATCTGCCTTGGTGTGCTCGCAGCTTACAAGCCTTGCTTTAACATGGAGGTGTGGATAGTAGTGCTGTCCCTCTGAAATAGGTTATGGTTTTGGTTTTCTTTTTAATTGCAGGTGGGAGTGTGCACATAGGGTGACAATATAGAACAGGGACTGGAGAACATCCAGTCCTTTGTTATTATTATGACCCTATGTGCATTACTTTACATTCTTGTATAAGAATTTTAAGCCCAATTTGTTTCTCCTTTCATGTAAGGGGAAGGAAAAAAAAGAAATTTTTTAGAAGAGGACATAATGCCTAACGAAATGTTGGAAAGGTATGGGAATGGCTGACCAGATATGATGTATTCGCTTTTTTCAGATATACAAGAGCTTATAGGACCAGCCAAATTGTGGCCTAGGGCTATAAGGAGGGTTTTTTTTGGACAAAGAATATAAGAAATTGGCCAAGGGTAAGGGTGTGCACCTTTGCATTTGTGAATGGTCTCTCAGCTCACATGCTATTGCACTGGGGTATTATGGTGCAAAAGTGGACTGGGGTAGGTGATCCCTCATATAGACATGCAGCAAGACTTATGTACATCATTGAGCACAAAGGAGGACACACAAAGTACAAGCTGTGGGGATGGAATGTACACAAAAACAGGGTAGAGTGGCTGAACAATTTTTTTGGGGGGGAAGGGGAAGGGGGGGAGCTGCATGTGTATGGTCTTTAAAAAGCCTTATCATATATATATTTCTGTTATATTGTGTCTGTGTTGGCCTGTTTGTCAGGTAGAGCAATCAGTGTGTACTATTGTATAACATTAAATTATAAATTGTGTTCAATGAAAGGGTGTATTGTTATCATAGTTATGTGCTACATTTATGTGGTAAAACTTCATTTTTCTCTTGATCTTGGACAGATATAAAATAAAAAGTGTTGTTTTCTCTTTTCAAAGTGTTGCCATTGTCATGATTTATGGGCCCTTTTATGATATACGCTAACAGGCGATAAGACAATCATGGTTATTGAGTACATGCACAAACCCCAATTGCAATAACTTTCATTTTCAATGCCATATACTTCAACGGATCCCAGAATTTAATAAATATATAGGACCTTTTAATTGTATCAAAAATTGAGGTGTTCAGCCTGACAACTCAGTCCCCAACCCCCACTCTTTCTATGACTATGAGTGCATATGCACCAGAAACACATCAGTCGGCCGCGAGCTAACTCAATACTATTACCTTCAATGCTTATGAAATGCTCACTACATGTCAATTTATGCTATTAGAACATCAAGAAAGAAAAATACATCTTTTTCATAATTCATATTTCTATGAACAAACATAAAACATGACACTAACCTTTATTTCAGTAATTTCATTGTCTCTTTTAACAGTCCACCCGAAAGTAACATGTGCACAAGCACTGTGACGTCACACTTCTTGTGTACATACTATGCCCAATGCACATACTTGACCAATAAGAGAGCGGTTCTCTATTTACGCTCGTGATAAGCCAATCAGAGAGCTCCTTTTGCAGTGTGATGGTTTTTTTTCCCGCAGTTCCGCCACACATACACATCTTTCGGCCGAGAGGAGACGCATGTCCGTATATACATGGGCACATCATAACATTATCACATCATGTTTGAGTGCAAAATTTGCGATCTAAACTTAGAGTCAACAGGAAAAGGCAAGGACCACTTCAACGAAGTGCACCTCAAGTCTTTAGCTCAGATACTAGAGAAAAAGGATGCTGGATGCGGTCCGGGGGCAGACGCCGACACGGGCTCTTCGAGCTCTATTTATCACCAACAAGACAGCGATGGGGATGGGCTAGGGCAGAACATTATGGCATCGGCGGCAGAGTCCACCGAAAAAGTACAGCTTAAGCCACAGACGTAAAGGAAAGGGCCAAAGGAAGAACCAGCCCTAGACAGCACACCTAAATCTCACAGTAAGTCTGAGAAAGTAGAAAAAAAGGGGATAAGCAATCCAGGAAAAGTTCCAGTTCTACTTCACCCCCCGGCCCCATAGCCTCCACTTCTGGTACCAGTGAAGATAAAAGTAGTACACCTGAAGACTTCCAGGGCAGTTATTGCTTCCAAACATTCAGTAGAGAATCGAGCATCAAACAACATTATAGCACTGTCCAGCATATCTTTTTTACGGTAGGGAAGACGTCAACCCATCTAATTTAAGTGCAGCTCGCACTCCTTCACCTGCCCCCCAGACTACCATGGCCCCAAAGTCTTAGAGTGCCTCTGTCACAACTGAAAGTGCATCCAAGAGATGGGGCAGACCTACCAACCTTGAAAGATTCTCTAAGCTTCTGAAAACTCCAGGTGAGAAGATGATTGTTAAGACGCCCTTTAAAACCAGGAGTAGGAGTCAGGCTGCAAGTGAAGCTCTAGACCTCTCGGACAACGATGCTAGTGATGGCGAAGCTGGTTCCCCTCCTGCCAAAGTAATTAAAGTGAGTATATAGATAGAATTGATTTATTTTACTTCATGTGTTATCAACATCACATAAACCAATATAAGCTTATAATTTTGTGTGAAAACGTCTTATATGGAAAAGGGCGTGGATATGTAACCTGACATACTACAGTACAACACACTTTATCCAGTGGTAAAGCGTATAGTCCTCCACATGTGTATGAAGTTAATATCTTATATATATATCTTGAGCCGAAAGGTTAGTTGCACTTTAAAAGGTAATAAGATATGCTCTTTTCTACATATAAGTTATTGTATATCTACATTAAACATATCACACAAATGATGTTTGGTCAAGATGTCAAATAAAGGGGCCAAATAAAGTTTGGAGTTGTATTGTCCTGTGTCTTTTTATCTTCTTGTAGTAATAAGCAAAAAAATAGAGGGAGGCACTAAAAATGATAAATAGAGCACATAAAACCTACACAATAATGTCTGAATTTCCGTTTACTTCTTTTACGAGCCACTTTTTATTAGTTTATGGGTAAAAGATGTTAAAAAGGGCCATTGTACCTGGTTTCAGGGAAAAGAGGGGGCTAAAGCAAGAGATATCCATAAAAGATGCAAGAGATGGGCGAAAGAGAAAGAGAGCAATTCATAAAAGGTCCCCCTGTAGCTGTCTCATTGACCTTTACTAATAGGTGTCAAGCCAAGTCTGATTGTGCAGACAGCACCTAAATTGTACAGCGCTTTTATTATGTATGTATATATATTTATCAACAATCGCATGAATACTAGCTCAAATATTGCATTTGATTTAATTGTTCTCTAGTTATTAGACCAATCTTGTTCTCTAGTTATTAGAACAATCTTGTTCTCTAGTTATTAGAACAATCTTGTTCTCTAGTTATTAGAACAATCTTGTAGCCAGTTTCATGGCTTTAATCTTGAAGAGGTAAGTGGCATTCCAAAATACCTCTTACACCCCCCCCCCAACACCCACACCCAACCACCTCTCAGGGACATTACTGCGAACTGGTAGTTTTGGCAACCAAACTGTGTTTAGAGGTAGATGCCATGCAGCCCCCTATAAAGACTCATCCACATGCCCACAAAAACGGCATGGTTCCCACACTGGAGGCCATTTCTTGACACACTACGACTGCTGTCCTTTAAGTCGTAGTGAGAACCTAACAATTTGGCCATAACAGCAGCATGAACTAGTAGTCCCTAATGTCTGCACCAGTATGATTGCCCTACTAAACCTTATGTAATGACTGCATAGCTGCTAATCATAGTGAGCAGTCGTAGGGCAGTTCCTACGATAGCCTGGCTTATTCTTGGCATTTTTAAATCGTAGTGACTGCATGTAGTCGTATTACATTGAGAAATGGCCTCCTGAGAAATCCCTCTGGAATCTTTTAAACCAAATGGTCTTCGTATCAGGACCTTCATAGTATTTCTAAGTGTGAAAGAAAATGTGTCAGTATCATCGGAGTATGGAGAGAGGGTAATCGGCTTCTTTTTGGGCCTGGAGATGTTTGCTGTTAGGCAGGTTAGGACACATGGGAGACAGATAGATGAGGGCTGAGAATATTGCCGACAGGAACAAGGGACTACATGTAGTTGTATAGAGAGTACAATTCTGACCCAACTATAGTAAATGGCATGGAATCAAATTCAATGCATACAGGCAAATGGTTCTGTATTGTTGTGTTATTGACATTGTTAGTAGTATAGTGTGTATCGGAACTGGACTATAGCTAACTACAGGATATTACTCACTCGACCTGCAGCCAATCAGAGGCCTCCATTTGGTCACATGACCTGTAACATCACTGAACCCCCCGTGGTGCATGCCCATATATGGTCATGTGACCTTTACCTTGACCTCATTTGCATAATAGGCCATGCCCCTTGACCTAATTAGGGGATTAGTGACCACCTCTCAGCCAATCAGAGGACGGCATTCTGGTTACCATGATAACATGACCTAATTAGGAGATTAATGCGATCAAGTGACCCCTTGTTTGTAAACAACATGTGACCTAGCCACATGGTCCCTTATTTGTAAACAATGGGGTGGGACTAATTATGCAAATGATATATTTTATGATGGAGCACTGCTGTGTTTTTTGCAAGCCACCAAAGTCAGGGGTTTGTCTTATACATGAGGATTTTGTAGTTTAGAGTAGTACTAAACTGCTAAAAAACATGACACTAGACCATACAACTAATATTAAAGACAAATGCTGGTGGATGAGAGGTAGAGAAGTTGTGTTGATTTTTACCTATACCTCTGGATATCAGAAGTTGTGTTGATTTTTGCCTATACCTTTGGATATCATTAGGTTTATATAATTATAGGTTTGAAGAAAATGTAAAAATAGTGACATATCACCAAGCTTAATTCTCTTGGAAAGGGGTGTAATGAAGGAAGGTCTATAGGAGTCAATGGGAAAATCTATGGCCTCATTTCCTGCTAAAATATCATTCAAGTTCTGTTGCTATTTTCAAATACTTTTAGATTATGATAGTTGGATATGTATAGAAGTGGAAAATGCAAAAAGATTGTATTGCTTTTTGTTTATACCTCTGGATATCATTAGGTTTATATATAGGGATGAAGGAAATGTAAAAATAGTGACATGTCACCGAGCTTAATTATCTCGGGAAGGGTTGTAATGAAGAAAGACCTATAGGAGTCAATGGGAAAATTTATGACCTCATTTTCTGCCAAAATATCATTCATGTTCTGTTGCTATTTTCAAATACTTTTAGATCATGATAGTTTGATATGTATAGAAGTGGCAAATGCAAAAAATGCATATATGGTCAACCTCACTTTTGTGTATTGGACCATTTAAGTGCTTCCAAAATGATATTCATATTGCCTTTTACTTATCTCAACTGTGATATATGGAAAGTATGAATGTCCTGGATTTTAAAACTAGCTTCATATATTTTCTAAGTTGAGGCAAAGTCTATTAAAAGTGTGATACAGAAAGTGTCAGGTGTACCCCTCAGTGCAGTGCCCTTCAGTGTGGATACTATTAGGACCATGAGACCTGATGAGTGAGTAGGGTGTAGACCTATGTATGTTTATACCACTATTCTGGCACCTCCCTTACTGTTATGCCCTCTCCTACCAGTGCATTATGAGAGCATATACGCACATGTGCATTTTTGGGATTTTTGGATATACTTTTTCGAGGTCAAGTTGGACTTTTTGGGAGAGTGTTGAGACATACAAATTCAGTTTCGCCATTGTTTCAATGTGAAAAATCGTCCAAACTCGTAGGAGAATTGAACCCTGGCCGCAGTGGAGGTAGGCGAAGACCTTAGCCATAGCGCCGCACTGATCGGTGATGAAACCCAATACGATAGTAAATAACTTCTAACCTGGGGGCCTTGTCCTATGTTCACACTCACTTTTCGTATGGAATCCAACCATGACAAGTCTTCAAATTAATATATACATATCCTTAGACATTCTAGATGAGTACTCCATGCTTAATATGTCCGATATATTCAAAATAAATAAGAATCCATTGATTTTTCCATCGTAAGCGAGTCGCGGTCTGCCATTCCCACCCGCCTCCTTGTTTGGCGAAAGTGTGTCAGTGGCCCGGATGTGGATATAGGTCATCCGCTCATCGTGCAAGGAAGACGCCGAAAATTTCGGACCCGTTTGGAAAATCAATGGATTCTTATTTATTTTGAATATATCGGACATATCAAGCATGGAGTACTCATCTAGAATGTCTAAGGATATGTATGTTTTAATTTGAAAACTTGTCATGGTTGGATTCGATACAAAAAGTGACTGTATACACAGCGGTACCTCTCCCGGCAAGGAACAAAAACAATGGCTTCGCGCAGAGCGCTGACCCGGGCCGTATCGCTTGCTTTTACAAAATGTCTTCTCGTGGCTATATTCTGTAGATATCAGGTAAGAAATTAATACAAAATGGAGGAAAAGGTGGTGTAAATGCAATATGGCATAAATATGCCAGCACACGGGTGGTATATTGACGATATTGCACTCGGCCTAATGGCCTCGTGCAATATTCGTCAATATACCACCCTTGTGCTGCCATATTTATGCTATATTCCATTAATATATCCCCAGGTGTCACCAGTAGGGTAGCCCTGGCGGATTGGTTCTCCAACTTAACTCTATATTGGGAGCGTCGCTGTTCATGTGCACAGACATGGACACATGTCCTCATTTGTGACAGTGATGTCTAATCAGAATTTTCTCGCAATGAATATTCACTCTAAAAATATCTACAATTCCTATCATGGATTCTCGTTAAACTGAACAATGAACCACTGTTGTTCCATTATAGTGAAGCAGTGTAGTTTCTACAATGAAGCAGTACAGTACACACTATGGTACAAGGAATCTCTGGACTTTTCTAACCCACTTAAAAGGATCTATTTTCTCCTTTTTTCTATTCCCTCAGGTGTGTGTGGTCCACATATGAGCAAACTCTGACACATGCCTCTGTGAAATTGTGTAATGTTGTTCTCGCCATGAATATGACTGTAGCTGTCGAAATGGCGTTAAACACCTATTACTCCCTCACTCACAAGGAATCTATGGAAAATGACGATGGTTCTGTGGCAATGTTGGGACAAGGATTTTACGGGGGTTTTTTTTATAATTTCACCTACCTTGCACAACTTTAAAATTTAGTCACCCAGCTGGGTCCTGCATGCAACGACTGTGGTTATAGTGAAAATAAGTTTGAAAACATCTTCGAGAACACACTTCACATCGGTACCCACACAGTAATGTTGTTCCCAATTTTACTGTGAAGTCGAGACGTGGCACACAGCCGATGTGAAGGCTTGACTTTTCTGTTTATAAGAAGTCAGTCAGAAAAAAAAGATTTTTCGTGACCATGTGAAATTGTGTAATGTCGTTCTCGTCATTTAGTACCTGTTCTAGCCACCAGGGGGAACCACTATGGGCTAGAATAGGAAAGGTATGCCTAAAACAATTATAGGATACTTTTCTATGGAGAATTCAATGATTTTTGATAGAATGTTATATTTTGGGTGAAAAGGTTCCAAATGAGGCTTGTAAAAAGAATGTTTTTGGGCCTAAATAGGCATTTTTGTTGATTTCTGATACCATCGAAACATGATTTCCATTCTAAATAGGAAAATCAATGATCTCATTCGAAAGAATTTTTCACCAGGTTTACTATGGTGAAAACAGAACGAAAATACTATTTCTAGATCAAAAGTTATAGGCAAAAGAATAAGAAAATTATGCTAATTTAGCTAATTAGCATAAATTATGCTTATTATTGATGTATCTCACGACCAATTAGGCGTAGAGATTATGGCCATTCAGAAATGGTCATACCTACCTATATTTAGGGTAGAGTGAAAAATGAGGCACGCACGGTTCCACTTTACCTACACCTCAAGTTTTTTAGCAATTACTCCTTCCAGGTAAAGGAAATTAATCTCTAAATGATTATAAATATCATGTGCTAATGGAAAATTCAAATTACTATTGACTTTCAATGATATTTATTTTTATTTTGCTTCATTATATTGGGGGCCCTATGAAAAACATTCAAATTACCCCTTCAATGACCCATATATTGCCGTCTGCTGCTTTAAATATCAGGATCAGTGTCAGAATAAGTGTACAAAACCTGGAAAACCATGGTTTTTGGCCTTTATGCAGCCATAGAATAAATTATGCTTATCCAATCTTGTCTCCCATGATTGATCAATCATACATGAGCAAAACTTGGTTTGCAAGCAAGATCATGAATATACCCACCTAATGAAAGTAGAAAATGTCAACAAACTTTATTTCTTAGTCCTGTTTAGCTACTTCCCATGGGATAAAATGGGTTTGTCCCCATTTCGCTGCAATTGACCATATGCTCTTGCAGTGATAAACTGTCTAGGTCTATGATGGCCTTGAAAAAAACTGATTGACGGTCTTTGTTTTGACTTCCTTATATTACTGGAAATATAATACATTATAAACTCCATTTAACATTAAACCGCCTTTCTCCCATCATAGTAACTACAGAGAAGTGGCACTAATGGTGCCGTTATGTCACTTAATAGGGCCTACATTTGAATCCGCATTGGCACAGTCATTGCCTAAAGCCCTTTTTAAGCTATAGGTCATGATGAATCGTCATTGAATGTGTTTGAGACAATAAGGGAATTTTACTTGGCTGAAGTAGATTTATTGTCGGCGTGCAGATAAGCTATTGCTATTTCGCATGATTCTTGGCTTTTTTCGTTTTACTTTCTTCTGCTTTACAGAAACCACTCTGGTACTTACATGAATATGGCCTGCATCCTTTCCTATAAATATAAATCACCATTAATCATGAATAATGAAATGTCAATTTGGAAAATATCTCCATACCATACACGTATGAAGATCTCATTTCCATGTCCCAAGTTATCTTACCTTTTTATGATGTGGTGTTAATCCCTTCCTCTTGCACTACTAATCCCATGCGTGGAACCCAATTATTTTCTCAGATCCACTCCATCATATGTAGGTGTCCTACATCACTTGAAGGGGCGTCCTTACTACCTAGGTATTCCCCATCATTCACTTGAATTTATTACTGTAGAGCGTTTCTTATTGCTTTTGCAATCAGTTACTTTTCTTTCATTTATTCATATGTTGTTTCACGATCACTGTCAAGGAGATGTCGATTACAGAAGAATAAGGGCATCAAACGTCCGAAACGTCCAAATGTACCTCTTCCGCAAACTGTGAATAAACAAAGGGTAAGCAGTGTTTTATACCAAAGGTGAAGTTTCCTTCTGAATACAAAAAGCTCTTCATTGCCGAATATGGCACAGTGATGATTCTGCGTACATGAACGATCCGAATGTTTTTAGCTGCATAAAAAGGTGAATCCATCTGCATGGTCGGAAGGAGTGTCCTCTACTGTCTCCTTGACCTTCTCAGATAGGTGCTACGCAATCTATCCGTCATTTTGTGGATCACTGGGAAAAGGTCAATGTATATTGATGTATATAAGTGACTGCTATCATAGTCTGAAAATCTGACAGACACAGAAAGATGCCTAGGGACTTTAGAAGACTATCACTATACAATGAAATTTCACCTCTTTGAATGTCTTGGCAGAGAAAGGTTATTCAATTGTGTGGAGAAGCAAGGTTCCCATAAGAACTGGTTCATTTAAAGTGGACTAAGATACACAGAACTACAGAGAAACCTAGGGCAAATACATTGAAATGGAGTTAAGACCTTTCGTCAACCGATACTTTAATCTTCCAAGGATTAAACCCTTTCTCAGAAGACAGGTTAATAATAGATCTGTGCAATTTGAACTCTTCACTTTCCTTGTAGTGACATATCCAGATGCATATTTATTTAGCCCTAGATAAAGTTAGTATAGGTGCTCTATGTAGAATACTATGTGAACTACTATGATAGTGATGTTATAGGTGCTGCCCATAAACAAGTAAGTAATATTAGAATTAAGAACTTTCCTTTCATAAATAAAAAGACTCTTCACTACCAAATTGGGTGAGTATTGTAGATTATTTTATCATTGAAAAGCCTGATTTAGGTCCTAGGTCTGTGATCCCAGGCTATTTCAAATTGAAATATCCAATGTATGGCAAAAAATAATGTAGAAATAAGTCAGGAGAATTTAATTGTGGAAAAACCATTGAAACCTGAAAATTGATACCGTCATATGTATAGGGAGAGGTGATATGGAAAGGGGGATGTGATATGCCATTTATGCCATCTAATTGTGGAGTGCTGATTTCGTGTCCCATGGGCATAGTTGCTGGCAAGCCTATAGAGAATGAGTTCGGCATAACAAAAAATTTTGAATTTCAATGAAACCTAAAAAAGAAAATGGATGCCTATGAGTGTTTATTCAAGATTTTGGATTTTAAAAAGCAAAGACGTTTTGTATGAAAATAAAACATTCGTATTCTTTATCAAATATTCATATTGCAGAAGGAAGCACCCACTTCAGACACTGTTTATGACCATCATATACCTGAGATGTAAAAAGGTTCTTACCAATGAGACTAATGAGCACTGAGTCACAAAGCTTTCCCTTCTCCCTCCTACATGCAGCTCCCACCCAGGGACCCAGGATGATATTAGCCTTACAGTAAAAGGGACTCTGGACCTTAGTATAGGCATCCTCTATCATAACAATATTAGTTGTACTTGTGCAGCTCAACCCTCCTAATAATGCAGTCCAACCCTGACAACCTTTCCAAAACCACTTAGGATAATATTCTGAGGCTGACTGCCAGGCAGGAAATGGCATATCACTTCCTCCCTTCCAATGCAATGGGGTACTGTCAAGACTAGTAAGAGATCAATGATAGTACCACTGCAGTGTAGGACCTGTTTGGCAATTTAGGATGGCAATGTGGTATTTTCAATGAATATACACAATGAAAACTTTCAGTTTGGATGGTTTTTGGATATTCTTAAATAGAAAAAAATAGATTCATCTGTTTTTCAACCCTTTGAAACATGCACATTACTGAGGTTTCACTTCGAGGTTTTCTTTTATACATTCTCACGAAATGTTATCCAGACAGTGTCTAAGGTATAGGAAGTAGATATTCCTAGGTTGTAAACATGAGGTTTCAGGGGTTACTTACAAAAACAGGGAGTATTAAAGTTCGGTTCTATTCGCCTTTAACCTACACCACATCTACTGACCAAGAAAGGGTTGCTGGCCCTGTTCCGCTATATAAAACAACAACATATGTCAAGATATAAATAATGACATATAATTCTATACAAGGACTCATCACAAATAGCAGGGTCTTCTCCTGTAAAAAGTGAACAAAAACACCTGAAAGGTGACAACAAACACGTGCTTGAGATTACACATAAAGGCATCCACAGAAAAATAGCTCCCTCAACATTAGTTTTCTACCTTGCAATAAAGACAAATAACACTTTATAGTCTGTGTTTGTACCAACTTTTGTGAGAATAACTGGAATAATTAAAGGGTGCATTGGCATGTAAATATTTTTACATGTCCATGCTAAAACCCACCACCCACCTGCAGTCTGAAACATAAGATCATTCCTATACAGTGATAGGATTAGTTCAGCCTATGATTGATGATGAATCATATTCAAGGATCTGAGAAATAATACATGATGTATCTCACAGAATGTGCCTTATATCATCTGCTGATCTCACCTGAAATACGTTTCCACAGAATATCATTATATGATATAATGTTTCATTATTTTAAAGAGAAACAGGAACATACAACTATCAATCATACGTTTCATCAAATTTCTCTCCCATAAGCACTTTAGTGTGATAGGCTAACACATCAGGATTACATCCTTTGTATGCACAGCTTGCCCTTTTTTGACACATTTGTGGAAATCTGAGTGACAGCATGTTACTTTCTCAAGTACTGTTCACAGAAACACGAGGAGCTGTTTGATGTTACGGCATTTTGTACATGAACTAATATTTTAAGTCAGATGCAATAACAATACTCTGGTCCAGGTTATGTAGGCCTGAGTTGTATCTGTCTCCCCCATGTGAGAACGCAATATATATTTAGCATAAGTATGATGTATTTAGGCATAAAAGCTTTACTTGAGAAGGAATATCTTGATACAGAATAAATCATGGATATTTCGAGCAAATGATAATCGACCAGCTGAGTGGAATTAAGGAATTCACAGATAGCAAATCATGATTGAGGATTTGGGGATATATAATGATATTAATGTAGCATCATTTCTATATGGTTCAGTTTGGTTAAAGCCTTAAGTATACTCAATGTCAACCATGATAAGTCAAAATTGTCAGATATGGATAATTTAATACACAGAAGAAGCCAACCAACACTATTCTGGGTTTCTCTCATGGCCAAAATACCCCTGGGGATTTGTGTGCTTATAAGTACATAATACGAGAATTTACGAGGATAAGAGCCACAACTGCCACAAAGAGGTGTCATCTCAAGGGACGAAAGAGGTGCTAGCTTGGCATTTCCTGTATGACTAAATGTAATCTACAACTTATAGGTAATCCGCTGTGGTTTCTGTACACCTGGGATTTTGTACCTGGCATCTGAAAAGAACAATATCAATGCCATCCAGGTAGCAATGATTCATTGGGTGAATGTCGGCTATCATTGACACCATCGCAATCTTTATATACACATTGGCCTAATGTGGAAAAGCAGGCACCGGTAGCAACCTACATGGTACAAATTCCAATGTTGGACCACTATTGGGAAAATGATATTATGAAATGGAACAGTGGGCTAACATATGACTTCTAATATTGGGCCAATGCTGGCTTGACCACTGTCCCAATATTGGCAAAATATTGGCTATACAATCTCCACCAGGGGGTTTCAATGTTGTGTTAAGAGTTGTTGATAGGACTCATGCATTGTCTTATCAGTGGGTTACAAATTCAATACACTGTCCTCTGTACAGGTTATGAAGTCAAAAGGACATTGATGACATACATGAGTGTCCTAAAAAGTATTAGCTTTCTGCATGGATTATTTGCGGTAATAAATATGGTTAACTCCTAAATAATAGTAAACCAGGTTGTATCATTTCTTATCCTTTTGAAGCTAAGATTGAGATGACCTTCAAAGACACAAATGGCTGTTTCTTATCTGCATGAGACTTGACAGTCCTGTCTTTCTAAAGGAGGCTGTTGAAAGACAGCTGCTACAAAGATGTCTACAAGAACCACTGTATGTATAAAAACTATACACATTGAACACTACATGACAATAAAGAAAATATTATTGGGCATTTATCATTATTTACCATAGGCCTTTTGAGGCATTATTTGAAAATCAGACATTTGATCCATACTGGACCAATGTTAAAACACTAAAATGATGCTCCAACACTGTGCC
The DNA here is from genome assembly GCA_949317995.1 of Acholoe squamosa. Classification (NCBI taxonomy): domain Eukaryota; kingdom Metazoa; phylum Annelida; class Polychaeta; order Phyllodocida; family Polynoidae; genus Acholoe; species Acholoe squamosa. Next base: position 36,388,058 of record OX439040.1, on the reverse strand, counting down.
AAAACATATCATGTAACCATTTCCAAGCTTGGCCCAATTGAGGGTCAGCGGTGAAGTCTTCCAGTAGCCAATATAAGCATGCAAATATTGGGCAATTCTACTGACTTACATCGGTCCAAGCATGGCCAAATGCTCCATTGCTACTTGGGCCATATCCTCCCTTGGGTTCCCATTTTACTCATTGATGTTCAACCAATGAAAGTATCTGTGGGTTCTCGTCATAGAAGTCTAACTGACATTCAGTGCCTCACAGCACTCCAAATCCACCAAGGTTATAACTTTAAAAACGTGTCATTTAATGGGAGAAATCAAATCATAATCTTAAGATTCAAAAGAGGAACAAGAATCGTTTTTATCCTGCAGAACCTCAAGAAAGCATTGTAAATAGCTCTGACCAAAAATAATGTCGCTTGCCACTTGCTAGATTACAAGTGAACCCAATTATACTTATCAAAATCAGTTGTTCCTCTGTTTATATATTTAAATCTCATCATGTGTAGCGGATTTGTGTTCAAGGAAATATATAGCTTGATTGTAATAAATAGTCTAGCTAGCCCCCCCCCCCCCATTCATAATGGGCAAAGTAGAAGCATGCTTAAAGGATTGGTGATGCAAAAGGGCTAAGGTCTTCTATTTAGGAATGTGGAGATAAAGGAGTCTCTTTAAACTCTGATCAAATTTTTTAAATTTATATAACACATATTAATGTTGAATACATAAGCAAATGCCCACGACCATGTGATATCTTTGGATCATACCCCTTGATATCAACTTAAAGGTATCCAAGAGCAAGGCGTGTTTCGATGAATAGAAAATAATGCCATCAGCGTACATGGCAGTTTAACCAAATCTAATCAAATCAGTCAAGCCATTTATCTAATTACCAACATGACGACGAGAGGGCCTAAAACCGACCCATCTGGCACGGCAAATGATGCAAATCAATTATTAGATGCACAAAGTGCTATTTAAATCTAAAGTAGGCATATAGTCAGGAGTTCTCTTTTCTTTATCTACATCATAAATGAAGTCAGGATTTTATGGGGAAAAACAGATTGTATATAAAGGAATCCTAATTCGTTATTGATCAGGCAAAAGGCTCTTTTGCATGGTGTATAGCATGCGCTTTACTCATCATTTGAGGTTATTATAAAGCTGAGATGTAGAAAGGTGGTTCCTTCCTGGCACATATCAAAGAGACCAGGACAACTGACTCACCTTCTCCCTTCCATCTTACATGCAGCTCCCACTCAGGGGCCCTAAGATGCTATTAGCCTTGCAGTGAAAAGTGTCCTAGACCTTCGTATAGGCCTCCTCCATCATAACTACATTAGCCGAGCTTGTGCAGCTCAATTCTGACAGTAATAATGCAGTGCAACCCTGGTCACCTCTCCAAAATCATTTTGGATAATATTCTTAGGCTGCTGACTCCACAGGCAGGAAATGGCATATCACTTCTACTTTCACCTACCCATTGCAGCTCTGCCAACACTGAGAGAGATCAGTGACAGTGACACTGCATTGAATGGTCTATATGGCAATACAGTTATCTTCTCCATAAAATATCCATAATACAGTTTCTGTTTGTTTGGATGATTGATATTCCCCAGCAGGAGATTAGATGTGGCTGTTCTACAGACATGAGATCTAATATATTTTTCTAAATTCATTTCAAGAAAGATTTCTCTTTTATCTCATCTCTACTGCCACTACCTTAAAGTCACTTCTATAATTAAGTAGACAGGCTAACGACCACTAGATGATTATCAGTTCAAAGCAAGGTCCCTTGCGATATCCTGCATACTACTACAGACTATTCCATAAAAGCTCTATGAAACGTTACCTGATTCCTTAGATACAACCATTAGAGCCTACAATGAATGGTGACAGTTTACAGTCTGTGGGGAGGATATTAGGCCCTATGTGAATTGTATGATATTCCCCTGACATAATCAACTCTCATATTCACTGTAAAGCGTATAGATCATCCCACGATAATATAGGTTACAGATGTACCTTCTACACATAGTCCCGCCTAAGTCTTTTACTTTCATTTTGTCATATAGCACCAGGATTATCTATCACAGATCTTACATTGCATCCCACACTTCTCAAGGAGAGTGAGAGTCTAAAAACTGAAAAAAAAATCGGCCTTTTTGTAAACCTTGGTGAAAATCTGAGGGGTAGCGTGTGATTTCTTCCCCAGCACTGCCCGGACAAATTTGAGGAGCTGTGTCTCTTGTTCATGTATTGGGTCAGTAGAATAGAGTTATGGCTATTTTACATCAGATACAACAAAAATACTGCACTCCAGGCTATGTGCGGCTCAACAGTATCTATACTCATCTTATGTGATACCACAGTATTCAAAAGTGGTTATAAATGTAGGCCTAATTGACTTCTCTTCATTTTGTCTCAACTTTCTACGGATCATAAGTGAAGTCTTGTGATTTCAGTTTTTGAAGGGAGTATCGTAATGTTTGGAATGAAATATCCTAATGATAGAATAGCATAAAGTTATTTTAGACAATATACTGATATACTGGCGTAGCTTTGTAACCATACTTGCTTATACCATTGGTTAGCCGTGACATGCTAGTCCGGAAATTGACAAAATGTAATGTAACCCTCTGTTTTGTCCTTGCTCCCAAGGCGTTTTACCTGGTGTATGAAAATGGTTTCAAGGCTAGGATAGGTGTGTCTGTATGATAATGGACTGACTGACATTAGTAGTTCACATCACTGCACATCTATACCAATAATCATCTAAGTACAAATCTATTAACAATCTGTCGATTTTTGAATTATGGGGACAACTATGTACTTTGAGAGGTGACTGATGAAGACTGTGGTAGTTAGTCTGATATATTGGTATTAGCAGCAATTGGTCTCAAGAGGTCGCCTCGGAATTAATTTTAAAAGACGCAGGTGGGTGTATACCTAAAAAATACACTGCCCTATGGAAAGTAGGCTGATTTATTGTTAACATCGTGGCTCATTTACTTCAGCTCAGCAACATTTGATATAGCTCTTTTTTCCTCAGAGAACACTAGTACTGTAAGCTGCTTACAAATAAATTTAGTCCCATATTTATGATAGACTTATATATGGCTGGGGCTTTGCTATGAATATAATTCTATTAAGAGCAATTTATATTCGTGCACTTTTCTGATCAACACTGACAATATAGGCCTCTATGAAGGTGAACAGTATTGATGACTATGGTCCTCTTTCCATTTTGATGACAGGAGGCCATTTCTTAAGAGTCTACGACTGCATACAGCCACTAGGATGTGAGAACCTAAAAGTCAGTGCCACTGACCATAGGTTAACAGTTGTTCTGGAGGCTATTTCTTAACAAGCTACGACTGTACCCTCCTAGTCGTACCAAACCTCCCATAGGAATAGCCTCGGCATTTTGCAGTCGTAGTGCTGTGTGTAATCTTAGTGCCTTAAGAAATTGCCTCCAGTCCTAGGACTTTATGTAGTGTTTCAGCATTCTTGGAAATAAAAGGCATCGATGAAATCATAAAGTATGGGTCCCCACTACGATTGGAAAGTGAGCATTCATAGCCTGTTAAGAAATAGCCTCAAGAGGTAATCGATCATGTTGATCACCTTGAGGTTTAGTTGGGGTAAATCTAGAACATACCAGTTATTCAAGGGGCAAATCTGGGGTATGTGCTACGTCACAAGAAAGACACAGGAGATTCTTGTGGGAATAAGAGGCCTGTGTCGTGACTTGTGATTCCCACCAGAATCCACTTGGTTAATTCCAAGATGTCAACTCATGTCATGAATTCTGATCCCCACGGGAATCTATTGTAGGGAAGAACTCATGATGTAATTAAGGTGTGATCATTTTTTAACAACATGGGGGGGGGGGGTTGTTGGGTTTGAGGGGGGGTCAGAATTTTTTCAACCCCTTGACCAGGGGGGTCAGAATTTTTTCAACACCTCTGATGGGGGGCTCAAAATAATTTCACCTGTTTTCAGTGAAAAACCCCGCGCGTTACTATAGGCTAAAAGGGGACATTCGCGCGAGATTTTTGTCCCTTAAGGGGGGGTCAAAAAAATTTTACCCTCTTGAGAGGGGGGTCAAAACCCACCAGCCCCGCCCCCTGTTGTTAAAAAATGATCACTCCCTAAACTTGTGTAATGACTTGTAAATGCCAAGAGAATCCACTGAGTTAATTCCAGAATTCTCCGGTCCATAAGAATGTTCAATTCTAGTTGTGCTTACAGGAAAGAGTATGACATTTCTTGTGATTTCTACTAAATTAGTTACAAGGCAGACAGAAATAGCTCTCTGGATATGTTGTGGCTGGTAAACATATGTGTTTCTCAAAGATGCCACCAGGGCCAAGTCACATAATGGTTGAGCTGATTCTAGCTCTAATATCATCCTCCAGCTCATCTCCAGTAAATCTTGAATCTCACTCTTAAACCATTAAGATCCATCATGTTCCGAGATGTAAATCGCTTTGTACATGAAGAGGACACCAACTGAGAATTAGGTAATCTGAATAATACAGAGTGAAGTATCCGGTGGAGTGGGATGTGATTGTAAAGGTTTTTAAGTATGTCGTAGGGTCGCTCCCTGCTGTGACAAACAACGTGATAGGTTGTCTATAATGGCAGTTATGATAGTAGGCCTCTGACTACTAGCCTAAGACAGTAGCCTGTCCTTTTTACATAATTATACCAACAATCAAAGCTTGTGAGTTTTTGAGTTTGAGTTTGATTAATCTTTATTCATAAGTTGGTGTTCTCTGTAACATAATAGTTGTACATAACTTGTAACATTATTGTTGATATGTACCTTTGTTTACAATATGAACATAATACTGATTGTGTGATAATGAATAATAGAATGGTTGTATCTTTAGCTCGTTGGTTAAGAGCTAATTAGTTCATACAACTGTACCCTGTTTGTTGAATATACATTTGTGAGACACAGTGTCACTTCTTATAATGTACATATTTTTAACTCTATGACATATATTTTGTACAGACTGTCTTAAAGGATATATAACTATTTGGTTTAAGGTTACATATGGTTAGTAACGGTTAGTAATACATACAGATTTTTGTCTGGGGGCTTTGGATTGGTGTGTTAGGCCTCTGGAGGTTTAGGTAATCTTATTGATAAAATCCCTTTGGAAAATTTCTTAAATTTGTCAAGAGTTTCAATATTTCTAGTTTGTGCATTTAGATTGTTCCATAATTAACCCAATGAAAATTCCAAACTCCTTGTATAGGAAGCCCTATTGGGTGTGTGGTATTTTAGAATTGGGCCATCCCATGCTCTAGTATATAAATTTCTATGATCCCTATACTTGTTCTGTTTTGATCTACTGAATGCTTCATTTAATTGATGAACCCCCATTCTGTCACATAAGAGGTTAAGCCCTGCCAATCCATGTACATCATATGTAGGAGTTCGATACAATTTCCTCATGGCTACCTTTAAACCTCTATTTTGTGCTTTCTGCCTCTTGTCTGATAATGTATTTGTAATACCTGCTAATAGTATATCTGCAAATTCTAATATAGGTAGGATAAAGGCTTTGTATAACAATACAGCAGTCGGTACATCAATAAAAGCATTTAGTCTAGCCATTTGATATGTCCTATAGGCAGCAGACTTTATCTGTCCTTTAACAAATCGTTCATAGTTTAATGCAGGGTCTAGGGTGACTCCTAAATACTTGTAACTTGAAACTCCATATATTTTTTCTTCACTAATGGACAGTTTACAATTCTTCCATTTATATGAGTTTGCAAAACACATGAATTTAGTTTTTTTAATGTTTATAGTTAGTCTATTCTTATAACACCATGCTTCAAAATTTTGTAGATCCTCTTGCATTAATTTGTTGACAGTTTTGGAGTCATTCCCCGATAAAAATAGAACAGTATCATCAGCATATAATAAAATTTCACAAATTTCATTGACATACAACAAGAACAATAAAGGACCAAGTGTTGATCCCTGGGGGACCCCACACACTGTGTCAATTGGTTCAGAGTTAATGCCATTAGCAAGGGTAGATTGTTTCCTTCTTTGTAGATAGTTTTCTAGCCATGATCCTGCTTTTCCTTTAATTCCATAAATTTTGCATTGGCTTAGAAGGATACTGTGATCCAAATTTTTCAAATGCCTTTTTTAAATCTATGTAAACAACCAAAGTATCCCTGCCAATATTTCTTTCTCTCAAGATATAGTCAGTCAGTTCTCCAATAGTTTTTACTGTAGAATGATTTTTTCTATATCCTCCTTGCCTCTGGCTCAGTACTTTATGATCTTCTAAGTAATCCATTAAATTTCTATATGCACAATTTTCTCAATTAATTTACTAGGTAAAGGTAGCAATGAGATAGGCCTATAGTTTTCCACTAATGTGGGGTCTCCATCCTTAGGTATTGGTATAATCACAGCCTCTTTCCATGATTCAGGTATTTTACTAGTATATAATGACTGTTTGAATAGATATGTGACTTGTTCAGGTAATCCGAGAAAGGCATCTTTCATAATAGTAGAACTAAGCTGGTCTATTGCTGATGTTTTCTTTGTATTAATCTCTTTAATAAATTTCGTAACTTCTTCTTCTGTAGTATCCCATTGGTTGATAGTAAATGGAACCTCAGCTATCTCGGGATTCCACACTGCATAATTGTCCTTTGACAGTTTAGTACCAATTCTTGTAAAATATGTATTAATTTCATGTGATACCATTTCTGGTTTCAATAAATTTCCACTATTTGTATCAAGTAAATTGATATCCACTATTACCTGGTAGAATTAGTTTTAATTCTTGCCAAAATCGTCTAGGATTATTTTTATGTTCCTCTTTTTTTCCTAAGACATGTAACCATTTGGTAGTGTCAATAATTTTACTCATGTCATTACGTGCCCTTTTAGCATTTTTAATATCATTTACATTCCCTGTTCTTTTGGCTTCAATAACAATTCTATCTTTGCACTTAATTTCTACAATTAGTTCTGGTGTTACCTATGGTTTGTTATGGTCCTTAATAACTATGTTTCTCATAGGACACATGACATTAATTACATGATATATTCTATTCAAAATTGTTTTCCACAAGATTTCAACATCAGTAGTATCATAACACTTTTAAAATGTTAACCGTTAGCTTTTATCTCCTTTCTAGATCTCGGCAAAACAAAAGGAAGCCCCTTTGTATGATTATGGATATGTGTGCTCCCTCTGTATGCAAAGCCCTTCAGAAGGACATAGGGAAGATGGATGGTTCTTTTTCTATTTGCATCAATCTATGCTCGTGGTGTCCTATGGAGACAGATCTATGCAGATGTTATGAGTGAAGCAGGAGTTTGGGGAGGGAGAGAGGAATGCAGTAAAGACATTGGCCTACAATTTATCAGGTCATACTGGTCAGAATGAGTCTCTGCTAATGTCTCATTGACCTTTACGGGTGGATGCCAAGGACTGAGAGCACATTTTCTGCATCGCATGGAAAGGGCATCGCCTAGATGCACACTTGATATTCTATTTGGATATGCTGGTAGTAATGCATAATGGAACAGCAGTAAAAGAAAGCTCAAGGTCTATGTTTTGCACAGATAACCCTCACCATAGTTCATTAACAAAGAAATGTGGTTTCGTCATAGAAATGGGTATATTTAACAAATTTTGTATTGCAAAGGACAGAAGTAGGAGTGGAGTATTAGCATATTTTACAGTCCCCTTCCTACTAGTATCAGTATTTATAATCACCATAAACTCACGGTTGTGAACCGTGGCGTATAGACCATTGTAAAAAGTTACCCTGATGTATTGTTTCCCTAGGAACTCGGGGCATGGCTTATGCATGGGCTTTTATATAGACTGCGGTAACGAGTAGCAAGCTTTCCAGACCCAAAGATACTGCCTCTTTCCATCCCCAGGCTGCAAGAAATTCCTTCCCAGCAATGTTGGAGTAACTACAGCCAATGAACCTGTGTTCCTGGTAATGCAGGCACTGTGAGTGTGACACACCTTGAGTAATTTGGCTTAGATAAGCTTTGGAGGAAAAGACTTTGAGACCCAAACCAGAACCTGGTATGGGGTACTGATTTGGACCTGAACTTGCCGGGTTAGGGCCAATATTAGCCATTGCTGTTCGCCACCATTTCAGATGGTATTGTGCCACATTTTGTGTAGACACCTCCTATACATTGTGTATTCAATTGAGTGAGGGTCATTTTCAACTAAGCTGAAAGGTCGAATCCCATGATGCAATTTTGACTGAAAGGTTTCTGCAATTTACAGAATTCGCTTGCAATTTACAGAAATGTGGATAAAGGTCGAATCCCACGATGCAATCTAACCCTGGAAAGTTCTTGCAATTTGGGAACTCTTGCAAATAGGGAGACTTGCCTTTATTGCAAATTGCAAGGCTTCTAACATGCCACTGCATTTTACAAATCCGACTCTTGCAATTGAACTGACCCTTCACCCTTGCAATGTAGATCTGTAAGCCGCGTTAAATTAAATACCATTCTCCTTGATATTGAATTTGCAAGCTGTTGTAGGCAAGCACAGTGCAGAATGAGACTGAAATTGAACTCTGTGTGTAATTTATACAGACATTTGCATACAAATTGCAGGGTATGGGGCAAGTTTAGATTGCATAGTGGGACTTGGATTGCAAGTTGAAGTGAACACACATCCCTATTCGTCAGTGACTTTATCCACATTTCTGTAAATTGCAATGGAATTCTGTAAATTGCAGAAACTTTTTGCTAAAGCAAGGAAAAATATCTAAATATAAAGATCTTAACTTCAGTGCAAATCTACAAGGGATTCCTTGCCATTAAAGCCCCCCGTAGCCGTTATAGGTCTTGCAATATAAGGACAGGGCCCCAGATTGCAACAGATGACTAAATTGCAGAAACTTTTCAGCCAAAATTGCATCGTGGGATTCGACCTTAAAGTCATTGACAAATAGGGAGTTGTGTTCACATCAACTTGAACCCAAGTTCCACAATCTATACTTGCCCCATACCCTGCAATTCATATGCAAAATGTCTGTATAAATTACACACAGAGTTAAATGTCAATCTCATTCTGCACTGTGCTTACTTACAACAGCTTGCAAATTAAATATCAAGGATAATGGCATTGCAATATAATGCAGCTTACAGATCTACATTGCAAGGGTGAAGGGTCAGTTTAATTGCAACAGTCAGATTTGTAAAATGCAATGGCATGTTAGAAGCCTTGCAATTTGCAGTAAAGGCAAGTCACCCTATCTGCAAGAGTTCCCACATTGAAAGAACTTTCCAAGGTTAGATTGCATTGTGGGATTCGACCTATAGGTCTAACAATTCAAATTATTTGCATCTCTTCCATGTAGGGGATAAGGATGAGACTTGATGGTCAATCACGCGAAGATTAACTAGAACATCTCCTAAATGTTTATGATAAATTCACGAAACCTGTTATTTTTTGGGGTTATAACCATAAGTACCTGATTACAGCATAAAACAAAACTTCTTAGTGTGTCTATCCCCACGAACGTAATATGTGAATGGGATGAGCATACATTGTATAACTATTGAAAGTACATAGCCCATGAAAAGTAAGCATACTACACTGTAAAGAGTTGGGGTTATATAACAGGGTCGTTCAATGTAAATCAACAGGGGAAAGAGCAGTATTCTCAAATACACTCACTGTCACTGTTTAGTGACAAGCTTCTACCTGTAGACACATATGTACTGTGAGCTGTCCTATATAATTACTCTTGCATACCCTAGGCCAGCCAGTCACTCTGCACCAGAGTGACCCATAAAGGCTTTACCAAAATAGCCTTACCTCTAGGTCCTGCTACTGGGGGGCAGCAGTATCCACCATTTGTTAAGAATGTATATGATTATAGTGCCATCACAATCCAATAATGTTCCCAGAGCTTATCAATTAATTGTAATACAATAATAACCTCAATGGGTTTAATCTAACATTGTTTACAATAGATAATGTATAGAGTAATCTGAGAAGAAACTAGGAACAACCAGTAATATACACCAAAGACACCACACCTGTATCTAAATTGTATATACAAGTGCCTGGACTCTGAACTTGAAGCTATCATAGGCCTACCTGCCTTTCGGTTAGTCCAGTGTGAAAACTGACTGACCAGTGATGGCACTTTACTGGGATTGGAGACTTTCTTGTCTTCATTAGGCATGCATGGTTTATAGAATCATTGCCTGCACAGAGTGCACACATAAAAAATATTATGGGGACTTTGCCATGGACTCACCTCACTGGTAGAGTATATATAGCAATGCCTATAAATACTATACAATACAGTTCTTGTAGATAAACAGCACCTCTACCTGTAATTCTACACTCATAGTTTCTGTAAATGTGCAGCAATAGTTGCTGGAACCTCAGTTGCCAGCAAAAGTTTCTGTAAATTTACAGTATTTTCTGCTGTTAATTTACAACAAGGCTTGTTGTTCATTTACAGAAAATATCACTGTTACTTTACAAGACATATTTTTGTAATTCTGCAACATATTTTCCTGTTAATTTACAACATATGTTTCTGTAGATCTGAATAATCTTGCTGTGTGGTTACAGTGGTTGTTACTGTATGGTTACTGTGGATTCTATTGTAGAATTATAGCAACTCACCTCCTGTAGATTTACAGCAAAATGTATTGGAACCAAAATTGCCAAGGGTTTTTGCTGTAAAATAACCCTGGCTACTACTAACAGTGTATGCTATATTTATAATGCCTGAGGCTTAGCCTGTACATATGTATAGTTATTTCTGTCTTCATGCAGTTACTGTGAATCGTGAGGTGACATGTGAGGAGACATTCAGGGGTGTGATTATGGGTGATTCTATCACTTCTTAGCGTGCTGCAGTCAATAGGACATAGAGTTTGGTACAAGGAGCAGCCTTCACCTTCACTCAAAAAGAGCAATTAATTCTGGTCGAGAAGGAAATTGCATCTCCACCAAGGACACTTGACCTTACACTTGTACCACTTCTATTCCGACCTAGCGTGATACATTATTGACCAATGAGAAAATTCCTTTCATTCTATGCCGACTTTTTCAGGGTGCATTACGTAACACCTGGTACCCATCAGCTCGCTGTTATCACCCTGGAAACAAGGAACGACTTTTCACCACTTTGACACGAGTAAATTTGGTGAAAATTTGGTTCAGCAGAAATTCTTGTGAAATCTTGTGAATTTCACGAGTTCTTCACATTTTATTGTCAGATGCATGTAGGCCTACATGTGAAAGTCATGTGAAATTCACATGAAATCACATGAATTTCATGTGACTGCTGAATTTCATGTGAATTGCTGCTCACAAATTCACGTGAATTCACGTGATCAATAACGTGAATTACACCAAATTTCACGTGAATTCACAAGAAATTGTTTCTAGGGCAGTCCTTATCTCACAAGGTATCAGCTTCAGCAGGGGTCGGCCCACTAAGGAATACGCTAAGACCATATAAGCTAAATTAGCATCACCCCAACGAAGTTCTTAGCATGGCTCATACTAAGAAGTGTACAGTATTGAAGGCTATCGTGCCCAGAACTCGACGATGCAAAGCAACCTTGTCACTAATCAATTGTTATCAAGAGCATAGAGATGAGAGAAACATGATGGTGGAAGCCACACAATCCACCAGCCTTGTGATGTACATACATTGCCTTATGTCCACTAAGTCTGAGGACTATCAAAATCGTAATGGCTCCTTTAAAAGCCCGGGCACTCATTAATTTCAAGACCTCCCTACCCCTGGGCCTTATTTGAGACGGGCGCTTATTTGAATACTGTTTTCAGTGCTTAAGATTGATTTCAATACCCCTGAACCCCCGGCGCTTATTCGAGACCGCCGCTTATTTGAGACCCCAGCGCTTAAACAGGCCACTACGGTGTTTGTGGCAGGTATACCTGTTCACGTCAACTATACGGTCGTGGGTATATCCCCCGGTGGGTAATATCATTCTAAGCAAAGTCCAGATTGTAATCCAGGACTTACACTGTATAGATCTAATTATGACTGGTCAATTAAGCGAGGGGCTTAATCTTAGAGTGGAATGAATTGATGATTTGAAGTCTACCTAAATTTGATACTGCAGTACTTACATCATTGCCTCCTGAATCAGTAGTGTAGGGTCTGATTAGTTCATAGCGTACAATGTAGCCTAGTATCTGTTGGATCTTAAAATGTCCTTATAAAAGGACATTTTATAAACCAATGATATTATAGCTATCATTGAGCAGGCTCATTCTGAATGCATTTCATCTAGTAAGCTGCTATGTTATCTTACTTAGGTATCTGCAATGAACTAAGGTGGTCTGTTAATCCAAAAATCTACAGTGAAAAAGAAGTGCCTATTATCTTATAGGGAATCTAAAATATTTTAGGGCATCTTGCATGATAACTAAAAGAAAGACTAACCAGATAATTGATATCATTCATAATCAAACCAAATTCATGATCCCACTTATGATCCCGTCTTGTTTTGCCTGCAGGATCTGGGATCACAAAGTACTTAGGAGCCCTAAATAATTCCCACCCTGTTTCATATTATTATGTTTATAACAGATATGTTTTTTGTGGATCTTCCCACTCTCTCTCTCTCTCTCTCTCTCTCTCTCTCTCTCTCTCTCTCTCTCTCTCTCTCTCTCTCTCTCTCTCTCTTTATCCTGATGGAGAAGAAAATCTGGGGACAGCGTCAAATATATGCAGATCTAAATTAGATAGGGAAATCGTGATTTAGGTATCTGTGTCTCTGAGGGGCTAAATTCAAATCGAAACATAAAGGACATAAAGGTTTTGTCTCTAATCATCATCTAACCATTATTTTGTCTTCGATGTGTTGTTAAGTTGTGAATAGGACAATGTCTCCTTGTTCTCGTAACATAAGCCTCTTCAATTCATATAAAGAGTGCTTCAGGCTTAGATTACATCAGAACGATCGATCAAATGCTACTCCTTCTGCACTGACCGGCCATTATTTTGAACAATGGCCCTTGTCGGGAGGCGAGACAGAAAATCCTCGTGGAATTGAAGTGAATGCATATACAGACGCAACGCCTCTGTTGTTCTTCCAGCTGTCTTACAACAACTTTTCACTAAAGGCCCAAATAGACACTGCTTTCGACCATTCCCAAAGCTCAAGGAGTAGACGAGCTCTCTTTGACTATAGAAGTCTTTTCGTTGGTTGGCATAGACACATAAGGAATATTTCAATATTGTTCTCCGTATTTTTTCTTTCCATCATAGCAGATGCTTTCGTTTCCTACCCTTTCATTGATGCAATAGTGAGGTTAAGATATGAATGTGTACGGCAATGCGTATCTGTAACGTCATAAGGCACATGCCTGGAAGCAATTTAGAACCTATAGACCAGACGTTTTGGATGTGTATAGAGGTTGTTCAACACATACATGATGGAATAAATTCACAGAGTTATCCCAAATAAAGTAGAGATATGTGAGTAATTGGGGTAAGTGTTGATTGCATGTGGGACTATTATATCCTTATGTATTCACTTGATTGTTGTGGTCATTAATCCTACCCAGCAGGGTCCTTACTGCTACAGTTGACAGCTATTAAACCACATTGAAAATAATATTAACTACTCTACCTGTAAGTGTACTGCAAACTATACATCTAAACCTCGCCATTCCCATACAGGTACACATTGTAGAATCTTAACCTCTCTACTATTGGGGCTAGGTGGGTATATTAATTGCTTTGGGGAATACTCTCAAACATTCTAATCTTCCACTGAAAGGTGTATAAATTTACTTATAGATAGAGTATTTGACGGAAAAGGCAAAATCAGACTGATTAAGACAGAAAAGAGAGATAGTTAGTCTCATTTCACTCTTTGATGTGCTGTTAAGGTGTGGGTACCTTTTGAAGAGGTGCATTGCAACCACTTGGTTTCGTGATATTGATGGGCCTCCGTTCATCCTGTATAGCAATAAGTCTTCAAGAAGCCTTCAGCAGGGATTCCCAGGTCAGACATGAACCACAAAGAAAGAAACAGATAATCCTCACACTGGAAGCCAACTCAATACTAATCTCCTTGGCCTTCTTCCATGACCCAACCCTCCGAGGTCTTCTTTGCTGATAATACATAGGACTTAACGCAATGGGTGTGAAAAGAGTGGGATGTCCCAACAGACCCAGATGGTGGTGTCAGGTTGCAGATGATTTAATGTTATAGGAAAACACTAAAAGCCAAGGGTAATTTTAACGTTAAACTAAATCAAACTGGCAATGTGCTAATCCCCTGTGGCTTCTTTACTACTTGGCATTTCACTTGGTATCTGGAAAGCATTCTATATAGTCCATATAATACATACTAATTAAGCAGCGCGAAGGTATGTTGATTTGTAAGCAAAGGTAACTTTAGACAGAAATCATAAACTTAAAAGTCTGCACGATCTAGACAAGGGTAACGAAGTTAGACAACGTCTCAGAGCATGATTTACAATATTAAGAAATGGTGTTTCAGGGAATATGGTCTAAAAGGTTTTAGGTAGGTAAGTCAGGATCTTTAGGTCAGGAGCTCAAATTTACCTCGACTTTGGCTCATATACTGCTATCCCTGCAAGTAGAGGAACTGCAGAGTAGCACGTATATAGAGACTGCTAAATTGACTCTAAAAATTACTTATGCAACTTATTTATCACCAAGTGTCCGATCGGAATATCATCGTTTTTTTTTTCAGGAGCCTCCTAACCCTGTTTGGCGTTCTGCAGTTGTCTATTAATTCCACTGGCTGCCCTTTATAAATTCATTACTCCATGGGGACTGTGTAGGCAATATGGCTGATTAGATAATTTAATCTGATGGAAATCGCATTTACGAATTCACAGTCATTTGTAATCTCTCCTCGAATGTTTAAGGTGGGGGTCGGTGATATGGTGATCGAAACATCCGCCATAGGCCACAAAAGTTACATAGACTGCTTCATATCACCAAAGTTATTCAGCACCGTATTTATCTTTAAGCCACTATGATGAAATCTCAGATTTTTAAAAAGTCCCATGACTTTTGAATTTCCAGTTAAGACACAAATTAATGGTTCTCCATACATCCTAATGTCTGTTTTAATAACATACCCATCCATATAGATTATCTAGATCTCTTACCGAAGCCACCAGAAGCTAATGATTAATATGTCTTAGTGACACCACTGTCCTGTGCTCTGGGAGAGCTGCTTTCTTTCTGCATATAGACACATGCTCCTATTGAGCAAATAAAACATGAATGGGGACGGACGCCAACAGCCATCTAAGTACACCAATGCATTTTTCCTTGTCTCCTCAACAAATGTGCACCTCATACAAAATTAAAATAACTTTCGTTTGGAAGGCTCACAGGCCCTAGATTGTTTCGACTTTTATTTCTATCTATATGCAAATCCCGCTGATCTTGAGATCTCCGAATTCCACAATAACATAGGTCGGTGGTATCACAGTTTTTCCTCCTTTTGACTATGAAAGGCACTGCAGGACTCATTTCAATTGTCTATTTCATTAGTTATCAGGAACCGCGATTTACCCAGTGATCCTCATTTGGTAATGTTAAATGCCAGAGGGTATTGCACTACCATCTCTGTAGTTGAACCAATGGGATGGAGGGGGGGGGGGCATTCATTCACTTGATATGACTTTGACTTCAGGCTGGTTAACAAATAATAATTATATGATACATATTTGGTCCAGGGGAGGATTGGTGGATTGATGTAAGTAGTGGGTCATTGCTGGACCTTGCGAGTTGACTTCTGTGTATCTTTATTATGGTTGGATGGGGGAAATGGAGAAAAAAAGGTCCGACCTGTCCAACCTATTTTTAGGCCATGTAACCTGAAGCGAACAATATTCTGATGGCCCGATAGCATATATATTTCAGGAAAGTTAAACTGTATAGAATCGTTGATTGCAGCTGCAATTGAACGTAGCATGAAAAGAATATTTTCAATACATTCACCCTTTTGTCTAGCTCTCAGAGATCTTACTGCATGTTTATCCCATACCCGCCATCTTTCATCAATATAAGAAGGTCCTTTTGTCCTATATATCCCCTCCTAAAGGTCGTAGCTCTGACATGTGTTCCTATCATATTGTTCGCAAACACAATGCTGAGATACAACAAGAGTAATTGAGATTATTGCGGACATTCCGATTATAAGGCCAAAAAAAGGAGTTCCCAATGAAGGGAAATTTGGAAAGTGGTCACTTAGGTGGCTCTTACATCTGGCCATTGAAAATGGAAAAGCCTTCATTTTGGTCTTTGGGTACGAGATGACATAATGCATTATATTGCAGAATGGTTGAGCTCATAAAAGGCTTACTCGTAATGTTCCACTGACATCTGCCAATATCTAAATTTTAATGAGTAAGATCTCGATTGAAACTGGATGGCTATGCACTAGGGACTATTAAATTCCACTTATATTACATCAAATGTGCTAGGAATTCCAGCAGAGAACTAATTTGATTCTATATTGCCAGAGGCTCAATTAGACATAGCTTTGTGAACAAGATAACATAACCTGAAACATTATTATCACCCTTTCTGCCTGGGGATGTTCCACATAAAGTAATAATGCTGAGGAGAGCTGTGACTTAGGCTTATATACACATGATGTGTAAGTCCCAGTCCTTCATTGATAAAAGGCTGACCTATGGGATGAGCAGCTCAGCATGGGAGGTCTGGGGTGAATATATAGCCTTAATCAGTTCAGGTGGTTTCAATAAATGACTATCAGGGAGTTATTTCTCAACTCACTACGACTGCACACAGACCAAGTGCAGGGTGCCAAGCCTGTGCGTAGTGGGTGTTTTTTAGGCACAGCTTGATTGGATAAACTCCTAGATTTCTTTCAGAAATAGCCTCCTATCAATCATGCCAATTATCACATGCTCCAGCAGATCAGCGAAGGAAGACATACAAGTATGCACATATACCGTTAATTCTCTCGTATAAGAGCCGCGGCTTATACCAGAACCCAACAAAAAGTGTGGCTTAAAGGATATGCCCAAAGTAGGGGTGTGGCTTATATATGGGGTTTTGACACCATAGAATAGTATACTAAACTGACTAAATTTGTATTTTCAAGCCCCAGATGTGGCTTATAGCCTCCTCCCAAACTCAGGGTGGGGGTTATATGAGGGATGTGGCTTATACGAGAGAAATTACGGTAGGCCCCTATGTACTCTTCATCCTATATATGTACAAAATAATATATGCATCTACCATCTCCCATTATTGTGATGTGTACAAAATGCATGTCACCACTTTCCGAGAAACCATTAGAGCTATCCCAAGTTGGGAAGTCCTACTAAGTTTTGTGCAAGGACAATGCTTTAATCATTATAATGCAATATATTGCATTAAAGAAGTATGGGAACCTTGGCAGAGATCTTACTTTACAAATTGGACGAGGTTATTCGATTTTGATGTTCCTCATTGGTTATCGCTGTAAAAAGGTCCATTCACCCTGCTTCTACTTTACATACCAGCATCCCTTGTGGGCCGTGACTGAACCAGTTGCACCCGCTATTGTTAGCTAGACAGTACAGCAGAGGCATCTGGAATAATTGGAAAGCAGAGAAGCAATATTGACATTACTGTTTATGGTACTCATCTGCATATTGCCTTTGTGACAGAATAAGATGACTACATGTCAATTCCAGGCCTGAGCATATCTATCTGAAAATCCTAAGCCAATGGAAGAGGCACTGTAAGCGAGGACTGAGGCGGGTCCAAATTTTTCCGCAACAAAATTGGACCGATGAAAAAACACATATATAAACGGCATTTCTACAAGCCACAGGGGGCCATGGGGTGTGGCTCAATAGGCTGATAGGCAAATCACAAATCATTGAATTTGTGATGGAAAACCTCCTTAGAGCTGGAGGTTTTGCCATAAAACCTCCGAGGTGAAGTCGAGGAGGTTTTATGCCCGGGGGGGCACTCAGTTTTCTTCTGACGGGGGTGTGCGGCTGGGGCTCTGACAACCCTTACCCTTGGTGAGAGGGATTTTGGGCAAAAGGTGACCCTTGCTGAGAGGGATTTTGGTCAGAAATGTGCACAATTAAGTCTTTTATCTGAAAATTTACCCTTGATGTGAGGAATTTTTGTCAAAAGTGACCACATTTGGCAGAAATTTGAAATAAAACTGACACTTATTTGGACGCGCGGGGTCAAAATATGAGAAAAGTGACCCTTGGTGAGAGGGATTTTGCCTAAAAGTGACCCTTGGTGAGAGGGATTTTGACCAAAACTAGACCCTTGGTGAGAGGGATTTTGGCCAAAAAGTGGCCTTGCCAGCCGCACACCCCTGTCAGTGACATATAGTGAGTGCCCCCCCCCCCCCCCCCCCCCGGGGTTTTATGGCAAAGCCTCCAGCTCTCAGGAGGTTTTCTGACTTATACTCCATCCACTGAAGTTTATGAACAGTAAAACCATTATGTAACAGTAAAGCCATAAATAGGGAGGTTTAGCAACAACGACGTACGTCACCCGTAGCTCATTTAACGCAGACGTACCAGTGCTGTAGGTATGCTGTACGTCTGCGTTTTATTGCCCACGTAGTCAGCACTAAACCTCCGTAGTATAAGCATATTTTGACATAAACAGTAGAAGCCTAGAAGAGGATTGGAATCTACTACACTGGCTGTGACATAAAGCTATGATAAATATGGGGTTCCAGGCTACAAACACCAGCAGTCTCAATAGTATAATGGTTGGCAGTGTTGACTTTGAATCACAGAATGTGGGGAAAATGTTTTTAACATACACATATAATGTAAAAGGGGTCTCTGTAAAGGGCCTCCCTGAAGCCCCTTTTATCTTGTTGGCATTCAAGGGGCATTCTTTAAAATTCATTGTTTTTAGGTTTTGTTGCAAAAATGACAGTGGCCAACTGAGAATAAAAATAAAATTACAACAGGGGTTTGAACCAGTGTGGTCTAGGTTTCTAGTCCCAGGCCTTAACCACTACACTCCATTAACAAGTCAAACGTTCAAAGTGAAAGTGCCCTGTTTGTCTGCAATCTGTTACTCAGTCATAGTAATAGCATACCACCATTCAGTAGATGTTCTAACACCCAAAGTATCAGCTGAGGACTCATGGTGTAATGGATAGCACATGAGACTCAAGATCCCAGCATTGTCTGGTGCATGGCCTAAATCCCATACGGGACAGCATTTTCTCAACAATTTTATCTGATCTTCAAAAAAAACTGATAAAACCTCCTGTTATGATTGACCTGTTTCACAAAACCTCCTCCCACACCTGTCCCAATTCATAAAACCTCCTGCCAGAACTGACCTAATTTATAAAACCTCCTCCTATCCCTCCCAACTGTATATATGTGGAAATAAACCTACAGTAGGAACAATGGGGTTCAGAGCCAGGTGGAGTATAAGCAAGAGAAAAATTTTTGAATTGTGGGATCGGCATGAGGGGGGGGTTGACTGTGAGTACCACATCCTGCCTTGAGAATCCACAATCTGGAGGTAATTCCTAAGGTAGATGTCGCCAGTTTTAAGGCCATTGCTGCACTTTTTGGCTACCCATGCCAAAATAAAACAGTTCCCAAGGACCAAGGACTGATTCCAACTCTATACATGTATAATATATCATATAATGAGGTGTGTTTTTCAGGGAACTGAACAGCAATCTAGGGTCAAAGCCCAAGGAGGAAGTGCTCCGATATTTGATGTGGGGCTTTATTTTAGGGCAATATTTGCTGACATTGCTTCAAGAATAGACAATAAGGAAAGCCCCTTTAGCTGGAGGGGAGGGAGAGGCAAAGTAACATGAAACAAGCTATCATACGCACTGGCCCTCGAGGGCCCTTGAGAGAAGTTCCAAGATCTTAGATATTTTTTTCCTGAAGTGCGCATGTCTGAATGTACATTAGGGCTAGGCGTCTTTATTTTAGAAGCCATCCTCGAGTAGACTTTTTTTTTTTCTTTTGGCCTTTCCCCTTGAAAAACATAGAAACTATACTAAAGAAAGAGAACAACCCGGGGGGGGGGGCAATTGGCACTGTGGTGCTTATTAAGTAGTATCCCTGAGGGTGGTTGTCATGTGATAAATGCCTTGTCCATGAGCACCGATTCTATGCCATTAAAAGGTTGGGCCGCAAGACGAGCAGCTTAGTATGAGGCATCCTGCATAAATAACCAGCTGATGCAGAGGGGTAGTTGTCAAATGGAAGTCTAATCAATCATGTCAATTATTGCATGCTCCCCCTGGCGAGTGATGGATTAACTACAGCCATGCACGTGCCCTCACTTCTCTAACTTAACCCTAACATCTCGTGATGTGCGTGCGATGATGACGTGACATCACTTACCTGAAGCCCTTTGTAGAGCTACCTCAAGGCAGGAAGTCTTTCACAGTTGTGCACGTGCCAGACTGGTTGTCAAAATAACCCAAGTAGTTTAGTTCCCGGGGGGAGGGCACTTCAATTCTTTTTGATACAGGTGTGTGGCTGAACCCACGACAACCCTTACCCTTGCTAGGGCACTCATTCGCGGGGTTTTTCTTCGAAAGCCTACCCTTGCTAGGGCACTTTTGACTCAATAATCCTAGATTTGTTTCAAAATGTCTTAAATTTACACTGACTGGGGAGAAAATTGAATTTGGTTCATGCTATTTTCATGAAAACTGTGCTTATGTCCAAGAAAATTTCGAAATTTCCTGCGTAAATCGGGTATTTTGCTGAAAGTTGACCCTTGCTAGTGACATTTTGCTGAAAAGTAGACCCTTGCTAGGGACATTTGTGGCTGAAACAGGAGGCTTGCTAGGGACTTTTCCTTGAAAAAGTACCCTTGCCAGCCGCACATATGTGTATACCTTACATAGAGAGTGCCCCCCCCCGCCCCGGGGTTTAGTTGCCTTCACTGAAGTCAGACAAGTGGCACATGCCACCATGCTGTGTCTCCGATGATAGAGAATGTCACATAGGATGCTCTATTCAGAATAGCCTCGCTGTCTCAGTAACTGACGCGTATGGCAAGCGGTTTATTCACCCCTTGATATCAGAGTTTCTTCATTTGATATCACAGTCTTTGTCACTGATATCACTATTTTAGGATTTGATATCAGAGTTATTACAGGAAAACCCCTGTATCAGGCTGATGATATAGTTTAGACCACAAATTGGGGTTGATTGACTGATTTTTTAGTTAATCAGAGCAATTCATTCATTATTCTTCAAGTTATGTAAACTCCAGTATCAGAGTGAAACAGCAGTTTCTCAAAAATTTTGATATCACAGTTTTTAACTCTGATATCAATTATTCTAGCTGTGATATCATAGATTTTATCTTTGATATAAGTTTTTAGATGTGATATCAATGTTTTAATTCTGATATCATAGTTATATACTTTTATATCAGAGTTATTAACTGTGATATCGAAGTTTAAAACTATGATATTGAAGTTTCTGATAAACTCATGTTTCACCCCAGTTTATATTACACATTATTACACGACTTCTGTGATTTTGGGTGCTTTTTCTAGATATTCCCATTCTGATACCTGTCGATATTGCATGTTATGATGCATGTTTGTAAGGAGTGCTGATATATCATGGATATCGGCACTTCTAGGAGTGCTGATATCCATGATATCAGCACTCCTTACATGTCCTTACATGTCATATGTTACATGTAAAAACCTACGAGAATCCTATTGCCAAGGGCAGGGCCCCGGGGGGGGGGGGCACTCTCTATGTAAGGTTTACACATATGTGCGGCTGGCAAGGATACTTTTTCAAGGAAAAGTCCCTAGCAAGCCTCCTGTTTCAGCCACAAATGTCCCTAGCAAGGGTCTACTTTTCAGCAAAATGTCCCTAGGAAGGGTCAACTTTCAGCAAAATTCCCGATTTACGCAGGAAATTTCGAAATTTTCTTGGACATAAGCACAGTTTTCATGAAAATAGCATGAACCAAATTCAATTTTCTCCCCAGTCAGTGTAAATTTAAGACATTTTGAAACAAATCTAGGATTATTGAGTCAAAAGTGCCCTAGCAAGGGTAGGCTTTCGAAGAAAAAACCCGCGAATGAGTGCCCTAACAAGGGTAAGGGTTGTCGTGGGTTCAGCCACACACCTGTATCAAAAAAATTGAAGTGCCCCCCCTGGAATAATCTGTTTTTGAAGAACCTTGGTCCTTTAGCAGTAGGCCTTTGCGATATCTATGAATCACTAATAAAGCTACACTAGAACAGCACTCAGAATGATTTAGATGTGGATTTATAATAAGGCATTTTAATACTGTATTAGCTCTTGTTACTTGTAGATAGCTGGGCAGACCCATACACTAACTTCCTATTAATACTTATATAAACCTTGTACAAAAATATTTATATAAAATATGATAAATAAATATATAAAACATAAAAGTTTTATATAACTCGTAAGTATACATTCTCCATTTTTTTCTATTTAGTATGATGCCTTCCAGTAGGCATATTCAAATTGGTAATCAGTACTGAATATACAAGAATATAATAATGACAATCTTCTATAGGGACAGCTCAACTAGTAATGACAGGGTAGTATTTTTAAGCACGATACGTTCTCTTCAGGTTCTCTATGTTGTCCCTTATTCCCTCCACCTGCAAGACAAATGTTGTTTGCTGTAATTAGTATTTCAGTCCAGTTGACAATTACATGGTACTATTCATTTAGATACAGCATAAGAGTATACAGCATAAGTCCTCGGTATATATTCGGATCATAAAATGCAGATACATTTTTTCAAACATTTTCTTCATGTGGGAAATGAGCAGGGCAATCTCTTCCAAGAGCAGGTATTTTTACAAAAGCGAAGGAGAGTGGGGTATCTGTTTGCATGAAGTTGACTGAAAGTAGATATTGAAGCATGTGTGCTTTAGCTCTTATATTAAGACAAGATAAGGTACATGCACCTCCGAAACTAACGAAAGGCAATTAAAGAAGCAGTAGAACTACTGTTATGTACAACGAAGACCTTTAATAGTCCTATGACCTTAACAAGTCTGCACAAATCTATGAAGCCTTACATGGGCTTGGCTGGACTGGCGGAGAGCCTTCCAAAGTGCATCATTCTCCTCCTTCAGTCGCTTGTTAGCATTCGTCATGCGCAGAAGTGTTCCTTGGTTTTCTGCCAGAAGGCGACCCCACAGCTTGTGCTGGGTTTTCACTGTCTCCAACTCATGTGTGAGACGCTCTACCCTCGCCTCTGACTCCTACATATGGAAAAGGGGGCGTCCATAAATGAAGTCATGAAGTAGGGGTGAGGGGAGTCAAAGCATCCTATACATTTCCATAGAAAAAGCATGACGAAGGGGGAGGGGGTCAAAAAGAGGTTAATAACAACAACAAAAATAATAATAATAAAAAAACAAAAAAAAAATGACGTCATTTATGGATGGCCCCTAAAGCCATTAGGAACGATGGGGATAAATGCAACAGTCTTCATATGTCCAAAGTATCTCCAGTATCTCTTACTTTCCATGTGTTGTGTTTTCCACTTTTGGGCGTTGGTGTAAGATTGCATTGTAATTGAGGTGGCAAGTTAAATTACCCTTGACATACGAAACATCTTGTATATTATCAAATGGCTATACCTACATGGGTATATCTCTAGTATTATAATTTAGTCATTATGGCTTCGTGCTATATCAAGATTGAATTGATGAATAAGAGTAGATCCAACAATATTCAATCGTGGGGAATTTTACCAATAAAAAACATTTCATAAAAATATAATCAACAAATTAGTGTTAGCCTCACTAAAAACCAAAACCAAGGAACAAAATTTTGTTATCAAAAACGTACATTGTATGGGCAGTTCCTCCTATACGTAACATATAACACAATGGAAAGTCATATTATATGAGCCTAACATCATAACAGCGTATGGTACGTATGATTTTATGGGCTACAAGCGAAACTGGGGCTGGTTCTGAAAACATGCACTGTTAAGATGGGACCAGGACGTTCCTGGAAGTGAGTGTTACCCATGGACAGGGTACCCATCATAACATATGTGGATCAACACGGTAAAAGGTACGCCCGCGCACCCCCTCGCTGGCGTACCTTTTACCATGTTGATCCACATATGTTGTCAGTGGCTCTACCTCGACCAAAGAAATCCAAAATATATGACCCATCTGGGGATTGGTCTAGAATCAATCCTATGTACACCAACCAATAGATTTTTAACCCACTTGGCAAAAAACGTTTTTTCAACGTTTGCAAACTTTTTTATTAGGTTTGGGTAAAAAAAGTTATTTTAATGTTGAAAAACAACCTATTTTTATCCAAATAATGTTTCATTTACGTTATACACCTCAAATAAAAACGTTTTCTATATGAACGTAAAAAAAAAACCTGTTTTTTAGTACATATATATGTTACGATAAACAAGTTATGAGACAAGAATATATAATTGAGGATAATTGGGGTAGAACAGACCCCCTTATTTATTACTAAATAACCAAAAAAAAAAAAAGATATTTCCCTCCTGGGACCCCAAGAATCAATATGTCTACCTGTGGGGTGTGTGAGATTGTGTGGTACTGTGAAAGAGAGGTTGACCCCAAGGGGTCAGGAAGTGGGACACCTCCATACACACAGTGACCAGTGAGGTCCCAGGTGGGAGTTACATGTACTAGTAACCTCTGTCATATATATAAATAGATTATAATACAAGTAAAAACTTTTTTGATGTGGAAAAAAAAACATTTTGCAAACTTAGGAACCAAAAGAAACACGTTTTTTTAATGTTAAAAAACGTTTTTCGGCCAAGTGGTTGATTGATTGATTGATTGATTTGTTTAAAGTCCTAAGGCCGTAGGCCTCATGTGGAACACTGTGGTCGTATTTTATTTCGCGCTGTATATATTTTCGCGTATTTCGCGGAAATTAAAAGTCCAAAATTCATATCTTCAGTGAATATTTCTGCAGGGTACATGATGCTAGTGGTGTCTGGGTTGGGGGAGGGGGTTAAACATTGACACAACAGAAGTTAATTGGAATTTCCTTTGAGGTGTTTGGTCAAGTTGTATTGGAGACATCTGATACAAGAAAACATTAAAATAAAATAATGCTGCAAATAACACTAATTAATTCTTAGGCCACACCAAAAAAATAAGTTGGTCTACGGATTTTGGTTTTGAAAGAATTTTTTGGCGTCTAATGGATTCCTTGCTGGGAAATTGAGGCAAGTGAACAAATTTTTTTTTTTAATTTTGCCAAACATAACAAGGAGAACTTGTAGAAACTGAAGCGAGCGAAATCCGTAGACAAGATTTTTTTCAAAGAAAAAAAAAAATTTGTGTTTCCAAAAATGTGGAGAGGGCGATCTGTAGACCAACTTATTTTTTTGGTGTGGCCTTATGTATGCATGCTTGTTGTTCACACCTATCTGCTACCAGAGTTAGAGCAGTTTTGAATATTATGGAGGCATGCCCACCTGTGGATGCCTGAGTAACCCTAGTTAGTATTGTCCGCTTTTAAATTTTTTCTAGACTTATGATACTTCGTATTCTATTAAACATGTGTTTAATTTTTAAAAAAATCCGCGAATTTAAATACCAGTGAAAATGTGTTTATTACTCTTTCCACGAAAATTTATACCAGTGAAAATATCTACGACCACAGTATACCATTCGTACCTTGTAAATAGGCCTGAGATAAGCTTGACACAACAGATTTCTACATACCTCCAAGTTGAAGGACAAGTCCCTGTTCTCTTTCCTTAGGTATAAAACATCCTGAAACAGATGGTAAAGCAGAGAATCTCACAAAATGTTACATTCGTACTCAGCTACATAGATACTATTGTAGGGGCCGGTATCGTCGTATATATATTAGTGCCGTTCATCCGAGAGACGTGTTCGTGTGGTGCCTGTTCCTTCTATGCCAGCTAGGTGTCGCTTTGTGATACCCCGTTGGTACAAGAGGGGGCGGCACCATGCCTCGCGTCCAGCTTCTACTAAGAAGCCGGACGAGCGGCAGAAGGTGACTGGACCTGGTCCAGTCCAGACGCGCAGCTTAACCTGTAGACCAGAGTTGAATAAAGTCCTACCCGAGAGGTAGGGGTTTCTGGGGCTTTGCCCAACCCGAACTACACGTGTTGTGTTGGTGTTTCTAGTGGTAAGCGAGCCAAAGAGCCACCCAGCATATAAGTCGATACGAACCATTACACTGGTGCCGTGACCAGTTGGTTCGGGGGTGGTGCGCGGCCACATTGGCCGAAAGCCTCGGGAAACCCGAAGCGGATCCCCCCAGCCCTGGGCTAGAGGGATTCGAAGAGGATGACTTCACATCCCAGCATCTGTTGTTAGACTGGAAGCCCGGTCAACAACAAATGTATAATCCAGCGGGTGTCCGAACTGTTTTCTCGACACCCGGTCTGATGGACGGTGCCACGGGCGATGGTATCGTAAAATTGTATCCGGGTACACCACAAACGGGAGTACCGGATACGGGATTGTTTAGGGGAGTAATAAAACCCCCAACTTTAGACCTGAGTGATTGGTCTCAAGCTATAACTAGCAGACGCCAGCTGTGTCCTATTGTACCAGCAGGCTCGGCTAGCAACTTGGGTATCCCAGTAGCACAGAGCCCTGGGAAGCGTACTGCAACCCCCCCGGAAGCGGTACCAGATGGTGCAAACGAAGTAGCCCCATTAATGACATCGTCGGACCATAACAGCGACGATGATAAAGCCATAAGGGACCCAGTGGTCCCAGAAGTGAATGCGAAGATTAAGCATAGGGATACTGAATCGAAAAGCTCGGAAAGGCATCACCTAGGCCGATCTCTGGACGAAGGCTTGTCTGACTCCATGTTCAACCCTGGAGGCAGCCGCAGGTCTATATACGGACGTCGGATGGGTCCCGGGTATAAAACTACCCCGGCCTATTTGAAAGCCAAAGAACAGGTAGAGTTACAGGCTAAGAGGCAACATGAACAATTCATGGCGGCCCAATTAAAAATAGAAGAGGAAGCTAAGTCTCGGATCGGAAAATTACGGTCCGAGGAACAGGAGGCGATTCTCAAAGAATCTGACCTGAAATATCGTCTAACTTCCGTAACCCATCGCTTGGAGCGGAAGGAGAGAGACGAACGCGAAAAAGAGAAAAGATTGGCCGAGTTAGAACTCGAAGAAGCCAATAGACTTAGAGCAATCGAAAAGGCTAGAGCCGAGGAGGTTGCTAAGGCCTGGGATGTAAGCAGACTACAATCCGAGTTGCATGCTATGGAGGAGAAGCTAAAGAAACTTCAACTCCGGAAGGCGGAGACAGAGGCCAGAATGGTCTCGGAACAAGCCGAGATAAGGAAAGAGACCAATGAGTACCAAAGGTCTCAGAAAGAGAAGGGTGAAAAGTACCGCCTACTAAAGGATACTTTTAAGCAAGAGGCGTTGGCCGCTCAAGAAGAACGAAACCGAGCTGTGGCGGAAAATGAAAAGATTCGATCCGAAATCTTAGCAGAAAACGCACAGCTGAGGGAGGAACAGCGAAACCTGACTACAGATTTAGCTACCCTCACAATAAATAAGTCTGCTATGGAGAGTTATTTACAGGAGCAGGAGCAAGCGAATGCCCCTCCGGCGAGTAAGGATACAAACCCGAACTCGACGTTCGTTAAACAGGGTGACCAAGTCTCCTGTTCTACGCCGAAGCATCCGCCGTATAATCCTTTTATCAATGATAATGCGACGCGGAATGTAGATCAAGGGGGAGTTTATATCAGAACCCAAGATAAACATGGCCGAACTAGTAGAGTCCGGATAAGTGAAGTCCCCATAGTCCACAACCTGGACCCGGACTATGTACCCCGGGATGCCTCCGACAGTAGTGCGGAGACTAACGGATTCCACATACATGTGGATCCGAGAGATAGTGTGGGGTTGGGAGCTGGTAATGACAGCAGCCAACCCAATCCATCGAACGATGGCAGTCATCCGGCTGGAAACCAACCTTCCGGCGGCGGTTATCAAGGCGCGCAAGGAGGGGGCGGTGCCCCGGGTACCACAGTCTACAGTGGTACCTCGGGTCCCGGCCCTAACCAGGGTGGTGCGGGTTATACGAACCACAGTGGTCTACAGTGGACGTATACACAGCCACCACCACCACCTCCACCGGGCAACACGAGCTTCGGTGGTATAGGGGGCAATCGAACCTTGAATGAAACCAAGGCGATTGAATGGAGCAAACAGCAATGCACCAGATTGATGTATGCTCATAATTCTGCCCGAAGGGTAGCCGTTTTTCCTAAGGAATATGACGGTACTCGACCATGGAAAGAGTGGTTTGAAGACTTCATCGATGTGATGAACTGTAATGGGTGGACCCCATACGAGGCCAAGCCGCATCTAGTAAGATGTTTGAAAGGCGGGCCGGGTCGCATGGCCGTAGAGCAATGGCGGACCTGGTACGGTCTTGTAGGGAGTTTTGAGCAGTTAGTAGAATCTGCTAGCGGACTGTTATGTAACATGGTCAAGGAGGACCCGATGGTCCGTTTTAAGAAACGTACACAGAAGCCTAACGAAGCTTTCCGAGCATACGGTATGGAACTCCATGCCCTGCTAAGCAAGGCTAGACCCGGTACTGAAAACCAGGACTGGTATATGGACGATCTGATTGCACAGTTCGTCAAGGGTCTGAGAGACCAAGATGAGCAGATTGCTGCGAGGGATGCCTGGAAAGAAGGCGTAACGCTTCACGACATATTTAATGGTATAGATATGGCCGTGAAGAAGCGAACGATGTTAGCTGGAGACATACCGAATGCCAGCAGCTCTGCTCCCCTGGTATCAGTAGTCCAGCAGTCTGAGGTACAAGTTCCCTCAGACGATTTCGAATTGATTGAAATCGAACAGGAGGACGGTACCTTCTGTTCGGTTCAATTAAGGAAAAATACTACAGGCAGGAAGTATATTCCAAGGAAGGCGCTCAATAAGCCAAGGGACTCTAGACCACCACCCGAGGTCAAGAGTGACCCGAAGGTCGGCGAAAAGGCAGCCAAGCCTCCCGTAAGCACTGATAAAGTGAAGGGTCAGTCTCCAGACATGACCAAACTTATGGAGGACATGTGTAAGAAAATTACAGATGCCATCCAAGCCAGTCGGCAAAGACCCAGAGTGGACCGCCGAACTGTTAAGTGTTTCAGGTGCCAGCGCATGGGACACTATTCATCCGAATGTACCGCTTCTAAACCGGTAATGGCTGCCTTCTATGAAGCCGAGGACAATGGCGAAGGAAGGGAGAACACTACGGATTCCACTGATGTGGAAAACTAGTGGGGGTTGTATCAACGGCATCTGATATGACCCCGAGGAAGAACGAATGCCAAAATGCTACCGGGGGTGACCCGGTGGAAGATTTCGAATCAATTACACCTGGAGGCCAGGTGGCTGTGGGTGCGCACCCCTGCACCTTGGCCGGGGCCAGGGACCCTAGTGCTAGTATGTACGGGAGTGAACATATGGAGGCGAGTGGCCGCACTAGGGGAGAGGAAGGATGGATCAAAGAGTTGATCCGAGTGTGTGGGACACGCCTTCCCCCAAGTCATCTGTGTCTGGAATTCCTGAGAGGACTCGGATTGAATCTTGGTGATTTGGGAGACTTTCACCAGTTTACCAGTAACCCCTCACCTTTAGGGGGGAGACAGTGGTATGTACCCATATCTGTGGAAGGCCGGGTAGGGGAATTCTTGATGGATACCGGAGCTAGCCACTCCTGTGTGTCCAAAAGATTTTTCGACTCGGTGGCCGGCAGCCATGAGAACCTCAAAACGGGGGTAAATGCTTGCACGGCCGACGGAAGCAGTATGCGTACATTTGGTAGGACGTTTATGCCTATCCGTATAGGAGGCAAAGAATTTGTTCTTTCGCCAACTATAGCAGAGGTTAGTGATGACGGAATCCTTGGACTGGATTTTGCAAGCTTGTACGGGGCCGTCTTGGACCCGAGGGACGGTATGATGAGTATACGGAACCCGTATGGCTTGCATGTCCAATGCGTGTTGAGACAGGTGTCTTCGGTTGCATCAGTGATACACACGGTGAAGATCCCACCGGGTACCACTTGCGATGTCCTTTGTGGCGGATCCATGGCCCAAAGGAATGAAACTGGAGTCTATGAACCCGATACGGTGTACTTGTCGAGCATCGGGTTGGACTCAGTGGATACATTAGTGGCTTAGTGGCTAATGCAGCTTGGACTGTATTACCCATGACTAACCGAAGTGGTTCGGTGGTTTACTTGAAGCGAGGCGACAGTATAGGTAGGATGAGTTCGGTGGAACATGTCGCCGAGGCTAAATTCAATAAACCACTGAACCCTGTTAGTAAGCATCCTTTGGATGAAGAATTCCGAAAGCTGATTGATCAGTCTGATTTAGAGAATACGGAAGATAAGGATTGCCTAGCGAAACTCCTACAAAAGTACGAGAGTGCTTTTGGTAGGGAGGGAGGACCGGTGGGTAGATCCGATAAGGTGTTGCACACAATAGATGTAGGCAACGAGAAACCTTTTAAAATTCCATATCGTAGACTTCCTCTAAAGAAGAAGTTAATTTGTGAAGAGGAAATACAAAAACAGTTGGACCTAGGGGTCATCGTGCCTAGCTCGAGTCCCTGGTCCAGCCCTGTTTGTATGACCACCAAGAAAGACGGTGCAATCCGCTTTTGTGTCGACTACCGGAAACTGAATGGTATAACAAAGAAGAACTCGTATCCTTTACCAAGGATAGACGAGACTTTAGATAGCTTGGGCGGAAACCAATGGTTCTGTACCTTGGACTTACAGTCCGGGTATTGGCAAATACCGATGCACCCCGATGACAAGGAGAAAACAGCGTTCTCCAGTCATATGGGGCTATTCGAGTATAATGTCTTACCCTTCGGATTGTGTAACGCCCCCGCTACATTCGAGGCTATGATGGAATCCTTACTGAGTGATCTTTTGTGGAAGAAATGCTTGGTCTACTTGGACGACGTGGTCGTGTTCGGCAAGTCGTTCAAGCAATGCCTGGCGAATCTGCAATTGGTCCTCGACTGGATACTATCAAACGGTCTTAAACTTAAACCCAAGAAGTGTAATTTGTTTAAGAAAACAATCACATACTTGGGAAGGATCATTACTCCTAATGGGGTGAGCGCAGATCCGGAAAAATTAGAAGCTGTGGAGAACTGGGAGAGACCCACGAGTGCTAAGGAGGTGAGATCATTTTTAGGATTCTGTTCCTATTACCGTGATTTCATACCGAATTACTCTCGTGTTAGCTTCCCCATGCAGTGCTTAGCTCACTGGACCCCGGGTAGGGCACGGGACCCATTCCCGAGGGACATTTCATCTTAGACACCGATGCGAGCAATGATGCAATTGGGCCAGCTCTCTCTCAGGTCCAGGAGGGAGTCGAAGTCCCAATAGCATTTGCTAGCAACACGCTAAGCAAGACCCAGCGAAATTATTGTACCACCAAACGAGAACTCCTCGCTGTGGTGGTGTATACGAAGAAGTTCAAGCATTTCCTTTGGGGAAGTGACTTTACCTTAAGAACAGACCATTCGTCTCTTAGGTGGCTCCTTAACTTTAAGGACGCCGAGGGGATGATTGGACGATGGTTAGCTCATCTATCCGAATTCGGATTAGAGCATAAACAAATAGAGCACCGACCCGGTGCTAAACACATCAATGCGGATGCCTTGTCGCGACGACCTATCCGAAGGTGCCAAAATGCCACTTGTGAAGACTGCGGGGCCCACAATGCTGTGGTAGCCGGGTTGGTATTTACTTATACTACCCCCCGTATTCCCTGGGAGGAGGCTGTGTGTAGCTATCTCGATTGGTCCCCGGAGACCATCAAGAAGTTCCAACAGTCGGATCCCACCACTGCGCGCATAATGGAATACCTACGGTCAGGTATTAAACCGGCAAGGCCGCTAGTATCCCTAGAAGATAGGGAGGCGAGGCGATTGCTAGCCCAATGGACCGAGCTAGAGATCCGAGACGGCATACTATGTAGGTGGAAGACAACTCCCACCAATGGTAGGCTGTTGCAAATAGTGATACCCACCCCGATGAGGAGGGATATCATGTATTATTGCCATGGTCATCAAACGAGTGGCCATTTCGGTAAGAAAAGGTCAATAGAGCGCCTACAAAGGCGTTACTACTGGCCCGGTATGAGAGGCGACCTGCTCCGGTGGATCGCCACTTGCCCGGATTGTTGTAAAAACAAGCCGGGACCCGGCCTGGGTAAGCAACCGCTATCGCAGGAATTGTTTGGTATCCGATTCGCTCGAGTGGCGATAGATATCATCAGCGGAATTAAAACGACGCCTCGAGACAATACTTGTATGATGGTCGTAACCGACTATTATACCAAGTACACTCGGGTGTTCCCCCTTCCTAACCACAAAGCCGCCACGTGTGCGGAGGCATTTGTGAAAGGCTGGGTGCTCCATTTGGGTGTTCCCCTTATGATGCACAGCGACCAAGGAAGGGAGTTCGAGTCGGAGCTATGGCAGGAAATGTGCCATTACCTAGCCATTTGCAAGACCCGAACAAATCCATACCGACCACAGTCGGATGGACAGGTAGAGCGTTTCAACAGAACCCTCATACAAGTGCTAAAGCCCCTGGTTAATACCCACCAGGACGATTGGGATGAACAGTGCGAGTTTGTGGTACATGCCTACAACAACACTGTCCATTCATCCACTAATTGCACTCCCAACATGCTAGTGTTCGGCGAGGACATCATAATGCCCGCCGACTTAGTGTATGGAGTGGTTGGGATAGACCCGGAGGCGCCCTGCACTGTGTTGTTTGTGGAGTCATTAAGGGATAGGTTCAAACAGGCATACGAGGCCGTTCGTAAAGAACTGCTGAAGAGTGCGAAGTGGCAGAAGGTGGGCTATGACACCAATGCTAAACGAATTCGTTTTAATGTTGGGGACAAAGTACTAAGGTACTACGAGCCGCTAGAGAAGCTGAAGCTCGTAACGCCTTGGGAAGGTCCGTTTAAAATTATTCGTGTCATCTCCGAGTCCACGGTGATGATGGAGGACTGCCTAACTGGTAGGAAATGGAAGACAAATGTCGGAAAACTTCGGCCCTGGAAGGGGCGCGAAGAGGCGGAGAGGGAGTTCGGTTACAAACCACCTGTATCTGTCCCTAGCGGACCGAGCGTGGTAGTACCGATGAAGTGCCCTAGAGGCCGGCCGAGAAAGTCGCCGGGAGACGAAGTTATGGTGGAAAAGAAGACGAAGGCCAGGAAACGACCTAATCGTAAGAAATGGAAAGATGTCTCGCTGAGTGAAGGCATTACGTATGGGAAGGTGCCCGCAGTGGCTAAGCGGAATCCGGAAAAGGCTGTACGTAAAGCCGGGAAAAATAAAAGGCTAACCGAAGGCGTTAGACGCAGTCCCCGGTTGAGGTCTGCCGTAACCTAACTCAGTACTCAACGAGCTGCTGCGTGTTGTCCGCCATAGGCGGGTAACATACGTTCCACGGCTGGAGATGCCGAACGCGCCCTCCCCGGGTAGCTGTATCCCGTGAGCGGCGGTCGGATTAACCGGTACATTCGCTTTGAAGCGGTGTATATACCGCCAAACTCCAGAAGATAGCACTCGGGTGGTAGGCCGCGTCTTGCATGTCGAGTCGAATGTTAGTTCGGATCTAGTTCCCTAGGTGGCGCCACGGGTGCGGCGGGAAAGCGCGGAACTAGGTCACCGGATAGCCACGGCGGGATCTCGCGAGACGAGAGGTCTGACGTCATACTGGTCATAACTAGAGCGGACTCGTGGTGGTTAGACGCCACCCGTTTTTGCTCTAGTTAGTGTTGGCAGTTTACAGGCCCTAGCTGTCGGGTTAGCTTGTCTAACGATACTCTTTTGTTGGACGAATCCTTCGGGAGGAGTCCAACACAGACACCAATTCGTTTGGAAGTCGCCCTCAGTGCCATGGCACAGGGGACGATTGACGCTGCGCGTCAAACTGCCAACGTTCTGTTGGAGCTAGGCGAGGACCCGAAGGTCCCATCTCGGGTCGAGGAATCTATGGATTCTTCGGCAGAGGAGGCCGCCCGGACGCTCTCGGCTATGGCCGAGGCCACCGACCGGGAGAGGATGCCACCTCCACCACCACGCCCGGAGCGCTCGTCTACAGCAGCAGCTTCGGGTAGCAAAGTGGATGTCCTGGACATTCCAATGTATCCTCCGGGATTCAAGACTCGGATTGAACGTATGGCACACGTCGATCGCAAGGCCGGTGTTGTGTACACCTCCTGGGGGACCTACATCCCCATGCACGCCTCCATGTTCGGATGTTTGTTTGTTTGTTTAGTTTTACGTCCGGGGGCCATCGAGGAACTCAGACATCGGATGTGGACTGTTGGCGGCGCAGCAAGGCGTGCCCGAGCCCATACCAGATGACTTCAAGACTCTGGTTATGGACTCGTGCAGTGACGAGTTGGCTGACAATATGCCAGTCTCCTGGCTCCGCAACTACCTGAGGTTAGCGGAGAAGATGGCGGTCAACGAGAGTCTGGCCCGAGCCGTGCTGATCTCCGAGGGCATCACCCGAAAGGCCTCGGAGTTAAGAGAGTCTGAATCCGACATGGATACAGACTCCACAGTCACTCTGTCCTCGGTGGAAACCGACCGGGTCAAGCGATTGACCCGCAAGCCTGCGCCGAAGGGTCCTCTCACCGAGAGTGATCTGGAGGCTGAGGATGTACGCATCGCCGTCGAGAGGTCCACAACCGAGACCGATCCAGCTGCCGACATTCCGGACGCGCCTGGTGAGATCTCGGAAGAGAACATCTCGCGCCAGCAGGCTGCCGTCGAGGCCAAGCGAGCCGAGCTCGCCAAGCAGCAGAAGCAGCTCACCGCAGCTCGCCGGGCCCATCGCAAACAGCAGGCCCAACTGAAATCCAAGGTCTCTTCCGACTCTGACTCCCCGGTCAGCGGTAGGAGGAGCCCTCGTACAGAGGACAGGAATCCACGGGAGTCGGATTCCAGTCCTGAGATGCTGGCGCAGCCAACCAAGGTTCAGCGCCGGAAGAAGAAAAATGGAGCGAAAGCGTCTCCGGCGGAGCCCACGCCCCCCACCAAGCCGAGGGGTAAGGGCCAACCGAAGGCGCCCGCCTCCACCACCACAACCACCACAGTAGCCACCTCGGTTACTGCAGCTTCCACTGCCAGCACCAGCGGAAAAAGCGCCAAGACCTCTACCAAGGCTTCGGCTGGTACTACCACCACCAGCCGAGCCAGCCATAGGGGAGCAGGTATCTACACGGACAGTGAGGACAGCGAAAGCGATCAAGAACTGCCCGAGTCGGCCAAATCTGATTTGGAGTCCGTGACAACGTGGGAAGAAATGACCATGGATGTCCCAAAAGACGACAATCAGAAATGGATGTGGAAGAATGCAGCCGAGGGGTTCAAGGAACGGACTCCCCGCTGCTTCGCGGACTGTGCCTATGACACGGTCCACTACATGTGTCCCAGCGCTGTCAATAAGGACGGCGACAGCGATGACGAGGAGTGGATGAAATCCGGCCCCTCGGATACGCCAGTAGGTAAATTCTACCTCATTTGGATTGACCAGCTGAAATCCAAATTGGGGTCAATTTACAGCTACGAGGCCCGGACGAAAGTCCAGTGGGCAATGACCCAATGGGGACCAACCGGCAACCGCCGAAGGTGCCCATTCGAGTCGTGCCAGCTGGCTCTCACGGGTGAGAAGATGTTCAAGACGAAGCCTCGCTTCGCTCGGCACATCGTAGAACATCACATGCACCACAAGCCTGTGATGATGTGTGTGCTCGGAGACCGCCCGAGCAAACAGTGTGATGGCTCGTTCAGCACTCACCGGCGCCGAGACATGGCTCTGCACTTGCAGAAAGCCCATGGTATCGGCCTGGAGAAAACCAGGAAACGAGCCATCAAGTGCTTCAACGAGCTCCTAGCTAACTGGGCCTCGTTGAGCCTCAAAGACATCAAGGAGCAGGCATTCGAGACCGGATTCTGCTCATGGAAGAGTGGCAACTTGTTGACCTTCTTTCAAATCAACTTCTCGTCCACGAAGTTCGGGATGCCCACTGAGGTGCACCTGAAGGTGAAAAAGTGGCGAGGGGATGATAAGCGGGAGAAGGCCAAGGCCCGCTCGAAGGGTCCCGGCGGAGGCACAACCACGGCTACCGGTGCTTCCAAAAGGACCCGAGCAGACCGGTCCGTAAGCCCTTCGGGTAGCAAGGACCAGCCAAGACCAGCCAACCCAGCTGATCGTCGTGAGTCGGGACAACAAGTCTCGGCTCTGGATATGCCCAGCAACCAGGCCCGTAGGGGGGTTAGCCAGGCGGCCACCCCGGCCACAACTTCTACCTCCACACCTGCACCCACGGAACAACGCCCGGGCGAAGCCTCTGGCAGCCATGATGATGGGGACGAAGTCTTCGCTCCCCCATCTGCGTATTCGTCTTACTGGGCTGGAGAGGGATCTTCCGGCAAGCGCCCCACGTATAGCGAGTACGCGGCGAAGTTCCCTGCAATGGGACCAGCTGGACCCGAGTCGCAGGTCCTAACCTCCCTGGGCCGGACCAAACCCCGTGATAGAGGCCGTGGTGGGCTAAGGTCCACCCGAGCTTCCCCGGGTGGTGGCCGAGGCCGGGGTGGTATAACGGTTGACGGCCCGTCTGCTCCTCCAGCAGGTACTCCGCCTGCCTCAGTGGAAGTCACCGCGCCTCCACCAGCAATAGCTCCACCAACGGGCCCTCAGGCGCCCCTGATGGAGCTGATTTCGGATACACTGTCAGGTCTTCAGGATCCGAACACGTTTGTTGACCACCGAGATGTCCAAACGGTTCAGATACAGAACGAGCTGATGGCAGAGTGGCAGGCATTGCACCGCCAGAATTCGGTCGACTACTGGCGTGTGATGACTGAAGCCACCCTCAATCTGGTATACGAAGTCCAGAAGAGGGAGGAAGAGAAAATCAGGCAGCTGGAAAGGAAGAAAGTCGAGGAGGCTCTCGAATCCTGCCGGCGTCAGCAGATGGAAGCTGAAAAGCTTAAGGAGTTCCACCAAGCTGAGAACGCCAGGTACATTCACAGGTTCAAGGAGGCTGACCTCAAATTCTTCCTGGCATTCGGGAAACACCTGGAGGAGTGGGACGGCTTACCGTCGTCCCTTATCTTCATCCCGGATGCCCCACCGGTCCCGGCTGCTCCACCGGTTCCGGCCGCTCCACCGGTCCCGGCTGCTCCGTCGGTTCCGGCAGCTCCCCCGCTTCCGGCCTCTTTTGTCACCCGGACTGCTCCAACTGCCACGGTTGCTTCACCTGCATCCGAGGCAATGGACAGTCCATCCGCGGTGATGAGGGCCTTGAGCTTGGGGAGCGATACGCCCAGCGAGGCTTCCGCGGCGCTCTCTGCGAGCAGCTGTAGCAGCTCGGCTCCATCTGCCTCAGTGGAGTCGGCTGAGAAGATGGACACGGATCCGGAAGATCTTTAAGTGTCCATCTGACGGTGTCTTTTTTTGTACCCGAGGGTAAAAGCATTTAATATGCCAGAGGCACTGTTCCTTACGCTGGACCCTTAATCTGGAAACGGAACCTGCAGTGAAGATGGACGCTAACCCGACACACCAAAAGGATAACCACACCTAACCGGGGCTCCATCTTCCCATCTTCATCAGGGCACAACATAACAGCAACGTGGCTTGCCACCACACACATGTCGCCGGGTGGAGCTGCAGAAACCAGTCGTTCCAGATTCGCCGGAAGTCCGGTATATTGTAAGGGCGATCCTGCTACCCTGGTAGGACGCCTATATTTATCAGTATTATTATTTTTGTACAAATCTATTTTTATATCATATCTATATTCTTGTAATTGAAACAAACAAAATTTTTCTCGGGTTATCTACCCCACCTCGGGTCGGTTAGCTAATACCGTAAAATTTTATTCATATCATCTGACTACTCGTCTACAACTTTTAAATGCGTCTCGTTTATAATAATAACATCATTGTAACACTGTTACTATATATCACCATAGGTCGATGGTGCATAAGGCGCCACTTCCTATTTGTTATTATTAGTTATCATTACTTTGGGTTATATGCGACGATGCCTCATTATGTACATATTATTTATAATGCCCCTTAAATGTTCTATATCCTATACGAACTGTATATATAGACTTACCTATTTGTGTATAATATTACTGTATAAAGTTAACAATAGGTACTTGTTAATTACACCCAACCCTAGGTATAGTCTAGTGGGGGTGGTGTAGGGGCCGGTATCGTCGTATATATATTAGTGCCGTTCATCCGAGAGACGTGTTCGTGTGGTGCCTGTTCCTTCTATGCCAGCTAGGTGTCACTTTGTGATACCCCGTTGGTACAAGAGGGGGCGGCACCATGCCTCGCGTCCAGCTTCTACTAAGAAGCCGGACGAGCGGCAGAAGGTGACTGGACCTGGTCCAGTCCAGATACGCAGCTTAACCTGTAGACCAGAGTTGAATAAAGTCCTACCCGAGAGGTAGGGGTTTCTGGGGCTTTGCCCAACCCGAACTACTCGTGTTGTGTTGGTGTTTCTAGTGGTAAGCGAGCCAAAGAGCCACCCAGCATATAAGTCGATACGAACCATTACACTATTAAGATTATTTGAGACTTACCTGTAAGTTGAGGTATAATCAGGATTATACCGAGGGAACCTGGCGGTTCAGGGAATACACGAGAGAGGTGGATCCGCGCATGCGCAGTCAGTCCTTAAGAGCCTGTGAAGGGGGGTCAACTAACTAATACCTAACCTTACTAGGGGTAAATTCCAATAAAACCCCCCTTATTAATTAATCTGAGACCTCGTGATTAGCCGAGGGAGGGAGCGGTAGGGCGTGTATTCCCTGAACCGCCAGGTTCCCTCGGTATAATCCTGATTATACCTCAACTTACAGGTAAGTCTCAAATAATCTTAATATTATCCCTCGGGAACCTTCAGCGTTTCCGAGAATCCACGAGAGTTTCAGAGCAATTGACTACCCTGAACAGAAAACACAACAACGTATTTACATTCAACTTATATTGTCTGTGACAATATTAAAGTGGTAATGTGGAAGAAAATATATATCCACATATGATAACAACTTGTCTATAATAAGTCTAACTTGACTTATACACCCAATATGTCATCTTAAGATGCCAATAACCATAACAGTTCTAACTTACAAAGTTCAAATACTCGCAAGAGTAACTTCCAAGCCTTACAAAAGTTAACTTCATTTTATGCCAGAATGGCGTTACCCTCGACAATGTCTTCTATTTGGTTTGTGATAAAACCGTGCAAATGAAGCGGACTGGCGCCACCCCGCCCGTTTCATTAGCAGGTTTAAGTTGCCCCCCACCCTGAGGAGCCCCGACGCTGAGGCTCCTCGGGTTGAGTGCAGCTTGTACTGTTGCACGTCTATGCCTGATAACACAAGTACGCCTAACACCCATCTTGATAGAGTGTCCCGACTTATCGGCAGATGTGGTTGTATATAACTAATAAGCAACTGTGATTCTTCAGATCGAATTGTCCTTGTTCTTTCCAGGTACTGTTCCAGGCATCGTACCACGCACACCCTAGGATTTTCGTCAAATTTCCGAAGTACCAGTGTGTTCAGCGGATCACCTTGGCGGTTGCTCTTCAGTAGTTTCGTCATGCGGAACACTGCTTTGTCCTTAACAGACATGTTTTTGATTGACAGGTTTACTATGGTCTGTCCCCTCTGGGATGTCACGAGAAGTAGTAATACGCTCAACTTCATTGAGAGTTTCTTAAGTGAGACTGTTGCATTGGCCCACTGCTGAATAATGTCAAGTACCTTACGGACGTCCCAAAAGGTGTGGTAGCGGGGACCCGGAGGATTCATTTCATACGCTCCCTTAATCAACAGTTTGACTACCTGATGTTGTCCCACTGGTTTACCATTGACATAATTGCAAACCGCAGAGAGAGCACATCTGGCTGCGTTCAGTGCCTGGTAACTTTTACCCTCTCGTTGCAGTTTTGAAAGGAACTGACACACTTGCTGAATAGTAGGCTGGAGCACTGGAGTGCCCCTTTCCACGCAGAAAACGCACCAGTCTTTAAGATAAGTCGTATACGACTTCCTAGTGGCAGGTCTCCTGGCATTAACTGCCAGCTGGATAGTGTGACTATCAAATCCTCTTTTCACCAATTTCTTCTTTAGAAGGAACGATAGACCACCAACGGGGTAGTTTGTAGCCTTAGCTTGTTCGCGGGATCTCCTGGATGACACAAGTTTCCTCTGTCTCTCCTGAAGCGAAGTCTTTTCCAATTGGTGCGTTGGAGCCCGCCGTACCACGGTTGACCCGGCCAATCGGGGGTGACCAGAATTGCTTGTACCCTCTCCAGCCTGATCCTTTGAATTACGGGTCCCAACAGACTGAAAGGAGGAAAAATATACATGTATTTTCCCTTCCATGAGATTGACAAGGCGTCTTTGTCCCAGGCGCCAGGTTGTGGCCCCCAAGACACAAAACATGGCAATTTAGCATTAGCATGAGAGGCAAACAAATCCACTTCTGGTGTGCCAAAAATTTTGCAAACCTTCTTGAAAATTTTTGGACTCAATTCCCACTCAAGATCTGGTGAAAAGTGTCTTGACAGGTAATCTGCCAACACATTTTCCTTTCCTGGTATGTGGTTGATGGTCAACCACATATCCCTCTCGGCACACCAGTCCCAGATTTGCTTTGCCAACTCGTTGCATTCAACCGATTTGATTCCACCCATTTTTCGGACATAAGCCAAAGCAGTAGTGTTATCAGTATGAATTTTGACATTGACCCCATGTTCTGGTACCAATGCTTGTAATCCTAATTGGATTGCCATCAACTCATGGATGTTACTATGAATGTTCACTTCCTCCTCCTTCCAAATACCCTTGGTGGTTGTCTCACCCCTGTGAGCCCCCCACCCAGTGCCTGAAGCGTCGGTGATGATTTCAAAATCAGCACCCTCGCTTCTAATCTTTTTGGAAGCAGTTGGAAGGTTTTCTAACCACCAGTTGAGGTCATCCAAACGATGTGAACCTACCATCATTTCTGCATCAAAATTCCCTTTATTTTGTTCCAGAGCTAGGTTCTTTTCTCTCTCAAGACCCTTGATATGTGCCGGCCCATACTGCACTCCTGCAGAATAGGCCGTCATCAGACCAACAATACCAGCAATATCCCTTATTGTGTAAGGCTTGGGACCATTAGCCAAGTTCCACACCGCCATGTTGAACTTGTCTATCTTGTCCTGTGTGGGTCTCACAGTCATAGTCTGTGAGGTCAACAGGAACCCCAAAAACACAATAACTTGTGTAGGCGTAAATACTGATTTTCCAGGATGCACCACAAACCCTAGAGAATCTAACTCTTGTCCAAGCCTGTCCGTAGTAACCCTACACTGTTCTGCTGTATCTCCCACGATAAAGGAGTCATAAATGTATTGAAAACACTCATGACCTCCCTCTCTCAGGTTGTAGAAGACTGGATTCAGAATTTTTGTAAAAATTCTCGGGGCACAGGCCAAACCATTGGGCATGCCCTGGAACTCATACAAGGTTCCTTTCCAGTAGAATCTCAGGAACTTCCTATCCTCTTTTGACACCAAAACAGAATAGTAAGCATCCTTGAGGTCAATGGACACCATAAAGCATCCAGGCCTCATCATTTCAACAGCCGTGTTTAAACTTGTCATTTTAAAATATGTGTACTCTACACTCTCATTCATTTTTGACAGATTCAAAATTAGTCTGTACTCGCCATTGGGTTTGGGCCTTACAAACACATTAGAAATGAATTGACCTTGAGCTGATTCCACGGGAACTATGACACCTTTTGTGAGCAACTTGGCAATCTCATTGTCAACATGCTCCTCTTTCTCTGATCCCAGATCATAAGGGAAAGGCACCATTTGTTGAGTTGGTTCCAACTCCTCAAAAGGTATCTTCACCCCTTTAACCATGTCCAGGACCCACGGGTCACTAGTTATCATGGACCAGCGGTCTATATATCTAGCAATACTACCAGCAACAAAATTCTGAGCAGAATGATTGAACTGTAGGGGACTTACCTGCTCTGCTAAGGACCCTACTTCTGAAAACCCGAGGTTTGCTTCGCCTTTGCTGCACTACCTG
Organism: Acholoe squamosa; assembly: GCA_949317995.1. NCBI lineage: Eukaryota > Metazoa > Annelida > Polychaeta > Phyllodocida > Polynoidae > Acholoe > Acholoe squamosa. The sequence continues at coordinate 36,345,801 of OX439040.1, read as the reverse complement.
CCACTGCTGGCGCTGGTGCCCTGGGCCTCGGTCCATTCATCCTTGGTGCCACATTGTGACCAAACTGGGGAATCACGAATGGGAACCTCATACCAGCTAACGGGTTGAAGCCCCTGGGCTGATGCTGATGCCTCTGCTGGGGAAACCCCCGCCTGCGCTGCTGTTGCTGGCCTTGTTTGAAGCTACTCTTAGCTTTCCCTGGCACTGCATGTTGCTGTGCTGGTTTCTCAAGTTTTTCGGCCATCTTGTGTGCTGAGTCCACAGTTTTGATTGCCTCCTCGAGATTACCTCCGAATAAGAACTTCGGATCATCTCCACCATCCTTGAGAAAGTGCTCTCCATATTTAGCAACTACCATGGGCTTGAGCGCCTCCGTTCTACGAGCAGTGATGGCCTTGATTGTACTGACAATCAACTTCATACAGTCCCCGAAAGCCTCACTCAGTTCATCCAACTGACTGTCTTTATCACCTCGAGAGATCCACAGGTCCATGATCGGTACAAATGCCAGCATGGCCTTTACCAGGTGCACTTGCAACTTCTTTAATGCTTCCTCACGTTTGAGAAACTCAGAGTTCTTGCTTTTATTAATTAGAACCTTAAGCACTGGTTCTAACTCCGGCACAACCAATTAGCCAGCCTTCTCCGGCTGTGGGTACTTGCTGTGCAACGTTTCCAGGTCAGACCTGGTCCTCTTTTCCTTGAACATTGAGTTCAGAAACTCAGCCACGAAGGGTCTGATATCCTTTCCTTTCTTCCCTTTCTCTTGTTCCTTCCTGCTCCACACACTCTTTCATGAGGTTGTAAAGTTTACCGGAAGGTTTAAGTTCGTCCTTAACCTCCTCAACTTCCTCCTCTTCTTCCTCTTCCGAGGGGTCAGTGGGTGTTTGCTTCACAGCTTGCATTAGTAGACTGCCCAAGAATTGGCCCATCATCGCCGATGTGTCCACATTCTGGAACAAGGATTGGAAGTCCAAGCCTTGAGTGCCAGAAGTCCCTGCAGTAGATTGGGTCGAAGTACCTGAAGTACTCGCAATAGGAGACGTAGTCCTAGTACCTTCCATACCAGCATGACCAGCCCCTGACGTGCCAATGGTCTCATTGGAGTCTGAATGTCAGATCCATCCTCACTTATAGTATGTTTCTTCCTAGTATTTGGACCTTTCTTGCCCTTGTTTTCCTTCTGATCACTCATGGTGAATCTGTAAGAAACAGGGCCCAGAGTCACTAAAATTTAAACACTACAGTGTTAAAATAGGAAGAATCACAATTCAAGTTAATAGTTAGAAGAAACTAACCTCAACTGTAATCAACATCAAGTGAACAGGCCCAGTAATGCCGATCGCTAAACCAAAACTTCTGGTAATGCCGATCGCTAAACCAGCAAACCACTGCCTTCAGTTTGTCCTTATCTCTGTATTAACAGAGAGACTCGCCGACAACAGCGACAAAGTTTTCCGCCCCTCAGTCAACGTACCGAGCGCGTGCTCGTCTCCATCTTAACCGAGAGACTCGCCGAAACCAGCGGCAAAGTTTTCCGCTGAACGGTCAACGTACCGGGCGCATGCTTGTCTCCGTCTTAACAGAGAGACTCGCCGAAACCAGCGGCAAAGTTTTCCGCCGAACGGTCAACATACCGGGCGCATGCTCGTCTCCGTATTAACAGACTCGCTGAAACCAGCGGCAAAGTTTTCCGCCGCTCAGTCAACGTACTGATCGGGGAAACTCACATTTAGTGGCGAAAATCAGGCAGAAAACTCACCAAATGCCCGCAAAGACCACCTGGGGGTGGGCAAAGCAGTAATTTGCCCTATAACGGGGCAAAATTCCACTCTATTGACACCGGGGGGTGTAAATCGAATGAAATGTTGACGACCGTGAAAAACAAGATGGCCGCCTCGGAGGAGGATCGGCCCGGTCGTTGAAAACTGCTCCTAACACAAAAACTTGAGCAGCAAGGGCAAAGAAAGAATTGCCCAAACAATCTATACAATAAAATTAGTCTGCGTGCTGAAAAGCAGCCCGCAGACCGTTCAAATTTTATACTTACAGATCGAAATAGCTGATGGCTCTGACAGACGAGACAGACGCTGTCTTGACCGAATCCAAAAACTGAATGCGCTTGCGCGGATCCACCTCTCTCGTGGATTCTCGGAAACGCTGAAGGTTCCCGAGGGATAATAGGCTATACACAATGGCATGAAAGACAGCTAGGTATACAGTTACCTCAGTCAATCTTAAGCCCAGTGCTTTTGTGCACATTTAAGTAAATCCCTGCTCAGTTTCGTTGAAATCTTGAATAGTTAACTGAAAGCGCAACTAGCACTGACTCTATAATGTTATAAGACATTTCACTCAAGGCCTCAATGAATCATTTACATCATTATAGGATTCTCTTTGCTGTAAATGGCGAAATGTTACAGAGGATTGGTAGGTCCATATAACCGCTACAGCTTGGTTTATAGCTACCCATGATTAACTGAGTAAATTGTCAATTTTTATACGGCCTGACATTTCAAACGTTGGTCAGAATGTATATATGGTAGATGATTCGTGCCAGGGGAAATTTCAGAAAAGTGCCCAAAACAAACACCTGTCTGCTGTGATTATATACCCACTCACATTGATTTACTCTCTTATGTCGCTAGTAGCACTGATTAGCATGCTTCTCACTGTGGTAAAAGCTATTATAGCAAAGAGAGTTAATCACCATTGACAAGTCATCAAGCTCTGTTTGAATTAGATCCTCTTCACAGCACCTTTTTCGACCAGCTGACTTAGGGCTGCATCGATGACACCATCCTAGTCTGTGTGTACTCATCCTACAAAGAAAAAGGATTGTAAGTGTGACGATTGTCACAAAAGGCTCAGGGTCTGCTGCCTTACATGTTATATCCCTCCTTCCATTCATACTTACCGTAATCTCCCGCGTATAAGGCGCGTCTTATATGGGGGGTTTTAGTTCTCATTGCATCCACAAGGGGGACTCTAAGACATTTCTTTTGATATGTTATATACCCCCTTAGCCATAACAGGATATATGGGAGCCAGTGGGGTCCATAGGGCCCAAGTTACACATAGGTCTTTGAGATTCTTAATCTCAGACCGTTTTGGGGGCAGTTAGGGTTGATCAGAATTATATGAATTGAATAGGAATTGAAGCTGCCCCGTGGTCAGCTCTGAGAAGTCTATGGCATGGTGTATACTACACTGGATGAGAATCCCTATACCATGGGTACTGTAATAACCGAGTTGCTATGGAAAGAATCACGAAAAGGCATTCAAATTAAGTTAGAAACTTTATTATTTCTACTTGCAGTAAAATCATGCTTCAATGATTCTCTGGTACAACACTTGTATTAGGTGTTGACTATATTGTAACGGTATTTAGGTGCCTAGGGGAAAGAACAACAAGACAGCTACCCGATTATGGTTGACAATAGAGACGGCTGTCCCTTCTTTTCTACTGAACAGTAACTAGTAGTGCAACAATCAGGGAACATCAATTAACATCAATGGGTGTGGACCACTAAATTTGACATGGTGACATGGCAATTTCTTAAAATCGACATGTGACATGAGAGGTTCTTAAAGGTGACATGGGACATGGGGATTTAAGTGACATGTGACATAACCATTTCTTAAAATCGACATGTGACATGAGAGGTTCTTAGAGGTGACATGGGACATGGGGATTTAAGTGACATGTGACATAACCATTTCTTAAAATTGACATGTGACATGGGGGACCCCCCATCCACACCCCCACATCAAGCTGGAATCACAACGTCCTTCCTTCAGCCGTATCACTGCGGGTAAGGCTGGTACGACCTGTACCATTTGGAGCCTTGGATACGACTGGGGAGGCGACGCCTTACAGCCACTTATATAGCTGCAGGCGCGCCCCCTGGTGGAGTGAGGCCGAACCACCGTTACCCGCAGCGCTACCCGCCGAGTTACCCGCAGTAGCCTAGCGCTACCGCTACAATATATATGCTCTCCGGGTCATGTCTGCCCCTCCACTGGACAATAGTGCCCTTTTATAGTCCTGATCATGAGTCTTAGATGGTTTTCCTGCCTGTGGGACCGGCCCTTGTCCTTTGCCTTGACCTTGGCCAGTCTTAATGGTTTTCCGTTTTCAGAGACCATTTTACTATAATCCCCTTCCACAATGACTATTCGAGCACCTCCTTCTATAACTGGGACAACTGGAACACCTCCATCCACAACTGGGACAACTGGAGCACTTCTCTCCACAACTGGAGCACTTCCTTCCACAATTGGGACAACTGGAGCACCTCCTTCTACCACAGGGACCACTGGAGCACCTCCTTCCACTATGTAGACATCTGTTGCACCTCCTCTCACTACTGGGACAACTGGAGAACCTCCCTCCACAACTGGAACAACTGGAGCACTTCCTCCACAACTGGAGCACCTCCTTCCACAAGTGGGACAACTGGAGCACCTCCTTCCACAACTGGGACAACTGGAGCACCTCCATCCACAACTGGGACAACTGGAGCACTTCCCTCCACAACTGGAGCACCTCCTTCCACAACTGGGACAACTGGAGCACCTCCTTCTACCACAGGGATCACTGGAGCACCTCCTTCCACTATGTAGACATCTGGAGCACCTCCCTCCACCACAGGGACGACAGGAGCACCTCCCTCCACAACCTGAACAACTGGAGCACCTCCTCCCACAACTGGGATGACTGGAGGTGGTACCGCCCTAATTCGGCCACTTCCGGGTAGAATGGCCAAATAGTTCCTCAGAAATTTTGTTTTTTTCAAGGAATTCGGACCATTTGTGAGGAAAGTAAGGGTTGAACCCATGGTTATTTGGTATCAGAATAATCAGGAAGTGGTTATGGGGGTGAAATGACCATATAGTGTATTCCTACACCAGTCAGGTCTCACTGCTTAAAATCAGTGTGGTGGTTGCCATGGCAATTTACGAAAAATCGAGCCTGACTTTTATATTCTGGACCTACTGCACAATTTTCTCCATTTCAAAAGCTAAATTTGGTGTAGTGTGCTAAGCTGTCAGGGGAATTTTAAGTATTTCAATTGTTACATCCAAGATCGGCAACACTGGTATATTCTGGTCCGTGCTGGGTATTTAGGGTGGTACCACCTGAAGCACCTCCTTCCACTACTGATTCAACTGGAGAACCTCCTTCTACCACAGAGACCACTGGTGCACCTCCTTTCACTATGTAGACATCTGGAGCACCTCCTTCTACCACGGGGATGACAGGAACACCTCCTTCCACAACCTGAACAACTAGAGCACCTCCTTCCCCCTGTATTGCCCCAGGCTCGCCCCCTCCAGCCCGACAGAGTACAGGCTGGCTTCAACCCTTCATCTGACTAGATCGTCGCCCAGGCAGTGAGCTAGTTCTCCCAGCAGAGTCAATACCACGGTAGTATTACCTAACATCTGCTGTAGAGTGAATACACATCCAGGTCCAATCAGATTCTTATCTAGATCAAGGGGGGCAATAAAACAATAAAATAATAAAATTGAATACCCATCCAGTTGAATATAGAGATGCTCCCAGGCTATTAAACTGGTATTAATAGCCGCTGGCCGAGGCTGGTATTGCCCTAGCTTGACCACACCTAGAGTATGGAGCACCCATCTGGCAGCCATTCATTAAAGCAAAAGTCAGGTAACTACGACAACACTCCGAAGTGCAGGGTGAGGGTAGTGGGGAAAAGTGGTGCTCTGCGCTCGTTTTGTGCAATAATGAGAATCCTACACTGGGGCCCTGCACTTATTTGAAACATATTCCAGTAGCATTACCGTAAACCGGGGTGACTTTGGCTCACTTTTTGTATGTTTTAAATGATAACTTTGTTCATATTGTGAATATATATAGATAATGATTAAAAAATCTTTTTAGATCCATATTTTTATATGATGGTTTCATTAAATTCTAAAAATATTATTTGGAAGGTATTGAAATTGGACTGTTTTGAGTGAGCCAAAGTCACCCGGGCTTCGGGGTGACTTGGGCTCAAACGAGATTGAATAGTCTTCAAGGATGGTTTGATTGATTGATTTGTTTAACGTCAAAAAATGGTATCCCCACTTGATGGGACTGCCTCATTAGTTTGCGGACATAAGTCCTTTCTTTCTCAGTTTGGACAGGTATTTAAAAGCTGCTTGTCCATACAGCTAGACAGGTATTTATACACTGCTTGTCCATAATAGCGGTGACCGCATCTATGAATGACCGAATCTATGAGATGAATGACCGAATCTAAGAGGAGGGGTGAGGGGGAAAACCGCTACCGGGGCTTCATTCCCCTACTCTTTTCAAAGGATAGCAAGTGTTCTTTTATTTGCCTGGTACCATAGGCAGGGCCAGACAAACCATGGCCTTTGATCACTCAGACGTGGTTCACTGAGGGGGAACCCATGACAAACAGACAAGCATGTAGGCCCGGGCACGTGCATATGGACACCAGCTGCCCATATGCTCACCTCATGTCATAAGGAACCACGAGATTGTCACCTTTTATGAATCCAGTATGCCCACTGTTAATATGGAAGAGGACTACTCCTTCATGGACTCCCAATGAAGTTATTCTGCTCCTCCACATGAAGGTCCCCACTTCACAGGGGGATCTTCAAGGATGGTTATCGGTTGCATGCTGATAAGAAAACCACAGATATAGGAACTACATCATGATATTTAGCAGTACAGATGCCTAAGCAATACACATTTCATCACACTGGAGTGAAGGGGGGGGGGGGTCCTCTTTCCCCCCAAGCCAGGCCCCCATGAGGGCCTGACTTGGGAAGGGAATGGGGACTTGGGTCAGGGGAGCCAAGAAATGTTTTCTTCATAGAGACACTACATAAATATAGGTTTTGCAAGTTCTTTAGGAAATGTTTAGACTGCAATATAACATGATTAAAAAACCTTATTGCCAACCCCTCCATTCTGCCATAAATAAAGACTTTCTTCACTGTTCCCCCATATTACATCCATGAACGGGGGGGTGGGGGGTGGGAAGCCCTGGGTATAGGTGTCCTGCCCCCCTATCACCCTGCATTCCAACTCCGCCCACCCCCCCCCCCTCCACCAGTCCTGGCTCAGATTATAGGGTTCATAAGATAAAATTGGTTTTACAGATAGGCCTGTTCTTTGAATTTATAGATGATGTCAGGGCTATGATATGATATTATCTTCAGTGATATGAAATCAGATACCGGGCTAATAATTGGGCTTGTTGTATGATTCAACATGCTCTACCGAAAAAAGCCCTCTTCTCCATCTAAGCGGCCCCCCATCTTTTGCATAGTTTATTTAATAGATAGAAGCACAAATATTCATTGGTTTGGAGATTCTGAAGTACTAAATTACCATTCAGATTATATTTTTGAGGTGACAAGGATCTCATTAGGTGAAATACAGTGTGAGACTATGGCAAACAAATGAATTGAGCCAAAGTCACACCATGAGCCAAAGGCACCTCATTTTTTACTAAAAAAAATCCATTAAAAATAAAAAAAATTAATTTTTTCCAATAAAATAAAACCGTAGTGTTGTAGATTTCAATAGAATAGTAGAGAATAGACCTGTGAGACATAGCGCGGCAACTTGTAATCTTTTGTCTAGTGATAGAATAATAGGAAAGCTAACTTCAAAGGCAATTAAAGGTTGTACCATCTGGCTCACCCTGTAACTCTTGTGCTGCCTTGTACTACTAGGTCTACTACCGAGAAGTTCTGCCTGCCCATAGATGACCACTACAAATGGTAGAGGTGGGCATGTTCAATGACCCAGAACCATATGCACCAAGGACCCCAGAATGACTAGGGTTATGTGTGGCAGTCTTACCAACCCCAACAGCATACAGCTGGTCACAACCCCCTCCCCACCAAACTGGTAACCCCCTCCCCTCTGTAGACAGGGTACACCAAGTTTAGCATTTGTCTCTCCATAGAGATTTATAGAGATTCTAAACAGTAAATATCTTCTTCAAATACAGAATATATGATCAAAATGTACCATAACCCCATGAGATGAAACCTTTAGTACATATATACAGCAATTTCAGACCACAGAATTATCAGATAAAGCCTACAGAGATGTATTGGTGAATCTTAATTTTGTCTTATGCTAATCTTCCATAGAGCTCCAGGAGCTGAAATGTCTAATCTAATCATAAAACCCAAACTAAACATATATCACAAAAATAAGTTATCTACCATTAGTACATACATATGCTGATAACAATGCCTCAATATTGTGCCAAAATAGTCCATAGGAGAAGAACAGTGAACGAAAATAGAAATCAGGGCTCCCCTATCCCTTACACCGTGGCGACTCTGAACCATTGACTAGTCTACAAGTCTCACTAGTAGGACTTAGAGTTGCCGCGCTAATTATACTTTTTCATAATTTTTCTTATGGATCTTAAATACCAGTGTAACAATTCTTCACTTTTGGGTAGAAAAGATATGCCACGTATGATAGATTAAGATGCCCATATGAAAGTTGCCCTATATGTGAAATTTTTTTTTAAAGTCATAATTTTTTTTCAAAATTTTTTCATGCAAATTCTCACGAAAAACCATCCTATTCAGCACAGAATATTCATTTTGGGTTATAGGAAATGTTTGATGCTATATTCCTCGGTCCAAGGACATTTGTAGGCATCAATACAACACTTTGGGGGGAGAATATCACCCAAATTAGACAAATCAAACCTGCTCGAGTTGGATTGAAGGCCCGCTTAGCCTCCGGAGAGGCCAATAACATCAGGATTTGGCTTTGAAACATCGTTAGAAGAGGTTTCCCGGCCTATCGGAAGTCCAGGGCGGCCATTTTGGACTCCGCAGTCAATGTTCTGATTTTGGACATTATGCCCCAGGTCCAAGAGACTGGGCTGATTGGGCAAGTAGTCTGTGTCATTAAGTCCTCCCACTGGACGATTGGCACCAGTTCCCATAAGACCACCATTGGAACCAATTCTCCCAAACTGACAGAATGGCCCATCCATGGCTGTAATGGCTCCTTCCCAAGCCCAAACTCCATTATCTAATTCCCGTAGCGTACGCCTAATTTTTGCCCTTATGCTCGCCAACTCAAGCTCTAATTCCTTCCGCTTAGACAATTTTTTTCGATTTCCTTCTTTCTAAGAGTTTCCTCTTGGATTTGTCGTTTTAATTTCGAAATATCGTCCTCTGCAGGTACCTGATTATCCTGGATTGATTGATTGATTGATTGATTTGTGTTTTACAGCACTTTAGCGGCACTAAGTGGCTATCCCATGCTTCACAGGTTGATAATTTAACAAAGGAATGTGTCAGTGCCCGCGCATATGTGCACCACACACATCCTGAGGGGATAGGAAAGAGGAGATATAGACCCTTTTAAGTGGGCTAGGGAAGCCCGCGATTATCCTGGAATTGAACCAGCCCGGAAGGCTGGATATGACTGGCCAGAGGGCCGTCCCCCCCCCGGTAGCTTGGTCGTCCTGCCCGGCCTATTACCCTCCTGGGGGTCACGGATGGATGAATCTGGCTTGTCTGGAGGAATGTATTCAGTAATCCATCGAGGGTTCGGGTGAGAGCATTCTGGGCAGGACCTATGGTTCCCATGATATTCATGGCCGCATGATGCACACTTGACAGTCATAGCTCAGGTAATTTAGGAACAATTAGAACAAAAAAAGAACTCATGACCAAAAGTCCATGTCCTGTCCCTTTGTTCCAATCTGGTGCCGTGCCACCTGGTGTGGTGGCAAGGAACCACCTGACTCAGGTGGGTGAAGGATCCATCAGGTGGAGAAATACACCCCTATATATCCACAGTTCCTTCGCATATATAGTAGTCATATTTCTTGGTCCAATGACATTTGTAGGCATCAATGCAACACTTTTTCGGGGGGTAGTCCAGTACCTGAAGAGTTCAGTTTCAACAAAATTATAACAAAAGGTTTGTCGTTTGTTTTCAACTCTTTGGTACCTGTTCTTTTCAGGGGAACAAAAGTTTGCCAAAATCAACCTTGGGCAAGTGCCTCAAATCCAACATGGCTGCCTTCAGACCAAGTATCAGTGTCAAATTGCATTAACTTTGGATCTAGTCGAGATATTCACTATTGTAATACATCAATTAACATAAGCATGAAAAGTTACACTCATTTCTACCATGTCCCAAGGTCAAGGTCATCTGCATATGGAAATAGTTGCCCACAATCAGTGAAAAACACTCAATCTCTAGAGAAGTTGATGAAAATATATGCAGAGCCAGAGATCTCATTGAAGATGCCCTAAGGCAGTTTCCAGCCATAAATCCTACCATTTCTTAAAATACATTTGACTAAAATCAACCTTGGAGAAGTACCTCAAATTCAACATGGCTGACTTCAGCTGAGGACATCGGTGTCAAATTATATTAACTTTGGATCTAATGCTAATGAAGATAACCACTATTGTGATATATCGATCAACATCAGCATGAAAGGTTACATGCATTTCCACCATGTCCCAAGGTCAAGGTCATCTAGATATGGAAATATGTGCTACTAATAAAAAACATACAATTTCTACAGAATTATATGAATAATCTATTCAAAACCAGAGATCTCATTAAGATGCCCAAAGACAGTTTCCATCTTTTTAATAGGTCCTCCCGGACCAGAAGGCAGTATCTGCTTCTCTTATCAATAGTTACTGAGAATATGCTGATCAACAACTGCATTTTGCAGTAGGCACTGCGGAAATACTCCTGAAACAGCTGACTCTACACTGCATTTTCAGCATAGTCTCAGTAGTGTACTGACTATCAACTGAATATGCACTGCATTTTCAGGCTAGAATCAGTAGTCTACTGACTCTCAACTGAATGTTAATAGATACAAAAAAATGTCACACTCTGTGCAGCAGCATAGATGCAGAAGTCTACTGACCATCTACTGGTATCGCTCACTGGGCTACTGACCTGATGCTTCTGAGACAGTCCAGTGTAAAAGTCAGTATGAATGTGAACAGTAATCAAAAGATTCAGTAATGACATTCTGAAACTATTCAGTGTTTGTGAAGAAAAGCATACTTATACCTTTGCATATTATTATGTTATTGAGTGCCAGTAGGGGGCCTAATGGATGAACGTGGATGTCGGGGTGTATACATAGTATACATGTACATGTATCATTGATAATTACGAAGCTCAATAAGTGCAAGGGATTCTACTAGAGCAGCACTTAGCTGATGGGGTGGTGGCTCAGGGGGCTAATGCGTTGGTGCAGTAATCAGAAGATCCCAAGTTCGAATCCAGCAAGGACCACCTAGAAAGGCATTGGTAGTGACCGTACTAAAACTGCGGCTGCTTCTACCTGCCCCAGCAGTAGTTTTCAGTATGGTCTACTGCTCACATACTGCTGTAGCAGCAGTCATGCAGTAGTGCTGATTGAACACTGCCCCAACCCCATATATGGTCATGCAGCATTAAATAAGTAGATACTGTTCAAATGCTGCCATCTAATTTACATAATTGGGACAACTGATTCAATACTGCTTGCATGCTGCTAATACTACTGCGCTACTACTGAACCACTGCTGCTATTTCTGTGGTACTGAGCAGTAGAATGCCAGTAGATGCTGATACAATACTGTTTCTGATGCTGCTTTCACACTGAATCACTACTGTCATACCACACTGTTTCTCAGCTGCTTTAGTACTGCTTTTCTACTGCATTTTGGTCTGGGCTACCATGTCTTAAGATAGGCTCACACCCCCACCTGAAGGGTTCCTGCAATTGAAGATGGCTGCCTTGTAGTAAGGAATGCTGTAAACATACCATATAGGTAGATATTATTTCATTATTTGTGATAAAATGTGGTTCATGCATGTAATAAAACATGCTCAGTTGATTCTCAAAGATCTCCTTGATACCATATTTACTTTTTTGAGCACACCTGTTCATTAATTTCAAATACCTGATTCCCACTGCATAGAGTAGAAGCTGTTCCCATTTGAAGGCCTTTAAAGAAGGAATTTTGGTTCTAGGAGGATCCTACACTTGTGCTCAAAGGAAACTTGCACTCAATTGTAAGCCTTGTGGTTAAACAAGTAACTACAATATCTTACTTAGAAGATACCTATGCATTATATGAAAATTGGGTAGAGCAGTCTTAAAAGTGTTAGATATACATTAATCTATATACATGTTTATCCTGATATTCTATGGTAGTGTTTGTGGGGATTACATCCTGTAAGAACTATGAATTAACATTGCCCATAAGAACCCATGGATCAACTGCCATACAGGGATAGACCCTAACTTCCCAAGCCATGGGCCACCCGGACGCATAACTTTAGAAATCTATGGGCCCAGAGCTAAAACTAAGGGCCCAGACCAACTAGTTTACATGGTCTTAAAGAGAAAGTTATATGTATCTCACTATAACTTAGTAACTTAGAATGGTGAAATCCATGATATATTACATGCCTATTCTCATATAAATCAAATTAGACATCCCAGGTCCACCAAGAGTCAAATCTTGAAAATGCTATGGGCCAACACCCAAAATTATGGGCCATTGGCCTTCAGACAAGCTATAGTGTCTACCTCTGCCATATATCCCTGTGTATAAGCCTGGGTTTATATTGACACTAACTGGTAGATTGACCAGTCTTTTTCACAGGGCAGGCTAATTCATGGGGCAGGCTTCTATACATGAAGAAACACTCTTGCACCAGCTTGAATTCTTCTTTATCTGTATGCATTTGCTTGAATATTTTCAATAAAATACTTCTTCCTGATTAATACTTGGATGCTCTAATTTTATATACAGGGGTTCAATGTGTGTAAAAGTAATGTTTTCATTTGTTAAAATAACTAAAAGGAGTATATCAATGCATATAGCCCAGATTGACTAATTATAATAAGTGATAATATAGACCAGATGATATTTAAATTGTAAAAAGTGTTGAATAGAGATGGAAAACAACCAGCCTAGGTATCTCACTATCTTCCCAGTGGGCACAGACAATTCAATATCAATATTGACCTTTCAAACCGTAAACGATTGCATAATATATACTGCTTTACGTCTGTGTAATTTCACCGAATTTGGCCAAAAAACAGCCCTTTCCACCCTTCACCTCACTTTAAACTTTTGTCAAATAGTTTCTAAATCTCTTGATAACAAGTCTGTAAAGAAGATGTAGGAGATGCATTCATACACAATTTGAGGTTGTTAGATTATAGATGTCTGTAAATCATGTGGTATAAACGGTGGCATAAATACTAGAACCGAAATAAAAATGTGGCTTATGGGGACAGCCAAAAATCTGGGTGTGGCTAATACCAGGGCATTTTATACAATATTAACAGTATTGAATTGCCAATTTTCAAACCATGGCTGTGGCTTATAGCTTCTCCCGAGGTCAGGGTCCCGCCTCTACGAAGGTGCGGCAAATATGAGAGAATTTATGGTATTCTAAATCTAACAGAATTCACATTGTTCACCCCAATGATATGCTTCCATTGCCACCTTCCGGCAATTTACTTGTATAGAACAGTTTGCTCAATAATAACTACAGGTACCACCAAAAAAGAAATGATTCTAATGACTTTGATGTTTGCAAATCAATACATTGGTGTCTGTTGTGTTCCAGGTACCAATTAATCATTCTATTAATTAATCATGATATTTTGTAGCAAATCATTTGATCATATATCATTACCTCCTTCTATGAAACCTTCCCCACTTCTGACAGCCGTGGACCCAGTGTCTGTTCATCTGCTAATTTCATGCAGTGACCTGACTTTTACCATCTGACTTTGCCCCAAATTTATGTTACTTTTTCATTTTTGAATAGTTTATCCTCCTTTTCTCCTCATCTAACTCCCTTGCCATTTGGTACAGTAACCAAGAGGATAGCAATAGATTCTTTTTCCAGATAATGCTTTGGTTTTTGGTTGAGACAGTCACAGTATGCATCATTATCAGGCATATGATGCAACTGAGGCTTCGCAAAAATCAAACTTTGCTGTAGACACTGGCTGCACTTTCCCATGGCAGAGTATCACTATCCCAGGACCAAAGGTCACATTGATCTGCTGGAACCATTTGTGTGTGGTGTGGGCTTAGCTTAAGACATTAAAAAGCTGGAGACTGCCTTGGAGCATCTTCAATGATGTCTCTGGTTCTGTATAGGTTATTTATACACTTCTGTAGAAATTGGGTGTTTTTCACTTATTGTGGCACATATTTCCATATTCAGATGACCTTGACCTTAGGATATGGTGGAAATACATGTAACTTTTCATGTAGTTGTTGATCGATGTATTAAAATAGTGGTTATCTTGATGGTGCATCCAAAGTTAATGCAATTCAACACTGAGTCCTCAGCTGAAGGAAGCCATGTTGGATTCAAGGCACTTCTCCAAGGTTGATTTTAGTCAAATATATTTTATGAAATGGTAGGATTTATGGCTGGAAACTGCCTTAGGGCATCTACAATGAGATCTCTGGCTCTGCACAGATTATTCATCAACTTCCATAGAGATGTTTTTCACTGATTATGGGCAACTATTTCCATATGCAGATGACCTTAAACTTGGGACATGGTAGAAATGAGTGTAACTTTTCATGCTGATGTTAATTGATGTATTACAATAGTAAATATCTCGACTAGATCCAAAGTTAGTGCAACTTGACACCGAAACTTGGTCTGAAGGCGGCCATGTTGGATTTGAGGCACTTGCCCAAGGTTGATTCTGGCAAACTTTTTCTCCCTGAAAAGAACAGGTATCAAAGAGTTGAAAACCATCAAGAAACCTTTTGTTACAATTTTGTTGAACCTTAGGCCTTTTCTTACCTTCGGGTACTGGACTAGGGGTGAGCCAAAGTCACCCCGGCGAGTTAAAGTCACCCTGGTTTAAGGTACCACACTCCCCACTTGTGTGTATTGGAGCATATCCAGTGTACTATTGGTACTCCCAAATGGGCCATTTTTTCACCACCCTGACAGATATTACCTTCAAATCCTGTCACCTGGGGTTTCTACATGATGTCATAGGTTATCACAATTACTTTTTGCCAATGAGATAAGGTCTCTGGCATCATTTTGGTATACTTGCTTTTGAGAAGAATTTAACCAAAACTATAAAATATGGTATGCAGAGAATGTCAGATTTGTTTAAATTGCTCAGAAACTTATGCTTGCGCCCTCTTTTTGCAATATCCATGTGAAAGTACCGGTATATATCATTATCTCACAATTTGGGCCTGGACAGTGCCTTTTTAGTCATAACCCCAGTTCCTTATCCAGCCATAACACACTCTCAGACCTTTTGTTCGTCTTCAAGAAGGTGCTGGTTTCAATCTGGACATGTTAATAAATTGGCATAGAATACAAAGTCAACCACACCATTGATTTCCTATTAAAACCGTTTAGGTTCAACGGGGAATCAATCCCCGGCCGCTGTGGCAGGAGACAAGCTCGCTGTCCACTATACCTGGTGGAGTTATAAACAGAGAAACATCCTTAGATATCCTATATTAACATGCCATGCCTAATTTCTCCATTTTGTTCGAAATAAATAAGAATCCATTGATTTTCCATAGCGATATGGGTCGGGACCCACCCCGTACGGCCATTCCTTGTTCGATGCGTGGTTGCCCTAGTTCTTACATCCGGGCACCTCCCTGCTTCGTAAACAAGACGCAATGGCCGTGTACCGGGCCGTATGCGTTGGATCGCTATGGAAAATCATTGGATTCTTATTTATTTATAAGAAAATGGATACAAAATGAAGGCGAACACCAACTAGAGATCGTATAATTGGCGGTGCTAGAAGTACAAGACTTGACATGCTTGGATTATACACAAAAAATGTGTGCAAAGGTGGAGGTATGTTGGGCACTTCTGCTGACAACATGGTGAGGATTATTTCTATCGCTCGGCTGAACAAAATGTCCTCTCCTGGATTAATTCTGGGGTTATAAGGTAAGAAATTAATACAAAATGGAGACAAATGTGAGATAAATGCCTTAATCAAGTTATAATAGAGCACTTCCCTGCTAGCACAACTCATCCAAATGATGTCTTTTTTACGTAAAAACGATCAGTTTTCACGTAAGAATGACGTAAATTACATGAGTAGTGCTAGCTGGGTTGTGGGTCTATGGTTCAATATTCCACCATAGACCCACGCGTGCTCTATCATAACGTTGATTAAACGCTAAATAACCTTCACTTTATATAAAAATTGTGTAAGTGATTGTGAGTTGCTATTCACCCTTGTGGCTTTTGCAAGAGTTGGTAGAAAATGTTTACCCACAGGTAACCACCTTGTGATATACCGGTAGCTATATATAGTGCTCCACTGCCCTGGCCTACCACCCCACTGCGGGAGGGGGTCCATGTATGAAAGCCCTCCTATGGGGCTTTACAAGCCTTTAGCTCCAATACATGGCACATTCTCAGGGTCCATAAGGGAGTGGTCATTTTTTAAAAAACAGGGGTGTTGGTGAAATTCAGCACATGCGGGGCGAAAATTTTCAGAGGGGAACGAAATTTTTCTGTCCCCCCTTTAATTCTTTTGCTCAAAAGAGGCGAATTTTTTTTTGTCCCCCCTAAGAGGGGTCTGAATTTTTTTGTCCCCCCCCAAACTCACCAACCCACCCCCCTTGACAAGGGCATTGTTAAAAAATGACCACTCCCTAATAATTTCGGTTCTAATCAGAATAGAGACAAAATTCCGATGGTTTATGATGATAGATGCCTGTAACGTTGTGCATCAGGCCAACAAAGTTTCTCTGTATTTTGAAATGAGGTGTGGTAATGCTAATTTCAGCCATTGTACAGCTCCAAACCCCTCTTCCTTTACAGATGAGAGCGAATTATGCATTTAAATGTTCCCTGTTAATGGGAAGGATGGCAATGCAAGAGATTATGAGTATTTGTACTTTAAATGGTGCAAGCAGCGTAAGTTTTAATGATAATTGCAAACAAACATAGAGTTTACCAGGTCTAGACTAGCCGATCAACGCGGCCCTCTTCAGCTCTTAGAAGTAGGCCCGACTAGGTCTAGAGTGAGAACCACTTGGGAGTGAGAACCACTCCCACTGCCCAGTGAACAGCAAACGTTTAGAGAACGTTTGTGAACATCATTTTAAAGCTAGAAAGTGAACGTTAGGTTTTGATGTTTTCCAACATAAATGAAATGTTCAGCAAACGTTTACTAATGTCCATAAAGGCTTTAAAACAAACGTTCATATATAATGTTTTATAACATCAAACAAACATTTCACAAACATTTGTTAACATCAACAGTAATTTAGAATGTGAACATTCATTCCAAACATTTTAAATCGTAATAAAACATTCAACAAATGTTTATAGAACGTTTTCTAACATTTTTATACGTTTGTGTTATACATATCTTCCCCACAAGGTGGCAGGCCAAGCGATTGGGAGATTTTCCCTGTATGTTCTGTAATCTAAAGTTGCTTTAAATGTATACATTATCATATTTTTGTTTACTTCATATATCCTTGGATCAAAACTTTAATTCCAAGTCATGCTTGATAGAATATGACTGGTATTATTATATTCTATTGGATTAAATGAAATAATCCTGATGAAGACACCCATTGCTTGTTACCAAAAAATTTACATATTCCCTCTTAGGACAATGTCCTCTTGCACCAGTCCTAGAGATTTTTGCTCAGGGATTACAGGTATAATGTGCTTCAGGAGAATTCTATATGCAGATACTTCTATGTGCACAACAAATGATTATGTTCTGTCATTAATTTGGCAGGCACAATAGTTTGGGCAATAGGTACCTATACACAATACAAAGTCAAAACACCCCAGAGGTTATGCTAGTAGAAACGTTTAAGAATGTTCTCTAATGTTTTTGAATGTTGCAAATTATGTTAGAAAATGTTTTAAAATGTTAGAAAAAAACATTTGTATGAACGTTAAAAAACGTCAGAATGAGTCAATGTTTTAAAGTTAGAATAACATTCAAAACAAACGTTTCCAAACTTTCAAATTATGTTGAAAAATGTCAGAAAAAGTCTTTTTGTTCACTGGGTGGGCCATGCTAGACTAGAGTCTAGTGAACAAGTAATCAATTGATAATTCATGACGCGTGTGTGTTAGTGAAGGATAATTACATGAGGGCGTAGCCCGAGTGTAATTAACCTTTGCTAACACACACAAGTCATGAATTATCCATTGACTACTTATTGACTACTTATTTTATTCCACGAAACCAATAGATAATCAATAAAATACCAATAAATTCAAGTTGAAAACAAAAATTGTTCCCCTTACCCGGGACTCGAAGCCAGCCATTGTGTGTACACGATCGGTACATACACCTCGCGGTTATGTTTGTGTATAATACACCTCGTCGCCCGGCAGCGGACAGCTACACAGCGCACACGGCGAAAAAAAGATGCACCTGGACTGGCACTCGTCCCGCCTACCTCTAACAGCTGAGCGCAATGCGCTAACCACTAGACCACCACGTATCACACCTCAGCGCCTGTCTCGGCTTGGCTTTGTTTGAATGCGTCCCACGGTTATGTATACACGATCGGTACACACACCTCGGCGCCCGGCTAGGCTTGCTAGGGGGGTCACAACCCAGAATGCTGGGGATTTTCACACTTTGAACGTATAGAAGTTATATGTGAGTGACCTCCCTGGGCTTTGTATCATATCCAGACGTGGTTCTAACCAAGCATTTCTCGTCAGTCCCTGTGGCGCACAACATAGGGAGTTGGACTAGGGATCTTAGACTGCAGGTTTGAGCCCTGCCCTGGTCATGACAATCATGGGTTTTAACATGTTACATATGACATGTAAGGACATGAGAGGCGTGCAGGTTATCCAGAGGAGGTTGGAAGCAGCTCGGTGTTGCCCGAGCGTTTGCCAAACGCAGTCAGCCATGTGTAGCCACACGCCAGTCATAACAATGCGAACATGCAGTTTTGACATAGAACAGCCATCACAAATCTGTCTTCATAGACATAAAACTAAACAATTTTTGATGACTACTTAGATACAGGCCATTTACAACTCCTTCCCTGCATCTACCTGATGTGTGCTTTAAAGCTGTCAATTCTAGAGTTATCTTATATCCAGGTGACAGTTGGAGAATTAATGTCAGCCCCAAAATTCATAATATAGCTAAACCAACAGTAGTAATACTCAGCAATGTGTGGATCTTTTTAAATCTTACTTCAAATACCAATAGGGAGTGATCATTTTTTAACAACAGGGGGGTTGGTGGGTTTGCGCACGACGCGCGAAAAAAATTTCGACCCCCCCCCTCTGGAGCAGGTAAAAATTTTTCGACCCCCCCCCCCATAAGGCACAAAAATCGCGCGCGAACGTCCCCTTTTAGCCTATAGTAACGCACGGGGTTTTCCACTGAAAACAGGTGAAATTATTTTGACCCCCCCCCATCAGAGGTATTGAAAAAATTCTGACCCCCCCTCAAACCCACCGGCCCCCCCCCCCCTGTTGTTAAAAAGTGATCACTCCCTTAGACTATCACTTTATGTGTTGGATTTATTCATTGAGCAAGTGGGAGCAAGTAGTTTTCTCTCTGAAAATACAGTCTAAAATGAGACATATTTGTATAGAACAAAGAGCCGTTCACAAGACTGGTGCACTATAATCGATGAAATGGACGTGAAAATAAGTGCGTCATGGACGGGTTCATGTACTGCTTCCGACTAGGCCGAGCTCCCTGCCGACTCTTCCTAGCGGGAGCGAGAGGCTGTCATTGTCTGGCCTAATTCTGACCTCCTCTGCAGGTTATCCATGGATAACCGCACGGCGTGCAGGTTATCCATGGATAACCGCACGCCTTACAAAATTGATGCTACAGCCTTCATGGTGTGAAATATCGACAGGTATGTGCATGGGAATATCCAGGAAAAGCACTGAGTCTCTGAGAATCCCAGAAATCGTGGAATAAACAAGGTCGAGCTCCCTGCCGATGTAGTATGCAAAATGTCGTTCTGTGAAAAATGTTTCCGCGGAAAATCAAGTTAGACTTTGCATTAATCAAATTCTACGGCGTAGGGGCAGTATCATTAGGGTTGTTGTTTTTTTCAATTTCTATAAGAGGAGAGGGATATTTTCATGGTTTCTTCCTTTCAAAGAAAAAACTATTTGTTTCGAGATTAAGTAAAGTTTATCACTCTCCAAGCAGATGTTTTGATCTTGCATAATACGATTTAGAGGGTGCAAAGTCTGTTGGAAGAACGCTGGAAACATTTTGCATGGTAGCGACATTCTGCATGCGACACCGACTCTTCCTACCGGGAGCGGCAGAGACCAAAGCCAAAGGCCTTTGTTGCAGTTTAATATTCGGTACCATTGGTACCTAATGAATTTTAACAAACTTCCCCTTAATGTATGGTTTCCAAACTTTAGCCATACAACTATTACTTGCAACATGTGCTTGGATGGAAAGATAGAAGCTTTTATTGACTTACAGTCCTCTTTTTTATATCTGCTGGCTGCAGCAAAAGCCTTGGCTTGCCACTGTGCCAAGTTTAAGATCATGGGCCATGGCCTCAAATTTCTAAATTTTACTAGAATATGGATCATCAAGACTATAAAAGTTAAAGGAGCTCTGATTGACGGCTACGTCCGCCACAGTGCTAACGTCGGCGGACGTAGTTCCTTGATTCAGAGCGCCTTTAAATTAAGATTAAGTATTGCAAGAGCAGAATCACATGTTACATTAGGCATATGAGAAGTTTAAAGAAGGAGGGTGAGAGAAAAATGTATTTTTGCTTGAGTTATTTGTTGTCTATGAGGCCAGCCAACTTTGCTGTCAGCCGTTAGCGGGAGCGAGAGCCTAGGAATAAACCTATATAATCTCTTGGTGTAGTTTCAGTTTGGGACGGTGGTGCAGTGATATGCAGCTATGATATCAAATACCACTATCTGGGTCTCTATCATTATCAAGTACCAGATCGAGTTACCTTTAACTTTTACTCCTTAATTGTCTCCGCTCTTCTAGCTACGCTCATCGGATGTGCTTGAACTATCGAAAGTATTAAAGGTTGCTGTTGGCGTTGCTTGGCAATGCCGTTGCTGAGATTGGTGTACTGTTTCTAGGCAACGGCGTCATGTTGCTAAGCAACCAGCGGGTAATTAGTTTACTACTGCTTTCATCGCTGCCCTTCTAGCTATGTCGTTCTAGAGGGTCATGCCTAGGTTATGCCTAATTCATATCTTGGTGAAAGGAAACCACATTGGATGATACCACAAAGTCTTAAAACCGAAAGCCTTTGCAGCCGGAAAACAGTGTGTCCACCTGGCGTCAAATATGTGCACTATAATCGCTGGAGATTTGCCTCGTAATGCACGCCTGCATAAATATTCTAGTTCATCCTTTGGAATATATTTAATATATTGCTTTGTATATGAACATGAAATATTTTGCTATATTTCCATATTCCCATTGTTGTATTTAGTTTACTATTCCTATAATTTTAAGAGGCAATATAGAACATTCCCCGATTATCGCTAGGCCTATCCAAAATTGGCCACTGAATATGCAATCAGACTTCCAAGTTGTTCTCTGTCCTTCAAAATGAACGGGATATCAAGGTGAGCATACCTTTTGATTTAATCTATCACATTTACCATCATTTCCCCCCTTTTTACGGCTACATTTCTATATGCGTTTGTCTAACAGTAACTGAGACTGAGTGTCTGAGTAACACTGTCAGTGTCACTCACTGTCTGTCTGTGACTATAGTAGGGAGTTCAGGTGAATTCTATACATGGTTCAGATCCTTTAACCAACTAGTAGGCCTGGTAGAGCTCAGTCATACGATTCTAATGCACCAAGAATCAAGTCTCTACTGCTATTATTTGCTGAGATATTTACATTTGAACATCCGAGATTTGGTCTTCTTTGGTGACAACCTCCCAATGGTTAAGGAACCTCAAATGTGGCACATTTCTTGATACTGAGGGACCACAGCCATTGGAACCAGCCAGAATAGTAAAATGTAATGAATTTGATATTGGTGTATTTCAAGAACCGTCCAATATATTGGCTTGAAATTTTCGGCATATACCCGCCTAAGGTTCTGGTGCCTGCCAGTTATGTGTCAGTGACCTTGACCTTGGCTCAAGGTCAAATGTCACAACTAACAGGTTTTGAGGTAAAATGGCCCAAAATCATTATATTTCCCATAATTATACTCAATAATCATGAACTAGCATACAAAATACATCAGGGAACTATGCAAAGGGTTAACATGACCTTCAGCACCAATCAAGGTCACATTATAAGCAAGGTCAAGGTCAAAGACTTGTTTTCACAAAAATTTAGCAAAAAAACAATAGTTTTGCACACTGGATACTGTTTTCATGGTGGTTTAGTGTACAATTTATACAAATGGGTACATTTTTCTTTTTTCTTAATAATTATTCCATGGCCAGAGGTCATAGGTCAAGGTCATAGAAATCTTCAATAATGAATATCTCAGCAAATATATGGAGTAGAGACTTGATTCCAAGTGCACTGAAATCGTAAATGCGTATTCTACAAGACCTGTTGGTTGGCTAAAGGATCTGGAGCATATCTAAATGTGACCTAATCTTCCTATATAACGAATTCAACTCACTGCTGAGTACGACCAACCATGTCACTATAGTCGGGTGCCGATATCTGCCGGTTTATGCTTCAAAACAATTCAACTATCTATTATCATATATATGCACATATATGACCTCAAGTCACCCAAGGGATTCAAAGCAAACAATAGGGCACAGATATGCATTCCATAGCCATTTGTAAGTTTCCTGTTCATAGTCCCCCCACGACAGTCAATATTTTTGCCCCACAGTGACAGAGACGCGTAGCATTTTCGCGCCCCTCTTTGATCTATACTAGCGCGCATGCTTTTTTGCTAAAAATGAGGGTACATTTTTTTACCCCCCTCAAAAGGGATCAACATTATTTTAGGCCCCCCCTTGGGAGGGGTCTGACTTTTTTAGGCCCCCCCTTGGGAGGGGTCTGACATTTTTACGACCCCCCTCAAACCCACCACCCCTCCTGTTGATAAATAATGACCACTCCCTAAATAATGACTTCCTTATAGGGAGTGCTCATTTTTTAACAACAGAGGGGGGAGGGGGGGCTGGTGGGTTTGACGGGGGGTCAGAATTATTTTGACCTCTTGACAAGGATGGGTCAAAATAATTTCACCTGTTTTCAACGAAAAAGTCTGCGTGTTGCTATACGATAAAAGGGCGCATTTGCACACGATATTTGACCTAAAAAGAGGGGGGGCAAAATGTTTTTTGCTTAAACCCACCAGCCCCCCCCCCAAGTTGTTAAAAAATAATCAGTCCCTTACTATGAAACAAAGGGGCCTATCATGAAAATTTTGGCACGTTGGGGGGAGGATTCCATTTTCAATCCCTGGGCAAATGGGGGGGCAAAAAAATTGCATCTGCACAAAATCCACCAACCCCCTCTACTTGAATAATAAGCAATCCCTCGGTGAAACAAATATTCTAGTGTCCTATTGAATGCTTCATTGTGAAAACCTCATAGGGATAGCATTGGGATGGTGCAAAGAGAAAATTCTTCAAATTTTAATCTTCAATTCCGGCACCCTAAAATTCATCCTACAGGTCTGTTCTTGGGCTTATTTTAAAGAATAAGTAATAAATAATTTAAATATCAGTGAGGCATCAATAATGAAATAGATATTCCTGCTAAACAGTAGTTTGTGCATTGCTAAGATGAAAAAGCGTCACAGGGTGTGCTGTGCTCCATAGGCTTAACATAGGGACGGCAAAATTCCAACTCTCCAAAATTTAAAACTCAATTCCGGCTAACTAATATTTATCCTACAGGGGTCTATGTAGACTCATTTGAAAGAAGAGACTGTGAATAATTCATATATCAGTGAGGGAAGGTTGACATCTTATTCTATAACCATGATATAACTGCGTTTTTGTCAATTTCTTACCTCATTTTAGGCTTAACTTTACATGAGCACAGAAACACATCAAATTGTCACCCAAACTTCCACCAAATATCTCCTTGTAGCTTAACTTGAAACCTATTGAATGAAACTGGTCAGGTGTATACCAGTGTATACAGGTGATTAACCCACCAATCAGAAACCAGCTTACATACAGCCTAAACTGGTGCCCGGCAGCACTCAGCCACCAGCAGTGACCAGTAAATGTGCCACTTCCTCAGAAGCAAAATGTCAACAAGTACTCCATCTTCCAACAGCTCCAGCTGCTGTAATATTTATATCTCAGGCGTCTAACAAACATTTTTAGAATGCCAAGACAATAATAAAAACAACCAGATACCTCCCAAGTCTGAGTTCCAAAGATAATGCCTGTTTTGAAGCAAAAACCGGCCAAAATCAGCACTCGGCGATCGTGACCCAGTTTGTCACTGACTCACGGGTGCGAGTTGAACATGCTAACTATAGCTCGATGCAGCAAGTTGGGAACCTAAAACTTAGTTTTTCCTGAATTTTCGCTAAGAAATGCTGTAGTTTAGCCAAAAATTATCCGATTTACACAATATTTGCAGCAAATGAAAGATGAAACTCATTGCTTTCAGGCCAAGGTAGATAGTATAACAATAATATAGTGCACAGTTTACCACTGAAGTACAAATTATAAATTTAAAAATCATTAGTTTAAAAAAATTGCTGTTTTTCAAAGTTTGGCCCTGTATATTTTGTGAAAAAATATTCTAACTATCAGTTTTTGATAGATAGTGCATAATACTGACCCATCAAGTTTATAAATGAGTATGCCTTTTTTCCCTACCTCTATGGTGGCTTATTACACTATGGGAAACATGTGATTTTTGTTAGTTTGCAAAAACTGTGATTTTCAGCAAAATTTCTGCTTGGTTTTTGATGTGGGACCACATAGATCACCATATATGGATGCGTGATCACCCACTGATACCAGAATTATCCATTTTTATGGTCTACTTGATCATCTTTAAAGGCATGTGAAATATCTAAGTGATACAATAAGTGTGAGAAGAATTAGCCACATCTTATGATTCTAATCTTTGCCGACAACGCTTTTGTTGCTATTTACAGCTAAATAGCTCAATAGTGCATTATGATAGGCCTCACATGCCTAATATGGGGTTCTAATAGCATTTCAATATGGGTTTCAATGGGTCATCAGGTCAAAACAACAATTGATGATGGAATTTAATAGAAACAAAAGAGTTTTGCACCATGGACCTGTTCACATTGTTCAGGTCTTCAGATATTCTTATCTTGAAAATGATGAAGGCATTTATGAGCATGGTGCTTTTCCAGCCCATATGGGACCTACAGAGGGCATTTTGTCTAGTCTGACATGTATTATGAGGGAATACTGCATAGCAAATGATTCTATTTTCATATTTTGTTATGATTTTTGAGATAGAATCATACACAAGACTTGTCTTCTGCAGCATATACAAAAATGTCCCTTGAATGAAGGCATTTTACATGCACAGCTGCCTCCAAAACTGAAAAACACTCAGGTTCCCAACTTGCTGCATCGAGCTATAGCCACTCTCGTAGCCCTACCAAAGCAAACCCGTGACACAGACGAAACTCAGTCTAGTCTGTGACTAGCTTAGACAACTGTCGCCGTCGTATCCCAGAAGTTGGTGCTGTCGTATGCCAGAAGTTGTCGCATTCCAGAAGTTGGCTGCGCATGCTTGTTTAAACCTATTATCGCTCACGGGCCACAAACATCAATGAAAATAAATAATATTTTGAAAACATAAAAACCATGATAACATCCCTCTCTTCTTATAGAATTTGAAAGGACAACAACCCTAATGATAGTACTGTCCCTACGCCGTAGAAATATCTAAAGTTATTTTGAAAATTACGGCCAACTTCTGGGATGCTCGACTTTCGGGATATGACACCGCATCCCAGAAGTTGGCTGCGCAATCCTTATTTAAGCCTATTATCGCTCACGGGCCACAAACATCAATGAAAATAAATAATATTTGAAAACATAAAAACCATGATAACATCCCTCTCTTCTTATAGAATTTGAAAGTACAACAAAACTAATGATACTATCCCTACGCCGTAGAAATATGAAATGGGTAAAGTTATTTTGAAAATTACAGCCAACTTCTGGGATGCTCGACTTTCGGGATACAACACGGACCTGAGAGTTTAGAAAATCTCACGTTCTGGAGTAGGTGAGGAGCTCTCCAGTGTGGAGGGGACAACGCAGAGAGTTCCGACCTACTTTTAAGTTTATTTATATACCTCCACCACGTGTCTAGCTATTTGGACAAGCAGCTTTTAACAAGAAATGCGGTTGTGACCGCGTAAAAAACGCCTCCCTGCGTTTTTTTAAGCGGTCACAACGTCATTTCTTCCATACGAGGGAATTTAGTTTGTGGATTCTGTATTGTGACACCTCATCACATGGGGCAAATGAAATCATCATAGCGCACTCCCGTACCGCTTCGCGGTACCGCCGCTACGCGGCGTGGGAGGCGCTAAAAAACCTGTGTCGTGTCCCAGAAGTTGGCACATCCCTGAAGTTGGCTGCGCATGCACAATCCCTGTTTAAGCCTATAATCGCTCACAGGCCACAAACATCAATGAAAAAGATTTTTGAAAACCATGATAACACCCCTCTCTTCTTATAGAATTTGAAAGGACAACAACCCTAATGATACTGTCCCTATGCTGTAGAATTATGAAACGGGTAAAGTTTGAATTAATTATTTTGAAAATTACGGCCAACATCTGAGATGCTCGACTTTCGGGATACTACAACCTGTCCAAAAAGAAAAGAAAGGACTTGATGTCCGTGAACCACAGAAATATCTGCTAACATTTAAGTACTACCATAAACTCCCGCGTATAAGACGCATCCTCTACGCCAAACAAATGGCGTTTGGGGTGCGTCTTATACGAGGGGTAATTTTACTATAGAAATGTACTAATCTTACAAATTTCAGTCTTAGAATGTGCGTCTTATACGCGAAAATGCATGTGCTGAGTTTGGGGTGCGTCTTCTACGCGCAGCGCGTCTTCTATGCGGGAGTTTACGGTATTAGTGGACATAAAATCAACCAAACCAAACTCCACCACTTTCCTGCGGAGATTGTGAGGTGGTAGAAGAAAAAGGAATGTGTTTAGCAGACCTGCTGATTCCAAAATTGCTGAATCTGTAGTTGACAATCGGGCTATCCAGAGAACTTGAAATTTTTGAGAAATTCTGAGTATTAGTGGCCGAAAAAGTGCGGTTTTGGGCAGGATACATAGACGTCACCCACCAGAAATTGATAGCTTTTCTAAACTCTCACGCGATACAGAGATGAGAGTTTAGGATTATAAGCTAGTCTGTGACAGACTGTGTCACTGACACTATGAGTAGGCACTAGGCCGTCCGAACTGCCTGCCTAGTAGCTTTGACAGTAGGGAGAAGGCTGATGGGTCTGGCCTAGTAGCTACGCTGGTCTGTTCCGTCTAGCTGGCCCCCTCCAGCCTGACAGAGTACAGGCTGGCTTCAGACCTTCATCTGGGTAGATCGTCGCCAAGGCGGCGAGCTAGTTCATCCAGCAGATGCTTCACTTGTGCAGTAACCCAACCTCAGCTTGAAGAGTGAATACACATCCCAGATCAATCAGATTCTTTAAAATATCTTCATCAAAAGGGGTAAATCTAATAAAACAATAAACTGAAATACCGGTATACATCCAGTGAAATGTACATCTGCCGAGGCTGGCCTATTGGGCACTTGCATAAAATTTTGAAAATGGTTTAAAAATCTTTAGGATAACTTGGCCATGTAGATTATTTGATGACTTTTCAGATCTGTTTGAATTGTCCTCCTATCCTAGGAAGTGGTCATTTTTAACAACAAGGGGGGGGGGGGTGAACCATAAACAAATGGATAGTATGAATATAATCAGATTGAGCACCATTCTCTTGTGGTGGAAACAAGACCCCAACCACCCCTCTAGTCCAAATAATAAGCCTACTACCCCCCCTGTTGATAAATAATGACCACGCCCTTAGAAGCATTTCTATGTCGCTTTATGTAACTGAGTTATGGAACTCTTTCTGTCAGTGTCACTCCCCACCTGGCAGTCTTGACCATTAAACATGCACTGGGTGCAGAGTATTCAGACATCTTTTAACATTTAATCTTTGGATTGAGTTAGCCGATCTATTAGCCAATTATACCAACTTGAAGCTAAGGCCACACCAAAAAAATAAGTTGGTCTACGGATTTCCCTCTCCATATTTTCAAGAATGCAATTTTTTTTTCTTTGAAAAAAATCTCGTCTACGGATTTCGCTCGTCTCACTTTCTGAGAGTTTTCTCTTTGTAGTGTTTGGCAAAATTTTTAAAAAATAAAAAGTTTGCTCGCTGCTCGTTTTTCAAGGAGGAAATCCATTGGACAACAAAAATTCTTAAAAAATTAGAAAAAAAAATATTCCTCTCGCTACCATTTTTTCAAAACGAAAATCCATAGACCAACTTATTAGCGCGGCGACTAGTGAGTACTACTCGTGAGATGAGTATACTAGTGTATGGTTCACAGTCGCCACGGTGTAAGGGATAGGGAGGCTTTGCAATCTATTTTTGTTTGTGGTTCCTCTGCTATGGACTATTCCTGCTCACTATTCTAATGTAATAACAACAGTGTGTGTACTTTACTTATCAGTGAAGGAATTTTCAGAATATATCTCATACTTTTGATTTTATTCGCAGATAAGACATTTCATCATTTGGAGCCCTATGGCAGATTAGCATTAGAGCATTTTAAGATTCAGAAATGCATCCCTGTAGCCTTTGTTTTAGAATTGTTCGTTTTGAAACTACTGTATATATGTAGTACAGGTTTTATCTCAGTGGGTTATGGTACAATTGGATCATATTTTCTGTATTTGAACAAAGTATTCACTGTCAAAGATCTCTATGGAGAAATCAGTGCTAAAGTGTGTTGCCATATGTGCATTTTTGTAAATCAGAGGAGGTTGAAGTGTAAGGCCACCTTGTGGAACTGCTACGTTCTTTTCTGTGTAAAATTTTTAGTTTACATTGAAATAATGCTATCTCAGAATATGTATCTACTATTGGTGATGAAAGATTAATTTGATTACTCCTTTCATTATATAAACGATTTTGTAGAACACTGAAAACATGTATGTACACCAGGGTACTTACACTGTGCTCCCCCTCTAAAGAGAGGTGGAGTGATCCGGCTTGCTGACCACTGGCCCGTGACGAGGTACAGACTATTACAAGTGATTGGCAGTTGGATGTGTGTGTGTGTGGGGGGGGGGTCTACAGACTATTAGTACTTAGCTGCAGTGGGTAGTTCAGGTTGAATTTGTGCTATATACTACCAAAAGCCCAGATGATAGTATGCCCTATCTGTCTCACCAACTGAAACTAGACACAAGATTACAAGTCGCCGCGCCATGTCTCACAGGACTATTCTCTACTATTGTATTAAAATCTACAACACTATGGTTTTATTTTTTTGGTGTGGCCTTAACATATCTAAGTGCCAGTTTTTTTAAGTTAGATTTAGAACTTAATATTTTCTTTTATCACATATTTTGGAAGTACACACTCAGAAGAATGCAATCTGATGAGAGAGAAAAAGAGGGGGGGGGGAAGAGCTGCCGTAGTACAGTAAAATACCGTTATAACGAATTCGTTAGAAACGAATTTCGTTGTAACCAAATCATACAATTAATAGAGCACTAAGAGCCATCTAACACCCCCAGACCTCCCTTATCCCTCCTGCGCTGAGAGCTCAATGGGGGGGGGGGACAGGTGTAAATATTATCACACCCCCTAATACCCCCAGACCTCCCTGCCGCCGAGAGCTCAATGGAGATGGATAAAGAAGCCCTACCACACTCCCTCACTCCCTCCAGACCTCCCTTACCTCAAAGTGCACATCCAAAAACCCTAAACTCATTTGAAGCCATTGTAGGGCTAGGGAAACTATTGCTTAAGCAAAGAAAGATTCGTTGTAAATAGAGATATAAAGGCGTATCTTCATGTCTCTGGTTTTAAACGATTTCAAATCAGTTTAAATTCGTGTGTTCGGGTATTCTTATGAGACTGAGTGTCTAAAGTGCATGGGGCTGTTTTGGGACAATGTGATTTGTTTGTTATAAAATTAGTTGTAACAGGATTCGTTGTAAAGGGATTTTACTGTACTCAAGCATACTTACTGATTTTTAACATTGTTGATTGTAACAATTTTGATCTTTTGTTTGGACAGTTCCAACCGCAAAAGACCAAGAAGTCCTGATCTGGACTGCGAAGAATGTATGCCAATTTCTAAACGGATTCATAACCTCAACATAAGGTAAGCATTCAAATCATCAAGTTAGTATGTACGTTATCATCTCTTTTTTCAAATTATATTTAGATTAATTTGCATTTGTTACATTGTGTGATCATCTTACATTTACACAGTTGTGATTACACCTGCATAGCAGATATTCAAAGTCTGATATGAGTACAATTGTACCTGTGATGTATATGGCTAAGCGTCCCTGGCTATATTTTATTTGTTACAATCCTACATTGTTGTAGGTCACGTGGATGCAGTATTGACGAAGATTGTGATAATCCTGGAAATAATAATGTAAGTGTTCAAGGGCAATATGTATAAAAACGTATTTACCGTATTGGCATGTATAAGCGCCGGGTCTTCAATAAATAAGCAAATGTCAATGACCATGGAATATTTTGCTTTTAAATAAAGAAAAACTCCCCCTGTTTGCTGCAGCAGGTCACATGACCATCAGCCATTGAAAACAGACACATTGTATTCCATCCCCCTCATTGAATATGGCGTGTTCAGTACTGTTCTATAGTAACGTTCGTATCAGCCATGACATAAGCGCCGGTCTTCAATAAGCGCCGGGGGTAAGGGCTACTTGAAATAAATGAGCGCCCGGGCGCTTATACAGGCCAATACGGTACTTGTATGTCAATTAATTACCGTAATCTCCTGCGTAGAAGACGCGTTGCGCGTATAGGACGCACCCCAAACTCAGCAGAAGCATTTTTGCGTATAAGATGCACCTCTTAGGGCTCAATTTTGTAAATCCAGTACTGTTCTATAGTAAAATTACCCCTCGTATAAGACGCACCCCGAACTTCAGAAAATCCTATAAGACGCACAAGGCATTTGTTTGGCATAGAGGATGCGTCTTATACGCGAGAGATTACGGTATTAAGTTACAAAACTATATTAGGCCACACCAAATTAAAATAGTGGGTCTTATTTTCCTAAAAGCAAATTTCTTTTTTTTTTTTTTTTAAGAAAATTTATTTGTCTATGGATTCTGCCCGCATCATTTTCTGGAAAATTGCAGATTTTTTTTTTCACAAGCAGCTTACAGGGTCAATCAATGAAGATACAGAAATGGCAGACCACTTATTGGATAGGTGAAAACATCACCGGTGTCATTATATAGGCCTATTCTGCATTTAGAATAAAAAGAACATTTGAGCAAAGGAACCCACCCCCCAACCAAAAATAGAAAATAAATTGGCCTCACCACATTTTTGACATGCAAAATCCATAGACAGATACATATTCTTAGAAAAATAAAATAAAAATTTCGCCCTCCTCTCCATTTTCTATAAGTGAAAATCCATAGGCCAACTTTTTTATTTGGTGTGGCCTTAGCATGCTGAAAATGTGTCTTTATGAATGTATACAAAACTTTACACATATTAAATACCTCCCTGTAGACCTGCTCCTTTTTTTATTTTGCAAATTACAACACAGTATTGCATAAATGAAAGAAGAGAACAATATAATCAAAACCCTGCCCGTGATTTAATGGGCTATAGATTAAAGACACTCAAGTTGAGGAATATGTTTACATAGTAAAATGTATAACTGAGCTTTTTTTTTTATTATTCATTCAGGTTAGAAGAAATGACAACAACTGTTGTGGGACCGAGAGTTGTCAGCCTCAGCCTGGTACATCGTCATCTACGGATAGCGCCCAATGGTTGTCCACAGCCAGCGGCCCTCATGTCAATGGCCACACACACAGTTCTCACGCACATGCTCCTCATATTGGACACACATCTGGTTTTAACCAACAAGTACATGGAAACCAATTACCAAACCCTGGTGCAGACAGTATACCTAATTCATATGAACCTGATCTAGATGCGACAGAGAACCCGCACTATTACCACCAGAACCGACTGCTCTATGATGCCCATATACAAAGAGTGCAAAGGAATAAACCTGATTGACTTTGATACTCAATGCTAGCTAGAACTTTTGCCAAAGATATTCTGTCCTAGACATAAAGGTAGTGGTGCAAGCCAAATAAAGGAACGACCTGGTGATCATGTTGTTTCTGTGTGATAAGCTGAACATGCAGGTTGATTCTGAAGCGACACAACCCAACTTAGCCAATAGGGTAACAAAAAGATGTGATTGATATAAGATATTGTTCTTTGTTATGTAGATGTATACTATTCGTTACTGTTGTTGTGTAGGCTTTAAGTAACGGGATTTAAAGACATTTAGGCTTTGATAAATACATATAAAATGCATACATCACTATCATTGACCTTAAAACCCAATACGCTAATTGCCGATTCAGAGCCTAAATATTGAGCATCACAGAATGAATAACGTAGCCAGGAAATTCCAGAATTTTTTTTTTTCATTTATCAGGGATATTTAAAGATTTCCCCTTTTCATGAGTGTAAAGTCCTTGTATTCGAGTTATAATCCTGTACTCCAGATCTTGGAATAAAAATCAATACCGGAAGTCCAAGACGTTCAGTGTAATACACTCTAAAAGCATATTTATGGATTGTAATTTTTGATACTTATGTGTTCATGTCATGGTGTGTGACATTCTTTTATAGTCAACGGAAATGCACCAAGTTTGTCTTACAAACACTGAATCTTAAACCAAGGTGGTATTTTCATAAAAGAGTTTTCAGATTCATAATCCTGAAATCCTGTCCAAGCCTGTCAGTAACGATTATGATAATTTATAAAATGTTTTACAATACTACCTTAATTACATGAGATAAGGTGTTTTGAAGCTTAAGGATGTTTATGATGTGAAACTCAAGTACCCCGGTAGTCACTAAAATATCTTTAAATTAAAATGTTCATGTTGGGAAATGTTGCCCTTTTTGAATAAACATAGATAAATGCGGTCCTCGGTCTTCCATGTTTTTGTTTCATAAGAGTGCTCTCTGCAGGCATTACAGAGATGCTTAATTGTGACGTGTTACAATGCATAAGAAAAGCCCGTTGCTCTCCCTTTGGTAGAAGTTTTTTTACATTGTCTTGTTCCTTTGAACTAGAAGTGGCCATGAAATCAATTAAAGGTTTTTTTTCTTAATACCAGTGACGTGAACTCTCAGAAATCCGCGATTTGTGTCTGTAAAAAGACTTTCTGTTATCTGTGTAAACTAAGAAATTTATATGGTGTGTGTGTGCGGGGGGGGGGGGGGGTCTGGCATAGTGTTTCCGATAATGTCTCGCCCCTTTACAAGTCGTGGATATTTGTCACAAAGCCAGAGTGTACTAAAAGAGAAATTCATTTCCACATTTCACACCCTTGTAATACATGTGCCATTACACAAAGGTGTAGGACAACAAGCGAGATACACACCAAATATAGCCCTCATGGCAGGCATTATTGCAGCCTAGGAATTTCGCAGTGAATGATAAAAAATGACCACTTCCTTATTTGGTCGAAATCTTCTTAGCTACAGCCCCCTTCCCTCGCCTCAGTAAAAGGATTTTGAGGATTAACTTCAAAGAGACTTTTGATCCCCTTCTAACCTTATATCAGACTTCAAAGAACTGAAGTCGTTTCCCCTTCTGTCAGTTATGTCTAAATGTGGAATGCAACCTTCAACTGAATTATCAAATTGCAATGCATTCACGATACATTTCTGAATTTTTACATGAACGAACGACAATTGTGGCAAAATCATATACAGGAGTCATTTATTTACGATATGAATATGATATAGGCCTACAATATCGTCACCTGCTGAACAATACCAGCCACTTTTACCTTTAATGGATTTATAAAATGCTTGGTGATGATCAGAGATAAGAATATGTATACATGTACAATAGAATGAAAATGATATCATCTACTTTATATGTTTTCGATGTCGGGAAATTAGACTCAAGGTATTTGAAGTATCTTTGTAACTTTCCAATATATCTTTTCTTTCATTTATTGTAGTGAATACCTTAATATCATATGCTAAGAAATGATTTCTCCGGAAATTGATTTTTCTCTTTCCTTTATACAATATGACACATGTAGCAGTTTCCAAAAGATACTATACACCATTGTATATTTGAACGAAAAGGGTAAATTAGCTTTGTTCAACAAATAATCATAAAATGAGAAATGGTGACATGAGATACAAGGAACAAATATTTCATCATTCCTTCAATCCTGTTTCTTCTTATCTTTTATGAACTCAAACTATACCTCTTGATGAGGCGTAGGAATTTCTGATACTTTTCTTTTCTTGGACTGTCAATTAGCAAGACATAATGAGCTGAATCTCAAAATAACAAAGAAAATTGATAACCTGTAAGGTACTTTATTGTATTGATAGGGAATGGGGCATGCGGCCTATAACATGTACCATCTGATCCTGTAACTTAGACAAATGTCACCTGTAAGGTGTAGCACCAATTCGACTTACTTCAAGTCAAGAAAAAAATAAATAGAAGTTGACACAAATAGAATTGAAAATGTTTACAGGATATTTCTGTAAGATAAGAATATTGACAGATCATGAAATTTCCCGACAAAATGGACCTTGTTTATTTAGAGAGTACCCACTGTTGAACAACCCATATATTCAGATGTCCTAGAAATTAAGTATTATTTCCTTTAAAAGCAGATATCTATACATGATCAATATTATTGGCATGACCTTCGGAATTCTGAACAGCAGTGGGGATGTCCTACCTGACGCACTATGTTTAAGGAAAGCAAGCGAATCTACCGGAAAACCTGTGTGCAAAGTGTACATATTCTCGAACATATTGAGAGAAACCCTGATGTTGAGCTCACTGCGCATGGGGCTTGATTTGATGTTTGAAGCGTAATCTAATATAAAGCATAATTCATGAATAAGGTGCACCCAGACAATTTTGACGACCCTAGAAGCCAGGTATGGGGTCTGTTTTGTGTACAAGCCACTGATTTAATACATTTGTACAATAGGCTTTATAATACTCTAAAACCCTGCGTATATGCCGTGGCTTAACCCCTTTTAAATTAAGGGTAGCTGATTTGGGAGTGCACCATGCCCATTGGTCATCATGATGCACCATTTAAGTGCTGGTGTGGCTATTCACCAGCACTTCATTTGAGCATCATGAGGATCCTTCAGGTGTATGCCCCATAGAGTCAGCCTGATGCATGAATGTAGCCCTGGTGATTTACGCCAATGGGCATGATGCATTGATACATTATCGGCCCTTAAAGGGTTAAAGACTATTCCAGTCCCACCAAACCCTATCTTTACAGGAGTGTCCTCAAACTGGGTGTGCAGCTTATGTATAAGGTATTATGGCAGTACATTTTTAATAGATGCCTGTACTTCGAACAACATTTGGAAATAAGCTCTCCTAAAGAAATATAGTTCATGAACCTACAATGAGTGGGCAATTAATTACAGTTACACTGGAAAATGAACAGAAAAAAACTGTATCCAGGCAATTACCGTAATCTCCCGCGTATAAGATGCGTCCTCTATGCCAAACAAAATGCTGGGGGGTCTTATAGCTTTCTCTCAAGTTGGGTGTGTGTCTTATACGAGGGGTAATTTTACTATAGAAATGTACTAATCTTACAAATTTCAGCCTTACAATGTGCGTCTTATATGCGAAAATGCATGTGCTGAGTTTGGGGTGCGTCTTATACGCGCAGCGCGTCTTCTACGTGGGAGTTTATGGTACCTTTAATAGATTTCGTTTCTTCACATCTAATATAAAGACTTGTAGCTAATTTGCATGAAATGCAGATATTACAATGCACTGTTAGCTTGCTCCGACTTTAATCAAATTGAGATTTTTTTTACAGCATATCAACGACTTTTGATGAAAATGCAGCTCGTCTGTTTACAAAAGAGAAATGATTCGCCACAATGATTTACCACTGCTATCTAAAGTCAGGCTGACACGGAAGATCACACACAGCATACAGTAACTATACCACAGCGAGAGTGACCACTATCCGACATTTCATCAATAAGTTACAATGAATACACAATTAATATAAGTGCCGTGAAGATAAATGTACACAATCGTAAATCTCAATTTACTGGGTACCTGTATGGGTTAATCAATGGAGCACTAAGCTACTAATCTCTCTCCTGTGACTCGAATGCTAATTATAGATGCAAGCCCCCCCCCCCCCCACCCTGACTTGAACTATGTAGATGATGTGTGGAATTCGCCAGTCTCTTTATAGGATAGTTGAAAATATATTCAGAGGTTAGTGTAATAGTGTACATTTTCCCACATCATGAACTCAGTGGCTACCTTCCAAGGGAAACCAAGCATCTCGCTGATGGCCAGCTCTAGGGCACCAAGTGAGGAACTGCTTTTCTTAATCCAATTGACAAAGTCTACCTCCCAGTCAGCACCTACTGGCCAATCCATATCAAAGGTCAGCTCATCCAATAGAAACACATAGTGTGACAGTTTGCGTGCCCGAGCGATCATCAACGCCGTAGTTGAAGAAATTTGGAAGCCATACACAAGGGTGTGTAGACGCACACAGTTGACTGCCAGATCATAAAGCGCCATTGGGAGCCGCTTGTCCTCCAGACTAGCACAGTCAAGCTGATAAGACTTGGTGTAGACAAATACCTCCAACGTAGACGAGTACTGAGAGGCTATGGTGTCCAGAATGCCTTTGGTCAGAGATGCTGAGAGATCCACCATGACCAGTGCCTGTAAGGGAGCACAAGCTGGAAAGTTTGATCGAAGGACAATTATGTTCCGTAGGAGGAGGCGGAATACAAATTGTGGCTTGTATGAACAAACCTTTTGCCATGTCTGAGTCGAATAGATCATGGGTGTTCCATATTGAACCTCCTCATCAAGGAACACAGTCAGTTTATTGAGACTGTAGTGTGCAAGCTGCTGCAGTACTTCAGCTGTCAGTTCCTCGCGACGGATCTTGAGTGACTGAAGCGAAGTAAAGTTGCGCAGCATGAGCAGTGGTCCTTCATGCTCCACTAATGAGACACTGGTTAAAATGAGGTTACTAAGCTTATGTGCATGCTGTGGCTGTCCTAAGATCGTCACCACATTATCTTCCTCCTCACTCCAGGCTAGGACAGGACGCACAAGGGCAATGCTACTAAGACGTCGACAGTTCTCAAGTACACGCTTCAGGGCAGCCTCCGGCCGGCTGCTCCATACAGTGTCCCCAATATGTAAGGTGCGCAGAATCGGGCAATGATTGGCAATCTCATGAAGGATCTGGGTACCACGCCGCCCAACTGGGTACCAGTAGTGGAAAGCGAGCCTGATTGAGGTGAGGTATTTCCCATAACAGGACACACACTGAGAAACCCGCTGACGCTCTTCAGCTTTTGTTGAGGCATCTTCATTATAGGCCAAAACCGGCCAGGCACTAACAGTGCACAAAGCTTCATACCACGCAGGAATTGCAGCTACCACTGAAAGTTTGTCCTTCCAACGTAAGAAAGAAAGAATGTTTGAAACTGCAACTGATGGTAAATGACTGACTATTTCACTGTCTTCAATACTCTGGGGAATGATGAATCCTTGATTGTTGCCAGCAAATGTTGATTTTATCTTGACCAGAGGTTTCTTGCTTGGTTGTATGTCAGGCTGGAAAGATGGACCGGCCTCCTCGGTGTCCATCACTGAGTCAGCCAAACTAGCTGCACTTCCGGAGAAAGAAGTCTGCATCTTTGAGCCTGATTATCAAGACCACTCAATAGGGTGCGTGCAGCTCATTCACTTCCTGACTGCCTCTCCATGGATCCAATACCTACAAATGTGAGAAAAGAGTATAAATGACTGCACTAGATACAGACTAGATCTTGAAATGAATGGCAAAAGTGTAATTCACTGCAAACATTGCATTTATGTAGGCTTGCATACATTTATAGCTGGTATTTGTCATAATTTGAAATTTTCACGATTAAACACCAGGTATTTTTTTTATATGTCGTATGGAAAGTTTTTTTACCCAAAGATTTACCTAGTACCCCAATACCGGTAAAATATTTTGCTCAATACTTCCTTGGGGCACTATAGTTGTGGCATGCCATGTTACATGGTGAAAATATGGTGAAAATGCATTTTCATGGCTGAGATCTGCAGCATGTGTACACATCCATTGGGATATAGAGCTGATCCCAGGCTATTAAGACTACCGTAATCTCCTGCGTAGAAGACGCGCTGCGCATATAAGACGCACCCCAAACTCAGCACATGCATTTTCACGTATAAGACGCACATTTTAAGGCTCAAATATGTAAATCCAGTACTGTTCTATAGTAAAATTCCCCCTCGTAAAGACGCACCCTCAACTTGAGGAAATCCTATAAGACCCAGTAGGGATTTGTTTGGTGTAGAGGACGCGTCTTATACGCGAGAGTTTACGGTAAGTGCCCTTTGCCAATTTTGCATGTTGTGGACCGCTAACGGCTGACCCGAAATGAAAAGTAAATGGAGACGCCCCAGATAAACCAGCCTCGGCCAGCATCTATTGATAACAGTTCAATAGCCTGGGATCAGCCCTATATCCCAATGGATGTGTATTCCACTTTATTGATTTATTACCCCCTTTAATCAAGATAACTTAAGAATCTTATTGAAGTTGGATGTGTATTCACTCTCCAACTGATGAAGGTCTAAAGCTAGCCTGTACTCTGACGGGCTGTAGAGGGCGAGCCTGCAGATGAGCAGCCTCGGCCAGCGTCTATTGATACCAGTTCAATAGCCTGGGATTAGCTCTTTATTTCATGCAAA
Source organism: Acholoe squamosa (assembly GCA_949317995.1). Taxonomy (NCBI): domain Eukaryota; kingdom Metazoa; phylum Annelida; class Polychaeta; order Phyllodocida; family Polynoidae; genus Acholoe; species Acholoe squamosa. The sequence goes on along the minus strand of OX439040.1, from coordinate 36,306,710 downwards.
TAACAACTTTTTAGAGATAGCATTGGAGGGCCATACGCCAACCCCCAGTGGCATAACATGTCTCTATCCACACGGCTGGTCACCTGACATATTTATATACTAAATCATGAGAATTTAAGCTATTCTAAATCAAAATAGCATGAAATAGATACAGAACTAAACTCTCAGGCGTACATTATGGCTTACCCAACCCCTCGGGGAGACACCCCCATCTGGGTGGATTGGAAACAATGTGCGCCACGGTAATTTAGTTCTGTGAGTGTGTATATCCTCAAGTGGATGTGTATTCCATTTTACTGGTTTATTTCTCCCTTTGATCCAGGTAAGAATCTGATTGAAGTGATATGTGTATTCACTGGCTAACTGATGCTAGGTGGTACATAAGAGTAGGCTACTGCCTGTGCTGGGAGAACTAGCTCAACGCTCAGATGTCAGATGACAGTTCAAATGAAGGCGGGGATGAAGGGATGCGGCCAGCCTGTACTGCAACAGGCTGGAGAGGGCGAGCCATTGGACATTGAATGGTGCCATTGGTGGGCCCACTTCTGAAGTAGTGGTCAGAACAGGTAAACGCTACGTTACACACCTTGATACTAGTCACTGTGCGCGACTCAGTTAAGGACTGAGTCGCTGGGACTGCCCTAGCTAAAACTTGCAGGTGCTCTAGAAACAGCTCTAGAAAAAGTTTCTAAGAATAACATTTGACAGAAACAAATCCCCAACAATCAGCTTATAATATTGACAAGAGTACCACCTTAGTTCTGCTGTCTGTGAGTGGGAAGAGCGTCTTTTGTTGGAAACCTTTAGATCGCACCTTTTTCCAAGGTTTGGCACATGCTGTGTGGGCTGCAACAGGTAGCCATAAGCAGGTGCATTTTCTGCCAGACAGGAAGTCAATCTCCACTCACCAAGCAGATTCTCATGGATAACATTATTTCATGAATAACACCTCTGTTGTGAGACCTGAAATCACTTCCATCATGGCCGACCATGGCTGCTAAACTTGATGTGAAGGCTAACAGATTTGCAAGAACCAAATAATCTGGGCCCCCGTATGAAAGGTTTCTCACAAAATGGCAACAAACATGTCTTAGGAAGCCATCCTTAAGAGGAAATTGACATAAAAAAATTATGTCCTACAATTCCAGCCACCTGACAAATTAGCCCTATGCAGGAAGCCTGACTCTCCCGTTAGGTAAGAGTCAGTGCCCGCCGGACAACTTGATACCCACTTCTGAAGTATACAAATCTGTCCCCCGGACAGTATGGTGCGGTCCGTGTGCATGTGATAGTTACTAAAAATTGAAAAGCTGTCTGATCGCTTAGCTTTTAGCACAGCCTTTAGAGACACATGTTAGTAATAATATGCTTTTGGAATTTTTCATTTAAAGTGAAAAATGATGAAGTTATGGTGGTTTTCATGATCGCAAGTGGGCATTTTTTTCATCATCATTTTAAACTGTACAAAGAAGAAACATGTGTGACCTTTCCATGATTTTAGTCTGATTTTTAAACTTGCTGTATCATGGAAAAGCTTACATCCCCTGAAAGCCTGGAACTTTGCCATCACAATGAAGTTCTTCCCAGGTAATTCTAACCAAAAGAAGTGGAAATATCAATTTTTAAAGATAAAATGTTAGTATAATCCCATAATTTGGGCAGAAATTATCAATTACAAATTTCTGCTGATCCTAGAAAACTATGTGCTTAAAGATAGACTTTCTTCATATTTGGCAGAGATGATGCTAAGACCATATACCTCTTCTATATGTTTTTGAATGACTTCCTATATTCCTTCATGTATTTGATGAGGGGGTATTGATTACATTGACCTAATTAAGGTATCAATTAATTAACTAATTAGAGTTGTGAAAAAAATCAAACACTAAATTGAAGGAAATTTTGTGTACTTGGGGTACAAATTCTCAGGCAGTTAAACCCTCCAATATTTCCCATGGTTATAAGCTGATCACTGGGACCTGTCCCTGCACAAACCTTCCAAGCCTGGCACAGTTTTCCATGACGCAGTCCAGGCTCATATCAGCCCCAACACTGACATACCTATGTCTATGACATGGTCATTGACCCCTATTATCGTTCATGCATGGTGACCATTTTCGTTCTAGCTGGGAAAGGATTTATGTTACATTATTATGAAAAATGTATTGTTGCAAAATTACCAACTTGACGTTATAATAACCATATAATCTGAGTAAATATACTTACATTTTATGCAAAATAAGGATAACAATGTTTGCCTTCCCACACTCCCACACCACAGACACAGGCCAGTCTGCCACAGATGTCAACAGAGATACTCTCAACCGCTATTTGTCTCATTTTAAAGTACAAATAAATATTGTAAACTACATTCCACATTTAACATTTATCATGGCCATACAGGTATGTAATCACCAAATAATTAAGGTATTTGAAATTTCATACGTTTTGCTTTGAGACTATATTAGTTGTCTACATCCGCTTCCGGCAAAACAAAACACACTTGCGACGAAACGGTAAGAACAAGACACAAATATCATTAGAACACACATCTACATAATATATTAAGCTGAGGCAAGGATAACATATGGCCTTTAACTTGTTTTTATGTGAACTAATACAGTTTTAGACTAAAATCTTGGGATACGATGCTATAATCCTTCTATCATTGGTAGCCTCTGTGGCTACTCACAGTCTCACCAAGTCTAAGACACTAGAGACAGTAGACTACTCCGTAGAGTGACGGTAGTCACTCTGAGGGAACCTCAGAGACCGAATACTGGACACCTCGGAAGCAAGGACAGGTCGGAAGCAGACATCTCGGAATCAAGAATTGGGACATCTCGGAAGCAAGGACAGTTTGGGTACAAAAGGAACCATGATAATATCCCTCTCCTCTAATAGAATTTGAAAAACAACAACCCTAGTGATACTGTCCCTACGCCGTAGAATCATGGAATGGCAAAAATATGTTTTAAAACAATTTAAAACAATTATTTAGAAAAGTTATTTGCTTCCGAGATGTCTGCTTCCGACCTGTCCCTGCTTCCGAAATGTCTGCTTCCGACCCGTCCTTGCTTCCGAGGTGTCCAGTTACCCAGAGACCAAGTGTGTTTGTTGTAGTCTGTTTGGACCCACTGGTATTTGACCCTAACATTAACATCTAATGGGTTTCCTATTGACCTAGTTTCAGGCCACCCTATATGTTTGACCAACATTAGCTCATGACCTAGATTTTGATGACACGATCAAATAATTTTTTCCTGTGTGGTAGCAAGTTCACATGGTCGGGAAATCGTAAAAATCAGTCAATTGCTCCCAAAGTTGGGGAGCCTGTGAAACAAGTTTATCTTAGCAGGTATTGTAAGTGTCACACCTGTATGATGTACATGGGTCATGCAGTGGCGGTTTTAAAACTGCCAAATCACCATTGTGCACCTTCACACAGGAAAATGTGATTTTTCGAATTTCTTTTGCAGTCATCAGCTGTACTATTCAGTCCACATGCAAAAACTAGACCTTATATGAAACGCCATGAATCATACTATTACTTTCTTTTAGTTTCATTCTACTTTTTCATTTTGGACAACTTGATTTAGATGACCTTTTCAGTCATCCACTTCAGAAATCTATAAAAATGTCTAGAAATGCACCAATTTCCCCAAAAAATTTTCATATAGGTAAAATAAGCCATGAAATACCAAGATAACTTCATATATGTGTTCATTTATTCTTTGTTCTGTAAGAATATGCCAATTTCAGTGCAGGTTAATTTCCAGTGCAGCATTTTGTTGGGTCACAAAAAATGCGTCACAAATGATGGACACTCCCAGAGGAGTGGTGCAGGCATTGTTTGATGTACTTAACTAGACTTACCACCACGGAGCCGAGGTACGGAGGGTTGTGAGTAAAGGCTCGAACCGGGACTAACTAGTCTAGAATACAGTGTGGCTGATTACATGAATGATGATCCGAAGGAACGATGATCCCAGAACGATGATCCCACCTTTTGAGGAACCATGATCCCATCCTTAACTTAAGAAATGATGGCCCCCACTCTTCAGATGTGCATATATAAGTATATTAGCTACATATTTTGTGTTTGCATCTTATCACTGAACATGTTATAGACAAAGTGGTATTTAGATGAAGATTTTTCCATGAAATCTAGGAAGAATTTGAGAGTGACAGGTACCTGATTTAGTGACAGTAGGCTACTGTGTGTGTAGGTACAGGTAAATCACCAACAAATTATGAAATACTTTTGTTATTGTGCCCAATGTGTATGTAATCTTAATTAGCCTGGAGTATGAAAAAAAATCGATTTCGGACATTTTTGTCATTATTTTTCATCATTTCTATCAATTTCCATGCATAAATTACCAACAAATAATAAAATACTAGTGCACAGGGGTCAGTAAACATTAGGTATGAGAGATATTCTAAAGTGGGATCATGGTTCCTTAAGATGGGATCATCGTTCCTGGGGAGGAGAAAATGGAATAATTGATCCCGTGGGATCATCGTTCCTTGGGGTCATCGTGCCAGTAACCAGTGTGGCTTAGGAGATGGACGTCAGCGCTGGGTGGATTGATTGATTGATTGATTGATTTGTTTAGTGTCTTAAGGCTAAGGCTCTTAATACAGGTACACCTCATGGCCCGACATGGGACTGCCTGCGCTTAGTCGTAGGTTTCACAAACTCCTTTGGGGAGGACAGTAGGACGTCGTCAGGACAATAGTAAAGGTGAACGATGACTAGTTTGAGCTGACCGTTTCTTCATGAGCGTGTCAGGCCTGTTCTGCACGAGGCCGTTAGGCCGAGTGTGGAGCGGGCCTGACGCACGAGTGAAGAAACAGGAAGCTCAAACTGGTCAGAGTTCATCTTTACATTTATGTCAAGGTGTTTCCAGCCATAGATGTTCAATTTCTTACAAAATAAACCCAAATTAACCTGTCGTCATCGCGAAAATGCTGACCGCTGCCATCTTGAATGTTTACATTTCAAAAAGGCTGCGCATGCACGATGGACCTATGACATAATCATGCGGATTTGGTGCTGGTTATTCAGCGCAGGGGTGCAATACAAGGTTCTAGTGCATTGTCAATAGGGCATCGATATTCACCTTGACATAAAGTTCAGGTCTGTCTACCTGCGCTATGTGTATAATTAGTATTCTGGGGAGCAGCAATGACGTCATAGCAACCAGCGCGGTCCTTATCAGACTTATCTCCCTACTGATGACAATCCTTATGAAGGGTTATTTTATATACGAACTTAGCTGGTTTGATTATCAGCCAATGAAATGACACCAACTCTTCACTGCAGTCCTCTCGGGGGCCAACTGGTACCCATCTGATAGGTCTTATCTGTAGAACTCGCTGGTAACAAGCTCCAGCAATGGCTCACGCATGGGACAACCTGCTACCTCAGAATAGGAAATGTACTAGAAAAAGGTGTCAAAACCCTTATCAGAAAAGATCTAAACATCCCACAGCAAAATGCATTACAAAACCCTAAAGGCATTAAAAAGCCACATCACATACTTGATGCACTAGAAAACAGCAAAAATGCTACTTTTTCTAATACATTGCCAATATGATTTGACCCTTTGTCAGGTCCCTAGTGACCAGGGTTCTGCTCCCAAGAATTATACTAAAGAACTAGAGGGTCAGGGCAAGGGGTACGGGAGGGGGTTAGGGGTACCCCAATTTGTACAGACGAAAACCAATCTAAAGTGAGAGAAAGTTGTCTGAACTCCATTGCAACTGGTAGCACCTCCAATTAAAGTGTAATGGTTCGAGTTTTTGTATAACTTCGGTTGAGTTCGAGATATGTTAATATCAAGCAAAACCAGACAAGTTAGCTCGGGTTAGTACAACTGGCACATGTTTATTCAGTAGTTACATAGGTTCGAAGTGGTGCTATGGATATAGCTCGGTATTCAGTAGGTGTTGCTCTGGCTGCAGCCAGGAGCCAACTGAACTCCTTATGTGGTCCCAGGTAGGGACTGGAGCAGCGACGACCAGTGCTGCCATCACCCCATAGTGGCCAGAGATCGAAGCGACCTCTGGTCTGACCGGTGGTAACTGCACCGACTGACCTGCCCTCTCGAATAAGGAGCTAAAACTATATAAGATGCTCCACAATCAGAGATGTAAGTTGTCAGGGATTTCACTGAAAATAGGGAATTCAAAAATGTTAAAATGTTGTCTGAATAGGGATATCCAGGGTCCAGGACAGAATTTATTCACCGCCTTCTTTCCCTAGTCATTTTCTTCACACAGACCCAGTCCTCATCTGTTTAATTGAACTAGGGACTCCACTAAGCCCCCCTGGTGTAAGCAGAGGGACTCACTGGTCCAGGGGAGATTCTGGGCAGGGAATCTCAGGGGCAGACCCTCCCAGGGAGAAATGAAGGGAATGCTGCTCTCTTATTGGTCTAAAATCATCAGTGAGCAACATAGTACAATTGTTTAACACCAGGGGGTGTCATGATGCTGTGCCGGTCTTAGTCTGCCCTGAACACTCTGCTTATACCAGGGGGGGCCTGCCAATTCTCCCAGTGTTGCGATAACAGCTTTTCAGGGATTTTCCCAGTACCTGACTTACATCTCTGCACAATCCACTACAGAAGGAAGTGAATCCTCGCGCAGGGCCTCCATAGGGAGGGTGCAAGGCTGACACTAACCGTTGGATTAAATTGTAATTTTCAATATTTCCCCTGGTCAGAATGCTTTCAAACTTCAGAAGCAATTAGTTCACTAATTAAAAATTAAGGTTTAGTGAGGGTATTATAAGTAAAACTGCCATTAATTATATGGGAAATTTGGAGATGTGGGTTGTACGGGATTGACAGATGAAAATGGGGTAATGATTTCAAAACTCATTCTATCAAAGTCTACCAAGAGAATCGCCTTCATATTCACACAAAATGTCAGTTTTCTATCATAAGATTACTTGCTAAAACTCACAGGTGATTTGATAAAAGAGTTTGAGAGGAGAGTGATATTTCTTGTACCCACATGATGCTCTATATAGACTGGTGGGCACTCGTTTGTTATTTACCTCCAAAGTATGTCTGCCTTGGGTGTGTGGAAGAACCCCCTGTAAACAAAGCTGTACATATTGTCCAGACCAATACATGTATACTTCTACTTTCAAACATATTCTTATCTAGATTAAAGGGGGCAATAAACAATTAAGTAATTAGCTGGAATACACAACTAGATATTCTAGTGTGAAGGCCACTTTAGCCTGGGATGATACCTGGATGAGTATGCTCTGCGCTACTCTCCAGGTATGCCAGGTTACTAGTTAGTACCCTAGGCCTCCGTCACACTATGAGCCCTCCTTCGTAGACTCTGTGACACGCGGCCTCTCTTACTCCTTTACTAAAGAGAGTAGTCATTATTTATCAACGGGGGTTGGGACAGTGGGCTTGACGGGGGGGGGCACAAAATCTTTGACCCCTCTTGAGGTTGGTGCCCTTGCTACCGTAATCTCCCGCGTATAAGACGCGTCCTCTACGCCAAACAAAATGCTGGTGCGTCTTATAGCTTACTCTCAAGTTGGGGGTGTGTCTTCTACGAGGGGTAATTTTACTATAGAACAGTACTGGATTTACAAAATTGAGCCCTAAGAGGTGCGTCTTATATGCGAAAATGCCTCTGCTGAGTTTGGGGTGTGTCCTATACGCGCAGCGCGTCTTCTACGCGGGAGATTACGGTACTATAGATTAAAGATGGGCGTGAAAATTTCCATCACCTCTGGCATGGGAGGGGGGGCACAAAACATTTGGACCACCGTCAAGGGGAGGAGAAAAAAAATCCTATTATCTCTCAATATAAAAGACTTGCCATCTTGATTATTTTATCTCTCTTTTTTCACAGGGAAACTTTAAAATGGGGAAGAAAGAAAAACGATCCATGGACGAAGTTGCTGCTATTGTTGAGGAGAATACCGAATATGACACATTGCCAAAGAAAAATAAGAAGCACAAGCATAAGGAGCAGGAGAAATGTACTAAGGAAACAGTAGAGTGTGAAACAGTAAGCGATTATAGCCCAAGTAACAAGCATATAAAGAAAAAGAAGAAGAGAAAGCATGATATAGAAGTCACAAATGAAGGCTCAGAAGACGAACATGAACAAGTAAAACAGGACAAAAAGAGAAAACATAAACATCATGAAACTGGGGAAGAATCTAAAAAGGGAGAGGGCACCGACAGCATAGATGAACTACCTAAAAAGGAGAAAAAGAAGCACAAAAATCGGGAACAGTGTGAAGAGACTGAGAAAATAGAACCAATAGATGACACAAACGAAGAAGTTAATGGGGACCATGGTGCAGAAAAGAAACACAAGAAGAAAAAGAAAAGAGATAAGGATGATGAGTCAGCAGAGCCCCAAGATTCCATTAAGTCCGAGACCCACGACACAGAAAAGACACCTAAGAAGAAAAAGAAACGTGATAAAAAAGTGGAGTCGTCAGAGCCCCAAGGTCCCACCAAGTCCGTATCCGGTCTGGAGTATCTCCTCAAATGGAAAGAAGATCGGGACAACTGGAAATTCCAGACCATGCGTCAAGTGTGGCTCCTACAGCACATGTACGATGACTCAATGGTAAGACAGCCAATATGCCGATAGCTAAAAACTTTCATTATGATTCTGCCGTTGTTCATACTTTAATTGCAATGTTAACACACGGGTAATATACTTATTTATTATGATAGTGCAGTACATTGAATGTACTGTACTATCGCCACATAAAAGCCGCATCCTGTATGCGAATGAGACTTTCCCCTCGCCTTATATGCCATGACACATAGATGCAAATGTACTGTGAAATTATTTTGAAAGCTTGCACCGGACTGGCACCGGATGTACTATGAGCATCTATCTGTTAGTAAACCCTGCCTGCTCCTTAAAGGTCAGGCTTGAACTCCGGGTGCGTCTTATACAAGAGGTACTAAGGTGGTTCTTGTCCTGTACTTCCCACATACCGTACTGCACAACTCATGTACCAGTGAGGCCAGGTGTACATGTCATCTAACAACAACTCAAGCACCTTCGAGATTGTAGGGAGACGGGGCTTTAAATTAAAAATGTTCATATACCTTTCAGATCCCTGACAGCAACTTCGACACAATGCTTGAGTATGTGGACTCGGTAAAAGGCAAGTCCAGAGATCTAACTCTGCAAAAGGCCCAAACAATGATGCAGCAGCACGAGTTGGCAGAGGGAGCCAATGATGAAAATGAGGAGACAGAAACTGGGAAGGATACCCCGAAAGGTCAGTTTGAGAATATGTGGCGTTTATTTCTTTTATTCTAATTAATGGTCCAGAATATAGGTCATACATGCATTTTGTGATCGGTTTCTTTTTCTCGGGATCTTTAAAGGATTCTAAGAATTTCTCCAAACGGATTATTTGTACTGGCTAAATTGCAAAATTAATTCATACGTATGAGTTAATGGAAAAGATAAAAAAAAATTCAAGTGTTCAAAATAAAGACCTTGCTTCGTTATTTGCAGGGAAGCTACTGAATGCCGTCGAATATGAGAGAGTCCGACAAGTTATACAGCTACTATTGTAAACCTGTTATATTTGGGCATTAGATTTTAACACAAGAACACTCATCTGTCAGTTAATGGACATTTTATTGATAATATTGTTAAAGGCTATGAGACCCAAACCCGTGGTATTCTGTCTTGATCCATGTTAATTGATTAAACTATACATAGAAAGGTTGTTTGTTTTGTCTCCATTGCAATACAAAATAATGTACCAGTAATGCAATGCACTGTCAGGAATTCTATTCATGACTCCTGCAGACCCTATCATTTTCCATCGCTCCCTTGGCATCAACAATCCACCTCAACTAGGAGTCTAGTCCCATACCCAGTAGATCCACCATTTCACTGGGTCTGGTAAAACCCACTGATGAGACATGCCCGAAGACATGCCACGACATACCTTGCAGGAGTAGACACTAACCTTTTCAGTCATTCCCCCCCCCCCGGGCCTGTAGCCACAGAATCTCACAGGTGCGCACCAACATCTTTGGGCCTAGAATATTTCACTTTTATCCAAAAAAATATCATAATTTTCCCCCAATGAGTCACAGTAAGACACAAATGAAATGTCAGTTTTCCTTGTGATTTTCTCTTTCCAACGATATACTTCTCCTCCTGGGCTATTGGCGGCGCCTTTTCAGCCATGGACCATTGATCAAGATGGCAGACTTTCAGTGGGAATTTCCTCTACAAAATATGGGTCTAAAATTTAATGGAAAGTTGATGCATGTTCCTTAGGTCCTTTTCTTTCTGTAGGGGGAAACAATTCCCGTAAAAAAAAATTTTACCTATGAAAAAGGCTGAAGAACAAAACTTACAGTTTTGGAGGTTTTCCCCATACCAGGAAAAAGTGTCTCCATTGGATAGTATTGTGCGATAGAATTTTGCGATGGCCATAACACATGGGCTCCTATGGGAATAGTCCAATTTAGACGTTTTTTTTGCAGCAGGTAATTTGAAGACCGTTCATACGACGCAATGGTTTCAAGAAAAGATGAGTTAATTTTCATATAGGACCGGTTAAGAGCATTCATGTATCAAACATGTTAATACGCCATGTAGTTGTTATGGCTATCGCATTTCCGGCAAGGCGAGTTCGGGCATGCACACATAATCTGTCATAAGCTTTTTTCTTTTTCGTTTAACAGTAAATTGAGGGGGTGTTCTCGAATCAAATCAATTAAAGGGGCCCTGGCATGGTAATGCATGCCCGCTTTAAAAAGTCAAGTGATCACCCCTTGACAAATCAGGGTGTCACAATCGCTGGTTCCCGCGATTTTATGATCACTGTTTGAATCGGTACCCATGTTGTTAATTTCCCATGCCAGCCCCCCTTTAATACAGCCAAAGATGCATGAATTATATTCAAAAACCCATTAATTTTAAGTTAAACCGATAGAATCTATCGATTTCTCCGCCAAAATTCTACGACATGCTGGTATTCTGCAATGCTTAACTCGCCAAGAGAGGAGTTATTCGCCAATGAAAAATACGAGAGATAATAGGTGCATTATCCATAGGCTTAACCATTGACGACTCGGACACACTGTCACTATATTGAGAGTCCCCTACAGTAGGTAACCTGGGCCATAAGTGCTCTATAGCACACGTCCAATTTTTCTTGTTGATTGCTGTTGGCCACCTGCAGCACGCAACTTGCTACGTTGGACTATGCCCCGAGGGCATGCAGCACCGCCCTCATGGTGACGCTTATATTTTTGGAACCGCCGCACGGAATCGGGCATGCTCTGAGGGCATATTGCTGGCCTTTACATGTCAACAATTGACCATTCCTAGTGTATGCCCTCGGGGCATCGTGTATCAGTCCTGAGGGCATATTCCTGCTCTTTTGAAGTTCTGGGATTAACCAAAAACACACACATGCCCTCAGGGCAACACCAGTGTCGTCTAGGCCACTGTCCACATTATGATTGACCAAAGCATACCCTTAAGGCATTAATAGTGTATGAATGTCCTAAGGGCCTACTTTAAATACCAGAACTACACCATCGTTAATATCCTTAGGTATGGAATCATGCCCTAGGGGGTAATTATTATCTCTAGGGGATATTTCTATCTGTTACCCCCTGGCCGTTACCTTAAGAGAAGAGACATTCACTGGGGCCATCATGGACTTAGCACTGATGCCCTGAGGGCATTGATGATAAAAATGGCCTTAGGGCTTATGTTAACAGTTGTGTTATTTCATAGCCTTAATGTCCAGAATATGTCCTGATGATAAAAATTCCTGTATAGGGGGCCTAGTCCAGATCAGGCCCTATTATAAAAGGGCATCAATATAGCGGTAGGCTATGCCCTAGGACTATAGGTTTATTGTAGGTCCATGCCCCCAGGGCATTATTAGTGATGCCAATGCCCAAGGCTTATCCTCCATAGAGTTAATTGACTAGTACATGCTCTCAGGGCAGCAAAAGCACGATCTATGCCCTCAGGGCATGTCCCTTCTTTTCTTCTATTAAAGTTCTATTGGCCACTAGCTGGTCTGGAGCTGGTTCTGGCGACACACACTACTGATAAGATGGGACCAGCATGTCCCTGGAAGTGGGTGTTTACCAAGGACAAGGTACCCATCATGGTATGTCTTATCAGTGGGTTTTAGCTCAACCAGTGAAATTCAAGATGGTGGCTCCACTAGGCCTCCATAGTAAATCCTATAGACTGTAAATAACAATTCAGTGACAATTCTCTTGACATGTCCTAAGGGCATAGCTAGGCCTACAGGGCTCTCATTATACAAGATCGCAGTACCTATGCCCCCGGGGCATCAACATCGATGCCCCGGGGGCATGCATTTTCCTCTACCTCATTCCCACACTGCTTCTGTCCGTGGCAATGTACGCGCCACTCCCACGCGGCGCGGCAGTATGTCCTAAGGGCATAGACCAACGCAGCAAGTTGTATCTTGCTGGCTACCCGGGCCCATAGGAAGGCAATTCTTTAGAGAACTGGGCCGGAGCCAGAATTACAGGCCTTTGGCTCCAGGGCAAGCGTTAGTGTCTACCCCTGCCTTGTACGTGGATGAAACCTACCATAATACCTTGTGTATGACGAGGGACTTATCTGAGGATATGCTCTTGTGAAACCTACCATAATAAACAAATCCCCTGGTCGCCCAATAGTCTCAGCCAATGGCTGTGCCACTGAGAGGATCTCTGCCTTGGTGGATATCATACTCCGACCCATGGTGCCTCTCACTAAATCCTACATCAAAGATACAGGACATTTCCTCAAGCGACTGGAGGAAAACCAAGACAAGGTAAGTAAATCAACTGTCTTGTGCACTCTGGACGTGAGTGCTCTGTATACCAACATTCCCAATGAGGAGGGAAGACATGCAATAGCGAGGTGGCTCATCAAGTACCGCCCCGACCAGAGTCTCTCCCCTGGAGAACCATCGAACTCCAGCGTCCTTAGCCTATTAAAAATGGTCCTGGAATTCAACAACTTTGAATTCAACGGGGACCATTACTTGCAAGTTGGGGGTACGGCAATGGGTACTAGGGTAGCACCAACCTTTGCAAACCTATTCATGGCTGACTTCGAAGAGAGATTCGTCTATGAATATCTATGGCAACCCACTATGTGGGTGCGCTTCATAGACGACATATTTCTACTCTGGGACCACGGAGAAGAAAGGTTGGTCAACTTCATCAAATACCTGAATGAGGTACATGACTCAATCAAATTCACGCATGAGTTTTCACACACGGACATACCTTTCCTGGATACTCGCGTTAAACTAGTGGAAAACAGGTTGGTCACTGACCTTCACAACAAGGTCACAGATGCCCACAACTACCTCCACTACCAATCTGCACACCCATGGCACTGTAAAAATGGGATACCGTACGGACAATTCCTACGAATACGTCGGATCTGTACAAACACCAATGATTTCATCAGGCAAAGCATGATAAAGGCTGCACACTTTGTATGCCGAGGTTATCCCAAGCTACTGGTGGCCGAATCACTGGTCAGAGCTTTATCCCAACCAAGGCCAAACCCTCTAGAATACCGGATGGGTTCTCGGAACAAAAGGGATGGTGGTATTTGTATATTGGTGACTACCTATCACCCATCCTTCAACAACCTTCAAAAAATTGTGAAGACAAATTGGGACATCCTGGCCACTTCTGCGAGAACCAGACACCTACACGAATCACGTCTTATAGTCAGGTTACGCAAACCACCCTCACTGAGGAAAACCCTAGTGAGAGCAAAGGTGAACTACCACCCAGAACGTGACGGAAAGCACAAAGCTGCAATCAGTGGGAAGGCTTCGAAAGAATGCCAGAACCCCACCTGCAAATGCTGCCCGTTATTAGACAGATCTGGCCAGATAATTTCGGGCCACACAAAGCAGACATATCCGGCAAAGATTCAAATATCTTGCCTTAGTTCCAATGTGATCTACTGCATATCTTGCAAACGTTGTGGCAAACAATATGTAGGCCAAACATTGCAAACTTTGAGACGTTTCTACTCACATATAGGGAACATTTTGAATGCCAGATTGAGCACCGACATGGGTACTCACTTTAACTCAAATGGTCACCTAGGCCTCACTGATGTCAAAGTACATATTGTGGAATTCATCAATAAGAACCCACTGAATATGCGGAGAAACTACGCAACAAATTAGAGAGGAACTGGATACTAAAACTACGTACCCAGGTCCCACATGGGCTGAACCTAATAGATGCACCTAACTATTAGTTTGGTTTCCCCAAACCTGAACCAGACTGCCAGTCTAAGCTCCGTTGAAAAATTTATCGATTACTGGCTGGTAGCGCTACAGACCTGTGGAAAAATTTCCCAAATATGGGCCCTAAATACATCAATTTGAGTATCAATGATACCCCAGATGTTCCCATAGAGCCCCTTAATAGGTTTAGGGATACTCCCCACCCTGAGATAATATAGCAATATAAAAATTATAGAGCCTACCTATCTCTGTCTCCACCACACTTTCCAGAAATATAAAAATTCACACCATGGATAAAATTTCATGTTACGATTTTGATTTTTGGAATCTTTCACCTTGAATAAATTTCATTTATTTAGGGCTTTAAATGCTGACAAAGTCAAACACCTTGCTTTTCTCAATTATACACCTGATGAGACCCAATGTGGTCGAAACCTTGTTTCTATCACCAATATTGGGCATTTTTCCCAATATTCTCTAAACAAATGTTTAGAGTTTTAGTACAGTGCTTGGAGAGTGAACCACTCAAGGCCCTGGAGGATGTATAATCAATGTATGTATCCTAGGTGATGATGACATCACTGTCCTATGATGACAATGATATCCATGGAGACCCCCTTACCAACCGAAGTTGATAAGGTGAGGCGAGCATGGCAACGGCGCCATTCATAACAAGGTAGTGTTGAGGTGAAGAGGTCACACTTTTGTCCTCCAGTTCAGAGGATATGCTCTTGCTGCACCTTATAGAACCTGAACTCTGGTGCACCTTTAATATAAGCGTGGATATATTTTAGAACGTTACTAAACTGTAAAATGAAGCCTTAGCTGTGCACCATAGCTTCTTCAGTTCAGGTTGTGCCTTATATGCGAGTTTTATTATACATCCCGGGACAATCTGGACCCATCTTATCAGCCCTTATCAATGCATGTTGCTAGAACCAGCTCCAGTACCGCTTGTAACTTGAAGGCTACAATCTTTACCAAAATGTACATAAAACACCCTTGGTACCCAGCCACCAATCCAGTTTATACCGGTAGTAACGATACAGAGGTAATGAAGATGACTGATGATAGAGCAAGTGGGTAAAATGGAGACCCTTCTGACCCATATCAACCTACTTAGGTTGGCACGCAAGTCAGGGATGTGATTTCATTTTGACCATCGAATTAGAAAATAGAAAGAAAAAAATTTACATAATGATAGCCCACTATATCTCCCAAACAAATTTTGATTTTAACAATGGAACGTTTTGGACCGAAAATGTAAAAAATCTAAAAAAAAAAAAAGTCTTACTGATGTGGGGGAAATCACACCCCTATTGAAGTACAGCACTGGTACTTACACACTAATGACAGCAATAAAGCATGTAGACATTGTATGACATTTAATAGGAAGCATCTCTGTATGGGGATTACTTTTGATAATCAACATCAAAATTACATCTTTATAGATATTTGTAGAGAATTTAGATTCAGACTTGTTGTCAATCATTTTATTTCAACTTTCCAATTGCATACTCAAACGTTGCTTTATCCACAATGCTCCCATAGCGAATGGAATAGTACAAATAATCTTTAGAATTGTATCGACATAACTTGACATAAATGTCATTAACTCTGTCAGGGAGTTCAGAGATTGGCACAATCTCCTCTACAGGAAGAAATAAATCGTGACGCTTTCCCCAAAAAGTGAGGTGGGATACTCGGACAATGTTCTGGTCGTCACTGATTCCCATTGCTCCCACTAGACGCCTAAAGTAGTGACTTGTCACGTACAGCATAAATCCTGCAAACAATGCCACACTCGTGCTCAATGGCAGTGATGCATCTTGAAGATACCCAAAAGTTTGCGCTGTTGCCAAGCCAGGTAGCGCAATTACTGTGAAACCTGTCTGGTAGATTTTCATCCGGGAAATTAACCGCGCTGTGGTGATCAGAGGGAACCGATAGAAGGTTGTATACTTTTGATCATGAACAGACGATTTTGTGCCTGCATTCTGGGTAGAATTGGACGAATTCATGAGCGATGAAGTGCAGAAAGGCTGAGATGGTTGCAAAACTGCCAGTCGACATCTGGAAAGGGTCCCACTACATGATGTCAATTCACAGAAGACGGTCCTCTGTCTGGCCATACACTGAGCAAGACGCACTACTTGGGCCATGATGTAAAGGCCTACCTACAATTGTTAAAAATAAAAACAAATTTTAAGTACTCTCTAAGTTATATATTTTTTGCACACAAACTATAATGGCCTGCTTAAGGCCAAACCAAATTAAAACATTGGTCTATGGATTTCCCGCTCCTGAATTTCCTAAATGAAAATTTTATTTTTAATTGAAAAAAACTTTGTCTATGGATTCCGCCCGCATCTTTTTCTGGAAAATTGATTTTTTTTGATTTTTTTTTTTTTGCAAAGTCCTTACAGTGTCAACCAATAAAGATACAGCAACAGCAGACCACTCATTGGATAGCTAGAGGTCTCTAGATATGAACATTTCAGTGTCTATTCTGCATTTAGCAACCAAAATACTAGTAGACATAAATTTGAGAAAAGGAGCAAAAAAAAATTTAAAAAAATCGCCCTCTTCACATCTTTGATATTGAAAATCCATAGACAAATAAATTTTTTTAGAAAAATAAAATAAAAATTTCGCCCTCCCGCTCCAGTTTTCAAAAATGAAAATCCATAGACCAATTATTTTATTTGGTGTGGCCTAAGCGTCATTTCTTTGAATAAGTGCAGGGGGCACATTGGTTTTAATATTGAAATTTACAATTTAAACAAGTTTTTGAATAAGTGCCCATCTTGTATAACGGACAGAGATAGAGGGGTACTGAAATCTATGAGCTCCCAGGCTTTTAGACAGGCTCTCTCGTATACGAAATAGTTTCTTCATTTACAGGAAAGGTACATGAATTATTATATTTTATATAATATCGTTGAAATTTCTGTTTGATACCAGTAACCCCAATCAGGGCTTTGTTTCCTTATCAGGTTTATCACCTTCCTTCACACCTGAATCAACAAAGAGGTATTTTGGGTGATTGAGCTAATGGGTAGTGTGCAGCTTATGTCTTATCACCGACCATTTTTCTGGAGGTTGATAAGAAATTTACCCAGAATGCCCTACTCCAGAGGCAGGGGTCTAACCAATATGGCGATCTCCATACCCTAATGTGCTAGTGCTCTATAAGTGCCTATACATAGGTGCCCAGCATTTTCAGTGTCGGATTTTAAATTTGATCACTTTCTTTCTTGTGGATTTTTAAACCATCCATTTGACAAACATTGCTGATTTATGACATAAATTGTTGAGCCCAAGAACAAGACATACCTGTCCATACCTAGACCTAGTACCAGTACTACCAGGCTAGGCACTTACCTAATATTTCAAGACTTTATCCCATTAAACCTATCTAATGATCAATGGATGGATCTTGAGAACAGAAGTGGATTTGCTTTTTAAATGAAGTCTCTATGTCAATTTTAAGTGGAATTACGACCAGTCAAAGGTACCAAATCAGACCCAGAATTCTGCCATAGTTAAGAGTTTAATTTGGATCCAATTTTGTAATCAAGCAAAATGAATCCAAGGTAGACTAGATCACTAAAATGATTATTTTGGGCAATTTTCTTTTCAGATAAGCAAGATATACCCTCAAGAATGTAAATAATGATACATTTTGTCATAATCAAACAATGTAAAAGCAATTTTTTTATGTCATCTTTTCCCTTGAACTGTGCGCTCTGACAGAACCACGGCAGAATATCGCCTTTGACTCAGGATGTTTGAATGATCATAACTTGATTTAATTTGAATGTCCATTTAAATTGACATAAAAACTTCATTTAAAAAGCAAAACCACTTATTTTTATCACAGCTATCAATTTCTTAGCAGATAACATGCATACAATAAGGTCTTAATTGCAGGCATATACATGAAAACAGTGGGTGGGTACATACCGGTACTTGTATCTCTGTAAACTCTGAGTCTGAGACAGACTGAGTCTGAGTGCAAGGCTTTTGAAAATGTGTCACCGGTTTTTAATATAACTTACTCTCCAGCTCTGAACAAAGTGTCAGAGCTGGATACTCACTACTCAGGCCACAGGACCCCAGGTTCGCCATCTAGACCTATTTGGATCGGCGCCCAACTCACATACTTGTTGTAGTGTCATTAGGGTCTCATCTGTGACTAACTAGACCTGGTACCAGTAAGCCTTTATTAGGGAGTGATCATTTTTTAACAACAGGGGGGGGCTGGTGGGTTTGCACGCGGACGCGCAAAAAAAAAATCGACCCCCGCCTCTTGAGGGGGTAAAATTTTTTCGACCCCCCATAAGGGACAAAAATCGCGCCCGTAAGTCCCCTTTTAGCCTATAGTAGCACGCGGGGTTTTCCACTGAAAACAGGTAAAATTATTTTGACCCCCCCCCCATCAGAGGTATTGAAAAAATTCTGGACCCCCCCTGGTCAAGGGGCTGAAAAAATTCTGACCCCCCCCTCAAACCCACCAGCCCCCCCCCCCGTTGATCTCGGACCACCATAGAGGTTCCCAGTGACGACGATCATACAGTAAATGTAGGCAGTTAAGAGATGGTGGCCTCTGATTGGTCTATATTAGTGTGTGGAAATTATTGTCAGCTTTGCTATAAGGCATCAAATAAATCATTAAACTGTACTGATTCATAGAATATAAATTGTGACACACTGGCCCTTTGGTTAGGCACTGGTGGGTGGCATTAAAAAAATAGTGAGCACTGTTTAATTATTAGGGAGTGATCATTTTTTAACAACAGGGGGGGCTGGTGGGTTTGCGCGCAGACGCGCGAAAAAAATTCCGACCCCCCCTCTCGAGGGGGTAAAATTTTTTCGACCCCCCCCCATAAGGGACAAAAATCGCGCGCGAACGTCCCCTTTTAGCCTATACTAACGCGCGGGGTTTTCCACTGAAAACAGGTGAAATTATTATGACCCCCCCCATCATAGGTATTGAAAAAATTCTGGCCCCCCCCGGTCAAGGGGTTGAAAAAATTCTGACCCCCCCTCAAACCCACCGCCCCCCCCCCCCTGTTGTTAAAAAATGATCACTCCCTTAGGTGCAGAATAAGGGGATCCCGCATGACGTCATGCGAGTCACGGCGGCCATGTTGGAAATACCGGGACTCCCCCCTACCCACCCGAAAGCACTGTTTACTGTAGCAGTTGCTGGGAAATTTCATATCCATCTTTGATCTATAGTAGCATGCCGGCTGAATTTTTTACGCCCCCCCCCCCTTGATAAATTATGACTGCTCCCTAATGTATGCATATCACAGGCAGCTCCTGTCTTTTTATGTCCACTTTAGCAGTGATCCACAAATGTTTCATACTTCTATCTCGGGATGGGAGTCTAAAGAAAATGAAATCAGAAAGGATTTTAAAGGCAAAGCGTGCACTATTCTCTATTAGACAAGCCTTGAGTACATCGCAGAATGTATCCACTAAATTGTTTATGTCCCTGTTTGACAAGCAGATCGACCCTATCCTTTTATAGGATGCCCAGTATGGGGTATGCCATCTAGTAACTGTTCTATATCTATAATTGGATCTGAGGTAAAATCAAAAAGAGATCTGTTAACACTATTTAAACTGTTAGGTGTCGAGGATATAAACATATTATCTTGTAGATTCTATAAGAAGACACAGGTAGCTTATGTGACTCTAGCCATTATCTGTGACAAAATCAAAATCCTGTCTGCGTACAGAAAGCAACCGGTAACTCTTATAATTGAGGACTTAACCTCTGAAGGCGTCAGAAAGGCCTGTCCGGTAGAAGTGTTTTACTCTACAAGTTGCAAGTTTGCTCTGGGTATATCAAAATATGCAAGTACTACTCTTGCACTAGGCGAGTTAGGGAGATTTCCTATTGAATCCAAAATAATCGTACTGAACATTCTATATTGGCTGAGGCTTGAGCATGGATCGAAAAACCCTATTCTAAATGAGGCCTTCTCTACCATGAAGAGTGAAAACCACCAATGGCTTAAAGATATCCAATACCTCTTGTTTAAAATCGGTTGTAAGAATGTCTGGTTCGATCCTTATGTTTGGTCAAAGTCCTCACTCAAAAACAATATAAAGAGAAGGTTAAATGATGCACATATTCAGAAATACAACCAGTACATTGATAAGCCAGAGAATACTAGCAAGTGTAGAATTATCAAGATGTGTAAAGATGATCTCAATGACATTTATGAAGAGCGTGAATACCTAACGCATACAGAATCACCTAAAATTAGAACCATTATTGCTAAACTCCGGACTGACAATAACTGTACACTTGACAGCCTGTCAAGAAGATATAGAGGAAAGAAACCTGTCAATTCTAAGTGCACATTCTGTAATGCTGTGCAAGATTTCAATCATGTCTTCTTACATTGTAACATGCCCGAATTGAGAAACGCACGCTCAGTGTTTGAAACAAAATATCTCAAGTTCGTTGATTACTATAAAAGACACGATGACACTAGGAAACTTTCTCAAATACTAGCAGTGGCCCCATATTGCAAATCATCTAAAAGGCCAGGGGCTGTGAACTGTATATACTCATATATAAAATCTGTCTACTACATTGTAAATGAAAACCTGGTGCTGATATAAGTGTACCTGTACATTAGTCAATAAAGCCAATCAATATGGACATACTTTTGTATGTTTCCAGAAGAGATCATAAAGCTGGTAATCAATTATTGTGAATAAACTTTGTCTACTGAGTGCAATTTCGATTAATTTGAAGCATTTTTTAAACTACAACATTGTGTTTTTTAATGTGTGCCAATGGTTTAAAGGTCTTGATTCTGATTACCGTAAAATGGGGATACTTTGGCCCACTTTTTGGATATTTCCGAAAAATTAGCATGATAGGAGTGCAAGTATTGGAGAAATAACTATCATTACTTTGAGTTTTAGTTAGTATCTTTCAGATGTATGTGAAATTTTAAAATTTTGTGTCCAGCAAGTACTAGATTTACATCGAAATAGGTTGGGGCAAAGTTACCCTTACTTCGGGGCAACATTGGCCCACAAGGGATTCCCTATGGTAGTATATTTCTTATTTTTTCACAACCAAATATTGGGTCAAAGTTACCCCTAAAAACTTTGTCAATATAAAAAGCATTCTTAGGGAGTGGTCATTATTTATCAACAGGGGGGGGTGGTGGGTTTTCGCGCGGACGCGCGGAAATTTTTTACGCCCCCCCCCTCGACGGTAGTCAAAATTTTTTGCGCCCCCCCACACTGGAGTCGCGGAGAGTTTTCGCGTCCCTCTTTGATCTATAGTAGCCCGCGGGCTTTTTTGCTAAAAAGAGGGTTAATTTTTTTAGCCCCCCCTTCAAGAGGGTTCAAAAATTTTTTAGCCACCCCCTCGGGAGGGGTCTGAAAATTTTACGCCCCCCCCTCAAACCCACCACCCCCCTGTTGATAAATAATGACCACTCCCTTAGAAAGTATCCAATTCAGGTATTTTTCATCATAGGTGAACAAAACTCATAGATACAGTCTAAAATACGGCATGTTACAAAAATTGTGAAAAAATATGACTATTTTGACTAAAATGACAGGCATATAGTATTGGCGGGCCAAAGATACCCCCAAGGGCCAAAGTAACCCCAATTGTTTTAAAGAAATTTTAATTTTACAGAAAACGCCGGCTTTCCATCCTGGCATTAGCTCTCCCTTTTTTCTGTCCCCCCCCCCCCACTTTGTTTCAGTAGTAGCACACTTACGTTACCACCAAAAAGGGGAGAAATTTATTTTGACCTTCCCAAAGGGGTATGGAAATTTGGTGATCACCCGCAAAAACCCACTAACCCTCTCATTTACCCATGTATTAACACTGACAGTCATTTCCAAAAATGGCAAGGCTATAAAAAAAAAAAAATTCTACCACCCACCATAATCATCAAAAATTAAATATTTGGATATCCCCAGATTCCCCAATGTCTGGGCTTTTTAGTTTTATCATTGAATAGTTGTCTGGTGGCCAGGGAAAGTGTAACTTTTTCATATACCTACCCAAACACTGACACAGCCATTTCCGAAAATGGAAAACCTGAGAAAAATTATTCCTACATCCATCATACTCATCAGAAATTAGATATTTGGAAATCCGCAGATTCCCCAATGTCTGGGCTTTCTAAGCATACCCCTGAATAGTATGGGAGACATTTTGTTCAGAAGTTATTTGCAAAAATGTTGAGCCATTTCAGGCTGCTTCCCTGCAGTGCAGTGAGGGGGAGTGGCATTGTTTACGTTTGGTATTTCCAACATGGCCGCCGGCGCTATATAGGTCACGCTGTGGGCACGGTCTATAGGTCAAAATGTAGGCCTATAGAAAAAAACTGGATTGGTCAAACCTATATTTTTTCAGATTAAGGATAAAAGATGTAACTAAAGATTTGTGGTCATTTTTGGCGATTTGAATCATTGTAGGCGGGTTTTATCGGTGGTTGAGCTATAATAGATTATAGTGAGAAATGTTTTGGTGGTCCGAGACCTGTTGTTAAAAAATGATCACTCCCTTAACTTGCCCAGCGTCCCTGATTATCGCTCAGGTCTGTATAACTTTTACTGTCCTATAACGCATTTAGAATCAAATCAAAGTGCAGAGCAAGTGATAATGGCGGGAAATATCAATTTACCTATTCAGCATATGCGTAATTAAATCATGAGTATGTTCGCACAGATATCAGTAGTTATTTTGACCTCTAGTCTAGAGTCACAGAAATCGCTTGTAAAACCAAAACTCTGCAACTCTTCAGATGCTCAGTGGCTCTTCCTAGCGGCACATTCGAAACCGACGCTAGGCGGCAGCACTGGATTTTTTTCGCGCCAAGGCTTGCAGCAGGATACAACTTGCTACTTTGGTCTATGCCCTGAGGACATACTGCCGCGCTGCGTGGGAGTGGCGCGTACAATGCCGCGGACAGGAGGACTTTCCCACACTGGGTGTGGGAATGAGGTAGAGGAGAATGCATGCCCCGGGGCATCGATGCTGATGCCCCGGGGGCATAGGTATACTATATACTGCCATCTTGTATAATGAGAGCTCCTACACCCTGTAGGCCTAGCTATGCCCTTAGGGCATGTCAAGAGAATCGTCACTAAATTGTTATTTACAGTCTATAGAACTTTAATAGAAGAAAAGAAGGGACATGCCCTGAGGGCATAGATCGTGCTTTTGCTGCCCTGAGGGCATGTACTAGTCAATTAACTCCATGGAGGAAAAAGCTCAGACATTGGCATCACTAATAATGCCCTGGGGGCATGGACCTACAATAAACCTATAGTCTATGGATGTGATGAATATGCCCTGAGGGTATAGTTATCTCAGAGAATGATATAATATACTCTATGGAAGTAGACCAAAATGTATGCCCCAGGGACACGATGCCCTTAGGGCACAGCCTACTGCTATATTGATGCCCTTTTATAATGGGGCCTGATCTGGACTAGGCTCCCTATACAGGAATTTTTATCATCGGGACATATTCTGGACAAGGCTATAAAATAACACAACTGTTAACTTAAGCCCTAAGGCCATTTTTATCATCAATGCCCTCAGGGCATCAGTGCTAAGTCCATGATGGCCCCAGTGAATGTCTCTTCTCTTAAGGTAACGGCCAGGGGGTAACGGATAGAAATATCCCCTAGAGATAATAATTACCCCCTAGGGCATGATTCCATACCTGATGATATTAACGATGGTGTAGTTCTCGTATTTAAAGTAGACCCTTAGGGCATTCATACACTATTAATGTCCTAAGGGCATGCTTTGGTCAATCATAATGTGGACAGTGGCCTAGACGACACTGGTGTTGCCCTGAGGGCATGTGCGTGTTTTTGGTTAATCCCGGAACTTCAAAAGAGCAATAATATGCCCTCAGGACTGATACACGATGCCCCGAGGGCATACACTAGAAATGGTCCATTGTTGATATGTAAAGTACAGCAATATGCCCTGAGGGCATGCTCAATCCTGCGCAACATTCCCGAAAAAAAGCGCGTCACCACGCGGGTGACGCTGCATGCCCCCAGGGCATAGTCCAACATAGCAAGTTGCGTCCTGCAGCCTTGCATCTAGCTTGCATCTGGGAAGATCAGAAATAAGTAAACAACAAACTGAACGAGGAGAAAGATCAAAAGAAGCGGGATGACATCAGGAAGGAGAGAAACGGTATACTGAACAACATTCATAAAATACTCATGGTGGAAGAACACACCACCATCCTAGAACAAGTTGAAGAAATAGAGGCATCCAAAGTCAATGAAGACTCATACAGGATGCTCAAGGCCATCAAAATCATCAAGAGTACAGACAAAAATCAACCACTCCTAATCCAGGGCGAGAGCGGACTAACAACAAACGAAGCGGAGCAAGCACGACTAGTAGCAAAGTACTTCGAAGAAACATTCACAGAAGAAGCACTAGAGAAGATTCATAACATACCACCATGCAAGATTGATCCACCATTCACCACTGAAGAAGTAAGAAAAGCAATAAAGACGCTGAAAAACAAGAGCGCAGGAATTGACAACATTAAAGCAGAACAGATGAAATACAGGGGAGATATAACATCAAAAAGAATAGCAGAAATCCTATATGAAATCTCAGAGACCGGCGAAAGTAGTATAGTGTGAGACACAATGACATAGTTTGGTTAAGGGCAAGTTTTGAGGTGAATGATTGGGAGTTTGGATTTGATTCAGCTATGTATGTGTAGGGAAAATGTTGAGCTATCAGAATGTGCAATAATATTTGGGGGAATATTAAAATGAATAGTGAATTTAGTGGTCCAAAGTCGGGTAATTTTTGGGTGTTTTGGTGAGATATCAGAATGTTAAAACCATCTGTGGGAACGCATTGACTGCATGGAATTACCTATGGTTTTGGGGTATGATACATTCTATGTGAATATATGTGCATGTATGTTTTCAAGTTGATTAGTTCAAAATCAATCGAGTAATGAACAAATGAGTGTAGACTGTAAATGTATGGAGTTGGAAATCCAAGATGGCCGTGGCTGGAGGCAGGTGCTGGCTTGTCCTGGGGTAGGTGGCCTACATTCACGCGTGGGGTAGCCTCGAATGCTGCTAGCTGATTGGATGGTTGTGCTCACGTGATCACTCATGTGTTCATCGGATAACACAAAGAGAATTGTGCCAGGAGTATTGCACCACCATTGCAGGTCCAGCGGCTACAGGGAAGGGTGGTTATTCCTGTTCTCAAAATAACCGGCACAAGCCAGTTCCTTTTCAGTTGCGTTCCCACCTCTGAGTCAAACATGGCTGCTACGATGGATGACTTTCCTTTCAATATTAAGCCTGTCTATGACAGGGAGCTTACTCCGGAGCAAGTGGAGGTGTGAGACACAATGACATAGTTTGGTTAAGGGCAAGTTTTGAGGTGAAGGATTGGGAGTTTGGATTTGATTCAGCTATGTATGTGTAGGGAAAATGTTGAGCTATCAGAATGTGCAATAATATTTGGGGGAATATTAAAATGAATAGTGAATTTAGTGGTCCAAAGTCGGGTAATTTTTGGGTGTTTTGGTGAGATATCAGAATGTTAAAACCATCTGTGGGAACGCATTGACTGCATGGAATTACCTATGGTTTTGGGGTATGATACATTCTATGTGAATATATGTGCATGTATGTTTTTAAGTTGATTAGTTCAAAATCAATCGAGTAATGAACAAATGAGTGTAGACTGTAAATGTATGGAGTTGGAAATCCAAGATGGCCGTGGCTGGAGGCAGGTGCTGGCTTGTCCTGGGGTAGGTGGCCTACATTCACGCGTGGGGTAGCCTCGAATGCTGCTAGCTGATTGGATGGTTGTGCTCACGTGATCACTCATGTGTTCATCGGATAACACAAAGAGAATTGTGCCAGGAGTATTGCACCACCATTGCAGGTCCAGCGGCTACAGGGAAGGGTGGTTATTCCTGTTCTCAAAATAACCGGCACAAGCCAGTTCCTTTTCAGTTGCGTTCCCACCTCTGAGTCAAACATGGCTGCTACGATGGATGACTTTCCTTTCAATATTAAGCCTGTCTATGACAGGGAGCTTACTCCGGAGCAAGTGGAGGTGTGAGACACAATGACATAGTTTGGTTAAGGGCAAGTTTTGAGGTGAAGGATTGGGAGTTTGGATTTGATTCAGCTATGTATGTGTAGGGAAAATGTTGAGCTATCAGAATGTGCAATAATATTTGGGGGAATATTAAAATGAATAGTGAATTTAGTGGTCCAAAGTCGGGTAATTTTTGGGTGTTTTGGTGAGATATCAGAATGTTAAAACCATCTGTGGGAACGCATTGACTGCATGGAATTACCTATGGTTTTGGGGTATGATACATTCTATGTGAATATATGTGCATGTATGTTTTCAAGTTGATTAGTTCAAAATCAATCGAGTAATGAACAAATGAGTGTAGACTGTAAATGTATGGAGTTGGAAATCCAAGATGGCCGTGGCTGGAGGCAGGTGCTGGCTTGTCCTGGGGTAGGTGGCCTACATTCACGCGTGGGGTAGCCTCGAATGCTGCTAGCTGATTGGATGGTTGTGCTCACGTGATCACTCATGTGTTCATCGGATAACACAAAGAGAATTGTGCCAGGAGTATTGCACCACCATTGCAGGTCCAGCGGCTACAGGGAAGGGTGGTTATTCCTGTTCTCAAAATAACCGGCACAAGCCAGTTCCTTTTCAGTTGCGTTCCCACCTCTGAGTCAAACATGGCTGCTACGATGGATGACTTTCCTTTCAATATTAAGCCTGTCTATGACAGGGAGCTTACTCCGGAGCAAGTGGAGCTCTTGAGGACCGTGGATTCACAACCAATGCCTTGCATTTACCTTCAAACTGTAAGTGTACATTACATTACTTGATAAGATAAGCTGTTTGTTAAGTTGTGTTTATCTCTTAGGGATCCCAAGTTACTATTATGCTGAAATTCAAGGAAGAATATAAGCTACAATATTTCTGTTTCCATCTAATCTTCAGACTGATGAGGAGGCAGAAATGAATGAGCCGGTTTGTTCTACCCAAGATGAACCTACACCTACTCCTGCTAAGAAGAAGAAAAAGGATATCACAACCCCTGTCAGGAAGAGAGCAAAGCTTCTGCCTGAAGTGAAAAAGAAGACAACTAAGACAGCCAAGCGGGGTAATTTATCCTTGCAGATACCTAAGCTAATGAACTTTGATGATGATACTGTCATGCCTGAGACACCACAGCCGGGAGCACTACCCAATTCACCTTTCACTTCTGATAAAGCCAGTGAGGGTGATAACAAGAAGACAAGCAGAGTCTGCTACCTAGATGATGCTGTGAAGCTACCATCTGTCTCATCCTTTCGGAAGGGTACAACCTATTTGTGCTCCAGTGAGTGGAGACAGAACTTAGGAGTGACAGATGCTGGGAAGCAGGAAAAGGAACAAAGCAAGCTGTGGTATGATCTGGGAAGGGGACTTTACATAGACCGCCCTCCCACCACTGCAGGGAGCACAGAAAAAGAGGAACTAAGGATCGGTCTGTGGTATACAGACTCAATAAGGAAACACCAACGTGCTGGATCCAGGTACAGTGTCACTTTGGACTTTGATGCCCTCTATCTGCTAAAGACCAATGCTAAGGATATCGAAAATGCAATGAAAATCTCGGAACGGGAGTATTTTCTAGGATAGTCATGCCATCTTGGAGGACAGTATTTCATTACGGTGGAGCACGACAACTGCAGTGTTTCCATCAGGTATTGGTTTGCCTTGAAGGCCAACGAGGGAGATCCAGAGGCAGAATTATTACCTGGTCGTAAAGGATTGAAGCTGACTTATGATCAATTTGGAAAGCTCAGAGTCTTCTTGGAGAAGCACCTGGATGAATATCTCCCTAACTTTAAGAATCACATCTTTAGATGTCACAGGGAAAGTCATGATCCTGCTGAGTGTACCCTATGCTATGTCTGTGGTAGACTTCCTATGGAGAGAAATATACAGAGACTGCTTGGTGAGTATCATCCTTTCTTCATGAAATCTGTGTGCCTAATATAGTTAATGTTGACCATAGGAAAATATATGTTAAAGATTTCTAGTATGGTTAAGATATACATATTTCATTGGAGATAGTGTGTATTGCTTATCATGCACCTGACTGAACTTGAAAAATTTGATCATGCTGAATGATAGTAGGTCTCATGTGTCATTCCAGGGCTGGAGATGGGACTACCTTGAATGAGCCAGACACCAGTGTACTTGATGATGACTCCGAGAGGGTCTATAAAGCAGCAGAGCATAGGTATCCATGGAGGAAATTTGAAGAAATAGACTGTTATAGAATTGCTTCACATTTTGCGCCGGCCTGGAAAAGTGTTGCCCCTTTGTTAGGTTTCACATACTGGGAAATAGAAGCCATAGCTATGGAAAATGAAGACTGTAGTTGTGTGATGCAAGCTACTGCTATGCTTATCAAGTGGTGTCAGCTTGAGGTTGATGATGCCAATCTGAATACACTGACATATGTACTGGATCGACTTTCAATTAATACATTTCACTGAACTGTCTATAGATGTGTAGAGTAGTTGTCAACATGGTTATTGTCATATATGTGTGTCAACCGATTTCAGTGTAAACCTTTGTGTTGAAGTGTTGAGATGAATCATTTTATATAGCATGTACCTGCTAGTGATGACATATCAATTCATAAATGATCTTGTAAACTGATTTGTAATAAAATAGATATAGCTAATATTGTCTTTGTTTCAATTTTTGTGATTATTCAATAGGAATCAGGAGAGAATACAAAACACTTGAGTTCAATGATGAATCATTTTAATATCTACAAATATAATTGCTATAATACTAGAATTTCTACAGTGATATCAATGTCTATTTCATCTTATTATACTTCTTCATCAACTTCAGGTAAGGGTATATTTTGGATTATAAAGTTTAGAATCGACATAAGATTTTCATTGACGAAATCACCATCCATGTCAGAGAATGATAGTTCCTCCTCCTCATTATAGCATGAGGGTGAGGGAGTTGAGTCAGAGAGTGGATTAGAGGAATCAAATGGGAAGGAGGAGGAGGGGCTGAAACCAAAGAAGGAGGATCCATCAGAGGGTGATGATCCCGACTCAGAGGAGGGGGACTTGACCCCTGATGATGGGGATGGGGTCCCAGAAGCAATTGAGTATGCTATAGTACTGTGGTCGTTGCTTGATTCAGGTTGTGGAGCCTCAGCCTGGGAGGTGTCAGGCTGGGGCTCCTCAGCCTGGGAGGTGAGAGACTGAAGCTCCTCAGCCTGGGAGGTGGAGGGCTGGGGTTCCTCAGCACTGGAGGTGGAGGGCTGGGGTTCCGCAGCACTGGAGGTGGAGGGCTGGGGTTCTGCACCACTGGAGGTGGAGGGCTGGGGTTCCTCAGCCCTGGAGCTCGAGGGCTGGGGCTCCTCAATGCGGAAGGGGCACTGAAGCTCATGGCGTCTCCGACTTGATTCTGTGACCCTCTCCTTACCACAAAATCCACACTCGTATGTATGGAAGAGATCCGGGGATGAGGGGTCATTGTCAGCAGGGGGTGGATGGTAGGGTGAAGAAGTGTTTTGAGGAGGGAGACGTGTCAGAGAAACAGAGCAGGGCCTTATCAGGGATTGAGGGGGAGGGGAGGCTTCATGAACTTTTTTTGTTTTCTTTCCTTTTCCTTTTAGGCTAAGGTTTTTTCTCTTTTTTAAGAATTTTGTGGAGGGTTCATCCGAGATCTTAGGGGAATTTGGGCGGGTTTGGTCCATGACTCTTGTCATGGAGCGGGGGGTTAGGTCTAATAAATTATCTACATCTACCCCCTGGGGTGGGGTGGGTTCCAAAGTACACACCACATTTGATGGGGAGTGTATAGATGGAGGTGAAGGCCGAATCAGTGGTGATTGGTAGGGGGATCTGGTTTTGGTTGGTGTTGTTGTGGAGTAGGGGCGGTGCCTGAGGGTGCCAAAGGGTCGGGAAGGATTTGATGGGGGATTGTCGGAGTCAGAGTCAGAGTCAGTGGAGGAAGAAGAAGATGGTGATGTCGATGGGGATGATATAATGGATGAAGTACGACGATTGATCCTCATCACCAGCCTTCCCCTCATGGTGTTTCTGTAATTAAGCAAAAACCAAGAAAAATTAGAATATTCTTTTTAACAGATGTTTTGCAATAGCTAATACTTAATGTTTAAAGGTGAAAGCACTCTCTTTGTCTTTTTAATATCATGAATTAATATTCCAAAACCTATATGCTGCTTTAGGAGGTGTGATATCTTCATAGATCATTGATCATCTTTAAGACACCCTTCAAAATAGTTTAGAATACTACAGGTTCCAATTCTAGACCGTGCTGTATTTATATGAGGTGGCATGTGTAGAAAAAATGCTTTAAGTGATTCAACTTATAAACTGATAGTTTCACTAACAAACTCGAAAAAGTAAAGTTGAATGAATTATATCATTTCTTACCTGTCTGTTTCCTGTGTAGGGGGTATGATTTCAGGGGACATCCCTCCATCAGATGACTGCTGGGTGTTTTTGCTGGATTCGGTTCTGTCGAAAAGCACATAAATAAAAATCATCAGTTTTGGTGGGTTTTTTTTTTGGTTTATTTTTTTATCATGTGATGTATCAATGTATATATATATATGCAAACGCACACTACACTACCCATTGCACTTCATTTCATGGTCTTTATGGGGGGTATAATGAATTATGCTATTCTTACCTGACGGAGAGCTGGTCATCAGAGTCGTCAGGATCACTGTTGGTTGGACCGCTGGGTTCGATTCTGTCATAATTGCATGAATAAAAATCTATGAGGAGGGAGATCTATTTTAAAACTTTCATCATGTAAACATCAGCAATATATATATGGAAATGCACACATCACTATCCATTTTTTATCATACCATATCACATATTGGGGCTTTTTCAAATTGAATTATGATATTCGTACCTGTCAGAGGGTTGGTCATCAAAGTTTGTGGAGTCTTCAGGGTCAGCAGGGTTGGAGGCTGCAGGATGTGCATGCTCTCGATTGCGCAACACTTTGCCGGCTTTCTCCATGAAGTTGTCGAACATGGGTAAGTACACCTCGGTGTGCCTCCTGAAATCATCCAGCAGAGACACACCGGGGTAGACTGTTGCCTTGTTGGTGGCATATGCCTGCAAGGTACCCCTGAGCATTGATGCTCCTCCTACCAAGCGTTTAAAAACTTGGTGCATCATTTCGACTCCCTCCTCTAAGAGGGAGGCTTCCTCCTGATGCTGAGGGAATATCTTCACACATAGGAGGGTCATCAAGCTCATCAAAGACTTGAAGTCCCTGATGGCATGGCTGTTGAAAGAAAAAGAGAAAAGAATAAGGGTCCATGTATTTTTTCCCCTCCTACCATCATACTGGATCATAGAACTAGTAAGTAATTCAACAAGGAATCACTCATACCAACCCTGAAGGTCGTATACTGCATTTATTACAATAAGGGAGTGGTCATTATTTATCAACAGGGGGGGGGTGGGTTTTCGCGCGGACGCATGGAACTTTTTACGCCCCCATCAACGACAGTTAAAATTTTTTGCGCCCCCCCCATCAACGGCAGTAAACATTTTTTGCGTCCCCCCATCAACGGCAGTAAAAATTTTTTGCGTCCCCCCCCAAGCCGGAGGCGTGGAGTGTTTTTGCGCCCCTACTTGATTTATAGTAGCTTGCGGGCTTTTTTGCTTAAAAGAGGGTAAATTTTTTTAGCCCCCCCTCACGAGGGGTCAAATTATTTTTACCCCCCCCTCGGGAGGGGACTGAAAATTTTACACCCCCCCCCTCAAACCCACCCCCCCCCAGTTGATAAATAATGACCACTTCCTAAACATGTATTTCACGCGTAATAAATGCGGTGAAACGGCCTCCTGATGGGTTACTCACTATTACTCTATTGACATTTCATACATTTCTTGATTGACAGCTTGGAACATTATCTCAGAAGAAATAGGAAAAGACTGCATCATAAAACCTATGTTACATTGGTGAATCATGCTGACCTTATACATAATACACCAAACCAATAGCATACACTGAGAGTGTTACAGTACATAGATCCATGCTGTGTTTTATTCAGACTTGATATAGGTCTAGATAGTCACACTGTTTAGAGTAGAACACATGTCTTAGACAGATGGTATACAGATAGGTGTAAACATGAAACCTAATGTCCTCATAAAATGGCATTCCTGATCCACCACTCCCTTGGAGATTCACTCATTAAGAGGATACATCAGCATCAGAACAGACTACTTCCTCAGGATACACACCAAGGATAAAAAGAAGAGGTAGGTTTTAATATCTTTCTCATACCACTTTTCTTATATCAAACCTGAGACAGACACAATGTCAGGGAATATGTGGAGGGACAGGGACAGTAGGAGAGGAGGAGAGGAGAGATACCCCCCCCCCCATGGTTTGGTCCCACTTTGCCTACAGTAGAGGCAGGGAGGGAGGTGACAGACTCCCGACAAGTTCCCAACCCTGTGTGCAACAGCCCCTCCCCCTTTTCTATTAACACACGACAGTAGATGCACGCTGACAATAGGGGACGTGTGGGGGACACGGCAGATGCTGCCCTAGGGATGCGGACGCGGTTAGACGGACATCAGCCAGGCGACGCGACTTTCGCACCATAATTAAACCCTGAATAACCCCAATTTTACCCCCCCCCCTCCACAACCAGCTAACCTGACACACGCAACATAGCGTCACATGCATCTTTTTCTACCTGACCTCTGTTTGACCCCCCCCCCTCCCTCTGTTGTTAGCAGAACAAGGACACATTCTCACAAAAATCACACTCATCTAGATCTAGAAATGATTTCGCATTGGTTTATATGTAGATCTAGGGATCTATATAAGCTGTTATAAGGAATCATTGAATTTCTGTTCTTTAATAGGGGGTGTGGATGGGGGGTCCCCCATGTCACATGTCAATTTTAAGAAATGGTTATGTCACATATCACTTAAATCCCCATGTCCCATGTCACCTCTAAGAACCTCTCATGTCACATGTCGATTTTAAGAAATGGTTATGTCACATGTCACTTAAATCCCCATGTCCCATGTCACCTCTAAGAACCTCTCATGTCACATGTCGATTTTAAGAAATTGCCATGTCACCATGTCAAATTAAGTGGTCCACACCCATTTAATATATCATAAAACAATGTAGGTCTTGCTCCTGGGGGTGCTTTGAGAATTGTGCAGGAAGGGCTTCTCCTCACTCAGCTTTTTATGGGTCTCAGAGGAGAGGGGGTGCAAAATATCTTAGCATTATGGGAGGGATGAGGCATGGTGGAAGTGTGTGTGAGTGTAGGGGGGGGGGTATGTATTGGAACCCATCCCATGGTGTGGGGTGGGGGTGGTACTTAGCATATACAGAGTTCACAGGGTGAAGATGCAGGTCATGGGTTTTGCATCTGTCTGCCGGTGGAATATACCCCTTTGTGGTATCTCAGGGCTCTGTACAGGGTACATGAGTATGATGCTTTGTGAGAATCTTGGTAAAATTGTAATTAATTCATGTTACAATAGAATTGATGTATATATTGGTAGTGAGTGTACATGTATATGTGAAAGAATCATGTGGAATTGAGTCAATTTTGTCCTGATGTGCTTTTGCATCAATTCATTTATGTTATTGTTACTCTCCTAAAAGTTTGGCATGATGCATCAAATCAATAAATGAGAATCACTTACATATGTGAACAATATCATGGTACGAGGGGTGATGCATACAGTACACTACTAAAGGGTTGCCATGATGTACCAAAGCAGCAAATGTCAGTCAGCCACCAGTGCATCATGGGAACTTTATGATGATTAATCACTGTGGGTTATATCATGTTGATACACTCACTGAGGGAATGATCATCATTTATCATTGGGGGGTGGTGGGGGGGGGTTGATAACAATTTTTACCCCCCCCCCACCACCTCCTATTGATAAGTGATGGATACCCCCAACATTGATATGATACATGAATACGGCTGAATGAGAATCACTCACTAGTGATGCATATGTGCATCATGCTAAGTACAATTTCTGTTGACCCTTTCATTTTGATACTCACACAAAGGGTCGGCATGATGCACTCATGCAGCACCATAGCACATTAACTATGATATTACTTTCAGTTGACTGGTAGGTTATCCAATAATAAGATAGTAAAAACAAAACATCACACACTGTTCAATATGTTTATTTCTGTCATGGATTTATCTGATGGTACATTCATGAATCATGCTCCAAACACAGCCTCTACACTACCTGAAAATGATATCTTTAAAGTCACATGCAGCACATGATTCACACTTTCCATATCTTGCAATGACCCCTGTTGAGATGGTAAAATCTGACAGATTTGGCAATGTCACTCCTTCTGCATGCGCCCTGACATGGAATGAATCTATTTTATATATCTTTAGATTTTCTGTATATTCCAAAATCCAATCACCCAAAAGGCAACCAGGGTTGTAGCGCAATATTTTGGTAAAGTAAATTGTCTGAACTTCTCCCTCTGTGTTCATGAGATCAATAGACACATGCATTCTGAATGGTTTGATGCCACAAAGATCTTCCTCAGTGTGTCCCACAATGGAGAAATGACTGAGGGCCAGTTCCCAATTCAGTTCAGGATTGAAAGTTACAGTCTTGTACAGATCTCTCTCATAGTTCTGCCAGTCATCCCCTGCATGGACACTACCAATGGGAATGCTCACATCCATGTCATGTTGTATCCTTGATTGGTTTTCTCTAAGAGGCATGGAGTCTGGTATCTCCTCTGGTATTTCATCCAATCCTTGAATCTCCCCTAGTGTGGCATCTTTAGTGCAAGACTCAGAAATATTGAGAAGGGTGTATCTTCCCTTTTTATGCAGCCTGGGGTCCTTGGGGGCATTCGGGGTAACCACAGATCTGGTCCCTTCAGCAACACATGTATCATCAGTCACCTTAAAGAAAAGAAGAAAAAATGCTGCTTACTTGCTCATGTCTCTTTCACATGATTCAACACTGTCAAAGTGAACTAAGAGTATAATCAGGGGTAATAAATGTACAACTCATGTGCCTGCAGTGGTAGACACTGGTAGAGGATTGTGAGGAGAGAATTTTAAACATGTTTACTTACCACCTTGTGGGGGAGAGTGTCCATGAGCTCTACCTCTTCTTGTAATACCTTTGTGATTGACAATTCTGACATGGTTTCATTCATGTTATCTTGAGCCATGGTTTGATAATAGAGACCACACTATGCGACTGCTCCCTGTAAACTCCAGCTCTCGAGTGTGCTCTGCAGGCATTGAAATGTACCTTTTCAAAAAGTTCTTATGTGCCATCAGCCAATCACAGTATGATTTTCGAGACCAATCACCCAATCAGAGAGCAGTGTGCATGTCATTGTAGTTATGATATATCAAAAGTGAGTCCTTCCCTGAGTGTGAATTGGTATGCCCTCATGGTTGAGAAACAGTTAAAACACTATAGATAATCAACAGATAAGGTGAGCAGTGACTTTGTATGAATTACTGATATTTATGGTGTTAATTATGCTTTTATAATTTTCAGGAAGGATGGAGATCGTGAGACTCCTGTTGGTATTCGCTGCAGTGTGGATGGTCTGTGCAGCCGATAGATGCCCAGATGCTCCCAACTGTAGTTGCCTGCCACGTATCGTGATCTGTCGCAAGACGACGGTGCTTCCAGGGTGGCTTTCTAAGGGGTCTTCACCTCTCCGAATTAGCCCGCCAGAGTCTGCAGACCTCCAGGAGTCTGTATTGAGTGTGACCAAATTATGGGAATTCATAGGATTATTCCCTACGCTGACAAAGGTCGACATAAGAAAGGGCCGCGTATCGATGCCCTGTGATCTTGTCAGCGCACTTAAGCAAATAAGATCGAACATTCTCATCCTGTCTGATTGCCCATCCACTGATGACAACACTGCCATGCCTTCCACAGTTCAACCCTCCACAGTCCAACCCTCCACTGACACACACACTTGGACTGGTGAGAACAGATTTATTGCGGACAGTTTTAAAAATGTATCAGTGTTGCTGGTATTACAGTATATATATACAGTGAGGGAACTCATAATCATTGTCAGACTTGTATTTTTTTTTTATTTTATTTTTTTTTAAATTAATCATATTGAATTTTCCCTTACAGAGGTACCTGTGACTACTGGTGGTCCTGAACTGAACACCACAGACCCTACATGCCTGAGGTATGAGGACACTGCACTCCTCACGTCCGGATGGGTGTTGGCCGGGATCCTCTTTTTGGTGGTGGTGGTCATTGGATTTTACACCTGCTGCCCCTGCCGGTATTTATTGCATGGCCGTGCATCTTGTAAGTGTCTTGATGCTGCCTGAAAGCTTTTGGTCCCCTCTTTTATTGTCAATAGTGCATTTGTCCTAACTGTAGTTCTCCCTGCCTTGTCGCTTGCCTTGATTGTGTGTGTGTGGTATAGAATGTAGGTTTAAAAGCTGAAATGCATGGTGGTTATAACCCAGCTTGAAGTCTAATATCCACTTTATGCCTGAAGCTCAAGTATGTTATTTAAATCTGTAATGTCTCATTGTAATCCAAACCTAATTCATTCATAATTTTATTTACAGCACGTGTCAGCCCCGAGGATGTTACACCAGATGCGGAGAAGGGATTGCAGTGGGTCGGTCAGGTTTTGAGATGGAAAGCGTTGAGAACAGTTCCCAGGCGAGTGGCCGTATGCATTCGTGGCAGACGATTTGGACGGAGGAGGCAGGCAAAGACACCCTGTGCCACAGATTCACCACAGAGAGCCACGGAGTCGGTATACGAGATGAGGGACATGACTCTCACACAGTCACCCAACTCTGACACAGCTAAGGTGAGTATATCATAACATGATATAACAACAGACACAAAAATTTTTGGTATGATACCTTTATTTTAAAGCATAAGGTTACATGATTATTCATACTATATGCAAGACTACTGTCTACTCTAGATAACAATAATTGAACCTATACTTGGGGCTTGTCCCAAGGGCCTACACACAATAAATTATTGTCATTCGAATAGATATCAACGTACAATTACGGTCAGCACATTTCATAAATCAGTTGATGGTTGTATATGTTGTCTTTTGTCTCTATTAATATTCCACTGTCACCTCCCTAGCTTGAGATATTTTATAGGCCCCTGGGGAAACCATGTAGAGTAAGCAGATCATAGGAGAGGCCAGGTTCTTTGAGAATTTCATCTCTAAGCGTGTCGAGGCCTTGCGGATGGTGGAGAATTGAAGCTTCCTCACATCTAGGTCATGCTGGGTGGAGAAGGCGAATATGGTGTTGTCCTGGAGGAAAGCATCCTGGGTGATTCCATTGCCC
Source organism: Acholoe squamosa (assembly GCA_949317995.1). Taxonomy (NCBI): domain Eukaryota; kingdom Metazoa; phylum Annelida; class Polychaeta; order Phyllodocida; family Polynoidae; genus Acholoe; species Acholoe squamosa. Next base: position 36,268,924 of record OX439040.1, on the reverse strand, counting down.
TTGTTGCCCGCCATCTGTTGAAATGCTGCATAGACTTCAGCAAACCTCTTTTCTTCAAAGTCGGGTTGATATGGGGTAGCAGGGAAGCTCTGTCCCCCGACTTGGAGTGACATGTAGTTGCAATTACTATGTTGAAAGCGGAAGCTGTTAGCACTCTGCTTTCCCGAGTAAGCTCCAGCATCTATGAAACAGGCCAACACTATGCTGGGCACCCTGTCAGCTAGGATAGAGTTGATACTGAACTGGTTTACTCCTGCTGGAATGATGTGCGACCTCACTGAGGTCCGAGGATAGGCATAGAGGGCTTGTTTCTCCTTGAGGTCTTCAGCATGAGCTATCACCACTTCAGGTCTAGGTTCAATCAAACAGATTTGAAGGTACATAGAGTCTATCACTACCTTGTACTTGGGGTCATCTGCAGCAGCTAGGAGTCTGAAAGGATCCGAACTCTGATGGAATACAAAGTTCACTGAGGTACCATCGAGTAGCCAATGATCACACTTGTCCCAAAAGTCAACCCGCAAAGGTCCTATAAAGGTTACCAGTTTACCAGCCTTGGTCAGTTCATACCTGTCAACCAATCCTGCATTGGCCTTGTCTGTGGCTGTGGGGTTCAGTTGTTTTCTGAGGGGCATTCAATAGGCCGCACGCCCAGCAGTCGGCGCACGCCTGGACCTGAACGCGCTCACACTCCAGCTACCAGAGGAGGTGCGCCTGTGGCTAATGAATACCCCTCAGATGAGATCTTATCCCAATAATAATCTTCTATTTAAGTATCCATTTAAGCTCTGCCAACGAACCCCCGTTTGGCCGGGCACCCCGGGAACCGCGACGGCGTCAACATTCGTCTCCGCGGAGGGCCAGGTACATTCTCCAAACATAGACCCTTTTGCCCAACCCTAAATACTTGTAACTCAATGAAGACTTTAAGTCAAGGACGTGACATTTCTGGTCAGGTTTGGTAACCATAGTTACTGAAACATTCCTTTTGTTGTCATTTGTTGGTATTTAGTCTCTCTTGGGCTATATCTATGTCCACATTCCTGCAATCTTGGGCTATACAGAACATTCAAAGCTGATTCTGCCTGCATGTGTACAGCCACTCAGGAAGGATACTGTCAATGGACCATTCTGGGTATTATAACTATTTTTCATATTTACTAATTTCTTCGCCATATAAAACCTAAGCTCTGCCCATGATCTACACTCAATAATCTCCTGCATTCCCCAACAGGAACCAGGATCCATTACTCATCACAAACACACTTCCTCCATGACACTCTGTGACATAAGGTACAAGGATGTAATAACATTCCAACCTTATCTACACACACACAGTCTAACTGGAGGAAGTGCGATCCACCTGTGGTGCCATATTTGGAATGAGAGGATATTTCACAATCTCCTCTCAATCCTCATTAACATAATCTACCCACAGGTGACACTCTCTCCTTATGACATGTGTCACTATTCTATTGAGCCACATGTACAGAACATTTCACAACACTGTGAGCTGCTCAGGCCCTCAGTATATAAGGTAGCTTGAGCAGCTCCCAATATTCTATTCTAAGCTATCTATTCTAAGATCATCTCTCCCAACTTACACCTTACACCTATACCTAGAACCTACGACAGGTTGAGCTATAGGATCGGAGGCAGAGCTTAGATCTTGGCGAGTGTTATCATTGTTACCACCTTTATGAAACACTCATGTCAGCTATGCAATAAAAGGATCAACTGAACTTCCCTGGATTCCGTGTACATTCACTTCACCACATGTAACCGTCCGTTGACAATACTGTGTTAGTAGTAATCAATGCATGGATTGTCTTTATATATATGAACAGTTCTTGTAAAATTGAATTGGGGCATGGGAACTTTATTGTATATAATCCAGCATCATTTTGGTACCATACCACATATTAGCTCCTGGAGGGTTGCCCTCTATTTAATCACAAAAAATGACAGCTCATTTTCAAGTTTTGACATCCTGTGCCTGGTATAATGAAGATATACCAAATCAGATGGTTGTATAGTAACTGGGAAGTCATGGCCATTCTAAACAGGGTCTAACTTTGCAGATTGGACCAGTAGAAGTTTGTGAATGATTATTTGTTCACAAATCATAGAAAGTGTGCATATGGGGCCTTACATGTCATTCGCCCAGACATGTGCCCAGAAAAAGAATTCTTATAAGTATGCTTCTTTTACAATAGCAAGGACACATCTGACATAAATGATAATGTGATTTTCTTAATCTACAGGTCAAAATAGTCAGGACCTGAGCTTTTCATGGAGGTATGAAGATTGTTTCTGTAGGAAATTAAGCCCTCAACATGGCTTGTACCTCCAATGTCATTCTCCCAGACACAATTTTGCCTAGACAATTTTGGTCATTTTAGGCACATTTTACCCCCCTGGAGCCCAAAATATGCATATGGGACAACCAAAATCCATGTGTAACATGAAGATCTTATCCAGCCTGACACTTTGAGCCCAAGAAATAGAGGGGGAAACTAAAATTCGAAGAGTAGGGGCTGGAATACCTCCAAATTCGTCATATGCAAACCTTCTATGATTTTCGACCATTTCCTTCAATATACATGTGTAGAGGCTCGTGGAGCGTTGTATATAGTTTCGCGACCTATTCGAGAGGGCAGGTCAGTCGGTGCAGTTACTACCAGTAGGACCAGAGGTCGCTTCGATCTCTGGCCACTATGAGGTGGTGGCAGCACTGGTCATGCAGCTCCAGTCCCTACCTGGGACTGGGTATGGAGCTCAGTCGGCTTCTGGCTACGGCCAGAGTAACACCTGTAGAGCACCGAGCTATATTCATAGCACCACTTCAAACCTATGTAAGTACGGAATAAACATGTGCCGGTTGCACTAACCCGACCTAACTTGTCTGGTTTTACTTGATATTACGAACTTAACCCTTACGTGCCCAGAATAGCAAAAGTGCGCTCTTAAGCATGTACATATGTTCAACAGACCACCATGGGTTTAATATTTATCATATTAAGATAATTTTAACATCAGAAGTCTCGTGATGTAAAGGGCTTTCCAACGGTACCAAATATGTCATGGCACATTAAATATATGACTATTGATGAATCCTATGGGGGAAAATAATTGATTTGAAAAAGGCTAAAAATGCATGAAAAGTGCGCGCTCTGGCAATAAGAATAGAGGGAAAATACAGAAAATACACAAAAATATTGATAAAAATACCAAAAATATTCATAAAATATTTTTCATGTGATTTTCTCCAAGGAATCCAATTGTAATATGTAATTTAGTTCAACTTCAATCAATATAGCCGTCTTTGAAATGTTAAAACAATGATTTATGAGTTGAAAATAGCATATTCCCCACAAAAAAAAAAAAAGAAAATAAATAAAAAAAATTTTTCTGGGTACCTTCATCCGAATCAGCCCGTTTCAACTTCATGTACCATCATCATTCCCTACAGACTCATATAGCACTCTAACATTATGCTTCATATTACATTTTCTGAAAGCTATCCAACTTCCCTCTTTGTTACCATTTGAATCAGTACCCGATACTTTAATGTGGACATGATATAGGTAATAGCCTCTACCATGTCAAATTTTGTTGAATAAATCAGCTTCCTCAAAATAATTCTGGGCACAAAAGGGTTAACCGAAGTTATATAAGAACTCGAACCGTTACACTGGTGCTGTGACCAGTCAGTGCGCGACCCTGGAGGTCGAACCGAACCATGACAGATCGACCCAAGGAGACTTTGGGTCTGACAGTGCTGAGTCCGCTGAATCTGACTTAAGCAGCCTAGGTTCTGAAGCAAAGGCACCACCATTTACGGTTGGTACAGGCCAAAGCCTGACTATTGAAACCAAAGACAACTACCCATATACAAATGACTTCGAATCCAAAGAAACCACATTCATTAGAACCGATTACCTCGGATCAAATAACTCGAAGTCCCATCATGATGATGAATACTTCGCTTCGAAGACATGTGGCTACCACCACTAGTACTGCTACACCAACACGGATTACAGACAGAAAGTCCTTGGAAGGCTTAAGCACATCTACATTTGATATAGGTGGAAGTCAAAGCTAAGGGATAACTGCTAAAGAATACTTGAGACAACAAGCAGACAAACGAGACGAGATGATGAGACTTGACCAACAAAAAAAAGTTGGAAAACTCCAAGGCACCACAGGAGGTACTTCGGGCAATACCGGGGGAGCTCCAAGGCCCAATAGTAGAGCGACAGGTACCGCTGGGGGATCCTCTGGAAACAGGAGGCGATCTGGAGCCGCTCTTGATAATTTACTAAATAGATCGAGGAAACGATTCGAGACTGGAGCGTTAGCCAGGTGGGTAAACTGGTACGCACCAGTAATGTTGCTCGAAGGGTTGCCATCATTCCCAAGTCCTACGATGGGACTACCACATGGAAGGAATGGTTTTCGAAGCGCTGCCACAACTGGTCAGATGTTTGAAGGCCGGGCGGGGAAAAATTGCAGTGGTCAAATGGAATGAGGTCTACAACGAACATGGCACATTCACAGATTTGGTAGAGTTTGCAAGTGTACTTCTGTATAACTTGGTGACCGAGGGCCCTATGATGGTTTTCAAGAAACGAACCCAAAAGCCTCACGAGACTTTCAGGGCCTTCGGATTCAAGCTACAGACCCTACTGCATAAAGCCCGTCCTAGTGTTGGTCTGAACGAGGAGTATTTCGTTAATGACCTATTACCTCAGTTCATACAAGGACTCAGGGACGAGGAACAGCAAGAAGCCGCCCTTGCAGCTTGGAAAGGGAAGAATGCAGGGCTGACCTACCTTTTTGAGGGAATAGACGACTTTAATAAAGTTCGAACCGTAATGGCGGGTTAAGTCCCCATGAAGGCAGCCGCCACCGCTATGACCCAGACAGGTCCGGTCTCCTCCCTGCACCAGGCTGAGGGGGGTGACTCTGATGTCAAGGTGATCGAGATCAAATAAGAAGAAAATGGAAGCATTTTTTATGTCCAAGTCAAGCGAGACATGAAGAGAAAATACATACCTCGACGAATGTTTGATAAGAAAACCCCTGGTCGGGATGTCAGACCCAAGGCCACTTCCATGGAGGGAACGAATCCTTGAGGTCTGAGATTTTCCTCGATACCCACTTCAACGACATCTAATGCTACTACCTCTGTAGCCACCCCAATACAGATGGATGTTACCAAGATGATGGAGAAAACCTTTACTGAAGCCATGACCATGAAACTGCCCCGTGGACCAATCTCAGTTGAGATGCTACAGATGTCAGGAGATGGGTCATTATGCCAACGAATGTACTGCTCCAAAGCCCGTACTTGCTCGGGTTATGGCTGTTTATGAAGGTGAGGACAAAGTAAGGAATGAGGTAAACTAGAGGGGGTCACATTAAGGGTAAAGGATGTGATCCCGGAAAGGAACTGCCAAAACAAGGAAACGGCGAGATCGAACTATCCAACAAGCCAATTCCTTCAGGGGATCCGAGGCCGGAGGGAGAAGTCCTGCATCAAAGACAAGGAAGGGTGGGTCACAGAGCTGGCCCAGGTGAGTGTGACACACCTTCCCCCAGACCATCCATGTTTAGTCTTTTTGAAAGGCTTTGGATGGGAGCTTGGTGACTCTGAGGAACAAGTTCGATTTGCTGAGAATCCTTCCCCACTAGGAGGGAAAAGATGGTACATTACTGTATCGGTGAAAGAACAGGTCAGGGAATTCTTAATAGATACTGGTGCCAGCCATTCATGTATCTCCAAGAAGTTCTTCGAACTGATGTTGGGTAAGCCTGACGCACTCCAAGTGGGTGTAAACGCTTGCACGGCAGACGGTAGCCATATGCAGACTTTTGGTAAAACCTTAATACAGATCAGAATGGGCGGACATGACTTCGTCATGTGCCCTACCATTGCTGAGATTAGGGACAATGAAATAATTGGACTGGACTTGGCTAGTTTGTATGGCGCCGTGTTAGACCTGCCTCACGGGTTGTTAGGCATCCATACAACTGCAAATTCTTTGTGTATTAAGACACATGCCCTCTGTGGTGACCGTGGTGTAGACTGTGAAGATTCCTCCTGGAACTACCTGCGACGTGCTGTGCTCCTCGAACTTAGCGTTCTGGGGAGCCAATGCAGTGTTTGAACCCAACCTGGAAAGACTGTGTTCTCTAAGATTGGAATCTGTCGACACTCTGGTCTGCAATGGAGCTTGGACTGTCATCCCCATGACCAACCGAGGATTCGATCTTATTTATTTACATAAGGATGAACAGGTAGGGCAAATGTGCCGTACCGAATGCACTTTTGAAGTCCACTTTGAAAATGTGAGGTCAACCCAAAACCAGTAAAGAAATTGACAGATGAACTGGATAAGCTGGTTGACGACTCTTTGTTGACCAATGCTGATGAGAAAAGGAGGCTTCGAAACCTGTTACCGGACTATTTTCCTGCCTTTGGGGAGGATGGAGGTCCGGTGGGTAGGACTGATAAAGTTTTACACGGTATCGACACTGGGGATGCTAAACCTTTTAAGATTCCATATCAGAGGTTGCCTCTGAAAAAGAAACTTGAAGCGGAGAAGCAAATCCTCAATCAATTGAAGCAGGGGGTTATTGTACCCAGAACCAGTCCCTGGTCTAGTCCTGTTTGTATGATTACGAAGAAAGACGGAACCATAAGGTTCTGTGTAGACTATCGAAAGCTTAATCAGTTAACTAAGAAGAATTCTTATCCTTTACCTCGGATTGACGAAACTTTTGACTCCCTTGAGGGGAACAAATATTTCTGCACCCTGGACCTACAGTCCGGATATTGGCCAATTGAAATGAAACCCAAAGACATGGAAAAGACGGCCTTTTCGAGCCATATGGGATTATTCCAATATAACGTATCGCCCTTCGGGTTATGTAATGTGCCAGTTACGTTCGGGGCCATGATGGAAACCATGCAAAGTGATCTATTATGGGAAAGTTGCCTGGTGTATCTTGACGACATAGTCATATTTGGAAAAACGTTTGAGGATTGTGCTATCAACCTCAAATTAGTCTTGAAACGGATTCAAGCCAAGGGATTCAAGCTTAAACCTAAGAAGCGTAACTTGTTTAAAACCTCCATTACTTACTTAGGTCGAATTATAACACCTGACGGCAGTCGAGCAGATCCTGAGAAACTCCAATCAGTTTCGGAGTGGGCTAAGCCTGAGAATGCCAGGGAGATTTGTTCTTTCCTGGGCTTTTGCTCATATTACAGAGATTTTATTCCGAACTATTCCAAAGTGAGTTATCCTTTGCAGATACTGGCGCATTGGACTCCAGGACGGGTTAAAGAACGTTTCCTATGGGGTGACGAGCAAGACCAGTCTTTTCAAGCTATAAAAGATTTGTTTGCAAATACGCCAGTGTTAAAATATCCAACTTCCGATTGGCATTTCATCCTCGATACAGATGCCAGCAATGATAGCAAAGGGGCGGCTCTATCTCAGGTCCAAGATGGAATTGAGGTTCCTATTGCTTTTGCGAGTAATACTTTGAATAAGGTGCAGAGAAATTATTGCACCACTAAACGTGAGTTATTGGCTGTGGTGGTGTATACTAAGAAATTTCGGCACTTTCTATGGGGTTCCGACTTTACATTGAGAACTGATCACTTATCTTTGAAGTGGCTCCTGAACTTAAAGGACACTGAGGGGATGATTGGGCACTGGTTGGCTCATTTATCTAAATTCGGATTGGAGCACAGCCAAATCCAACATCGGGCAGGCTCGAAGCATGTAAATGCTGACGCCCTGTCTAGAAGACCAATACGAAAGTGTCAGAAACTTGATTGTAACGATTGTGGGGCACACAATGCCATGCTAGCGGGGATATGAACCGGAGGAAAACCTCGAAGGATCGAACCATTGCCCGACCTCTGTGTGGAGAACGTTGTTGAGTGGTCCCCCGAGACCATCAAGCAGTTCCAACAGAATGACCCCGCAATAAAACCAGTAATTCTACTGCTTAAGGTCTCAGACCACCAAAACATTTCCCACTATATTTTAATATAAGATAACACCCCAGCAATGTGATAGAAACAGATTCAAAATTTTCAAAATAATCATAAATCTTTAGGAACATATTAATTCTTCATTCTGAATCAATAAAAAATATGGTTTGACCAATCCAGTTTTTTTCTGTAGGCCTGTGTACAAACTCACCCCAGAATCCATCTTGGAATTTGCTGCAGAACTGCCAATTTTCACTATTTCTTCTGAATTTTTTCTAACCTACCCAAACATGGGATAGGCCTTTCATATTTCTTTTCCCTAAATCAAAGTTACAAATTTTATGGATGCATAATAATATTGGTTTCAATAATTTTCAAACACTAATATAAACCAATCAGAGGCCACCATGTTACTGTATGATCGTCACTGGCTTCAGTTCTATTTTGGTGGTCCGAGATCTTAAAAGGGGGGATGGGTGGGGAATTATGTTGGATATGCTTTTTCTGGCAAGCCTTATGTGTTTTGAGTCTTATCTGAAGTTTTTGTGCTCGTCGGATATTTTAAACCTTCAAAATTGGGTGGTTGTCTTACATCAATGACCACCAGCATTTTAGTGCTGGGGGCTATGAATAAAGCTGTGGGAGGATAGAACAGGAGGATGCCCAAATATAAAGGAAATATTCACTGCACATCCCTCAAATTACTCAGGGGAATCAATAACTGTTTGAGAAACAATGTCCAAGCATTATATGGTCTAGTTTCCAAACCATACTTTGGAAATTGTGATAAAAATAGCAATAAATGTGAGAAAATAATCGAAAAAAGGGGAAAAAATCAACATCTTTCAAATCAAAATGTATCTTTTACATGATATTTGAGAAGAATAGTGCTTGAGTTTCCATTCCATGGTTACTATGATTAATCTGAGATATTAAGAGATAACACTGAAAGGGTATAGCATGCCAAAATGAGTGTTTGGCCTCAGTCACCATTTTTCCAGAATTTCCTGCCATTTTCCATCATTCTCTGAATTACAATAAGAACCCCATTTATTGTCAACTTAGCAAACTGGCACTGCATAATATTTTCAGAAATACCCTGCAAAAGAGGATTAGACAGTGACCAAGTGCAGTAGCCTGATAAAAAAATGGTAAAAATACCTAAAATTCTAAAAAATGTACATTCAAAATAGCCAAAATTATATCTTAATAGCAAAAATTTATATTTCTTAACCTGATCAAGGATACATATAACTGTGGTATGTTACGCAATGATTATTTGTCACACTGTATTCCTTTCAATGCTTTACATCACATGTACCATCCATCCATGAGCCAACTTACCAGTCACTGTGGCGTGTGGATCTGGCAGCACCTGGCAGCACCGGTCCAAACTGCTGAAATAAAAATGTCCATAATAAGTTTTCTTTATTACTACTGATTTGCCCTGACTATATATACATGATAGAGGTTCAAATACAGACAATTCGCTCATTATGAGATTTTTGGCTTATTATTTAATTATATTTTCTACATTTTTGGTTATTTTTCATCTATTTTCTAAATTTTCCTTAATATTTAAGATAGACACATGGGACAAACACTGTCATGTCAGTCTGAACATTCCAAGTTAATGATAAAAATACAAGTATTTTTTAAATTTGACATGAACTTATCAGCACAGTTAGCTCTTATGAGTGGTAGTTACTGTAACAACACACTGGGATTTGGGACTGACAGGGGTCCCTTGGGTGTCAGGCTCAATATCAGCCCTACCACTTCCTGTGGCAATTTGAAATCCCCGCACTCTTGAACTGACTCTCCTGGAGGAAGGAAGGGTACTTTCAGAGCAAATACCTAGGTTTGTACCATATTTTCTCTATTTATTTGTGACTAATCAAAGGAATGGGTAAAAAAAGGAAACATCCTGGGAATATGGGTGAGTCATTCTTTAAGGCAGGGCACACCTTTTCTCCCGGCAATAGGTTAGAGCCAAGACCAAGTACAGACTGCAAGCCAATCTTTAGTGCCACAGAAGAAGACTATGCTAAAGTAGTAGTCAAGACTGTTGTGACTGTTTCAAAAGAGAAAGTGGAGGTAATGGAGACCCTGAATGCTAAGGACCAAATTATTGATACTCCGGCCGAGGAAATCAACTGTGACCTATGAGCAACAGTATAACTCCAACCCTGACATACCAGCTGGAGACTTTACAACAAACAAACTTGTAAATCCAGAGAAGATACTGGAGCTCTACAATGAGGTAGTAAGGGAGCACAGGGAGAAGTTCAATGGATGTACAGGGGACTTAGAGTGGGGAGAGGCAAGGAAATGGTATATGTGTTGGAGCATGGGACTTAAGTGTAGCAAGTGTGCCTTTGTTTCTGCAGTCCGCAAGCTGTATGAAGAGGTAGAGACAGGAAAAAGAGGTAGGAAAGCAGGGAAACCTAATGTATCTATGCATGTTGCCATGTCTAGGTGTGGTATGGGTGCAGCAGCAGTCACAGACTTGATGCATTCTATGAATGTGCCAGCTCCAACGAAGAATGCAATCCAGAAAATGGCTAACAAAGTCAACAAAAAAATCGAGGAGGCTAACAAGAATGGCATGAAAGCTATCATCCAGAAAGAGCAGGACTTGAACAAGAAAAGAGGAGCTGAGAATGAAATAGGAATGATATCTGATTGGCGCTACAATAACTCTAGCAGGAGTGGTGCAGGTAGAACACCGACTCAGGCAGGGACCCAGTGTGCCTACATTGGAGCGTCAGACACCATGAGGAATTCAAAACCTATAGTTCAAACAGAGCTACACAGCAAAAAGGGTCCCAACCAAAATGTATCTCCAGACACACCCATTGGGAATGAGGCAGATTATCTGAAAAAAGGCTTGGAAGATGTATCATCAAACGGGGGCCCTTCGGTCACTTTGGTAACTACAGATGGGGACAGTGCTACAAAGAAAGTTCTACGGGAGGGAGGATTGGAACATCAGAATAGTGTGAAACATATCTCCCGGAGCATGGACAAGAAGAAGGAGAACTTGTTCCCTAAATTCTCAGATGATTTTGTACCAGGACAAACTAAAGATGACAGGAGAAAACTCTTTAAAAGGTTCATCACAGATCTAACTAGACGGAAAAGGGCAGAGCTTCAAGCATTTATAGAGAAACACCGTGGTAGTTTGGAAGCCCTTAACCCATTGAGGGCTAGTATCGACTATAGTCGACACCATGGTAGGCCTAGCATCAACTATAGTCGACACCATGGCAGGCCTAGCGTCGACTATAGTCGATGCCAGTTATATAGGATTAGTATAGGAATTGAAAATAGCCTCGTCCTCTAGGAACTATACTTTTTTCAGATGCCGTCCCCATGGCCAGGGCAACAATTATTGCTCTGCCCTTAAGGGGTTAAGCGCCACGCCAAGTATCTGGATGATACCATGATCCTGTGCTACAAGGGAGACCATAGGCTCTGTAGGGAACACTCATATGCATGTACTGTGGAGAAACCCTGGGTACGGCACTTTATTTCAGAGTTCTCCAGCCACAAGCTTTCTCTCATTAGACCCACCGACAATGACAAGATTCTTATCAAGAAACTGATGCAAGCACAACTCGGTGAGGATGTGTTGGAGACAACTTACCTCAACAGAACGACGAACAAGTGTGAAGCTACAAACAGAGCTATCAGCAAGGCTCTACCCAGGCTGATCGAGTTTCCAACAAATGCTGCTGGTCAGCTGCACGCTGCTATCAACTCTGTAAACCACGGTCCCGGTGAGTCACTCCCACAGTTGTGCCTCACACTCGGGGTTCCCCTGTCCCGGCAGTCCACTGTGCTATGTCAACTGGTAGCTAGAAACAGAAGATGGAGACAAGACAAAATTAGACAGAGAGGCAGTAGATTTAACAGTGCAAAGCTTAGGCGTCAAAGTCGTGAATTGAAGTTGTACGACCATGCAAAGCAACCAGCCTGCTACAACAGTGCTGGGTTCCGTAAAAGGCAAAAACTCGAGGAGCACAAAATAAAAACAACCGAGCGGGTCCAAAGTTTTACAGTGTCATACTTGGATCATTCTTACTACTTTGACACATCCTTAGACAGTTTTTACCACAGGAAGGCTGCTGATCATGACCACTCATACTGCTAGTAAGATTACTCAGTAACTGAGCTGCGTCTGCATCATATCATTCGATTAGGGATGATTTTTACATTATGAAAGTGGTGGGGGTTGGGGGGGTCAAAATTTTTAAAACTTACAATTATGAACTGAAACATGAACACATAACATCCATAAGCTTAAGCTGCCTATAGGTTTTGCCACCTTTAAAAGATACAGCTAGGTTGGTGGTACTTAGTGCAGTAGCGCTGTAGTACACAGCCCCGTCGCTCAGTGTTTGTCTGGTGGTCTTCTATGCACAGATGGTCGAAATTAATGCATAGGGAGTTGCCACATAAATGTGACACTTCTTTGTCATCAGGCAGTTCAAAATATCCCTGTTCCAGCATTAGAACCAGTCTGTGTACATAGTACTTCTGACTGGGGATACTCAGCTGTGGCACAGCAAGGCTAACCTGGCCATATTTCACCTTGCTATGGCCTACCTTTGCTCCCCCCAACTCTAAACACCCATTTTCCCTCTCCTCACACCTGTCCCTGAGTTTTTTTAAGTTTACCTACACACCATTCCCTAAATTCAACCTGTAAATAATCAGAAAAACATACTGACATGCAGGTTACAGAACATGTTGTCTGCTACTGTTGATTGCTTAATTAAGGTCTCGGACCACCAAAACATTTCCCACTATATTTTAATATAAGATAACACCCCAGCAATGTGATAGAAACAGATTCAAAATTTTGAAAATAATCATAAATCTTAAGGAACATATTAGTCCTTCATTCTGAATCAATAAAAAATATGGTTAGACCAATCCAGTTTTTTTCTGTAGGCCTGTATACAAACTCACCCCAGAATCCATCTTGGAATTTGCTGCAGAACTGCCAATTTTCACTATTTCTTCTGAATTTTTTCTAACCTACCCAGACATGGGATAGGCCTTTCATATTTCTTTTCCCTAAATCAGAACAAGTTACAGATTTTATGGATGCATAATAATATTGGTTTCAACATGGGTCCTACATCTAGGCGCGCCTCTAATGATGCACAGTGATCAAGGAAGGGAATTTGAGTCAAACCTATGGCAAGAGATGTGCCATTATTTGGCGATATGTAAAACTTGAACTAACCCATACAGACCCCAGTCTGATGGTCAAGTGGAGAGATTCAATAGAACATTGATTCAAGTCTTGAAACCCTTGGTAAACTCATGCCAAGATGATTGGGATGAACAATGTGACTTCGTGGTGCATGCTTATAATAGGACTGTACATGCTTCAACTAACTGCTTGCCAAATCTTTAAGTGTTTGGCGAGGATATAATTATGCCTGCAGACTTGGTGTATGGGGTAGTTGAGATCAGCCCCGAAGCCCCATGCACCGTATTATTTGTAGAATCATTAAGAGATCACTTCAAGCGAGCTTATGAGCTAGTTTGAATTGAATTAATGAAGAATGCTCGATGGCAGAAAATTGGCTATGACACTAATTTGAAGCATCGACATTTTAATGTTGTAAGGGTATTTCGGATCCACAAACCCCTAGCATCTCAGAAATCTGTCTCGGGATGCGATGGTCCTCATGTGGTGACGAAGATCATCTCTGAGTACACCGTTAATATATTGAGTTTACCAACAGGTAGAGTCAATAAATTGAACGTCTGTAGACTACGACAATGGAGAGGCAGGGAAGCTGCCAACGCTGAATGTAAAGAACTGACGGAAAATCAAACAGAGATAAGGACGACATCCTTATGAAACCAGAATGTTTAAGGACATCGCCTGGAGTGGCAAAACTGAACAGAGGTGTAGGAAGCAAATCTTCATTGGGGGGGCCCAGCCAGGGCCCCATCGTCACCACCTTGAGTTATCGGCTGAAGCACGATGATGTCTATACATATACGTATATGTATAGAATTTCTTTTCTTCTTTTTTTTTCATTCTGAGTGGTAGCATCGTGCCGACCAGTCGTCCATACCCCCTAGCCTTGTCGAAATATATATATATAATTTGTATAGAAAAGTGATTTTTGTTGAATCTTGGATCTGACTTAGGCTCACACCCCTACTTTGCCTATCCCATCACCATATAAATCTAATTTGAGATGCAAGGTTTGAGCTTCTTTTCCATTTTGTGTTTGAGTTCTTGGCCAATATTGGGGGGGCCCAGATATATTCAGGCCCCACCTCCTTCATGATTGGGGGGGCCCAGGCCCCCCTGGCCCCCCCTTTTCCTACGCCCCTGCTGAATAAAAAGAAGTCTAAGAAGACTGGAACGAGGAACCACGAGAAGAAAAAGAGAATTGATGTGAATCTAAAATCCCATCACAAGGAAAATGTCTCGCCAGGACACAGGAGTAGGGGTAGGAAGAGGACGCGGGTATCTTCTGATAAACCACCTCGGACTCCTGGGTTGAAAAATAAATATCGAGTAGGGGAAAGACGCAGCCCACAACTTGCCATAAGGTCTGTTGTTACTTAAGTCCTGGTACACAACAAATTGTCAGCATAATACATACATTAAATTCATTATAAATCTCTCCCTATAGTAATTCCTATACAAGTATCGCCTCTACCTATTAACCACTCATATAACAGCATTTTTTTTACTCGGAATGGACCCTTGCCTAGGGAGATTTTCCCAAAAGTGACCCTTGCCTAGGGAGATTTTCCAAAAGTAGAATCTTGCCTAGGGAGATTTAATATTGAAAAAGCACCCTTGCCAGCCGCACACATGTGTATACAAAGTATATTAAGAGCCCTCCCCTCCCCCTGGGCCTGGAACAAGGTACCCATCATGGTATATGTTATCATTGGCTTACACCTCAACCAGCGAAATTCAAAATGGTCAACCCATTGGGTCTGGGTTTTAGAATCCTATATAACTATGCCCCCTTTCGATTATTGCTGACAGGTACGTTGTCCTGGGAAGGCAGTTAGTATCTCAACTCATTGATATCGTGTCACTGACATTGATAAGACCACTCAGTTCAAGCGCATATGAGATAAGGGAGTGATCACTTTTTTAACAACGAAGGGGTGGGGTGCTGGTGGGTTTGAGGGGGGGTGGTCAGAATTTTTCAACTCCCCTGATGGGGGGGTCAAAATAATTTCACCTGTTTTCAGTGGAAAACCCTGTGCGTTTCTGTAGGTTAAAAGGGCACGTTCGTGCATGATTTTTGCCCCATGGGGAGGGGGGTCAAAAAAATTTTACCCCTTTGAGAGGGGTGGCTTGAAATTTTGTTCATGCATCCGCGCGCAAACCCACCAGCCCCAGTAGCCACCCCCCCCTGTTATTAAAAAATGATCACTCCCTAAGAACGTTCTTATTTGTTTTGTGTGCAATATTAGCGTCCAGTCTAGATGGGTCAGGTAGGACCAAGCCCATGCGGCCTCCTTGTGGCCCTATTGGTCTGCCTTTAAGTAGGAAATGCTGATAAACTCTGTATATATCTGGAATGCAGGGATGCAGTAGGATTGAGTTTGAGTTTAAGGTCCAAACATGCCATATGGACCACAATATTGATTCTACATGGCTTAATTAAGGTAGGTTATGTTCATTATATGAATGATCATGCCTGAATTATGATGGGAGCCGAATAATTGGTATTTACCTATGCTGTTTTAATATGGTTTGAATAATAATTATGACGCCTAGAGAGGCATTTCTAGGCAAAAACGAACTTCACAAGGTAAAGGTATAAATGTGAATTCATATTACATGACCGAATTGATTTAGCCCATATATGTAATACTAATGCTTCCAGAAGTCTTTGATCCTCACCCCTTAAGGGGTTGGTACCCCCCCCCCCCCTTCCCCTTATTGAATTATGAGCACACCCTAACAATCCATTTCGGTTGCTATCCATGTCTTACTTTACAAGAAATGATTCTATATCCTTCCATTTCAGATCCCTTCAATTCAAATACCTAGAGATGGAGCCGTGCACGACGAGAGGGGCAATACTGTTGACATTTTCTTTTATTCTGGCCACGCCTGGAATTTTACTAACCATACATGGTCAGTTAACCAGAGACAAAGCTGGTGGATTTAATGTCACCATCATCGTTGGGCCTATTATGTTGGTATTAGGAGTGGGACTAATGCTAGGAGCAGCTTTTCTCTTTGTCTGGAGGATGTGCAGGTTGGGACAGCAGGATGAGGTCAACATCTTTAGTGTAAATCTACCTCCTGATTTTGCCCCACCTTCCATGGACGATATGGCGCAGCTTGGCGATCCTGCACGTGTCTACGAGATGGATCTGGCAGCAAGTGGGATCCCTTCAGACATTCAGACCGGCGGAGGGTATGGAGGAGGATGGGAGGGTGGTTATGACGAGAGTGAACATGAACACCAGAGGTACTGATGTCCCTCCCTGGTGCAGCCATTTACAGTAATACCTTGCATAATGGTGTGGACTACTTGAAACTAATCCAGTCTGCACTTTCTAGGACTCTGGGCGTGCCTTACAGGCAGGGGAGACACTATTTAACTTGACTTAAAGTGGCATACAACACCGTACAGAAAGTACTAGGGTAACTGGCAGTTACCCCATCCAACACGAAGGGTCATATACAAACAAGAGTGAAGGTAGGAATAAGTAGTTGTTTTACGCCATTTCGACAGCTAGGGTCATATCCATGGCGGTACAAACAAGAGTGAACACTTTCCCTTTAATAGTCTATGCTGTTTTTATACTCCACCTGGCTCTGAACCCCATTGTTCCTACTGTAGGTTTATTTTCACATTATACAGTTGGGAGGGATAGGAGGAGGTTTTATGAATTAGGTCAGTTCTGGCAGGAGGTTTTGTGAATTGGGACAGGTATGGGAGGAGGTTTTGTGAAACAAGTCAAGCATAACAGGTTTTATGAATCAGGTCATTTTTGAAGATCAGATGAAATTGTTGAAAAAATGCTGTCCCGTATGGGATTCATAGCATATGCACCAGACAATGCTAGGATCCTGAGTCTCATGTGTTATCCATTACACCATGAGTCCTCAGCTGATACTTTGGGTGTTAGAACATCTACTGAATGGTGGTATACATGCTACTACTATGACTGAGTAACAGATTGCAGATAAACAGGGCACTTTGACTTTGAACGTTTGACCAGTCAATGTAGTGTAGTGGTTAAGGCCTGGGACTAGAAACCTAGACCACACAGGTTCCAACCCCTGGTGTGATTTTATTTTTATTCTCAGTTGGCCACTGTCATTTTTGCAACAAATCATTAAAAAGAATGCCCCTTGAATGCCAACAAGATAAAAGGGGCTTCAGGGAGGCCCTTTACAGAGACCCCTTTTACATTATATGTGTATGTTAAAAACGTTTTCCCCATGCAGTCTTGAACCCACATTCTGTGATTCAAAGTCAACAATGCTAACCATTATACTATTGAGACTGCTAGTGTTTGTAGCCTGGAACCCCATATATTTATCATAGCTTTATATCACAGCCAGTGTAGTAGATTCAAATCCTCTACTAGGCCTCTACTGTTTATGTCAAAATATGCTTATATTACGGAGGTTTAGCGCCGACTACATAGGCAATAAAATGCAAACGTACAGCATACCTACAGCACTGGTACGTCTGCGTTAAATGAGCTACGGGTGATGTACGTCGTTGTTGCTAATCCTCTTTTTATGGTTTTACTGTTACATTAACTTCAGTGGATGGAGTATAAGTCAGAAAACCTCCTAAGAGCTGGTTTTGCCATAAAACCTCCAGCTCTAAGGTTTTCCATCACATAGACTATTCTACTCCATGACAATATTGGAGAATGATAGTCAGGGCATGGATACTTATGGAGACAAGCCCTGGAGTTACTAGATTACTTTGAAATCAGGCAAAACTGAAAGTTGTGTACTAGAGTAACTCCTAATAAAGTTTCCGTAGTACATGTTATTGTAAACAAACCGAGTTACCCTAGTACTGACAAATCTAAAACCTCTCTACACTACTGTTCTAGACAATGTCAGGCTAGAGTTATTAGCTCAGATGATTGTGCATGTTGTACACCACATCTAAATAACTTTATAGCATTACACAAATCAATAGGGATATTATACAAGGGGTCAATGGTTAGGAGATTATGTTAAGGATTCAATTGAAAATTTAGGATCTAAGATCTATGATCAAGAGGCCCGTGTTAAGGATGCAATTGAGAGGATTGAATTTAGGATCTGTCATCTATGATCAAGATATTAGGATTTCATATTTAAATTTGACGATCAATTCTGAGTTTAATATCAATTCTAAAAGCAGTTAAATTGCAGTGCGTTTCCCGGATTAGAAATTTATCCCATATTTTCGGCAAAGTAAACACAGCAAAGCTGTAATGCCGTGCATATTCATATCATGTTCTAAGAAGTATAGAATTGATTTACAACATTTTTAATATGATCTTAGATCAAAATTTTCAGAACAAATATTATTTTAATACGGAATATAAAAGCCCTTCATATGTTGTGTGTTTTGCAATTTATTAATCTATAACATACTTTCAGGAAAGTAAACACAGCAATGCTGTAATGCCGTGCATATTCCTATTATGATCCAAGGAAAAAAGATCATTATATATGAACTCTATGGCCTTTGGAATGGACCTATACTTAAATATATGCTCTGATTGTGGTGCTTCCTCGCTCTCCATGTAAAATCCTGTCCCATTGCTATAGTATGGAGTAAACCTATACCTGGATTAAAATATGCAAATAAGGAATGTGTGTGAGGGTTGGGAGTAGTGTGGTGGTGGTATTGGTGGTGGTGGTGTCACAATGGTCACTAACATCCATCTGATAACTTTTGAAGATCAAAATTGACCACATATGACCTGGATCCCTGTGATTCCTGAAACCAAGATGGCCGACACACAAGGAAAACAAAAGAATTAGGTAGTTGAGGTGTCCCAATGGTCACTAACATCTATCTGATAACTTTTGAAGATCAAAATTGACCACATATGACCTGGATCCCTGTGATTCCTGAAACCAAGATGGCCGACACACAAGGAAAACAAAAGAATTAGGTAGTTGAGGTGTCCCAATGGTCACTAACATCCATCTGATAACTTTTGAAGATCAAAATTGACCACATATGACCTGGATCCCTGTGTTTCCTAAAACCAAGATGGCCGACACACATGGAAAACAATAAAATTGGGTAGTTGAGGTGTCCAAATGGTCACTAACATCCATCTGATATCTTTTGAAGATCAAAATTGACCATATATGACCTGGACCCCTGTGTTTCTGAAAACCAAGATGGACGACACATATGGAAAACAATAGAATTAGGTAGTTGAGGTATCCCAATGACTACTAACATCCACCTCATAATTTTGAAAGATCAAATTTGACCATATTTGAGCTGGATCCCTGTGTTTTCTAAAACCAAGATGGCCGACACATATGAAAAACAATAGAATTAGGTAGTTGAGGTCTTTCAATGGTCACTAACATCCATCTCATAACTTTTGAAGATCAAAATTGACCACATATGACCTGGATCCCTGTGATCCTGAAACCAAGATGGCCGACACACAAGGAAAACAAAAGAATTAGGTAGTTGAGGTCTTCCAATGGTCACTAACATCCATCTGATAACTTTTGAAGATCGAAGTTGACCATATATGACC
The DNA here is from genome assembly GCA_949317995.1 of Acholoe squamosa. Taxonomy (NCBI): domain Eukaryota; kingdom Metazoa; phylum Annelida; class Polychaeta; order Phyllodocida; family Polynoidae; genus Acholoe; species Acholoe squamosa. The sequence continues at coordinate 36,249,144 of OX439040.1, read as the reverse complement.
TGGACCCCTGTGTTTCCTAAAACAAAGATGGCCGACACATATGGAGAACAATAGAATTAGGTAGTTGAGGTCTTTCAATGGTCACTAACATCCATCTGATAACATTTCAAGATTGAAATTGACCACATATGACCTGGATCCCTGTGTTTCCTAAAACCAAGATGGCCGACACACAAGGAAAACAATAGAATTAGGTAGTTGAGGTGTCCCAATGGTCACTAACATCCATCTGATATCTTTTGAAGATTAAAATTGACCACATATGACCTGGATCCCTGTGTTTCCTAAAACCAAGATGGCAGACACACAAGGAAAACAATAGAATTAGGTAGTTGAGGTGTCCCAATGGCCACTAACATCCATCTGATATCTTTTGAAGATCAAAATTGACCACATATGACCTAGATCCCTGTGTTTCCTAAAACCAAGATGGCCGACACACATGGAAAACAATAAAATTGGGTAGTTGAGGTTTCCCAATGGTCACTAACATCCATCTGATAATTTTTGAAGATCAAAGTTGACCATATATGGCCTGGATCCCTGTGTTTTCTAAAACAAAGATGGCTGACACATATTGAAAAAATAGAATTAGGTAGTTGAGGTCTTTCAATGGTCACTAACATCCATCTGATAACTTTTGAAGATCAAAATTGACCACATATGACCTGGATCCCTGTGTTTCCTAAAACAAAGATGGCCGACACACATGGAAAACAATAAAATTGGGTAGTTGAGGTGTCCCAATGGTCACTAACATCCATCTATAACTTTTTTTTTTAAGATCAAAATTGACCATGTATGACCTGGATCCCTGTGTTTCCTGAAACAAAGATGGCCGACACACATGGAAAACAACAAAATTGGGTAGTTGAAGTCTCCCAATGGTCAGTAACATCCATCTGATAACTTTTGAAGATCAAAATTGACCACATATGACCTGGATCCCTGTGTTTCCTAAAACAAAGATGGCCGACACACATGGAAAACAATAAAATTGGGTAGTTGAGGTGTCCCAATGGTCACTAACATCCATCTATAACTTTTTTTTTAAGATCAAAATTGACCATGTATGACCTGGATCCCTGTGTTTCCTAAAACAAAGATGGCCGACACACATGGAAAACAACAAAATTGGGTAGTTGAGGTGTCCCAATGGTCACTAACATCCATCTATAACTTTTGAAGATCAAAATTGACCACATATAACCTGGAGCCCTGTGTTTCCGAAAACCAAGATGGCTGATACACATGGAAAACAATAAAATTAGGTACTTGAGGTGTCCCAATGGTCACTAACATCCATCTGATAACTTTTGAAGATTAAAATTGACAATATATGAGCTGGATCCCTGTGTTTCCTAAAACAAAGATGGCCGACACACATGGAAAACAACTAGGAGGCGTGTATTTGATGGATTAAGGAAATCAGTTAAGCATGGCATAGCCGTGGTGATTTATTTTGTCATGGTTAATTATAATGCTTAAAGTGTGCATCAATGTAGCAGGTCACCCATAAAGGGTTAATTGTGCATCAATGCATCATGCCATCCATAAAGGGTTAAGTGTGCACCAATGCATCATGCCATCCCTAAAGGGTTAAGTGTAAATCAATGTATCATGCCACCCATGAAGGGTTAAATGTGCATCAATGCATCATGCAATCTATAAAGGGTTAAGTGTGCATCAATGCATTATGCCATCCCTCAAGGGTTAAGTGTAAATCAATGTATCATGCCACCCATGAAGGGTTAAATGTGCATCAATGCATCATGCCATCTATAAAGGGTTAAGTGTGCATCAATACATCCTTAAAGGGTTAAGTGTGCATCAATGCATCATGCTATTCATGAAGGGTTAAGTGTGCATCAATGCATCATGCCATCTATAAAGGGTTAAGTGTGCATCAATGCATCATGCCATCTATAAAGGGTTAAGTGTGAATCAATGCATCATGCTATCCATAAAGGTCTAAGTGTGCACCAATGCATCATGCCATCCATAAAGGTTTAATTGTGCATCAATGCATCATGCTATCCCTAAAGGTTAAGTGTGCATCAATGCATCATGCCATCTATAAAGGGTTAAGTGTGCATCAATACATCCCCAAGGGGTTAAGTGTGCATCAATGTATCATGCTATCCCTAAAGGGTTAAGTGTGCATCAATGCATCATGCCATCTATAAAGGGTTAAGTGTGCATCAATACATCCCTAAGGGGTTAAGTGTGCATCAATACATCATGCTATCCATAAAGGTCTAAGTGTGCATCAATGCATCATGCCATCCATAAAGGTTTAAATGTGCATCAATTCATCATGCCACTTAAAACTCCTAAAAAAGTGCATCATTATGTGTACATGTATATATGTGTACATGTATAAATAAATACACATGTAGGTGGCCTTTAGTGGGTTAATAGTCAGTGGTGCTGAGAAACGCACCACCAGCAGAAGAGAACCACATGGTGCTGGGGGAGGTGGTGCCAGGCAGGTATGGGGCCACCCCAGGAGCACAGCCACCACCACCATTCAGAGGTGGGTGGGGGGGGGGGCTCTATATACTATATACCATGGCTCTGCCTGGTGTCCAGGGCTACCACCACTGTCCCCAGGGTCTACAATAACAGGTCCACCAACACCACCACTTCTATGCTTGACTGATTTGCAGATTTTAATCCAGGTATAGGCATACTCAATACTGTACCTATGAGAGGATTATACATGGAGAGCGAGGAAGCACCACTATGAGAGCTTGTATTTAAGAATGGGTCCCCTCCTATAGCCGTTCATTCTTAAGAATGAACGGCAATAATCTCCCAATCTATTACATATAGGATTCGTCATTTTGGATGGGGTAACTGGCCAATTACCCTAGTACCTTCTGCACGGTGATACAAGAGATACAGCACTCAGCTCCATCACTTATACACTGCAAAGAAACTTGGGATGTGGAACGGACAGAGTAGGAGGTTTTATATTGAACAAGTAACCAATGGATAACTCATGACTCGTGGGGGTTATCGACGGATAATAACACGAGGCCGTAGGCCGAGTGTTATTATCGTCGATAACCCCCACGAGTCATGAGTTATCCATTGACTACTTATTTTATACCACGAAACCAATAAATAATCAATATTATACCAATAAATTCAAGTTGAAAACAAAAATTATTCCCCCTCTCCGGGACTCGACGCCAGCCATTGTGTGTACACACCTCCTCGCCCGGCAGCGGACAGCGGCAGCCCCGGTGTCGGCTAGGCTTGGCAGCGGCACACGGCGAAGAAAAGATGCTTCTCGCTGTTATGTTTGTGTATAATACACCTCCTTGCCCGGCAGCGGACAGCGGCAGCGCACACGGTGAAAAAAGATTTCAATGCGTCTCGCTGTTATGTTCTTGTTTGTGTATAATACACCTCTGCGCCCGGCAGCGGACAGCGACAGCGCACACGGTGAAAAAAGATGCGCCCGGACCGGGGCATGATCCATGTACCTCTGATGGCTGAGCGCAACGTGCTAACCGCTAGGCCACCGCGCCCTTCTCCGTTCACTGCGCCTCGCGGTTATGTTTGTGTACAATACACCTCCTCGCCCGGCAGCGGACAGCGACAGCGCACACGGCTTTGTATCATATCCAGACTTGGTTCGAACCGAGCATTTCTCGTCAGTCCTTGTGGCGCAGTGCATAAGGAGTTGGATTTGGGATGTGAGACTGCAGGTTCGATCCCTACCCTGGCCTGGAAAATTTCGTGGGTTTTAATATGTGACATGTGACATGGGAGAGGCATGCAGTTATCCTAGATAACCGCACGCCTTACCTGGATAACCGCACGCCTTACCTGGATAACCGCACGCCTTAGAAAATTGATGTTACAGCCTATAGGGTGTGAAATATCGACAGATATGTGGATGGGAATAGACCCCAAAAAGCACTGTGTAAGCCAGAAATCGTGGTATAACAACCTATATACTCGTTACTTGAATCTAGATTTATACCTTCGTCAGATCTGCTGGCGGGACTCCTGACTGTGAGGGTGTAATCTCTCAAATTAATTGCCATCAATTATAATAATTAAACAAGATCTAATTTAAGCACCATTAATCTAATTCGAGAGTATGGCACCCCATTCCATTGCGGTCATTTTATGGCCTATGATATCAATGGACTACCTTCCTCCAGTAGGTCTGTTTTAACAATCCAACCATAAAACATCTGAGTAACTTTCCCTGTAAACTGTAGACCTATGGGTGTTCCACACCTCCGCAATACCCACAGGGAACAGGGTCTGTAAGTGGGTCACTCTCTGATGGAGTAGGGTCACACTGGTTGTGTATTCCACCTAATGATTTAATTACCCTCTTTGATCTAGATAAGAATGTGATTGATCTAAGATGTGTATTACAGCCACCCCCTCCCCCCTACAGATAAGGATCTAATTGAAGTTGAATGTGTATTGGGATTTCCTGACCCGTCTCCCCATTGGAAAGTGACCCCGTTCCCTGTGGGTATTGTGGAGGTACGGAACACCCTTAGGTCTACACTGTACTTTCCCTGCTGAGAACTAGTTACCCTATGCCTTTGTTCAATGGCTCCGCCAAGAGATGGGATATAAGGTATAGCAAGGTGAGCAAGTCCCTCTCCGATAACAAAAAAAAACCTAATAACCTGTCCAAGTGATGCAAATTTTATGCACAAGGCGAGGGGCTTGGATGCTTCATACCCAGTCAACTGCTTAGGGAGTGGTCATCATTTATTAGAGATGTTATTTAATTTTGGCCTATGTGTAAGAACCTTGATCAGACACATTTGGAATTCTCCCCTTAAATGTTGGAAAAGTTCTCATTGGATCTGTGAAAAGCACGAGGGTCACCTTTTTGCCTATGAATTCAAGGAAATCCTAGATGTAGAAAGCACATCACTTAATAAATATCAAGAAGTGTTGGGGGGGGGGGGAAGAGGGGTTCGTGGAGGCCAGAAACTTTTTATATCTCCCTTGGCAGTAGTGCAACCCCAACCCCGTATGTGCAGAGAATTTTCGCACCCATCTTTGATCCAAAGTAACCAGTGGGCTGTTTGCTAAAAAATATTGTTTACGCTTTAACCCACCACACAGAGATGTAGGTTCGATATTTGGCGAAACTCTGAAAATTATTTTGGGGCACTTCAAAAGCGGGATTATACCCTAATCAGTGACAAATACCTTCAAAATTAATCACTTAGGGCTGGGTGTATCTTTAATAAATATTGACCATTTCCTTAGGCAGAGTACTTGTACTTACTAGTCTGCCATTTTTAATGTCCACTGTGACAAGGAGCATGTATTCATGTTATGTTCAATATGGCATTACCAGCAGTCTCGTGTGCCTTCAGTACACTGTTTTGAGATATAAAATAAAGAAAATTTAAGACAGAATTCCACGTCACATATTTTTTTATTCACATCTTTCCTTTGCTCGCTAGTAACATTTTCAGGGTCCAACCCCATAACACAGCAGGACTAGCATCTTATGATGATGTGGCAGCGGCCTCTTCCTTCAACCTATCCTTCTTGAGTGGACCCTGAAGGACAAATTAATTTGTTTAAGCTCATGACATTCATTCATCTTGGAACATTTAAAAGCAGAGATGTCAGTTGGGTATGGGCTCAACCTCTGAAATTTTTGGGTCAAAGCAAAGCACCAATTTCCCTTAATTTAATATACTAAAAGCACCCATCTCATCTTCATTTCAACCTGTTCCCCTCATTAAAAACCTTTAAAACCATCTCTAGATTGGAGGGTGATAGAAAAACAATTAAAAGACTGCATTTGAATTTCAGCCAATCAGAAGCCAGCTTAGATTCATGTCCTCTGAAATGAGATTTCAGAGATCCTCTGATCTCTGAAAGGTGGTTTGTCTAGAAAAGGCTAGAGGGCAACACAAGGCATGCTTAATTTCACCTGCTGAAACCTAGACTATGCTCAGCCTTATGCTCCATAGAAGTAGAAAGGGCATGTTGTAAGGGTATCTATGATTAATGTAATTCCCTCTATCTATATCATGACTACAAGATGGAAGAAGCCTCTGAGATGTCTGACTTTTGGGAAAGTTTGAACATCTGAAAATAGACAGACCTCTGAAGGTCTGACTTCTCTGTAAAAGGCTAGCTAGACGTGAAATTACTGTTCTACTTCAATAGCCATATTTAGAACTTGGAATCTTAAAAAACAAGTTGTCGTTGTGGTTTCATGTTGAATTGCGCACAAGCAACGCAAATCAATGTAGACACACATCTTTCATCTACACAGTATAAACGCCATTGTAACAACTTGACCTCTACTACAATGGAGCTGGACTGTGATAACCTTAATAAAACAGCACATTTATTAAAGAAGCCTAAGAATTTGTCGTGACACTTACCATGAAGTTAGATTTCTCTTGTGGTGTCTGGAAGCGACCATGTCCCCATTTGGATGAGGTGTCGATGAACTTGAGTGTGATCTTCTCCATGGCCTTCCTCTTGGTGTGGACCAGGAGTGACTGCAAGGGAGAAAAGTTATCTTGAATATTAATCATTTCAACAATATACTTTTCTTCTACGGCACTAACTACAGGGGACTCTTGTACAGGTTGGGGACTATTGTAGGGGTTGAATCAGAGGTCCTGAGTCTATAGGCTTTCAATAAGCTTTGGAATCTGGGTGATGTATCAGTAGGAAGGCAGCATGGTTTTTCGTCAATGCTCTCAGAATACCCCGGCGAAGGGGTAGATCATGTTTCCTCATCATGTACACGCTTACAGCTAACTAGGTTCCTTCATATTTTTCCTTGACTTAATTTTACCAATACACGGGACGTATGTAACGTATTGAATTCTTACCTTCCTGAGAGTAAGTACCCTCTTCTTGGAGCCGGGGAGACCCCCACGGATCATGACAAAGTCATTGCGGACCTCACCGTAGTGTGGGAAGCCACCCATGGGAGTGATGGTCTTGTCAGTCAAATCGTAGAAGGTGGAGGCATTGTTCTTTATCACCTTGCCGTCCTTGGTATGGATTCCCTAAGAGAAACAAAAAAATTAACGTCAGAATTTATTCATGTGGGATAAGACTTGACACATGTAGATGCAGACTGAAGCAAAATACCGTCAACAATAGTATGCTAGCCACAATTTGGGCACAATCAAGCCTTGCTTGGGCGAGGGGGATGGCAATATTCGGACCTTTGTAATGCTGGGTCAGCTTACAAACTTTTTAAGACTTCACTGATAAGAACGTAAGTTCCTCAGAGCCTGGCTTATATGAAGATGCATTTAGTAAACAAGGTGCCGTGCAATTAACTTTAATCAGAGATGCCACTCACTGGTAGACAAAAACCAGGAAAACTGGACTTTTTCCCATTTTCACAGGAATTTAACATAATTAAATACAGAATTCTTTGAATCAAAACCAGGAAAAGTGGCACCTGGTTAAAAGAGAATAGAAGGGTGTCTGGAATCCATTAAAAATCAAGTCAAGTAAATGGGCATATATAGATTGTATAGTGGAGGTCATAGGCATAGGCCATTAGTGTACGATGGGACAGGCTTATTGAGTCAGTCTATGAGGCTATCTATGGAGGTAGGTGACTTGTGCTGCCCTCTATATTAAACCTAGAAAACTCCTTGATGGTGTCATCTCATGGGGACAAGAGGAACTAGAACCCAAAGCTAGTACAATTTGTATTTAAGTGACATTTCTTTTAGACCTTCAGGAAAACATGGAATCTTTTTTAAATGAAAAAGAAATGACTGCAACATTATGTTGTCATTTTCATAGAGATATGCAACATTATGTTGTCATTTTCATAGAGATAACTTTTACAATAAAATTTGGCTGTATCCCTGTCTCTGTAAGGGTGTTACCGTAATCTCTCGCGTATAAGCCGCATCCTATACGTGGGGTTTTAGTTCTCATTGGATCCACAAGGGGGACTTCAAGACCTTTCTTTTGATATGTTACATGCCCCCTTAGTCATAATAAGATATAAGGGGGCCCAGGGGGGTCCGGGGGGGCTCAAGCTACACATTGGTTCTACTGAATGAATTTTCAAAATTCAAAAACCTAAGTTGTTAATTTTTCATTTTTTTGAGAACTTTCCAAAACTCTAGGTGCGTCTTATACGCGCACTGCGTCTTATACGCGGGAGATTACGGTATGTCACATTAAGTAGCGTTGCTTTGTGACATTTTTTGGTACCTACTGGAAAAATATTTTTCAAAAAAATGGGTAAAAATAAGACAAAAGAAAAGAAAGATGAAACAAATATCCTATGACCTAAATATCATTTTTAACTTGATTCATGCATATTTTCTAGGACATAGGACCATAAATGTAGAAATGGGACATAAAACATTGATACTGAAAAGGCCCTTCAGAAAACGAGTTCAAGTAACCAATAGCCGTTAAACGTAGATCAAGTAGATCTATGGTATTACTTCGACTCGTTAATTAGGAATTTTAGAGTATTTAAGTTACCATTGGAATATTAAACATGCCAGTAAATAAGCTCATGCCGGGTAAAATTTATGACAATTTTAAGAAGTGCTTGACAATTGTTGTATCAGTAGGAAGGCAGCATGGGTTTTCGTCAACGATTTCAGGATACCCCGGCGAAGGGGTATATCATGTTTCCTCATCACATACAACACTTTTTGGTCTGGAGCAGCACATAGATGGAAATTAAATACAGTAGCTATTCCAAATATATATACTTACAGTTCCGATACGGTAGATCTTCTTGTTGATCTCGGTACGGTGATGGTATCCCTTCTGACCACCACGTGCCACAGAGAAGGACACACGGGCAGGATGCCAGGCTCCAATACAGGCAACCTTACGCAGACCCTTGTGAGTCTTACGGGGCAGCTTCTTACAGTGCCAACGGGATGTGACACCTGCAAGCAGATCATTCCGTACATATTAGAAGTCATAACAGCCATTACATTATACTGGGTTTGAAATACACTCTTTAAACACCGAGTGAGAGGGCTCCCATTGTTAGGCTCCCTAAAGTGAGTGAGTTTTACGCCATTTCGACAGCTAAGGTCATAGTCATGGCGAGAACTACATTACACAATTTCACAGGAATGTGTCAGTACCCGCGCATATGTGCATCAGACACATCCTGAGGGGATAGGAAAGATGAGAAATGGACCCTTTTAAGTGGGCTAGGGAAGCCCGCTCCCTAAAGTATTTAAGGTTTGATTCATTGTTAGCTATGGTATGTTGGGGCGTTTCGTATTGTACTTGCTACAAGAGGCAAGTCCATATAGCAACACATTTAATCTTCATAGATAAAACGCCACCATAACAATTTGTTCTGCTACCATGGAGCTGGACTGTGGTGGAAGTTAAGTCATGTTTCAGGCATGTCCTCATTATTCCCTACACTTGAATTTGTATTACAAGCCACATTAGGACTTATTATATGCAAATCCACATCAATTATTGCTACAGCCTAGTGCAGCAAGTCATTTAGAGCGATTTTTAGTAGAGCAACCTCTCAATCTTTTTGTTGGGGTGTTTCGTATTGCACTTGCTACAGGAGGCAAGACAATATAGCAACACAACATTTAATCTTCACAGATAAAACGCCACCATAACAATTTGTTCTGCTACCATGGAGCTGGACTGTGGTGGAAGTTAAGACATGTTTCAGGCATGTCCTCATTATTCCCTACACTTGAATTTGTATTACAAGCCACATTAGGACTTATTATATGCAAATCCACATCAATTATTGCTACAGCATAGTGCAGCAAGTCATTTAGAGCGATTTTTAGTAGAGCAACCTCTCAATCTTTTTGTTGGGGCGTTTCGTATTGCACTTGCTACAGGAGGCAAGACAATATAGCAACACAACATTCAATCTTCACAGATAAAACGCCACCATAACAATTTGTTCTGCTACCATGGAGCTGGACTGTGGTACCAGGATGAATCCCGTATGTTGGACAAGTCTCTTGTCGATGTGATAAAGGAGGACATGAAATAGTACAGTGAAGCAAGATGGCTTGAAATTTGATAATGCCCATAGGTTATGAAAAAAAAAACCCAATTCAATGTTGGGGTGTTTCGTATTGAACTTGCCACAAGAGGCATGTCAATATAGCAACACAACTTTTAATCTTCACAGATAAAACGCCACCATAACAACTTTTTCTGTTACCATGGAGCTGGACTGTGGTAACGCTACTTCATATCCTATACAAAGCGTTTGTTCAGGTTTTCACAAGTGGCGCCAGAGCCATTGGGGGATCCCCACTTTCAAGATTGCCCTATAGAAAATATACCAAAATACTGACTGCTCCGTCCCCACTTCCGCCACTGTAAAAGCTATTTCAAAATCTAAACCTAACTACAAAGGACTTAACCTGAACTTATTAAGTGTTGAGAGTGCTTCGTGCTGACACCGTCATGAGGGACAGGTCAATATAGCTGCACACCCATTTATTCTCCACAGATAAAACGCCACACTAACAACTAGTTCTGCTAACATGGAGCTGGACTGTGGGTTAAACGCATCTGCCAAACACGCACGATTATGACAAGTTAAATCTTTGATGGCACTCAGAAATTATTCTTTGGAAATAGTTATAGTGTTCTTTGTTAAACATTTCAATGTGGCACTTACCCTTGTATCCACGACCACGTGTTACTCCAATGACATCGATCATCTCGTCCTGGCCGAACACCTGTGTGACGGGAATGTGCTTCTCAAGGTGCTCGCGGGCCCAGTCAACCTTCTGGCTGATGGAACCTCCATTAACCTGAATCTCCATAAGGTGAGCCTTCTTTTGGCGCTTCTTAAGTAGCTTCATCTGTAAGGCAAGAAAGGGCTCATTGAAGAGTAAATCTGCCAGCGCCGAAACATATCCAGAAATTCTAATGACTATATAATATGTGAACCAATCAGAACTGATGGCTGTCTATCAGTTTCGTCAGTGAGAGAGTTCAGAGATTCATCATGCAGTTCACATCGACTAATATACTTTAACATCTAAGCTTAACTCCTGGACAGGATAATGGTGATATCTCTGCAGCATAAAGATTTATCACGGCTTCTTTGAAGTTCAAATCTGAAACGAGCACTAATTTTGCTTATAACTAACCTGAGTGTGGGCAATGACACGGATAACACGGCAGTACTTCTTCATCTTGGCGAAGTCCTTCTCGATCTCCTTCTTGCCCTGCTCATCCTGCCACTTCTTGGAGGCCTTGGTGAAAGCCTTCTTCTTGGAGCGGTACCTTCATAGAGTAAGAGAAGTTTGGGTGGAACTCATCAGAGAATGGACTCTGAGCGGAGTTACCAGCACCAAAAACAGCACCCATCTAGGGGGTCTTGCTGTTGTAAAAAGGCTCACGCAGAGCGTCCGAGCCTGGTTGGTGGTAAGATTAGTACATGGCAATGTTAACATTTAAAATATACTCAGTTAATTCTGTAACCATGATTGATCACTACTTAGTTTATGTCAGTGTGAGAGCTTTACTTTGGGCGTACAGTATCAATCTTGATTGATTGATCTGTTTAACATCCTAAGGCCCATGGGGCCTCATGGGACTTTCTCATTGGTTATTTGACATTTAGTCCATTCTTTTCTCTCAATCTTAATTTGCGCGTATGAGTGTGAATGTGGGTGTGGAATCTTCTTCTCATGTTTCAATGCTTACCAGTTCTTGTAGAATCTACGTGTGCACTCCTCGCTCAAATGCTCAGCGAAGATGGTCTTGAAGCTGCGCATGCCCTTGGGGGTCTCGATGTACCCGATCACACCAACGACCACCATGGGTGGTGTCTCGACGATGGTTACACCTTCAACCACCTCTTTTTTGTTCACCTCTGTAGGGGGAAACCATAATCTTTAATTGCTTGTAAAACCAGAGGCAACGAATGCTTGGAATGGAGGAACTAATTGTTAAATGTTTCAATAAGTCTTGCGCCATGTATCAGGTATCCTATATAGGGCAATTCTGAATTGAAAGATTTTAATTTGACAGGGTTGCTTCACGTACGAGGAATTCATTGGAATCAACATAAGAATTCTGTATGGGATTTTCATCATCAGCACCCTGCCAACTTTGAATCAATGAGATCAGATAATCTACAAAAGAATTTTATTTGAGCATACTTACTTGAGCCTGGGCGGTCAACCTCTCTCAGGATATGGGTCATGCCAGCCTTGTAGCCAATGAAGGCAGTGAGATGGATGTCCTTGCTTGGGTCATCTTTGGGGAAGGACTTTGCCTTTCCACGATGACGCCTGCTGCGTTTCTTGGGCAGGAAGCCCAGAGAGCCGTGACGTGGCGCAGAAAACTTTCTGTGCGACTGTAAACAAAGGAAATTTGCATTAGGAAATGCGTGAGAAAGACAACGTGCACAAATTTACTATGCATGCTCTGGTGCACATAGCTCCATAAAAGGTTATCTGCTTTGGTTAGGACTTAGGTTTAAACGTTTGGATGGTTGATAGCTTCACGTACGAGGAATTCATGTTGTTCAACAGCATAAATCTGTCTGGGTATTTCATCATTAGCTATCACCCAATTTGCATTGCCATACTGTGAGAACGATTCTCGATTTCCCCAACTTGCCCAAGCCGGCCACGGTCATAGAGACAAGTCAGGGTGTATGAAAAATTCTGAAGTTATTAATTTATTGTGAAATACTACAAAAAAAAAGTGCTCAGGAAGGAAATTTGGGTAGGCATCTCAAACACATTCCTAAATCATCCCTGAATCCTGATAGTGATAGTGATATGAATTCAACTTCGGACTCCGAGAATGCACCCAAATATATAAATTATATATATATATAAATATATAAATATATATATATATATATATATATATATATATATATATATATATATATATTAGTGGCGTCTGATGAATGCTGCTCGATCCTTCCTGATCATCATCATGGCATGACATATTGAAAATGTTGAGCACCTATGTCCTGTGTGAAGTGGTTATTTTTTCAGAGCCTGTTCTATTTATGAATAACTCTTAATAAAAGCTCAGCGAGAATCTTAGGGAGCCGGCACACGAAATAGTAGCCCCCCCCCCCCCCAAAAGAGGACAAGTTTAATATCATGTTAATTAAGAATTTTGAAATAAAAATACTTGCATTCCTGTTTGTTTTTGTTCCCCACCCAAAATGCAAATCAGGATATGCATCTTAGACTTAGTAACTAAGATGCATATCCTGATTAACTAAGTTAGTTAATGAAGGACAGGGTGACAGCCACCACTAATTACAAATAATGCTAAAATGTTAACCGACCAAACTAGGGTACCCTTTCTTCTTGATACGATGTAATTTCTTAGTGGTTGGCAACCGTACGAGGTTGGGCACATGCCAGGAACGACATATTTTGACAGCCCTGTCATCTGTCAATTTTCCCAACACTCTGAGATGCTGTTTTGAAAAGTCCAAAATATCGGCATAACGAGCGTCGTATGTGATGAAATCGCTCATTAAACTGAAGAATCATTATGTTTTCTAGCTCTATGGAAAACATAAGAAATGACTGAACAGTGTTTGAGCTAGGATGGCGACGGATTTAGAGGAGAAAATAGAACACGTCTTACCATGATGGCAGTCGCCAGTTAGAAGAGGAAGCGGAAGCACGTGTGGTTTCTTATATAGCCTTCATGACAACCACCTTATTATGTTTCTAGGCAGAAAATTAAAGAAAGATCATTTCTGATCTTTTAAACGCATTAAACAAATAAAATTAATGATATCTCAACAATTACTTTGTGATAACAATCACGGTATCATGGCAATATTTGAAAACATCAAACTGAATTTGGTTTGAGATTATTACAATGCATGTCGTTATATTACCTTGTTATTTTATTAATGATGGAATCTATGAATCACCTACCTAGAGATTATAACTCACCAAAAATTATCATATTATCATATAAACTGTGAATTATATTTTAACACAAATAATTTTTTACGACACATGCAGTACTCGCTGGCGGCAACAAGGTCAGGACAAACAGCCGAATAATTTTTATTTGATCGTCAAAACTTTAATCATGTCAGGCGATCCACCCGGCCAGAATGGAATTGAGAAGCTCATACTTGGACTGTTTGGTGTTGTGGATAAGCCAGTGACATTCTTTCGGGGTAAGTAGCCCAGGGCTTTTCATGAACAAGAAATTACTCAGTGACAATGCCAGTGACACTTAGTGTGGGTATTCCACACCGTCTGCCGCTCAGGGAGCTCTGTACGGTGTGGGATACTTATATTGGCAAATGTTTCAGTCCTGCGGGAGCACTCTCCGCGCACCTCTCATGCATTCAATCCTTAATCAATCCTTCTAATAATGTAGATATACATACATCCAACCCTCCTCTAGCTTCGCTGGAAGTTTGGGGAAGCTATGATAATTCTAAGATAGGGAAAACAAACCTTTTGCAGAGAATACGAAAATAACATTTCAAAACAAGATGGCGGCCGTCGCATACACAAGGCTTTACTTGATGATGTTATAATTGCTGTATCTAAATTAATATAATGAATTTAGTTCTAATTTTTGAATAAGTTGTACACAATGGCATTATCTCTCGCCAATCTTTTCTAGAGAACCCTGTAGTATCTCTAAATATATCGGTGAGGCACTTGTAAACAAACTACTTGCAACTTCCGGTTGCAACAGGAGGCAGAACAAGGAGCTGAAAATTCTCATAGCACAGAGGAGCCGGTCCCTAACATCATATGCCTAGGGACCGGTTGGCAGGTCTAGTGACACTGTCACGGTGAGACTTAGGGAGTGATCATTTTTTAACAACAGGGGGGGGGCTGGTGGGTTTGCGCGCGGACGCCCGAAAAAAATTTCGACCCCCCCCTCTCGAGGGGGTAAAATTTTTTCGACCCCCCCATAAGGGACAAAAATCGCGCGCGAACGTCCCCTTTTAGCCTATAGTAACGCACTGAAAACAGGTGAAATTATTTTGACCCCCCCCATCAGAGGTATTGAAAAAATTCTGACCCCCCCCGGTCAAGGGGTTGAAAAAATTCTGACCCCCCCCCTCAAACCCACCGGCCCCCCCTGTTGTTAAAAAATGATCACTCCCTTAGGCCAAGAAATACCTGCCTGCTCACAGGCAGGATCCAAGATATATACAAGTCTATAGTGGCACAACCACATGGCTAGTCTGAACTAAGTACTCACTTTCAGTTCCTGGAAATTGTCCCTCCTATTCACAAACATGTAGTTTTCATGTACATCAGATTATATTGACTGAAACATGAGATATATCCAATAAATCTGACATGTTTATCTTGAGCTTAGATATAACTACCTCAATGGCCTCCATTGTCAATATGCTGTGGTGCTACCTGGTGTTAGACTGCTCTTGAAACATAGGGCTAACTGTAGCGCGCGGATCACCAATCTGCGCAATTCTCAAATAGCGCAGCGCAGTTTGAGAATTGCGCAAGATCGGCGCCGCGCAAAGCTCCAATTTTGCACAAAGCACCAATATCAGTGCATTGGCAAGCAGGTCTGACATGTTTGAGATATTATATATATCTAAAGTGATAAAGATGTGTATGCTCATGCAATCAGTTGGCAAACATAAATACTCATCTTCCAAACAAGCAAGGGAAATGAATTTAAGGAAATCTTTATAAACTTTATTGAAAACTCGCACCATTTGTGCCTGTCGCAAAGCGAAATTGGCGATCGGCGCAGATTGGCAAAATGCGCCTAACATAACCAACCAAGAATAGTGTAGTCTTTTTGGCACTAGGTGGCTACACCTGGCTTCAAGATGGCCGACAATGATTTGGAGTTAGTGAGGGAGATTTGAAAATGACCTGGATTATTAATTATCACAAGTATTTCAAGTGCTTTGTGTATTGTGAATCTTTGGATATACATTGGGGGAAGTGTTGGTGGAAGCATTGGACCTGAACAGTAAGTACTTCTGTGAGAAATGGCCACTCTGCCAGATTGGCTGACCAAACAGACCACAACAGACACACTTGGTCTCTGAGGTTCCCTCAGAGCGTCTACGGAGTAGGTGAGACTGTGTTAGGGAGTGATCATTTTTTAACAACAGGGGGGGGGCTGGTGGGTTTGAGGGGGGCTCAGAATTTTTTCAACCCCTTGACCAGGGGGGTCAGAATTTTTTCAATACCTCTGATGGGGGGGTCAAAATAATTTCACCTGTTTTCAGTGGAAAACCCCGCGCGTTACTATAGGCTAAAAGGGGACGTTCGCGCGCGATTTTTGTCCCTTATGGGGGGGTTGAAAAAATTTTACCCCCTTGAGAGGGGGGGCGAAATCTTTTTTGCGCGTCCGCGCGCAAACCCACCAGCCCCCCCCCCCTGTTGTTAAAAAATTATCACTCCCTTAGTATCACATCACATGAAAATTAAGATAATGAGTTTAATAGAGCTAAACCCCTGTGTCTTTAATAGTTGTGCAGGAGAGTGCAAGGATTTAAAATCTTTTGGAATCATGTTGATATCTCAATTCGTTCACACAGAATCGCAGAATTAGTAACTAGAAATCTGACATTTTTGTCCCATGTATTCGGGCAATTTGTTGTGACCTTTGGGATCCCAAATAGCCATAATAAATGAAGAAATGAAATGTAGGTAAGTTAGTAAAATGTCAGTTCCATTGGAATGAATCACAATATCAGCACGAAATAAAAGCTATCTGACCCTGATGTTGACCTGAACAAAATTTTACATGGACCTAATTTCCCTGTGACCTATATATCTGACCTACATTAGCTCATGACCTAGATTCTAATATGATCAAATATATAGGAACAGAGGCTGTAAAATATGAAGAAGTAGACATTCTGTTAACCTAATCACTGGTATTTGACCCTAATAAAGGTATTTGACCCTAACATTAATCTCTAATGGGTTTCCTATTGACCTAGTTTCTGGCTGACCTATATATTCGACCGACATAAGCTCTTGACCTAGACAAACTTGACAAACTGCATCAAATAATTTTTTCCTGTGTGGTAGCAAGTTCACAAATCAGTTTATTGTTTCCAAAATCGGGGAGCCTGTAAAGCAGGTTTATCTTAGCATGTATTGTAAGTGTATGATGTACATGGGTCATGCAGTGATGTTTTTAAAACTGCCAAATCACCACCGTGCACCTTTTACACAGAAAAATGTGATTTTGGAACTTATTTTGCAGTCCCCAGCTATTCAGTCCATATGCACAAACTACCGTAAACTCCCGCGTATAAGACGCGTCCTCTACGCCAAACAAAATGCTGGGGAGTCTTATAGGATTTTTTCAAGTTGGGGGGGCGTCTTATACGAGGGGTAATTTTTCTATAGAAATGTACTAATCTTACAAATTTCAGCATTGAAATGTGCGTCTTATACGCGAAAATGCATGTGCTAAGTTTGGGGTGCGTCTTATACGCGCAGCGTGTCGTATACGCGGGAGATTACAGTATACCTTATATGAAACACCATGAAACATACTATTACTTTCTTTTAGTTTCATTCTACTTTTTCATTTTGGACAACTTGATTTAGATGACCTTTTCAGTCATCCACTTCAGAAATCTACAAAAATGTCTAGAAATGGCCCATTTTCCCCAAAAAAAGTTTCTTATAGGTAAAATGAACCATGATATACCAAAATAACTTCTTAAATGTGTTCATTTTATCTTTGTTCTGTGAGAATATGCCAAATTCAAAGCAGTTTAATTTCCAGTGCAGCAATTCGTTGGGTCACAAAAAATGCGTCACAAATGATGGACACTGCCAGGGGAGTGGTGCAGGCAGTGTTTGATGTACCTAACTGTGTGAGTCTGTCACTCACTCGTCACTCACTGGGACTCATGGGCTCTACTTCGAGATGGCGCCACAGTCTGATAATCACTAATGCATTGGCTAATAGGAGGGTGAGCAGGCTCAGGGGTAAACCTGACACCAGTTACCCCTCACCCCAGCAGATTGATGATTTACAAACTCAGCACATGCATTTTCGCGTATAAGACGCACATTTAAGGCTGAAATTTGTAAGATTAGTACATTTCTATAGTAAAATTACCCCTCGTATAAGATGCACCCCAAACTTAAGGAAATCCTATAAGACCCAGTAGGGATTTGTTTGGCGTAGAGGACGCGTCTTATACGCGAGAGATTACGGTAGTACCGATAATTCAATCAGTTTAAATGCAGTGTCATCTGAAGGAGTAGTACACTGGTTTGGCTGTTAAATACACTGCCATCTGAAGGAGTAGATCACTGGTTTCACCGTTTGGCTGCAACGTTGCAGACTGGCAACAGGAAGATGAAGTAAAAATATTTAAACACAAGGCACTTTCTCACCTCCTCACGCACAAAAAGTTTCGGTGACAAAGTCGAGTTCCAGACACATGACCCTTTCATTTGTGTGGATTTAAACTCTCCATTTCACCAGAGACATGAAGATATACCTTCATCTCTCTGATTTCAAATTTGTGTGGATTTTTCGACATTGAATTACTCTGTTATTTCGATTAGTTCATGATGAATATGGCATCGATAAATTTGAATATTATATAGGGAGACCCTGTTTGTACAAAATATACACAGGGGGATGCATACTTTGGACTAGTTATTTAGTTATCACCCCTCAGTCTTGAGTTAACATCACAAAGAGGGCTAAGGAGGGGAATTCAGATGCATGCCATCCAAGGAAACCATGCTGAGTTCAGGACCGTAAAGCAGAAAACAGACACATGTCGCGTGCTTGAGGAGGTGCCGTCATCATGCCAATGTACACAGGCATCAAAAATGCCCTACCAGGGCACACTATGTTTGTTTCATGCTTAAGACGGTGTATTGACTACTGGCCCGTGGCCTGCACTAGGCCTAATCCCTAGGCCCTACTGGGAGTTTTTTATTGGCTCTAGCCATGATGAGACTTAAGTGGGCGATCCATTTATGGTAATTTCTCTCATACATGTGTTATCAAAGAAAACATTCAAGCAGTGGAGCTGCTGCTACAACAGAGTTAAAGCGACTTACAAGTGTTGTTGGGGAAATTGACAAAAACCAAGATCTTCGGATATTGGCTTTTGGGACCCAAATTTGACGCTTGGCATCCCAAAATAGTTTCCATGCCTCGATAAGTGCCAATAAGTCATAAGATAAAGAAGGCCACTCTTTTCTTTATTGTTTGGGTTACAGGCCCGCCCGCACTACAAAAGTCAAAAACCAGAACAAAAATAAAAGTTGAAAATCTAATTTTTTTATTCCCTTCGTTGTAACAAATGACCAAGTATAGCCATGTCAGGTGTCAGGGATGGTTTTAACATGGCATTTTTTGTATTGGGGGCTAAGTACCGTAAACTCCCACGTATAAGACGCGTCCTCTACGCCAAACAAATGCCTGGTGGGTCTTATAGGATTTTTTCAAGTTGGGGGTGCGTCTTATACGAGGGATAATTTTACAATAGAATAGTACTAAATTTACAAAATTGAGCCCTAAGAGGTGCGTCTTATACGCGAAAATGCTTCTGCTGATTTTGGGGTGCGTCCTATACGCGCACCGTGTCTTATATGCGCGAGTTTACGGTAGTATCTATAAGAGTCGGGGATGTCTATATTCATAGTTTTCCAGTATTTGAATCCCAGAATTGTACATTTTATTTTATTTCACTTTTATTTCGTGCTCCGTCCTGGAGTTTTTATTTTGGGTGCCCGTAACCCAAAGATTAAAAAAGGTGTTGCCTAAACCATAAAAAAATAAGTCAACAAATTAGGGTATTCAAGCAGTATTCAACTTATGACAGATCTATCACCCCAGCTTCAGTGCTCATGTCGAGTTACTCCCTTTTGCCCTTTTGGAGTATGATGCTATATTCAGGATATTATATTAGCACTGTAGGGTGGGCATGGTGCATGAATGCAGTTCTGGCCTTTGTTGCAGACAAGCATCTTGACAAATAATTCACAATTTAAAATTGATATGATGTTGAAACTGGACACCAAAAAACTTAGAAAAGAGCTCTCAGGACTGACACTATATCAAGGTTGAAAGTGGACCAGTGGGTGCTTGTACCATGATGGTAGTGCATGCAGGTGTAGCCACCAGCTAAGGCCTAATAAACATGCATTCTCAGAAGACACTCTATACATGAGTGAGTCTCCACACCTGTAGGTGTGAAAACTCCACACCTGGAGGTGTGGAGAGTGATAGCCTACACTGTCCATACCCATGATGGTGTAATTAATATTGGCAAACCACCATGTGCTATTTAATGAGTCATAATAGTACTTCAGTGTATAGTGGGACAGAGTGGTTTCCCACCAGGTATTACATAACTGACCCCTAAAACCAGTGTAAAACACATGCTGGTTACCAGCTTCAGCTAGACAGGTCGGCACCACCTACAACCAGGGCTGTACAACACACTAGGTCAGAATTCCGACCTAGCGGAATACATTATTGACCAATGCGAAAATTCCTTTCATTCAGTGCAGACTGTTCAGGGTACATTACATAATACCTGGTACCCATCAGCTCGCTGTTATTAGTCCTTATCTTGCAAGGTATCAGCTTCAGCAGGGGTCAGCCCACTAAAGAATCCGCTAACGCGGAATAGGCTCAGGTTTGAAGTGTAAACAAGTTTATTGGCCAACAAAATCACATCATTCTGGTGCTTTCATAATTATCAGCTTTGTTCGAGTAATCAATATCATATATTCACATAAAAGCAGTATTCCGTATTAACATTCGGTATGTGGACAAAAGGTTTCCAAGAACCAACTTTCGCTTTACATCTATCGATGCTTCATAGGGTGATAGCTATATCTCAACATCTCACATATATATTTTTAGACTGGATTTAAATGCATAAATTAACCTAGATTCTTTAGCTTGGTCTGAGCCAATTCAAAAAGGCAGAGTGTGTGAAAGCATTTGGTCATTTTAAACCTCTCTCAGAAGGTGGTATAGTATGTCTAGGGTTACCACTTTAATCTAATATAAAACTATCCAGTATAAATCCCAGCAAGGCGGTATATTGCACTTCAGAGGAAATAGGTTTGAGCATTTCACAACCCTTGTAAGCTTGTTATACTCCACGTCCTCTGGGGATGGTGGTTAAGTGGGTTAGCCGATATTGGCCACATTGAATAAACATGTCTTTAAAAAAAAGATAATCATAGAAGTTATATTTTGTTTTTCTTTTATTTTCATATAATAGAAAAGGTTGTGGAACCTATCCAAAACAAGAAGGAACGTCCTGCTTACTACCACAGGAAGTTCAGACGGGTACCTACCATAGACCAGTGTGACGTCAATGATGCTGTATGCATATACGAGGCTGAGGAACAGTTCAAGAGGGATAAGTATGTGACAGCTTTCCTGTGTATGTATATTAATTATCTTCATGCCATGATGGTTTTGGAACACTCGCCATTCTACACTCTTTCCATTTTAACTAGATTTTTTTATGATATTAAACAACATGCTATCGGAAATATTGATGTTAGGCCACACCAAAAAAATAAGTTGGTCCTTGCTGGAAAAATTGAGGCGAGTGAAAAAAAATTATTTAAAAAAATAAATTTGCCAAACATCACAAAGAAAACTTGTAGAAAGTGAGGCGAGCTAAATCCGTAGACGAGATTTTTTTCAAAGAAAAAAAATGTATTTCCGAAAATATGGAGAGGGAAATCTATAGACCAACTTTTTTTTTTTTGGTGTAACCTTACATCTTTTCTCTTTTATTTCTTAAACACAGGATGGTCGATAATGAGATCCTCAATATTCTGCGTACACGTAGAATTGAATGCATGACTTTCTATGGACCTGACCACCCAGAGAAATGCAAGCGGATAGTTGAGGATTACGAAGAGGCAGCGGGTAACTGGTTCCAGAGGTGTAAGTGATTTTAAGTATTCTTTAGAAAATGACTTGTCACAAATATATCTAATATCTGCGAACTATTTAATCGGAAACAAGTTCTTACTGATCTTGGCATATGTGATAAATTTCTTTGAAGTGGCCATCCATCATCTTCCCTTTAAAATACCTTTATAAATGTATCTACCGTAAAACCTCGCGTATAAGACGCGTCCTCTACGCCAAACAAATGCCTTGTGTGTCTTATAGGATTTCTTCAAGTTGGGGGTGCGTCTTATACGAGGGGTAATTTTACTATAGAACAGTACTGGATTGAAAAAATCACCCCTAAGATGTGCGTCTTATACGTGAAAATGCATGTAATGAGTTTGGGGTGCGTCTTATACGCGCAGCGCGTCTTCTACGTGGGAGATTACGGTACATATTGTACTGCATAATGTGAAATACCATAGATAAGCACTGACCCTAAATTACTGGTGCAGTTTACACACTGACAACTGCTGTGCAGTTTAATATACCAGGGTATTATACAACCAATATAATTTGCAACTACCGTAATACCTTGCATATAAGGCACATCTCATGTGTAAGGCACGGTGGGTGGATGGACGATGCGGCTGATGGACGATGTGGCCAAACCAAGGACTTTGTGGCCAAATTTATGGACGATGTGGCCAAAAATGGACGATGTGGACAATTTGAGAAAATGGACGATGTGGCCATTTTACATACATATTAGCACGATACAAACATCTTTTTCATTTTGGCCACATCGTCCATTGTCCACATCGTCCATAGACTTTGGTGCATCAATTGGGGGTAAATTTTGGTAGAATATAGTAAAAATTAATACAGGTATATGTACCAGGGTTATAGAACCCTTGCGGGAACCTATATTCTAATGACATTTGGCTTAAATAATAGTGGCCACCTCGTCCACCTAGTTTGGCCACATCGTCTTAGCCACATCGTCTATAAATCTAAGGCACACCTAGAGTTATAACTTATTAGAGGAATTTTCATAATGATAATTCACAAAAGCTGTGTGTACCTAGGGCCCTTGGGACCCCAGGTCTATGTTGCTGCAGGAGTAAAGAGGGAGTGTATCAAAGGAGAATATCAGCCTGTCATACCAGCCGCGGCTTATATGCAGGGTATTCCAGAGGCCAGTATGGCATTATTCACAGCAATGTAAACAATGCTGCCATGTATTTTACAGATGGTGACATCGGAGTCACAGGCACGGTCAAGGATGCATACATGAAGCAAAAACATCGCCTCATTTGGGAAAGACGACACGGAGGACCAGTTGGTTCAGTAAAACCCGAAGGACAATAGGAGTCATACCATTTGTACCCCTGGATTGGTAACATCCAACTTGTACTGTTGTCAGGGGAAGAAGTGAAGTGAACTTGTGGCGTTCACAGCTTAAATCATATTTTCTGTTGTCTATATGATACACATTGGTCCCTTGGATCTATGTATGGACGTATACACTCAGAGACAGTTAAAGTATAGAGGAGAAATGCGCTATGAGAAAAGGTGAATGGATGTAAATAACTGAAGAAAAAAAAAGATGAATAAAAACTAACATCAAATATTACTGTATAAACGCAGTTTTCTTCTTTTATAAACAGGTGTCACTATTTAAGGTGCCTAAACATGGCTAAAAGGTAGTTCAGGGGTTTTGATAATTGACACTCATGACGCAGGGGGTTCCAAAATTTACAGACGGAGACAATTTCAAACGTCCCAGTACGCTTGTTATATGCTTCAGAACTGACTGACATTCCACCCTTCCTTAAAATGAGTGACATCCCAAAATTCTGAACACCCATGCATAGGCACTTTTTTTTTTTTTTAAGAGCGGCTCTTCGTTTCCTGTGGCCCCCAAGGGGTAAACAAGTAAGACATTAGGGGTCTGTCCAATTGTAAACAATTGGGGGAGACGATAGAAATTACAAATATTCCCCCAGCTGAGTTACTTATATAATATATGTAGCCTCATGAAACAAGGGGGTGTGGATGGGGGTCCGCCATGTCACATGTCGATTTTAAAACATGGTCATGGCACTTGTCACTTAAATCCCCATGTCACCTAAGAGCCTATCATGTCCCATGTCTAATTTAAGAAAGCACATATGTCATGTCACTAATTGTTTTGCCTCATGTCACTAAGGCCCATGTCACATGTCGATTTTAAGAAATGGCCATGTCACAATGTCGAATTTAGTGGTCCATACCCATGAACAAGCCACAGTTTCCAGTCAGAATAGGACCCAGTTTGCCATGAGAATAGGCACATGCATTGAGCCTGCAGTGAGGTGGCACCATCTAGTTAAGGTAGTGGCTAGCCACTACCTTAATTACATCTATCTACCATCCAAAGTAGCCACAGAAAATAATCCATGTATAGGCTTAGTCTGTAACTCACCCATGTTAAATCAATACACAACATAATGTAGGAGAGTGAATTGGTGGGGATCAGCCTTGGTCAATTCTGCTTTGCTCTATAGTAAGCAGAGGCTTTGTACTAAACTCATCCCATGTTCCAATATGGTGTGTTTCAGCTTGGAGACTTGGTGTCTTGACATATGACTCAAGCTCCTAGTATAGATTATATCCAAAACTGCCATAGTATTTCAATATGCTATGTGAATGCTTGGAGATAGGCACAGAGCTCCTGTCACTCCCTTTGACAGCTTGGTCAAACCACCACACCTGTATGTACCCCCCACACACCTTCCCTAATGCCTATTATGGCCACAATCACTCCCTGGGCAGGCCTACACCTAATATGAATTAGCTGTAGGTACTAGCACCCCACTATCAATATCCAAGGTCTAGCCATTTACAAAATCAGTGAAGAGCCTGGTGTAATTGTTTTCTCTCTCCCAGGGCAGATGATATGCTTGAGTGCAACCCTACACATATAGCATATACATGTAGTACTACTAGTAGTGTAGCTCATCAATATTATAGAGGGGCACCACAAAATAACCCTCTGCATGCAACATTATGTGTCATCAGTTAAACAATAAACCTTTATGTACATAGGCAGCCTGATGTTTCATTAATTAAACTAAGCAAACCTTTACAGACAATATGGTGTTTTATTAGTTATACCATACAATAACCCTTCATAGGCAACATGGTGGTTTATTTACCATGCCTTACCACAACCCTTTACAGGCAACATTATATTCTATTGATTATACCATACATTAACCCTTTGTAAGCAACATGATTATAATTTGTAATTTATTGATTATAGAGATGTACATACAATAACCCTCTATAAGCAACATGATGTTTTATTAAACACACCATACAAATACCCTTTATGGGCAACATGATTGTTTATTAGATTCACCTTACAATTACCCTCTACAGGCAACATGATGTTTTATTCCTTTTGTCATATCATAACCTCTTACAGGCAACATGGTCTTCTATTGGTTATACCATACAATAACCCTTCATATGCAACATGATGGTTTATTAGATTCATCTTGTAATAACCATATAAGATTCCAGTGAGTGAGTAATAGATGTCTAATGCCATTTCAACAGCTAAGGTCATATTCATGGTGAGAACAACATTACACATTTTCACAGAGGAATGTGTCAGTGCCTGCACATATGTGCACCACACACATCCTGAGGGGATAGGAAAGATGAGAAGTAGACCCTTTTAAGTGGGCTAGGGAAGCCCGACCCCTACAGGAAACATGATGATTTATTGGTTATAACATACAATAACCCTTTAGAGGCAGCATGCTGTTTTATTAGTTTCATAATAAAATAACCCTCTACAGGCAACATGATGTTTTATCAATCACAGCACACAATAACCCTCTGCATGCAACACTATGTATTGTCAGTTAAACAAACCTTTATATACAAAGATCTCGCCATGAATATGACCTTAGCTGTCGAAATGGCGTTAAACATCTATTACTCTCTCTCTCTCTCTTATATACAAAGACAGCCTGTTGTTTCATTAATCAAACCTTTACAGACAACATGGTGTTTTATTAGTTATACCATACAATAACCCTTCATAGGCAACATTATATTCTATTGGTTATACCATACAATAACCCTTCATATGCAACATGATGGTTTATTAGATTCATCTTAAAATGACCCTGTACAGGCAACATGATGTTTTATTTGGTATGCAATATTATAAACCCTTACAGGCAACATGGTAGTCTATTGATTATACCATACAATAGCCCATTACAGGCAACATGATGGGTCATTGGTTATACCCTACAATGACCCTGTACAGGCAGCATGATGTTTTATTAGCTTTGCCATTCAATGATCTTTTACAGGCAATATGATGATTTATTGGACCTCAATAGACAGTATAATGTAGGAAAGTGAGCTGGGGGGGGGGGGGGGGCTGAGCTATGGGAAGCTCTGATTTGTTTTATAGAATACAAAAGCTTTGTATATCACCTCCCTCATTTTCCAATATGGTGTATAAATACTTGGAGTCAGTGATTACTAAATATACTTTGTCACTATAACATCACTTAGTATGATAATTTTGTATACACTGAAAACATGTTGGTGAAAAAGGTCCTCTGTGCAGAGGACTTTGGGTCCTCAATTTGAGGACTTTGGGCCATCAAATTGATGGGTCCTGGGTGGAGTACCGGGTCCTCACTAAAGTCCTCAATTTGAGGACCTAATGTCCTCAATTTGAGGACCTTTTATGATGAAGCTATGCAATCAATATGATGAGTGTGGGTAGTCAATTCAATGACATTCATTTTTAATTTCCATTAATTATGAAATAGTAAGTAGATTAACCTTAGAATCCCCCTACCCCACTATAGCCAGACCTTTATTAGATGTATTGTCCTTCTGGTAGACCAAGTGACTGGTATTATATGTAAACAACAGTTTCTAGCCAGTCTGTGCACTTCTAAGTAAGTCTTCAGACACATAAAAGGTGTTCAAGCACATAGAGATCCCATAACTCCCTTCAAATTACTTGAGCAAAATTTCTTGCTGTATTTCCTATCCAGCATAAATATAAATGGCTATTGCAACATTCGTGATGCAGATAAGTACATTATTAACTAACAAAATTATCTAGAGGATGACCTACAGTATGAAATATAGATTACACTACAGCTTAGTGGGGCCCCCTGGTGGAAAAAAGTATTGTCTTCAAAATGATGACCCCATCTTCAAATTGATGACTTGAGGTCATCAATTTTGAAAGAGGACCCAAGGTCCTCTGCACAGACGACTTTCGTATAAGCTTAAGTTTTCAGTGTAGACTATAGTCTTTGAACATAGAAGCCACTATAACATAGGGCTTTGCCCTAACCTTAAACATTTTGAGTATTGAAAGAACTAAGTCCCACCCAGGCCCTATCTGCACACTCCCTATACACATTAAAGTTCGCCATGAACGCCCCTAGAGCCGGGGATACCAACGGTTGGTGGCGCTGTAAATGACCGGAAGGAGGGGTTAGAAGATAGCCACAGGGAGGATGGGGTGGAATGACCGGGAGGCAGGCCAGGGCCAGGAGCAGGGTACACTCATTGTATCACCTAACTAGGTCACTGTGTGTATAATTAAAGTCCTTCTATCTATCATATCCAACAAGATATGGCTTATCCATTAAGGGTACAGGACCACACATGCATGGTGTATACCTGTATGGATTCCCCATCAGATATTTGCATTAATGCCTTCAGCAGGAGGGTTTTAATTTCAGAGCTAGTACATTTCCTATATGTAAAATCTACTCCAACCCCTCCTTCCTGTGTGCTCACAGGCTGGGTATCAGCGAAGTGAGCGCGGGAAAGCTATCTCGGAACTCCTGTATTGCAAAAACAGTAAACAAAATGCAACACATTGGATCGAAGAGAGAAAAATCTTTTCAACCAATTACAGCACAGCAATAATTTAGTGCGGAACACCCCAATATTATGCAAATGAGCTGTATTTGAGTGTAAACACTCGAGGCGTTCGGGTAGCGGTTTTCTAACAATATGCAGTGCATTGTGGGATGGGGTGACCTCGAACGCTAACTACACCACCTCAGCTGGTCCCCTCCACCCCAGCCAGGTACCAGTCCTTTACAACACCTGGGAGCAGAGTAAGTTCACTACAGGATCAACATTGACCCACATGGGGCAGACCAATAGGGGATGGCCCTACAAACCAGCATTGATCAATCGGCCATTCCCCGAACACCTTGTGTAACGGGAGATGGCCTATGTTATGACTACTAAAGCCCTGCTTGGAGCGGTATTCATTAGCCGCACGCCAGCCACCACAGGCGCAACTCCTCTCTAGCTGGAGTGCGAGCACGCGCCGATGGCTGGGTGTGCCGCCTATTGAATACCCCTCAGGTAATAAAAGGTTATTCATGTCTCCCATAAAAAAAACATGGCCATTTTGAGGTGACATTCCAACTCTCATAGCAACCCCATACAAGTTTCTATCTCATACTGCCCCCCCCCCGGTTGGGTGGTATTTCAATTTAATGGGATGGACGTTAAGATCTAGTAAACCCCTCCCCCCACCTTGAAAATGTAATAAGTATTAATCCCATGCCTTGAATAGAAAACAAGATGCAGAAACAAAGTTTATGAATTTTTATATTTTTTTTATTGTTTTTGACATCAATGATTCGTTCCATTGTGTTTAGTACATCTTGGGCTCTGCGGGGACAGCAGCGGACACACGGTTATGGGTCTTGGCCAGGTAGTCGGTAAACTCCTGGTATGGAGGCTTGGTGAATACTGTCTCCTTCCACAGATCGGGGGTCAGGTAGGTGTAGGTCTGTGCAATCGCAGCATATGTTGCCTTGGCTAAAATACACAAAATCAAACGAAGTTAGAATGATCAATCAATCAATCAATGTTTTGAGTGAGTGAGTAATAGATGTTTAACGCCATTTCGACAGCTGAGGTCATATTCATGGCGAGTTTTGAAAAAGATAAATAAATATATATGACAGTACATACCGTAATCTCCTGCGTATAAGGCGCATCCCGCATATAAGGCGCACACAGAGTTTCAGAATATGGTAAAAAAAATAAAAATGAATGGATTTTCAAAATTCAAAAAGCTATGTGTTGTTTGGACCCCCGTGACCCCCCTGGACCCCAAATGCAGCAGATGAGCTTATATGGGAGTGTAACATCAAAAGAAAGGTCTTAGTGCCCCCCCTTGCGGATCCAGGGAGCACTAAAACCCCTCGTAGAAGCCCGCCTTAAACGCGAGAGATGCTTAGGCCACACCAATAAAAATAAGGCGGTCTACGGATTGCCCTCTCCTCATTTTCGGAAATACAAATTGGCTATGGATTTCGCTCGCTTCAGTTTCTTCAGGTTTTCTCTTTGTGATGTTTGGCAAAAATTTTGAAAAAAAAATTTGTTCGCTCACCTCAATTTCCCAGCAAGGAATCCATTGGACGCCAAAAATTTCTTTACAAAGTTTTTCGCTCACTCGCACCATATTTTCAAAACCAAAACCGTAGACCAACTTATTGCTAAATTTCAGGACCTAATGTGAGCCATGTCCAGCCTTATATTACAGCAGGATTTTTTTTGGGGAAATAAGTTGTGTATGAATGAACATTTTTATAATAATCTCACCGAAGTTGCCAAGTGTTCCAGTCTGACCACGAGCACTGGTGTAGCAATCATCAATACCAGCCATAGACAGCAGCTTCTTGGGGACTGGAGCACTGACGATACCAGTTCCACGTGGGGCTGGGATAAGTCTCACCACAACACTACCGCACTTTCCTGTCACCTGCAAGATTCACAAAGATGGTAATCAAACAAAATGGCAAAGCACTAAAGCGACGTGAAACAACAGTCCAGAGTAAAAAAATAATGTTGTCTTCAAGTAACGTTACCTACCCTTTCTTTTATGGCAATACCCTATTTCTTTTTCTTTTTTTTTTTGGGGGGGGGGAAATTCTGAGAGATCGGCACTGAAAATTTATGGTCAGCCTTAAAAAGATTTCCCACCTACCCTATTTTTTTCGACCCCATTACACAAACACGACTATTTAAGGCCCTTTCCAAAATACTTCCAAAGGCACATGGTTTTGTTCAGAGCGTACCAACATCATATAAGCATCTCTACATGGTTATTCAGGTGGTTGATCCAAGTGTGTGAATATAATCATTTGTTAGCTGCTCTAGTTCGTTTTCTTTCATGGAGATAAAGCTATACCTTGTGGGTTAACTCTCGGTTATGAAGAATTTATATCTGGTGTAAACATGTGTATGAATGTCAATTCACTACAGGTTTAGGCAATGGTTACTGTCAAATAGACCCCCCCCCCCTTCAATTTTCTGGAGTTCAAAAGGATTACTCAATGATAATCCTGAACACAACAATTTTTAGGCCCTATCCAAAATCAGAGATGCCACTCGCTGGCTGACAAAAAAAAAACAAAAAAAACAGGAAAACTTGACTTTGGACACCCATTTCCCAGGATGTGATCCTACGTTAGCATAGACATCTGAACCAAAAATGAAAACAGGAATTCCTGGCAAAACAGGGAAAGTGGCATCCAAATACTTCCAAGAGGACATGGTTTTTGTTCAGAGCGCACCAACATCATATAAGCATCTCTACATGGTTATTCAGGTGGTTGATCCAAGTGTGTGAATATAATCATTTGTTAGCTGCTCCAGTTCTTTTTCTTTCAGGGATATGAAGCTATACCTTGTGGATTGACTCTCGGTAATTATGAAGAATTTATATTTAGTGTAAATACATATATGGATGCTAATTCATTACAGGTTTAGGCAATGGTTACTGTCAAGTAGAGCTCCTCCTTCAATTTTCTGGAGTTCAAAAAGATTACTCAACGATTATCGAGACAGCAAGTAATAGGGTTTGCACCAAATGGTCCATTTCAATGGAAATTTTAAAAAATCGTGGGTGAACTGCAAGTACCGTATGCATGTACACATTTTCACGGCTTATTTCTTCAAGTAAATCTATTCAGTTGCTTCATTCAATCATTAGGATCTGTCATTTCTATACAGTTCATAAACCACAGCACGTTTAGGGACTGAACTTCACTGGAGGAGTACTCATTGACCGCAGACTATCATCTTATTGCCAGTACTGGTATACTGTATCTACCTCAACCTGGAGGGGTCGACAAAGGCCCTGGCTAATGGATTCACTCTATGGGGCCCTATACTTAAATAAATAGTGGTTGTTACTTTATGAAGCACTAGTTTGCACCTACAGGAGAATGCCTCAAGTAGAAATGTTTTACAACTTGCAGGCCTGCACAAAGAGCTTCCCATTGTGCAAAGCCAGGGGAGTAAGGGTGTGAACTGCTCTAATTGTTACTACAGGCAGAGGTCAGGGAGTGCAAAGTAAAGTTTAATTGATATTTAAAATATACCAGTAATAGATAACACAATCACCGCTCAGTCAAGGGCCCTGTCAGGTTGTGGTAGATTCAGTGTACAAAGTACAATTCACCAGACTCCATGTAATACTGACTTAACTTTTAGCAAAAAACATGCTTACCTTGCAAGGAACGGTATGGGGCTTTCCTATCTTGTTACCCCAATAACCACGACGTACGGGGATGACAGAGAGCTTGGCCAGGATGATGGCGCCACGGATGGCAGTTGCCACTTCCTTGGAGCACTTCACTCCCAGTCCAATATGACCATTGGAGTCACCAATGGCGACAAAAGCCTGAAAGGTAACCATGAACATAGCTAGTACACACATTACTAAAGGATCGATTGTGACAACTCCCATGTAAAAAGCAAATGCTGGTGGGGAGGTTCGCACTAACCATCAAAATCAATGTTCGCATTATACAGCGAAAATTTTGCTAGAGTTGGGAGATGTGTGATGGTAACGGGGCCTCCAATGTTGTTTAACACAGAGGGGCACGTAGCCAACAAGTTTCTGTTCCTGTCATTATCATTGAGACACGCCTCTTGATGAAGTGCCTCACAAATGTCTGAGACAGGTGTCGGCTTCTCTGCACTAAATTTATCTGGGAAAATCACGAGGATCAACTGTTTGGTCCATTTAAGCATAGGAAATCTTACAGATGACGAAGAAATCATATCAATGATAAGGTGTGTTGAGTTTATTTTTATTTTATTACCAGAACTTTGGGCCTTTAAGAAAGTTTAGGGGTGTACAGTGTAAGTTTAAGTTAGAACCATTTTCTATTCTATGTGGATTTTATGGTTATTCCCGCTGCTTAGTATTAGTTATATTCGACCTACCTTGAACCTGGTGCGCTGACCAGCACGGGTCTGCTTCTGCACGGGCATGATCTTGAGGACCTCATCCTTCAAAGCTGTTCCCAGGAAGAAATCAATGATTTCGAACTCCTGCAAAGATACAAGAATGATTTAATGAAAATAAATCCCACAGCCTTTTATATTCACATGGTTGAATACATATAACTTTATAAGCACCTAATCACGTGTTCCCATTGACATTCACAGTATTTCATTTCAAATAAAAATGTTACTTGCGAGTAAAATAGTTGGTGATTCATACAGACTTGGCGCTTCCGTTTGTGGTACATGAACCGATTTTCTGGTAAAATGGACATGGTATCTCTGGTATATCCGGTAAAGTTCTTGTGACTTGTCGAATAGTGATAAATATGTCACAACTGTCACTAATAGCAACTCCTTAAAGGGATATACTCATGCTCAGTTTGGTTGTGCACCACGGGATTAACCAAATCTGATTGATTACCCAGTGACAGCCTCACATATCTGTGTACACTGTGGATGTGAGGCTTAGGAGGAAAGGTGTGAGTGAGTGAGTGAGTAATAGATGTTTAACGCCATTTCGACAGCTAAGGTCATATTCATGACGAGAACTACATTACACAATTTCACAGAGGAATGTGTCAGTGCCCGCACATATGTGCACCACACACATCCTGAGGGGATAGGAAAGAGGAGAAATAGACCCTTTTAAGTGGGCTAGGGAGGCCCGGGGAGGAAGGGTGTCTAGTAATAGCTAAAATAGTCTTTTTAGAACGTAAATGGACGTGCAATTTTCACACATTTCAATGCATGGACCAGTATACTATTATTAATAACTCATATAAAATGAAGAAAGTGTCATGCTAGTATATTGCATATGAAGATGACAGCTCTTTGGTTTGATCCAAATTCTAACAGTTCCAATGTCTGGTTTGACCCTTGACCCCAGAGGTGCTGACAGGTTAGACAGGCCCCATCTGCTGCCCCCACCCCAAACTCTGGTAACTGTGTCATACGATACTCCAGCATTCAGTTACGTCCATAGACTTATCCTGTTCATTCTCTGCTTGACTTGTCCCTTTAAAAGGCTCATTATCTATTTCTCTTTTTAGCCCACTCTTTTAAGCTGCTTAATTTACTAGGGCCTGGACCTGCCCCACTGTCAGTGACGTTATCAGACTCAACTATATACATTGACTTTGCCGTCACCTGTGACTCTAGCAGGCTAGGAATCCGGATGTGCTTTGTAAAGCGGCGACAAGTCAGGTACTGACATGGACCTGCCTGCATTTGATGTACAGAGCGATCTTTGATTGGCATACGCTGTGGTAGCTATACTCCAGCGCTAACTAAACGGCATGTTAGCGCTGGCGGTCAGTCCCCACTGGACAGGGTACCTGTGTCTAAATCCCCACTGGACAGGGTACCTGTGTCTAAATCCCCACTGGACAGGGTACCTGTGTCTAAATCCCCACTGGACAGGGTACCTGTGTCTAAATCCCCACTGGACAGGGTACCTGTGTCTATTAAAAATATGATCGTTGTGGAAAAATGGCTAACTTTGGGTATACTTAAAGAACATGTACAGATTTATAGCATATCCAGGGCTTTTGACAGGATTTTTTGCAATGCGCCAATTGCACACTTTTTAGCAAATACAAGGCGCCATTCTGTAAATGAATGGCCATTCTAGCCATTTAAATGCACCATTTAAGCATTAAATGCGTGTATTACGCACTGCGCATCCCTGTCAAAAGCCCTGCATATCAATACTCATTGGTACCTACTTTGTTAAGTCCACATAATATATGTTTTTAGGTAACTCCGAGGTATTTTTAAGACCAGTGTGTGCTCTCCCATGTACCAATCCACTATATGTATGGCAGCTTTGGTCAGTCTTGTTGTTTGGTGTTTACCAATTATCAGCCCTCAATTGACACTTCAATCAATGCCTCATACTCTGCTAGTCTCTGGGCTAGCACTGTATAATTACCCTGTTCTCACCCTAGCCAGTTGTACCAAAACAACCCAACATGGCAGGTTATGATGAGGGAATTCACATAATTCATAAGCCTCATAAAATATAATAAGGACACCCTGGAGGGGGAGGTTTATATGGTAGGAATATAATTACCAACTTTTGGTGACCACACACCAGTTCATTTTATCACAATGATCATTTCTTTTCTCAGCTACCTCTGAGAGAGCAGGGTGAATGTCGGCCCTGGAACGATAGTGTCCTGAAGAGGGCGCCTCAGGTATTTGGCCTTTCTCCCTGAGTTTTTTTTCTATCTGGGTAAGCAGGGGGGGATCCAACCATGCAACATAGAGGACATCTGGTGGCAAATTCAAGAGCTAATACCAGCATGTCTGGGTCCAGCCGCATGGCCAGGGAAATCCCATAATGCAAATATACTAACAAATATGACAATCATTCAATGATACATCTACCCAGGGATGCCACTCACTGATCACCAAAAAGTCGGAAAGTCGCCTAATTTTCTCAATTTCCAATAGGAAATACCTGTAGGAATGAAAGTCTAAAATTCGGAATTCCTAAAAAGTTAGGAAAAGTGGCATCTCTGTCTACCTCAAACACTCCTTGGGCTTTGCGTTAGCTGCATTTTATAGGCTTGCCATTGTGTAAAAAGGAAGACATTTATCCCATCTGGCTTACTTGAGTTCTTCTGAAACCTAGAATTGACCAAATTTGTAAATTCTTCATAAATCATTGAGTTGAGTTCCAACATAAAGACCATTGGTCAGATCTATATCAGTATGAAATGTACAAGAGAGTACAGTAGAGAACATTAGAGACCCCCTTCTAGTGAGTGAAAAATATTCCTGAAAGGACCACTATTTTGGAGTCTGAAGTCAATTTGGTATAGAGCTGAACAGTGGACAATGAAAACTAGTTCCCACATTATACTCTCACCATGTCTCTACTGTGCTGTATTTTCACCAGTAACACACTGGCTAACTCTGGATAGATAGGGTAGTTCTTTAATTTGACACCTGGTGGCAGGTAGCAGTTGACTCTCCCCCTGCTGGGTAAGGTCAACTTTGCCCCCACCCTGGAGAACTAATAAGGATATCAGAATGATTCAAAATGCTATGATAATCTACAACACCTCTAATTTCCATATTAGGCCATAATGATCATAAACACAGAATATAAAGGATACAATGTATGTATCAGAGTTTGAAAGTTAAGTTATGCTGGAGAGCTTACAAAATTAGTGAAACTCCCTAAGGCCACACCAAAAAAATAAGTTGGTCTATGGATTTTGGTTTAGAAAAAAATTTAGCGTCCTATGGATTCCTTGATGGGAAATTGAGGCGAGCAAACAATTTTTTTTTTTTAATTTTGCCAGACATTAGAGAAAACTTGTAGAAACTGAAGTGAGCGAAATCCGTAGACAAGATTTTTTTCAAAGAATTTTTTTTTTGTATTTCCGAAAATATGGAGAGGGCGATCCGTAGACCAACTAATTATTTTGGTGTGGCCTAACCACTATAACGCACATGGCTATTGTATTATTGACCAATGGGAGGCATCCCTGGCATATACTGCGGAGTCGGGGGCTGAAGGTGTTAGTCATAGTGCCGTCGGGGTCTAATGGCGGCCCCCAGCTGATAATGGCTATGTGAGCTATATAGGTGACGGAAAGTAATTATTTTTCTGCAAAAAAAAACTTAAGCGCACATTGATTGATGCATGGCAGCATTTGTGGGAAAGTGGTTTCTAGCACAGGGTAGGCCCAGAAATTTTGGCTATGTCCACTTGCCTGGTCTTAAAAGATAACAGGATAATATCTCTAAATGAATAAGGTCTGACAGTATCATGATAAATCCAACTGGTCCATAAAGACAAAATGTTGGCCTTCCTTATGGCTGCTGATAGATACCATAAAAATGATATTTTCATTGGATTCTTACCAGGACCCCATGCTCGGGCAGATTCCGGGCTATTCTGAGTGAAAAGACTGTTCCAGACATCATTCTGGCACTTACCTAGTTTTTCAAAACTTTATATTATCTGTTCTATCTGCATACTATTGGATAGATCTCAAGAAAAGAAGTGGATTTGCTTTTTGAATGAAGTCTCTATCTTAATTCAAATTGTTAGACTTTCCAACTCAATAATCGCTTGAAGGGCGATTGGAACTAAATTCAAAGTGACATTATGACCATCCAAAGACCACAAAATGACCCCAATATTCTGCCACAATAACCCATACTTAAGAGTTTAATCAGGGTTCAAATTCTAATGTATTGATAAATTCTGGTTTTTGAAATTTCTGAAAAGAATTTCTGAACCCCCTCCCCTGCCATGCCTACTGATGCGATTTTGGGTGGGTTTGCAGTACTACGAGTACTAACCTTGATTGGGAGAGAGAACAGATAAATGTCCTCCAAAGACTTAATCTTGATGTCCTTTACAAGACGCCCAAGCTTTGTCACTGGCATCCATTCCTTGTCTTCCTTTGCCCCACGACCGCGACCACGACCGCGTCCACGGCCACGACCACGACCGCGTCCACGACCACGGTCGCCGAAGCCACCACGGAATCCTCCGCGGTCGCCGCCACGGCCTCCCCTATCACCGGCTGGTGCTTGGTCCGCCATTTGCTGTTAACACATGAATAAAAATGTTTAATTACACTGACGCAATGTGAGGGCACCATCAATATGTCATTACTGTAGGCTGGGCTTTTGTCAAATATCAAATCGGATCCCAAGTTATGATACACATGAACCCGGACATAAACATGATGAAACCAGCATGTTTTACCTGGGGCAGGGGGACATGGACCGACCAGTTGTCAAAGAGATTTTACCCAAAGTTACAACATAATCTGATTAACGAAATTTGAACATGAATGTAATATCATATCCTATTGTTGTTCGCACAAGAAATAGACAATTAAAATCACGGATTGCGAAGATTTTAAAGGATTTCTGAGGGAGAGTACAGAGAACACAACTTACGTGATCAGTCTTCAGATTGAGAAAGAGACCGGAAGTACCATAAGCTGCGAGATCTCGTGTAGCCCAGACGAGAGAAGTGAAGACAGATCGACTTTGTGATGGTTTTTGGATGAGCAGTAAGGTACAAACCTATTGATTTACCTAATTTACAACTTGTATATATAGTATAAAATACTGCACATGTATGAAAGGGATAATATAGGAGTATGGCATTATCCATGATGTAATATCTGTGCCACAAAACGTTAAAACTGTAGAGAATACGCTTTGCAATCGATTTCTTCTGTTTTGGTGCATTTCCTCACACAAATTGAATTGACACTAGGCTAAAGCTAAAACTATAGCTCGATGCAGCAAGTTGGGAACCTGAGTGTTTTCCAGTTTTGGAGGCAGCTGTGCATGTAAAATGCCTTCATTCAAGGGACATTTTTGTATATGATGCACAAGACAAGTCTTGTGTATGATTCTATCTCAAAAATCATAACAAAATATGAAAATAGAATCATTTGCTATGCATTATTCCCTCATAATACATGTCAGACTAGACAAAATGACCTCTGTAGGTCCCATATGGGCTGGAAAAGCACCATGCTCATAAATGTCTTCATCATTTTCAAGATAAGAATATCTGAAGACCTGAACAATGTGAACAGGTCCATGGTGCAAAAACCTTTTGTTTCTATTAAATTCCATCATCCATTGTTGTTTTGACCTGATGACCCATTGAAAACCATATTGAAATGCTATTAGAACCCCATATAAGGCATGTTAGCCCTATTATAATGCACTATTGAGCTATTTAGCTGTAAATAGCAACAAAAGCGTTGTCGGCACCAAAGACTAGAATCATAAGATGTGGCTAATTCTTCTCACACTTATTGTATCACTTAGATATTTAATATGCCTTTAAAGATGATCGAATAGAACATAAAAATGGATAATTCTGGTATCAGTGGGTGATCACGCGTCCATATATGGTGATCTATGTGGTCCCTCATCAAAAACCAAGCAGAAATTTTGCTGAAAATCACAGTTTTTGCAAACTAACAAAAATCACATGTCTCCCATAGTGTAATAAGCCACCATAGAGGTAGGGGAAAAAAGCATACTCATTTATAAACTTGATGGGTCAGTATTATGCACTATCTATCAAAAACTGATGGTTAGAATATTTTTTCACAAAATATATAGGGCCAAACTTTGAAAAACAGCGATTTTTTTAAACTAATGATTTTTAAATTTATAATTTGTACTTCAGTGGTAAACTGTGCACTATATTATTGTAATACCATCTACCCTGGCCTGAAAGCAATGAGTTTTATCTTTCATTTGCTGCAAA
The DNA here is from genome assembly GCA_949317995.1 of Acholoe squamosa. NCBI lineage: Eukaryota > Metazoa > Annelida > Polychaeta > Phyllodocida > Polynoidae > Acholoe > Acholoe squamosa. The sequence goes on along the minus strand of OX439040.1, from coordinate 36,210,656 downwards.
TATTATGTAAATCGGATAATTTTTGGCTAAACTACAGCATTTCTTAGCGAAAATTCAGGAAAAACTAAGTTTTAGGTTCCCAACTTGCTGCATCGAGCTATAGAAGCTTAGAACTTTTATAGAGAAGGCTAGATAATTATACTAGCCAGGCTTCAATCACTTTCAAACTCCAAGATAAGAGGGTGATTATCATGAGGTACACCCAGAAGCAGGAACTGACAAATTTAATAGACTACCCAGGTGACAGGTCCCAGTAGTACTACTAGACTCCCGGGGGGGGGGGGGCACTTCAATTTTATTTGGGTGTGTGGCTGAACCCCTGACTACCCTTACCCTTGCTAGGGCACTCATTCGCGGGGTTTTCCTTCAAAACCCTACCCTTGCTAGGGAACTTTTTATATATTACCGTAAACTCCCGCGTATAAGACGCGTCCTCTACGCCAAACAAAATGCTGGGGGGTCTTATAGCTTTCTCTCAAGTTGGGTGTGCGTCTTATACTAGGGGTAATTTTACTATAGAACAGTACTGGATTTACAAAATTGAGCATTAAAATGTGCGTCTTATACGCGCATGTGCTGAGTTTGGGGTGCGTCTTATACGCGCAGCGCGTCTTCTACGCGGGAGATGACGGTAGTCTTAGATTTCGCTCAAAATATCTTAAACTGACCTTTTCTGGGAGAAAATTTGTATTTTGTTCGTGCTATTTTCATGAAAACTTGGAAAATATTCATGAAAATGTCTACAAATTTTCCACATGAATCGGGATATTACGCTGATCGGGGTATTATGCTGAAAGTTGACCCTTGCTAGGGACATTTTGCTCAAAAGTAGACACTTGCTAGGGACATTTGTTGCTGAAACAGGAGTCTTGCTAGGGACTTTTCCTTGCAAAAATACCCTTGCCAGCTGCACATATGTATATACATTACATAGAGAGTGCCCCCCCCCCCCCCGGAACTAGACTAGTACTACTTCTAGTAATAGACTCAGTGGCAGTAGGCCTACTCAGTATTACAGTAGGCAGTAGGAGTAGCATAGTTTGGGAGTTGTCCTTATCTATCTGAACAGTAGCATTCATTATTAATGGCCAGGGGGATGGGATATAGGCAAATGTTCACGAGTGGGGAGAATTTTTGAGGGTTATCTCATGCGCCGATCAGGTGCCGATCAGATGCGGCACCTGATCGGCAAGTGAGATAACCCTCAAAAATTCTCCCCACGAGTGTTCATTTGCATTTATTTCATGTTATTTTGATCTAAAACTGCTGAATTACAACAGAATTTACCAGAATGACTCCCCGTGCGCATTGTTTACATCGCCATCTTGGAGCTATGACGTCACTAAATGGTCACATGACCTCGGCGTGTGATATTTTCGCGGGTTATCGCACGGGGGGTGTGCGATATGGCCGATCGAGTGCTAGAGCTATGGGCTGTCAGTATCTCGGGCATATCAACATGAAATAATTTCGTTTGGCGTATATCTGAAAATGGAGCCCCCCACGAGAATGTCCCAAAATGAAACACACACCCCTTACACAAATACCCCCCTTATTAAGAATAACCTGAAATGAAGCGCCCACCCTCCTTTAAGAATACCTTACTAGGGAATGTCCATTTCCACAATTTATTCTACCTGGTAATAGATATTTCCCTGTCTAAATTGTACACTATTAAAGATATGCTGCCATAGTCCATACTGAGATACAGCTGTCAAACGTCAAGTGCAGTCTTTCTCTGATGCCATGTAGGCCTGAACACCATGGTTCATCATGTACCGGGTATTAATGTTAAGAAATCAAGACCCGTATAAACAGGTTGTCACTGCCTTCAGGGCTCAACAAATCCCTGTGTCCAGGACACAAAAATATGTCCCTGGACACAACTTATTTTTCAAGTTGTGCCCACAACTGCCAAAACAGGCTTATGTATAGAGTGTGGGTTAAAGGGCTGGGCTCACAACATTTACCTGCTGGACACAACTTTGATTTTTCGTTGTGCTCAGTGGACACAATGATTCAAAACTGATTTGTCAAGCCCTGTGCCTTACTGGCTGCATTGTCAGGCCCGACAAGGGTGTATGATCAAGGTGATGACACACTGACGACATGCTCCAGGCCAGTGATGAGGGTGGGAGGTCACATAACCATTCCTCCTGTTTGTATATAGAAAAAACATAACTGATGGCCGATGCTCATAGGCCGTCGTGAGACCTGACGATGCAGTCAGTAAAGCAGTGACGATCTGTCAGAGGAACCAAATCAACCAAGAGTAAACATTTATACTTTGTCCACCTACAAAACAATAAGTTGCGTAGGCCTATCATTGACTATCACAATGTGATCTGTGACAAAGTCTGCAGAATGCCTAAAGCCAGGCCAACCATAAATATCATAATGTAATTAGTGATATCAAAAATGTCTGATGTTGTCAGTTGGGTGTGTTACTGAACGAGTGAGGGTCAACCACAGACATTTTATTTAAGTTTATTGAGAATGTGTCGGGCAATTGGTTTGAGGCACTTTTGGTCATGTCTGACATTCTAACCATTTGCAGGGTAGATATACAGGTCAGGAATTTTATTAGCCCAGCGACTAGTGAGTACTACTCGTGAGATGAGTAGACTAGTGTATGGTTCACATTCGCCACTGTGTAAGGGATAGGGAGGCCTTGCAGTCTATTTTTGTTTGTGGCTCCTCTGCTATGGACTATTAGTACTTAGCTGCAGTGGGTAGTTTGGGTTGAATTTGTGCTATATACTACCAAAAGCCCAGATGATAGTATGCCCTATCTATCATTCTCACCAACTGAAACTAGACATAAGATTACAAGTTGCCATGCCAAGTCTCACAGGACTATTCTCTACTATTGTATTAAAATCTACAACACTATGGTTTTATTCAGTACAAGATATTACCGTAATCTCCCGCGTAGAAGACGCGTTGCGCGTATAGGACGCACCCCAAACTCAGCACATGCAGTTTCGCGTATAAGACGCACATTTTAATGCTGATATTTGTAAATTCAATACATTTCTATAGTAAAATTACCCCTCATATAAGACGCACCCCCAATTTCAATACATCCTATAAGACTCCCCAGCATTTTGTTTGGCGTAGAGGACGCGTCTTATACGCGGGAGATTACGGTAGGTATCTCACACTGAGCAGTCTTTCAGAAACATTTACCTGGTTGCTGTTCGTTTTACTGGTTGTTTTACCCTATTTTCATAGTTTGTGTATCCCGATGCGATGAAAGGAACCCGCTTAGGTCAACCTTAAAGTAGGCGTCATGTCAAGATTCGAAATAATTTTTTTTTCGGCGGGGGTTCATAATTCACATTTGGATGCAAAGACAAGGTTTAGAGCTTGCTCCACATTATCCAACTCATGTATGTATTTTGGTTGAAGTGTAACGGATTGTTAAAGTCAAATTTTTCACTCCAAGTTGGGTCAACTTAAAGGTGAGGTTTTACTTTTTATTGTTATGTTTTGATATAAGTCGAATTTCTGGCTCTAAGTTGGGGGGGTCGACTTATAGGTGAGGTTTTCACAGTATGTAATTGGTGAATACTTATGTGGTATAGAAGAAAAGGAGACTCTTCTCCTCCAGGGCTTGACAAATCGGTTTTGAATCAGTGTATCCAGTGGACACAGAAACAAACCAAAGTTGTGTCCAGTAGGTAAATGCTGTGTGCCCAGCCCTTTGAATCAATGTATAAGGTTGGCTTGGCATTTGTGTTGACACAACTTCAAAAGTAAATTGTGTCCAGAGAAATAATTTTGTGTCCCGGGCACTGGACAATGGGATTAGACGAGGGTGGGAGGTGCCCTGTCCTCCCGACTAGTTTTGAATTTAGGGGCCAACCAGTTAAACTGAGCCATTTGTGTAAACCAGGATAAGATAAAAACCGTTTTAAAAAAAATTGTTTACCCTACCAGTGGTAGGCAACTGACCACCGCTCTCTCGCATACTTAGTAGGTCCTGTTTTTGTTATGCACTTTCTTAGAGCCTTCAGGAGAGGCATAGAAGTGTAACAATTACTATAGCACAAAGTTGACACAACCTCATTGCATTGGGGCCTGTAGGCACACATTATAGACAAAGCTTCAGTACTTTCAAAGTGGGTACCGTAATCTCCCGCGTATAAGGCGCATCTTCTACGCCAAACAAAATGCTGCTGGGTCTTATACGCGGGAGGAACATTGCCTTGAGTTTGGGGTGTGCCTTATACGCGGGTTTTTCTGACTTTCAATGATTGATGTGCCTAAGGAAAACACCCCACAATCGATAGCTAACCTTTATATATCAATCTAATATTAATTATGAGTTCATAACATGTATAGTTGTGTACTTTGGAGCAATAAAAAAAGCGCGTTAACACCAGTAGGTGTCAAGGCGCTCGGCGGGCAACACGTCGACCGTGTGCCGATGACAGCTTGAACTCATAGAGCCAGCAGCGTGGCAGCCCAGTCAATGTACAGGCGCTCGGCGGGCAACACGCCGACCGTGTGCCGATGACAGTTTCAACTCATAAAGCCAGCACCACGGCAGACCAGTAGGTGTCAACGCACTCGGCGGGCATCAAGCCGACCGTGTGCCGATGACAGCTTGAACTCATAGAGCCAGCACTGCGGCAGACCGGGAGGTGTCGACGCGCTCGCCGGGGATAAGGCCCATCATGCGCCGATGACAGCTTGAACTCATAGAGCCAGCACCATGGCAGCCCGGGAGGTGTACAATGGGATGGGGTGGGGGGAGGGGGGCGCCTTCTACGCGAAACAGCCCCCCTGTGAGTTGGGGGGGGCGCCTTCTACGCGGGTTTTTCCAGAAATCGATCCAGAAGAGGTAGGTGCGCCTTCTACGTGAAAAGGCATTCTCTGAGTTGGGGATGCGCCTTCTACGCAAGCTGCGCCTTCTACGCGGGAGATTACGGTAAAAAATATATGTTAAAAGAGAAGAAAAAACAAGGGGTCTGAAATTAGTGATATTTTGCGAAGGGTCATGAAGATATTTTACGCTCCCCTGGGAAGTGGAGTGTGAAGATTTAGTATTCTCCTCTCCTCCCCCGACCTTTCGTGGCCTCTTCTTCAAAATGCCCCCTTAACTTGTTGCCCCTTACTTCATGATATACCCTGTAAAACCTTCAATGATTTTCAGATTCATTAAGACTGAGTATGAGGCAGTTGAACTCTGACTGGGCTAAATCAGAACTCTCTACAAGCGATTTAAGATCTATTTTTCTCCTTTACAGATACCACCAACAACCTGAATCCGGCAAACACCAAGAGAATCTACAATTTCCACTTCATGAAGTGGAAATTTGATAAGGACTGTTATATCCTAGAGCCACCATGTGAAATTCTTACCAAAGGGATGGACATTAGATGTGTCCAGTAGAAAATGAGTAGGATTTAACACTGGAAGACGGGTGCAGTACACACACAAGAAGTAGGAGTGAACAGACCTTGTTGCGGGCATTGGTCGCAAGGCCGACTGTCCAGGAACACAGTCACGGACAGGGCAATAGTAAAAGGTAAATGATATTGCTAACTACTGATGACAAGAATACCACAAGTATGAGCTCATTTTGACTTTTAGATAGAATCACTGATTTTATTACAGGGTATTGGCTTACGTGATTCCTCCCGAATTTACTTTCTTAAAAAAAAAATATCCCTCAATATGCCAGAGATTGATTGTCGATTCGAATAAAAATCTATTACCTGGGGCTAAAATATATGGTCATTCCTGACAGTCAGTTTTGAAACAAGACTCAAATTTGATATAATTGCATCAATTGAAATGTCTGTTCATTGACTAACATTATTTGATTCACAGATGGAGAACGACGAGATAACCGAGGTTGAACAAGAGGTTAGTTGACATATTATGCGCAAACATATATAGAATATGCATGCATCTCGTGTGTTTGGTGTCATCAAATAGAATATGTACCCTGTATGTCTTGCTGCTTCTGTGAAGCTGCTACAAGCCACAATAACCCTCTGATTCGCAGCTTAAAGGTAAATTCCCACCAAAATCGACGCAAAATCAAGCTATGCAGAGATGCCCCTTTTCCTGGTTTACCAGGAATTCCTGGTTTTGATTACAAAATTTCTGTATTAAATTATGTTAAATTCCTGGGAAAATGTGTCCAAAGTCCAGTTTTCCTGGTTTTTTCTCAACCAGTGAGTCAGCAGAGATGTCAGAGTTTCAGATTTTCTCTGATTTCAGAGGTTCAAAGGTGATATTTTACTACGGAAATAATAAGAATTTTTTTTTAAATGAATATTTTATAATTCTGATATTTCTTAAAGATACACCCAACCCTAAGTGATTAATTTTGAAGGTATTTGTCACTCTGATTAGGGTATAACCCCCCTTTTGAAGTGCCCCAAAATAATTTTCAGAGTTTCGCCAAATATCGAACTGACATCTCTGAGTGAGTGGCATCTCTGGCTATGAAGTAAACTCATGTAGGCTTCCATTACCCATTTACATCAATTGGCAGGGCCGTTTATTACAGGAAAGTCACATTAGATGAAATTGACATGAAATGTTGAAAGGAGAGCTGGGGTCTTCTCTCTGGTGATCCTGTATGTTTTGATTGGGTCATAATGCACACAGTGCTGGCTTTGATAAGTGAGAGCCGGCAAAAGTAAAGATTTGTATGCTGTATTGTTTCTATATGTTAAAAAGGATATCACACAGGGATGTACGTCTTCAGGTTTTATCAGGATTTCCTGATTTCTGAAATTTTTACCTTGAGGGCTGTTTGGAAGAATAGAAAGCTTTTATATCAGAAGGCTTTTATATAATGTATGGCTTCCTGATGTTTGTCTGATGTGATGCCTGACTTCCATCCCTGTATATCAATACACTGTTGTGGGTTGGAATGTGGGTCGTCTACAAATAAATTGGGCTAGGTCAGCTTCCAGGAAGTAGTCTTCAGTATCAGTAAGGGATGGCGGAAAGTGGGTGTTATCAATAACCATTTAAGTGCCACACAGTACCCCCTGACGATACCTTCATTTGTCATGATGCACCAGGTCGTTGCTGGCAGGTCTAGTTCGTATTCTTAGTATCAGGAGGGGAAGGGGATGTCATAAGTAACCCTTTTAGGGACGCATGATGCCTCCAGTTTAGTGTTGGCAGGTCTAGTCATCATATTAAACTGCATTGGTTTATCGCATCGAACTGTTGGTCGATGGTCGCATCCAAAAAGGGTCAGCTTGTTTTGGAAAGTGACTCGCCAAGGTTGCATTCTTGCATCGGTGTGGGCATAAACGTATTATGTACTAAAACACTCTGCAACCCTCAAAGGATTCAGTGATGTGTTTCCAACAGTCTAGTTCAGATAAACACACTTAGTACATTGTAATACGTGCCTGTGGTGTCTGTATGATTGCTCATTATGATTATCATAGTTTTAAGTGAACACTAAATATCATGTCTCCCCTCGGTCCTGTATACATGTATAAGTTAGCAATTTGTCAACCTTTCTCTCTATGACACTGCCAAAATAAAAAGAATCAGCTACCCACATCTTGATGTGGCAAATCACTTGGTAAATTATGCACAAACAGTTATTCTGAGCTGAGAAGTGTCAACCTCGGTCCCCCACAAGGACAATTGACCTGGATACAGATTCTGTCCATGTCATTTTTTCCTATATTGTCTGTTTTTGTGCAGTTGTACTTGTCAATTAATACATAGCACAGCGAAAGTGTTGGAATGCCACTACAGTAGGACGTATGTACATCTATGCTAAAGATAAACTTCAGTCTGTTTACGCACATAAGCATATATCCACTTTGAGCAACGAAACTGTGTGTGGTTGGACTGTGGAATGATGTGTCAGTTTAGAACATGAGACTACCATAATATCTCATGTGTAAGGCGCACCCCGCATATAAGGCACGTCCCTTAGTAGAAAGATATGCTATGAGGCACAGCTGGGTCTTGATTTTTGATGGTTTAGTCATATACCAGGAACCTAGATGCTTCTTCAGCCTTCCAAATGTCCAGGAAACTCATTGTAAATATTAATTTGGGCTTACACTACTGGGATGCAGCTTACATGCAAGGTGCAGCTTAAACGCTAGGTTTTACAGTATAAGGTGCACCATGCTTTCAGAGACATCCCGAAAGTGGCCTTGAGTTTGACTTGAAGTTTAAGTATTCTACTGTTATGCAATGACTACCACGCCTATCAGGCGCACCCTGACTTGGGAATGAATGCTTTGGATTGGATGGCTGTAGCCTCCTGGGCAGTGCGTCACACAGCACAAAAAAAAAAAGTGTTGGCGAAAAAACATTAGCACATCAATGACCCAGGCCATGGAAGGTGGGGACATTAAACAGAAAGCAAGGGGTTCAAGCCCCTTCCTTTAAACTGAAGATGAAAGTTTATTTTGTATTTTTTGTACTCTAATATTGCTATTAAGGGAGGGGATGCATCCCCCATTTTCCAAATCATGGATCCGTAATCATCAAATCTTAAACCTCTTAGCGTACATGTTACATTGGGAACCAGTTATCGCTGTTTTTGTTGTGGAGTATAAAATTGTAAGCCAAAAATTTCTGTTCATCTTCAAGGAGGTGACGTTGACTGTGGAGACGGACCTCGCCACTCCTGACTCTGAGGTAGGAACTTTGAAAAATGTTTTTCCTAGATATACCATTACGTAATGTATCAATTATATCTTCTCCTTGTATCATAAAAGGAGTGGTAACGCTGCGTATAGACTCCCAGCCGGGTGTCTGCTCTTGAGTTCTACTCTCCACCCACTGTCTGCAGGAGTGTGGTAACTCTGGGTATAGACTCCCAGCTGGGTGTCTGCCCTTGTATGATAAATCATAAATAGCTATCACTCGCTCCACTAAGTACCTATCTGAGATGAGCATATTTCATGACGTTTAAAGATAGAGTGAGTTACATCGGAAGTCCACGAATAATTTTAAGAAGGAACATTTGATTTTAACATACACATAAAGTATGAATTTAGATAAAAGAGATTTCAAATTCAGGTTCCTCGTAGTCTTACGCTGGAGTTTTCTTTTGTTTGAAACAGGATAAAACAGATGGGACGGAGACAGACATAAAGTCAGAGTATGAGGTATGTATTGTATTTGTATGTAGTGCAAGACCTTGCATATAAGCCGCGATGTCTAGACCATTTCAGCCCTTAGGTGCGGCTTATAAGAGGCTAAATCAGCAGTTTCCAAGCTCCATGTGTGCTGTGTGGCTTGTAGCTTCTTCCAAAGTTTAGATACTAAACTGAAGTTCATATCATTTCGGTGAAAAATTGATGTTCATATCATTTCGGTGAAAAATTGATGCTTTTTTGTGTCTGCATTCGAGTAAGAAAATAAGTAAAGAGCCAACTAGAAGCCGAACTAACGTGTGTCTCTTTGATTTAGCAGTCAGTTTTACTCTAACATTTACATAATCACTAAATCAACATCTATGATTTAGGAGAAGTCGGGACTGGATGATCAGTTTACAGAGATTAAGGTAAAGTGACAAATTTGTTGACCTCTAAGTATTATTTGTACTTCTCTTTAATGGCAGAACCTTGTCAAACAATGACAATTCTTTTGTAATTCCTACCTAGCATGGTTAGTTTTTCGTGTAAATCCTTATGCGTTTTTTTAGACTGTAAAAACCCTAATTATCATACTGTCCATCCCTGTTCAGAGACTAGATATAACCATCTTGTAATAGTACCCTGTTTTAATACATTACTCATGTGTTTCTGTTAAGGGGGGAGCAAGCTTGCACGCGGACCTATCACCCATAGAATCAGAGGTGGGTGTGTAACTCAGGTTAAACTAATCCCAGAACTAAATAATTGATAAATCTTTATACTTTAACATGTTTAAAAAGATCTAAGTATAATGCAAAATACTTAACTGTATTTGTTTTTGGCTGTGTCATCATACGCTTTTAGATGGCCAATTTTAAAGGCAAAGCCATCATGATATAAGTTCTGAGGATAGTTTTGATGTGCAGTTTTAACATGCAGACACACTGAGCTTAATATTAAAACCTGATGTAAACTAATATTTAGATAGGCAGTATAAATACACTTAAAATAGTAAGATATAAGCAAATGATATAAGGGCGTGAAATGAGTCAGTTGTGGTGGTTCTCCAAAACGGCAGCCCAGGGTGGACGACATGAGCACGAGAAGCAATAGTGGGATGATCACTGTACTGGAGGTGTGTGAAAATCAATTGTGTTGTGGATCACTCTCAAATCAGCACCAAAATACTCATACACTCTGCAGTGTTTTAATGTGTACACACCTGGAGTGCTGCATGGGTGTGTGTTCCTTGTGTATCACTTGGAAGCATGAGTCTATATGAGGCTTTCCTTTTGGAGCAGATGGCTTTGGCCCTGAATTATGGCAAATAGTTCTATGGCTTATCCCTCTCCTTCTCCTAGTCTTGGAATAAAAATTGCTGTTTTTCTAATAAAATTATACTGTGCTTAAAAAATCGCAACACAATTCAGTTCTACTTGCTTTATGTGTACACTGCTCTCTGCTTTAAGTGTATTTTTGTGACCGGGCAGTTCAAAGGGCGAGGTTTCACAATGAATCTTGAATTGGCATCAATTTTCCTGACAGACATTTAAGCCACATGTTGATATAAAGATTTTTTTTTGCTTGATAATTGTAGTTTTAGTACTGTTCTATAGTGCCAAATACCCTCCTATAAGCTGCACCCCTTCTTTTGGCTGATCCTATAAGCCTAATTTTGATTTGGATTCTGATATAAACCGCGGCTTATACGAGAGAATTTAGGGTAGTTACTAGTGGCTTCGCCACTAGATAGTGGGGGCAAATAGTCCACCTCCCATTATCTCATTCTCCTTTGCCACTACCGTACTAGTAAGTGGAGACAAAGTGAAAGTGTGCACCCCCCACCCCCACCCTTCGTCACTAGTAGTAGGGAAGACCCCTATCCTATTACCTCCCCACAGCCCCAAGCCTGCTTCACTGCTGCCCCCTGGTGTCGTACAGCAAAAGTGCTTATCATAGTGGCGCTTATCTTAGCAACGATGAGTAACATAGCAACCTCAAAAAATTTTACACTCCCCTAGCAGATTCTCTCGGAGGTTTGTTTTTAATGAAATTCTCTGGAACTACCCGGTACTCATCAGATCTTAACATATGACATACCAATTTAAAGCCCTCGTAGAATACTGTCTTCTCTACAAATAACATAAGGGACGGTGCCGATTTCTTTGAATTGAGATCCAAAATGGCGGCTATTTTAGGTTGACTGGTGGTTTTTGAGGCTATAAAACATTTTTACCAAAATATGAATTGAAAAAAACTTCAATATTAAACATTAGGAACAATCAAGTTGGTAAACACTGCAAAGTTTTGAAAATATATTTGTTTAATTGTCTTTGTATCAGGTCGAGTTAGCTGGCACTTTCATCACTGCTTCATAGGATAGAAATTTTGCTTCATCTGGTACCTCAAGGGTACCACACTCTGAAGTAGTCAGAAATTGGTCATTCATAACCAGCGATCTAGTAACCCATTTTTATATATAGTGTAACAAATGCCGACAGAGTCACAGACGCCAACAGGACTCCTTTCAGATCTAATATACAAAGGCAGTCAGTATAGATGCGCATGGAGTCCTATCTTCGTCAGCAGTACAAGTCCCATAAAGATTAGTGGACCAATGTTGATGTGTGGGTGAGAGACCAACACACTGTGATGGCACCATCAGATTTAGAATAAAATTTGAAATAAAGTATTCAGTATCAGTGGAAATTAAACAACGATTATGATAGATAGAACTCACGTGATCAACCAATGAGGTGAAGATGGTGATGCCATCAAAGTCATGTATAAACACGTAGATTTGTACCTAATATATATGTAGACACCCACATGTATGTATAGGTACATAAACCCATGGCAGAATTAAACTAAGGGCTCTATAAAAGTTCGTTCAGTATTAGTGAGACAATGGGATTATCAGATTATGTAATATACCCACAGAGTATTACGCCTTTGACATATTTCACATAAACTTAAACTTCGGAAGACCTTTTCAAACCTACCGTAATCTCCCGCGTATAAGACGCGTCTTATACAGGGGGTTTTAGTTCTCATAGGATCCACAAGGGGGACACCAAGACCTTTCTTTTGATATCTTAAATGCCCCCTTGGTCATAAAAGGACATAAGGGGGCCCAGGAGGGTCCGGGGTGGCCCAAGCTACATGTAGGTTTTTGAATTTTGAAAATTCATTCAGTAGAACCAAAGTTATGAATTTTTCATTTTTTTGAGAATTTTCCAAAACTCTAGGTGCGCCTTGTCCTCTAAATGAGAAAAGATTTCTATAACCCAGTCTATGTGATGTATCCACAGCGGGATTCTTTTTTTCTAAGGTGTGACCATAGTTTAAAACCTTTAACATCACGGTAATATTGAGAATTTTGATTTACAAATTGTAGATACAGCAACGCATCATTCATTATACAGAATTAGAAAAAAAAAACATGCGACGAAATAGTGATAGAAAAAGAAATAAAAAACAGATGCATGATACTGTAATTATACTGTATTGGGGGTTCTGAATGTATGACACAGCTAGCGAAAAAACTATGTGCCAAGTGCATGCAGATAGTTAACTCCTATATTTAGACATTGACAACTGTCTTTATCTAGAGTGAAATGTCATTCTTTGGTTTGATAGTTTAAGTCATCCATGCTGCGTGTATTTAACTATCCTCGTGTTGCATGTAATGTCTACTTAGGGAGTGATCATTTTTTAACAACAGGGGGGGGCTGGTGGGTTTGCGCGCGGACGCGCGAAAAAAATTTCGACCCCCCCCCCCTCTCGAGGGGGTAAAATTTTTTCGACCTCCCCCCAATAAGGGACAAAAATCGCGTGTGAACGTCCCCTTTTAGCCTATAGTAATGCGCGGGGTTTCCCACTGAAAACAGGTGAAATTATTTTGACCCCCCCCCATCAGAGGTATTGAAAAAATTCTGACCCCCCCCCGGTCAAGGGGTTGAAAAAATTCTGACCCCCCCTCAAACCCACCGCCCCCCCCCCCCCCCCCGTTGCTAAAAAATGATCACTCCCTTAGTACAGTATGGCAAGAACATATATTCATGTGTTGTACAGTGTTATGTAATATATGGACATGGTTTGTTTTGATACTGATAATGCATTGTATGTACCGGGGAGTACCGTTATATGTCCGGTAAGGATAAGCAGAAATGGCCACACAATCTATAGCTCTTTTTGTCCCGTAACGGCTGCATGGTGCTTCAAGTCATCATGATAATATATATATATATATATATATATATATATATATATATATATATATATATATATATATAATGATAAAGTAATTACTTAAAAAGCGTAAGTTTAGGGGGTGTACTTCCAATACATACCGTGCATGTACACACATACATGCATAGCTTCATTTAAGCATGTGCAAAAGGCACCGTTATAATGCACTAGGGATCCTTTGTAAAACACTAAGTTATTCGGCCCTGATGTCCATGAATATAGATTGTGGACATGTGTGGCAGTGGGTGTGATCTCTTGTTCGTGTAGGAGACTAGCTGTTTGATTACCTTTATTTTCCTTGGTAACTCCCTTACCCCTCCCACCCCCACCATCACCACCACCACCACCACCAAACACACATCCAGAAAGGCACGTTCGCAGACAGACTCACACTGAGATAATCCCTCCATTACACCTGGCCTTTGGCAACTTGGGATTCTACCAGCCACTTCATTCCAACTCCAGACCCCCTATGGCACTCTGAGTAGTTTAGCTTATTGCCTGTTGCTGGAAATGTGACATCTCTTTAGTGTAGCACATCCAATGACTCAACGTGGTCGTCATAGGCGGCTTAAGACGGTATTTGTCCAATGTGTTATGTCATACACTTACATTATTTGATATTTGACAAATACCTGGTATTTTGCATTTGTCTGTGTGTCGTCCATGGCGTTCAACACGGAAATTGATATATTTTTGCAACAGATTTAAACGTCATTATTGCTCTATTTCAGAGACCAATGGATTGGTTGGAGCAGGATGTGGATCCTGAGGTATGTTGTTAATGATCAGTTTCTGACAGGTGTACAGGAGGGAGGGGACGATGCTGGCATTTTAATGCTAATACTGAAATGTATTACCTTATGGTTTCAACATGAAACTATAATTATTGGAAAAGGTAGAATTATTTGATTAGTTCATTGAATTGTGGATTTCAAGAGGGGGGGGGAGGGTTATCAAACCAGAAAACGTCTAAATTCGCCACTGAGATTACCAACCTTTTTTTTTTTTTTTGCATAATTGAACGGAGGCTCTGAATGGGCGGGGGGCATCAAAAACAAAAATTAAATAATCAAATTTAGAAATACATCCTCAGAATTTGACCTATTGGCTATACTGATTTATGTAAGGTATGGGACTTTTATATGGATGATGGGGCCAAAGAGATTAGTAAACCAGTACTGGTAGTAGTATGGAGCCTAACACGGATACTTATCATAGATGCAGGTGGAGGCCGTCCGAAAATGTATTACGGTAACAGCGCCGTAGTGAATAGACGATGGATACAATGCAGATATCCAACTGTTTTTCTTTGTAGAGAGAACCATTGCGTTTTGATGTGCCCACGAAGGGTGTCAGTCCAGAGGAGTCGGCCGTGCTGCTTCATATCAAAGAGGTGCGTACATTTACTTTGTACCTTCACAAACCACCTTCTTACTACTGTAACACCCCACATGTAAGGCACACAGGCAGTTGAGAGATGAGTCATATGTGTTGGTGCTGTAATGATACTGGGTACCATTTGGACTGGTGTCTACCCCACCTATAACTTATAGGTGGGGTAGATAGTATAAGACATGTAGAATTTGTAGAACTCTCCCAACAAAACAGGACGACATAGATCTAGAACTTCTACTCTAGGTACTCAATGAATTTAAAAAAATAAAAAAGCTATGTGCAACTAGGACCCTCAGACCCCCTGAACCTTACTAAACATGCTGTTGTTGGGGTTAGGAGCAAGTGTCTTGGTATTCCCCATCTGGAACCATGGCTAACTAAATTCTTGCATATAAGCCGTGCTTTCTGTGCAGAGTACTACGGAAGTACCGCACTAACCTTTGTGATATACATGTACATACATTGTCAAATTGGCCCACTTAAAAGGGTCTATTTCTCCTCTTTCCTATCCCCTCGGATGTGTGTGGTGCACATATGCGTGGGCACTGACACATTCCTCTGTGAACGTGTAATGTCTTTCTTGCCATGAATATGACCTTAGCTGTCGAAATGGCGTTAAACATCTATTACACAATATTACTCACTCATTGTCAAATTGACATTGATAATGTCAGACAAGGGTTCCTCTGTCAGTGTAGATAATTGATACTGTTATTAACTCAAGATAGCCCCATGCCTGCAGAAAGAGCTCGGAAGAAGATTTTATAATTGAGTTCACTGCTATGTAGCTATGAATGGGATATTATAGGTAGTGATGACTACTGTGTACTGTATTAATATTTCAGCTGGCCGAGTCTCTGCTGTACCACTGGAGTATGTTCCCCATTGTCCTGCCCCCCTCCATCACAGAGCACAATGCAGGACGTGATGATATACGGGTAAGTACAAGAGAAAACTTACTACGGTAATCTCCCGTGTAGAAGGCGCAGCTCGCGTAGAACTCAGAGAATGCCTTTTCACGTAGAAGGCGCACCCATAAAGGTTGAATTTTGTAATATTAGTACCGTAATCTCCCGCATAGAAGACGTGCTGCGCGTATAAGACGCACCCCAAACTCACCACATGCATTTTTGCGTATAAGACGCACATTTTAAGGCTGAAATTTGTAAGATTAGTACATTTCTATAGTAAAATTACCCCTCGTATAAGACGCACCCCCAACTTGAGAGAAAGCTATAAGACGCCCCAGCATTTTGTTTGGCCTAGAGGACGCGTCTTATAGGCGGGAGTTTACGGTACTTTTCTATAATAAAAAAAAAAAAACGTGTATAAGGCGCACCCCCAACTCAAGGCAATGTCCCTCCCACGTATAAGACCCAGCAGCATATTTTTTGGTGTAGAAGACGCACCTTCTACGCGAGAGATTACGGTAAGTCAGTTAACCCTTTAAGGGCCGCTGAACTGCTGCTGCTGCCTCAGGGCAGCATCATTGGGCGGCCCAAAAGCAGCACTAGTATATGGCTGACATCCTTTATCATAAAATGTTTGTTCAATTTTTACCAATATAACAGTGTTTCTACATGAATACACATGTATCATTGTCAGGAAAGTTAAAAATCCCAGAGGCATTGAGTTTTTTCAACCTCTTAAGCTACTTATTAAGGGCAGTAGGATATGCCCATACTGCTGCCCTAGGGCAAAGGGCCGGCAGTTAAGGGTCAAATGACCTTTTTAAAGGCCGGCAGTTAAACGGTTAACAATAAGTGAACCATAAAGAACACATGCGCTGACATGAATTAAGTATAACACCCAAGGTTTAAGGTGTCATACTTGGAAAAGAGAATGTAAAGACTATAATCGTTTATCTGCTGTTGGAAAACTATAATTCAACACAATATTTCTTTATGCTTATTGTCAATTTCCTTTCTAAATATATATCTTAATTTCCAAATTTCAGGAAGGCGTCATCTCATTCAAAGATCTCTTTATGGCACCAACGTTTGACGAGCTGGAAGAAGTAGCACGGGATGCCAATGGTGCCTCCAAACTACTAAATGCAAAGCAGCTTGAAAGTATACGACAGTTTGGGTGAGTCTTTGCAAAGCAAGAATCCAACTAAGCGATTTTGATTATAACGCCTATTTAAGTGAAAATGGAAATTGACACCACACGCTACTTTCATATAAAGTTCTAGACCTTCTTCGCCTTTAAAGTATGACTGTATCTCTGATTTTATTTCGTTTTATGTTCTTTCATTTCAGAGAGTTTGAGGTGGATAGCAATCATTTTCCTGGACAGACGCATCGATGGCGTCTTAGTCTGTTACTGCAGAAGGGCACACACCGTGCCCATGAGACACTGCTGGATGTAAGTCTAGTCTGCAGTATTGTACAATCAGTATGCCTCAAGCATCTGTAACATGACAAAGTCTGACACAAAATGATTTATACATCTGAAAAAGATGGTCAATAATAATACATGTCCATAAATGTCATCAGATGTGGTAATTCACTCTCAACATAATTCTTCTTCAGGATATGTCTCTTGCATTGCGACTCATCATCATCACTGCACGGAATCGGTTTCACTCGCATTTCTTCAGCATCTCACAGTCAGTAAAGGCCCTGGGACGAGCTGTGTGGCATGTCTTTGGTAAGTAGACGAGTTTGAAAAACTGTGAAGATGCATGGGACATTTAAGACTAAGAACTTAACAGTCGTCATACCTCTTGGATCTTTAACGTAGGGATTAAGCAAAAATTCTATATAAACAAGAAATGCGGTTGTGACCGCGTAAAAAACGCCTCCCGGCATTTTTTAAGCGGTCACAACCTCATTTCTTGCATACGAGGGAATTTAGTTTGGGGATTCTGTATTGTGACACCTCATCACATGGGGGAAATGCAATCATCATAGCGCCTCCCATCTCGCTTCGCAGGACTGCCGCTACGCTGTGTGGGGAGGCACTAAAAAAAAGGGCTTAGTTTTAGCACTTTAAGAAAGTATCTATTTAGTCATTTAAGACAATATACAATGTATTGCATGTTGCATTGATCTCTTTCTCTTTCAGATATTCTGATAGGCATGCCCTCAACAACGCCTGGTAACATTGCCTTAAAGCTGGGAGAGGAACATGGCCGGTTTATTGTGGCAGAGCTTAACGTTAAGGTCAGTCACCTGTATAAAAATGCCTTTATATATGCTTGAATGATTTCACAAAGAATGGTGCTGATATCAGCTATTTCTTCATTAGTGGATAAGTTGTTCATATATGTAAAAGAGTTTAAACACCAGAAACATCAATGTAAATTATCATGAAATTGAATGCTTTCTTATAGCCCGTATCGAAAAAGGACTGGAGCAATTTCTGTGATTACACCAAACTCAAGTGCAAGCAACTGCAACAAGAGAAGAACAAGGTAAATGTCATATGATATATGATAGGATTCTCTGGACTAGATAGATTGTACCTGGTATTTTCTAATGTTTGAAGTATATCTATCGATGAGGGAAATCAAAATGTTATAACTTGTTTGCTGAAGTTAGTGTTTGAAATGATAATTTCAATTTCACGCCATATGTGCAGACGACAGACTTCAGTCCACCACCAGTACCGTACAAGTATCAAACGCCCAAAGGGACAGAGATCGACCTCAGGCTCTTTAATAATGGTAAGCATCGTACTGCTTGGATATTTAGATTTTACGCATGGAATTACAATTTGCAGTTTTCCCTAAGAATAAGATGTGTATGGCCTGTTAAGTTCAAGCTCCTTTAATGTCAGTTTGTGTATAATGGCAGTGGTTCTACTGTTTAATTGGACTATGTTTTAAGTAATTCAAACGTACAATGTGTTTCTCTTTGCATATCAAAATCAGGATTGTTTGAATCACATCAATCTTTATTATATAAAATTTCTTTAAAAAAACAAACTTTATTATATTAAAACACGTTCACCACTGGATTCCTGGTACTACATGAGGATTTGGGAGATATTCGTCCTCGTGAACTCGTATAAGAGTTTTAATTTAAAAGGAGTCACAGCAACAAGAATCAATTTCATCAGACGTTAG
Organism: Acholoe squamosa; assembly: GCA_949317995.1. Lineage (NCBI taxonomy): Eukaryota > Metazoa > Annelida > Polychaeta > Phyllodocida > Polynoidae > Acholoe > Acholoe squamosa. The sequence goes on along the minus strand of OX439040.1, from coordinate 36,191,842 downwards.
CTCGATAAATCAAAGTCTTTGTCTAACAGCAATTTGCTTTGCATTTTCATAGATCTCATGCAAAAGTGCACAGCCATTCTGAAAGGCATCTTAGAAAAGGAATCCAAAGGATGGTACATCAAGTTCAAAGACCGAATGCTTGCAGATCTTAAAGGTGAGAACATATGTGATACTGGAAATTTATGCAGGTACAATTCAACGAAAATAACTTTGTGGTCTCATCTGTTTGAAAACACTAAATTGTCCTTTTGAAATTATGGTAATAGTACCGGTATTATGAAACAGGTCCTATCATGAGATGCTTAGGTTTGCAAAAGGGAATCAGTTTTATCCCGTACATTTACTTACTTGGCACCAGCACACAGATTCAGTGCTCCAAACATTTCCTAGGGACCTGAAAATGGCAAGCTCTCAACCAAGCATCCTTTATCAAAACCTCTATAATAGCTATTTTGATTAACATAATTTCACGTTTCTTTCAGATCAAAACTTGACATACGAAGAGATTGTAGAGGTAAGTTAGATAGTACATGTATGTCCAAACTCATGAGACACCCTCTTAGAATCTTCCTCTTTCTAACACGCCTGTTTAGATAGATGTTACCGTAAGACTCCATATATAAGGCACATGGGGCGGGGGCCTGTTTTACCTAAAAGACATGGCATACACACAGGGTTTTACAGTAGTTGTTCATCTATGATTCTCACTAGTCTTTATCTTAACATTGTTTTGGCCCATCTTGTGGGTTAAAGCACACTTTGCGAATCAAAAGTTTCTGTTAAATAGAGGTTTAGTTTGGGAAAACTGGAACATTTAAAAAAAAATCATATAATCTATATTATATAGAAAAAAGAAGTTGAGGCCGAAGTTGACTCTTTTTTTTTAAATTTGTACTGCAGATATATTCAGAAAAATATACCCACCTTAAACTTTTTGAATTAAGCACCTTGTTTAGAAAATAATGCAGATAGTACATTGGTACTTTTAGAATGGAAAGAATTAGGCTTTAGAATCTAAGAAGCTTTGTTTATGATGATGCATCCTCTTGTCCCCAGTTCAGAACTTATTTCTACTGATACCCCTCAGCATTGGAAATACTGGTAAATGTCTATATAGAATTAGTCGAGAGAAGCTGTAAGATCAATTGTCTAGGCTAAAGGTTAAGAGATTTAAATATCAAATTTTGTTTCATTTCGGTTCCTGTCAAAGATACGCATCCTTAATCCTTTACTTCACAGCCATTTAATTGATAATTCATTCACTGATGAAATTTTATTTATGTTATTTAATACGACTGAACTGGAATAAACTTCTACCAGTTTAGATTATCCTGTCCTGCATGTTTCACCCTCTTTATTTATTTTCGGTAGGATTTTTTTAGAAATCAATCAAGCGTGAGCAACGTTGAAAGGGTCAGTGAAATCATAATTGCAAAGCAAAGTCATGGATGGTTTTGTTAGTACTAACACGCCCTAGGGTCATTTGCCTAATTGTTCAGCCTATTCAATTTTCCAATATTAAATACTTTAAAAATTCCTTTTGTGTTATCAAGTGCAAAACAAAAGGCCAACCTTTCCTCGTCTACCTGAATGTTCTAAAGAATTTCAAAAAAACTGAAATTCTAGAGAATTATCGGTTTTGCTATTTCTGTGCTTTGTCAAAAAGTACTTCCCAGTTATGTATGGTGAGAGGGAGAGAGCTTGAATGGCATAATGCTTTGGATTTGTTTTCAAGCAAAACAAGCGAAGCATGAACGAGGGAATATTGTTATATGCCTATCATTGCCATATTTTTGCTTTTCAGATAATGTGTCTTATACATGTATTATAGGATGATTTTCCTTCAGAAAAGAAAGAATTTTGAAATGAAAAGTTTTAGAGGTAAACACCCAATCTCAGCTAGAATAGGCTCTATGAAAAAAGGAAACATAAAGATCAGTGTGTTCTAACACTGATTGCATGATTTGCAGTTGTTAAAGAATAACGTGGTTGCACCCCTGATCGAATGCACAAAGTGGCCTTTGTGTTTTATATACCAGGTTTTCTATCTCTTCCCTAAAATGTCAAAGAGTTTGGCCACGAAAAGAGTGTATCCAAACATCCTGTACTCCCTTTGACTGTTCATAATTTCAATCCAAAGTGAAGCACCTTCTACAGAGATTGATGTCAGTGGGTGTTAAGGGTCAAATGAAAATACACAGTAGAGGGATGGTACCTAATCATATTTCTTACACAAACGATTATAAAATCAATGTACGTGTCTATTCTGAAATAGTTCAACATAGATTAAGAGCTCTACTGTCTGATCAATTGATTTACTTAGAGTTTCAGTTCACACATTATTGCATAAGTTCTGTCTATAACTTTCTCAGAAAGTGAACCGTGCCATCTTGGACGAGTACATACGGCGAGTGTACGATGCCATTCTGCGCAGTGATGAGCTGGAAATGTTGCAGCCAAGAATAGGTGAGTAAATGTATCATTTTACAAGGTTGGTAGATGGGGCATCTACCAACCATTTACCTTGGTTGGTAGATGCCCAGGGAGGATTGAACACCATGATTCTGTATGTATTATCGGTATTCCCTGTGCACCATGATAAGACAGGTGCGCATAGGCCATCTACAAGAAATAAGCTCAGCTACCATAATAACACGTACATAAAGCGTGGCTTATACACGAGAATAGACCCCCTAGTGTATCCTATAGGATAAGGAAAAGTTGGCGGTGCATCTTATAAGCGGGAATATTGCATTATAGAATAGTGCTGAACTAACTAAAATCAAGCCTAAGGTGTGCCTTATAGCTTTCACACAAGTCGGGGGTGAACGCAAGGTATTAATTATTTGCACACTGGAATCCAGATGAGAGCACATGAGTTTCATCAATGTGCACCCTGAATGTGAGTGTCTATCTAGCATTGTCACGAAACAGTGCCCCCCCCCCCACCACCCCCGCTCCCCACATATGCTGCAACCTGAGTTCAGAACAATCATACAAGCAGCGTCGGAGTTGATGGTGGACTCTTTCAGTACTGTTTTATAGTGCCAGATAATGGTTTAGAAGCCGCACCCTGACTTTGGGAACCTCGCATATGCTTTACGGTAGTTTCACTATGTGTCTCCACTTTGTGCTCTGTAGGTGAGATCCTTGTGGAACAAGCCAAGTCTGTTCTCATCATGACTGCAGCGGTTGAGCGTATGCGCACCAAGTTACAACGACACAAAGAAGAGGTGTGTTAAACACATAAATGTTAGATGTTCAAGAAAATTTTAGACAAGGATGATAAAGAGAATCTTTCAAGTAAAGAAACTATCTTCAGATTTTAAGATTTTTAACAGATTCACACGAATATCTTTATTTTGCTCAAAACAATTAGTGGTATTGAACAGGTGCACATCCCTTCAGTCCTTTGTGTTCTAATGTTACATCAACTATTTCATCAAAATTGATTTGCATACAAGATTTGATAATGCATGTGAAAATACTTCAATTCCACAGTTACGCACACACCTTGTACGTTCCTACCCCGTCCGGTCCAGAATTCGCGCTTGGATGAATGAAAAGCTACAAGCTTTTGAGGTATGCTGATGAACCATTTTCATATATCACCAATTTGCTGGTTCCTAGAGTTGATATAGGCTGTAACTACCTTAATCCATGTCCATACCAGTATTCTATTATCTATGTCACCACAAACTAATTATCCATTTTATCTACCTGTGCTAAAATGGCTACAGGTACTTGTTATCCTCCCTCACCTTAGCACCTTTGCTTGTTTTGACACTAGATAACTTGATGTTAATCAACTTAAATATTTCAGCGGGAGTTCATTGACCAGAACCAGTGGGGCGCCCATGAGGAAGCCATAGAGGACTGTAGAGGGGAGGCACTAGACCAGGCTGTGTACTTCTTACAAAGAGACTTAATCTTCATGAGAGATGTGAGTGGCCTTATCTTGTTCACTTGATACACTCAACATTTTTTATGCTAGCAAAAGCCAAATAAGCGTCAGAACAGCTGACACAGAGACAAGCTCTAATTTAATCAATTTCAAGTTTTACCGAGCACTTTTTATTTTCTTTGTGTACCAGAGGGAACCAGTGTGGAGCCAGGAGCTGAGTAAAGTGCGCATCCCGACACGTGTCTTCACGTGGGCAACCAGGATCTGGCGCCCACAACACTGGGTTGTTAAGCGCCATTTGGATGGAGAAGAAGAAATCATCCCCACCGTCATCATTGACTCGCCAATCTCTGTGCGCTCACCCAGCACGGACCCTGACGAGGTAAGCAAAATACCCTGAATTTTGTGCTTTTGCAATATTTAATCTAGCCAGTAGTACTGAGCACCCTGATTGTAGGATTGATGAAAGGTTCATTTGGTCAATTGTTCTCTTCGTTATCTGAGGTAATTTCAAAATCAATTACAGATTGAAAATAAATATTTTTTTGTCATAGAATTTATGTTATATAGAACCCTGCTTATAAGCCACAGCTTAGAAACCATTTCAGAGGCTGAATGCAGCTTAAGCCTGAATGCAGCTTATAAGCTGCATTCAGGCTCTATAAATAGAGCCTTCCTGAACTCAGAATTGGGCTCCTAGGCAAAGTTTAACAGGAAAAAAAGTACTAAATAAGAAACTGCAGCTTTATAACATTCTGTGGTTTGGCCGCCAAAAACAAGTCGATGTGGAACCACCTCTTGACAATGGTCAAAACCAACCTGACACCACCCATAGGGAGACATGGGTACACATCAACTTGGAAAATTTATTTTGCTGGTTCATTGTTTGTTCATTTTCATGTTATTTAATTGAGTATAAAGGTTGGATAGTTGTCTGTTTTCACTGTTACCGCCCAAATGTACTTTACAAAACTACAGGTACCTCACAGTTACTTGTCGATCCCTTCTTAAGGTAGCTATATGTTTGGCAAGGTTCTACAGTACCGGTAGTAAATATTTAGTATTGGAAATTTTTCTTCTTCTTAAAATGGCAAAATTAATCTAAAAATACACATGTACAAGACTCACATGTACCTTACAGGCGACGTTCAGTGTGGAGAAGAATACCCTGAGGAAGACCAGCACACGCTACCCATTCTGGCGGTGGATCTGCTACCTGCATAGGACTTTTGCCTGGACACTCAACTCCATGTTCTTTTTTGGAGTGAGTAAAGCGATGATTTTTATGACAATTTCTTTTCAGGTATTCAAATCAGTAAACTTAAGTAGCATTAACCCATAATTTGGCCATCATAGGGGTCAACCCTATTAACAACCAGCCTCGGTCAGTAGCTATTGATACCAGTTCAATAACCTGGGATCAGCTCTATATTGCACCGGGTGTGTATTCAAGTTTATTACTTAATTACCCTCATTTGTGTAGAATCTATATTAAGAATCTGTTTGAATTGGGATATGTATTCACTCTGTAAGCCAAGGCTTTGTCAGTGCCCAGATTGAAGCATCTGCTTGGGAAGTGTACATTGTATTTCATCGCTGCGGCGTCGATAGACTCAAGGTGAGGTCTGAAGCCAGCCCTTACTGTGCCTGACTGAGAAATAGGCAGACATTTGGGTATGTGGATTGAGGTGTTAACTCTGATTTACATGTTCTATATTTAAAAATTTCCAATCATTTTCAATATCATTTTTGTACATGTTCAAAATATTTCCCTCATCAAACATCATTTTTGGGTACTTTTGGTCAGAATAAAGACCATCATTTTTTGGATTTAGCAGGATTTTTTGTTTTAGATGGTTTCTTCATTTCATTTGGTATCCCTTCCATGAAGATACATGATAGCTCCATAAACCTCCTTATCCTACAAAAGGCCCAATACTGAACACACAAGGTCACCTAGTTTCATGGAGGGGTAGAGGGGGGTTGGACTGTATGGACTGACCCATCCTATAGGGCTCAGTATTGAGGTCCAGTGGGTCCGCCATTGCTTGATCTGGCACCTGGTGAGATAAGCATTGATAATAACCAGCACGATGGGTATCAGGTGTTACATAATGTACCCAAAAAAGTCTGCAGTGAATGCAGGGAATCCACTGATTGGTCAATAATGCATCCTGGGTCAACCCTATATTGTACTATCCTTGCCTGTATCACAACGGTAACTGACAGCTCCGTACCAATTGCACCCTAAGAATATGGTGTAGAACTAGGAGGTGGGGACTGGTGCACCTCGTAGGGACATTAAGGTGGATCGGCTAGTAATAGCAGTGTATAAAGACCAGGGGGCCAGCTATGATCAAAACCATTAGTACACTAGAGCCGCGGCATGATACCGTATAATCATCCCTCTTCACTTCACAACACTTGGACTAAACATTCTTTTTATTTTGTGCCACATCATTCATCTGTATATATTCTCATATCGTACAATAGTTGTTCCTGTTGATGTTACCAGACTGTACTAGACAGCAAAAGTCGGAAGATAAATGGATATGAGTCTTTAACCCAAATTTGCTAAAGATGACATATAGTGCTCATGAAGGTTTTTCGCCATGGAAATGTATCAGGTAGACCACACCATAACCTTTGTATGTGTTGTGAATGACTCAATAATAATATAATATATATATATTATGTGTGTGTGTGTGTGTGTGTGTGTGTGTGTGTGTGTGTGTGTATGTATGTATGTGGGTGAGCCCAATATTGCTCATACCGTAATCTCCCGCGTATAAGGCGCGTCTTATACGGGGGGTTTTAGTTCTAATTGGATCCACAAGGGGGACACCAAGACCTTTCTTTTGATATGTTACACTACCATATAAGCTCATCTGCTGCATTTGGGGTCCAGGAGGGTCACTGGGGTCCAAACAGCACATAGCTTTTTGAATTTTGAAAATCCATTCAATGGAACAAAAGTTATGAATTTTTTATTTTTTTGACCATATTCTGAAACTTTGGGTGCGCCTTATACGCGGGATGCGCCTTATACGCGGGAGATTACGGTATTGTGATTTTCAGTAATTTTTCTTCAGATTGTGATACCATGGTGCAGCCCTGTCAGCTTGCGTGCCCTCTTCTTCCCAAGCCCCTTCATGGCTGATTCTGAACTAAACCAGGTCAACGTGAGTACTGGTCTCGCCACCTGAGGGCGCGACAGCTGCCCCCCTGGTCACCAGGGGTCGCCGGCTGCTCCCCCGAACGTAGGCCTGCTTCCGCACCCATCATTACTCCACATGGAGGACTGTATTGGGTTGGTGTTGAAATCCATTCACTGGTAAATCATACATCAAGCGAAAAAATATAGTTTGGTAGAAGAGGTGCAGAGACAGTATCTCTCCACAATAAATTGTTGCTAGACCAAGATGAACCACCAAGGTAACTGGTACAGAAAGAAAACTTGGATTTCATCACTAATTTGAGATCATGGTTATGATCAGAAAACATCAGGACAATATAATTATTATTATTACCCTTGAATGTGAATGGATTTCTGACATTCATATCCATGTGTATTATTGATTTATGGCGATTGCTTATAGGTCACTGAAGTAGAAAAGGTTTTTGTTGTAAAACACCCATGTGAAGCAAGATAAATTAGGTCTGAATTCAATCACTCCACCTCCACAAATTCAATTCACAACAGTAGTTCTTGGTTTGAAACTTGTCTTTGACCTTATTTTATATTATTGTGTCAGGTTGTACAATACAAATCTAGATAATTGATTCTGAACCATCTTTAGGACTTGCATGGAGGAAAAATTATGTATGTGAGTACGACCAACACTTAGTAATATAGCCCAAATGTCTTTATTTAAAGTCGTGGGATTTTATGGTGATGGCTGGTAAACTTTTATTCATACCAATGGTGATATTTATCTCATTCATTACATATGTATAAATTTACGATACAATATTTTTCCATTTCTTTTATAATTACCACATTTATCTAGGGGCTAAAAGGTATACCTCAGCTTGTTAGTTTGCTTGTTCGACCTAAATGTACTCAATAAAATTTCACTATGTATACCGCAGTAGTTGGAAAATACAATGATAGTAACAGTGTAAAATAACTTAAGATGCTTTCATCACAACTATTTGATGTTAAATGTATACAAGACTCCCATTAAATGCCAAAGTTGAGATAGGAATCACCAATGGTATAAGAAAGGAGTTTCTGGACATCATCTTTTGATCCTTTCAGTGCACCATCAGAGAACTAGTGTTGATATCTGATTTGTGTCTTACCTGTAGGGTTCCCTGTGCCCACGCCAGTCATCAATGACGCACACTCTCGTCTCCCGACTTACCGCGCTGTGGCGGCATGTCCGACATTCAAGGCTCACATTTGAGAATACACCTGACACAGGTAATTGAAATAATTAGTTGAATTGAATGATTGGTTAGAAGCTAGTCACATGAACCCATTTTAAAGATTGTGCTGTACCTAAAATAAAGTATTGAGCATTTAGGCTTTGAACGGTTTAGATCCCTAGGTTGCAGATTCCTGCCATAAGTTAGTAGCATATTACACTAACATGTTTATCTGAGGTTTCTACATGTATGATATATGGGTAATGTAATGATACCATCATAGTTTGAAATTGGCGGGGAGAGTTTTGTCCATCAGGTTGTCTACAAATGGCTTCTCGTTCTCACAATGACAAACAGGATTCCTTGGAAAGGCTTTCACTCGTCACATCAGTCGTATATGGAATTATGGTATCAAGGGTGGTCTGGGCAGCGCCTTACTGGTGATTGTGTTCCCTATCATGTGCCTCCTGACCTCCACGTTGTCAGTAGTTGCTGCTATAACAGCTCCTGTATGGTAAGAACCCAGCTGTGTACCTCTCTATTTCTTGTTAATTATTCATTTCTTATCAATTCTACACCTAAATTGATCCGTGTGGGTGTGATGATCAAAGAAGATATTGACCAACTATAGGACATATCAACAAGATTTCTTTTAACTCATCCCTTATACTAGTAAGGTTATTGAAGAAAACATTCCATTCTGCAATACATGTGTGTTCTAAAAATAATTGTTTTATGGTATTGGATACTACCTAATATTACCTGAGCAGCATTTACTGGTTCTATATGTTCAATCAGGTAACTGATGTCTGTCCTTATGGCTGTGTTATGTTCTTATAGGATGCCGGTCGTCACGCTATGTTTCCATATATTTGAGTTTCTCATCTTCGACTTCGACCACCAGGGTAAGTCTAGCCAGTCATATATGATAATATGATTGCCTCTTTTTTTTTGCCATATTTAGATTTCTGGTAGTCTATTAGTTAAGAGTTTAACTGATTTAAAAACGGTGAAAATTTGTCATTTTTCTAGTATGAAAAAAAGGGCCCCAAAAATGGGGGGTCGGTCCACTTTAGGGGACGGGCGCTTAATACATCAAATACGATATTACTTTATTTAACACCAGCCATGAATTATCAACTTAGACATATATCCAAATGAAATTTAAGTTGTTTAAATTGAACTCTCCTTGACTTCAGATGGCAGTAACCGTATCCTGTACCTGTTTGACGTGTTCATCATTCAGTTCCTTATTAAGGGCTGTATACAGCCCGTGTGCGCCTTTATCGCTGGGACCATCTGCTGCCCATTTGCCGCTCTTGTCATTCAACTAGGTAAACCACTATGTTTGATAGTATCAGCATCATTGTGTTACCAATAATCTTTGTGCCAAGAGAGATTTCTACTTGCAAAACCCCACATATTTTTATAAATTAAGAAGACATATATTACTTCAGCTTCATCTGCACAGCAACCTTTCTCGCCATATCTGTGTACCATAGTAATAAGGTAGGTTAACATAATTTAAGACATCGATAGTAAAGCCATTTAATTGGCCATTTTGTAGGGTGGACGTCTCAAGGTTAATCTACCCTACTGAACATATGTGAATCAGAGGTCCGCTGAGCATCAACGAATGTTCCTGAAATGAGAATGCTCATTATATGCGAGGTGCTATCATATTTGTCTCTGGTGAAAACTGCAAACAAATGGTTGTGAGGTTCACTCCTTTTTTTTTGTAGACTTCACAAGACTGAATGGTAATTAGATTAGTATCGACCAAGGTCATGACCTTATGACAACCAGAGTAAAATATGTTGCATCTTTTGACAGTGGGTATCTTTAAACGAGGATGTCGGGCCATTTGGGATGCCTTTATGTTCCATGCCATCATCAAGAAGCGCGGCCGTGTTCCAGCCAGCGATGGCTTTGTTGCCCGAAGGATAGCTGGGCCTGGCTTGGCTTCAAACTATTTCTATCAGGTAAACTAATGTGGTAAAGTGAGAGAGGATAGTAAAGAATGGAGCGGCAATGGGTTTAAAGATTACCAAGGAGAGAAATTTGAAAGAGAGGGTTGTCTTAGGACAAACTGCAGGACTATTTCCATCTCACAAAAGAAGCCTGTGCACAACATTTATATAATACCTTACATCGGCTTCCCTCGCCCACTTTAAAGGGTCTATATCTCCTCTTTCCTATCACCTCGGATGTGTGTGGTGCACATATGCGTGGGCACCTACACATTCCCCTGTGTGTAATGTAGTTCTCGCCATTAATATGACCTTAGCTGTTGAAATGGTGTTAAGCATCTATTACTCACTTACTCCTTATATCATCCAAAACTGTATATGATTGAGTTACCATTATTATAGAGGTATTTTCCTATTGTGCCTACAGATTCATCCTGAGCAAGCCTTGGCAGCAGTTGAGGCACAGATGGAGCTCCATGAGCTTACAGCGTGGTCCAAAAACGTGGGCGTCGTGATAGACCAACCACTCACAGACTACAGGTATCCATCTTCACTACATCTCTACTTCTGGAGTACTTTGCATATAAGCTGCACCTTATTCACAGAACCCTTATTTCACCTTTTAGAAATGTCTCCGTCTCCGTGGGCCTTGTTATATCAATAAGATAAATTCTAAACTAGTCTGGGCTTCCCTAACCCACTACAAAGGATCTATATCTCCTCTTTCCTATCCACTCAGATGGGTGTGGTGCACACATGCATTGGCACTGACACATTCCTCTGTGAAAATTGTAATGTACATGTAGTTCTTGCCATGAATATGACCTTAGCTGTCGAAATTGTTTAGTGTTCAGCATTATGCTAGCCTTAAATGTTAATAATGCTGCTTCTCTTCCTTTGACTTTTACTGGCTTCAGTATATTCATACTCAACAGTGCCAAACGGAGTAAATGTTCATATTGTCTTCCAACATTTTATTTTGCAGTGCCTTTGTGGTGCGGATATTTAAACCATTTTCTGCCGCCAACATATCGCAGACGGGTGTGTATGAAGACCTGTCAAAGGAGACAAAAGAACTCCACAAAAAGCTGGATATGGCTGTCTCAGCGTAAGTTGATACAAGATTATCTTAAATCATGCTAGATCAATTTAGAACAATTAGAAAATCGATGCCTATAAACATTTTAGAGACACTTCAACATTCTAACTCATTTAGTATAGTTTTGATATGATTATGTTAAGAATGAAGTGATAGAAGTTTATTTTAGTTTTTCTTTGAAGAATTTTAAATAAAAGGAGAAATAAACATGTCAGACAGTCTCCTGTGAACTGAATGCAGAAAAAAAGGGGGGAAAAAGATTCTAAGTTTGACTCATTACAATTGCCTCATGTCATTTTAGGAGGAAAAAGCTGTTGAAAACTGGACTGAATTCCAAGCTGAAAGACAAAATAAAACTAACAAGCCGAGAACTGAAGGTAAGCGAATTGACATTCTCTGTCCTAATCGATCTACCCCAATCTGGTTTAATATCTGAATAGCCGTAGTACAAACATGTATATACCATCTGAGAAAGTGCAATTATGAAGGTTTCGAGCATCTTACACCGGTTTCGGTAAATTTTTGTCTAACTAATCGGTCTTTTACAATAATCAGGTGACCGTAACGCAAACAGCTAAGATGCTCGAGTCATTCTACCCTGACCATGTTATACGGCGGCTGAACGTGGTGGAGCAGGATTTCTGGGAGGAGCGTCACCTGGAGGTTAATGACTGGCAGGGACTCGCTACACAGATACTGTGCGAGATCTTCTCCGCCTCCTTTCTATCACCACTTGAGGAAGCAGACACATGCTTCAAGCTTGAGGTAAATAAGTGAGCAGCATTTTCACAACCAAAGGTGATGTAGGGTAGAAGTTATGGTTAAAATACAAGACGAAACGAAATGTGACATTAGTTGACAGACATTCAATAACAGTGTGTTTTGTTTGGGGTAGTATGTTACTAAGATTATAAAGACTATTTATATTGTCGGTATCGATTTTGATTAATTTGCATCTTTTGAGAAGCTCCCCAAAATGTGAGTTTACACTTCTATTGTACTTGAATGTGATATACTATCATGATAGTACTATTGTCATACATAGGTGAAGCACTTGAATATGACCCGCTACTTGGAAATGCTAAAATCTGCTGAGTTCCGGGATGACTTGGACGTAGTGAGTGCTGTCCATACGCCAAAAGGTCAGTGACATCTTTTAACACTTACCCTCCAAGTAAAATCCACACCCTCCACCATTGGAGGTAGGTATAAACCGCACCACTTGTTCAGGCAGGCCAATCACGTAAGCTGCACCCAGGGTTGCATGGTCTATCAGCTGTGGCTTATACGCTAGATTTTATGGTAGTTCGGATCACTAAGATCAGAGCAATATCAAATTTTGAAGGGGTGCTAATTATTCCCTGAACTGTCTCACTTTGGTCTCGTAAACTCCATATAAAATAATTCAATAAAAAAATGATTTTAAAGCTTGCTGACATGTTTCAGGTTTTTCAACCCCTTGTCAAGGCTAATTTATTTGAGAAAGCAATGGACTCATTTGTCCTTGGGAGGCTTATTCAGGCTGCCCGGCAACAGTAATTCTATAAGTAACAATGGTTCAAACAGCAGAGTTAGAAATAACTCCCAAATTGGGTGAGTTTGTAGAGGTAACAATAAACTTCAAGAAGGCTCCTAAAAGTGGTGGGTGCCCCACTTAATAACATAGATGATATTTTGAATAATATGGAAAAAGATATCAAATTTTGTATGAAAAATTGTGAAGTCAACTCATATTTTTTTAATCTAACAGGTGACATTGATGTAGACGCACCAAGGATGGATATCAATCTCTTCAATCCATTCAAGCAGAACATGAAATATGCTGACTACTATGCGCCACGGTAAGTTACATGTTTATGTACATAATTCAAGTATGGGCTATAATTAGTGTCACTTTTCCCTAGAGCAGGGAAAAATAAAAGCACTAGTGTGTTTATAAATGTAATTAAATATCCCATACTGTGAAGGTTATAAAAAGGTGTTAATCAACCAGTACTCTTCTCACTATGAGGAGGTTCTCCATACTAGATAGCTAAACATTTTCTCCTTGTTCAGGAGACCGTCTCGATGGCCGCGCCTCTGGAAGAAGCCGATCATGCTCTTCTCTGACATCGCCAAACTGGAAATTCCACTTCACATCCCGCACCCTGCCTTGATATCACTGCTCATATACAACAGGTAAGTCAACTCAAAATAGCCTGTATGTAACGCTTTTATATCTGAAGTAGTTTGCCATCAAATGTGCTTGTAAGCATGCTACCAGGGTAGTTGTATAAATTTGCTTCTGTTGTTTCTTGGGTTTTAATGCAGATTCAAAGATGATTGCTAGCACTTGTGGCCTCTGTGTATTACCGTAATCTCCCGCGTAGAAGGCGCGTCTTCTACGCCAAACAAAATGCTGCTGGGTCTTATACGCGGGAGGGTAATTGCCTTGAGTTGGGGGTGCGCCTTATATGCGGGTTTTTCCAACATCTCATTTGGGAAAATGCGCCGATGACAGCTTGAACTCATAGCGCCAGCACCGCGGCAGACCGGGAGGTGTCGACGCACTCGCCGGGGATAAGGCCCACCATGCGCCGATGACAGCTTGAGCTCATATAGCCAGCAGCGCGGCAGCCCGGTCGGTGTAGATTTGCTCGGCTGGTTTGACGCCGACCGTCACACCGTGTGCCGATGACAGCTTGAACTCATAGCGCCAGCAGCGCGGCAGCCCGGTCGGTGTAGATTTGCTCGGCGGGTTTGACGCCGACCGTCACACCGTGTGCCGATGACAGCTTGAACTCATAGAGCCAGCACCGCGGCAGACCAGGAGGTGTACAATAGTGAGGGTGGGGGGGGGAGGGGGGCGCCTTCTATGCGAAACAGCCCCCCTGTGAGTTGGGGGGGCGCCTTATACGCGGGTTTTTCCAGGAATCAATCCAGAAGAGGTACGTGCGCCTTCTACGTGAAAAGCCATTCTCTGAGTTGGGGGTGCGCCTTCTACGCGAGCTGCGCCTTCTAAGCGGGAGATTACGGTAGTTTTATATTCTCATTTTCCTTGGTTTAACAAGACGAGGAGTTATCATGTATATATGTGTGCATGTGAAAAAATAAACCATAGTTTTGTTGCTGTTGAAATTGGTATAAGGAGTTTAGGACAGGATATATCCCCTATCATCCCTTGGTGATATCGTTACCAATATATATATATATAGATATATATATATATATATATATATATAGATATATATATATATACCGTAAAGTCCCGCGTATAAGACGCGTCCTCTACGCCAAACAAAATGCTGGGGAGTCTTATAGGATTTTTTCAAGTTGGGGGGCATCTCATACGAGGGGTAATTTTTCTATAGAAATGTACTAATCTTACAAATTTCAGAATTAAAATGTGCGTCTTATATGCGAAAATGCATGTGCTAAGTTTGGGGTGCGTCTTATACGCGCAGCGCGTCTTCTACGCGGGAGATTACGGTATATATATATATATATATATATATATATATATATATTGGTAAGCTTTATTAATTATACTATTGACCATTTAATCAAGAGAATCCATGCAGCATTATAATCAATAATCCTGCAGTTATGTCTTTCGAGGAGAAGCGCTAACGCGGCACCATTTTCGCTTGTAAAATATGAGCAGTAGACTTTCGCATATTCACCACCGCAACCACGGACACACTTCCGATCATACGGTTTCTCCCTGAAAGGGATCACGTAATCCTGCCATAGTGTGTGCTGCCACCTAGTGTAATTCCAGGAAGAAAGTGTTATACTCTGTCTATTTGATCATTTAAATAAATTACACCAGGTGGCAGCACACACTATGGCAGGAGAATTGAGTATACTGCTGCATGGATTCTCTTGATTAAAAGGTCAATAATATAATTAATAAAGTTCTCAGTGAGTCGGGTGTACACATATTTCCAAACACTTTTATGATGAGCAGAATGGTATGCTTCATTCAGCAGTTTAAGGGTATACATATAGAGCACCATGGGTTAGATTACACCTTTTCTTTAGTTAAAGAAAATACATGACTCTGTACATCGATCCAGATGTAGAACTGGAGGTACCCCGCGTACTAGGCGCACCCCCAACTCAAGGCAATTACCCTCCCACGTATAAGACCCACCCATGATCTGATTCGCGTATAAGATGCGCCTTATATGCGGGAGATTACGGTAGTATTAAAATAAAAATGGATGGTATAAGGCGCTTTCAGATATCAGTGTAATCTCCTTAGCCTTTTCAAATCTGTGTTTCTTTTTTTCTGCTTTGACTAAGCGGGTCATGTCTTGAATGTAAATGTATTGCGTCATCTTAATTTGGCTCCTTATAGAGAATCTAGATCAATCCCTCTCCAAGATTAACTAAAAATGATAGAGCTTAGCTTTTATAACTGACAGATGCCTTGTAGCATGGCATAGCTGCTCATGCTGGTTCACACCAACTGACATGAGGGATAAGACAGGACTTTGAGATGAAAAATACGAAACCGTCACAGAAATCTGGCCCATCTCCATTGATGGGTCACCTGTTCACTACCTTTCTGGTAACCTTTTATGACTCACGCCAGTAGGTCTAATTTCTGCTATTTATTCTACTGAATGTGACAATATGCAGCCTCTGCGTTACAGTTTAAAGTAAGATAACTTACTAAGGGATCTGTAAAGTTCTATATAATTATAGTAAATTGCCTTAGCTATGGGGGAGCACTGATATTTGTTAGGAACAATCCAGCTCACGTACATAATCCGTGGCTTATTAAGGAGCACTTGGGATCTACGTGACAGATCTATTCTGAAGTATAAAATGTAAATGGGTGGTTTATTCCAGCTTATAGAGTCTTCAGGGAATGGCTTGTATGTAAATTAAATGATATATTGAATTGCTATGATTGTATATTACCGCCAAATTCCAATTGTGGCTTATAGTATAATCCCAAAGTCGTGAGTGCCATTACATGCGAGATAAGGCTTACATGCAATAATCTGCAGGATTATAAATGATCCTTAGCTACCCACCATATCATTGGAGTATCTAATATTAGAATCTTCATTTCCTAGTTACCTTGATATCTCATAGCGGTCAATTGTTCAAAGTAAATCGTGAAAGTTAACCTCCTAAAACGCTCTAAATTATGTTATTGTTAAGGGCACTTGTTGAGTGCACACTTTAAGTCAGTATAGTATACATTTTAATTGAGATAAAACGAATACTATACGTTTACCTCTAAATCTCAAATCTAATACTAATTTGTCAGTGGTAATTTTCTAACAGTGAAGGTGAGTGATTGAGGGAGGGATCAAAATGAATCAGCCCCCCCCCCCCCCTATTACGATGTGGAGAGAGCTTGGGCAAGAAAAACCAGGTGTCACCTTTTGATTGAATATCCCCTCTTGTTAAATGATGCCCACTCAATCAATTATAAATTCTTACTGATGAGGATAACATCATCATTGCATTGAATAAGACACGAACAGTCTGAGATGGAGTGTCTGCTTAACCCATAGGTCAGTGAAGTATGTGGATCTCGACCGCCCAGGAGTCCAGGCGGTTGTGCACCAAGCAACCCGGGCTAAATGCAGTCACATATCGCCACCCAAACCCAAGTCAGACTGATACATGAAACGGCAAAGCATCTAGTTCTCTCTTGTCGCTCTGCCGGAACAGCCATTGCTTATTTCATGTATCCAAAGAGGACGAGAGGAGACCTAATTACCTTATAAAATAAATATGCAGTTTTGTGTTGTAGTCCCAAATACACCCCTCGTTATATTGATCGTCAAGAAGAGTATGGTTATTGGTAGTGCATTATGTTTATACTTTGTGGTCCGTTCTCTGCGTGCACTGTTTTTAGGATTGTGGCTCTTTTGATCTTTTGTGGTGTTTACATAGTTACAATTATAATTCAGGGATGAAAGTCTTCAGGGAATTCCCTGATTTCAGGGATTTTACAGTTCCAGGGCCCTATACATTCATATAGAAACCCAGGTTTTTGGGGCGAATAATGGACCATTTCAGGGGTTTTCGTGCTCTGTGACTTTCATCCCTGATAATTACATTGTTTGTAACCGTATATGACTATCAATAGGTTCAATTACGCTGGGCTTACACTGTGGGTGGTAATCACAATACATGTATACTTGGTAAAAAGAAATCGACAATAATGGGTATCAACTGGAGCCTATTTCTACTTTTTATACATATCTATTACTTCAAATACCAGAGTACTTCTTATTAACAAGGATTAGTATGACAACTATAAATACGAGAGATTACTAGAAGCGCTGTTTTGTTTAGACAAAAAGTACTACTGGGTAATAGGATACACACTTACTAAGAAGACCAGCATTGCCTAGATCTGAATTGTATATTCATCATGTTTTGTCTATACATATATCTGTATTGTAAATTTATCATGTTTCGTTGCATATATATTTCTTCTTTATTTATTTTTTTTTTTTCATTGATATCAATTGTTTCAAAATGCATAATCAAATTAACTTGCATGTGAACCAAGAGTTTTCGCGTGTGAACCAGGAAGTCTTTATTAATAATAAACTGTTAACAAAATCATCAACTGATGTTGAGGGATCGGTCTTCTCTTTACAAGAAAATGTTACTGCTTCTCATAGTATCGTGCCCTAATATAGCGTTGAAACTAAAATAGTGCCACGTATATGAATGAGGGAAATCATCATAGTACCTGTGTATAAGGTGCACTCAGGTTGGGTCGCCCATGGGTATTTTTTTTTTTTTCAATTTAGCACTAGCAGTACTGCATATATAATCAATACCTCATGTATAAGCCACACCCCTGTCTGGTTTCACATAGAAACCTTGCCTTATATGCTGGGTATTATGGTACATGTTCTTTGTAACAGATATTAATATGTGTGATTAACTCGGAAAGCCGAGTTTTAAGAGACAGGTAGGGGCTGGGGAAATTTTTAAGACCAGAAGTTAGCATTTCTGAGAAGAGGTGGTTGAGTTTATCCTCAAATTAAATCAAAACCATCAAATATGAGATGAAATGAAACCTGTCATGTGATAGTGTTTATGTTCAAGATCATGGAGGTGTAATATTTACCTCTTATAAGATTCTAATCTTTGTAAAATTTAGGTTTGAAAAAAAGTAGGTCACCTGAAGTCCAACTTAGACACTTGGTGCACTCAATTGTTTCTATGGAGGTGACATTTTGGGTGTCGGGTTTTCCCGCCCTTTTCAGGAGGATGGTGTTCTCATTGTTCTTTATTTAGTAGGGGGAAACTGAGGTGTTTCCAGCTAAGGGGCAATAGGAGATGAATATGCCATACCATAGTGTTTTCTTCTTGGTTGGTTCCAATTTGAAAGTAGCAGTATATAACTCTGTATAATAGCATTATTCTGACACTCAATATGAAATGAATATAGAAAAAGTTATGATATATTGTAGGCGACAGATTTTCTGATACTTGGTCCACCTATGTTAAGTACATCCAGTATCCCCCCTGCTAAAATATGAGCCAGCTGCAACCGCCTAGTTCACTCTTAACTCACCAGGAGGCACCACCTCTATAGAACAGTGCTGATGTCACCTACATCCTGTCACCTACTGCAGATCATTATTAAGCAGGGGAGACTGAGGGGTTTTTATGAACGGGCACATTTATAGCACTCATGTAGTTCAAGGGAAATGGGTTGGAGGGACAGACAAGATGCAAGAAGTTTTTCTTAGAATCAACAATGGACATGGGACTCCCCTGTCTAGGGAAATAATCATATACCTATCATCCCATAAAATTACAATGCATGCAATTTAAATCACATTCATACAGAAAAAAACGCTCCTTTCCGAGTTACCAGCGATAACAATCGCTTCAGCACTCGTATTATAATTGCTGCCTGGTGCGCATGAAGAATCATCTGAAATCTACCACTAGTAGCTTAGTTAAAGAGAATGCCCCTCATAAAAAAGTGCACTCATTACATCAAATACGGTATGTAGAAAATAAGAGATTAAAAAAACATTAACGATGAAGCAGTTCCTGTTTTACCTCAGTTAAAAGGCAATCCTGCACATAGGCCATACCTAAAGTTCATGCATTTGCTATACCAACTTAGCTGGTTTGATTATCAGCCAATGAAATAACACCATCTATTCACTGCAGTCCTCTCGGGAGGCAGGTGGTACCCATCTGATAACTACTATCACCGTAATCTCCCGCGTATAAGGCGCGTCTTATACGCGAATCAGATCGTGACTGGGTCTTATACGCGGGAGGGTAATTGCCTTGAGTTGGGGGTGCGCCTTATACGCGGGTTTTTTCAACATCTCAATTGGGAAAACACCCCAAAAATAAGGCCCACCATGCGCCGATGACAGCTTGAACTCATAGAGCCAGCAGCGCAGCAGCCCGGTTGCTGTAGATTTGCTCGGCAGGCATTACGCCGACCGTGTGCCGATGACAGCTTGAACTAATAGCGCCAGCACCACGGCAGACCGGGAGGTGTGGACGCGCTCGCCGGGAATAAGGCCGACCGTGTGCCGATGACAGCTTGAACTCATAGCGCCAGCAGCGCGGCAGCCCGGTCGGTGTAGATTTGCTCGGCGGGGAATACGCCGATCGTGTGCCGATGACAGCTTGAACTCATATAGCCAGCAGCGCGGCAGCCCGGTCAGTGTAGATTTGCTCGGCGGGGAATACGCCGACCGTGTGCCGATGACAGCTTGAACTCATAGAGGTGGGTGGGGAGGGGGGGCGCCTTCTACGCGAAACAGCCCCCCTGTGAGTTGGGGGGGGGGGTGCCTTATACACGGGTTTTTCCGGAAATCTATCCAGAAGAGGTATGTGCGCCTTCTACGTGAAAAGGGAATCTCTGAGTTGGGGGGGCGCCTTCTACGCGAGCTGCGCCTTCTACGCGGGAGATTACGGCAGTGATAACACTGGGAACAGGCTTCAGCAATGGTGGCGCCCATTGGACAATCAGCTATCTAGATATACCGACTTAGCGGGATTAATTATAAACCAATGAAATAATCCCAGCTATTCCCTGCAGACCTCAGGGGGAGGCTGGCAACCAGCGTCAGCAATGGCCACAGCCATTGGACAATCCGCTACCTTGATATAGAAACATGATGTGTTTTTATGCCACATAGAAAATGGAAGCTGAGTAAGATGATTTCCTCTTCAGTTTTGCTTTATTAGGAATTATCTCTTCTATTAGCTGTGGCAACTGTTAGCACCTTAAGACACACATTATACCTCGTGTTCATTTGTCTTCATGGAACACCAATGCAGTGCTCGCGAGAAACTCACCAGCACGGCATTGGTGCATCATGCTGTGTATGAACACAGCATGATGTATGGATTTAGCCTTGGCCAGGGCTGCATTTCTTGCTTCATGACGACCAAATAATGGTATAGTAAATGGTATTACAGATAGAGTCTCCTGATATATAAAAATAGCCTACTAGGATATACTATGCTGTGTATTAGGCCTATCACTGCATTTTCCGTAATATCGTAAAATCTCTACCAATTTTCACAAAACTTACACTACCGGGTAACCTTGAGAGTGCCCCCTTCTGTTTTACTTGGTGTCTGCTATTTGTGAAACCTACCAGCAATTTATCAAAGTGCAGAAGGTATCTTATGCTCATATCATATTTCTACCCAACACTATTTAACCCAGGATTTATCATGGATCTGTTGTATACTAAATACCCTGTCTGTCCATAGTCCACTCCAGCACTTGCCTCTGACTTACCAACCTGTTAAGTACAACTCTGCAATATCCTGAAATAACCCATCACTAAATTGCAACCTTGATAGTGGTCTTGCTTATACTTCGTATGCATATTTTAGTATGAAATCATATGTCATCAGAATATGACATCTGCGTATTAATGTTAGTTGTTTAATGTTCGTGGTTTGATGTTCTGTGTGATTCTATTATCTACTTAGATATAATTATGCATCTCCATTATAAGCCTGTAATAGTAACCAGTGCCTCTTTTTGTCCTATTTGTTGACAGGGAGGAGGACCAGGACTCAATAGACCTAGATGACCAGTGGGTGCAGCGGGCACTACGAGCAGCAGAAGCTATGCCTTACATGGAAGTACGCGACCCTACATTGATGGACCTGTACGATGCTGACCCAGACCTCAGCACACCCGACCACATGACCAACTCCGAGCCCGATGCCCTTTTATCACATCTTGCTGAACAAGAGCGGGCTTTCTCTGAAGACAATGTCAATGACCAAGTACAAGGCAGCCGCCTGTTAGACGGGCGAGTGGTGGCCCCAGTAGCTGCTATCTCCATTGATATTCATAGTGAGGACGGGGAGTACAATCTACGTGAGTCTGTGGTATACCGAGAGGCAGCTGTCGATAACTCCTGCGTTGTAAATATTAGTGATGGCGACGGTGGAGAATACAGTCGAGAAGGAACCAGCGGCCAAGCGCGTACTCAAAATAAAAGCCGCAAGGACTTGAATGCACAGCCAGATGAGGATGAGGAGGATTATGAAGATGATGATGGAGAATTTGGTGATGAGGAGGATGAGGAGTCTTTCAAGGAGTGCTACCCCAATATGTCCAACACCCTGCAATGATATATGGGGTCTGCACCGTGATGAGGGGTCATGCGTGCAGCTGATTATTGGTTCGCGGCAGGACTCCGCACTACCACTCCACTGGTCCACACGCTGCTGCTTTTTGTCACATTACTGCACTGCACATTGATGACATGACTACCAGGTATTTTAGACTGACAGTTAGACTGTTGATTCCATATACTTTCTGCAAAACTTGCAGTGATTTTAATCAGTTATTTTTAATGCACATTGTATAGTATGAATTGATACTAAAGAATAACATCCTTGGTATTTATATGTTATTTTTTTAGGGGTAGGGGGTTATATTGTTTACCCTATTCATTTATTGCCTTCAATAGGTTGAAGAAACAAAAGGGAACAAGCAATGCTATTGCATGCATATTGATAGCATTCTGTTTAGGCCTTACTATGCTATAAAAAAAAACGGATAAGATGGATAGTAATAAGCCTACGTTCATCAAATCTTTATATCTGAGAAGAATAATGCTGGTTACACGCATTTCTTGTAAAAGTTATGACACCTAATTTATTCCTTTGACAATTATAATGCCGGTTGTCATAGTCCATAGTTAGGGAAAAGAGCTAGTTCTACCCATGCCTCGTAAATGTCAAGTTGAGCATTGAGTAGTTAAGCTTGCGTCAATTAGTGATACCTGAAAAGAACAGATATAGGTATCACTGATGGTAATCAGCCAGGGCAGTGTTAGTGTAGATTCCTGAGGAATAGGCTAGAAAGGAGAGCTTAGAATGCTCTTCCTATGTATCACACATAGGCATATGACACAGATTTAACTCTAAAAGGGCCGCCTTATGCCCCCAATTCCCTTGGTCATCATGATACACCGATGCAGTTATGGCGAGTCCACTCACCAGCGCTGTTTTGAGTAGCATGTCAACCTATTTTGGTGGGGCGTATCATATATGATGCATTAATAAATTATTCGGCTCTTAAGGGATTAAATACAAATTCTGTTGCTTCGAATGTATCACAATTTCACAGGCACTTTCACTTTGTTGCCATGCAATTGTATTTGAATTTCACCTGATAAAATGACCCCTCAAAGTATTCCTATCTTTATGCAAAATATCTTTGGTATGTTCATGTATAAACGACAATATTTCTTTTCTAGTTTTGAAGCCCTTCTATGATTTGCCTGTACAAATGGTATATTTACTTTGCTCTGTTTTGAGGCCTTTATTCTCCAACATGAGTCCATGTTTTGGTCTTGATTACCATCACAACCATATATACGTCTATGTTGATATTGTAGACAGCTATAGGTCCCTTTCTTTTATTTTTGACTCTTTGAATGGGATGGGTATATGTGAAGAAGATTTATGTGCTTGGTGCTTCTATACTCAACATAGGGCTATACTATCATTGAATGTATGGACACATACACCGTCATGTTGTGTATAGAGCGTGGTATGTGATATATTATCAGTTATAATTGGATTATTGAGATATTTATTATTGCCAAGTGCATTTACAAGTGATGACACTCTCACTACTCTCGGGCCGGTGCTAATGAACTAATACAGCTTAACTACCACTCATTGTTGATTTTATTCATGCATGTGTACAGCTTTTAAGTATGTCTCATAATGTTTCTTGACATCTTTTGTATCTTTATGGTGTGGAAGGGAAATCTGACTTATTATCCTCTGAATTTGTTTTCCATGTGAGACTTAAAGCGTGTTAAGATTGGAAATGATGGGGGGATATTGAAGCAATGATGTCATATAATTGTAACCCACTGTTTTGTCAGATGAGGGCTTTGTAAGAGTAATTTATGTAAAACTGCCACACCACATGTTTTTAGTTTTTCTTTTCATAAAATCCCTTCTACCGATGACAGAAAACATTACAATTCATGTATAGACAAAACAATATGCATTGGGGAGTAATAGAATTTTCATTACTACGGGTAGTACATTTGTATAAGTATTTTTTTAACGTAGGTCAACTAGATATTCTTGATTAAGGCAGAATTATTTGTAGAATAAGACCATTTAAATAGATTTAAAAGCTTTGCAAGTTACGCTGTTTCTAAAAAGTCGTCGATACCATTTTGATATCAAATTAGACAAAACATATCTCAGAGATGCCACTTTTCCTGGGTTACCAGGAATTCCTGGGTTTGATTCACGAGATTTCTGTATTAAATTATGTTAAATTCCTGGGGAAAGGTGTCCAAAGTCCAATTTTCCTGGTTTTTGTCGGCCAGTGAGTGGCATCTCTGATATCTTAATATTCACAATAAACTGGTTCGCAATTGATACATATGTTAGACCTATAGGGAACTTTGAAATGCGTGAAGTTCACTCCTCAAGAAAAGTTGGGGATAAGAATGCAAAGCTCTTAATCAATTTAAGTGGCCTTATGATAACTGTCCCACGAGAGTTATATTCCCCAAGTTTTATCTTTGTTGAGCCTGTTTTTGTTCTGCTATCCCACTAGCAAACAGGGTATACATACTTGCTCTTATCATGTTTGTATCACACCAGGGCCCAGTATATACCACCGTGTATTCTTATAGTGATGTGTCATTTACTCATCGTATGGAGTTCATGGAAACCTATCATGAATAATGTATGTAAGTGTAAACAGGGATATATAAATTCATATCTATGCGCTTAGCAAAAAAGCCATGAAATTTGTCAGTGGAAGCAAAAGTAATGCTACCAAATGATGTTGTACATATGGTCAATGTATAGTCTTCATATTTTCAGTTGTGTTTTTTTTTTTTAA
This sequence comes from Acholoe squamosa, assembly GCA_949317995.1. Taxonomy (NCBI): domain Eukaryota; kingdom Metazoa; phylum Annelida; class Polychaeta; order Phyllodocida; family Polynoidae; genus Acholoe; species Acholoe squamosa. The sequence goes on along the minus strand of OX439040.1, from coordinate 36,167,135 downwards.
TTGTAGGTCGTAGATCACAGTTTCTATTTTTACGATGGGAATAGGTTTGGTTGGAAACAGCTTATAAATGAGATTTTAACATTTAGTTACTATTCGATTAGATTCGATACACACACCACAGACACTATTATCATCCGCTGTACAGAGCGGTTATTGTATAAAAATATACTATTTGCTTTAGGAAAGAGATGACTGGAAATATGTCCCAGTACAGATGTCCCAGTACAGTTATCAGCTTGTATATCATATGTCTGTGTATGGTGGGCCCTCTCTACAGTGTTGCATTTAAGTCAGATGTTCGCTATCGTCAGAATTAACCTCACACTACGTCCTGTGACATATATTATGACAGTTAAGAAATGCGGATTTTGAAACAATCTTGGCTGGGGTCAAGGTGTTATTTAATCCATTAATTAATATTATTATGGCATTCCTACAAGAGCCCTTAACTCAATCTCCAGATGACTTTTGGGACATCCCCTTCTTTTTCCCTGAGTGAATGCACATGTAAGAGAGTGACCACTATTACAGAATGTATATCATAATCCCACTGTATTTAGTCCATAATTGAGTGTAATATGTACAAGTATAGAATGGAGATGATACCCATATTTACTACCCATTCACTGTCTCCTTTCCCAAACATATTGAGCTTATTGCACACCTTTAAGCGCCACATAATGCTTTATACTCATTGGCCATGATGATGCAAGTATGCAAACCTGTCGAGTAACTCACCAATGCTGCATAATACACTTTCAAATGACCTGCATGAGGCAACAATGTAGCACCTTTGAGTTACACACTAGACCTGCATTGATGCATCATGACAATAAGTCATGCTGAATTTTGAAGTATTATGCAGCCCTTAAACGTTGAAATAGAAGCAGAGAGGAATGGTAGGGCCTGAAAAAGGGCATGACGCATATCAGGATGTACATACTTGATATAGGTGTTGTCTCAGGGGTGGTGGACAGTTCAATGTGTGGTATCTAATACATGCTGTAGTATATGATCACCCTGTATCTTTTATGTGTATTCACCACCACTGTGGATATCAACCTCTCCGCCTACATTAAACCTATCATATAGTGTAACTGGTGCCACAGGGGATCTTGTAATAAGATAATCTGGTTGTGCTATTGCTGCAGGTCAAGCATTGCGTTTAGTACTTGGCCCCCAGTACAAAGCTTCCCCATATATTTTTGCTTCAAATGCCGTTCAGTGTTTGTGATATTGGGTGGCCCTCCAGTTTGGCTATAGGTTTATGCCATAATTCTCTGAAGCGTGTGCCCAACTACATGTATAGCTAGAACAATATCTTGTGTGATGATTATATTAAAGGTAGAAGTAGCTTGCACATAACTGAACATATGTATTACACATTAATTACAGTATACATGTGCCCACTTGCTCACTTCATTGTGTGTGGCCATAGAATTCTATTTTGTATGAGTCTAATATGATCTAGTTATATAGTTGATTGTGAATGGGAACAATAATCATAAGGAAAAATGCAGGATTAATGAAAAGGGTATAGGTCTATTCTATTAAGTGGGCAATGGAAAATAAATATCATAGCTGTTGTCTCTGCACGAGTTGGAACTTATGACAGCACAGAGTCTATTTTTGTATGCACTTGCAGTTAGTCCAACCATGCATAACTTATTGGTAGGAGCTTTCTAAGATTGAATGTTGTAGGTTATCACAAGTCATACAGTGGACTTTCTTAACTCATGATGGCTAATGGACACTCTTTTCATATTCTTAAGTTGGGTTTCACTTTACTCGTGCGATACCACTTCTCACACTTCTAAGATGATCATTTCACTGAAATATTCCATAAATAAGTGCTTACAATTTTACTTCAAGAATGACAATTCTACTATCACTAAATCCCATTCCTCTGCTCACAGCTTCCTAGATGTCTAGTCTTGTGGAATCAAAAGATTCCTAGATGTCTAGTCTTATGGAATCAAAAGATGTAGATGGCCTTTGAGTTTTGCCTTTCATAAAAGAGATTTCAAATGATCTGTTGCAGCTTGATACCATCGATGATTTTAGAAATCTCTAATCTGTGTGGCCCTGATTCATTACTGTTTTCCACCTCACCCCTTGCAGCTATAGCAGTGAAACACATGTTGATCACATGTCGAGTATCCTCTATCATGTGGGCGATAATAGAAGCAAAGATTGACTTATGTGTACCTTATAAGTATGTACCCCCATGCCTTCTGCCTGTGATCACCAACGGTACTTGCTTCACATTTCCCACAGTGCCTGCTGCCACACCCACATAAGAGGCTATCTACCACCTGCCAGCTCATTATTTTGTCAATTATAAGGTTCCATCCCACAGAGTTTGATGACAAAGGCTATTTGACTGACAGCAGGCTTGACCATTTAAAGTAAAAACTGAAAGGTTTGGTAAAGTGATAGGTCACAACTATTGCTGAAAGAGTAACTGTCCCATATAGGCTGACATAACCTTTGATATGAGGAAGAGTCCTGACATGGTAGGTTATTATATGGTGGACCATTGTATTAAAGTGAATTTGTCTCAGATTCATACACTTGTTCTATTGTAGGGGCTTAAATCTGTCTCCATATTGCAATTGCTCTTTGTTGTGGTTTTGTAATTGGTGCTGGGTACTCATGTTCACCATTCTTGAAAAATAATTGGCCGCTGCTAAAGCTGGTCATCTAAAGAAGAGAATATGATAAGAGAACTCTGAAACATCATTTGATTATAAGCATCACATTATGATACCATTGCCTTCCATCCTTAATGGATGTTGCTCCATTTGATTGCCATATTGCAGGAGTATGTGAAGCTGGCACAATATATGCTTAAGTGCAGTGAATTCCCGTGGTAGTACATGTATTTCTGCCCGTACTAAGGGGAAAGGAACAATGCTTTGCAATCAGTGAGACGTTGTATATTTGTCTGTTAACGAAATTAGACAGCTGCATTGATTTGTGTTTCTCATAATAGGATAACTTTTTCCCTTTTGTATGTGCTGTCTGCACCAATGGTCCCACACTTTTTGCTGATTCTAAAAAGAACCAGTCCTTACACTAGTGAAACTGCATGTGAATTATGCCAACCAGTCTCTCGTTAGTCTAATAGTTTGAGAGGTTTGTTGTAACCTTGTGGTTAATAAGGCAGGTTGTTATGAATTCCCTGAAGAATACTTATTCCAATGCCACTTTCTAGTTATCATAGAATCCCCTATCGTGTACACTGGTGTGTTTGTGCCTGATTTCTGTGTGTACACAGAGGAACTATCATATTCCACTTGTTTGAAAAGTCACCTGTTATGAATGTATTACACCCAGAACTATATCTGCTTAAACACTCTCCCACCCAGCTGGTGTTAATGCTACAATGTTATTGTTATACCAAGGTGTAGTTTGTGTTATATTGTACTCGGGGAGAATTGTATCAGGTGGATGCAAGAAGTTATCACCTTAAGCCACCTTATTTTAGGGTCTTTGATACTTCTAGAGGTTAGGGTCTTTGATGTTGAGATGTTAACTATTAACCTTAAATTTGCACTCCACATGTTTCCCTGAAGTCACGAACGTTGGACCTGTGGGTATTATGTATGTGTTTATGTGGATTTGAAAGATTATAGTGGGTAAACATGTTGTGAAAGAGTTCATGTGAACTGAAGATGAATTTCCCTTTGAAATAAGTGACTGGGGTGTTGTTTCATGTGTATTGACATTGGTCGTTGTTTAAATGAGCTGCATGATTGTATACAACAGAGTCTGTGGTCAGGAGTTGTTGTATCTGAACCCCTTGATTCAGTTCGTACTTGTCAGTCTAAACCCATGCATCTTTACTGGATTGTACATACATGAATAGGGCATAATGGCCTCACTAAAGGCACAGCTATACTCTATGAGATAATGGAATTTTGTTCAACTATTACAGCTTTGTAATCTATTTTTGCATAATTATCCTGTTTTTATATATAATTTGCATGAGGTAGAGAGAGTTATGGTCTATTCCGTGTGCTTCATGCTTTGTATATTTTTCACGGTTGAGATTGTCTTTTTTATTAATTGAACTCAGTGTGTATGCTTTAAGATAATTTTCTAGATGAGCATGTGTCCTTATACTATGTAAGACTTTTTATAAAGTGATATGATTTTGTATTTAGAATATGCAGCCTATTTGGCATCACTATTTTGATGACTAATACTTTCCCTCTAGTCAATTTTGTTTCTGCATCAAGATACAAATCAATATCATGACATAACTATTGCATCAATAACTACACTTGTTAAACGTCCCATGGTGGTTGGAACAAATTAATGTTCTTCAGTTAGGTTAGTGCATTACAAGACAAACCGCCCTGTTTTCAGGTTATGGACTCTTCTTGCCTGTGTTGTTCAGCTCACTGCCGTTAAGTCAAGGGACTGGAGAAACTTGATGATACTCCACCCATTTGAGAACCAATATACTGACAAGATATTAATAAATGAGAGTCGTGTGCTCTGCAACTTAAGCCGATGTGTGTTCTTTTTTTTTTTTTCTTTTTTTTGCATGTAATAAGGCAGTAATAATTGATTATAAATTTATCAGATATCCCCTTAGAAATTGCTGCTTCACATTCGTACCATGATTCTCCCAACTGTGGTACTTTGTGTATAAGTGTGTGGCTTATACATGAACCCATGTGCGCCCTATAGAACTCTAGAAGTGTGGGTGTACTTCATAGGCAGGCTATGACTTCAGCAAAACCCTGCGTATAAGGCGCGGCTTGTACGCAAGGATGGGCCCCTACTGTGTCTGATAGGATTGTCGAGAGTTATAGGTGAAGATATTACAACCAAGAATAGTACTAAACCGCTCAGAATGAAGCGCCTTTAGCATTCCCTTCAATCCAGGTGCACCTTATATGCAGGATGGGCCTTAACATGATGCATAACATGTAACAATACTACCTCTGGAGGGACCGGGTAAACTGGTCAAAATCAAGGTTTGCCTTATAGATATCTATCGGCCAGGATGGTACTTACAAGCGAGGTGTGCTTTAGCCCTACATATGCATATTTCCTTACTAGAAATGCTGATGGTACATTGCATTAGGAACAAAGTTGACACAACTGTTGATGGTAATTTTGATTTTATTATAAAATGTGATAGGCAACATGATTAGCATATACACAATGTCTAAAAAAAACTTATCTCATTGGTCATTCATGTAATTTTCAATGGTTGAGCCTGTACATTAAAAATGGACAATGTATGAATATACAGAATATGTACACAGCATAGTTCCCTGAAAATCACAAGCTCTTAATATTACAATTCTCCTTAAGCCAATAAACTATCACTTTTATATCTCTCACAAACACTGTCATCGAAATAAGGCAGTTCACAGCATTCAATGTCATCACGATTTGGCTCTAAAGGGAAAGACACATTGTCTGGAATGCATATGGTGATGGATAATCAAGGAGAATATAATGTTGCAGCCTCATTGGTTTCAGTCAATAAAACAAGACAGTTGCCAATAGCTTGATACTGTGAAAAGATAGGCAGTTTTCCCCCACACTCCTAGAATGATACATAGAAAGAGTACCTCACAAAGGACCCCCATATACATGTGCATACTAGGGAGTACAATAGACCGCTTTCCATATTGATAACTATTTCAGCTATCAACTTGATAAAATGGATAGGTTTAGAACACAAGGAATGTGCGTGAATTATTGCTGAAATTAATATGGAGTCTGGTCCACAATATGGAGTCTGGTCCACAACCTCCACTTAAATATGGAAGCAAACCTTCCCGAGTGGTCAATTATTTACATTTCTTCTTTAATGTATTGTAAAGGTAGCAACGTGATACACTAATGCCTCTTGTAGGCCTAATTAATCATCAATAGAAATTGTTTACGATGAAATACATTAAATATTTAGATTCAAGAAGCAATGACCTACATGTAGGGGCAGTCTATTAAAAGATAAAATATGTACAGTTTTAATTGTTTTTTCCCTGTTATCAAACATATTATTAGTCAAGGATCACTTTTGATATACAAGCTGATAATGAATGTGTAGGTATTGTTTCCATACCCAATTTACAAGAAAAAAAAAACATGTTCTGAAATCATTGATACAGAGGAAAAGTAACTATAACACATATATAAACTATGTTCGCCATAATGCCAAAACTGAAATCGTAAGTGCTGTAAACAGTAGTGCCATGGATTGGTAGGTAGAAGCGGCGGTGTTACAATGGTCCCGGCTACAAGTGTAGATGCATGCGCGATACACGCGGTCATGGTCAGGGTAGCGAATGAACTGGCATTGGTTACCCATGTCTCTGGAGCTGCAGAACCGGGTTGTCCCCACTACACCTGGAGGACAGTAAAGGATTGAACATGTGAGGATGGTAAGAGCAATGAATAGGAAATTAGTTACCTAGGTACACACCCTGCCAACATCTCAGAGACTTAGAATTAGTGCGCCAGAGAGAGAGAGAGAGAGAGAGAGAGAGAGAGAGTGTGTGTGTGTTTGTGAAATTGAGAGAGAGAGAGAGAGAGAGAGAGAGAGAGAGTCAAAGACAGACAGCGATATAGAATGATATAGACAGGTAGAGAGTAAGAAATAGACATATGCTTTAAATTTAATTGTAGGGCCTACTTCCATTTTTATGGACCAATTGTCCCAAGCCTCCGGGGGGTAGAGAGGAGGTGGAGATAATCTGAGAACTGTTTAATACTGTAGGCCCTAGACTTATTTTCTATAAGGATTCACTAATTCATTACAGAATCATATTGAATATTTAATATAGTAGCAAGAAGATGAATCCTTGAAAAATGGCATTATAGACAACCCGTGTGTGCCAAGAGGTTCACAGATGTCCTTTTTCAGACAAGCTTACCTCCCCATACTCCTGTTGTCTTTATACAGTATTGTGCAGCATCAACTGTGCATTCTGTCGATTTTACTGTCAGGGAATCGATGTTTTCATGGTCAAAGTGTTCTTTACAATCAGGGTCACTCTTGGAGTCGCATCCATAACAACTCAGTCCATATCCTGTATTAAAGAAGAGGCATAAAAGGTACATAAATTGTGTTGATAATCTTAACTGAAATAATTTTCTAAACTCATAATAATGAAAATACCCTCTCACGACTTTCCAGGCTCACCATTTCAATATGGGTATGAATATCATATTTGATATGGGTATGGATATCGTATTTGATATGGACATGGACATCATATTTGATATTACAACGAGATGCCTAGTGCTCTAAGAAGGGTATTCCTCAAATTCGATAAAGAAACTTATAGGATCAAATGGGGGTTAGCACTTTCACAACCAAAATAGTTTCAGTCCCATGGTATGGTTTCAGACCACGTAATCTTCTAAAAGCTATCAATCTTAATAGACCTTCCTTTTGAGGTGTGTGTGTTTTTTTGTTTTTTTGTTTTTTTTTTCAACGATAGAAATGTATTTGCAGTAATGGTTGCTTTCTTTTTTTGTCAATTTTGCCTCCTCATCACACTTTAATACTACAGTATAGAAATTCCATGTGACGTCATTTATGGATGGCCCCGTTTTGCCATCATCTAAGGCCGCTCCATAAAAAGAAAGAAGGGAGCCATGAAAAATTAGACGAGGGATAATTCTAAATTTTGCCCCCCTCCCCCCGCCTAAGCAGTTCATTTGGGCCAGATGTCTCTACATTGTGGCCTGGGCATCGCATACAGCCGCATGTACGGAAAAAATGAATTGTAATAGTATTAGTTTAGCATTGGTATTTTAGAAGTATGAGAATATCTATCATTATTAGTTATTTTTTTACGAGGGCGGTGATTGAGTTGAATTGAAATTTCCTTTCATTTATCCTATACATATCACTTAACCTAGGGCATGTTTTGATATATATCCAGAGACAACTTTTTTTCTTTTGGAGTGGCCTAAATTGAATATGTGTTCTATAGCTCGTGCATATCTGCACTAGATCCCTAAAGCCTCAGAGAAGACTGAAAAGATTAGATCAACGGAGTGCTCAGTATTTAACAACAGGGGGTTGGTGGATTTTTTTCTGCACGAACATTTTTACCTCTCCCCCCCCCCCCCAACAGGTGTCCAGTCTGTGAATGGGTTGTACGTTTATTGGAGATTGTTAGTGACGTTTACTTGGGCCTTGGGGTAATAACTATAACACTGTAAAAAGCTCAGATATACCATAGAGATAAACCATATAAATAAATTCATTGGATATTTAATAGTGCATTAGGGAGTGATCATTTTTTAACAACAGGGGGGGGGGGGGCTGGTGGGTTTGAGGGGGGGTCAGAATTTTGTCAACCCCTTGACTGGGGGGTCAGAATTTTTTCAACACCTCTGATGGGGGGTCAAAATAATTTCACCTGTTTTCAGTGGAAAACCCTGTGCGTTACTATAGGCTAAAAGGGGACGTTTGAGCGCTTTTTTTGTCCCTTATGGGGGGGGGGGTCAAAAAAATTTTACCCCCTCAAGAGGGGGGTCGAAATTTCTGCAAACCTAAGGCTTAGGTTAAGCTATACATTGTGCTACATGCTATCTACGATACATATCAAGTAACCCACATCTAATTACTAATAAGCCTTATAAGGGCCTTCTTTAAGTTCTTAAGTTAAGCCTTAATTAAGCCTTTAAGGCAAACCAGAGTTCAGCTTTGTATGATTTACATGACGCATCCTAGACTATTAAATATACATAGCTTTACGCCTATATAGGAAAGTGTATAGGTACTCAGGTAATACTACACACAATATACACAGGCTGTCCTGTCAGGATATAGGAGGTATGTGTATTGTGATATCTCTGGGTGAACTAGGTCAACCTTTGAAACCCCACTACAGATTCAAAATAAAGAAGAATATATTTGTTCCCTTACCTTCGTGGATAATCAACGACACCAGGACAATTCCTACATAAAGCCAGTACTTCATGATGACTATAGGAACTTCTCCAATGGACGGTTACATGAGAAAATTCCCACTTTTTGGGTCACACAAATGTATACACACACCTGTGTTGGTTGGTCCCACCTGCCCTAGATTGAAGGGAAGATGGCGATTGGGAGAATAAATTATCTAGAATAGAATCATCGATACTCTGTCCAATTCTGGGGTAATTTCATTCTAATGCGATGCTGCGGTCTTGTAATTTTGCCTGGTGTGTTCATTGATATGAGGTTTTATATTTTGCTTTGTTAAAAAGCTACCAAATTCTGGGTATTGAATAATGACAGGTGTGTGTGACAATGGACACTCCCCGGGCCGTACCGTCGCGCCATCTGTGGGACAGGTAAGGAACTGCAGTGCCCAGGTCTCGCCTCACCTGCCCTACCCGCGTACTACCCGTACTACCCTGAGTGAGGACTCGGTGCGGGCCGGGCGCGGACGGTGCGGGGCGCGGGCGTATATACTAGGGGAGCCTTTAAAATGGGTAAGACACTGCTTGTGCTTGGGCCCTGTTTCTCATATCACATGTCGAATTTAAGAAATCCACATGTCACTTAACTCCCTACGTACTATCTCACTCTAAGATCCATGTCCCTACTGAAGAAATCCCCCATGTCATGTCATTTTTTTTTTCTTTCCTCATGTCACTATTAAATGGTCACATGTCGATTTTAAGAAATGACCATAACGAATTCAATAGACCCGACCCATAGTGCTAGTACATGTAGAACCAGCCTTGGCCAGCGTCTATTGATACCAGTTCAATAGCCTGGGGTCAGCTCTACATTTCACTGGATGTGTATTTCAGTTTATTATATTATTTAATTACCCCAAGAATCTTCTTGAACTTGGAAGTGTATTCACTCTCCACCTGATGTTAAGTGATACTTAGCGAGTGATCAACAGGGAAGGGCGTGCGTACCTGCCAAAAAATAATTGCCCCCCCCCCTCGAGGGTCAACATTTGTTGGACCCCCCCCCCCCCCCCAAAGAACCGAAAATCTTGTGCTAACGCACCATTTTAACCTATAGCAACGCGGTGGCTTTTTCGCTGAGAACAGGTGAAATTATTTTGACCCCCCTGGTCGAAAAAATTCTGGCCCGCCCCCTCAACCCCCCCCCCCCCGTTGTTGAAAAATGATCACTCCCTTTAATAGCAGGAAAGCTGTGTTGGGAGAACTAGTTCGCCGCCTGGGCGTCGTTGACGACCCAGAGTAGGGTCTGAAGCCAGCTTGTACTCTGACAGGCTGGAGTGGGCGAGGCTGATATAGGACTAGCCGCGTAGTAGGCCCTCCTTGCGTACAAGGCGCAGCTTCAGTTGGAGGAGAACCTATTTATAATAGGCACATACAGCCGGGGCTAGAATTTGGCCAATTTAGACCTGGTCTATAGTCCTGATGTCTAAATGAATGCCCTAGGCCTACCTATATATATATATATATATATATATATATATATATATATATATATATATATATATATATATATATATATATATATATATATATTAGGCGCAATTAACTAGACTTTTAATAGTTGTGGAGCGGAAAAATGCTTATGAAGATTGGGGAAACTAAAGATGATCCAATATGTCACGTGAAGGCGATGTATTTAAAGTTCCAAGATTTTAATGCTGAGGAGTTTATATAGATATACAATTACAGCTGACGTAGCTTCGGCGTTGATGGTAATGAAGATCCAATATGATAATTATGGTGCTGCTCCCATGATGTTGATTAAGATCTACTGCTCCACTACTGCTGCTAATGCTGACTTCCTGACTGCTTCTACTGGTACTACTACCTACTGATACCTGGTGATACTAGAGATTATATAGTGATATGGCTGGCCAGCCTGTCAATCATGACAGTTGGGCAGAGCTTACATGCATGGCATGGTGGGGTCTTTGACATTACCCTGAATATGTATGAATATCAATAATAATTTCCTTTCATATCACAATACCTCATTATGTTTAGCCTACACTGTAAAAAAAAATTCCGTCAAAAACGGAGATTCTCTGGCACCACTGGGTGCCGGCCAATCTCCGTTTCATCATAGAATAGTTCATCACACTTTGTAATTACAATCTAGGGGCAGACAGCACCCTAGGATTGCTACAAAGCTACATGAGTGACGAATTTTATCTCACCTCGTGCCTTCCTTGCGGCCGACACTCAAGGGTGAGAGGTCCCGCGGGTTGTATCCACACCGAAGTGAGATTACCCTTGTGGCATTGCATGCCCGGACCCTAGTCTAATGGGGAGGGGGGATGATGGTGACCGCATCTATGGGAAGGTAGAAATCACGCCCCTACACATTTACCGAGGCAATGGTTCTTTAACATCCGTTACTACATAGGCATAGTGAGAGATGGACAGGCCTGTTTCAAGTCATTTGTCTGCCATGACCGCCAAGAGACTTTCCAGCACAGCCTAGCCAGAGCAGGGAGGAACTCAAACGACACCTTACGGCGACGTTTGGAACCACCACTATGCCCCAGCCGGGCCGGGAACCGAACCCACGACCTTACGGCCTGTGAGCGGACGCGCTACCGACTGCGCCACGCCTCCCGACTAAAAAAAAACATGGCTGGGTGGACATATATATTTCTTATCACCACAGAATAGGTGTTTGTCTCAACAAAATATCTCACAAAAGTAGATTACCATACCATTAACCATATTCTCACAGCCCCATAATTGGCCATCAATATTGATGCTGAATTTAATTCAAAAGTTGTAAATCATTATCATTTTTTGATACATTAAGAAGTGTCTATAGAGTATACTCCTCAAGGAAATCTCATCATGAAAGAGGCTGCCACCTGGTGTGATCAAACTAAACAATAATCAAAACACAAATTCCCTGTAAATTGATAAACAGTGTTTTGCTGTGGTAGATTATGGATATTCAATATTTAGAGAATAGACAACGATCTTCTTCACATCGAGACTGTCTATTGTCCTATAATTCACAAATGCATCTGGTGTTTTGAAGTCTCACCAGATTAAGGAAAAAGGTGTTTCTCTGTACTGTTTCCTTGTCAGATGGTCAATATCTATGGAGCTTCACTGGATTTGAAATTATGGAGATTTATTGTAAAATTAAACGGTGAATCTCCGTCTATTCAATGGAATATTTTTACAATGTAGGCCGGGGCCTAGGCCACCTTTTGTTCTTTTTTTTGTGTGTCCATAACTACTTAAATCTCGTTTTTAAAAGCGACTATCTTCTATTCATTTGTATATAGGCCTACTCACCATTTTAACTGATGTTGATACTAAAATCGATGCTGCATGACAGCCTGTCCCTAATAGTCTGTCTCTTTTCTCTGTTTTGTAGCGTAACCACCCTATAAGGGCTTAGTATTGAGGTCCCATTGCATGCTTGATCTGACACCTGACATGATAAGCACTGATAACAGCCACATGATGGGTGCCCGGTGTTACATAATGTACCCAAAAATAACCTGCAGTGAATGGAGGGAATTATCTGATTGGTTGATAATGTATCCCCGGTCAGCCCTAATATTTTCTATTGATTGTATGATTAAATTTTCTGTGATGGTGATTATAAATCGGTCGTGTCAAACATTCTTCTCAAAATAGATAAAGGCCACATGAAATAAATTATGGCCTTCCCCAGGACAGGTTTTCAGTAGCCTATCATTTGCCAGGCTCATTAGGCTATTCATAATGCATTAGGCCCTAATGTACACCCGCTCAGAAAACTATGACAGGCCTAGGCCTATTGCAGTCTAAACTGACCCTCCTATATAGGGCATTAGCACATTAGGCTATGGAGGCCGCCATTAGACCCCGACTGCACTATGACTAACACCTTCAGCCCCCGTCTCCGCAGTAAATGCCAGGGATGCTTCCCATTGGTCAATAATACAATGGCCATGTGCCGTATAGGACTAGGCCCTATTCACTCAGAATATCAAAGTAGGATTTGTTTGGTAGGCCTTCAACATGCACATGCTGAGAAAAGTGAGAGATCCAATTTAGAAGCCGAGGACCGAGGCCCTTGACCTTAGGTCTCCGGAACAGTTGAGGCGTTCGGGTAGCGGTTTTCTAACAATATGCAATGCATTGTGGGATGGGGTGACCTTGAACACTAACTACACCACCTCAGCTGGTTCCCTCCACCCCCTTCCATCCCAGCCAGGTCAGGCTAGGTACCAGTCCCTAACTATGCTTGGGAGGGTAGTAAGTTGACTCAGGGATCAACATTGACCTACGTGGGGAGGACCAATGGGGGATGGCCTTACAAACCAGCATTGATCCCTCAGTCGTTCCCCGAACGCCTCGAGAGACAAACTAGAGTCCTACTAGTGTTACACATAGTAGCTATAGGCCTAGACCCGGGGCCTAGGCTATGCAACTTTCCCCTATGACGCCAGCCAAAGTCGATTCAATCTTTCTACTAGATCTGCTATTAGACATGAAAGTGAATGAGCATACAATCTCTAAAATGTTCCTAGGCCTAGGCTTTGTAGGCTTAGGTCTATAGGCCTATAGAAATGTAGGGGAAAGTTGCCTAATTTGGACCGGCTCCTAAATTGGACCACCCTTGTTTCCCCTAGTGGCAGTAATAGGAACTAGGTTCCAATGCTGCTATTTTTTAGGGTAGGGTGGGGTAAGATGCCCTTAATTTACAACTGTGTCATTTCTAAGGAATTTATTGCTACTTACGGAATATCTTATACATTAATCAAAGGAGAGAATAACATGTTCTTCATGTGCAAAAGCTTGTCAGCCCTGCCTTATAGAATGTTACGATAAAGCATGTGTGAAAACAAATGGGCCTTTTACCCCATCATCTGGGGGCTAGGGTAAAAGGCCCACAGCCTTTGGGGTAAATTGCCCACATGCACATAAAATAGCATCATAATTGGAATAAATGCTCAATTCAAATTCTTATCATGAGAAAAGATACTAAAGATAAACTTCATAAGCTACAACTAAGATTTGGACATTGTAAATAACCTAAAGTAACACTTTGGATATTTCACATTGAATTTCAAGGAATGACAGCTAGGGTAGGATAAGGTGAAATACCCTAATAACATGTAAATGAGCTATTTCTAAGAAAATAATTCCCAATTGATGCGTATTTTCCACAATAATCAAGGGATGGAACAAGGTATAATGATTGTGGAATAGGTTGTCAGCCTAGCCTCATGGAATATTCCATTTCAATGTTTGACAAAAAGCGGGTGCTAAGATAATGTTCACGTAAAAAGCCCTTGTAGCTATTGGAATAAAAGGGAAGGTAAATAAAATGTATCTTTATGGCCTACTCTTAACTCTTTTACCTTATAGCACCTCAGCTAATACTTTTAACCCCTTTAACTTGCTATCCAACAAACCATGCACATTTCAGGACCCTTTTATTTCTAATTATCTTAAATTGAACATGATGATCTTAAAAGTTATAAAATATTGAATGTCTGATAAGTCGACTATTTCTCTTCCAATCATAATGAAAACCTACAAAAGAGGTCTCCTTGAGGTAATCTTTACTTCCAAGTGTTAAATGGGTGTATACAACCACTACCTTAGACATGAGGGCTAAAGGGCCTTTTACCCCAGAGGGCATCTTACCCCTTCCTACCCTAGTCAATGTCACTAAAGTTCCCAATAACTTCAAAAAACATAATTTTTGTATAATTTTATTGACATTTTCTGTGAAAAATGTTTTTTTTTGACCTTTTGATCTTATTTGCATAACTGGCTATTTAAGCCCTCCTGGTTGCTAGGCAACATTTTTTTGTTCATGTCATATTATACTTTTAGAGTAAAATGAAATGTGATAAAAATTATAATCATGTTTTAGAAAACAAACTATCAATGGGAAAGATGAAAAGTTGCCTAAATTGGACCAGCTTGAGTTGCCTAAATTGGCCCATTGTTGTAATATTGGGTCCAATTTAGGAAACTAAATTGGACCTAGGTGTACTTTTCTAAATTGGACCAACGTGCAACCTTTTTCTTACTCCAGTATGAAGCAAATTCACATGATATTGATGGAAATAGCAAAAGGATATGTAATATCATATATTAAGAGTGCCCTAGTTTTAAATATAAGGAAATAGAGAACAGTACCGGTAATGCACATTGCTCCAATTTAGGATACCAACTGGTCCAAATTAGGCACCTGGTTGCCTAAATTGGACCATTAGGCTTTGGTTTCTAGATGAGAGAAATTCAAATTCCTAGATTTTTATGCCATTACCAGAAAGCTATAAGGTACCCACACAAAGTGTAAAAATTTTACATTCAAATTCATAGAAATAATCTCTGGACAGGAAAAAGTTCTTAGGGGGTCCAAATTAGGCAACTTTCCCCTAGGTGGATGTTGGAACTTAAAGTTGAAAATCCCTGAAATGGGGGAAAACCCTGAAGACCATCCCTGGTTATGGCCCTTCCTTCCCAGTCATTCAACAATCAAAACTTGGTTACAGAAATGTCTGACCGAAGCTAAAAATTCTGAACCGTTAGACATTTGCAATCCGGATAACATCTGCGTAGCGGGAACCTGGCCCTTGCCTGTTGCGCCTCATGGGAATGCCCCGTTGTGAGCGACGCTTCATGATAGAATTTTCAACCAATCAACGACGGACTTTCCTTTGCTGCAGATCTAGCCCACAATCCCGATTCAAGATGGAGGGCAACAGGGATGAAAGCGAAAAATGTATAAAGATTGCACTGAAATTAGCGGCGGCTGGGGATAAAGAAAAGGCAATTAAATTTCTCCACAAAGCAGATAAACTCTTTCCCTCAAAGAAGGCAAAAGGTGAGGACTCTCTGGATATTTTATGTTAGAAATTGGAGACTTTTCCCGTAGTCAGTAGTGCACTGACGTCGTTCGACAAGCTCGAATCGGGAAGAAAACACACCTTGATTTAGACTTTAGGCGACGTGGCCTTAACTTGGGATTATCGTCTAGATTATATCTGTATTCCTTTGAAAGAGTGCAGACTGTTTCGGCAACAAAATGATGTGAACGCCGTTAATAAGCTAGTATTTAAGGGGCCCGAAAGCAAAGATTAAGAGTGTATTCACGTACTGAGTGAGACTTAGTCAGTGATTGACCCGGGGCCGGTGACAGTGTCGCTGCTGACCTAGTCACTAGTGATGCTGTCACTGCGTCAGTGATGTAATGTGATTAAAAGTGATTTGATTGCCATTTTATTCACTGAAGTATACCAAGACTTGGTTATTAAGTTGGTCACAAATGCATAGTAATAGTCCACAAGACTTGTGACAAGTTGTTTGGGTGTGTGGCTTGCCTCAACTATGCCTATGGGTGGTGGTGGGGGGGGGGAGGGCGGTTCGTTTTTGGGGTATAGAGCTTTTTCAGCGAATGTGTATTCACCGTCTCGGCGGCCCTGGTGGAGATCTTAGGTCACTCTAATACCAGCTCACGTTCTCAATGAACGTATCTCTGATCCCATGCGACTCTGGGAGAATCAAACCAACCAATGAAATGAAAGTGTGTCAAGTCCTCTGTCATGGCCGACATGATGCGGCACTCCTGCACTATTTTAAAGTTTGATGCTAAATTACTGACAATCTATGTGAAAAAAGGGTGTGATATTTTACATATAAGTAGAGTGAGATTAGATATAAGGCCTCGTAAGGCTTATTAATGCCCAGATCCTCTCAAAATACCCGAACAGAGATGTAAACAATGCATTTCTATCGGCGAGGAGATCGGGGGAGCATTCACTGACAGTGTTAGCAATTTTATTAATTTCATAACAATTGCTAGTAATTGAAGGGGAAAACTAATTTGGATCTCTCCATAGGACAAACTTCTAAAGGAAAATGCACAATATTCATAACTTACAACATGTTTAGGGTGAAACTCTATGGGACTACATTTTGCTGCAGGATACCAGCCTAACAACTCAGCCACATCACTGACGTAATGATATGCGTACAGTTTTACGCCATGGCTGGCACTAAGACAGTGACTACACTCCAGTAGAGGGAGGCGCTGTAAACAGTACGATCTTAGGTGTCAACTCTCACTGCAGTCTAGGGGGAAGCACCACTGTAGCCATTCAATACCCTGTTGGCCTGTTTAAAATCCTTTTTTTCTCTGAATCATCTATCATGATCGAAAAATCCTTTTAACCACAAAAAGTAGGCTAGAGATTGAGGGGAACATACGCAACTAATTATTATAAATGTACGATTTATAAAATCTTATGTTGAAGTGGAAGGATGGTCTGCACGAGATTTGACAGTGAGTGGATAGCTTTACTTTGGCAATCTACTACCCTTTAAAAAATCCCGATTTTCTCCCAATCCTGTTCCTTCATTAAAAAAACCTTTTCACCAGTAGTGGAAGAGATGTAGGGGAGTATACGAGACTAAGAATTATTAAGGTCCCATTTATATAAATAATAAAAAACAAATGTGAAAGTGGAAGTATGTCTGACTTTAGTGAGGCAAGCCACACACCCACTGCTCCACCCCTACCGATCCCACGTGGCACATTCTTCCACTTTCACATAAAATTTTCAACATTTATATAAATAGGACATTCATAATATTTAGTTCCACATGCTAACCTATATCTCTACTATTAGTGATGAAAGGGATTTTTTGATGAAGCAACAGGATTGGGAGAAAATCAGGATTTTATACAGGGTAGTAGATCGCTGCTATTCATTCTCTATGGGCAACATGGGTTGGACTGCCAGCAGGGGATCTCCAGCACCTCAGCACAGCAAGGTGTGATGTTACTCTATTCATGAGGGCAGAGCAGTTCATTTTGAGGTATTCCTGTAGGGGGGGGGGGTGCTTCATGTTCAGGTATTTCCATTGGGGGGGGGGGTGCTTCATGTTTGGGTATTCATTTCGGTGGGTGCTTTGTTTATGGGTATTCGCTTTGAGTGGGGTGAATTGGAGAAAAGGCCTGAAGGAATGATACCAGATGTAATTGAAGCCCTTAGACTTCTAACAAGTATATTTAGTAACAAACAGCTGACATGAGTGCATGAAGTTTTGCTAGCCACTGTACCGTAAAACCTCCGTCAGAAGCCAACCGTAATTTGGAGGTATCTTTGGTGTCTTGTCAAATGAAATTCCTGACCCCAGGCATAGGATTGGGTTTTTAAGAAATGTCTGTGATGGTGCCCCTTTCCCTTCTCTGAGGTAGTACTTTGAGTATGTTGAATCATTTTCTCATTGGATCTGTACAAATCACAAGACTGACCAATTTAGCCTTCAAATATCCAAGATTTGGGATATATTCTGAAAGATCCCATGCCTGTGACCCTGTATTTCTACCCTGCAAATGGGTTGAATACCGGTATGTTGGAAATGATTATATGGGGCCCGACGTTTGACAGCTGAATCTCCTATCAAGGTTAGCAGTATATTTCATTCTACAATTCAGACAGGGAAATGTCTTTTCTTCATTCTATTAGAATGAATTCTGGGCATGGAATTCTCTATTAAGGTATTCTCAATGGCAGTGGGGGGGGGGGGCGCTTCATTTTGGGGTATTCATGTAGGGGAGGCATTTCATTTCTGGGTATTCGTGTACGGGGGGGGGGGCTTTCTATTTTGGGACATTCACGTAGGGGGGGCCCTTCATTTTCAGATATTCGCCAAAAGAAAATGCCATCCCCTGGCCATAAATAATGAACGCACCCTTAAAACTAGACTAGTCTACTATAGTGCTAGTAGGGGCCCAATTACGTAAAAAGAAAAAATCAGTTTCAGGTAACCCGACCCTACCTAGCGAAACAGGGCCGACCCTAACTATTTTTCTCCATTTTTGAAGAAAATATAGCTTTGAGCCAAGCTTTAAGTCAATTTAGTCATCCCTGAGTCGGTGTGACTCGCCCCCGAGTCATCACGACTCGTCCTGAGTCTTTGAAGCAGTTAAGAAATTTTACAAAATAAAAATTAAATCGACCTGCCCTACCTAATTTTTTTTCAGCATGTTAGCTGAAACTAACAACTTTTTTTTTGCCTTAATAGAATGTAGTGCCGGTAATTCTCAGGGCTTGAAAAATCCCTGTGTCCAGTGCCCGGGACACAAAAATATTTCTCTGGGCACAACTTATTTTTCAAGTTGTGCCCAGTGGACACAACTGCCAAGCCAGGCTTATACATAGAGCTAGAGGGCTGGAATGCAACATTTCCCAGGTGGACACAACTTTGATTTCTTGCTGTGCCCAGTGGACACAAGGGTTCAGAACTGATTTGTCGAGCCCTGATTCTTAACGGGACCGGTAGGCCCACGTTCTAAATACATTGTACTAAGTAGTACTTCTAGTAGTAACAACAACAGTTAACCCATAAACCTGAATTTAATGTTGCTAACAGAAGCACTGACTAAAATGTGAGGCAATGGGCGCATGTGTTCTATATTATTAGTCAACTATTGACTGTACAGTTATGGCACAGACATTTAGGTATAACAATTCATGATATTTCCCTTGGGCCTTGTCATTATAAACTTCCCGTTTTGGCTACACCCAGGTACATGTATAAATCTAAAAACATATTGGTGTTGCCGAAAAGTTTTTATTGACGCAGGCCAATGTGGCCTGCATCTTGGCATCTTACGCAGGCCATTTCCTGCTCACAGTAATATATCCCATTGTGTTGAAGCAGTGAGATTGCAAAGCTTTCCTGAAACTTTTAAACTCAAATTAACTTGCTGTATATATGAAGTCAAATCCGGCCCCGGTAGTATACCACATCACCTAAATATTGTAACCTAGATCATATGGAGTCTCAGAGAAGGAAATACACGACCTGTCTTGATTTCAGTTAGCTGGGACGGGAGGGAAAGCTAAGTGACGATCCTCTGTAATGACGCTTAATGACTATATAGGAGAGGCAAGCCTCGGAGTGTGAGTCTCCAGTTGACCCCAGTTCCTATCCGATGGAGGCAAAATGACCGCAATACTGGTACATGTATATACCCTTGCATACCACCGACGCTGGCAGGGTAATCTCCATGCCAGCGTCTAAGGAATTCTCTCTGCCGACTGTCTTTAACAGACCCTACTAAGATGACTATGACCAGGAATAGCGCCTGTTGGGGTAATATGATCTAAGGTTGACTGAGGAATGATAATGAAACCAGATGACAACTAAATTGTTATCCTCATCAAATTGTAGGTCTATTAGCTGATATCCAGATGTCCAATGGCAGTGCTGCATCTGGAGAGGATGACAGATCTGGAGCCTCGTCTGGGGCTTCTGCAAATGGTAATCCAGCAGGAGCAGCAGGTTCTGCAGACGTTGATGAACCTCAGGTCCGACAAAGGCGCGGTTCTGGTGGGCGAGAAAAGGCAGAGCCTAAGGAAGCTAGCTACACTCCAGAACAATTGGAACAAGTCAAAAGGTACCTTGTGCACTGATACATGTATTAATCTGGATGCTCATGTGATCATATACTTACAATCAATTCGATAAATTCAGCTGCGGTCACATTTAGCTTCAGCGACAAAAGATCATTTCTATCGATTTCATGCTTTATTGATATTTGATCACATCCTAACTTGCGATCAATATGTATTTTTTTACTAGAGTTCGGAAGTGCAAAGACTACTATGAGATACTTGGATTGACCAAGGAATGTACAGAAGACGACCTCAAGAGGGCCTACAAAAAAGCTGCCATGAAACTACACCCCGACAAAAACCATGCACCTGGAGCAACCGAAGCATTCAAAGGTGATTGTCTTTGGCCATATAATATGTTCAGATGCCATTGCATAAGCAGCAGCATTGTTTTATTTAAGGTAGATGTTCACCTGCATTCAGAGGAACACATTTTTTTGGAGCAGGAACTAATTGGTACAAATTACCACTGCAAATTATGCGTGAAAGGGGTATAAGACATTGACTGGACTGTTTTTGATGGCTCTGTTCAATCATCCTTAGTTACAATTTGTGAAGCTTTGATAGGTGTAAAATGTGAATGGCAGAAAATGTTCTTTTTCTGCTTCGTTTTCTTTGAGTTTTATCATATTACCAGAATACTAACCTGACGTCTGGTGCACTTTGCAGCAATCAGTAATGCCTTCAGTGTCCTTAGTGATCCCAGCAAGAGGCAACGATATGACCAGTTTGGTGCAGAAGACAATGTGTCACGATCGCGTCACTCGCATGGTGATCACTACGATTACACACGTGGATTCGAAGGTAAGATCTGAGAGAGGCTGCACAGTGGTACCTTTTGCCCTGTTGACTCAGATGCCGTTTTATACAACCTTGCACTAAGGTGACGATGTATTTTATAGGGTGACTATCACTCTTTGATTTCAAGGTTGAGCTTTGATAATACGAGGTCCATTTTTATAAATTTTGAATTTTCACTCGGTCCTATCTGTGAGCTTTTTCGCTCATTCTCAATATCTCAATTGTTGGCCCAGCCCCTGCTGGGTCATTGGCGGCGCCTTTTCGGTCGAAAACTGATGGTCATGAATTGAAACTTTATATGGGAATTGCTCATCGAAATTGGGGGATAATTAAAGAATCATGGAAACATATTCTTTAGGATCTTGTCTTTCATTGTACATGCACAATTCCTGGAAAAAAAATTTCTTTAGCTATGAAAATAGCTGAAGACAAAACCTGACATATTTTACTTACTTTTTCACGAAAACGAGGCTCCATAGGATAGTATTGTGCAGAAGATTTTCGCGATAGACATAACACATGGGTTCCTATGGATATTGTCCAATTAAGACGCTTTTTTTCAGTATGTAAGGCTGTAAGACCGTTTATGTAATGTGATAGATGGGAAATTTTCGTATAAGACCAGTTAAGACCGTTTATAGACCGACCCTGTAAATCAGACCGCCATACGTTTATTATGGCTATCGCATTTCCGTAAAGGCGAGTGAAGGACTCTATGTACATAGTAGTATAGACAGAGGACGCAGGCTGTTATGATTTCTATGTCTTAGCCTTTACACCAGCTACTGCATGCGCCCTCTGACATACTATATATGAACTAGTCTTTACACTCTTCCCCCCGAGGCAGAACATCCTCGTGCGAGTTCGCACATGCGCACAGAGTGGTCCGTCGTAAGCTTTTTTATTTTTAAGTAAATTGAGGCAATGTATTTGATTCAATTCGATTGATAGTATCAAATATGCATGGATTATATTCAAAAAGCCATTAATTTCAAGTTAAATCGATAGAATCTATCATTTCTCTGTCGAAAATCGACTTCCGGCAAGGAGGGGTTGCGCATGTACACAGAACATCAAAATCCAAAATGGCGGACAGCGCGATGATCCACTCACGGTGCCATCGAAAGTGCTGGATTATAACAAAATGGAAGAGAAATACAATGTCTCAGGCGATGTATGGATAATATATATTCTTCTTCAACACCTCCTGATACAGTGAGATGTTTAACTCGCCAAGGGAGGAGTTATTCGCCAATGAAAAATGCTAGCGATAATGGGTGCATTCTCCATAGCCTTAACCATTGACAGTTCCGACACACTGTCACTATATTGAAAGTCCCCTACGGTAGGTAGCGGAAGACCTGGGCCAGTCGTGCATTGCACGCATTCAATCTTCTGACGTTTCCATACCAAAATGTTTAGATAGAAGGAATGATGCTAATGCTGTGTTAAATGCTTGTGGGTTCTAATTGCGTTCAAACCAAAGACAGTCTTTGAAACCATAGTGTAGCGCCTTTCCCATTTGATTGATAAAAATGATCATATGTGTACAGGCATTCACCCCTGTAAGGGCCACATATTGCTTTAATTTGTTATCGAATGCGAGAATGCACCCCTGGCGGCCTAGGAACACAAAGCTGCTGGCATCATGTAGAATTAATAGGGTTAAATAATGACTGGTTTTGCATTGCAGGAGACATTTCGGCAGAGGAACTTTTTAACATGTTCTTCGGTGGAGCATTCCCAACAGGTTAGTAAATCTGGCCAATCAAATTGTCTAGGCAAGTATCGGATTACAAACAATTTTGAAGAAAATCATCAGAAATTTTACCTGTTGCTTCCGAGCCAAAATTTTCTGACTTTAAATTTATGTTATACTTTTAAATGATTATCTTTTACTTCGATGTCTTACTCTTCCTTCATGCAATGTGTTCACTGAAAGAAATTTGATGTAAATGTACCGTAAGTAGTGCATTTTGTATTTATAATTTGTTGTGGCTAGTTCTACTCAAGGGCATATTGACGTAATAGCTAACTGAAATCAGACAATGAAAATAAGTACCAGGGTTATTTGTTTTTGTTACACCTGTTGTATATGAGAAGTTGTAAGCGGTGACTTAATCGTGTCCTTTTAATAAGGGAGCACTGAATTGAGGAGCAGACCTTTGCAGACAGACGACGACGCCAATTCAAAGCCCCATATTGGATTGCCAGTCCAAAATTTAGATTTATCGTCTGATAAATGTTTAGAGGACAACGTTAGCCACAGGCAAATACTAAAATCAGAACAAGTGTGGGGAGGGAAGATACTACCACGCTACAGTGTCAATTTTAATTTCAATTTATTTTATTTCACAACCTCTAGGTAGAGGCAAAGGGGAAAACAGAAAAGTTGTATGAACCAGAGCACCTCCTAAAAGTTTTGGAGACAAATAATGCTTAAAGCTGAGGATCTGAGAGATGTATTTCCAATGTGTGAATTTAGAATAGAAATATACTTGTAAAAAAAATCAGAAAAATGAGGATGTCAGGCTGACAGACTAGAGTTGTCATAAATCATTTAAATGGGGGCTGTTTGAATTTTGTCTGCCCTACCCTCCATGACGTGCTGTCACTATGCCTGCAGATTCCGAGGTCTATGTTATCAATGGTAACCTTGTGTTCAGGAAAAAACAGCGTTCATCCAAGCAACAAAAAGGCACTGGCAAGGGTATGCAATTTCGTAGATGCCCTTGTCATTATTTCCATATTCCATTAGCTTATGGACATTTTGTGGAATACCAACAGCGGTACACTTAAGATTTACATCTTGGCAAGATCAGTGATATCCAGTTAACATAGTGAAAGTTACACACTTTTAATGTCTTCATCTCTCATCAAGTGCACCAATCGCAGTGAGAATGTGATATGGTGATTGATGTAGCAAAAGTGAATCAGGAAACTTTAAAAAAAAAATGAGACCTTTTAAGTAAAAAGAACAATTCGTTTGGGGGGGGGGGATGAGGGTGGTTGAAATATTCTTATTGGGTTTCTGCAAAGCGTAAGGAGTTTTTTTTTTCATTAGAGAAAATTGATAAAAACAATGTGCCAAGATATCAGCACACCTATACTCTGAATGGCAAGATTTGGCATAGCCCCATACTGGGAGGCCAGAATTCCTCGTGACAGGTGTTATCACATAAGAATCAGATACCATTTCACCAGGCGCACTTAACTAATATTAAAAGTTCATTAAAGGTCAACACAAAGATCCCTAACAATCAACAAATTCAAATATCTCAGGATCCGATTTGCCATTTATTGCTGACAGCTAACCCTGGAGGTCATAGAATTAACCACAGATCATTTCTGGTTACTGCTCTAAAAGAGAGTGACCCTGTTATTCATATACCCCTGGGGCGTTATCTCCAGGGGGCCCTTTGTTGGGTGTGCCAAATCCTCGCGACTCAAGTATAAGCAAGTGGAAATGGGTAAATTGGAATGTGAATGTATTACAGATGGCGAATTTTCACACTTCAGTCTATCACAAATGAAAGGGTTTGGGGTAATTTAAAGCTATACCTGCATTGATTTAGGAGATTGTTTTAATGTAAAGGGCATTCTGATATCCTGTTACCTTTACGAATACTGCTCATATATTAATACACATACTCTAAAAAGGAATACTCCACTAAAGGGAAAGAAAAAATACAACTGTGTAGAAATCCAGGAATAACTTCCCTTTTGTCCTCAGAAGAATCAAATAATCTCAATATGAAAATTTGCAACTGGATGTTTTGGTTTGTAGACTGTTTTCTTGAGTATATCGCTGGTAGATTGTGTGGTTTTGGTTTTATTTATTAATTTATGCTTTCCAATCCCCAAGTAACAGTCACTTTGTAAACCACTACTAATGGCTACATCGCATTTGTGACCCTTGAGGAGTGATTCAGCCTTGAAGGGTGGTAATATCCTCGGTAAAACTCTAGGATATCTATCCCTAACGTGATGATTATCAAAAGCTGTCTCATTCCGCTTGTCCCAGCCACACCAGCGTGATTATCAGTGACAACCTAATCTGGAAATAGGCTGTATCTGATTTTTTCCAATCTCTGAGATGTGCATGTTAAATCATGTAGGGTCTTGATAGCTTGATTGTTTGCAAAAGGGGGTCACTGCTTGGTTGCTCTCAAGCGAGATCCTCACAAAATACATCGGATTAATGTTCACTATTAGAATGTCTTTATTGAGAAGCAAAAAAAAATCCCCATCTAGAAGAGAAAAAGTTGTTGTTCTTTGAAAGGGTGGTGCTTAGATAAGGTATGTTGTACATGGATATCGATTTCCCTACTGAGAGTTCTGTTTTGAGGCCTGTAATATATGCATGTTGCTTGTTTTGATCTTTCAGGAAATGTCTACACAAGGCGTCAACATATGCATCGTACTTACACGCATCATCACCGGGGGGGTGGCGAAGCACAAAACGAGCCGGCCTACACACTGTTACTGCAACTGGCGCCCATACTCTTCCTTGTGCTTCTTTCGTTACTGAGCTCTTTCCTTGTCAGTGACCCACCATACAGCCTCACAAAAACAGAGTAAGCCACACAGTGACATCTTTGTATTGCATCTTTTTGAATAAAACAAATGTACCTATAGGGGTCTTGATCTTATACGTAACATATAGCAAACAATTATATAGAATCTAAAGCTCTGATGCCTATAGAATGCACATTGCATTCCATCCTTGAATGATAAGTTATCATTAGAGTCGCTATGACTGAAGCTGAGAGATACCGATTGTCTTGCATTATATTTTTAAAAACTTGTAACTGAAGACTTTTCTGTTTGTAGGCGGTATCACATCGCTAGAAAAACATCAAATCTCAATGTTCCCTACTATGTGAAGCCAGACTTCAGTGTTGACTATCGGGGCAGTATGAGACGTCTCGAACAGCAGATAGAAGACGAATATATATCAAATTTGCGGAGCAATTGTTTTAGAGAGAGAAGTTACAGTAAGTATGGACTATTTTATAATGAACTAAAAGGTCTATTTTAATAAATAGATGAAATGGCACTTATATCGTAATTGTTTTAAAGAGAAGTTACATAAATTATGGACTATTCTAAGATCAAGTTAAAGGTCTTTTTGATAAATACATAGATGTAATGGCCTTATAAATTTACTTATATCATCAGGCATGAGATTATTAAATGATTCTAATTTAAATATGTTTCAGAAGGCTACTTTAATTCTAAATTCTAAACATGTACCGGGTAGTCATTGAGAATGTTATTTTCTACTTGCAGAAGAAAATATGCTATGGCGAGCTCGCAACTTTAATGACCATAAGTTACATGAAAAAGCACAACATTTGAAGACGCCGTCCTGCGAGACATTACAACATATATATTCTTGATTTGGGTTTCCCTGTGTTGTTTGGCCCCTTCCCAGTTTTAGTGAATGTATCAATACCGGTAATCCCCAAACCTTTATGTTGGATACCAGTATGTCGAAATGGATCTAACCA
Organism: Acholoe squamosa; assembly: GCA_949317995.1. Taxonomy (NCBI): domain Eukaryota; kingdom Metazoa; phylum Annelida; class Polychaeta; order Phyllodocida; family Polynoidae; genus Acholoe; species Acholoe squamosa. Next base: position 36,140,452 of record OX439040.1, on the reverse strand, counting down.
TGGAGTTTTATATGCAAAGCCAAATTTTGGGAAAGCGGATTAAACGAGGGCAGGGGAGTTATAGTGGGGAAGGGTGTTGGGAATCCGGGGTAAGTAGTCAATTTTATGAACCCATTGTAAATTTCCCTAGTTTTACCCATTCTATCCTCATCAAAGGTGTAGATGACATCACCATGCTTAGGACACTGAAAAAGTGTTGTTGTTTTTCAAGTACCACCTACAACTTGCCTGTACCATGTATCCGCTGTACATATAATGAGAATATTCCGTTCATTGTGATTCTAAGATTCCAAAAATCTGTAGTTTAGCTAATATTTGATCAGGTTAACCCTTTTGATAACATTTTGTGGTCTCTGAAATAGATTCATTTTATAGTTTTTTTTTTCTTATCCACGACACATGTAGATGGGTACTTCTCAGAGGGGGTGTACAACGTATAAGCAGGGAGTTCAAATGCGTGCTTTACTCCCAGTTTTAGATAAATAGAACGTATCATATTTATTTGATAGTATGCATACTCGTGAGATGTGAGGGTGTGTTTGTTTCCCACAGGTGTTGTTTTAATGTGTGCTACTGTAAAGTGTAAATTATCCTCCATGTAATTTAAACCGACAACCCATTGTTCAATATATGAATAAATGTCAAGTTTCTATGAAAATGGCTGCACTTAGAAGTTTGTCATCTTCACACATTTATGCAATTTGCTGAATTGAATGAAGTACACTGATCCCTTGACTAAATACATAATTGACTGCTTACATTTGATATCTCCTTTCAACAAATTACTCGTACAATTTTGACAACTACAGCTAAAGATTCCACAAAAGGTGTAATATTTAACCAAAGAAACTGATCAGTACCTTTTCCCATTTAGTACACAGAATAATACATGCGCCATTTAATGGTAAAACTGCTCTAGCAAAATCGTGTACATTGTAACTAGAGGCTGGAGCCACAGTACAGATTGATGTCCTACATGTATATATTAGACGAGACTTATCGCAAAACTAAGGTTAGTAGTTGTTTCTCAAGGCAGACTTAGGATACTAATTTGATAATGCTACTTCATTGATAGAAAAAGGTATAGAACAGAGTGCCTAACCAGAAGAGACATTGTAAGATGAGGCATGTGTATTGATGCACTCCGATTGCAGTGAATATAATTGAATTTGTGTGAAGTATTGAGGCTGGGTATGAACAAGATTGGCTCAAGCAGGACTTTACACTAACAGTGCATTTCAACTATTGACTAGTCAAAGCCAGATGATAAACAACGCATGGTGTGTGCATTTTTATTAACTTTTAAGATGATATCAAGATGTTCATGACAATTGTACACAAGTTTGTAAACAAGATCACACCCATTTTCAATTTACACTCTTGATAGATCACACGCCTTTCATTTTTTTTCTGCTTCTTGTTAGACGGCTTATAATGTACAGGAAGCGTATATATGGCATAAATGTACAGAAGGTTTATATCCCAAAAAGAAATTTGAGAAGCTATCAGATGTTGATCTTTTACAATATATTTAGATTAAAATGGGCCTCTCAGAACTGACAATTTCAATGGGTTGTGAAATGGGCCACCTATGTTTGCTTCTTAATATAAATTTGACTTGACAGTAGCTCTAATATATATGCTGTCAAACTACATCACCCTTATGTTTTTCAGTGTATACAGAAAAGGTGACATCGTTAGTGATAAACGACCTTTTCTATAGATGATTTTTTTTCTGGAAAGAGTTGTCCAATGTTATTGAGGTGCAACATGACGTGTTACTATGTAGTGGGTGTTGTGTGTAAATAGTGTATGATTGAGTCGCGTTGTATCTATGTTTTTAATAAGAAACTACCTGATCCGGCATCAGGAGGCTACTGAATTCTGGAGCACAAAATCTATTTAGCCAGCCACTCTTTACAAATTCATTTCATGAAAGGATAGTTATTCGGGAGGATACTAATTCGAATTGATATTGTTATATTACCAGTTGCGACAAACAGCATTTAATTTTGAGATTTTGGGGTTTATTTAGCTGTGAATTGAACCGCTTAATTGATAGTCCCACCATGTGAGGATAAAGTGAACCCTTTTCCACACGCCATGTATGTAGTAGTTGGTGATGGATGACTGGGGGCGCCGCCTTTGGTAAAGAATGTGGCCTCTGGTGTACCTGTGATTTCAGTTTTAGATGTGTATATTATATGTTACTGACCTTGTATCATGGTCTTTGTTCTAAGCAATATAATTATTTCTTCCTGTTTTCCCTCAAATATGTATATCAGCCACTTGATTGAGAAGTGAAGGCTCATTATTCTATGTTTGTGTGTTGCTCTAATCTTATGTATGTACATTGTATTTCAAGCTGTGGTTCATAATACTACCTGTAACTGCAGACATAAAGTAACTGTCACGTATTCCTAAGGACATAACATCAATATCATGCCTTTGAATAATCCTTGCTCCAAGTGGAGAAACCCGGCCAGTAGTTAACATCAGTTTGAGGTCTTGTCTGTGGCCAATCTGATCAGAGTATAATGTAGCAGGGTACATAAATACTACACTGGAGGTACTCACAGTATGAATGCGTCATGCCAACAAAAGCAGTAGTGCATTAATGCATTGCAGCATACTTAAAAGGTCAATATAGGGTCTTTGGATGGATTGTTGATGTAAGGATAGGTCAACATAAGATCGCTATTTTTATTTCGTCAAGTGGACATTTTTAGTTCTAAAATAGAATTGAACCTATAGAATTAGGGGAATAAGAAACAGATTCTTTATACATAGATGCTTTCATCTTTCTTCCTTCCACTTGAATAGACATAGCAAGTGTTGGGTTATTCATTCTCCTTGTCTGGGTGACATCCTTTTATGGCATCTACTATATTGACTGCTTTCCGTATTGGGGTCCGTTTACACCTACCAGAAGTATATTAGGTTGGCCATGACACATGTGAAATAGTGCACATGGGCTACATTCATACTGTTGTGCTCCAGCTTATTGATGGTGTACACATAAACTACACTTCAGATTCACAGCTTAGATAGTGATGTCAAAAGCTGCATGTAAGGCTGGGATAGTAGTAATAATAGCTTTTCTTGACAACAAAAAAGTGAGGTCAGAACAGGGAGGTATAAATTTCCCTAATAGAACTCAAATTTCACCTATCCAGTCTGTGACTACTAAAGTGCATCGTGATGGGCCGGATGGTAAACCATGGATAGTACAATAACGTGTATAGTATCCAGCATCTGTCCTCGCTGCAGAATTGTGGCTTTTCTACTGGACTATTGTTTCAGCTACTAATGATGTATTGTGTACATACTAGCCCTGAAATCTCAGTTTTATATCTGAAAGTTCCACCACTACTACGAGCAAATCCTTGGATTCCATCCTCCCAGGTTTACGTTTGTCCAAGAAAGAGGAAAGGATTTGTAGATGAATGAATGATTTTGTTCCAAGAAAAAAAAAAATGCAGGGGAAATGCTCATGACTTGTTTTAAGCTGTTTTCAGGGTGTTCCATTTTGCAATCAGGTGACATGATTACTTTCTGTGAGTGTACAAAACCTTGACTGATGGAACTCTATTGTGGACTGTTCTTTTTTTCCTTCTTGGGTGAGAATAGTCACTGTTTCTCTGTAAATATCAATTCTCTTGTATCTATGTTGATGATGAACAAAGAATCATGTGTGTGTACCTTGCACACTAGAACATGTTCATAATGATTAAGAATAAAATGTCTCCAGACCTAATCTGTCACTGGTTTTGTTTTTCCTCAGAATACATTCTGATTTAAAATAGCTTGAACCAAATACCTACTCTGTTAAAGGTTATTTTGGAGGGCTGAAAGGGCCTCCTTCCCTATTGTAGAAAATAATGACTGCCCCTTTAATATACATGTATCAGTAATTATAAGTCACTTCTTCTGCTTGAGTCTGGATCACTGAACAAAAGAGTCAAAATAAGTTTGTCCAAATGTACGTAACCATACTTGCTACTTTACATAAATGCTAGATATAGTTTTAGCAGAGGAAACCAAGGTTAAGACGCCTAAAATTCTCACTAGATGTCAGCATTGAACATCAACTAGCCTATCCCCTGATTGAGACTACACATCAACCAGTGACAAAAATGCATAACCTCCCATGCCCGTGGTATAACCACATTGGACTGTTGCCATGTTCTGAAGTAGATCTAATTTAGTACGATCAATGACTCAAGTTTAAGATCAAAACTTAAGTATAGAGGTGCACTAGTGTATAGATAAGGCTGGTCAATGTAACTTGGTTCAGATTATGCTTATATTATATCAAGGCCACAATCAGGAAGTATTGGTTAGGAGAAGAGGTATATTCTAGGCCTACTGGTATGTAGTTTATGTTTGTATGCTGGTTCTAGACTGGGTAGTTACAATACTTAACTGTCTAGGACTATAGAAGGGACTAAGAAAAGCAGCAATAGGTGTTGGGCATTAAACCGACCATCTTTATATAATGGCGAATGCATCGCCCAGGGCACGTCGACGCCGGGAATCAGGTGGTGATGTGCCTAGTTATTCTCCTGACGACGAAAATATAGTCAAGAGGTAAGCTAATTTTCTTGCAGAGGGATGTTTTGCTTGCATGTACGTGGAAGAACTAAATCCCCGCGTATGAACCATGTCTTCAACACGGGGTATTACGTTATGGCTATTTCCTGTTATAGTTATTTTACTTGAAAAATCCAAAACCCATTCTTGATTATATCCAGCACATCTTTTTGGTCTATATTACAGAATCCTTAGATGTAATGATAATCACTACGCAGTGCTCAATCTCACCAGTAAATGCACAGCTGATGATGTGAAGAAGTCCTACAGATTGTTAGTCCTAGCTGTTCATCCAGATAAGAACAAACATCCAGATGCAAAGACAGCATTCGAAGGTATTGTCATAAAGTCATTGGATGATGTACGGTCAAATTTCTTTGATCCCTCCATAGGGAATGAAAATCGTGTGCTAACACGCCCTTTTAACATAATACAACATGGAGGCTTTTTCACTGAAAACGGATGAAACTGTTTAGACCCCCCCCCCCCCGAGGGATTGAAAAAAATGGATTTTACCTGCCCCAGTCAAGGGGTAAGACGTTTAGCCTCCCACCCCCTCTGTGGTTTCTAGGGGGATGGACCGATTTGCAATTCCTATAGATTCCTATATAGAGAGGATCGACTATAGTCGACGTTATAGGCCTACCATGGTGTCAACTATAGTCGATGCTAGTCCTTAAGGTTTTTAACAAGAAAGATGTCTTGTATGAACACCTATCAAAGAAGCCAATAGGAAGGTGGGGGTTTCGGCATGTTACCGATTGAGGGGGCCTGGTGGTGAAAATTAATGCCTAGGCTATACATGTGCTGAGAAAAACAAGCCATAGTGAAATAAATTATGAAAAAGGTCTATCTAATCATCCATGACATATTTATAACTACCGATATGACCCATACTATACAATGTTAGGCGACTTGTATTTCAAGGTTTCTCTTTTATTTGAACCAATTGTAGCTATCAAAAAGGCCAGTGATGTCCTTTCTGATCCCGCCCAACGAAAGCAATATGATGATGGCGCCATCATCGTACGAGAAGCTCTTAATCAGTTCTTTAGAGCCCAAGCCCAAGCCCGAGCCCGAGCTGAAGAGGCTAGGCGGTCCAGAGGATGGCATGAGGAATGGACAGGTAAGAGTCAACCCAGTATATGGAATTTCACTTTGGGTAGGGTAATTGCATTTATTTTAAGATTACATTGTATCAACGAAATGAGTAGTATACCTATGCCAGTCGGGTATTTCACAGTACATTGTATAGGTCTATACCGTGTACCTTTAATAATCGTTTTGTACATGCCAGTTTCCTGTGTTTTAGAAATTGCTATATACCTATATACACCCATACTATAAATGGAATGTATCATATCTCAATTCAGTATTTTATTTCCCTAACGTTGATTATGTCTTTGCACGCAGAAGAGGAAACATTCACATTCCCACCTAGAACTGAGACTAGAAGACCAAGGCCATCACCCACGTTCACACCAACAACCTTCCCAAACGACGACAAGCCATACTTAGTAGGGGCCATCATAATCGCTTTCTTTGTCATCCTTTACTTCGCTATCTCCTTGTACATCGGATCCGTGTCTATTGGATCATTCGCCATATACAATGACCAGTCGTATAGCTTCCTCAAAGTAGGGTGAGTAATGTTCTAGTTGATATAGATGAATCTGCACCACATCGAAAAATAATTTTCCCATGTGACTCAATTGAAGTATATTATTCTGTACTGTACATTGTTCAAGGCATATAGTTTACGTTTGAGGATGTCTATAGGATCAATTCAAGTGACATTACTCATACATGGTACTGAGGTTTTAAGAAAAATCCCAAGATGCCTGCTTAATATCACGGAGGTATAGGAGGTTAAATGGGCGGAACCCTTCTAGAGGGCCCCACAGGGCGCTCTAGAAGGGATCCGCCCCTGTTGATCAACAGGGGCGAAAAAAAAATTGGCCCCCACCTTAGAGGGGTCTGAATTTTTTTTGTCCCCCCCCAACCCGCCCCCCTGTTGTTAAAAAATGACCACTCCCTAAGGTCAAAATAATTTCTCAATGGTTCTGTACAAATCTCAGTTATGTCTAGTGTCACCTCAAGATTTCTGAATTTTTGGATATATCCGGAAAACATACAATCATTGAATTTCTTGGGCTGTAAATATTGAAATTATCCATGCATGCCGTTGCTGTCGATGGTATAGAATAAGATAGTCGGTCGATTATACATTATACGATTACTTTATTGTTCTTTCATTTTTTTTTTTTTGCAGGCAATACCAACTTCAGAGGAAAACCTCTGAATTAAAGGTGCCCTTCTACATTAAATCCAACACAGTTACTATTGGAAGTACCTACGAAAAGACGGTTGAGAGGGACTACTTATCACGACTAAAGGCCAACTGTGATCTAGAGAGAGCATACAGTAAGTCGTGTATTTTTGTGTTCCTGATAAGACGGGGACATGCATATATTCGAGAAAGTGGGGATGTTTAATGAAGGCGTGGGCAACTAATTCTATTTTTCATCTCACACCATTAAATATATTCTAGTAGTATTAGGTGTATGACGCTCTGTATTGACCTTCACTGTACTCATAACACGATGAGCTTGGTATATTGCAAAAGAACGTCCAAATGCCATATTAGAGTATTCAGGCACTGATCAGTAGGACACTAATCAACACGAGGTAATACCAACGCTATAACATTAATGCCTATACAATGTATAAATGTCCCACTTTGATCTTAGTTCCACTTCTCCATTATACTCCCACAGAAAGAAACACAGGATTCCAGCATTTGACAACTCCCTCATGTGGCATCTACAGACGTGATGCATGGATGCGTGGTATATAAGGAATCCTAGCATTGTTTAACACTAAAATGAAGTATACAGTGTCTTCTTTTGACCATCCATCGCCAGCCTTAAATTTATCAGATTATTTGAAACTGTTTTAACACTGTCTACATTGTGCACTAAATGTGTCCGTCATTATAGCATTAACGGCTTGATTCTTTTCTTCGTTAAAAGCTGATAAAATATTACCCAGTGGTTTAGGTGATAATGAGGGCATTTAATTCTCGTATGTAGCATTGCAAGCATTTGTCTAACTTTTGTAAGGTATATAAAGGCACGGCAGTCACAGCGCAGTAGAAGAATTTCCTGCAGTAACCTGTATCCCAAACACAAATTTCCTTTTTATACTACTGTCATATTGGTATACACCATTACACCAACTTGAATAAATAACAAAGACCTGGGTAAAAATCAACAGCAATTTTATTCATTGAAGATTCCTTTGTAACATCATAATGCGAACTGAGCTGAACACCTCGCCGATCCCTAGCTGTGGCAAATGTGTACCGTGCATAAGGTAACACCGCCAGATTGGAGCTGCAATAATATAGATAAACAGCCCCTAGAGCAACTGCCACTTTATGCAGATTAAGCTAGTTTGGAAACAAGCTAAAATATATTCATACATATATATGCATATCTACGTATATACCTGAAACAAGGATTTCAACACGGGGAAATTCATAATCATTTTACCTGAATTACAATGTATTAACCCACAATGAATAAACAAACAGGGTACCACTATATGTTTTACTTTCTCACTAAGGGGCAAACTTAAATATGTACTTCTTTTGGAATCAATGACGTTTTCAATGAATATGAATATTGAACTGCACAGCACAAACTGAAGTGAATTATTGTCCATAGTTGCTTCGCCGCTGTTAGGATGGCTATTTGTATGCTATCAGAGGAGCCTGTATAATTACATTTTATTAATATATATCATGGATACAAAATATCGAGAATGGTTCTTGGGAAAACTGCAGTTATTAAACAGTATGTTACTACTGTTGAAAATGATCTGTAAGACAAGTGATATGGGGATAATTTTCTGAAGACAACATCCATTTGCAAAAACTGAACCACAAAGGAATACGAACAAATTGTAGAACATAGCATGAAAAAATGTGATATGGAAAACTACCCATATGTATACATGAAGCTCAATGTATTTACACCATGGCAAGTATACTCATGATGTAAACATAGTCTTATATTGAATGAATTTACCCTTCATCAGTTATAATAAGTTTAAAAAAAACCTACACAGAACTACTGTCTGGTAGTTTGCTTTAGTGATAAAAAGGTAACCTTTGACTCGGACAAATTACAAGAAATGAGCCGCTGATAACAACTATTTGCATCTAAAATGATAAACACAAGGGCAACAAGAAAAGATAACCAAACTAGTCAATAAAACAAAAACATCTTTAACACGAAAAAAGAATGTCGCATGCGGAACTAAAATTGAAAGAGGCCTCTCGCCCGAGATAAAAGCAATGCAATACCCAGAATAAATACACAATTGATATATCACATTGCAGTTATGAAGAATGAATGTGCCATAGTTACAAACACTCCAACAATTATATGTCTCCCCTCTAGCCTACGATGATAGAAAACATTCTAGTAATCATGAGATGCTTTGTTGTGTTGTGTTCCACAACAAAATGAGATCTGAAATCAGGGACTTTCATTTATTTGTTCACAGTCGAGAGTCAATCACATAAGATTTCGTTAAAGAATATTCCCTGGCCATGCAGTCAACACCCACATAATAAATACTAACCATGCTTTATTGAGATCAATAATATGTGTATATATTTGCAATGGCCACTCTCTCTCAATGCAGTCAATTCTACTAGCTAAATGCAAAGCTCATTAATTAGTTCCTTATACTTCATCACCTTTTACATTTGTAAGACACCTGTGAGGAATCTAAACCTTCAACGCATGTTTATACATTGTGTTGACTGCATGCCCAGCCAAGTAATATATGAGTTATTCTAGCTGATACATTCACCTCTTCATCCTTACTTTGCAGTATGTATTATCACAATGAGAAGATTCCAAAACATGATATTAAGGCTAATGTGAACAAGGAAAGAAATGAGACAGAAAATACTATCATTCCATGCCTCAAATGTGTGAAGACACTTGAACAATAACATTGTATAAAAGGAGAGCATCTTCCATTTCTCTGGAAGTAACTCATTAGTAATTGATATGCACAGGAAATGCACCAATCTGCCAAACCTAATAGTAACTATCGTAAACTCCCGCGTATAAGACGCGTCCTCTAGGCCAAACAAAATGCTGGGGTGTCTTATAGCTTTCTCTCAAGTTGGGGGTGCGTCTTATACGAGGGGTAATTTTACTATAGAAATGTACTAATCTTACAAATGTCAGCCTTAAAATGTGCGTTTTATACGCGAAAATGCATGTGCTAAGTTTGGGGTGCGTCTTAAACGCGCAGCGCTTCTTCTACGTGGGAGATTACGGTAGTGCTTTACTTTATTTATACTAAGCGAAATGGCCATTTTAACAACTGACGGGTGTGGATTGTGGTGTGGAGTTTTGAATAGTTTGAATAACCCTTAAAGGCACCATCCAAAAACCGTTGTACCGTACGACTATACACACTTTAAATCGGGAGGACTATTGTGACAACAATAAACGTCCAGGCGCATTTCCAGTCGGGAAGGGAAATGAATTTCCATCACCATTCTCTCTTCATTTGTTAAGAAATGACCAGTTCTTGATGGGGCCAGCTCCAGTAAGCTACGTAAATTTGTGAAAAGGTTACCAAAATGATTCATCAGTGGTTCAGTGCATTTTCTCACCTATATCAAACTCTCAGAATTTAACCGTTTCTTAATGTTATCAACATAGAAAGATCTGTCGAGACTACATCAATTCCCTGAGGATATCTGCTAATTCCTAATTGTTGAAAACACTCATTATGATTGAAATTAAACATAATGGAACCTATACTGCATTCTAAGCATAAAAATGACACGTTAGCCTAAATAATTACACCTAAATGACTGTATCACAATCATGGTGTTGCTCACAATAGCAATGGTGTTATATCTACTTTTCAACTCAGCTATAGATAGCTTGTGTCCACAGATAATATAAAGCTGGCTCCCATCGGGGCCTAGGATGAATGAAGCGTTCCGTGGAGTTTAACGTTCACAAATGATGTTACGTTGGGACCCTGTTCAACACCCCAAAATTATTTTTTTGCAGAATTTACAATAGAAATGTAAAGCTTTGATCTTGCACCCCTTCCCAATAAGGTGACATCATTTGTGAACATTACCATGTTAAGTGCTGCTTGATGCTTAACGTGTCTAGCTGGGTTGGGGCATGAAGCACCCCTCTGTCATTATTATACTAACATTGCATGCCCCTTCTGAGAAGGGGACTTGTCTGGTGGAACCCAAACTTACACCTCTACCTAAACCCGCTGTGGTGGATGGCACTTTTGTCTCTATCAGAAATGTCAACATTAGTTGTATTCAAATACATAGCAAGTACCTAGGCGCGTCAACCCTGCTGAGCACAGCTCAAGATCATATGTCAACCTTCACCGGTTTTCTTTTATCAATAGCCACCCATTAAGCACAAGGGGCATAAATACAACATGGTATAGATAACAGGATAACAATAAACAACTATCAGAATGCACCTAAAAGAGGATAGCATAGAGACAGAGTGGGAAGGACTAGGGTGAAACCATCAGAGAGGTTCACTGGGGGTTGGGTGACGCAAGTACATCCTTAAGTGCAAATACACACCTAAACATCACGAAGGGCATCTAAATTACAATTATCTTGTGGGGTGGGGGTATATTGCATGCACACAAAAAGTAACATATTTTACACAACAATTAAACATTCTAAATTGCGTATTTGGACACACCCCATTTCCTCTTTCATTTGATGAACCAAGATAACCAGTGACAGCAGTACGTTACATTACAAGTCATCCTGAAGCAGGGTTAAAAGCGTTCCTCAAAAGCTTCAACAGTCTTGTAAAACCACCTACAAAGCTTTCATAGAACATACATAATTTAACACTGAATATCCATATTGCTGGCTTGAGAATATTCCAACTGTGCTGCACACTTTGACACTCAGTTTTACCCATTTATACAACAAAATAACAATAGATTTTACTAGGATCTACAGAAGGCGATTCCAATTCCATGTAAAAAAACTTTCAATGAAGAACTAAATTTCTACAATCGGAAAACATGCTTCCAACAACTGTCAACAAGCAATACATAGTGCCCTTTCATTTAGCAAAAAAAAGATCCTCCACTGAAGAAAAACATTTATGGCACAGTGATTATTTCCACGATCCTCTACAAAAGCACCAACACCAATGTTTGTAGCAACAACAATGTTACGGCATATGGAAAAAGTCAACAACAATACCAACATTGGTCGCATCCAAGTTAATTGTCTACCATAGCGAGGGGTGGACACAAGTATACATAATGCTCCCAGATACATATAATATCTACAGCACACAGATACTTAAAACACTTCACTCACTGTGCCTTAACTTTGCGAGCATTGGGATAAACACACTAACTTAACCGACAGGCGATCTGTTGCGAGGCGTACGAGGAGCAGCAACTGAATTGATCACCACAAGTAGTCAGTAATTACAATGTTATCCATAAGCACATATCAAAGTTATCAGGCAGGTGTGCATTGTCTATAAAAACCTAGGGCCTGTATGTTAAGATTTTCCATCTCCACACTGATAGCAATGGACAAAGCGCTCTACGCCAGAAGCACAGCACCAGGCCGCTGTGTGCAGCAGTCTATTGAGCAACATAATGAAGTCAGCCCCTTAATCAAGGGGGCTCTAAATAGAAGTGTCCCACTTTGTATTCTAGGAGAGGGTGATGTGTCACGGGCACGCAGGTTAAGGGAAAGCCTCTACATAAGGAAACATATTCGCGACTCGGTCATATCCCTGCATGTCTATACTGCTACAGCTCAATCACAATCCCCTGAGAGTAGATATCATTAGCATTACCTTTGAAGGAAATAACAACAATAAAGACAGATTATAAAAGATAACATGCACAGACACATAGTTAGAGATACATGAAAAGGCCATTGTCCATGTTATTTTTTTATCATTTCCATATGGTCACATGTACATAAATGTACACAGGCATTCAATGGCCGGAGCCAAATGATATTTGCATAAACCCTCTTTTCTGATTATGTTTAGTTAGTCCTCTTGCTGGACATGTGATGCGATACCCTGCTATTTCTTACATAAGCATTGATGTCAGCTATCTTGACAAACTCCATACCCAACTTGCGATCATCAACATTGAGAATTTCCCAGAGAGAAGAGACATACTGCCTTTAGTTTATAGTCAGTTCACGCCATCACGTACTGACTGAGGACCATTCTATACAAAGATATGTTAGTATCAATCACAGAATTCAAATACAACTGGATGTAACTTGATGGGACTGGAGCTTTAGAATTAACAAGTGTTCTATGAGGCTGAATATATATGAAAATCACATAAGTAATACATTGTTATACATAAAATTCACTTCCTCCATAGACTTAATTCCATTCTTTTCCACAGCTTCCTCAGAATGCAATATATCATTCATAGCAACACATACGGGACTTTTGTTTCTTATGCTTGAGAACATGCCTCCTGTAGCACTATTTCCTTTTGCATGGCAATATATTCACAAATACAATAGCTGGTATCTTCGAGTCCAAATTCCTGTCACATTTTTCATGCGATGTCTACTTCCTAGATAATTTAACAAGAATACTGTATATCTTGGCAGAATTATGGTAAACTTCTTTGTGACAAAGTGTTTTTCTTAACAAAGCCAGCAATCAAAACTATAAAAATTACCTAAGTTTTCTAACAACCGGATATTCTATACAAAAAATACCATATGTGAACATCCTAGACATTTAAATACCATATCGTTCTGTATTCACACTTATGCATTATCTGACAACCATAGGTCACCTGAATATATACCTGAAATGCGTAGAGATATTGGGACTGCAGTGACACTTATAGATAAACTGTCCATATAGTAAGAGTAAGAGACACTTGAGTTGGCTGAATGTGAAGTGCGTGCTGTATCATAAAGACCCTGACTGTAGTAAGGCCTCAGTAATGGGGAAGGACAACAAATGGATCAAAACTACTTTTGACTAGCTGTGGGGGCTGTCAGAGCTTGGAGAGTTGCTGATCGAGCGTGGCGAGTAGGAGGTCCACCATACATTCAGTAGTCGACGTGGGACATGTGTAGTTGGGACCGAGCTGAGCTTGGAGGCGAGGGGTGTGGGGCGCAATCCGAGCGTGCCAGCTTGCAGATGGGTCCTCACTCAACACCTTTTGGAGCATGGCACGACATCCCCACAACTGCCGTGACAGCTGCGCTGCAGACCGAATCTGCAGGTCAGCAGAGCCTGATTCTTGGGTGGCCCTGCGAAGATCAAGTACCTCCGGGCAGAGATCAGGAGGTTCCCCACCCGCAGTGGCCATGCGGCGTCCAGAGGGCATTGGGGGCACTGGCGATTCACCGTCAGTGCGTTTAGAAGCCTCCCATGAAGTAGGATACCTGTAAGGACCTTGAGACCATGAGAATGCTGTAGGGTCATACCCAGGGTCATCTCCTATCTCTTGCTTTACTTTAAACTCTCCAACAGTGGGAAGGAAACCCACAGAGCCCATGTTGGGGGCAGTGGCATAGAGCGGGCCTGGCCATGGAGCAGGCAAAACCTTCACTTTGCTTGCCTGCAGTCCCCTCCGGGAAACGCGCTGGGAAGCAAACTGTGGGTCTTGCGGCCATGAACTGCTGCGCTCTCGTGCCATGCCCTCTTCTACCTCTTGTATTGGTTCCACAGAGGACTCTGGGTGTATGGTTGCTGATCTTTCCCTTACTGTTTCAGGTGTGCTGGTGCGTTCCATGGCTTTCTCACGCTTGTGCTTCCAACCTGGCGGTATACCTGATATCTGCTCTTTTTGCTTCTCTTTCCCTCCCTCTACATACTTGGCCCATAGATCTAATGCTTCGGTCAATGCCTCTTCTATGGTGTTGAAGCCACCATCTGCTGGGGCTTGGTCAACGCGGGTTTGGTAACTTTTTGCCCATGGCGTGTCACTTTCTAATATCTCATTCACCTTTCCGAACATGCTCACCATATTCTCTGATATAAACCTTCTATAGATCTCAGGGCTCACCAGATACTGCGGTCGTACCCGAGGTTGCACCTGCAGGAGATCTTCTGAGTTATAATTTCTGAAGTAGTTATGTCGGTGACGCTGCATCCAGATACCAAGTTGCTCGGACACTGAACAGATAGCTGGCAGTGGCTTGAACAATGTCTCAGTGTTGGCTAAATCATCGTCCCAAATCTGGTCAAATTCACGTTTACGGGCAAGCCTATCTGCTCTTGATGGTGATAAATCATACTCTGACTTTGAGGATTCTACAGATGTTCCAGAAGATCGTTTTCTGCTGTGCTTATCAAAAGCAGTAGATGTAGATATGTCAGATGTGCTGTCAAGTTCCTTTGGTGAATGCGAGTCACTGTCGACGCTGACACGGGATGCTTTGGATTTGATTGTGGGTGAGTTGCTATCAGCCCTGCTCTCCCTATCCGGACCACCTGCACTCATCTCGAAACTACGTTTGCGACTCTTGGTACTATTATCAAGTCTGAAGGTACCTTCAGCTCCGGCGGCCAGTACTTGTGCGTATGAAGAGCTAGTGTCTGCTGTAGTCGCGGGTGGGTGCGGGGTGCGGCTTGAAGTAGTGAGCGTGCCTGCTAAGCTGGCATGGACATTGAGCGGGGAGGAGTTGGCTGACCTTGATGTGACCAAACCCACACCTGCCGTGCTGATAAAAGATGGGGGCTGTGGGCCAGGGGAAGACAGTGCACTACGTGAACTAGGGCTAGGGGAAGAGTTGGCACTTCGTCCCTGTGATACACTCTCCTCACTGGTGACATATGAGCTGCGCCTTGATATGTTACATTGTTCTTCACCTATAGAAACATTGAGCGGGGAGCGACACCTCTGAAAGTCTCCACCTGAGGGGATTGTGCTTGTCAGACTCTCGGGGGAAAAGTCAATGCGGTGAGCCTGGGCAGCAGCTGCACCCTGCATATATGCATGCCGATACCGCATGCTTCTGTCATCGGTTAAGTCAGATATAGCTCTTGGACGTGCTCTTGTATTAGGATCAGTTAAAATGTCACCTGACTCGCCCATCTTTTGTTTGGCACGACTAGAAAAATCTTCTTTGAGGTCGCCTTCCAGGTATATTGCTGAGATCTCACTGTTGAGGTCCATCTGGGATTTGACAACATTGTGCATCTTATAGCGGCCTGAATATTCCCTCCAAAGACGACCGGCTTCTTGCTTCACCTCGCATAGGCTGTGAAAGCCGCCTTCACTAGGTGGTTTGGTTAGTCGGGAACGGAAATCATCTGCCCATGGCTCCGTGGACTCAAGTGCAAACTGCAAATTTGAATCATATTTCATAGCATTGCGGTGACAATATTCCTTGTACAACTGACGCGTGACAGGCATCTTGGGCCGGACAAGTGCATCAAGCTGCTGAAGAATCTCTTCTGGCCAGCCTAGGAAGTAATTATGCTTGTGCCGTAACACAGTAATGCGCACCTTGTCCAGCAAGCTCAACTGCTGGTCAGCCAGGCTTGGGAATAGGAAGGACAGACCTCTCTCAGACTTTTTGTACTCTGATGAGCGAAAGACCAATGGCTTTTTGCCATGCTCTGGAGTCGGTGTGGATGATCCAGAGGACGCGGGTGTACCTGGTGCAGAGATGGATGCAGACCTCCGCTGGTAGTTTGACCCAGCGGATGCTGATGAAGCAGGGTATAAGCTTGCTAAGTCATGCAGGGAAGGGTAACCAGGCATCATTGCTGGAATCAATACTCCGCCCTGCTGCAGCATCATACTTGTAGGCATGCTAGGTATCACACCAGATGAACTTAGGCTGATAGGGATGCCACTATGTGACCCAATACTAGGGAGATTGATCTGGTGACCTGCCATCCCACGACCAATCTCTATACAGCTTTGACTTCTCTCGCGCTGTGGAAAGCCTGGACTTAAACATGAGTCGGTCTTCAGCAGCTCGCTATCGTCGCGTGAAGACACCTCACCAATGTCTGAGCGGCTACCAGGAGAATGGTGGGATACAGGTGAGTCCTTTGGTGGTAAGATTTGGTAGCTCGCTTGTGAAGAGGCTACACTGGTGGCCATCATATCAGACTCTGTACTCAATATAGATACATTACTCTCACTGCGACCTCTCCCATTTGAGGAGGTGGTACTGTCTGTTCTCGTGCGGTCTTCTGTGGAAACCATACTGCCACTATGTGAGCGTTGACTCATGTCCTTAGGAGTGTCTTCACTGCCTGAGCCTGCAGCATTATCCTCCACATACAGAACCCCCATGTCTCTTTGCTCCTCTCCCGGGTGCCCATTACTCCCTGATACGGGCCGGGTCTCACCATCAGGCTCTGGGTCTGTTTTCTCCGCCAGTCTGTCAGATTTACTTAAAGACACTGTATCAGAAAATTCACTACTTCCCCCTGGGAGCTCTCTATCTGAGTTCAATTTGTTCTTAGAGCAATCCTCTATCTCTTGACTCTCATTATTTTCTTCTGCGAAGTCACCATCAGCTAGGTTATTACTTCCTCGCCTATTCTTAAACTTGCTCTTTGGGTTCGGGTAGCGTGCTTGATGGCCTTTGTAGTTTTCACTGAATTTTCGCCAGAGCTCAGCGGCAGCAATCTTAACCTGGCAGAGACCTACAGAGGAAAAGAGGAAAGGGAGGGTGAAAATTTTTACACTAGATTACTTTACATCAGACAGTCTGGAGCATTCATTTGTTTGATATCGAAATTAGACTGTATGAAATCAGTTTCCAGCTTTATGAAAAAGATATGCAGATCAAGAGAGGCTATTTTGAGATAATGTCGGTTTCCAACTTACCACTAAAGCCTCCCTGGTTTGGCAGTTTCTTCAGTTTATCACGGAATTCCTGAGCCCAATCATCTGTGCACTCCAGACAGTATTTCAACTTGACATTGCGACAGTATTCACTCCTGAAACAAGACAAAGCATAAATGGTATGGTAGGCCTAGTACATAACGACTACCAAACAGCTTATCATATACATGTAGTAGGAGGCAGTAAAAGTTGAAAGTGAAAATAGCCAGTCAAGAAAATACAGCACCTTCTCTCACTAAATATCAAGTGACAATAACCAATATGCTAAAGATGTGACCCCCTACTGCTAAAATGTGTCCAGCATCAAGTGAAAGAATTCAAGCTACAAAAGATGACACTTTATGCCACTAAAACCTGACCATTACAAGTGACGATAGTCAGGTAAGAAAAGACAGCACATTATTTTCTCACTATTAAAACATGACCCTAATCAAGTGACAATGACAGGTGCCAGACTGACAGTGACACCTAGTAATCAGTTTCTTTCTTCAGTGGCGGATTTAGAGGGGGGGGGGCGCCCCCCCTTTTTTCCCTGTACTTAAGAGTTTACCTAGCTTTTTTTACCCCAGAATTTAGCCAAAATTATGGGCTAAATGAGGGGCGCGCACCCCCTTTTCAAAATCCTGGATGCGACCCTGTTCTTTACAAAAAAGGGATTCAAACATGAGAACCATCTTGTACACGTTAATAATATCAGTATTTGTCAAGCAAAAACAGAGATTTAAGTCGGGTATTAAGAAAATCCCTGAAATGCTATTATTGCAGGGTGGGGGGTGGGGCAGGTGTTAAATCTATATATGCAATGTGCATGTATAAAATTAATGTCCTTCACCATAATACATGTATATGGAACTATGAGTTTAGTATACCCACCTCCCCCACACCTAATCTCTTTCAACCTATAATGCTTCAGAATTAAGGGTGGCTGAGGATGAGTGCAGTGTTCAGACATTGAGTTGATGTATGGTGGTTGGCGTGAGTTTCACAAGGCATTTCTGAAGGGCTTTCCCCAAATAACTGTATGGAGGGCAACTGTAGACTAGTCTTGAGACTGAGTATTTTAGACCAATCAGAGAGCAGCATTCCCTTCACCTCCCCTAGTAGAGTATGCCACTGAGATCCCCTATCCAGGCGTTCCCCTGCCCAGTTGAGTCTCTCTGCATACACCAGGGGTCCTTCCAGTTCCTCAGTGGAGTCACTGGTTAAAGCAGCCAACACAGGCCTGGGTATGTGTATAGCAGGGGGTTATCATTAGGGCAAGAACACATATTTCTCTTCATTTTGATGAACATGGATATTCACACTGACTGTTATGAATATGAGAATTAAATCTGGCCCTGAAGACCTTACATATCCCTATTTTGACTCAATCTAAAGATTTTTGAAATCCCTATTTTCAGGGAATTCCCTGACAACTTACATCTCTGCAAAAAAAAAGGGAAAACAACTGAATGCTCAAGATAAATAATATCATATGAAGCTATCTCTTTGCCCCATTGAAACTGACCTGTTCATATGCAGCTTGTACAACTCTGGTGTGATGGGTGCCAAAGGGCGCAGGCGGCTGTCCACTTTCTCCAGCTGTTCAGGAGTGTAGCCAATGAAGTATTTGTGGTCATGTCGGGCTACCCAGATCAGTGCTCGGTCATAGAGGGTCACATCATCACCCAGAGCTGGGAACAGGTATCGCATGCCCACCAGTTTACGGTTTGAGTGTCTCCGGCTGGAATCAGATCCGCTAGCATTGTTGCCATGTGCAGTGTTGCTGTGGGGTCCAGTTGCAGGAGGACTTGATGGGCTGTGATCATAATGCTGGTTACTGTCAGTTGAGGGGCTCTGAGGGCTCCGGGCTAAAATCAAAGGAGCACTGAACATTGCAAAATGACAGCCAAAATTAGAGAATAAAAAAGAGGCAATTTTATCTTGTACTGCTTGGCCAGTGTTTGAGAAAAACAGGTAACATGACTAATAGTTTGGATATAGGGTGCAGCTTATATACAAGGATGGCCCCAAGCTGTGCCTATAGCATTTTCATCAACTCAGGGTGCGCCCTATACACGAGGAATGCTCTATTTGCTCTATATATATTCCACATGTTATAATAATAATATATTTTATTGACAGCAAAAAAGAGGTCATTACTGACCTATGTGTCATAACGTGCACCCACACACTGGAAAGAATAAGCCTGTATATAATTAAGTCTGATTCTCAAATAGTTTTTTTTTTAGCATTCACAATGAGTTAATGGAGCATTAATTCCAATTTACCGTTGCAGGTATCTGGCGGAGGACAGCCAGTATTGAGCTCCCAGCCGTTTGTCGTGGCACCCTCTAGTGAGGGGTCGGGATCACCATGGTTCCTGCACGACTCACTAGCAGGCTTTACACCGTCCGAGGTGCCATCTACTGGTTGGTCGTGCAGACCATACCAGCCCAGCATCTCTTTAATCGTACTCTCTGCATAGCTCTGAAATAAAATAAAAGAGGGAATTGATTAAAAAAAAACAACCACTAGAAATGGCAGCAAGGAATCTCAACGTATGGAGAAGGACACAATTAACAAGCAGTCCCTTCATGTACAAAACGTGGGTCAAAGATTTCCACTTTTGTATAAGTAAAACATAAACAGAGTATATTTATAAAATTGATAAAAAAAGAAATTGTCTTTTATTAGAGTATTAAGTGCCAACCAACACTATCGAGGACATCGAGGAACAACAACGGAACCTTCAACCAAAAATTAATAAGTCTTTTCAGAGTATGGGCCCTATTAAACAACGATGCAAGTTTTGGTACTTTTTACGTTGCTTGTCTCTAGTATTCTTAGCAACAACGACTTTGTCAGACTCCCCACTACTCCTCCATCAAATTTAATTTTAGATCCTCCTAAAACACCTTTCAATGGGAATGCATCTCAGCAGAAAGATTTGTCTTCATATTGGAAACCATTAATAATAGTTTTACTTGTACTTGTTTTTAAAAAAAAAACACACACATTGAAAGTCCCAAGAATATGCAGGGAATCTAGTCAAGCCGGTTATCAATGGTGTTACCCGGCAGAGACGCAGGAAGCAGCCCTCCTTCGCACTATCACAATGCTGATAATTCACAGAGAACTCACAGAATCGGTTAGTTTAATTTTCTATGTCCTTCATTAAACATTTGGAAGATCTAATTGAAGTGAAAAAAGAGGAAGTTTTATCCAAGAAGCAGAATAGACAGAATCGGGTCATTTCCCTTCGTGTGGATTGGTAGGTAATTAAGTTAAGGTAATGTTTACAAGGTCGGGAGCCGACGGAAACAGGGATAAAGCAAGTCCAAAAGTGCTGTCTGTAGGAGAATGCTTCACTATAGACTTAATGACTCACCACCTCCACCACATGATGACACAAGGAGTTTACTAAAGGCCATCCCGACCAACACAACCACCACACCTTGATTACTACACAGGAGCTGAATGTTTCTGGTGGTCTCCCCCTCCTAACACCTTTCCCTTTTTTAACTATTTTACAGATGCTCTTTTCTGCAGTCATGTCTGAGTGCATGAAGTCAGCGTGCACAAGCATGTTTACTACATCAAAGGGACAGATGTATGAGTAATGCGAATTTAGCTGTCATTTTAAAAGCACTTTCCTGTAAGAGTGACACTCTGAAAATACACTTCAATAAGAAAAAAAAAATGTCTGATAAAAGCCGTAACACCCGCATGTACCCGGTATACGGCGTGGCTTATAAGCAGGGATAGAGACCTGCTGCGCCTTTATATATAGAAGCAGCCAAAGTTGTGGGTGCCCTTACGTGCAAAGATATTATACAATAGATTGGTTCTGAACTGGTCCCGAGGTGCCTTATATGCAAGGTGTAGCTTATACGCGTGGTATTACAGTAACCGGAATTGGAAGGAGACAGGAAAGGGGTGTCAGAGTAAGGGTGGGCAGGAGAGGCCATGGCCTACAATCCTAGACTATGTTTTGCCCCCTCTCCCAAATTTGGAAACTAATTTTTTTTTCTTGTCACTTAGTGACAGATACAACTGTGACTGTTGCCAAGCAATGGTGTTCTGAATGACGTCACAGGCCCCAGGCCAAACCGTCATTCTGAGTGGTAGCATCATGCCGACCGGTCGACCATATCCCCTAGCCCTGTCGAAAATTTGGAAACTAATATATACTTATGATAAACTTAGTCATTTACTAAGAAGTTGACCAAAAATAGCAGGAAAAATGTCTATATTTTCAAAATTTTCCTCTCTAAAAGATATTCAAAAGTTTTTCGCTTGTGGCTTGCTATATCATGCTCATAATCGTCAATGTGCCCCGCCTGATGCGCTTTGACCCCCCCCCCCCTCCAAGTTACATTGCCTCGGACACTCCTGCAGGGTAGGGGGTTACAGAATACCCTGGGTAGATACAGAATGGCAACCCTGGGTTATGTTGACATTTAGAAAGATTTTCCCACTGACAGGTGAAAAAATAGTAGGCCCGCAACAACCCGTGACATTTACACAGAACTCGCCAATAAATCACCCAACACTTCTCGTTCAGACTTCTTGCCCTTATCTGTGGCTCAATACACATACGCTTATTGCTGCCCAAAGATCTGCTGGAGATGGCGGAGTGCAGCCGACATTTCATAAAATTCAAGTTTGTGCCACGAGAGGTCATCACAGTCAGCTCCCGCTGGTTGTTGGCTAAACGCCTGTTAGTGTTATAGGGGTGATGGTGAGGAACCAGCCAAAGGAGTTTATATGGGTACAGATGATCTTTGGTAGCATTTCCTGTAGACAAAGCCTATGTTGCTTCACTCGGAGAGAGATCAATTTCCAGCAATATCATGATTCTGCCATTTCATTTTTACTGTGACAGGGAAGTAGAAAACTTCAATCGCTTCGTGTTACAATAAATATACATATATATGTACACCCACATTGGACAGATTAATTTTCAGACGTGTAATGTGTTGAAGCACTCTGCAAGATAAAAGGTATTTGAACATGAGGTTATCCGATTGCTTGCTCCTAATAACGCCTTTGCAACCCATGCCTTAGCCTAAGGTCCACATGAAACTTCTGGACGACCACGTCAACAAATGTAATCTAACTCCTCTATTGTATAAAATGGCTGAATTAGACTTCATTAAATACATTATTGTAGTAATGTAGAGACAAATAAGGTAGCATTTGGACAGGAGCATATCTGAATCTGGCAGGGCATATTGTGATTGTTAAATGTTAAACACAGGCAAACTAGGCACTCCGTATACAATGAAACAAGGAAACTCAACTCCTTTAGTGTAGCAACCCACTGCTTTTACTATAATGCACTTCAACTGTCTGAATGCAGCATAGTAGTTCTAATGAAATGCACAAATTATGCACCAGCGAGAAATTCGGTGGTGCTATATGTCCATACATCAAGCCTGAGCCAAAATGAAAGCGGGGCAGTAAACTCCAGAATGGCTACTATGATGTACCGATTTGGTATCTGAAATGGCTGACGTACAGGGACACCTACACCTTATACATATGTGATTGTAATGAAAACCTTCTCTTGTAACATCTTCTAAATATACTAACTCACACTGTTGTATACCCCGGGAGTGTACCAATCCAAATGTATGTGCGTAATTCAAATTACGCTCATAGGTGTAGTCACTCTGTATATTGGAAATGTGCTAGTACAGTATCAACAAGACTCTCCATTCTTGGCATTATGTCAAAAAATGAGTATGGCTCCTTGATGCAATTTGAAAAGTTAAAACAAGACAATGGTCCATATGTCAGCATTAACAGGACCTTTGCGTCTAGACAACAATAGGCGATTTGGCAGGCTATGATGGGCATTTCAATGAGACTAGGACACCATCGTTAATGGGTAAATTGCTAGAGTTAACGTTATACTTTAAGGGCTATACATTGGTTCAATATTCTTCAGGAAGGTTTCTAACTTAGCAAAAAAAAAAAAACAAAAAAAAACGGATAGGCACACAAGGCGACATACCCGCTATGTTGGATCTATACTTAATGAACCCGATCAGAACTGCTTTTTCGCTATACTACTTGGCCCAAATGACATTTCTGAACAAGCTGATACGAAGTATGCCTGGTAATGACAGATGGGCTTGTATACTACTTAAATGATATGATAAAAGCTAACCAAATCGACTCTCTTATCTCCAATAAAATAGCTTTTATCAAAAATATTGATATACAGACTAGTATTGCCTGGACTAATAAATAATGTACGATTCATCTATAGCATGTTTGGGCTGCACTTAGTTATGAGTATGTCTATCTATATATAGGTCTTCCATTTTGGGGTCTAGATTGTAAGGATACATAGTAATTATGTATTCAATCATTTATTAATTACCAGTACAGTAATTGTAGTTAATTTCAGTAGACCTATGCTATGCACCACCAGCTGTAAATGACAATACAATACATAAGTCCTTCATTTTTAGGCAACGATTCATCAGGTTTCTAATTAAGCCAAGAAAAATAAAAGCTGTGTTTGTTCAAACAGCTAGGGTCGGTAGGTCGGATATATATATATGTATATATATGTATATATATATATATATATATATATATATATATATATATATATATATATATATGTATATATATATATATATATATATATATATATATGTATATATATGTATATATATATATATGTATATATATATATATATGTATATATATATATGTATATATATATATGTATATATATATATATGTATATATATATGTATATATATATATATGTATATATATATATATATATATATATATGTATATATATATATATATATATATATATATATATATATATATATATGGGACTATATACTCCCAGGTATATATATATAATTAATGAGTGATACGTTGGTACTACTTGTCTGGGCGCATGATTTTCTATGACATCACGCATAACATTTTCCTCCAGTATATAAGCTCCAGCGGTTGAACTAACCGTCAATTGGCTTCATATGCTCGGACAGCATACACCACGCTGGGTGGTGCTGGAAATTTTAAACTTTACTGTGATATTAATTATCTGTATTTTACTGTTATTGTATTATATTGTTATTCTATATATTGCTTTGTTATTGTATTACGTATATTGTAAATTATTGTCTTATTTAATAAAGGCATGTATAGGAAAACAAAATCAATTCTCACCAAACCCAATGTCTTCTTAATTATTCCATATTTATTGTTATAATATGTCTATTTAATATAACGATATAGTTATTATTATTAACGGTACTTCGGATCAACACATTAACTTATATATATATATATATATATATTTAAATTTATATAGGAAATGTTAGGGTACATATCAATGGATGTATCAAATTCTTTGATTTCATGCGAAAATGGCAACTATGAGAGAGGGGAAGAACACGAAAAGGATACAGGAAAAATCCTCAAAAAGTAATGAAAATTTCTTCAAAATATGAAAAAAATGAGACAAAATTCTTTAAAATCACAAAAAAGGTTTTTTTTTTTGCCCTTGTTTTGCTATAAATCCCACTATGCTAAAGCAACCCATATTGACATCCATTCTTGCTTGTTTGTGACTACAAAAATATATAAATGACATACACTATTGGTATAATTGGCTATTGGGTAATTATCTTCACAGAAGTAAATATGACAGATTACAACTATAATCAAAGACAGATTACAACTACATATACATATTCAAAGAGAAAAAGCATCTCTCGTTTAATGCATGCGCAATCTGCAACAATAGGTAAATTACCCTACTAAGAACTAAAGGGAGGCCCTTCACCATTTGATAAGAACGAATTACAGAACTCCAATCAACCGTTCGTATATAACAACGTGGATAATTTCAAGGCGTGCCTTTAGGTCTGTCTTGTCACGAACTCGTGGACACCTTTTTCACCACCGCATTCTAGAGAACCCAATTTAATTAAGGAGTCGGAAATAACTTTGCCCATCTGTGAAAGATCTGTTTTTAGAAACTGGAATAGTTTTACCTGGGACAAATTGACCTTTCGCAGCTTAGAGAGATCAACTCAGCAACAGTTTGTACAAAATGGCATTATTGTAGATTAGACGACTATCATATCTCAACAAGTAGGCCTATTGCATAATCCAGCTACAGCGTTTACTTGAATTTGATGCAATTTCTGAGTGAGAGACACTACTGACCCCTTATCTAATTTGAGCTCAGTAATTTGCTCCACAGAAAGATAATCAGTTTATGTGCTGGATGTTTGCTACCAATAGACAGTTTGTATATGGCATTACCCAACTCTGCATCGAATACTTGTATAATGATTTATGTAGCTACTTATAACGTGCTAACATTGCACAAAAACTATTTGTACACTGCCAAACGTGAATTCTGCACAATGGTTGATGAACCTAGCTGTGCACTGCCAATAATGATAGTGCATTTCATAAAATGATTTACGGAGCTAGTTGTTAATACCAGCAGTGCATCTGATATAATTATTTATGGAGCTAGTTTTACTCTGTTGTATTTATTATAATCATTATTTTTCATGGTCAAACAGGTTTACTTGCGTACTATGCCTAGAGTTGAGTAGAAGGGCACAGGTGAATTGATAACATCATCTTAATCTCATAGACCCCTTACTTATTGACCTATGACCTAATATTTACTCTTAATATAAATTGGAGCTGATGACACAATGGAAATTGTCATCAAATGTACACCAAGTCCAAGTGCTAGTTTTTTTCTTCAAAAATGTGCAGTGGTCATTCACCATTATGGACAACCATGATTACCAACAAAAACAGTAAGCAGTTGTCACAAGGCGAGGTCAGTTAAAAATCACACAGAAATAGAACTTTCCAGAACAGAACAGAAGACAGAAGGCCACGAACATGGATCCACGTTGACCCTTTAAGGGCAAGATGGTGTTCCAATGTTCATGTCCTTGTCGTCATGATGCACAATGAAGTGCTGGTGAGTCTGCTGAACAGAACATCATTGTTGTATTATGTCGACCCTCTTAGCGTGTGTCAACTTTTTTTTTCTAAAGGGCTAATACCCTACATATAAGTAATAAAATGAGATCTTATTGTATCTGCACAAATCACAAGATTGGCCAATGCAGCTGAGTCCATGCATATGGACCGTTGAAAAAAAGGAGAAAACTTTCAACACTGAGGAGTTTGCGGTTCTTAAAGGATTAAATCTGGAGCCGTCATCACCCTTCGGGGAGAGGCCAGTGGCAGATGAGTGTAAAACAAGGTGCTGCTGCACTGTCACCAACAAGACAAGTTACCACAAAACTAGTGGCACCTGCAGTCTAAGATAAGCCTGCTGTCACTGGATGCTCTTCGTTATTTGTGCCACATGATGCAGCTTACTAACAAAACACATGGCTACTCTCCAAGTTGAAATGACGATAGAGAAGGGAATGGGAGGAAAGGGCTGGAAGGAGGAGGGAGGGGCAGGGAGGAGGCTTGTAACTGAGGAAGGCCAGAGGTGAAATTATCCACGGAAAGAGAGAGAGAATACTGGATGTCCCGTGCAAATACAATAACACTTTAAGGGGTGCGTGATGCCCTCCTCCCTCAGGTTCACGTTGCATTGTCACCAACGATGCAGCAATGCATCTACACGTATACTGTAGCCTCATAGCAGGTATTATGGACTAATATCTGAATGGGGTCATAGCCATAGAGAGGGCTATTAAAGTTTGAGTTGATCAGGTATACGGTGGAAGTGGGAAAGGAGTTGGGAGCTGCTCGAGAGGGTTGCTTTCAGGTCCTGTAACGATAAATTTAGCCCTGCCTTGCAGGCCTCAGGTAGCTACCTGACAACGCGCCAGGTGCAAAAGGTCACGTCAGCAGTTAAGTGTGTGTTGGGGGGGGGGTGCAGTATCTGTCACAGGCCATCCCCACCACACAACAAAAAACCCAAAATGCCAAGACCCAAAATTGGCAAAAAGCTTAAATAATTCTCTCCAATTGGAATTTCCCCACTGAATTTGTGCCATCTACTAACACCGTGAGCCCTAAGGTAGTACATGGAAACGGTAGAAAGGTCAGCTAGTTTCCTATCTAGAAGGGTAATGCCGACCTCTCGAGACCGCCGTTGTCAAATTAGTACAATACAGTGAATCGAGACTCGATATTCCTATGCAGTATTACTAGACATTACTGGATTAGAATAACATGACCTGAAGGAAAACTGACTTCACTGAACAAACACGCAGTTCTAAATTGTTAACTATGTAGTATATGAACCTGGGTTAACTCGTAGTGGACTAGCTTAGGAAATCGTTCCGTACTTCAAATTACACATCACAGTGGTCTTGGTCTTGCCTGCTAAATCCATGAGTAAGTAGTATACATAAATGTCGGACCTTGCAAGTTATTTCAATGAGATGTCAACATCACTACATAAGCCTACTAAATTAGTGAACAAGTAATCAATGGATAAGTCATGACGAGTGTGTGTTAGTGAAGGATAATGACACGAGGCCGTAGGCCAAGTGTTATTAGCCTTCGCTAACACACACGAGGACATTTCTCGTCAGTCCCTGTGGCGCACTGCATAGGGAGTTGGACTAAGGACCTGAGATTGCAGGTTCGACCCCTACCATGGCAATGAAATATTCTGTTGGTTTTAGCATGTAACATATGACATGAAGGGACATGGGTAACCGCACGGGGTGCGGGTTATCCATGGATAACCGCACGCCTTCCAAAACTCATGCTACAGCATTCATGCTGTGCAATATCGACAGATATGTGGTTGGGAATATCCACTAAAAAGCACTGAGTAACCAAGAAATCGTGGTATAAACAGGAATACCCCCACAGTAATCGATTAGAATTAATGGTATCCAATATACTATAACATCTAATAAACTTAACAACCATCCCTGAGACCATTCCTAAAAATACATACACCTAAGCCGTATAATGGATATTCATTGATTGCTGCATAAACCACCACAAACATAATGTGCAAACCAGTTGTCAAAAATAAAAGAAGATATTTATGTAGGTGGTTGATTAAACGTTGCAAAACAATCGTTACTTCTACCATATAAATCAAAACAAACAGTCACAACATGTTTGCGTCAAATCTCTAGTAGCTACCTTACTAATATAGAGTATTCGAATGTGGCATGTCGGTTATGGCATTCATAACACTGTTGTTGTCACAATCATATCCTATACTTAGAGTTACATGCCCGGGTTACATGCCAATCAGCATTAGGTATGCGCCTGTACTCTGGAGGAGGAAAACAATTCCTAGTACTGGGACCTTTATGGAGATGCTGCGGTAGACCCGATATATACAGATCACTCACTGCCCGGGCATAAGTAGTAATGCTGGCCCGGGAGGTGCCGATGAGGTATGGAAAAATATAAACCTTCAGTACTGTTCATCTGTGTAGGAGTTTCAGACCTACCAAGGGACTCATGTCATATTTCCTACACATGCATCAGAGACCCTGACCTTTTAAGGGCAGCATAGTAATCAATGCATCCTGTCGATCTTACAGTGTCGATACAGTGCCAAAGGCTCGGTATGATGCTTCAATACAGTGTTGGCAAGTATATATACTGGTTAGCTCTGCACTGGTGCATCATAAGGCTAAGGAATATTAAGTTTGTAGCATCATCCGGGCTTTAAATGGTTAAAAGACCATTTCTGTATGCACCTAAATCTGTTTCAGGAAAGTCTCGGTCATATCGGTCATCAATAAGTCGATAGCCTCACCTATCGGTCAGATAACCCTCTCAACAAATGACATCTTGGCCATACAGTTCTATTGTAATCCTGCTTCAGTAAACTGCCGGATTCAGGGACCAATCATTTTTTTACCTGAAACATAGACCTAGGTGGCCGATATATTGAGACCTGACTGTGTAGTGCCATCTCAAAATCGTAATTGTTACGACTTTTATCCTGAAATCGTAATGACTTGGGCCCGATGGAATCGATAAAGAAATTGTAATGGCTCAATGCTCTATTTCTTATGGCCCACTTTTAAAATACTCTGTGTGACTGTCTTTGAATATTTGAAACATATAATAAGGAAACATAGCTACCAGACTGAAACCCTGTGGTAGAAATGCATAATAACATCCCTGTGAACAGCATGCTAACATTGGACATACACTAATAAGCTCAAAAGATGGGACCAGCATGTCCCTAGAAGTGGGTGTTAACCAGGGACACGGTACCCATCATGGTGTGTCTTATCAGTGGGTTTTATCTCAACCAGCAAAATTCAAAATGTTGGTTCCACTATAGCATCCAATGGATACTAAGTCCTATATAGGGACTAGCCTACTGGGGAAGGGGACTGTTTCCCAATGATGTGAGCGGTGTTTCTTGTTAACTATTACTATTAGGTACATAACAGTGGGGCCTGGGACCTCATTACAAACATAATGTATGGAGAGTGGTCCTTTCTATTACTAGTAACGTGCACAACTTGGCCAACGCCCATCGGTCTAGTAATTGCAGTATACCATGTAATAACCAATTCAATCTAATTACGTGTATTAAATTTCACAGGTATGCCCTATGTGTATATAGGCATACATCCGTAACCAAGATGATGTTTCTATTATTCCAATTTGGTGTAATTATGTCCACTTTGTTCTACAAGTCTTTTACACTTGTCACTGTGAATATGCCTACATTTGAGTAATTCTATCTTAGTCCACGTGTTAATGACCATTAATAATCGTGATTATGGTTATAACATAATATATAGGGAACCTGGAGCAGATCCATACAAGGGCGGGGCTCAGTGGCTGGCTAAGTGACGCAACATCCTTGATAATTGCAGATATTTTTAGTTTTGATACTTGAAAAGTTCAAATAAATGTAATCATTCTGTTAGTGCCGCGCCTACCAGGACGATTAGTGTGCCTTCTTTTAATACACACACGTTCATAGTGTTATGGCATACATATCACATATAGTTGGTCACATGCCTGTAACTTGGAGGCGGGGGTGGGGGGAGGTGGAGGTGGAGGTGGGGTGGTGGCCCCATTGATCTCAGGACCCAAAAGAGTTCCATCTTAAAAAATATAGATTAAGAACTCTATGCCAGTTTTGACGCAACGGCTTGTAAAGTGGACAAGATATAAAGGGTTTTAGAGTAAAAGCCATAGCAGGAAGATATTTTGTCTTCTGTGGCACAGTAGAATTACGAATTATGCATGGCACACCTGTATAATGACTGGTGTCGATCATACATATATGGTACAGATGTAACGCCAATATCGACTACAATTCTCTTAGAGATGTCAGAGGAATTAGAGTTATTCGTTATTGTATGCTTCAATACTGAAAGTAGTTGACCCAGAGTGGTCCACTTTTGGTACCAACTAGTTAGAGTGGCCGACTCATGGGCCCATTACCCTACATGCGTGCGTGAAGTGAGGTTGGCGGTGGGTGGGGCGGGGATCGTGTATTGCTGCTCTCATAATAAGCCACCGCTACATGGTACTTCCTGTTCTTTTGTGTTTGGTGTCAGTGCAATTATGTAATGGTATCTACTTTTTACCTATAAGCATGGACCTGTATACATGTCCATGAATTGGTTGTGGTGTCTATGGTGCGGACTACGAGGTAATGCTCAATGTACCCATGTATTGTCTGCATCAGATGGGATTCGAGGTGTCGAGTGATGACCAGGGACCTATCACTCTGGTTGAAGGAAGTACATCACAGCTAGAGGTCCTGGGTCAGTTCTTACTTTGTCACCGGCTCAAGTATGGAGAGATTTTATGAAATGCTGGAAGTATGTGACAAATTTCCAAAATTAACACTTTGCAGTCCCTACCCTTAGCAATGAGATCAGCCAGGCGAGAACCACTGTTATGTGACTCCTCAGCATAAAATACCCTGAGTGACTCTGGTGAGGTACCCATAAAACTTGACACAACAGAATAGTATTCTTCACGATGCATGTCGGTTATCTACTTTTTTTTCTGTCTGCTTTTCTCTATAAGAAACATACAAAAATATAACACATATCAAAATGGCAACGCCATATATAGCGCTACGTTCGCTTCTCCGCTCTAATGGAGGCGGGAAAGGTATAGAGAGTGAAGTATGTATGAATGTACCAAAAAGAGGGCTATTTAATGGATATAAATAAAGAAGGATGGTGCTTCTCTGATGTCTGAAATACTATTAAAGACAGAATAACAGATGGAAGGAGACAGGGAGGTATACAGAGACAAATAGATATACGGTACAGAGACAATGTGAGGTTGAGAGAGGCACATATACACGGACATGATCAGCAATATATATAATGTAGAGGTACAGGAGTTAGGAGGAGGTGTACAGGCAAAGGGGACATACTGGGACATACACAGAGAGAAGTGAGTGAGTGAGTAATAGATGTTTAACGCCATTTCGACAGCTAAGGTCATATTCATGGCGAGAACTACATTACACAATTTCACAGAGGAATGTGTCAGTGCCCGCACATATGTGCACCACAAACATCTGAGGGGATAGGAAAGAGGAGAAATAGACCCTTTTAAGTGGGCTAGGGAAGCCCGCACAGAGAGAAGAACACTGATCGCTTTGACACATACTGTGCAGGTCATGATTTGTCTCCCACATGACATGTATGAAGGCATGTCGAATGAGGTTGACACCCTCACATTTAGTTCGTCAACTCCATTTGACATGCATAATGAAGTCACATGTTCCTGATCCATGTACCTGAGTACTAGGTAATACTGTGAGACAATTATGTAATGGTCAAGAGCAGTCAATAGCTATGTACCAATGGGTCAATCAAGGCAGGTCTATAATAGAAGGCAGGCGATATCATAGTCCCACAGGCCTGCAACAACAAGGCACTTTTTCCTATCTACAGAACTTGTTCTTGCCTGAGGACCTCTATGCAGTCCATAAGACAAGGGCATGGAGGTGCATGGCAATGCCATATTTCTCCATGTACTGTAGATACTAGATTGTGGGTTAGCATACAATCTTTTGGTATTTTCACCGACCCACACATAAGGTGTCTAGCCTCTCCTGTTGAAGAATTCAGGATTGTAGGTGTCTATTTTGATATTCAATAACAAATGCAAATTTAACAATGAAATAGAATTCACTACCATTCATTGATAGTATTTACAAACTTTAGTAATCTATTCTTCATGAAAACAAAATGACACAGATACATCAAATGCCTCAAGTGTTGGTAGTACCTCTTGTAGTGATTAATCCTGGTACCAAAACAGTTGTTTGCCCCATCTATAGCTCGATGCAGCAAGTTGGGAACCTGAGTGTTTTTCAGTTTTGGAGGCAGCTGTGCATGTAAAATGCCTTCATTCAAGGGACATTTTTGTATATGCTGCAGAAGACAAGTCTTGTGTATGATTCTATCTAAAAAATCATAACAAAATATGAAAATAGAATCATTTGCTATGCAGTATTCCCTCATAATACATGTCAGACTAGACAAAATGTCCTCTGTAGGTCCCATATGGGCTGGAAAAGCACCATGCTCATAAATGCCTTCATCATTTTCAAGATAAGAATATCAAGACCTGAACAATGTGAACAGGTCCATGGTGCAAAACTCTTTTGTTTCTATTAAATTCCATCATCAATTGTTGTTTTGACCTGATGACCCATTGAAAACCATATTGAAATGCTATTAGAACCCCATATTAGGCATGTGAGGCCTATCATAATGCACTATTGAGCTATTTAGCTGTAAATAGCAACAAAAGCGTTGTCGGCACCAAAGACTAGAATCATAAGATGTGGCTAATTCTTCTCACACTTATTGTATCCAGGGATGAAAGTCGACAATGACAAAAAACCTTGAAAAAGGAAACAACTTTAAATGCACTGTATATGCCCTCCAGTCCCATCGATAAGTGTGTTACAGGGTTTGTGTGGTTTGGGGGGAGGAGGCAGTAGGTGTTTTATAAGGGTGTAGTCTGTGCTCAAATAACAGGAAACGCTGTTTTTCAAGATGTTGTTCGGATACTATACACAAAATGTGCACATTATGGCCCTTTTGCAGAGTATGTCCTAGGATCCCTTCAGAATGTCATATAGCTGTTTTCCAAGGTCTTGTTTGGATAGCATACCCAAAATATGCACCACCTGATCTACTGGTAGTGGTGCCTTTGCGCAACATGACCTAGGGACCAATTACAATGTTATGTATAGAGATAGGTCAAAGGGTGCAGGGAATAAATGACCAATATAGTTACATGGTGAAATCATAACGTGCAGAAAAGGGGTATACTATCCGACACTCTTCTAGCATAGGAACTATAGCTTGCTGTTAAGACTACACTGAAGAGTGGAACAAACACCAATAAAGAGGGGAAAGTTTTCAAGGAAAAACTTGAGAATCCTTGAAAACCTTGAACTAAAAACTGGCATGCTGCCACTGTATGCAGTGTTGTGGGACCTGACTGTGTGCATGTATGCAACCTCTGGAGGTAATTTGTGACTCCTTTATCCTGTTTTCAGAGGATTTTCAAGAAAACTTATTTTTCTTAGGTGAGTGAAAAAAACCTTAAAAACAAGGAAAACCTTGAACTCTTTCATCCCTGTGTATCACTTAGATATTTCACATGCCTTTAAAGACGATCAAGTAGACCATAAAAATGGATAATTCTGGTATCAGTGGGTGATCACGCATCCATATATGGTGATCTATGTGGTCCCACATCAAAAACCAAGCAGAAATTTTGCTGAAAATCACAGTTTTTGCAAACTAACAAAAATCACATGTTTCCCATAGTGTAATAAGCCACCATAGAGGTAGGAAAAGAGGGCATACTCATTTATGAACTTGATGGGTCAGTATTATGCACTATCTATCAAAAACTGATGGTTAGAATATTTTTTCACAAAATATATAGGGCCAAACGTTGAAAAACAGCAATTTTTTTAAACTAATGATTTTTAAATTTATAATTTGTACTTCAGTAGTAAACTGTGCACTATATTATTGTTATACTATCTACCTTGGCCTGATAGCAATGAGTTTCATCTTTCATTTGCTGCAAATATTGTGTAAATCGGATAATTTTAGGCTAAACTACAGCATTTCTTAGCGAAAATTCAGGAAAAACTAAGTTTTAGGTTCCCAACTTGCTGCATCGAGCTATAGTGGAATATCCTAGAACAATTATGTATGTCAAACCATCACATGTCAAGTGCCTTGAACATGGCTATGACACTAGTCAACTCACAGATGACATGGTATTTTAAGTCATGTCAAATCATATGAGGATTACTGTGTGCTACAGTTGTCATGGTGACATATGTGCATATGTCCCAATGATGTGTGCTCTCTGTGTCAAATCAAGTTGACATGGGTATACATGTCACTTTGTCATGAAGACCTTTTTCAGTGTACATTGATTTAACACCTAGATATATACACAATATGTATACAAAGGGAACCGGGAAGAACAAACATAACAGCGGGTTCACAACGCAGGATGTCTATGCCCTGGTAGGGATACGTCAGCATTCATGGAATCAGTGGTGAGCAGTTCAGCGCCATTAAAGAGAGCAGCTCACGCCCTAAGGTTGAGCAGATCACTGCCCGCAGGTGACACAAACTACATGCCCCCAGGACAGCAACTCAATGTCCCCAAGGGCGGCAACCCAACGCTCCCATGGACATCAACTCATGATAGCTACTGAATAACCCTAGGGATGTCAACTCAATGCCCCCAAGGGCGGCAACCCAACACCCCCATGGACATCAACTCATGATAGCTACTGAATGACCCTAGGGACAGCAACTTAATGCCCCCAAGAGCAGCAACCCAACGCTCCCATGGACATCAACTCAATGCCCTCAGGATAGCAACCGAATGACCCTATAGACAGCTAGCCAATGCCCCACACGGACAGCAACTCAATTCCCCCAGAGAGCAATGTTACCTAGGAACAGTAACTCAATATCCCCAAGTACAGCAGGTCAATGCCTTCAGGCACATCAACTCATTGCCCTCAGGAAAAACAACGAATGTCCTGCTGAAGGACAATGTTTTCCCTAAACTATTGGATATAATTGACAAGGGGAGAAAGAAGTAAAATGCCCTAAAGGAGAACAATTCAAAGTTATTTGGCTGAGTAGCTCAAATGATTAAAGAGAGCAGCTTAATGCCTTGGGGGATTCATCAGGGAAAGTGATTAGATACCCTCAGGGACAGCAGCTAAGTGCCCCCAGGAAGAGAGAGAGCATGTCAGCTGTCAGAGTAGGTAAAGGTCCCCTTCTATACATCCCGGCTATACATCTAAAGGTCCCCTCCTATCCATCCCACTTATGCCTCCCTTTCATATCGGGTCATGAGTTAATGAGCAGCTCATGACGAACACACGGCAGAAACATATAGTAATACATACATGTATGACATCCATGAGCATATATGCATATACATATATACAACGTATACAGTGCCCCCCCCCCCCCCCCACCTACACAACTGCCTGGCCGCTATATGAGACACATGTTCTCAATGTGACACCTACGTGTTCGTCCTGACCAGCCCGGTCAGGTAATCCAATCTGTAGGTAGGCCCGGGCTGTCTCCTCCTTCTCCCTGCGTCTGTCCTCTCCGTACAGCCGGGTCTGTCTCTGTATAGACAAGGGTCTTCAGGCTAGGTCAGACATGTTCTGCCATGCTCACACCACCGCGTTACTCAGAAGATCCCCTTTCTCAAAGTAGTCAACTCACTCCTTCCTCCTTTACCGTCGGCTGCTCGAGCTCGCCGTCTCCGCCGCCGCCTCGCCCGGCGCTCTGAAGGCAAATACCGATACGCTGGACCCCCTGGCGTCGCCTATTAACCCACGTGGCAGCCCGCCGCCTGTGGTCATGGCGACAGCGATGACCATCACCTGGTTGTCATGGCAACACCTCCCACCAATAGGCGCGGGGCAGGTGATGGAGGTGTGTGCAGGTCGTAGTAGTGGTGGTGGTGGAGACGGACTGCAGGAGACAGCAGCAGCAGCAACTCTACAGGAGGCGACAAGACAGGCAGTTGTTGGCGGCGGCAGCAGTCAACTACTTCTCTTCTCACGTCTTCTTGTGCCTGCCGCCTGGCACTGCTCGGCTTAACCAGCAGCATTGTGTGTGTCTGCTAGGGGAGGGAGGGAGGGAGGGAGGGGGCAGGTGGTTAGGTTGGGGATCAGGTGTACTTGAGGAAGGTGGTGGGAGGGAGGGGCGGTACTGCTGAGGAGTTTGTATTAAAGGACGGGGGTTGATACTTGGGATGCCATGTGTCTTTAAGCAGCTGAGGTGGGAGGGGGGGGGGGTGTCAATCTCTTGATTCAAACTAACCTCAATTGTGAGCTTTGAATTACAGCCTCAGCACCTGAGAATAGGAGGTGGCATCATGAGTACAGAGTAAGCATTGTTATATTGTCTCTACTGTATAATTCCCAGTGCACTAGACTCCTCGATAGAGACAACGTAGGCTAATCATCTTGTGACATGCATGGCTCCGTGTCAGCAATGGGTACACGGCGATAGCTTAGAAGCATACATTGCTGCATTTTTCCATGGTGGATGAAGGAAAGGATAGGGTTGCGGGATTCCATAATACATGTATCATCGGAATTGTGATGTATTTTGAACAGAAAGCTCTTTAGTTTATTAACTATCAATTGAGAGACAAGTCTTGCGATCATGCAGACTCCGTAGTGGGAGAGAGGCACATGGCGCGATACTCTCCAAGCGGAGGTGTGGCGTGATGGCATGTATTCACTGCAGGTGAGCAACAGGTGTTATTACCACACCTGAAGTGCTGGGGGAAGATGCTAACTCTGCTTGGAGAGTCGCTGCTGGTTGCTGCGACCGCCCACCCGCTGACTCAGCTACTCACACCTGCCCGTGGCAGCGGGTCTGAGCTGCTCGCGGCGCGGTCAGGGAGCAGCTCGCAGCCTTCCTTATTAAGACGGCACGTCATTACGACGCACATCAAACAAAAGGCAGCTCCTTCCGTCCACCGCCGCTGCCCCGCCACCACCGCCGCTGTTGCTGTAGTTTTTTTTCTCCTCTAGTTGCGGCCACCCTTTGGACACGGCCCCGTAATGCTGCTTATCTTCTCCTGCCTTCCCTTTTTCTAATCTTTAATAACGCTGGCGGCAAAGGTAGAAATACTGACGAGTCATTAAGGCGGCCCAGAGGCTGACCACTAGCCCAAACCCTTCTTAATCATTTCCTTCCGAAACGGACATTTTATTAATACCTCAACTAGGTCTTCCCCGTGTCTTTTATTATCTGCCCAAGCTTCTTGTCGCTACTGCTCATCTCAAGCTTTTGTTCCTGTTTTTATCTGCCCAAGTTGTTAATTACTTAGTTGGCACATGCTGCAGGCAAAGCTGAGATCACAGAGGCCACTATACAGGTGTCGCTGTCAGTGTCACAACTATAGATCTTGCTGTCAGCACTGACATATACTGAGTCACATATAGGCAGTAAATGTCAAAGAAATCATACATTCTCTGTCGATGTCTCTAGGTGTAAAACGCACACTGATACATGGGCCATATTGGCATCGATGATATAGGCGGACAAATAGAATACTACACAGAGACCCATGTACACCTATTGGGACATTTGCTTATCTTGCAGTCAAGGACTTGTGTGTGGGGGCAGATATTAAAACTGCTGATCTATGGTTATGAAAGATAACGCTATGAGAGATAACGCGGATGCAATATCAATACTGGGTTGAAATCGTGTGTAACAGTTCTTTCCGTGTATGTTGAATTATTACCCATATTCCATCCAGAAGCAGGAAGTACTAGATTTAGAATATCCTCATATATTTACACCCCACAACATCATATTTAATCTGGTGTTTGATTATTATCATCTTTTAGATATACTATATGGTATCCAAATCATGGCGTATCATCTTGCCTTGTTATCCTACCACTGTTAAAAGAAAACTGTTTCGATTTGCATAATCCTAAAATCTAGAGTAGGCAGGTGAGAACCCCCCCCCTTTTTCCCATGTCGATTTTAAGAAATGTCAATGTCATTGTGTCGATTCTAAGAAATGTCCATGTCACTGCCAATGTCCCATGTCCCCCAGCTCAAAACTGCCCATGTCACCATGCCGATTTTGGAGGTCTAGAACCATCTGACAAAGAGTGGTGACGATCCGAAAATGGGACTGGATTGATAAACACAAAATGACCAAAAGCCATAATATCGTTCAAGATGACTTTTTGGGGTTTCTACATAGTAGATAGGTATAGTAACTATATATACCTAAGATAGAAATGTAAAGGCCTTAAGGTGGCTCACTCCCTTTCAAAGTAGGTCAATTGCGCAGGTTTCTGGGCATATGCAATTTGTGGTTCATGTACAAACCACTAGGAGCTGTCTGGTGCTTTTAGTATCCCCAGAATAATATGACAAGTCCAGGCAAGTAAAACCTGGACCTGGCCGAGTCTTGAACACCCAACCTTCAGATAACAAGATGAACAGCTTACCACTACACCACCCAGCCATGTGTAGGAGATCAGTGTTAAAGGTTCTACATATAGACCACTCAAGACTATTACTTTTTTTTATTTAAATGCCAAAAACCTTCAAAATATGCCTGGGACCATAGCCTATGTTCAAAATACCCAATTTGGACCATTTACATTATAAGCTACATTCTGGGTGATTTATAGAAATATTTAGTTACTCTAAGATATTTTTCTCCAAACATTTGTGCCAACACCATGAAATCCTATGACAATGTCACTCAAACTTCAAGATGAAATATCTTTGAAACTAGCCTGGGACCCCCCTCTTTTCTTTTCATCAGTCAAATAATCATGTAATGAAGGCCACATGATGAATGATTGGTAAAGATTTATACTTACTCTTGGACCATGGGCATGACCCACCTTAAGCATGGCGAGAATGTTCATTTCTGACCCAACATTTAGTGGTTCGACATTGGTCATGAGGAAAGACAGCTCACCTCTTGAGTTATTATCTCACTGGCATCCCAGATGCTGATTATTGCAGTCAGCATATATAATTTTAATAGGAACACTACATTGGAGGTTTAATACCATGTGTATATACTTATATTCAAATTTCCTCTATTTAGACTGAATGAATCATTTATTATGTTATACTTACATGGCCTAAAAATTTTGCATATCTGCACAAAAGCTGTGGCTTTTATGAATGAGACTCATATAAAGCATCATACAGGACATGATCGTTCTGAGTCTTTATGTTTTCAATGACTTCCGGTTGTAGCAGTAGGTCTCACGACCACAAATGTCAGAACATAATCACACGAAAAGCGAGCCGCATAGAGGCCGCCCCCGCAATCAGGCGCGCTACTCAAAATAGGCCTGAAAATGGCCAAAAATAGTCAAGCTTCCGTCGTGTGGCGTTTTATATCTGTAGGATCCATAAGCTAGCTTAAAGTAGAAATGATTTGTCACCCAAAACCCCCTTTAACTATCTGACTATACCCGACAGTAAATTGAAACCTTCCATTCAGAGAACATTTAACTTAAATGAACTATTGAGGTCTGCTGAAGCAATCATATCCGTCCTGTAGTTTCTTTTGTCAATTTGATTCTAAGGAAACTGATTCATTTTCTATTTCAACAAGATTGGATGAGAGGAAGCCATATGGTTAAAAACAAACCAACCATGCATTTTCGCAATCAAATACAGTTATATAAAGGTTGAAGAGCTGAGAATGTTGGCTCCCCTCGTGTCAAACAAGTGGCAATATTCTAAAGCTGCATGCAAAAATTACCACATCGTGTTTGGGGAATCTGACTGTATTATTCTATAGAGCTTCTAAGCATATTACAGCACATCAGAATGTATTTGGGTCTTAACTACCAACCCTAGGATGATGAAAAAATAATTCACCTTAATGCATTTTAAACGTGTGTAGGATTTATGTAACATGTATACAGAAATGAAAAAGTATCAGAGATTATAGATATACATGTAGCATCTTTTCCGCACCAAAAGGATATTGAAGCTATGTGAGGCTTCTTCAATGCCCATTACTTAAATCTAAAGGCCAAGTATGAATTTAATGATCAGAGTATTTTTCCTCCAGGTAATGTTCAGTCGGAAGTACTAAGATCATTTCCTGCTTCATGTTATACCCACAAAGAAGAGTCCTTCGAGAGAGAGCCATCTGCGCTTGGCTCCTTGACCGGCACCAATTGCCTTTTTTTTCCTAGCAATTCTGAAAGAATAATTAGTATTGACCAGTCGGAGTCAGCCTCGGTCTGCCTGGTCAGGGCATGACTACCAAACTGCCCATTTTCTAATAAGATAAGTAAAAACGAGCAAATCCTGAACTAGCCAGGCTTTGAATTTAAATATAGCAGCCATTACCGCGCACCCACCACCCGAGACTGGTACATTTTTTACGTTTAGTTCAGCTCTACTAGCGAACGGCTGGTGAGCTGCAGGCGAGTCGACCACTGTGGTAAAATACCTACTGGCCACAATCCGTAATGTTAGCAGTGGCACCTCCATGCAGCCAAAGGCCACACTTCCGGGTGGCTTTTGTATGCAGCACTTCAAATCCTGGGGAATACTTGACCTCTTTCACACCAACTAGCCGATCGGAAACTGCTCCTACCCTCGTACTATTCCAGTCTAAACGAGCACCTTATAAGGCATAACACTGCCTCATTCTTTTGGTTGTCTCTCCGGATAATGTACACCCCGTAATTTATTAAGTAGATGTAGTGATCTTTGGAAAGGGAAACTGAGACCTAACATCTGTGGCCATATTCAGGTCCACCTTTAGTCGATGCAAATCAGAAGCTGAATGCTCCCTAGCCATTTCTTTTTGTCTAATTTACCTTATACCCGAAAATTAGGGCATACATGAGGCAAATAAAACCATAGTGTTGTAGATTTTAATACAATAGTAGAGAATAGTTCTGTGAGACATGGCGCGGCGACTGGTAATCTTGTGTCTAGTTTCAGTTGGTGAGACAGATAGGGCGTAGTATATAGCACAAATTCAACCTGAACTAGCCACTGCAGCTAAGTACTAATAGTGTGTAGACTGTCCATTCTGCATGCACCTCACTCAGCTGCCACAGGGACCTGTCTTATTCAATGTTCAATGCCATAGTCAACAGGTGTGTCATTTTCGGTGCGTTCGGGCAGCGGTTTTCAAAGGATATCTATTACATTATGGGTAGGGGTGACCTCGAACGCTAACTACACAACCTTAGCTTGTTCCCTCCACCCCCTTCCACCCCAGCCAGGTCTGGCTAGGTACCAGCCCTTAACTATGCTTGGAAGTGTAGTAAGTTGACTTGGGGATCAACATTGACCCACATGGGGCAGACCAATAGGGGGTGGCCTTACAAACCAGCATTGATCCCTCGGCCGTACTCCGAACGCACCGATTGAGTGTACACTTTCTCAGATTGCCAGGAGCCTGCTCTGCCTTCCACCCCCCCCCCCACACACACACCCAACTGCCAATCACTTGTAATAGTCTGTACTTGTCAGGGCCAGTGGTCAGCAAACCGGCCAGATCACTCCACCTCTCTGTAGAGGGGGAGCACAGTGTAAGTACATACATCTTTTCAGTGTTCCACAAAATCGTTTATATAATGAAAGGAGTAATCAAATTAATCTTTCATCACCAATAGTAGATACATATTCCGAGAAAGCATTATTTCAATGTAAACTAAAGATTTTACACAGAAAAGAATGTAGCAGTTCCACAAGGTGGCCTTACACTTCAACCTCCTCTGATTTACAAAAATGCACATATGGCAACACACACTTTAGCACTGATTTCTCCATAGAGATCTTTGACAGTGAATACTTTGTTCAAATACAGAAAATATGATCCAATTGTACCATAACCCACTGAGATAAAACCTGTACTACATATATATAGTAGTTTCAAAACGAACAATTCTAAAACAAAGGCTACAGGGATGCATTTCTGAATCTTAAAATGCTCTAATGCTAATCTGCCATAGGGCTCCAAATGATGAAATGTCTTATCTGCGAATAAAATCAAAAGTATGAGATATATTCTGAAAATTCCTTCACTGATAAGTAAAGTACACACACTGTTGTTATTACATTAGAATAGTGAGCAGGAATAGTCCATAGCAGAGGAGCCACAAACAAAAATAGATTGCAAGGCCTCCCTATCCCTTACACCGTGGCGACTGTGAACCATATACTAGTCTACTCATCTCACGAGTAGTACTCACTAGTCGCCGCGCTAATAAACTCTATACCATAATGTTTCATAGGAGGGAAATTCGCAAAAAGAAATCAAATTGCAAGGTATCCTTAAACATATATATCCTTATTCTTTTATCTCAACAAAAGCTCTCAAAATGGATATTTTTGAGGCTGGGTCAATTTCGAACGAACCATTGTGAAGAGTATTTCAAATGATTTTTGTTTTCATTTTTTCTCTCCTCTCATTCTTAACATTTGAAATGATATAGATCCTAATATAATTGTATTTGACTGGAGACTACCTTAATATGAAAGAGCACACACTGACAATGTACACTGCTTCACATTCCTGATTAGTCTGTGCCCGTGAAAAGGTCGAGTTCAAACAGAACCCTTCGTTTTGTAAATGTCACCACTTGTACAGACTGGATCTGGTTTCACCATGCACTGTTAAAAAAATCCGTAGATTTTACAGAGAATCATTGTAAAATTTTACGGTTTTGCACTGTTATTTCTATTACAATAAAACACCCTTAGATTGAGTGATGGAACAGTGAATCTGTGTAAAACACTACAGGAAAGTACCATTCTTTCTTTTACAGTGAATCTTTGTCTTTTTGGCAGTTTCATATCTACCCACTATGGCCTCAGGCTCATTTTAAGACTTTCTACAATGTAATAGACCCTAAACAGATTAAAATGTCACAAAATTCAAAGAGCTTTCACTCTGCACTGTAAGAAGTTTATGTTTTATAACAGAGATGTCTCTTGTAAGCTCACAGGGAAAATTGCTGTACTCTCAAATACTGTGACTCTTACTGTAATACCAAGGCTCTGCAGGTGTAGATATATGTGTACAGTGAGTGATCCTGTATAATTACTCTGTATGCAGTATGCCCTAGGCAAGCCAGTCACCCTAGTGACCCTTCAAAGGGTTCATCAAAAATAGCCTTACATGTACTGTCCCCCACTGGATGTCAGTAGTATACCATGTGTTTAGTATGTATAGTCTTATATTGCAGACCTCAATCCAATATTGTTCCCAGAGCCTCATAATGAATTGCAATTTGATAATAACCTCAACAGGTTCAATCTAGCGTTGTGTACCAGTGATATTGTGCAAGGTTACCTGAGAAGGAACTAGGAACAATCAATAATATGCATACAATGTCATGACACCATAACTGTGTCTAAATCTGAAATACAAGTCCCTGGCCTCTGGGGTTGAAGCTAACATAGGCCTACCTGCCTTTAGGTTATTGCAGTGTTCAATCTGAATGACCATGAAATGGTTTGGGTGAGATGATCCTTTACTTCTCTTACCCTTAATAGTGCCTCACTTCATT
Source organism: Acholoe squamosa (assembly GCA_949317995.1). Taxonomy (NCBI): domain Eukaryota; kingdom Metazoa; phylum Annelida; class Polychaeta; order Phyllodocida; family Polynoidae; genus Acholoe; species Acholoe squamosa. The sequence continues at coordinate 36,096,360 of OX439040.1, read as the reverse complement.
GGGATTGGAGACAGTTTTGTCTTCATTAGGCATGCATGGTTTAAAGTATCAATACATGCATGGAGCGCACACATAAATGATATTATGGGGATGATTACCATGAACTGACCCCAATAGCAGAGTATGTAGCATTGTCTTTTATAACATACCTGTATATACAATACATTTGTTGTTGATTAACAGAACCCCTTGATGTAATTCTACAATTAGTTTCTGTAATTTTACAGCAATAGTTGCTGGAACCTCAGTTGCCAGCAAAGGTTTCTATAAATTTACAGTATATTTTATTGTTCATTTACAGCAATATTTGCTGTCCATTCACAGAGAATATTGCTGTTTATTTATAAGACATTTCTCTGTAATTTTACAACACATTTTGCAGTTAATTTACAGCATATATTCTGTAGAACTGATAGATCTTGCTGTATGATCACAGTGACTGTTACTGTATGATTACTCTGAATTGTTCTGTAAAATTACAGTGATTCACCTCCTGTAGATTTACAGCACAATGTACTGGAACCAAAGTTGCTAAGGCATTTTGCTGTAAAATAACCCTGCCTACCTCGTACAGTGTGGTTTATGCACCATATTATGAAAATGCAAGTATATTTCATTATTTATTTTCATTGTAAGAAATCTGGGAATCTACAATCTATCTTTATGGTGCAAAGAAGAGTACTGAGTTAGCTTAGACACCCATTATGTGGGAATAGAGAAAATACACAGACATACCACTGCAGTTCTTGGACTATCACAACTCAAAGGTAATTTATGTTCTTAGATTGTGACTCTATCATGATGGGTCTTCCAAAGACTCATTCATGATCATAATGATTATGTTGTCCTGGCATTAAGATATCCTGATGAATTGTATGTAGAACCAAAACATATATGAAGATAATATTGTCTATTGTGGATTTATCATGAAATCCTTAGAATGAAGTATCACATGCTGAATATTTATATGAAAAGCCAATTTTGGATGGCATTTAAACAAAAAACAATGTGTAATCAATTACCCTCAGTAAGTAGGGACAGGGACTGCCACCAGGGTCGCTCTGAGGTCTATAGCTACTTTTTTTTTTGGTGATCAGGGAGGTTCACAGGTACATGGTAGGGCCTTCAGATATGCCCTCTCTGTGAATTGCATTCAGCAAATCAGGTAGGATCAGAAGACTCATACAATACATGACAATGTTAAACAATAGTAAGCCATCTTTAGTCAAATAAAGATTGGTTATCATGTCATTCTAACCTAATTACTGCATTGCCATATTTCTAGTTCAGATACTGAAGTAAATATTAATTATCTCAATAACAGGGATGTACCTAAATCTAACATTATATCATCTGGACTAGTCACTTGATAGACACAAAAAAGGAGGGAATGGATAATAGATATTGGTGTCTGTTTGACAAGGCATAATGTTTTAGACATAGATGGACCAACAAGGGGAAAGGTGCCTCTATGAAGGGACCATGGGGGTGCCTGTTACCTTGTTAATCCACTAGGTCTTGTCAGGTCCAGCCCCCAGTGTCTGAGTGTGTAACTCTTGATTGGCAGTGGTCTTTCATAATTGGATCTATTTACAGACCTTTGTGAGTAAACAACCATGCCTACTATTACCTGTAGTGTGCAGGCCTGGCAGACACCAAGTCCCAGATTACAGTTTCAGAGACCATTCACAATATTAACTAGTGTTCCTAAAACACACACACACATTATATATATGGAACTATATACACTCGTGTATATTTATATAATTATTCGCAAACGGTTAGGGACTACTTGCAGCGCGCATTGGTATCTATGATGTCATAGTATGACGTCATGATCAACACCCCTCCAGTATATAAGAGGGGATTTTCAAGGTAACGGTCAATTGGCTCGTTTTCACCTGTACAGGTAACACCACGCTGGGTGTTTCCTTGATTTTTAACGGTTTTCCTTGGTTGACACTTGATTTTTGGATCAAGATGGGGAGGAAATCAACTAGAAATGCTACTACTTCTAGAAAATCGGCCAAATCGGCAAAGAAAACGGTGGAATCGGCCAATTTAGGATTTTCGAGTGAGTTGGATTCGTCTTGTGTAGATCGGAGATCTACATCGCCCCAGCACGCTAAGGGGTTGGAAGAGAATCTATTCACTGACCAGACGGAGAGGCTGGAGTCGTTAGAGGATGAACTATGCAATATCAAGGGTTTGCTACAGGAGCTGGTGGCTGGAAAGGACAAGAAAGACGAGACGAAACCAACGGAGGGGGCGTGGCATAATACACGTGCGAATGTTGGTAAACGACCTGTGACGTCATCGCATCAAGTGCGCAGCCGCGTATCCAGGCAGCGGTCTCCTAGCGTCCTTAGCGACGATTCGAAATGGGACGAAGTTGGGCATCGTGGTCGTCGCCGGAGATCTAAATCATCTTTCTCTACTCGTCACAGACCTCGGTCGTCTTCAGGAGGGTCGTCAATAGATTCCACTGCATCCAAGCTTCACGCCAATACCAAATATGGTGAGTTTGACCACGAAATATATGTAAAAAAACGGGAAAAGATCGATACCGTTGAGAAATTGATGTTGGTTAACTTGAATTTTGTCTTAGATTATTACAAGGACAGCAGGGATGTAGAAGGCATGTTGAAACATCTCCAGGTTCTGGTTGAAAAGGCTGGTACAAGAATGTATACTGTAGCAGCTCTAGTAGCATATGATAAATCAGTTAGGACCAGGGCAAATAACGATGGGATAGAAGCTTTTGGTGTTATAGATAATTCGGATATTCTCCGTCACTTGTCCTATGATGGGACAGTTCAAGCCCAAAGGGCTTATTCAACCAAACCAAAAAATTCGGTTAAAACTAGAGTCTCTACGAACTCATGCTATGCTTTTAACAGAGCAGAGGGTTGCTCTAGGGACCCATGTAAATATAGGCATGTGTGCAGCTCGTGCACAAAAACAGGCCATAATAAGTTAGATTGTCATGTTAGCAAATCTGATTAGGATTTTGCAGGTGAGCTGGGTCCTATATGTGACAGTGTATCGATGTCAAAGTCATGTATAGTAGGTTTGGTAGACCCTAGTTCGCCCCCACCCGCTGCTCCAGCTCGGGGTGTTGGTGTATTTGAGGCTGGAGGAATAGATTTGGTCTCTCGGGATTATATCAGAGAAAACTCAGGTGCTTATAGTCCTGATGTGGAGTGTGTAGCAAATCTACAATTAAATGTTGAAGATGATATTAATATATCGTATGGTGGCCCAGTACAGGGCATGGTTAGACCATTTTTTACGGTCGCTATTGAAAATTTACCTAGCATCGAAGTGTATGATAGCTGTATAAATGGTGTATGCGATTGTGTTCATTATATCAATGGGAAAAATTCCCAAATTTTACCTTGCAGAGTTGCCTCATTCTTAACCCAGAAAGGTATTATTAATGTAAATGACAAGGAGGCTCTATTCTTATGGCAAGGTTTTGTTGAGGGGTTCAGGATAGTGGATCCTGGTTGCGACACTTCTTATGATTGCAGAAATTATAAGTCAATCCTTGAGGGAAAATTCTATAATGAGTACTGTGGTATATTGTTAGATGAACTAGAAGCTGGTCTAGTCTCTAAAAGTGTAGATAAACCCCGTTGTATCCATGCTCTAGGTGGTGTAGAAAAATCAAATGGCAAGTTAAGACCCATAACTGACTGTAGTATGCCTGATAAAATATCTATTAATAATTTTATGGAGACTACTAGCTCGACTTTTTCTTATAATAATATTAGCACGGTGACTGCTCAATTGAATAAGAACGATTTCATGAGTGTGGTGGATTTAAAGTCAGCTTACAGGTCTATAAATGTGTATGCACCTCATACGACCATGCAGGGTTTCAGATGGAATTTTGGGCATGGAGAAGATTATTATGTAAGCAACAGATTAACCTTTGGCCTGAAATGTGCCCCGTATATTTTTAATAAAATTTCTGATTTTATTGTAGAGGTGGCAAAATTCTACGGTGTAGAAAAAATTGTAAATTATCTAGACGACTTTATCGTAATTGCTGATACTTATGATGAGTGTCTTAGACAGAGGAATTTATTAATGGAATGTGTGTCGTACATGGGTTTTGTAGTATCCAAGGAAAAGGTTACCGAACCATCTCAATTTTGTAAATTCTTAGGCATTAATATAGATTCAGTTAAGTTGGAACTGTCTTTGCCTATTGAAAAGGTGGAAAAAATGGAAAATCTCTTATTAGATAACGTTAATAAGAAATTTATTTCTAAAAAAAACTTAGAGAGGATAGGTGGTTTAATGTCGTTCTGCTCACAGGTGGTTAAGGGTGGGAGAACCTTTAGTCGCAGAATTTTTGATCTTTGTGCCAGAGCAAGGCCTAGAGGTACTATAAAAATTTCTGAGTGTACAAGAAATGATATGGAATGGTGGTTAAAATTCTGCAATGCTTTTAATGGTAAAAGCTTAATCTTAAATGATCGTTTCGATGCTCCTATGTACTCTGATTCATCCATGAAAGGCTTTGGGGCTTGGATGGGTAAAGATTATTTATATGGTGACTGGACATCTTTTGATAAATTCAGTCTAGGTAGTGGTCATTTTACTCAACCACCAATACTAGATATTTTAAAAAACCACCATAGAAATATAAATGTATACGAGTTATATCCCCTTCTTATGGGTCTTAGACGTTGGATATCTGGCTGTAAAAATAAAAGAATACATTGCGTTACCGACAATATGCAAGTGTTAGCTATGATTAATACCGGTAGGTCAAAAAATAAGCTTTGTATGGAATGGCTTAGAGAAATTTTTTGGCTTTGTTTTATCAATAATGTGGAAGTGTATGCAACCTATATTAAGTCAGAAGACAATGTCCTGGCCGACCAACTATCTAGGCTTGCTTATAAGGGTATACTGGACAAATGTGTAAACTCTCTTCTTGAAAATGATATGTGTTGCTTTAATTCCAGAATGGAAAAGGTTACAAAAAAGAAAAGAGTGTCTTTTATCGAAGGGTGTGTCAGAGAACACGAGGAGAGCAAGGAAACAGCAACTTAACAGGTATAAAAAATTTTGTGATCAATTTAAATTATCTAGATTTCCTTGTTCTCCCTCACAGGCTGCTACATATGCAGTATATTTATCTGATTATATGAAACCCTCTTCTGTAAGGAATTATTTATCCTCTATTTGGTATTATCAAAAACTTAGAGGTGACTTAGACCATAGCAGTAATTTCATGCTTAAAAAGGTGTTGGATGGTATTGATAGAAATTATGCGGTTCCTACTAGGGTTATTCACCCATTGAGTCCAAGGGAGATGTTACGTATTAGATCATATTTGGATTTTTCCAGCGGGGCCGACTTGAAATTTTGGTTAGCTATTCTCTTATGTTTTAGAGGTGTCCTCAGGGTAGGACATGTTGTATCTTCTCCTCATACATTAAGGGTAGGTGATGTTAAGATTTTTAATAGTTATGCTAGCCTTCGCATTAAAACCTCAAAGACTGACCAGCTTGGTACCCATTCCTTTAACATATACTTATGTAGGGATGATACTTCACTGTTATGTCCATGTAAAGACTTAAAAAGTTTGTGCGCAGGTAGGGGTGTGAGTGATTTGTTATTCAAAAATAATGGTGTTCCTCTACAGTACCAATATATTAATTCGAGGTTGAAATCTTTATCTATACATGCTGGTATCAAAGGTTCAGTTTCCACTCACTCACTTAGGCATGGTGGTGCTACTATGTTAAAGGATGCAGGACTTAGTGTAGATTCTATTAAAAAGAAGGTGAATTGGAAATCTAATTCTGTTTTTACATATTTACATAATCATAAAAATGAACTTTTGGAATTAGATAGACTTTGCCAATCTCAATTGCATTGTTGATTGGTATGTGTTTTCACATGTGTTTGGCGTGTTTTTATGTGTTTTTGGCATGTATGGTGCTGATAGCCCCAAGGTCAGTAACCCACCAAACTCATGTGTCTGTGATATGATCATTTATTGTACTATTTATCATATATTATTATTACTGTATATATCAACATTATTATTATCGTTATTACCGGTATATATTATTCCCTGTCAGCGAAATAACTTATGGAACTATATACACTCGTGTATATTTATATAATTATTCGCAAACGGTTAGGGACTACTTGCAGCGCGCATTGGTATCTATGATGTCATAGTATGACGTCATGATCAACACCCCTCCAGTATATAAGAGGGGATTTTCAAGGTAACGGTCAATTGGCTCGTTTTCACCTGTACAGGTAACACCACGCTGGGTGTTTCCTTGATTTTTAATTTTTACTATTGTTATTACTATTGTTATTACTATTGTTATTACTATACTACTTTATTATATTGTGCATTTTACTGACTATGCTTTGTCAACTAATTGTTATAGTTGTTTTAATAAAGGCATGTATGGTGCTGATAGCCCCAAGGTCAGTAACCCACCAAACTCATGTGTCTGTGATATGATCATTTATTGTACTATTTATCATATATTATTATTACTGTATATATCAACATTATTATTATCGTTATTACCGGTATATATTATTCCCTGTCAGCGAAATAACTTATATATATATATATATATATATACACACACACAATATTTTTCATTCAATTTTCTCAGCTTCTGAGTAACCTGGGAACTTAAGGAAAAGTGATTTGGAACATGGAATACGTCAATGAACAGACCCCCAGAAATGGTTATTATTAAACGGATTTTGCAATTCCGTCCCTGTCCCTACCCTTAGTCATTGTTTAGAAATAAGGGTGAAAGTCCGTCAAAATTACAGTGATTTTTGGAAAATGGTGACTGTTAAAAAACGAAAGATTGGCTCCCGTTGTTGCCAATGATTTTTCCTTTTTTTCAACGTAAGATATCAAACAGTGTGGAAATGATGCATGGTGCAAGTTATGTGGAATAGGGAACCATACTCGTTGGGTCCACCCCTGAGGGTCGGCCATAGTTGATACCATGGTGATTAAGCTTAAACTGTATTTGATGCCATCGCTACTAAAGGACATAGCTGATGCTACTAGACAGTACATGTATATGTATAGGTTCGTCCTTCTAGGAACTATATTATTTTCTAAGAGAACGTCCCTTGGGCAGAGTACAGAGAATGCCCAGTCCTTAAAGGATTAAGACTAATTGGGCATGTTATTAGAGAAAATGGCCTGACCTACGTAATCATGCACTGAGTACTCTATATGATACTCTAAAATTATAGCAGAAAACAGTATTGGATACGTGTAGACTGCATTAGTAACCAAATGAAAAGGAATGCATATCTGACTGTTGTATGGTGAGTCATTTTACGGCGTGACTTTTGAAAATACTAGACTCCTAGAATAGCTGTTTAAACAAATTCAATACGCAAAAAAAAAGCCAAAGAAATAAATGTATGGTGTGGTGACTTCTGGCCACTGCAAGTTTTAAACTAAATTCTGTGTGTTGTTATTGAACAGACATTGACCTGAAAGATGCAGGTCTACATGCGCAGCAGTCCAAACCAAGTAGCTAAGTAGTAATATTACACTATATATCTGATAACACTGTATTGTCACCTGACTGTAATGCTCCTATTAAAGTTGGATATGAAAAATGCGTTATGCATTGAAGCACAGAAGGCTCAGGGTAGGTAGTGTAAAACCCTCTATCAACCCTGTAGGGTCACAGGAATCAGCACTTGCGAAATATTGACTAATTACTTACAAATAGAGACTATTATCTATACATGTACTGACACCAGTCTGGCATAATTAGACTAGCGGTAGTCCCTAGGTTCTTCTACAGATGCTACTCAGTACCCCCCCACTCACCCCTCCTCCTACTCCTCCAGTGAGGTCGCTGACTGAACCTAGAGGTCTTCTTCATTTTCTTCTGTTTAAAAGTTAAAACTTTAATTCATTTCAATTTTTATTTCAATTCTCTTATATTAGAATTGAGAGACTTGCGCAAGTCTATGGCATAATCTTCGTTTACTGAACCCCTTGGCACGCTGGCACGCTGGCTCCCTGGCATGCTGGCCCCTGTACACCTGGCCCCTGGACACCTAGACCCGGGCACCTGGCCCCCTGGTGACCTAGCCCCCTCGCTCCCAAATCTCCCTCCCTCATAAATCTATTCACTTGAGCAAATCATATATGTCAATTCACCTGGAGTTAGTGACAAGTGTTTGAAAATTCTTATATGATTGAACAAAAGCATCTCACGATTAGACACTTTTGTTCAATTATATAAGAATAAAGAAAATTATTTGAAAAAAATGGTAAATAGATGAATGCATGTTTAGATTTTTTTTCTTGCATGAATATACAGAAAAAATATGAACTAATCGTTTATAACAATTTTATTAATATATAACTTCTATTTCCTATAGAAAATGTAAAATGAAAAAATTAAATGGACTTTTGTTCATTTTTAAATGCAACCGCCAACCCGGCGGTATAGGACTCAGGGGGGACCCTGAGCCAAAAACTTGTCAGTTTGTGATACCCCCCCCCCCAAAAAAAAAAAAGAAAATCAACCAACCTCCCTTGTTAAATATGACTCCCTACTCATGTTTCTTCATAAAGAATCACTTGTATAAGGGTGAAACGTGAGGTGATACCAGTTTCACTCGTGCCTGGCAAGATGAACATAAACACAAAATACTGAGTGTCGAAATACATGAAGCTACTGTTTATTTGTACATTTGACGTTTGCCCACACCTTCTCGAAATAAATTGACTCTGGTGTGAAAGTCACCTCAAATTGAGAACGGAAGTAGTTCTGTTACAGGGGACCAATGGGAACGTTTAACTCCGTATTAGCGTCTTAACATTGACATGATACATCCACCTCCATCCTTTGTTGGAGTCAACTATATGTGTGTATCATGTACTGCATTAGGGCACCCTCCTGACCCTTCAGGAGTACCAGGGCTTCATGAGGTATCCTCAAGTACCTGTGCTGTATGAGGACATTGTACACATCGTCGCCTTAGTGCAAGAAGGTGGTAACTGACATTTTGGCAAAAATGAGTTTTCTTCTGTTTTCACATGTATTGACCCTAATCTAGCTACTATGAAAGTGCTGGAGCCCTGTCTATGATATGTGTGCCTACAGGCCCCAGTGCAATGTCTGACTTCTTTTGCCCCTCCTGCAAAACTTGAAAAATACAGTTACAACCTTCTAGCACTAGGGCGACGACATAATGTACGCATTATGCAGCCTCTGGGGGTTGACACATGGGCATTCACCTCTCTCAGACAGGGACACTTCATGAACTTTCATTGTGTAATTCAAACAATATAATGCACCAATGTAAATTGCTGATAACTCGAAAAGTGCAAAGCCTGTGATTGGCTCCCATGAGTTGTGCACTCATGAGCACTCCCTTTGACAGTCACACCATCCTTTGAAGGGGACGCCATGGAGTCAAGCACTCCCTCACCCAGGTTATTCGCACCACCAAGCCACTATTCGCATAACTTCCGCCAAAACTGCGCTATTCGCACCACATTCCCAAATGCTTAATGACTGCTACTACCGTAAAACCTCGCATATAAGCCGCGTTTTTTAGACCATTTCAAGCACGGGGGAGGGGAGGGAGGGTGGGGGGTAGATAGCTGCAGCTCCTCCTCATACCTTCCCTCAACTTTTTCATTGGTCTAGGAGGGTAGGGGTACACCTCAGGGGCACATAGGTTTTTAAATTTTGAAAATCCATTGGTTAGAAAAAAAGTTATGATTTTTTTTTTATATTTTGAGGTTAATTCACAAACTCAGGGTGCGGCTTATACGCGGGGGCGGCTTATACGCGAGTTTTACGGTAATGGGTGATTGAACTTAATTGCTCTTTAAAGTGTTATATCATACCTCTAGGTGGCAGTAGCTCTCAGCATGTTCCCTGCCTAAGGAGGGTATTTCAAATAGAATGTATCTACAAATAAATCCCCAGAACACAAATGTGGCATGAAATATTCCTATGAATCAAAGGGTTATGTTGATAATTAGTGGTTGGCCTATGTATTGGTGGGGGTGGTCTATAATAGTTAGCTAATTACACTTTAATCCTACCAGAAAAAGTGTCCCAGGTCAGAGAGAAATGTGGGTGTTAGCAATCCTTCCCTATTTAAAATTACCCTTTTTAGTGAATGAACCAATTGTAACTTTACATGTCCTTAAAGATTTAGACCCCTCCTGTACTACTGATAGGCTATAATGTGCCCTACATCCATTAGAGACAGTCCAGGGCATGTGTAAAGTTGAGGTCTTTAGCACTGTGACACATATGGCAGTGAATGTTGAATGAAGGGCTGTCCACCCTAGCCATAGAGCTGTTAGTGTGCTTAAGATTTTCGACACAATGCAGATTGTGTATACCCTTGCAATAAGTACATAGTTCTCATTTAATATCCGTTGTATTAACAGTTATGGGCATGCACTAACATAATTATCACCTATTTCCTATGCAGGCTAATTTTCTTCTCCGGTTGGTTTCTCATTCATGTCAAATAGGGACATACAGAGTAGCAATTCTTCTTGGAATCATCACTACGTTGGCGGTGTATTCCATTACCGCAAACCCACACGGTACAAAGAAGCCTTTGGCCTTTCTTCCTTTTTTAAATGGCAAAAACGTATTTCATATCAAAATGCATCAAGCCATCTTTTTGGTGGCCTTTTTTGTATCAAGATTCTTTTTCAACTAGATAATTCCTAGGTAATCTAACACATATCGTAGGTAGACCTAGCATAGCTCTCTGAGTCTAATGATTCTACCTATCATTATGGGGGACCCTTAAGATACTCATCTGGTATTGGTATTGACCAAGGTCTGAGAATACTCCCTTGGCCGCTACCAATGGTGTCCCTGCAGTACTACAACTCGAGAGATACCCCCCCCCCCACCTAACAGTTAAGCTAGCCAACAGTAGCCTTCAAAGGATATCTGCTCTCTCTTTATTGAAATGAACCAAGCTGAGAGACGACAAAAACCTAGTTCTCACTCAAAGATTCCTGAACAATCTTGAAGGGCTAGTGCTAGTCAGTTGCAATGCTCGTAGTTTAAATACAAAGAAATTACTGGCTATTAAGCTCAGTCTTGACATGGATTTTCTTTATATATGTGAATCATGGGTGTTACCCTCTAGTGATAATACTCTGCTTCACTTGGGTGGGAAGTCAATATACAGATTGGATCGAAAAGATTCAACTGGAGGTGGTTTACTGACTTATGTGAGCAACACCCACAGCCCTTACTGTCACTCTCCCAGAGCTGGAACTTATGGATCCCTCCATTGAGGTAGAGGCTTTAGAGTTTGATAAACCCACATATAAATCGTTAGTAATTCTCAATATTTAGAGATCCCCCAATAAGGATGTTAATGTGTTTATTGAGCTATAATAGGATTAATTGACAAAGAAAAATATGAGGTATGGGTCCTAGGGGACTTCAACATTAATGCGAGAGATAGAAATGCTGTTGGCTCCAAAGGTTTATTTGATCTTTGCAGGGAACACAGTCTCCACTGAAGGATTGATGAGATCACACGCTCCAAAGAGAAGGGTACGGGAGGCACAAGTTTAACCAATTGTGATATAGTTAGTTCCCAGGGGGTCTTACACTGTATGGTGGCTGACCACTACGCGATCTATGCCTGCAGGGGGAAAAAATCACGGGAAAAGCACTGTTCCTTAACATTCACTGGTAGTTCATATAAGAATTATGACAAGCAGGACTTCTATGAATATCTCCAAGACATTGACTGGTCTGAATTTGATGAGTCACGTGACCTGATTTTCAATGGACTTATATGTATGAACACATAGTGGAATATCTTGAATGCACTTGTCCTGTAACTTTCAGAACCAAAAAGGAATCTAAGCCTTGGGTAACTAAAGAAGCAATTGAACTCCTTAATGAGTGGCTCCAGCTGATATGTGAATTAAAGCGCATAAATGACAGGGCAATTCTCAAAAGAGTTAGAACCTTGCGAAATAGAAATCATCGCCAGTTATTATATGTTCAAAGTCAGTTTGTTCTAAACCTCTTAGAAGAAGCCAAAAATGACCCTCACAGGTTCTGGAGAGAGGTAAATGAACTTGTCAACTGTGTGACAGAAAATTTGGTTATCCAGCTGGAAAATGAGTTGACTGGACAAGTGATATTATTTTGCTAATGTGGGACAGGACCTGTTCAATAAAATGCCCAATGTGGGCCTCCTGTATGAAGAGCCAGACTTTGGACCAAATAATGAGGAATATGATATACATAACTTTGTGAATTATGATGCCGTGTGTGAATTAGTTAAGAAAATCAATATTGACAAGTCCAGTGGGCTAAAAGATGTCAAAAGTATGGTCCTAAAGGATGCCCTCTCCCTAATGACAGATAAATTACTTCACATGTTTATTAATTCAATTCAAAAAGGCACCTTCCCGGCATCTTGGTCATGTGATACATTAGTCCCAATTCCTCAAAAAGGAAATCTTAAATCAATAAAAAATTAGCGCCCTTTAACCTTATTGCCCCTCCCTGGTAAACTTTTAGAAAAATTGATACATAAAGAACTATCTACACATTTGGAAGATAACAACATTTGATCCCCCACCCAATACGGATTCAGGGATGCTGTCTTCACAGTTGTTAAGGACCTTTTTGAAGTATGTGATGAAGGGAAAATAACAGCTTGCTGTTTCATTGACTTCTGTAAGGCATTTGACAGTGTGCACCACCCTACTCTTTTACAGAAGATTTACAAGCTGAACATCCATGGTAGGCTCAAAAAATGGTTAACAGACTACTTGGCACATAGATCACATGAGGCTATTGCAAATAACACCCACTCAAACAGCTCAAACGTTAAATTCGGAGTACCCCAAGGGTCAACACTGGGCCACTTGCTGTTTGTGTTGTTTATAAATGATATAGCTGAGAGGGTTGTGCATGGCAAGTGTGTAATGTATGCAGATGATATTATAATATATGTATCTGATAAGGATGCCCAGATAGCTGCTGATAAGTTACAGGTCGATATCAATGGCATATCTAATTGGTGCCTCACAAACAACATGATAGTGAACACCCAGTAGAGTATATACATGTATTTTGGCCCTGGAAACAAATTAGGTAATCTTCCGGCCTTAACAGTAAGCTTTAACAGCAACCTCCTACCGAATTGTGACACCTACTCTTACTTGGGTGTTGAACTTGACTCCCACCTATCTATCAACCCTCACATTAGTAGAGTAAAGAGGAGTTTAGGCAACAAGCTATATAAGCTCTGCAGACTCTGTAAATGTATGACTGTTGAAATTACATGTAGCTTAAGAATTTATAAAGTTATGATGGTACCTGTGATCGAATATTGTTCTTTCTACACTGGATGTTGTAATATTGGCGAGTTAAACAAACTGCAACGAATGCAAAATCAAGCCTTGAGAGTCTGTCAAAATAAAAGGGTTAAAAAATTAGCATAGACGGACTGCATGAAATTAGTAAAATAGAGCTGCTGGCTAAGCGAAGCAACATACAGCTGCTATGTATAATGTGGAAAAAGGCAAACAGGGAGAGGCTCTTGCTGCAGCGGCAGTTAGAACCAGAGGGGACAGAAAGATAAAATTTGCTTAAAGAGCAAAAAGTGCTTTCTATGAAAGATGCACTAAGTACAGATGTACAACATCTATCCACCCTCCGCCGTTTTAAATCGGCCATTAATAGATTATTTAATTAGCTCTCTAACCATGTTATCAGCAGTTTTCATATTGTACATGGCCGCTGCTCTCACAAAGTTATCCAGCAAGAGTGTGGAATAAGTATCATGCGTACTGGAGTCATAACAACCTCCCTATATATATATATATATATATATATATATATATATATATATATATATATATATATATATATATATATATATATATTTATCCATTACTTTAATCCACAGTTACAGTCGGACAAAAGGATGTATTTCTTACACCAGAGTTTGATCCTGAGATTGTTAATCAACTCTCGGTGCATGGAAATGATGATAATAATGATGATGATGATGATGATGATGATGATGATGATGATGATGATGATGATGATGATGATGATGATGATGATGATGATGATGATGATGATGATGATGATGATAATAATAATAATAATAATAATAATAATAATAATAATAATAATCTGTGACAAGAACTTTGCTTTGCTTGTATGAGGTACATATTCATGTAATTCTTCATGAGTGTATGTTGTTTCCAGCCATGTGTGAACAAAGTACTCGCATTCTAATTTAGAATACACCACTGAGCCAATAGTAGAAACACAAAGAGTACAGGAAGTCTCTCTCTATAGGTTCTAGGGTATGTTGGCTGGCGACCTGCCTCTATGTTGGGAACATCATAGAGGCAGGACATGTCTAAGAAGTTACCAGTCAATCATCCCCTGTTTTAACCCTTACTCACAAGAGGGCACCCTAACACCCCAATGGTCAACCTGTTTCTCCTATACAGATGTTTGGATATAGTCTGTGATTGGAGTAAAGAAATATTCCCATCTAGTGGAGTTCAAGAGTACTTCTCCCCATGATTTGGGGAGAATGTCATCAGACATGGCCAGTGGGTATCATGCCCTCACATACCTGCGGGGACCAGCGTATCAGGTATGGTGTAGGACTAGACTGGAGAGGCCTGTCTGTATATCTACAGACAGGTGTAACCAACCATATTGGAGTGATGTCCGGACAGCAGTGAACCAAATAGCTGCACTAGTTTGACAATAATTACAGATTATATAATGCCACTTCAGACCCATACCTTTGTCAGTGCTTCTAATTTACTGAACCAAGGTCAGTGATACTTGGGTGGGATAGATTGTTTGTTTGTTTAGTTTTACGTCCGGGGGCCATCGAGGAACTCAGACATTCAAGGGTGGGATAGAAGAAGGTCAGTATTTGATAGAAATAAAATCAGTGATCTGGTTCACTGTTGCCCAGATTGGTGACCAGACAACTGGGGGAGACCTAGACTACATGTAGACTAATAGGCCTAATGCATGAGGTCGGAGTGATCTGATGTTTGGTTTGGTTCATTTTACGTCCATTAATAGTACTTAAAAGTTAGCAGACATTTCTGTGGTTTGCGGACATTAAGTCCTATTGTTTCTGTTTGGACAGGTATTTCAAAGCTGCTTGCCCAGACAGCTAGACATGTATTTATATGCTGCTTACCCGTCACAGCAGTGACCGTATCTATGAATGACCAAATCTATCAGGAGGGGTTAGGGGGAAACTGCTACCGGGGTTTCATTCCCCTATGCTTTTTGAAGGATAGCAAGTGTTCTTTTATTTGCCTTGTCCCATAGGCAGGGCCAGACAAACCATGGCCTTTGATCACTCAGACATGGTTCACTGAGGGGGATTCCCATGGCAAAAGACAAGCATATAGGCCCGGGCCCTTGCATATGGACACCAGCTGCCCACATGCCCACCGCAAGCCACAAGAAACCCAAGTTTGTCGCCTTTTACGAATCTGGTATGCCTACTGGTAAATGGAAGGAGAATTCCTCCTTTGTGGACTTACAATGAAGTTATTCTGCTCCTCCATGCCCTCACATGAAGGTCCCCACTCCACAGGGGGAAGTGATCTGATGGTGGTCAGGCTGACCCTAACACTGGCCTTGTTAGCTCAGGTGGGAGAGCACTGGACTTTAAATCTCAGGGTGACCAGAACGAATCCCTCTCTCCCAAGGTATCTTTATAAAAACTTTTACTCCTAATCCTATTTCTTTTACCATATAACTTCCCCAGATACTTTACATAAGGCCACTCAAAAAAAAACAACTGGTTTCTCATTACCAACCCTTGAAAAATATGACGAGGGCGATTTTTTTTTTTTTCACCCTGGACATATCGGGGCGAAAACTGCGTGGGGCGAGACCAACATTTCGATTTTAGTACTTAAGAGTTTATTGATTATAAAAAGTTGTGAAAATGCTCTCAATCTCTGGTCCACTGCATTGCTGACATCATTAGCTTTAATTTGATACCAAATATGCCCATGTTTGTCTATTTTTACTTTTGTTTTTTTTTGAGAGGCCTAACTGTTGAAGACTATGCATTGTTCAATTCATTATTCTTTCAAAATGTCTTTGCATACCTAAAAAATGTCTAAGGATAGGGCATTGCCCTAAAATGATCTATGGGCAACTGTGTTCTATGTGCTATGCTAAACTATGCTTTAACTAATTGCTGACAAATAGTGAGTAATTGCTGATATATATTGAATAGTTGCTCACAAATACTGCATTATTACCGACATAGGAGGAGGTACTGGAATATATTGACTGAATGATGACAAAAAATGAGTAAAATACTGACATTTATTGACTAATTGCTGACAAATTGTATGTAAATACTGACATATGTTGACTAATTTCTGATATCTAGTGACTAAGTACTGACATATCCTGAATAATTGCTGACAAAGAGTGAGTAATTACTGACATATATTGACTAATTTCTGATAAGTTGTGAGCAATTACTGACATATATCGACTAATTGCTGACAAAAAGTGAGTATTTACTAATATATATTGAATGATTGCTGACAAATAGTGAGCAATTACTGACATATAGACTAATTGCTGACAAATAGTGAGCAGTTACTAAAATATATTGACTAAATGCTGATAAAATGTAAGTAACTACTACCATGTATTGACTAATTGCTGACAAATAGTGAATAATTACTAACATAATTATATGAACTAATTGCTGACAAATAGTCCATACATACTGACATTTTGACACATACCAGTCAAGGCAGGATGCACAATTGAATCAATGGCTATTTCTCTGTTATATATTGACTAAATGCTGACAGATTGTGAGTAAATACTGACATGTATTGACAATTGCTGATATAGAGTGACTTAGTACTGACATATATTGATTAATTGCTGACAAATTGTGAGTAAAATTATACTGATATATATTGACGAATTGCTGACAAATAGTGAACAATTACTAGTGCTGACAAATAGTGAGTAAATACTGACATATATTGATTAATTGCTGACAAATGGTGCATAATTACTGACATATATTGACAAATTGCTGACAAATAGTGAACAATTACTAACATATTTCAACTAATTGCTGACAAATAGTCCATAGATACTGACATATTTTGACTAATATCTGATAAAATTGTGAGAAAGGGAGGATACACAATTGAATCAATGGCTATTCCTTGGTCATATATTGACTAATTGCTAACAGATTGTGAGTAAATACTGACATGTATTGATAATTGCTGATATAGAATGACTAAGTACTGACGTATATTGACTAACTGCTGACAGATTGTGAGTAAATACTGACATATTTCGACTAATTGCTAACAAATAGTGAGTAATTACTAACATATATTGACTAACTGCTGAAAAATGGCAAGTCATTACTGACATATATTGACTAATATCTGATAAATTGTGAGTAATTACTGACATATGTGGACTAAGTGTTGTTTTAAGATGGAGCAGGTTAGGTCTAAGACCTTAAAGACCCCGAGTTTTTAATGCAATTTTGAATGCTATTTTCAATATTCAATCAGATATTGACAAAAAGTGAGTAATTACTAACATAAATTAACTAATTGCTGACAAATAGTGCATTATTACTGACATATTTGGACTAATTACTGACAAAAAGTGAGTAATTACTGAGAAAAAGTGAGTAATTACTAAGATAAATTGACTAATTGCTGACAAATAGTGCATTATTACTGACATATTTGCTGACAATGCATCATGCCATTCATAAAAGGGTTAACTGCACATCAATGCCTTGTCTATCAATAAAGGGTTGACTGTGCATCAATGCATCATGCTATCCCTAAGGGGTTAACTGTGTATCAATGCATCATGCCATCCATAGAGGGTTAAGTGCATCAATGCATCATGCCATTCATAAAGGGTTAACTGTGTATCAATGCATCATGCCATCCATAAAGGGTTAAAGTGCATCAATGCATCATGCCATTCATAAAGGTTTAAAGTGCATCAATGCATCATGTTATCCATGAAGAGTTAAATGGGTATCACTACATCATGCCATCCATAAAGGGTTAACTGCACATCAATGCATCATGCCATCCGTAAAGGCTTAAAGTGCATCACTGCATCATGCCATTCATAAATGGTTAACTGTGCATTAATGCATCATGCCATCAGTAAAGGCTTAAAGTGAATCAATGCATCATGCTATTCATAAAGGGTTAACTGTGTAACAATCTATCATGATATCTATAAAGGCTTAAAGTGAATCAATGCATCATGCCATTCATAAAGGGTTAACTGTGTATCAATGCATCATGCCACCCATAAAGGGTTAACTGTGCATCACTGCATCATGCCAACCATAATGGGTTGACTGTGAATCAATGCACCATGCCATTCATAAAGGGTTAAAGTGCATCAATGCATCATGTCATTCATAAAGGGTTAACCGTGCATCGATGCATCATGCCATTCATAACGGGTTAATTGTGCATCAATGCATCATGCCATTCATAAAGGGTTAAAGTGCATCAATGAATCATGTCATTCATAAAGGGTTAACCGTGCATCAATGCATCATGCCATTCATAACGGGTTAACTGTGCATCAATGCATCATGCCATTCATAAAGGGTTAAAGTGCATCAATGCATCATGCCATTCTTAAAGGGTTAAAGTGCATCAATGCACCATGCCATTCATAACGGGTTAACTGTGCATCAATGCATCATGCTATACCTAAAGGGTTAAATGTCCCTCAATGCATCATGCTATCTATAAAGGGTTAGATGTGCATCAATGCATCATGCCATTCATAAAGAGTTAAATGTGCATCAATGCATCATGCTATCCATAAAGGGTTAAATGTGCATCAATGCATCATGCTATCTATAAAGGCTTAAAGTGAATCAATGCATCATGCCATTCATAAAGGGTTGACTGTGTATCAATGCATCATGCCATCCATAAAGGGTTAAAGTGTATCAATGCATCATGCTATCTATAAAGGCTTAAAGTGAATCAATGCATCATGCCATCCATAAAGGGTTAAAGTGCATCAATGCATCATAGGGAAGTATGTGAGGCCCCTGGACAGCCTGCTAATCCTGTAAGGATCACAGCGTGAATCAATGCATCATAAACCCTATGTACTACCCTATGTATACCCCTATAGAAACAGACACCAGTGCATTAAAGGGTTAAAATGGGTTTTCACAGCTATATCCAGGGTGAGTAGACTTTCTTTGTCCAAGCACTAACAGCCAATATTAAAAGGATAGGTTGGTCCCTGTGCAACCCTATGTGTAATCCTATGAGTAAAAAAAGGGCAATATGTGGCTAGGCTATAGCAAGTCTACACTAGAAGGGCGATTCAACATCGGTGAACATGGTTCTTGTAAGTATTCTTTGGGCAGTCTATGCCAAAAGAATAATTAGGTTGGCATTTGTGTAAATGGTACTATAATGTATCACCTACATATTGTCCCCACTAAGTTAAATGGCAGTCAAATATCCTCTATCACCACAAGTCAGGTTAGCTCCATAGGCAGAGCATATGACACTAGATGCAGAGGTCCTAGGAACAATTCCGATATCATCTGACACCATAGTTTTAACAATGAAAACTGATTTAATGTTTTTCAATATATTTCTCAGTTATGGATGTGTTTAATGTGCATTAATTTAATGCTTTTTTCAGTTTTGAATATAATATAAAGTCTATAAATGCTTACAATAGGCCTACTAATAATAGAAAATTATGGGAAGTTCATGGGGACAAGAAACTCTGAGGTGCATAGGGGGGCATAAAAAAAATTGGGCGTTGTGCATTGAAGCACAGAAGGCTCAGGGTAGGTACCATAAAACCCTCTATAAACCCTGTAGGGTCACAGGAATCAGCACTTGCGAAATATTGACTAATTACTTACAAATAGAGACTATTATCTATACATGTACTGACACCAGTCTGGTATAATCTTCTCTTACTAAACCCCTTGGACCGTTGGCCCCCTGGTGTGCTGGCCCCTGGACACTTGGCCCCCTGACACTTGGCCCCGGACACCTAGCCCCCCGGACACCTAGCCCCCTGGACACCTGGCCCCCTGGAAACCTGGCCCCCCTGGAAACCTAGCCCCCTCGCTCCCAAATCCCTCCCTCATAAATCTATTCACTTGAGCAAGTCAAATGTCAATTCACCAGGAGTTAGTGAGGTTTCTCTCTTTTTCCGTATATGTTTTTTTTTTTAAATAATCATGGTAAATAGATGAGTGCATGTTTAGTCGTTTTTTCTTGCATGAATATACAGACAAATATATGGACTAATTGTCTATAACAATTTTATTAATGTATAACTTTTATTTCCTATAGAAAATGTAAACTGAAAAATGGACTTTTGTTTATTTTTTAACTCCACCACCTACCCGGTGGTATAGACTCAGGGTGAACCCTGAGCCATTAAATAACATACTACTTCTTGAATCTAAATGATAGCCAGCCCTGATAGTCAAGTGGATATGCTCCGTGCCTATAACTTCAGGGGCCAGGGTTTAATTTCCCATGCTGGGAGCATTTTACTGACTTATTTATCTTGAGTTCTTTACATCTAGGGAGGGGAGTGAATTCATGGCGAGAACGACATTACACAATTTAGGGAGGGTCACATGATCATACAAAGAGTAAGATATATGCAAATGAGCAGTAAAACCAGTTGCAACCAGGCTTCAAGGTCGGGTCACATTGGGCTACCCCTGTTTCTATGTTAAAGAGAGAGGCCATTCCTGTCTAGTATTTGCTAGTGTAGGAGTTACAGCGATGTCGTAGTGCCCAAGTAGCCCACTAGGTGTCGCTAGCGCCACGTGGACGCGTGGCTGTGGCAGTTGTAAGGACAGAAAGATGGAGATGGAAAAAGTAAAGGCAAAATAGAGGGGTGAGGAATATAAACACGTGACGGGATCAGATAACAGCGACATTCAGAAAGAGAACATAGAGAAACACGTCAGACGCTCCAGTGGGGGGGGGGGGTGTAAGACAGGGCGAGCAAGGTAGGGTAGGAGCACAGAATTGATAACAGAAATGAGGAGGTTGGGGGGGGGCACATAGGCCTTTTTTTTTTTTAATTTGACAAAATTGACTCTCTTCTTTCATACAGGAAGGTGTAGTATTTTCTCCTTTCCCCCCAGTAAAATCACACTCCCGTAATTCAAATACACTGTCAATGTCAATTACGTTAATAAAACCAACATTTTGGCCAGAAGGACCAGGTCCAAGGTGGTCCAAATAAAAGACCAACAGAAAAGACCTACTTTAGGATACAGTCATGTCTCTATAAACCGGCTGGTTCCTGAATCGGCTGGTTCTCTGAATCATGATTACAATAGAATTCAATGGATATAATCAAATCTGTTTGATGGCATAGGTGGCTGGTAAGTGAGTCAACCGCCCTATTGAAGACCGGTTTATAGAGACATGACTGTATATAGATTACATTCACATTGTATTGTTCAATATCACAGAAAGAACGTTTGAGGAGTTAGCTACAAATCTGTAATTTAAATCCCTATGCCTTGTGGAGCCTCCTACATTAGAAAAGCCATATTGAAAAGAGAAAAAAATAAGGTCCATTATGCTTGTGTATCCATTAAGGTATCATTAATCGGATTCTTTTCATGCACGATTTGAAAAGGACATTGTAGATGTTTGAACAGCAAATTAAAACAACCAATAGAAAAGAACTGGCAACAGAAAACAGCTTTTCTATCTTTTGTACACTTTGGGGGAGATAAATAAAGTTTCCCCATACAGGGTCTACTGTATCTGCGGATATCGAAAGCTTTATTCAGTCATCTATGAGACTATCAATGGATTCCATGAAGCCTGCTGTGTGTAAGATGCTAGGAAGGCACATCTAGCCAGACAACTATTGGAATAGACTCATATATATAATATATATATATATATATATATATATATATATATATATATATATATATATATATATATATATATATATATATATATATATAAATATATATTACATCATGTTATATATATATATATATATATATATATATATATATATATATATATATATATATATATAAATATATATATATATATATATATACACACACACGAGTTGAAGTGGCAGCCCACTCTCGTGCCTATAGGTATTCATGGCATTGGCCATCCACTACATGTACAACTCTGCCTCAAAACATTTTCTTCTTAGGTGCATGGGTATGTTAGGTGGGGAGGGGGTAGCAGTGACAAATCAGGATTTGTTTCCTTTAACCTATTAGATATCCGGGATTTCGCCTGCACTCCAGCCACCAATTTCCTAGTATTTTTTAACACGCCAGAACACCTGTTACTCGGGCAGATCTTCCAATTCCTCTTGAAAAGTAGGGGTGTAAATGACCATCAGAAACACAGGGAGTGGTACTTTCTCCAAACCTCACCACTCACTGCCATTCAACCTCCACAAGAATCACTTTTTCATGAGACCATCAGGGACGTGACTCGCTGGCCCACAAAAAAACAGGATTATATATGGACAACTTTCACATGGAATCAACATAATTATTGAATACAGAACCTCTAAGCCTCTACAAATACCAAGAATTCCTGCTAAACAAGGACGACTGGCATCTCTGGATTCTGTTTAACAAATAGCTCTTGATTAAAACGAGACTTTATGAGACATGGACACTTTTTTTTTGTTTCAAAAACATATATATCAGAGACTGAATTAAAGATAGCAAAAATGTATCTCTACCAAACTGCTATGGGGCTAAGCGAGGCCTAGTTAACATAACACCACTATACCTTGTGGACATTGTGCAAGTATAGCTTAGTGCAGAGACAAAGTGAACGGCAAGAACCAAATACCTGCGGCTGGATTTGAGACCCGGGAGTTGAGAGCTGGCACCGTGACACGGCGCCAGGTGTGCAGTTATATACAAGGACCTCCAGGTACCCACCAAGTGCCCGACCCAGGAGGAGGGGGCCGTATCCATGACAACCCTCTGACACCCCACTCTCATAAAATAAATAAAAGGGACAAAAAGAAAAGAGGGGTGGGATTACACATGGATGGACTGTGTGTATACACGTACACCAGTCACCCCGATATGCAATGGGTGATTCTCTATGGAGAGTTATGTAAACAGGTATATATATACATGAAGCATTCCTGGCTTTTATTCATGTTTCACACCTAGAGCTCCAGGTAGATGCCATAAGCACAGACTACAAGAAAAATCAACTTGGACTGAGGCCACTAGAAATCATACTATAGATATTTCTGTTAAGATACAGCATACTGTACATACAATAGTAACCTACCAATCAGCAATTATGTATGTACAGTGGGACAACGTGGTAGCAAAATCATCATTTTCTGTTTTCTTATATAATCAATTTCTTGATGATTTGTGCTTAGTGGTTTGAAATGTGATATGCATGGTATCAAATATGAGAAATCCATGGCCATTAGTTATTAATAATCGCCGAGGTAGGTTATTTTTTCTTCTCATTATCCTTCCAAATAGCCATCTCCCCTCCCAATATTGCTAGTAAATAACCAAGGAAAGTACAATGTATTATCTATAGCTGATATTGCTGAAAATAAAGGTTTGTCACTCTTTTCGATTTATCTCATAGGTCTAAGGTTAGCGGGCTTTAGAAATGCAGTAAAACCACTCCCATCATACACATTTTCCAATACCTCCGTGACCACACCCATTGCAAAGGAAAATCATTATCAGCCCCCACCTCCCTCACATCTCACTTCGCCTCGAGACGTCCATCCGTTACTCTTGATTCCCCAGTACATTCTGTACATGTAAATCGAAGCTATGGAGATTGCTTATCCCTCTCGAAATGAAAAAAGAAAAACACAAAAAAAAAAAAAAAAAAAAAACTTCACCGGTAGATATGTATGAATATATAGGGGGGGGGGGGGGGCAAAAACAATACGTACACGGTTTTAGTGCACCATCTCCACATTTTAACGTCTCAGTTTCAGCCGAGCACCAGAGACAAGTGACCCAGGTACACAGCCAAGGAGTAGTTTTTCAGCCATCTATCTTCGCCCTTTTTTAGAGACTGTATCTCAGGTACAGGCGTGACAAGGGATGGTGGGAGTGGGAGGGTAAGCTGTGGATAGAGCTCGGGCTGAATGCAAGTAAGCAGAAAGAAATGGTTAGTGTAGGTGGGAGATAGGGAATTAGAAGACTGTGTACAGGTTATTTGGGACAAGGTGTTCAGATGAAGGAGTATTTGGAAGGAGTAGTGCAATAAGACTGAACTTGATATCCCTTACAATGTGAACTGACTAAACAATAGTGGGAGTGGGCGGAAAGGAAAATGTAGCAGAGAAAGAGTGGTTGGTTTATTGGGAGTTAAGTCGGAGAAAGAGTGAGGGAGGTTTGGGTGACTGAGAGATGCAGTGGTAGAACAGGGAGATTAAGGATATTAGAAATTTGTCAGAAGGGGCAGAAATGAACAAGGATGATGGTTTGGTGGAGGGGGCCGATGTTAGAGGATGGGATTGGGGAAGAGGTAAGGAGAGACGGAGTTAAATAACATGTAGTGGCTGAAACAGTGGGTAGATGCGAAGGAATGGTTTGACCCGGGTTCGACCGCACAGGGTGAAGTAATGGATAGCATAAGAGTCACTAAGATTGGAAGGTGTTAGATGTACGGGAGACATGGACACTATTCCGATGTAGCAGGTTGTCCCATGGGCGCGGCCATTACTGGAGCTTGTTACCAGCGAGTTCTACTGATAACACCTATAAGAAGGTACCAGTTGGTCCCCGAGAGGGCCGCAGTGAATAGTTAGGGTTATCTCATTGGCTAATAATTAATCATGCTAAGTCCGTATATATCTAGGCTTCGCAGGCGTGGGTCATCCATTTGTGACACAATAACAGGGCATATATACCCATGTAAATGGTTTCTGTCAAGGATAAATGCATTGCAGGAGGTGCTTATTCAAGGTAAGGTACTTGAAGACTACCGCTACCACCTGTGAGTAAGTTAGGTGTATTAACCCCCCCCCCCCTCTCCCATTCCCACATCCCCCCTTTTCACCATTATAAACATAGGTACAGCTCTTCGGCACCTGTACGTTAATAAAGATATGACAAGACAGTAAGCCAGTGTTCCCCAGAGAAGGCGACACTATGCAAATAAACAGTGGCCCTCCACGGCCTGACGACTGCAGTGTGCTGCACACGCCTTCCTGGAGGGTCCCACCCACCTGCCTCCCTCCTCACCTGCAGGAGGACACTGTCTGACTGTAAGGCCCCTAGCCCTCTGCTCCCTTCTCCAACACCCCCCCCCCCCCAATCTTGTTGCTCCAGCCAGTCAGAAGATCCACCTCAACACCTGTACATTAAGCCCTATCGCAGGAAAACATATCATGGAGGCGTCCAGGGAGAGGCAAGAGAGAAGAACTGATGTCGAGATTAAAACTTGATCACATAGATTTAGATGGCCAACAGTGATAGTTTGGGGAACATGGGGAACCTGAGAGTACCCCATGCTGGGGTCTGAGGTGGTGATGGCCGAAAGCTATTTAGTATGAAAACAGGACGGAAGGTGTGACGTGCGCCCCCAACGAGCCAATATAGAATCGGTTGGTGATATAAAAGGTTTTTGAGGCAGGCTGGATGGGTTGGAGGAGTGGGTAGGTTATAGTGAAGAAGCCCCTATATACCCCCAAGTGTGCCAGTGAGGAAACATTTTCTAGAAGGAAGAATGCAGTAAATCAAGCCTAAAACAAGCAGATCTTGTGGTAGATGTGGCGGTGGCTGTTTTCTCACCACCAGGCCCTTTCCCCGTGTGCACCTGGCCGCACGCCAGTGTAACTGGCACCCCAGGGGAGAGGGGAGAGGGTGATGGGAGGATGGGAGGTGCTCGGCAGGGGGTTAGGTAAACAGTGGTCCCCACTGGGAAAGCAGGGAGGCCCCGGTGAGGTGAGAGATCCTGGCCAGGCTGGGGAGGGATCCTGTGACGAGCTGCTCACAGGCTGCTCCCGATCTGCTCACTCACAGGTCTCGCGGTTCTCTACCTGCTGATCTCTCACGCCTCACTCACCATTATTAGCCAGCTCACTACCAACTCACTCAGTACCTAAGACGTTCTACTTGACATTATCAGCTTCCAGCTTTGAAAATCACCATTTGTAACATTGGTAACTATCACCGTGTGTACACTACACCCATTCCTATCCATAGGACCCACGCTAAGTTACAACAATATGTACATTGAAAGGCAAACGATGGCAATTCTGATATATTTCACAATTTTTAAAAATCCATGCTTTGGGCAATATTTGTTGACTGTTCCATAGACCACCAAATGTTCTTTCTTTTCAAATATAGATACCACAGTTATTTCAGTTAGCCTACACAACGCGCGGAGTGCGTGTGAACACGTCCTAACATTTAAAACTGTGACAATATGTAACTGCTAAGATATATAAACACGGATATTGATTAGACTTACCAATCGGTCCTGAACAGTTGACAGTGTACTCACCTGAAAATGATAGAAAAGCAAATATGAAAGGAGGAATTATCTCATCTATAATGTACCAAATAATTTTCAACAGATTAAAATTTGATGAACAGTAGTTATCATACATTTAAAAAGTTTATAGAAAATCCAGCAATTGCCAATTATACCCGAGTTGGCTAAATTTTCTAGTTCTAACCCCTTTAGTATATGAATAATCAAATGTAAAGGCAATATGAGACGACAATAAAGGCCAGGGGAAGACATAATATTTCCATCATTAAACACCCTGATTTGGCATATATGTATATATAACTGAGGAGTGCAAGAGGCTATGTAAAGATTCCAAGACCTGCGGAGAGTAAAGATAGTCGCGGCTGTTAACCTATCCGCCCAGGTGGATGTTTCTCGTGGTTCCTAGGAACAATAGCTGTGGGGAGGGTATTTACAGGCAGTGACAAAACAACAGTAACCAAACCCCTCCTGCACCGTCACACAAAAAATGTATGTACCACCGAGGGTAACACTCTCCAACCACAGCATCCCTTTCACAAACCCTCTAGACTCTCAGGACGTTCCAGCTTGAAGAGTGAGGGGAAGGGAGTTTGGCAGAGATGAGAGTGCGGAGAGTCAATGCTGGGGGATGGGGGTGTTTATGTGAGCCTGTTTCCGGCTTGTAAAAAAGTGCCAACTCGCATGGAACTGCTCTGTTGTTATAGGTATCAGTGTCACACAGACAAGAATATTACTGCCTGGTGATCGGGTCAAGAGCTACGGGGGGGGGGGGGGGGGGGGTGAGGGAGAGCAACGTCGTAGGCTAGTCACTGCAGCAGGTGCCACAGGGAGAGAAGTTGTTGGGGCCATTCCCTGCCAACAAGAGGAATCCTCAGGAAAAATGCCTCTTTCTAACAGTATATATCGTGATGATTGTGTTACTTATGAGACAAGGTCATACCTGCAAACTGCAGATGATAAAAAAACTAAGCCCCTAATATTTTTAAGACCTCTCCGCCCTTGCCCTTCATAGAAGAAGTAAGATCTCATTGGATCTGGGCGAATCACAAGATTGACCCACACCAATGTTGAAAGGCATAATATATCCCTCAAACTAGTATTACACAAACCATTCATCAGCGCGTCTGTTGTATCATGAGGAAACAACTTCCATGTTTACAACAACAAAAAAAGATAATGAAAGTTTGTATTTTTGACAATATCGGCTTGCCCCATCGTCCACTGGCCACACCTCTTGTGTCGGAATCTGTCTGTGCGAAAAAAAGGGTCCGTAATACTATAGCCACTGGTTTTACATAATCTTGCGCACTTTCTAAAAACGTAGAAACCTTACCAAACTGTTGCTTCCTGACATTCCCCATTATCCCTGATAATTCTTAGGCTTTCAGGCTGTTCCTGTAGCTTAGTGTGAAAGTCAGTGCAAGGACAACCTCCTCAGTATAAACCCAACGATATCTCACTGAAGACTGTAAGGTATACGTTCTATAGATTAGAAACCACCTGTAATACAGGATCAGTGGCCACATATACAGGGGACTGGGCATAGATAGATTAAAACATTGAGGACGTGTGACACAGGTTCACATTGCAAGAGTTATCAGTATCAATGACCAACGGTGTTCGTGACAGCATAATATCGGAGATAACACATGCCTATCATAGCCATGGGGTACCTATATAGGTGAACATGTAGGCTACTGGATCTTATCGGGACACATTCATAATTGATAAGAACCGCCCACCCCAACAAGGTCATGATGTTATCCTGAGATAGGACGTACACTCTGAATGCCCTTTTCCACTGATATATCCGTTTGTGAGGTTAAAGCATTTGACAAAAAATGGTTCTTTGTTTGAGCTGGTATACATGTAGTACAGCTCCGGCCTCTAGATGGGGGAAGATCCTTGTCGGATCTCTATTTTTGTTCACTTTCTAGAAGCGTAAAGAAACCTGATTGGGATATGCCTCATACCAACCGAGTTGAGATTAAAAGAGTATATTTTAACTGAGAAACACTCTCAATTTATTAAATGTAACTACGGTCTTGCAACTATTCTCAAAGGATGGTTTAATGATAAAGAAAATCCCAAAAAGTTTGGTGACGCCACATATCATGGAGCGTCGCAGTACAATGAATGTACTGTACTCCACTCCTCAAATGGGGTTAACCACCATAGTTATGGTTGTGGACCACTAAAATTCGACATGGTGGCATGGCCATTTCTTAAAATCGATATGTGACATGGGCCTTAGTGACATGAGCTGAAAAATTGGTGACATGACATAGGCCCTTTCTTAAATTTGACATGGGACATGACAGGTTCTTAGAGGGGCGTTGGCATTTAAGTGACATGTGACATGAGCATTTCTTAAAATTGACATGTGACATGGGGACTCCCCATCCACACCCCTATAGTTATCATAGGATAATTATTATCAAAATGATGGCAAAAGGAAATAGCCGAAGGTGGGAGACTTCATGATTTAAAATTGCCCCACTCCTAAACCATTATGCATGTTGAAGGCCAATGACAATATATTCAAGTCCGGAATGTGCTATCGATATCCATAATAATCAAAAAAGCTTGCTTCCTCACTTCAGTTTCTTTAAAAAAAAAACTAACCTAGCCGGTTCATGTTATACTGGCACATCCCTTTCATATATTGCTCTAAAAAAAGTCTCAAAACTGCAGTGGTGGGTTCAGTTTTCATTTATCTATATTTTTCTTTTAATTTTGGACCCAAGATTTTTGCTTAAAAACAGGGTGCTCCCCCTCCTGCATATTTTGGGTCGCGCCGAGGCCATTTTAGCTGGAAATCATAGGAGTCACATATCAGCGGAAATTAATCCAACACGCTCGTAACTGTAGATTCTAAGTATATGCAGTCTACCACAGAGAATTCGCTAATAAGTATAACAGGAATTTACTAATTGCTCCACAGCTACAAATATCAGTAAACATCGTGATTGGTAAATACATTCCTGTCGGAAATATATCTCAAACATCACTACACATTTCCCCTAATTATTATACTTGATTTCCCCTTTACTGATAATTTTCATTACAAACCCAATGCCACTGCACATACGGGTCATTCTCATGAACTGTTAGCAGATCAGCATTTTAGCCTTGTTATGTTATAAATCTGGGAGGATTGCTTTGAATTGATTTTCACTGATTCTATCAGGTCCACAACATGTTTGGCTACATTTGGGTATATAGTTTCGCCTCTCTATGGACAATATTAACTGCTTGAGAAACAAAAAACAGGTGGAAATAGCATATTTTCAGGTATTTTCCCTTAGTAAGAGAATGCTGTATGGCACAAAAAAATGTAATCAGGAAAGAAAATGCAGCCAATTTCATTATTTTCATATAGATTAACAATGCATGAATTGCTGGAGTGCTTTAAACCTCTCATTAGTTCCTAAAATACAGGTAGTGGGCATTAAAATGAGATTGTGTAGATTTTTGAAGCGTTGACTAACGCATAAATGGATGAAAAAAGAACCCCTATAGCTTCTGCCAAAATAACAATAAATGTTGTCTAGATGTTACTATGTAACACTTTCTACCTATACACATATGTATTAAAAAGAAATTGGGAAAATATGGAAAATACTTGCCTCTGTAGCCAATCAAACATTTTTATGGTATATTTGTGTAATATTCCTGAAGCGTTGACTAACCCAGAAACAAAATTATATATCTCTATATCCCCCATGTTAAGCATATTTAAGTTTTCATTTTACACATAAATATTCTTTGTAATAATGTAAGCAACATATTGAAACGAGAGAGATTTGCTATACATACATAAGGTAGAAGATCCAAGGTACATTGCATGTAATGTTGACTAACAGCAAAATTCTTGAGGCGTTGACTAACGCATAAAAAAGAAGAAAGGTCTACACAGCACCCATGTGCTTTGCATTTACATCATTATTTTGGACATAAATTATCTCTTTCAATGAATAGAACAAAATACTTAAACAAGAGAGTTCCTCTATATAATGGGTGGCATAAATCCATGCAGCATGGTGTGTAATGTTGACTGACACTTTAATCTGAAGCGTTGACTAACGCAACAAAGTTATGTACAGCTACACAGTTCCAGTGCTCTGTATATATCTAACTACCTTAAACCATCAACTACATACAAATTCTTTTTGGAAATTTTGCTGTCTATTTATCATTGAAGTCAATTGTTTACCACATGCTAACAATTGGGCTATAGGTCAGGCTTTTCAATTATTACCTTATATAGAGAAAAAAAAAATACATCTAAATTGTGTTTATGTAGGTCAACGTATTCCCTTCAAAGTCATAGTCCATGTAAACATGATATTAGCTTACAGCTGTAATGTTGTGGTAATCATTTGATGAATGAATTGCCACATCATCAAGAAAATAACAAATAAATGATAAGTCTGCTGTACACAGTTTTTTAAGTAAAATGGTCATGGTACAGAGGGTGATGTTAACCACCAGCTAAATTATACTACTTATGAGTGTTTGATATCCATATTAATAGTGCAATCAAGATACTTGTTTCCTACTTTCCTTTCAGCAAAAATATTGAGTATATACCGGTACTGAAAATAGGAGTGTCATTGATGCCAATAGAATTGATGTATCAGCATTTCTGGACTCATGATTATCGCATCAACAAAAGCATTACATTGATAAAATATGATATGGGCCTCTATCCCAAGCACAGGCTCTTTTAAATTGTGAAGAAATTTTAAAATTATTCCAAATAGAACCAGAGTTATGGCTAAATACAATTTTGGAATCCATATCCATTGATAATATGGAATATTCATGAGTGAACTGCCTGGTGGCTCAAAATACCTCAGGTTTGAAAAGTGGGAGATTACTTTTGGCCACTGCCCTAGGATCAGTTGTCACTAGTACTCATATAGGAGCTGAGGAGTGGGAATGGAATTATAATCTACCAGTCCTTTCATTTTTGTCCTATAATTTCATTCTTTTCTAAATATCGATATATTTGAAATATCACCACTGTAATAGTGATAATCATCATTGAAATAGATGGCATATCAACGGCACTCCTAACTGAAAACTAAGTCCCTCATACAATCTGAAGTCAGTACTTTCAGATAATTACAAAGATACTGAATTGAAAAAAGAAATTGAATAAAAAGCAAAAGAATAGCTCACCTACTTCTGAAAATAAGGTAAATTATGCTCTTGTATAGTCTATGAAGCGTTGACTAACGCATTTATGAACCCCATCTTTATAGCTACTTCACAGGTATTTAGAGTACAAAATGCCCAAGACCCACCCACCATTGGAAATAGGATAGTCTCTTTATACATTCATGTTAGAATAGAAATCTTTTAGTGGAATTTCACTTTGTGTACCTATTTGGAAGATATTACAATAAAATGATTACTTTATTATCTTAACCAAACAAAGATAGCACAAATCCACCTGTATAACGAATATATAAAGAGAACAACTCAGCACATGATAACATGAAGGAAAATTCTGTGTATATGAGGCATAGCCTCTCCCCTACCTAGAGTAACTAACTCCAAAGGTATAACATACCTGGATTATAGAAAATGAACCCTTGTAGTACCTAAAATAGTAAATGCGTTAGTCAACACCTCATGCAGTCTTACAATAATTAATATAGTATCTTTAGCCAGGTGCCATAGCCACAGTTTTCTGATTTGATGTTCCCAATTTGGTATATGAGTGGGCCAAGTCCCATAGTATTTCAAGACAAAAGGATATTTATCTGCTCATAGATCTAAAAATTAGCCCTTTTCAGGTCACCCTCAGGCCATTTGCCAACAGTTTATGAGAATGACCCATACACATGATTAATACTCAAGAAACAGAATGCCAAAATCGATATGGATGTGTTTGCACATTTGTCTCAGTATGATACATAGGGAGGTGAAGGTTGATAAAAGACGAGGAAATAAGCTCCTGGGTTTTTGGATATGGTTGTTTCAAATAGTGTAACCTTACACCAGGTACACAGGAAGGGCAATATTGTACAGCGCTGATTCCATATCCGCTGAAGGGTCCATCCATAATGTTTTCAGTGCATTTCCATATACTTTTGTACTTTTTTGGCTATCTGGAAGTGATTTTGATCCGTAAGCCGTAAGGGTTTACGGGTTACTTTAGAACAATTCGGCTTCCACTTGAACTTTTCCCGTCAAGTAAGAAGAAAAAAGTATACTTTTCATTATGGATCCCGCTTACGGGCCTAGGTGAAAGAGTTTTTTGGTCCTTTTTTCCATATACTGCCTACGGATCCAGTCTAGTTTTCCCGTAATTCAGAATACCGTAATCGCTCGCGTATAAGGCACGTCTTATATGCAAGGTTTTAGTTCTCCCTGGAACCACAAGGGTGACACCAAGACCTTCCTTTTGATATGTTACACTTCCTGTAAGTCATACTATGACAGACTGGGGCTCAGGAAGTCCCAGAGGGCCTTAGCTACATATAGCTTTTTAAATTTTCAAAATCCATTCAGTAGAAGTTAGGTTATGATTTTTAATTTTTTTTGACCATTTTCTAAAACTCTAGGTACGCCTTATACGCGAGCTGTGCCTTATACGCAAGACATTACGGTATTTAATTTTTTTGATTTTCTTCTGTATGGATTTCTGAGCAGGAAACGTAGGGGACCGTAGAAACGACGCATTGGCCATCTGGTGTCTCTTGCTGTAACCTTTAGTTCATGCTTCTGTGGGTAGGCGGCGGACGGCGCTACGGGTCATGTGACCAAGACTTTGTCTGTACAAAACAACAACTAAAATGGCGACTCATGCTTCTCACTCAGCCAAGTCAACATCAAAACAAGCCAATGGTCCAGCTCTAAAGCGGCATAGGATCAAATGCAGTGTAGTAGAGGAACCTGTAGACAATCAGGACAATGAGGAACTGTCTGAAGAAAGTCAGTCTCTCTTGGCGGGCTTGAAAAAGCATGTCAAAAAGCCAGTCGCTGACGCGGAAGCTACTCCTACCGCCAAGAGGCCCCGTATACAAAGGGTTAGTGTACTTTGGGAATCCGCCGGGGGAATTCTGGGAGCAGTAAAAGTGAAAACACCCATGTCACCCCTACTGAAGAGGACTCTGATGGCCAAGGGTAAAGCCAGGGACTGAGGGGTCATATTAAAGACATTTTGGTTAAGTCGTACGCCAAGTAAAAGACTGTCATGGAGGAGTTTAAAAAAGGGCAGAAGTTAGCGAAGATGGGTGGTCGTGCACGACACCAGTCAGGCTCTAGCAAGGATGATGTCAACAAAAAAGTAGAGGAGCCAGATGACGTACAACCTGAAATGGAAGGCCGAAAAGACTATACTAAGAGACAAGGTCTATCTGAAGACAAGGAGGACTCAGACCTCGAAGAAGTTGACCCCCTGGACTTGAGCCAAAGGTCCCCCAAGCAGAGAATGGTGATCTAGGATAAGTCATTCTACGACGACCCTACTAAAACCGTAGGTGACTGGTTCAGAGAGGATCCAACTCGAGAGGAAGTACTATGCAAACTGTGGGAGGAGACTCCTTTCTTGTACCACCTTCATAAGCTTCATGACCCACATGTCCTCTGATGTTTCTGAAGCTCCCTTGTCCAGTTGCACTGACACTGACAGAGCAGATACCCTCAAGAAATAGAAAACCCCTGTGAAGCCTAAGGCCCCAGTCAAGCTTAAGACCCCCGTCAAGCCTAAGACCCCAGTTAAGGTTGAAACTCCTGTAAAATCTGCTAAGTCCAAGATTTTGTTTGTTTGTTTGTTTGTTTGTTTAGTTTTACGTCCAGGGGCCATCGAGGAACTCAGACATTCAAGGTTTCTCAGACATTAAGTCCTTTCTTTTCTTTTTGGACAGGTATTTATATGCTGCTTGCCCAAAACAGCAGTGACCGAATCTATGAATGACCGAATCTATGAGATGAATGACCGAATCTATGAGGAGGGTCGAGGGGGAAAACCGCTACCGGGGCTTCATTCCCCTACTCTTTTCGAAGGATAGCAAGTGTTCTTTTATTTGCCTGGTCCCATAGGCAGGGCCAGACAAACCACGGCCTTTGATCACTCAGACGTGGTTCACTGAGGGGGAATCCCATGGCAAAAGACAAGCATGTAAGCCCAGGCCCGCGCATATGGACACCAGCTGCCCACATGCTCACCCCAAGACACAAGAAACCCCAAGTTTGTCGCCTTTTACGAATCTGGTATGCCCACTGTTAGTATGGAAGGAGATTTCTCCTTGTGGACTCCCAATGAAGTTATTCTGCTCCTTCATGCCCTCACATGAAGGTCCCCACTCCACAGGGGGACTAGCTAAGTCCAAGACACCTGTTAAAACTCCTGTTAAGTCAGGTAAATCTAAGACAACAGTGAAAAGTTATAAACAACCCCAACATAAGTCCCCTCCCCGTAAGGCAAAGGATAAATCAAAGGAAGTCACAAAAGGGTCAAAAGATGCACAGCATGTAGAGAAAAAGGGAGCAGTAAAGGCAAGTCTCCAGCAGAAAGGTATGCTTTGATGAAAAAATAATAATAGTCCCATTCTATTGAACCTGCCATCCCCTAAGAAAGCCACAGCTAAGGACAGGTATAATGCTTTGGCTAATCCTTCTACTTCTACTGAGAAACCTGTCTATACTGCAAAGGTGGACGAAAGTGCTTGGTACAAGCAGCAAGGGTCGGCATACCGTAAGGAGCAGGAAGACGCCAAAAGAAGGAAGATCCAGTACTGAAATTAATGGAGGAGAAATCTGACACAATGAAAACCCTATCCCAGAGTATCCAACAAATAGGACAGAACATGAAAGCAGAGCCTTCTGCTCCCATTCCCATCCAGGATAACCCACAGGATCAGATATGGGCAGACTACATTTTGAGTGAGATAAGAGGCATAACGGATGACGGAAAGGCTAAGGTCAAACAGCATGTGGTCTTGGCTCTGTTTAAAGCCAAAACTGGAGGACTAGAGGATTGACTTTATCCGTACAGTCAATGAAGTTATAGTATATCACCATTTTATTCCAGACAAACAAAACTTTAGGACACTATATAATCCTTTTATTCACAGGTTTGAAAGTGTTTGCTCTGACTTTATGATAAGACGCTGACTTGATGTTCATGTTTTTAAGTTTCCTCAAAGCAATGACAAGCAAAACAATTTCTTTTTATTGTGATGATTATGTAACAGTATTCATGTATGTTTCATGTATAAATGAACAAAGAATGACAGGTGCTTTCAATAGATAACTTTTATTTGTGATACAACTCTAGTATTTATGGCAGTTCACTTCTTTTCAGTTCCATGAGAGGCAAAGATTGATTCCTTTTAATTGACATGAACAGACTCGTAAGCCTGTACAGAGTAAAAGACCAAAGGTATACTTTTTTTTGGTTTGTGCTAGTATATGTCTAAGGGACATGGTATGAAACTTTTTTTCTATATATATCACATCAAAAGAAGAAAAGTTACACATGGAAGCGCAAGTGCCCTTCAGTATTTTTGTTTCATAGTTGATGGAAGATAGTTTGCCAATCTTTCAATGTCGAAAAGGCATACAGGTGACATAGGCATTTACAGGAACAGGGTAATGCAGATCACAGTGGGCACAGCCCCACTTATTAAGTGACTAATCAGCCCTACATCATAGGGCTTATAAATGGTTTACAAACAGTCTAAATTGTAATGGTTATGCAGCCCTGCATTTGTTGCACTTATTAAACTACTCTGTTGGGCGTATTAAGCCCTAGAGAAGTGCTGGAGAGCACCTCATTGGTGCATCATGCCAACTTTTAGGCATGATGCACTCATGCATCAGCAGCTCTTAAAGGGTTAAGTATTTGGTAAGCCCTCGACTATAAATTAGATTCTCAACTCATTACAGAGAAAAGGAATAGTAATGTTTTCAGGCCCTAGATACAGGTTTGTTTTCAGCAGTCTGTCTTGGTAGACAGACTGCTGAATTGATTTAGAAATTCTCACTGGGACTTGAACTTTCCACCTTCAAATACAAAGTCCAATGCTGTATGACCTGAGCTAATAAGGCAGGTTGGGTGAGTGTTGCTAAGAATATATTCTTAGACATGGTTCCAGGGACTAGAAGCATATACAGGATATTCAGTATTTGCAGGAATGGGTGGCAGGGGACCTACACAGTTTTCTCCTAAACCCACTATGAATAGATATTCATGATCAGATTGTAGCAATAAGATTGACTTACCAAAATAAGCAATCTTTACCAGTGTTTACAAAAATCCTCACCGTGACTTGAACTTGCCACCTTCAGATCCTATGTCCAATGCCCTATCACCTGAGCTAGCGAGGCATGTGGTGCAGTTGGTGCTAAGATATGATACAATCTCTGACATCATTGTAGGGACTACAAGATAATGAAGGGGTAATTCAGTATAAGCAGGAATTGTTCGAGGGGGAGGAGCTAAACAGGGCCTACATAATTTTCTCACAAACTGACTATAAGTTTTGTATTCATGATCAGATTGTGGGAATAAGATTGCTTTACCTGTCACCAAGATAGCTCACTGAACAGAGCTCAGAAGCCCAAATCCAAAGGTCCCCGGATCGATTTCCGTCAGGGTCAAAACCCAGACAATAGTTATTCACCAAATATTAGGCACTGCAGATGCACCCCTTATTAAGTCAAGTCAACAAACAGAATAATAAACACTATATTTGTAGCCCTAATTGGCCCTAACAAATACACTCATTAATCAGCTACTAATAAGCTACATGTCTGCAGCCCTTCATTTACACCTCCTAAGAAGGACTCACATGAAACACTTATTAGGAACTCCAAAAGCAGCCCTTAGAAACCTATAGAAGTGCAGGGCTATTTATCCATTCAAATTTCTATAGTTTATAAGCTCTTTATATGCCCTCCTTTCATAGCTACAACTGTCCCATGTTATTAAGGGCTACATCTGCAGCTGGACTAGTTGAACACTGAGTGCTGCCTGAATGGTTAAAAAGGGCTGCGCCCTCTTGAAGCACAAAATCAACTACTAATCAGTGGTGCTGTGCCCACTGGGATGTTCCGTTTACTGCAATAGTAATATAAGTTCTGTTTTTTTCCTAATATGTGTCCTTGTGGATTGAATTAGACAGGTCTTAACATACACATGTCTCCATTATGTAAGTGCCACAGAAAGTCAACGAGCAAAGAAGAACTCTTCTCCCAGGAATACCTTGTATTGGTCAGGTAGCTCGCCCTCCAGGGTGAGACACCAGTTGGCCAGCTTGTCCCGTAGGTCCTTTACGTCCTGCTTGGCGTTCTTGGCTTTGGTGGGCCTCTGCCTGGCAGAGCTGCTTCTCGACAACAGATGCCCTTGTGTTGGTTGTAATCTTTGTCCTCCCAGTCCATCGACCCCCGTGGAATGTAAGCAGCTGCAGCACGTTCACGTAGGAAGTTATTTAAGACACAACATTTGAGGACTGCATACTCAGGGCGCATCTCTATCTCTCTACGAAGTATCCTGAATGGCGTAGCCAATATGCTAAAGGCTTTTTCCACTATGCGCCTGCACCTGGAGACCCTGTAGTTATATATCCTTTGTTTCAAAGTGAGGTTCTATTGTGGGTACGGTTTCATTAAATTTTCCGCCAACTCAAAGGCATCATCCCCTACAAAGAAGAAGGGCAGGTCAGCTTCAAAGCCTGGGAATGGCTCGGGACCTGGTACACCTAAGAGGTTGTCCTCTCTCTAGAGGTCCTCCTTAAAAGTAGAATATTTCCACAGGGTGGAGTCAAACGAGCGCCCCTCCGCCCCCACATCCACGTACCTGAAGCGGCAGTCCCCGTCGACCAGGGCAAAGAGCACTATACTAAAGAAATGTTTATAGTTGTAGTACAAACTTCGAGACTTAGGTGGTTTTTTGATCCTCACGTGCTTCCCATCTAGAGCACCCAGTATGTGTGGAAGGTTCCAACAATCATGGAAGAGTTTGGCTGTGTCCCTCCATTCCTGTTCAGTGGATGGGGTCTGAAAAGTTCAAGAAAAGGGAAAAATTTAATATATCCTTGACTGAACTGAAATATTGGATCATGAAAACAATTAATAGTCCTGCATCTAAAAATAGAACAGATAGATTCCACTTTATTATTAAGTCACCTAGAGCCAGACATCTGTACAGGTTCAGGAAGCTGCACGTATATGGGAGGGCTAGGTCTATGGTAGGAAGGCAAAGAATACATACTTTCATGTACTTTTCATGTAGGGCTTGGTAGATCGCCTTGCATGTGTCACAGACTAAGAGAAGCACAGTACTCTCACCCAACAGGTGACCTTGGTGTAAGGTTGTCACGCTGTCTCCTGAAACAGAGCAAGTTTGTTTCAAGCATATGTCTTTCTCACAAGGGAAGGTTAGGGGAATATAATGGGGAAAAAAAGAAGACATGGAAAGAGACTTGTAATTTTAAGTGTAATTTTAATAATAACAAAAAATCTACCACCTGAAAGTCAAATTCATTTCATTGATGCTGTGTAGACTACTCACCTTTGGTCAAATAATGTATGGTTATGCTAAGTCTCTCCTCTGCTGTTATACACTGCCTCCAGTATGTGTCCTTACTGTTATCAACGGCCTGACCAGGTCCAGGAGTTCTTTGTATAATCCTGGTGGCATTCACATAGTCTGAGCTGAAAATAAAAAAAAAACATAAAAAAATAATTACAAGAAAGTACACACATTCACACTTGTCTTATAATAACACCCAGACTGAGGAAAAAGGACAGGTTATTGTGACAACAAGTAAGAGAAAGGTCCTGTCTCTAGGGTGCGTCTTATATTTAAATAAAAAGGG
Organism: Acholoe squamosa; assembly: GCA_949317995.1. Taxonomy (NCBI): domain Eukaryota; kingdom Metazoa; phylum Annelida; class Polychaeta; order Phyllodocida; family Polynoidae; genus Acholoe; species Acholoe squamosa. The sequence continues at coordinate 36,056,901 of OX439040.1, read as the reverse complement.
GGGGGGGTACCAGTACATACAGGTCTACATACAGTGAAATGAAGGTAGAGCTGGCATATGGGAAAGGACAAGACATGTATGGTTTCTTATTTATTTATTTTTTATTACAGTGATCTTGTTAGTATATAAAGCTCCTTACCCTCAAGAAATCTGCTTCCAATTTGGCCAATGTATTGCACTGGTCGGGATCTGTCCTAGCTCTGAGGTAAGGGGACATCAAGAAAGCATGTGTAAGTCGTCTCTTCATGCCTCCAAAGACAATGATGTCATCGTCCTCATCATCTAGCATAGCTATGGTGACTGCCAGGGATATTACTTTCACCCTTGACATGGCAGCTTCATGCTCTAGGTCTATGAAACGCCTTTTAGACATGGTGCTCAAGTCTTGCCTCTACCGAAACAGGCGCCTTTTTTACGGACGGTCACATGACACAGTCATGTGACTTGATAAAAAAAAATTACAATAATAAATCAATAGAAAGAAATGTCTGCCTCTTATTTTTTACGGAAAAAGTATATGTATCAAGCCTTACAGACCTACAGTGAAAGCAAAAAAAACGTAAAGACACAGGTTTCCTATGTTTTGGGCAGGAATGCTACGATTGACTCCTTATGGGAAACCTTGCTTATGGGTGGTATGGCGGATATGGAATCAGCGCTTACACAGATATTACTGAAAGTTGGACGCCATATGCCCACTGATTGGCGTCTGATTTTGAAGAGTGTATTTCAGTTAACCCTTTCTTCAAGACGGTATGACAATGCATTGTGCCCTTTTGTCTAAATAATGATGCATGGACTAAACACTCTTTTGCTGGTGCTGCTGAAGTTATGCATGGAACTGCACACAACTTATTACACTGTTGAAGGTTAGCAATGAAGCGACTTTACTCAGCACTCTAGCGCAAATACATTGGGTTAACACTTCATTCGAGAAAATAAACCATGAGGCTTGGGACACCATGCAATAAGTAAAGGGATAAGACTCAGAACATAATTGCTTGTATGACAAGGGAAGATCATATGAACCGTCCACATCCTGTCTAGAGAATATTATATGAAGAAACGGCTGCATCCCTGGATTTTTACTATATAAAATACAGTCTCAAGTCAAAGTGAGATTGTAATTACCTGCATTGATTGCTGCTCATTTCCCACAATGGTGTCCTTCAGACCATGATATATCCCGCAACCTCGCCGTATGACTGACCGAGCCAGGCTACCCAGCTATCCTGATTTATAGGAATGAATGTCCACATTTCCATTTAATAGAAAATCATTGCACAGGCGTGTCAATCTGTCCCATGGGGCTTCAGATACGTACATACAGTTTTGTAAACCTTTCTAGCAAAATGAAATACTTGAATTAAAAAAATGAGGGAAAATGGCCAGTTACTGTTATGCTGTCATTTATAACCAATAATATGATACTTTTCCACCTGCCCAGACATTGTGATGAGAAGGTGGACAGGTCTTACGTTGAAACACCCCCGACCCCGCATCAACATATCACTTCTGCTCTTAGTGTAGACTGCCCACTACACAACTTTTATTTCTTTTTATGTTCACGTAATTCATTTCGCTAGAAAGATATTTAAAAGGCTTACAAAATGACACTCTTCAATCTGATTAGCATGTATGATATCTTTGTAAAATAAAACCATCCAGCCCGATCTGTAGAAACTAATGCAATCTGTGGTAGCTTTGTCCAATGCGATTATGCCATACCGAAAACCTATAGGTATGTACTTTCTGATACACCTGTAGACAAATTGACCTTTTTTGTGCATTTTCTCACAAACTAACAAACCCTTCTCGGGAATTAAACTTTTTTGAAAAGCCAAACTGTGCATATTCTGCACTTTTCTGCATATTTGAGATTTGAAGAGTCAAACTGTGCATATTCTGCACCCTGACCCTTTTCTAGAAATGTGACTTTGAAAGGTCAAAATGTACATTGTCAGGAAAAAATCTAAAACAATAATTGTCTCTTTGCACAAGAGAATGTGAATTTGCACTTGAAAAATCAAGATAGTGCATTTTTTGACATCCTGACCCTTATCTCTATTGGGTGTCGAAAATGCAAAGTTGATACATTTAGCTTAAGTTAAGGGATAATGAAATGTTCGCTTGATCCGATAGTACTTTTCTACACACTTATTTTGATACATTTAGCACATTTTCACACAGACAGTATTTGGATGGTCAATCACTAACTACATAGAGCGCTCGTTCACACAGATATTGGTTGTGCAGCAGTATAAGCCTCTCATACACATATACATATATCTCACAGAGAGGCTGCCAAGAGTTAGGTTGTTAATCAGGGTAATAGAAATAAAATAGGTTCGGCTGTCCCCGGATAAAAGGTCTTGTAATACCATAGTACTTTGCGTATAAAGTACATCTTGCGTACAATGGACACCTACATTTTGTGCATTTCTCCCAAAAAAAAAAAAAATAACACTACATTTGTACTTCCACTATACTCAGTGGATTTCCCAAGTACAAAAGGCTGGGTTTAACTAGATTCTAGATATCCAATGGACCTCCAATATGACGGCATATGGGGAAGTATGAAAACCCAAATGAAATGTCTTAAGTTAAGGTCTCTCCTTCTTGCCCCATAAACAAAATCTTCATGTATTTTCAGGAGATTGTAGAAAAATTAGTTATTGCATAGGTAAAAGTTAGGTAACCCTAGAATCAAACCAAATCTATGAAAACACGATCACCACCCTCCAGTGCCTCAATACACTGGGTACTTGTGATGACAGTATTAGTATATTCGGATAACAGTTTACTGTCACAACAATAACCACCCCCCCCCCCCCCCCCTTCTGGTAATCTGCTCAGTTCTATTCTCGTCTAGGACCCACCCACTCCGATCCCAGCCTTCCCCTGTCACAGAGGTTCACTCTCTGACGCGCCACCGTGTGGCTGTTTGCTGAACCATCTGTCTCGGCCGGCACAAGGTTGGGGATCAAGATGCACCTGCTGCCGCCAATGGTTTCTCCGCAGCGTTCCAAGTCAGGAATTAGCAAAAAAAAAAAAAAAAAAAATCCGCTGCATAGAGGCCCAGTGTACGGAACAAGACGCTCCGTTTGTTTACCTCAAGTCTTTCTTTTTTTCTTCTATGAAGGGGACGTTTGGAAATGTTGGCTTCTATGTTTATTGTTAACTCTCTCACCGAAGTAATGACTTTAATAGACCTACATTCCCCTCAATGTACATGTCAACGAACTGAATTGGTTTGATTCATATGTACCTGAACGGCTAGAGGCAAATAAAAAAAAACTGGATATCCCTCTTCCACAACACAAAGGTTCAGATCCCCTACGAAATATCTAATAACATCTGGGGACAGTGTAAGAAACATCAAACTTCTAAAACTGGTAGTGAATGCAGTTTTTTTTTTTTTTTTTTTTTCGTTTTCATTTATACACCTTCCAAGATGAGGTCTTGATGCCTGCGTGTGAGGATAGTCTATGAAATATTACAATTCCAAAGTTGGCAAGGAATGTCTTTTCTTTATCATATAATCACCTGACATGTTAAAGGTTAATGTACTACATACGTTCATGTGTCTTCAAGGATAGCGCGTTAACGCTATACACAGGGCAGTGAGTAAATTTCAAGCATCAAGACCTTTAATTTACCAGATATTACCAGACTAAGAATTTCCACTTTTAAGCATTTTGTAGCTATAGACAGACTGAATTTCTCGCTAATTATCACATCCTCCTTAATAAGTCCCCGCCCTCACGTTGTTGGGAGCCTTGGCATTTGCACTTTTCAAGGACGCATTTTCACCCATTAATTGTCACATGCCATCCACGAATAGTAAACGGTATTCTCGCTGATTTTTCCATCCTCCTTGAAACGTCCCCCAGTCCCCACTTTACACTTGAAATTATTCTTTTAGAGGCAAAGTAAATCATCACTTTACGAATTGGATTCGGATATTTGTACACCCATGAGCCACACGCAATTTTTAGCAGACAGTATATATGTATCATTTAATTTTATCATCCATTCTAGGGAGCAGCAATGACGTCATAGCAACCAGTGCGGCCCTTATCAGGCTTATCTCTCTATTGATAAGAATCCCCATGAATGGTTATTTTGAATTGGAAATGTACTAGAAAAAGATGTTAAAAACCTTACCAGAAAAGATCTTCACACTCCAAAATGCAATACAAAATCATAAAGATATTAAAAATTTGCTTCACATACTTGATGCACTATTTTCAATCCCAATATTAGAAAAGAAAAGAAAATAGCAAAAAGGTTACCTTTGCTAGTACATTCCCTATATAATTTGACCCTTTTGCCCGCTCCCCTAGCAACCAAGGTTCTGCTGCCGAGAATACTTATTCAAACATATAATATAGCCTACAGGATTCAAATTTTTTCCCCGCCTGCCAAGTCATTTTTATGATGAACCCTGGAGAGGAAGACATTCTTGGCAGCTGTAGTGTAGACACCGTGATCCAACCTGTGTTTTAGACATTAGAGCCGGCATTAGAGGTACAATCAGACTACAGGTAAGAAGAACTACCTGAGTGCTGCCGAATGCCCCCGTGCCCACGGCGTCGTTGCGGGGGAGGAGAAGAAGGGATGTGAAGGGGGTAGGGGGTAGTCCCGGCATGAAGTCAGGTAGTGGGGAGGTGTTGCTGGAGCTAGTGGGGGGCAGGAGGTTCGGAGAGTGGGATGGGGGAGAGGGAGCCATCACGTGGACGCAGGTATACACAACACGGTGGAGATTCGGTGTCTTGGTCGGCCTTATGGGGACCTGCACCGATTTATATATGACTTGTGGCTGTGTCTCCCAGGAGCCTAATGTTGTTGTTGTAAAGAATTTTATTGATCAAAAAGATACACACATACTAGTGCTATTTTTCATGATGATCAATGTAAGATGAACGATCTTGGCATAACAATATATGAAAAATGCATATTATTCAATAAACTTTTTCAGTAAAAATATACAATTATTCATACCATGAGATAGACAAAAATACAACAAGTACAGCTCTGGTCCCAGGTCTTATTCAACAATTCATGCCATTGGGTAGGTCAATATAGTCAAATAACTCTACTTTGAGCACTTATACTTTTAGTTGGTTGGGCGGATGAAATCACCACACCCAATCTAAGTACTTCCATAATAAATAACATCTGGCCTAGTAGTCGGTTGATGAATCACCAGCACTCCAACTAAACCAGTCAGTAGAGATAAATTACATATTAATGTCTTTGCCCATGTCCCTGTCTTGTGTCGTTCTACAGTCTATATCTCTCAGTCGCTGCCTGAAGTGTCCCTGTATTATCAGTTTTGTGTGATTCTGCGATGTGATATCTCCCAGGTCACAGTTCTGTCCCCTACACCGGCCCCTACAGTCTAACATCGACGCCTATGTCCATGTTCAGTGTTATCTTGCAGTAGACTTCAAACGTCTGTACCTATGCCTGTTCTTTTGTGATTCTGTAGCCTAGAAATGTCTCTACCTTTGATTTTTTTTTATGATTCTTTGGACAGGGAAGAAAGTGTGTGAGCGCAAAATTCCATGAATATTCTGAATTAAAACCCCTGAAATATAGGATTGTATACAGACATAGTTCTTTTGGACTTGAAAATCCCTGCAATTAAGAAAAACCGCGAAGACTCCCATTTCTATAGCCTACGGTCCCTGCCCATGTCCATGAATATATTGATTGATTGATTGATAAAAGAATACAATAGATCACTCTCGACAAAGTTAGGACAAGCATTAGGTCATTTCAAAGAATCAATGTTTTCACTTAATGCTGCTTGAGTTAGGTTTCATTTAATGCCAGTTTCAAAAACTCTTCTAAATTATCAGCACGCTGTGCCTTACTACTTAGTATATTCCACAGAGTGGACTTTTTGAGAAGATTTCTTTTTTACTTTTGGCATTTTGTGTGTCTTGTCCCATTCCCAAACGTCTTTTTTGAGATGGTCACGGTGTGGCGGCAATGATGACCCCAAAGGAATTGTTAACCTCAAAAATGCTGGATCGGTCACTGTAGCCTAGATCGCAGCCCAACTCCAAGAACAATCTTTTACATGTGGGGTCCACAGATGAAAGAATCTGCTTGGTGCGTTATGCTAGCATGCTGCAATAATACCCATGAATATCACTCCTTGGGACGAATTTATGCCGACATCAGCATTTATGATGGAGGTGTGTCTTATCTGCATGCTCTTTCTTCTCCTTAACCTCTAATAGTCCCTGTGCTTCATTGCCATATGACTCCCCTCACACCCACACACTCTACCGTAGTTATCTTTTGAGCTTGTGATTGGGCCTATAACTAGCGATTAGCATTCCTGGTTTCACTTTGACACCAGCTTCTCCGTCCCACATTCTTTTCAAAATTATTTTGTTATTATGCCGGCATACATAATCAGTACCCTGAATTATTTAGAGTTGATTATTTGCTAACTTGGCAATTTTTTCAATGCATGAGCAAGGGGTCAAGGCAAGCTTTCTTCTTTTTTAAACCCAAACCTCTGATATGCTCCCTCATACTTGACTCGGTAAGTATATATAATGTATACTCGGTACGTTCGACCCCTGGCTTCCTAACTTACGGAGTTCCGCTCCAATTACCAACTGGGTTTACTTGAGTAAGGCCAGACCCAGACACATGTATCACAGGAAGTCATGTGACATCTGTTTGTAGCATAGGAATGGTGCACTGTGGGATACAAACAGAGGTCTGAGGCTCTGTAACTTACACAACAACCTGCCCTGACCCATTTATGATGTCACAGACTGGTAGCCAATCCGATAACCCGGCAGGTTACTCAAGTAACTAACGCAAGTCAGTTTGGCCAGGGGTCGAACATACCGACTAAGGGTAGACCCACGATGCATTATTAACCAATCAGATAATTTCCCCCATTCACTGCAGACTTTTTTGGGTACGTCATGTAACACCTGGTACCAATCATGCTGGTTCTTACATCGGCAGGTGCCAGATCAAGCAATGCCAATGACGGACCCGCAAGGCATCATACTGAGCCCTATACCTAGGTTGCTGGTTCCTTTAATAGTTTGATCTGGTACCCAGAGATGAGCACTGATGACAGCCAACATGATGGATACCAGGTGTTAAATAATGCACCATCTATATAGAAATTCTGCGCTGAATGAAGGAAATTATCTCATTGGTCAATAAATTGAATAATGTATCCCGCTAGGTCGGTATTGGATTTAAGCAAGACTTGAGCTGGTTTCTGGCGACATGTTCTGATAAGAGCTGATAGGACGGAACCAGCTTTTCCCTGGAAGTGGGTGTTATCCCGAGACAAGTTACCCATCATGACTTATCAGTGTGTTTTGCCACTTTTAGCAGAACTAGCAAAAGTCATAGTGGTGGCTGGACTGGGTATGGGTCCAGACCCCCTGAACATGTCGTATCCTAATAGGCAGAGCATGCATTGTCTGACATGCACCTCTACCTTTGTGCAAAACATAAAACACGATGAGAAAAAAAGTACACACCTGCAGTAGTCTGTCCTGCCCGCCCCCCTACAATGTGTCTAGGGCAGGTGTCCGGTATCATAAAACAAGTAGCAGCTAATCGGTAGTGAGAACCAGTTCATCCCAGGTACCGGTATATTACACTACATCACAGTACACGAGAAGTGGAAGGCGTTTGTGCAGGGTCCTGATCCCATCGGTCAGTGTCCTGTGGTATAATTGCCTTGCCTCCCGTTACAGATTGAGCCAGAGCAATTGCATACTCTATTTCTCCTAATCCATGAGATGATGTCAAATGTCGTCTGCTAAGAGTGAAATGTCGTCTGCCCAGTCCCAGAGGCGGTAAATGGCCGCCTGCTCTTTGTCAGGTGCCCACCATGACTTTACAAGATAGTGCTGATAAATCAACACTTATAGGGACCATCCCCCATCGACTTTCATACATGTAGTCATAAAGGTGAAGGACAACTGGACGACCTCTGGGCCAAAGGTAAAGATTATGTGCGAGGACTGAGAGATGTGTTTCCGCAGAGGAAGAGAAGCACAAGTTGAAGAGAGGAAGAGAAGCACAAGTTAAAGAAAAGATGACCAACATATTTTGTACGTAAAATAAAAGCGCAAATCTGACATATTCAGATTGAACAAGTGAAGTGGTGAGAAAATATGAAGTGGATAAAAGCCACTTGATCAGACATTATAACACTGCTGGGCGAAGTCAGAGTGCATTATCCTGAATGCTGCGTTCTGATTGGCTGATTGACCATGCATTATCTAGATGGATAATGCACTCCTGGCAAGGGAGGTAAACTTCATCTCACCTTTAGACTTCAAAATTGATATTCATGTGTTGTCAGGTGGCTGATAGGTGATTTTTCAGTGCTATAATGGGAATAATACACTTGGTCATGGCTGTGGTCGTGCTATAGACTGTATTGAGGCATCTCAGGGCCTATAAGGCCCCTCAATGTCTCAATACAGTCTAGAGCACTCACACAGCCATGCCCCGTGCATTATTCCCTAACTAGACAAAACCATGATGTTCACACTGAGACCCATAGGTAACACACAAACATACACTAATTATGCCAGCTGATATCTTATTGAGGTTGAACAGTGGAAATGAGATTGGCTCAAAAGAAGACAGAAGACGATAAATGCATTTTTTTACTTCGACTAGAATGTAGAATGTATTTATGCCCCCCCCCCACCCCAGGTGGGGTGGGGTGGGGGGCTGCTCACTCTTTGATGGTCAGTATTAAGTGAGAAACTATACAGCCCCTCCTTTTCAGCCATTTCACAGCCCCCTGGAAAGCAGCCCAATTTTTACAGCTCCCTATTTTCAAACAAGTCACATAAGAGTCATCCAAGTAAAAATGATTTTTTTTGTCATAACATTTTAGAATTTCACAGCAGTGGCGGATTTAGACGGAGGGTGGGGCGCCCCCTCCTTTACTCCTGTAGTTTATAGTATATTTGGCTCATTTAAGCCTGAAATTTAGTCAAAAGTAAGGGCTAAATGAGGTGGGGGGGGGCGCGCCCCCTCCTTTTCAAAATCCTGGATCCGACACTGACAGACTTGGAATGATTATATGCAATATTTAGGTTCTTTTGATAGCATACAAGTTCTAGTATGTATCCTGAAGGTTAAGTTTAGGCCATTGGCCTGTGTTCTATGTCATTGTCTATGTCCTAAGTCATTGCTGCATGAGTTATATACAGTCAATGAATGGACATTTATGCACTTTGGCCCTTAAAGGGTTTAGGTGATCCTAGATGGGTTAATGGTTAGCGACTGGAACTAATCCTCCTCGCACCTTTCTTTGTTTGTATAATGACAGCTAATAATGTCTGCTGCCCCATGTATCACATGATAGCTTCCCCAGCTATATGGTGGTACCACCCTAAATATGCGCTGCGACCCGAAAAAATCCACTATCGCTGACACTTGACAAAATATTTCAAATACTTAAAATTTCCTCAGAACTAAGCCAAATATACCAGATTGTAGCTTTTGAAATGGCAAAAATCATACACTAGGTCTGTCATAACAAAGTGCAATCAGATTTTTCGCAAATCGCCATGGAAACCACCGATGTGATTTTGTGGTCTGCCATCTGAGTCACTACACATCTATCATAGGTCCCTTTGGTCCTCAGTAAATGATCTAAATTATTTTCATTCTTTTCCAATCTTTTTTTAAAAATATTCTCCAAGCCTCCAGGATAATTTCAATGCCAATATATACACAGACAACCTGTTTAGAATCCATTTTATAGCCCTAGAAGTGAAAATTTGACTGTATTTAGTGCAGGACTTTTACCATTCTACCCGGAAGTGACCTGATTTAGGGTGGTACCACCATATCTGCATGAGTTATGGGTGCAATGCTCGATTTATGTGCACATTTTCTCTCTGTACAGTTTGTGGGGTACACAAAATATTTGTGCAAATGCAAGTGTGTAATTTCTCTCTATGTTCTATTGTAGCAGAATCGGGGTCCAGTTACCATACTCTTATATATGTCGTTGACTCGAGTCAATGACATAAAAACCCTCTAATCTTGAGATCTAATTCAATTGACACCCCCCCCCCCATTTCCCTTATCAATGATCGACAGCTACTGCTCCATGGGGTTGGTGCCAATCTGAGGCTGAGTAGGATATATGATAGCATTTTGCAATGCAAGTAACCCGAAAGGGCACTTAATTTCTTCTTTTAGACCCCTTCTGATACTAACCTCATGTTTTCTTCGAGCATTATCACTTGTCAATGGTTAAGCCTATGGAAAATGCACCCATTATCGCTTGTTTTTTTTTCATTGGTGAATGACTTCTCTCTTGGCAAGTTAAGCATTGCAAAACAACAGCAGGTCTTGAATAAGGATCCAAATTAACCATAAAAAGGCATGAGACACTGTAATTCACCTCCATTTTGTTATAATCCAGCAGTTATAGCCGGGGCTGCCCCACAACTCGATCATCTCGCTGTCCACCATTTTGGATTTTGGTTATGTTTGCACATGTGCTACCCAATTTCCATGGGTATTTGGGTCAATTTGCACCACCCCGGGCTTTGGGATGTGAATTAATGACAGGGCGAAGACGTAATTTTTGTTATCTTTTTAATAATACATATCGATTCAAATGATATCCTCTTGCCATTCTTTATCATATTTCTATATTATAACACTGATTTAAAAAAAAAAAAAATCAATAACCGCCATGTTTGTATCTAGATTTCGACATCTCGGATGCGCGCGGAATGAATGTTGGCAAATTCATCAATATTGGATCAATTTTTTTACCCAGAATGCAATGATTCGCACCACTTCTGTCCAAAAACACACGAAAGTTGAAAATTTGCACCTCCTATGGGGCCTTAACCATTGGAGATAAAAGCGTCTTAACTGCTATGGAGTATAATGGACCCCCCTATGTGTTTTGATAAAGATTCTGGCTAATCTGCTGCAGATAAGAATACAATCTCTCTCTCTCAGGGTAAGCCTAACATATTTACCTATTGTTCTATTAGCAAGTTTAGAAAACAAATTTCTGATATGACCCTTCTTTTGCCAAAAAGAAATTCTTTTTTTCCTGTCTTTTTTTCAACCGGAAGTAGGCACTGAAAATGACCTAGTTTTACCCAGCTCTTATAACTCCTTTTAGGTTAATAATGTTTAGAATGATGTAAGATGTAACCGGACCCAAGATCAGGACTACTGTAGGAAGTGATCATTTTTTAACAACGGGGTGGGGGGGGGGGGTTGTGGCTTTGCGTGCGGGTGCGCCAAAAAAATTTCGACCCCCCTCTTGAGGGGGTAAAACTTTTTTGACCACCCCATTAGGGACGAAAATCGCACTTGTACATGCCCTCTTAACCTATAATAACGCGCAAAAATTCTGACCCCCTGGTCAAAGGGTTGAAAAAATTATGACTCCCCCTCAAACCGACCAGCCACCCCCCCCCCCATTGTTAAAAAATTATCACTCCCTTATCTCAAGATATCTTACAACACGGGTTGGAACACTCCCATCAGGTCAACAAGTCCTGTAATACAGTGACGTCATAGCCTGATTATACACAGGAATTTACAAGGCATATCTTTCTATATAAATTACATTCTTTAATTATTGTGGCACGATCTAAGTACTTTTGATTGTTTTTTTTTTGTATTCAAAAGTGATATGACTATCATTATTCAGGCTACAGTTAAATTGTAACACGGTGGCATGACTAATATGACATAGATATTATTGTAGATAACGAGTGTTGAAGCGACTGACATCGCAGGCACGGACCTGAAACACTGGATATGAAAGAAAGGGCTTCTTTTGGAGAGGTGTGCCATGGGTGTGTTTTCACCATCTGCCACTAGATAGCAATGGAAATCCTTATGTGTCACTAGGTGGCAGCACAGAGCCAGCATGTTAAACATCTTATATTCTATTTATTCATAACTTATTCTTACAAATAATATGCAATTTTTGTAGCTATAACCATAATTAACCATTATGGTAATGCACAGATAGTTTATCTATGCAATGAAAACAGTATATCTGTAAAAGAGAGAGAAGTGAGTGTGCTGCCCCCTGGTGGGTATCTATGGAAGCCTCCTACAAAATCTTGCAGTCACTGGCCCTTAGGAGATCATTTTCTTCTGTCCCTTAAAATTTTCATAGATCCATGAATAGAAAGGATTTGGATAGCTATTTTCTTCATCTAAGTGACCCAAGGAATTTCCGATGGAAATCATGAGAAGAAAATTTTCTAGGAGGGTTTATTTTTTGGCAATTTTTCTAAAAAAAATCTTCAAAACAGAGCCTTTTCTCAAAAATACCACTTTCGATATCATGATGAAAGAAGGTCAGTCAGAAACTACCAATCAAAGGCTTTCTGATGCTTTTTAAAAAGAAATTATCTCGGATTGGTCATTCTGATAGAAAAATAAAGCTAATTTAGCCCCAAACTCATGAAGTGGCAGTCACAATTTAAAAAAGAAAATCTTGAAAATTGGAGCCTTTTCTAAAAAATAACCACTTTTGATATTATGAGGAAATAGGTCAGTCAGAAACTATAGATCAAGGGCTCTCTGATGCTTTTTGAATCAAAGAGCTGTGACAAAGCTAAGTGGGGCAAAAAAATTATCTTCTGTAGGTCATGTTAAGGCCTACCATTAGTAGTTCCATTTCTTCCACCAGGGACCCATGGCACAGTTGATAGACTGCAATGCCATACTGATTCGAATCCAGTCTTTCAGGTCCGTGTCGCAGGTAACTCGGAAAGCATAGGTCTGGCCATTTTGACACTATAGTGACAGTAATGCAAAATACAAAGAAGAAACGTACTCCATACGTATTGCACGTTCTCCTCGTGCCTGCCATTTTGGATTTTGCCGTCAACCGGCTATGTCGTTCTATCTGCGCTAAATGTTTTCAAATCATTTCTATTTATGGTTATTAAGGTAGTCTGCAGGGATCCATCTTCTTTTCCCTATGCTGTAACATATTATCAATGTTAATTTAATAACCACCATGTTTGTATCGAAGTGAGACGCAATCGGAGTGTCATAAAATTTGAGAAAATTGTCCAATATAACCATAGAAAGAAGATTAACATGCACTTTACTATTTCTATTCAAATATGATAACCTTGATGACACCCAAGCCGGCCGTACCTGACACCCGAAAATGACACCCCCATAGAAAAGCATTGAGTGCACCAAGTGTCCAAGTTGGACTTCAGGTGACCTACTTTTTATCAAACCTAAATTTTACAAAGATTAGAATCTTATAAGAGGTAAATATTACACCTCCATGATCTTGAACACATACACTATCACATTACAGCTTTCATTTCATCTCATATTTGATGGTTTTGATGTAATTTGAGGGTAAACTCAACAACATCCTCTCAGAAATGCTCACTTCCGGTCTTAAAAAATTCCCCATCCCCTACCTGTCTCTTAAAACTCGGCTTTCTGAGTTAAAAAGATCTGATACAGTACTGATAGCATGAACTAGAGGTAAGCATTCTGTGTGGATCCACTTCACTACCCCTCCACCATCACATACATGCACAAAAGATTGAACGTGTGCAATGCACGACTGGCCCAGGTCTTGCACTACATACCATAGGGGACTGTCAATATAGTGACAGTGTGTCTGAGTTGTCAATGGTTAAGGCTATGGAGAATGCACCCATTATCGCTCACATCTTTTATTGGCGAATAACTCCTCTCTTGGCGAGTTAAGCATTGCAGAATGCCAGGTGGGCTTGAGTAAGGATCCATATTAACCATAGAAATGCATGAGAGACTGTAATTCTCCTCCATTTTGTTATAATCTAGCAGTTTCGATGGCACCATGAGTCAACCGTCTCGCTGTCCGCCATTTTGTGGATTTTGATGTTCTGTGCGCATGCGCGACCTGCTCCTTGCCGGAAGTCGCATTTTCGACGGAGAAACGATAGATTCTATCAATTTAACTTGAAATTAATTGCTTTTTGAATATAATCCATGCATCTTTGGCAATGTCAATTGAATTGAATCGAATACACCCACTCAATTTACTGTTAAAACAAAAAATAAAATCTGACGACCGGTCACTCTGCGCGCATGCGTCAAGTCTCCAGACCGGAAGTGAGGCGGTCGACATAACAAAAATATGGTGGTCCGATTTACACACTCCTATATGAATGGTCTTAACATCTTACGTGCTGAAAAAAAGCGTTTTAATTGCCCAACTCCCATAGGAGTCAATGTGTTATTTTGACCCCCTTTCGACCCCTGAAATTGACCGTGCAATGCTATCCTATGGAGCCTCGTTTTCGTGAGAAAGTAGGTCAAACATGTCAGGTTTTTTCTTCAGCTTTTTTCATAGCTAAAGAAATTTTTTCCAGGAATTGTGCATGTGCAATGAAAGACTAGATCCTAAAGAACATGTTTCCATGATTTTTTGTTTAATCATCCCCCAATTTCGATGAGCAATTCCCTTCTAAAGTTCCAAGTCATGATCGTCATTTTTTGGCTGGAAAGGCACCGCCAATAGCCCAGGTAGACCTAGCCAATAATGATAGATCTGTTTTACCTTCAAAAGCTGACAAACAAGGGTGCTCTGTCTTTTAGTCCCAATATTAGTGTGAAAATGAAAGAGGTGGTGCCAGTTTGGGTATTCATTCCAGAAGTATGACATCAGCATTGTGTGGTTAACACCATCACAAAAAGAGCAGGGAAAAAGATTTCCCAATGGAATGTGTATCCTTCAGTATTGGAGGCCCAAAGTGTCCCCTCCCTGTTGTTTCTAGACAACATTTTGTAATCCATCAATTGTGCAAATATCACAGATTTATTCAATCACCAATTACAATATTTATGATCGCAACATATTACTCTAGCGATATATGAATATATTTTTTATACAATTACACTTCTTTGATGCTTTATTTCCACAAAGTTTGGCCATCTCTCCCTCTTTTTGGGGACCCCCAAAAGCGTCTTAAACCATGGTGGTGCCTATAACTCTTTCCGAGTTAACTATAATAGATGCACTAGCACGGGGAGATATGACTGTAGCTACGGGGGGCGGTTCAAAATTACCATGCCAAAACTGACAACTCTATTCCTACCTAGCTTTAGTACCGTAGGTTTACCCTTGTTACTCTTTTATCCACATAATTCATACCTACAGGCCAGCTGCCAATTTCAGTGACCTTTAAGTTTTACCCTGGAGTTTAACATTCAGTTAATGGTATCCCACCTTTCCCCACCAGACAGATACATGCTATATTATACATGGGTAAAATCTGACGTTCATGATGCAGGGGTTTTAAAAACTGACGCTCATGGGGTTTTAGAAAATGATGGATGGTGACCATTTAAAAAAAAATCCCAGTTCATTGGCATATACCCTGGGTACATAAAACCTGACGGCATGACAGCCTAAAAATGTTGAGCGCCCAGCCCAGATACTCTTTTAGTCGAGTATGGCTATGGTCACTTTTGTTTTGATTTGCGTCCTATGGGCATCATTAGTAATCACAAGACTATCGACTACTGTAATTTCCATTGATTTGTTTCTCTTTGAAGGTTTACCAATTCGTCCATAGTTTGAACATAATTCCTTAAAGGCAATGGGTAATGTGCTTTGTCCAGCGTCAGTGCTGAAAAATTCCCTTCATCTAAATTTAACGCAGCTCTGAACATTTACAGAAGATTCTGCTCTATTTCGGAATCAGAATGCTCTTTCTTTTGCCTTGCTATATTCATACCTCATCCCTTTGGCCTGGAGGTACAAATTCACCCACAATAACTTCCGGTGAAATCATCATGGTAACAATAACATCAACACGAGTACAGCCGTCATCCATTCTTTATGTCATTTTACCTTGGATGAAAGGAAGCAGACAGTACAAAGGTCTAAAATAGAAGGTGTTCATGTGGTAGAGAAAATGTCACAGAGGTAGACTCCATCTGTGTGCATCTTCTCAGCCAGGCACTTTTGTTGTGCTTTTTCTTCTCCCCAATGTTAAGTTTCTAAGGGAGTGGTCATTATTTATCAAAGGTGGGGGGGGGGCGGGGTTGAAGGGGGGGGGCGTAAAATTTTCACACCCCTCTTGAGGGGGGCTAAAAAAAATCACCCTCTTTTTAGCAAAAAAGCCTGCTCGCTACTATAGATCAAAGAGGGGCGCGAAAACTCTCCGCACCTCCAGTGCGGGGGGGGGGGGCGCAAAATATTTTGACTGCCGTCGAGGGGGGGGCATAAAAAAATTTCGTGCATCCGCGCAAAAACCCACCACCCCCCCTGTTGATAAATAATGACCACTCCCTAATTCCCAGTACTTTTGGTAGTTAAGTCATGTTCGGTCATGTTAAGGTCAAGCTAGTTGTTTATACCGTTATAGGTTAAGCTGTTTATGAATGAACTCAGAGAACAGACACATATAAGGTGAAATTAGTAATCACGACCAATATCTTTTTTGACAGTAAGACTGCCCCAAATACCGTATTTAGCAAAGAGGGGTACCCCCCCTCCCCCCGAGGGGGAGGGAGGGCTTTCACTATTCCATACCAGGAGAGTTCAGACCATGCAACAAAGACTGGATAGGTGAAGGGACAGAAAATATAACCACTACAAAGACTGATTTCTGAGAACACCGACGAAGAACACCAACAAAGACTGATTTCTGCCACACCTCACAAGACATCCAGAAAACAAGACTGTAGGAGGAGGTCATCAAATGGCCCATCAAACAGACTAAAATACACCTGTCTGAGAAAATCATGATATTCATTCTTTAATTACAACAGATTCAAATGAGTCAGAGACTGGCAAGTGACTCATGATTTAATAATAGTTCATCAGCATCAATTACTAGCTGCATGCCCTCACCACAGCCTAAATCAACAAGAAAATACAATAATTTAAAAATGATTTTCAAAAGCAAAGGCAGTTAATGATTACAAAGTGAACACACGCCTGTGTGCAATGACATTTCTATGGTGAATTGAAACCGATAAGTCCTGTCGGAAGCAAATATGAAAAAGATAGTGAATGCCTCCTCAAATGTCCTCAAATTGCTTAGGCCCCCTGTATAAGCACAGGGGGCATTAAGCAGTAGAATTAAAGAGCACAGTTGAGTGAGAGTGAGTAATAGATGTTTAACGCCATTTCGACAGCTAAGGTCATATTCATGGCGAGAACGACATTACACATTTTCACAGAGGAATGTGTCAGTGCCCGCGCATATGTGCACCACACACATCCTGAGGGGATAGGAAAGATGAGAAGTAGACCCTTTTAAGTGGGCTAGGGAAGCCCGAGAGCACAGGTGAGCTTACACTTACAAATTATACATATAGAATGAACTGGTATTTATATACAGTCATTATCCCCCGACATAGGAACGGAGAAACTAGATCTACTATGTCTATAAAACCCCCAAACCTTTCTAACAGGCACGTGTTTTTAAAAGGTCCCCCACGCTTAGAATAATCCACGAGATGGAGATTTGACATACTGCCCAAGACAGTACTTATTTTGAATTGAATTGAATTTGTTAATTGGCCAAAAAAGATACAGAACGAGGGTCGATTTTCATAATTAAGCCAGAACAGTATACATATGAACAGTATATCATGTAAGTTGATGCCACTAATAATAGTCTATGAACTGAATGTTGTAAGAATAGACAACAGAAATTGCTCAATGTAACCGACCTAGGTACACGTCGAGCCTCTAGGCTGTAGGAATAACCCGGGAAAATTATGTCTCTGTGTAGGCCTAGCTACGGTCTACATGTAATATGTGGATATTAAATCAAAGATTTACTTGTGAATTAATTCAAACATATAACTCCTTCATAGAACTGATTACATCGTTCACGTAAAACCTCGCATATAAGGCGCGACTTATGGGTGAGGACTGGGTTAGAGTAGGGGATGAGGGGATGAAGGCGAGTCATTATTAGAATCCTCCAGGGCTCCCCCTTAAGTTCTACAAAGGAGGTGGGGGTCCGTTGTGCCCCTAGCTAGCGATGCATTTTTTTTTTTAAGTAATGCAACTTCAAAATTTCCTGGAAAGTCCTCAAACTCATGGTGCGTGTTATATACGACTATGCAAGGATGTACGGTAGAAATATATCGTGGTGGGTCTGTCATCTGTAGACTCCAACACTTACCGTAATCTCCCGCGTAGAAGGCGCAGCTCGCGTAGAAGGCGCCCCCCCAACTCAGAGAAGGCCTTTTCACGTAGAAGGCGCACATACCTCTTCTGGATCGATTTCCGGAAAAACCCGCGTATAAGGCGCCCCCCCAACTCACAGGGGGGCTGTTTCGCGTAGAAGGCGCCCCCCCACTATTGTACACCTCCCGGTCTGCCGCGTTGCTGGCTATATGAGTTCAAGCTGTCATCGGCACACGGTCGGCGTCAAACCCGCCGAGCAAATCTACACCGACCGGGGCGCCGCGGTGCAGGCGCTATGAGTTCAAGCTGTCATCGGCACACGGTCGGCGTCAAACCCGCCGAGCAAATCTACACCGACCGGGCTGCCGCGCTTGGTGCTATGAGTTCAAGCTGTCATCGGCACACGGTCGGCGTCAAACCCGCCGAGCAAATCTACACCGACCGGGCTGCCGCGCTTGGCGCTATGAGTTCAAGCTGTCACCGGCACACGGTCGGCGTCAAACCCGCTGAGCGCCTGTACACCGACCGGTCTGCCGTGGTGCAGGCGCTATGAGTTCAAGCTGTCATCGGCGTATGGTGGGCCTTATCCCCGGCGAGCGCGTCGACACCTCCCGGTCTGCCGCGGCGCTAGCGCTATGAGACGATGCTGTCATCGGCCCACGTGTTCCCTACACCCCGGCAAGCCACACCGCATTGTCAACCTGTTGAGTCTATTCTGTCATCGGCACACGGTCGGCTTGAACCCGCCAAGCGCGTTGACACCTCCCGGTCTGCCGCGGTGCTGGCGCTATGAGTTCAAGCTGTCATCGGCGCATTTTCCCAAATGAGATGTTGGAAAAACCCGCGTATAAGGCGCACCCCCAACTCAAGGCAATTACCCTCCCGCGTATTAGACCCAGCAGCATTTTGTTTGGCGTAGAAGACGCGCCTTCTACGCGGGAGATTACGGTATTATTATATGAGGCCAATATCATACGCGTGTATACGTCGCCCTCCCACATCCAAAGCCTATATATCATGGCACGTAAGTCTGATATAAAATACCGCCTCATCTTCCTTCAAGCTATCGAAAATCTGTGTGAATTGGCAAAATTGCACAGAAGGTTGTCGCCTCCGCATGCATACATTTCCAGGTATGTAGAGGGTGCAGTAGTAGATAGGCCACATTGGCCAGCAATATTTACCACTGTGACAGTTGTCACTTAGGCTGAAGACGACCAAGGAGTGCGTTCCCTGAATAATGACGTAGCCATGAAGGTGCAAGGGGAATCCTGTAGCTCGATTTCCGGGAACTGCAGAGCTCTGGGTCGACACACATTACACTGACATATTCTGCTGACTAAACACCTCCAAAAGAATTTGATAATTTCCTGGGAAAAACAATTTTAAAATATTTTGGCGAAAAAAGAATCGATTGTTGGTAGTGAGAAATGGCCTAGGTATATATGCCATACTCTAGTATTGCATTCAGTGGCAATATTGTAAATTGCAATGAGTGGCAATATCGTCACTTACTCGTCACCCCCCCACCAAAAAAAAAAAAAAAAGAATTGCCTATCAAAATTCTGCTCCTGGTACCCCTGGTGTGATTTTTGTCCAGTGAATAGTTAATTTGATGGATATGTTTCATCTTACCCAGACAAAGTGTCATATCTAGCTATGGGGTTATTACAATTACTATATGAACATAGTGGTAACAAGAAGCTGGCAATTAGTGGATAATTGATGATAGCTTTATTGTACAAAAGTACATGCTGAAGAGATGTTAACTCAGCAAATAGCTAGTTGGTAATGCTGGCAGGTGTACTAGCACCTAGCTGTATATACATAATGACCATCGGGTGTACCACCCCCTAGTAGCAGGGTGTGGTACTACTGCATACATTATAGGCGAGTACATTTAATGAGCAAAAATGGATGGTGTGTATGGTATAATGTACAATATAGTAATAAAGTAAAAGCTGTCGAGTTCTCTACTTATCACAAAAGGTCAAATATTACATGATGAATAGCAACCCCCCTTGTCCTCCAGACTGATAGATAGTTTACATATCACTGAATGTCAAAGACTCACCTTTATCAGTGATGCCATGTCTTTCTTATATAGGGGGCAATACAACGTATACTAAGAGTCTAATCCAGAGAAGACAGCTTCAAGGGCGACTTGTTCTCGTTTACTGCATTACCAACCTCTGCCCATACTACAATTGTCATATGGGAATGCTCGGGGTAAGGGAAACTCGTTTGAATCGGGAGGAGGTGACCACACCCACCACCCCCACTTCCATCTCCAGTCCACTATTGAATCCCCCCCCCCTCCCAAAAAATATGTCTGTAGTCACTAGGAAGTGAGACTGGGGATGGACTTTCATTGTATTTACTCCAGCTACTACAGTAACATCTCTTTCTGTCATTTATATAGCCTTTATCGGTGCGAAAAAAGACAATATCAGGATTTGTACCATAGAGATAAATAGCCCGTGTCCACCTATATGCATTATCTTTTTCCATACTTGTCCACAGTATCGGATTCTTACTCTTCACTCTTTGATGGTCAGTACCAACTGTGAAACTACAGCCCCTCCTTTTCAGTCATTTCACAGCCCCTGGAACAGAGTTCAATTTTTACAGCCATCTATTTTCAAGCAAGCGGGATAACAGCCACACTTTTTGGGGTCCTCATCCATGTAAAAAAGCATTTTGATCATAGTATTTTGTAATTTCATAGCCTTGGAATGATTATATGCAACATTTAAGTTCTTTTAATGCATACAAATCATAGTAGGTATCAAACACCATCTAATCCTAAAATCTAATTCAATTCCCAGTCTCCCTTTATATCGATGCACTGAGTCACCGCTCTATGGGTTGGTACCACAGTTGGTACCCAAATTCAAGGCTGAGTACCCCCCCCCCAAAAGAGGGGAGGGGGGCATAGCCTTACTTTTTTAAAACCCCAGACGTTGATATAAGTTGTTATAAATTATGGTATAATGATGATGTTTATGACTGCACCTTCTGCCCTATAGCCATAGGTGTGGCTTTTCTGATACGGTCATGATCACCAACAGCAGCATCCAGGCCACTGAAGGAAAAAGTGACTCAGAAACACATAATGGCCTTATGTAATTTATTTCAAGAAATATTTCTTGTTTAGCATGTGTATGTACTGTGGCAGACGCTGACTTGGTGTTTGAAATGACTTAATGAGCACAACTTGAGATCGATAATAACCAATACAGTACCGTTATTGCTTGTTGAGGTAGGAAGTTAGCTTAGAAATCTAAACTCTCATCTTCGTACCTATACGTGAGAGTTTAGAAAAGCTGTACATTCTGGGTGGGTGATCCCTTGCATAAACGGCAGAGGAACGCAGATTTTCGGCATCAATATTTTGAACTTCTCAAAAGTTCTATGTTCCATGTGTAGCCTAACATGTTGACAACACCTTCCACCCTTTTTCATCAATAGATGGCCATTTGTATATATTTTGGAGCCTTCTTCTTGAACCCCTCTCAAATCGGCCGTTCACATCACGATCTTCGTAGGAAAATGGTGGAGGTATGAAGACTAAAACTAGGTCAGAACTCATTGGTTTTATCCCTCCAGACTAGAGAGTTCCTCACCCACCAGTAAACATCATTTTGTCTGAACTCCCACGTAGGTACGGAGATGAGAGTTTAGATTTCTAAGCTACTAGGAAGTAGCTTAGAAATATCTAATATAATATATTTATATTAATATAAGAAATATTAAATAAAAATAAGAAATATTAATATAATATATTTATATTAATATAAGGATATTAGAGGTGCACCAAAACGTTCAAGGCCTATACCGACTTAGCTGGTTTGAATATCAACCAATGAAATAATCCAGACTGGGGTCCTCTCAAGGGGCAGTTGGTACTCATCTGACAGCTGTTATAGGTCATAAAAATTGGTAATCAGCATCATCAATGGCGTCCCCCTGTGGAGTGGGGACCTTCGTCATGAAGGAGCAGAATAACTTTATTGGGAGTCCACGAAGGAGAAGTCCTCTTCCATACTAACAGTGGGCATACCGGATTTGTAAAAGGCGACAAACTCGAGGATCCTTGTGACATGAGGTGAGCATGTGGGCAGCTGGTGTCCATATGTGCACGCCTAGGCCTACATGCTTGCAATTTTTTCATGGGCTTCCCCCTCAGTGAACACGTCTGTTAGTCTGGCCCTGCCTATGGGACCAGGCAAATAAAAGAAATTGCTATCCTTCGAGAAGAGTGGGGAATGAAGCCCTGGTAGCAGTTTTTCCCCTCCCCTCTCCTCATAGATTTGGTCATTCATCTCATAGATTCGGTCATCCATAGTTCCAATCAAACCTGAATATTTAAAGTCTTCTGAAATACCCCGATGAAAAAACTAATGAATCAACCAACCATCATCAATAGCCACGCCCGTAGGACAATCTGCTACCTCAGTATACCAAGGTAGCGGATGGTTCAATGCATACGGCTGTTGCTGACACTTGTTACTAGCGGTTATAACTGATGTCAGTTATCAAATGGGTATCCCCAAGAGGATTGGAGTGAATAGTTAGGATTATTTCATTGACTGATTATTAATCCGGCTAAGTCGGTATGTGGCGAGTATCTTTCATATTTAAGCCATGCATTATACATGGGGCACTATAGTCTACAGTAATTGATGATCGATTATATGCCATGTTTGCAACATGTCTATGTTTGCAACATGGACATCCGTCTTTGCGAAGATGGATGTCCGTATTTAGGTTCTAGGGTCCAGTTTTGAACACCATCCAGTATAATGGATGGATAGATTTATGAGATGAAGGTTTAAATACAAAATAAAACGCATCATTGAATACAGTACAGATATTGGGGCACCAAGGGCTTGTACATTGGACAGTAAACTGTGACCTGACTTCCCATGGCCTGATCTTGATAATCAAGTTTGATTGAATGCATTTTCTATGACAGGGATGCCACTCACTGATCACCAAGTATTCGGAAATCCTCCTATTTTCCTCAATTCCCAATAGGAAATATCAGTAGGAATGAAAGTCAAAATTTTGGAATTCCTGACAAGTTAGGAAAAGTGGCATCTCTGCTATGATTTTATGGTATAGGGAGTCATTAAAATATACCCTTCTGTACCTTATTACACTCTCCAAAGTCAAGTTCAAGTCTCTCAAAGCCTTGTTGGACCCTAGGCCTAGAATTTGGATAGCATAGGGCTAAAGTTACATTAACTTAAAATGATGAAAATCAAACCCCAGGTATGCCCTTTCTCGTGTATCCCTTCCAAATTTCCCTGACCAATGCCAGAGGAATCTCACCTGTGGCCAATGTAAGCATGCTGGCTGGGAAATTTTGTTGTCTTTTTATTTAGGATGACTAGCCAAACTAAAAAGCCATTGGTGCAGATGATGGCTACATTCCTGGCATCATGAGCTTTAATTTAATACCAAATATGCCCTCCTTTGATCACTACTACCAAGTCCCAATGATGAATTCTTGGGAATTTCTTCATATTTTGTGAAATAATGAAATTTTTTGAAATAATGAAATTTTTCATGCGGCCCTTTTCAAGCCATGCGGGCGGTGGACGGTAAACTGTAACCTGACTTCCCATGGCCTAATGAATACTGTGAATTATGGACAAAATACCACAGCATGATGCATTGGATACTTTGTACTCTGTGGTTAAAACGGTATAACATGCTAGGGCAAAAAAAAATTGTTTGTTTCCAGTAACATGACCTGAAAAGGTAGGGTGGGTAGGTCGGATTTTTTTTCTACATATGTATGAGATATGTGCAAAAAAGAGAAAAGGGCACATATCAATGGATGTATCAAATTATTACATTTTATTGCAAAATAATGATGGAAAAAGTCGACAACTGTGAAAGAGGGGAAGTCCCCCCCAAAATCTTTTTGCTAGGGTCGGTCGGGTTACTGGAAACACGATTTTTTGGCCTAGGCTGGGGCCTACACTGTAAAGTTTTTCCATTAAATTAAGAGAGGATCAGCGTGAAATTTTACTGCGAATCGGGGTAATGATTAATTACAGTCCGATACTGTTATATTCATCAACTACCATATATTACACCACATTGAATTCAGAATATCTGTAATCCACGGCAGTGAAACTTTGGTTTATCAATTTACAAAGAAGCTGTGTTTAAATTGTTGTTTCATTTGATCACACCAGGTGGTATCCTTTTCCATGATGAGAATTTCTTGGGAATTCTACCCTGCCCCTTTCGTCGCACTTTTACTATATAGAAATGTATAAGAGGCATGGACCCCTCACCCCCTGCCGTGTTGCTACTCGATACTTTTTGTATTTGCCATCTAAATTGATTTTTGAAAGTGAAACCGATGGAACTTCTAATATAGTTTCACAAATTTTCGGTGGAAACTGTGATCAACCTCTCACTTTCCTTCATTTTTGAGCGTCTTACTGGCCACTGCACCCAGGATGTCTCCAATAACTTTTTGAGTTGATGATATATAGCTAGCTGCTACTGAATCCAATGCAGTATCAATGTTGATGGCCAAATATGGGGCTGTGAGAATATGATTGGTGGTGTGGTAGACTACTTTCTTGTGATACAAACACCTTTTTTTGTGATGATAAGAAATATGTCCCCATTGCAATACTTGCTTGGGCAAGGCACAATTGCAGGGATGAAAGTCGACGATGACAAAAAACCTTGAAAAAGGAAACAACTTTAAATGCACTGTATATGCCCTCCAGTCCCATCCATCAGTGTGTTACAGGGTTTGTGTGGTTGGTGGGTGGGGGAGGAGACAGTAGGTGTTGTATAAGGGTGTAGTTTGTCCTCAAATAACAGGAAAAGCTGTTTTTCAAGATGGTGTTCGGATACTATACCCAAAATGTGCACATTATGGCCCTTTTGCAGAGTATGTCCTAGGATCCCTTCAGAATGTTACTATATAGCTGTTTTCCAAGGTCTTGTTCGGATAGCATACCCAAAATATGCACCACCTGATCTACTAGTAGTGGGGCCTTTGCACACACGCCCTAAGGACCAATTACAATGTTATGTATAGAGATAGGTCAAAGGGTGCAGGAAATAAATGACCAATATAGTTATATGGTGAAATCATAACGCACAGAAATGGGGTATACTATCCAACACTCTTCTAGCATAGGAACTATAGCTTGCTGCTAAGACTACACTGAAGAGTGGAACAAACAACAACAAGAAAGCATTTAGTTTAAGTCTAGAGTATGTCTTGGAGAGACGGAAAGGAAACGAGGCAAGGGTACAGAGCCTAGGCTAGATGACTTGCCCATGACTATGTCATAAGGACACATGTACCTGCTTAATTGTCTTCCTCCCCCTCCCACCCACAACTACCAGCACAGCTCTGATCGAGTAGTGAGACATGACTGAGTACCCCCCAACCCACCTAGTGGTGTGCCTATCTACCATCCCCTCTGCCTCCCACACCCACTGGTGATTGTCTGGTGGTGTCACCACCTACCCTGCCTGCCCCTGCCTTTAGACCCAACTGCCTTAATTTGTGTGTTACTAGTATTAAGTAGGTA
Organism: Acholoe squamosa; assembly: GCA_949317995.1. Classification (NCBI taxonomy): domain Eukaryota; kingdom Metazoa; phylum Annelida; class Polychaeta; order Phyllodocida; family Polynoidae; genus Acholoe; species Acholoe squamosa. The sequence continues at coordinate 36,031,128 of OX439040.1, read as the reverse complement.
ATTATAGCTTTGTCTAGACCAATCAAACATCAGTCATAGCTTTCCCTGGTCTTCAGGGCCAACCCAACTAGCCCTGTTTCAGCTCATGTCTACCTTTAACAATAATAACTACATGATTCTGAATTCCATATTACCTACAAACGCATCCATAATGACTCTTCCACATACAAAACACTACAAACAAAATGAGACAAGGTGTGGTTTCCTCAACCATTATCTTAGTTGTTTGTCTGTATTACAAAAAGAAATGTGTCCAGTACCATGTCCTTCCCAGGGGTGGACAATGGGTGGACAAGGTCCCAAATACCCAAAAAGGTCCCTAGTTAAAAAAAGGTCCAAAAGTCATGAAAGGTCCTATAAAGGTCCAAAGTCCCAAAAAGGTCTTAATGTCCCGAAAAGGTGCAAAAGTCCCGAAAAAGTTCTGAAAAGGGCCCAAAGTCTTCAGAAAGTCCCAAAGTCCTAAAAAAGTCCCAAGGTACCAAAACGGTCCCAAGGTACCAAAACGGTCCCAAGGTACCAAAACGGTCCCAAGGTACCATAAAGTTCCATAAAATTCAATAAAGTTCAATAAAGATCCATACAGTTCAACAAAGATCTGTAAAGTTCTACAAAGAACATAAACTCAACAAGGTGGCGTTTGCTTAAACTTTTATCTTAGCTGTTTGTCTCTATCCAAAAAGTAACAAGTCCAGTTACAAAGTAACTTGCCCATGATTCCCAGCACCATGGACACAAAACATTTAAGGGCAGCAGTTTGTAAGTGTCTGTACATTATATCCCCTGTGTGGTAAGTCCTGGTGGCTACATCCTGATGGCTACATCATCCCTCCCAAGTGATCACCCCAAATCCCCAAATGATCACCTCATGTCATCACTGCATGTCATCATCCCCTGTCATTACCCCTTGTCATCCATGTCATCATCACATGTTATCAATGTCATCACCTCATGTCATTTTCCTATACCATCACCTCATGTAATTACCTCATGTCACACATGTCATCACCTAATGTCATTGAGATCACCTCATGTCATCACCCCATGTCATCCATGTCATCACCCCATGTCATCCATGCCATAACCTCATGTCATCATTCCATGTCATCATCTCATGTTATTACCTTGTCATCACCCCATGTCATCACCTCATGTCATTAACATCATCACCCCATGTCATCAATCAATGTCATCACCTCATGTCATTACCTTGTCATCACCCCATGTCATCAATGTCATCACCTCATGTCATTACCTTGTCATCAATCAATGTCATCACCTCATGTCATTACCATGTCATCACCTCATGTCATTAATGTCATTATCCATACCATCATCTCATGTCATTACCTTGTCATCACCTCATGTCATCAATGTCATCATCTCTAGTCATCAATGTCATCATCTCTAGTCATCAATGTCATCACCTCTAGTAATCCATGTCAGCACCTCATGTCATCCATGTCAGCACCTCATGTCATCCATGTCAGCACCTCATGTCATCCATGTCAGCACCCCTGTCATCACCATCACATGTCATCACCTCATGTCATCATCTCTAGTCATCCATGTCATCACCCCATGTCATTCAATGTCATCCTCTCATATCATTATCCAATACAATTACCTCATGTCATCACCTCATTTCACCACCCCATGTCATCACCTCATGTCATCCATGTCATCACATCATGTCATCATCTCATGTCATTATATTGTCATCACCTCCATGTCATTATCCCATACCATCACCTCATGTTGTCAATGTCATCACCTCATGTCGTCCATGTCATCACCCCCTGTCATCATCCCATACCATCACCTCATGTCATCATCTCTAGTCATCCATGTCATCACCCCATGTCACACTTCCTGGTAACATCCTTCCATCTGCCAGGTGTTCATGGGAAAGATCAGAAGGACCTTGAGCTTTCCCACGGTGCTATTTCTCTTAAAGGGACTGCTGATACTTGTGATTGATGTGTGAGCCTGCTACAGTATGTGTCTGTATGGGGCCTAATGCTTTGTCTATGAGAGAATCTTGGAAATAAACCTATCAATAAACCAAATTGGAAGGCCTTCAAAATCAACTATATCAAAAGATGTTTGCCCAGATAACCATGGCGCACACTGCCCCCATTCCTACTTTATGCCCTCCTCTTCTAAAAAAATCTGAAATCTGTCTATAAGTGGGGTTAAAGACAATTTGATTACCCTTTTATTTAGGGTAAAAAGAGCCCTAAATCCCATGCATTTCTCTATAGGAAAAAAAGACAACAGTAATTACCATGTCACAGCCATCAAAGTACACCTTAAATGTAAATTCTATTGCATGGATAGCTTTGTCTTACTTTTTGTCTCACTATATGACCAATTTTTGGGGGTTCAGTTGTAACCGAAATATTGCTAAATGACAGGTTTTGATGGTCTATGCAAATTCTTGGAATCTCAATATAAGAAAATCATATCCCATGAAATGTTTTTTTCATCATTTATCATAAGATTTCCATGTAAATAGAAATATGACTCATGGGGTCTTTGAAGGGTGTGATGGGGCATATGCTGTGTAATGGAATATTTTTTTGGTGGTGCATGTAATCTGCTAGAAGCCAAAATAGCAATTGAAACTTGGTAATCATAAGAAACCCGGCTAAGGGCTAGTAAACAAGAGGTCAGAAAGGTGGTGTCAAAGGCCCTTGCCTCGTTTAATAAAGAGGGGAAAGTTTTCAAGGAAAAACTTGAGAATCCTTGAAAACCTTGGACTAAAAACTGGCATGCTGCCACTGTAAGCAGTGTTGTGGGACCTGACTGTGTGCATGTATGCAACCTCTGGAGGTAATTTGTGACTCTTTTATCCTGTTTTCAGAGGATTTTCAAGAAAACTTATTTTTCTTAAGTGAGTGAAAAAAACCTTGAAATCAAGGAAAACCTTGAACTCTTTCATCCCTGGTAGCGTGGATGGAATGGAAGCCATACGGTAACCAGTTCGATTCCCGGCTTGGCCAAGGTGCAATGGTGCTGCCAAATCATCAAGGTTGCCAAGGCATCATTTGAGTTTCTGCCCTGCCTTGTTATGGTAGACAGATGACTTAAAACAGGCCTGCTCATCTATCACTTTGCCTATGTTGTAACAGATGTCCAAGATCCATTGTCTTGGTAAATGTATAGGGGCGTGCTTTCTACCTTCCATAGATTTGGTCACCATCATCCCCCCTTCCCCATAAGACTAGAGCCCAGGCATAACATCACAAGGGTTATCTCACTTCATTGTGGAAACAACCCGCCTATCAACCTTGAGTACCATCTGTACAGACAGCACAAGGTGAGATAATATTCTGACTGACTGACTTGGGATTTTTGAATATTAACTTTTTGAAACATAGGGGACTGACAAATGGCCCTTGTCTCATAAATATGTCTTAGTCTAAGATGGGGTTGTTGGGACATGGTCCAGAGACATGGTCACTGTATCTACAAATTTTGAGGGATAGGGATTTTTTGTTCTCAGCGACTTTATGCGAACGCTAGGTCTGAAATGCCCCCTATCCCATAACATTTTGAGGGAAAGGATATTTTGAGAGATAGTGGCCTCATAGTTAATGCTATAATTCAAGGAAGATGCACACTGGGGGTGGGGTGTATGGTTACCTGGAATCTGTGTCTGTGCCAGAAAGGAAATGCTAAGTGCTATTGGTATGAGCCATCCCATCATAATCATCGGAGGCAATACATTTCGATCTATATTTAGATAATTCAAGGGTGAGCTCAAATTAAGCTCATTAATTCCCGATCAAATTGATAGCTACTCGTCACTGGGATTGGCTTTACACCTTTCTTACTGAATTAACTTACGCAACCCTAATGAGGGTAATTTGTCCTGAGGGCTGAGATTAATGGGCTACTTGGAAAATTCTCATCATAGGTTATTATATGCAGGATAACAGGATATGATGATGCAACATGTAGATATCATGGTGGTTTGTATTGAGAAAGTAATATATCAAATTGTCGACCTATGTATAATTATAACCATGTGCTACCCTATTATTGTCTCTCATCAGTAGGTCTACCGATAAGGTTCCATGAATGAATAGTCAGCAACTTTGTAATAATCTTCAGAATTGAATCTAAGTAACTTATTCTGCACTCATCTGACCTGAACACTCTCATTTCCGGAGCATGTATCTTTACAGTTATCCCATCAGGGCCTAGCCCTCCGTACCTAACTTTTCATTGTTCCTTTGGTTCATTTTGTCAACCCTTCGGGAGTTTATGAACACCTATGGGTAATAGGTTAGCACTATGCCTGAGTGCCTGAATGTGAAGCCCTGGTGAGTTAGTCGACAAGGTAACATTCATGCACCAAAGCGACCCAAGAGTATCTAGCACATTAAATGAATATAACCCATAAAGGCTTTGATATGAATTGATGCTGAAAAAGATCAAAGAGTAAAGGTTGTTCCTACCTGTGACTGGTAGGCTGTGTTGTTGCCCACGGGCGGAGACACGGCTTAAGAACTGACAACCGACAGGACCTCTCACGGAGTGAACATTTAACATGTCAACGTTGGGCACTGTTTGTGTATTTAATTACTTGGGTGTGACGCCCCAGATCTTTACACGTCCATTGGCCAAAGAATTTTCAACTTTCTTTTTTAAAATGTCCCTGTGTACAAGGAGGCAAAAAGTAAACAGTGCTACTTTCTCCTTGGTGTCCAAATTAAATCCAGACAATTAGATCGATATTTTTAACAACGATCATTTTCGATTAGTGGAATGGGGTTAGCTGCTGCTTTAATATCAGAAAACCAATTACCTTGTAGCCCTGATCGTTTCCTTAGTTGAACAATGCTCATTTTCACTACCAACCCCTGTCTCTTAATACTAGGTGCAAGGAGGAGTGCAAGGAAAGACCATTAACGTGATTACAAAATATGAAAGTTGGCATCATGTCATGAGGCAGTCTCAATGTGAACAGTTTCCTACGAGAAAATTGAAATAATTTCGCAAGAAATAAAGAGACGCCATCTTTAGGCATTCTGCATGTCATTTTATGCAAACGGTAATTGGTTATTTCCATTCCCTGGAATATCTTTTTCAATTCCTAATCCCAGTCTTCTTCTGCTCAACAAGAATGGTCACTTTCAGTGTCTCCTCATGACCCCCCCCCCCTTCGTCTGCTCTCACCTGCTGCTGGAGACCCTGAGGCACAGGCTTCAACTGCACAGAAAGCTGCAGTGGTGAGGAGGCATAGACGTATGTTGAAGACTAAGTCATGATTAACCAGCCCCTGTTTCAGCCAAGAGAACATGACTCCGTCGCCTTTAATAGTACAAGAAGGTTGTAACTGACATTCTGACAAAAATGAGTTCTTCCCTTTAACATATATATATTGACCCTTATCTATGAAAATACTGAAGCTCTGTCTATGATGCATATGTGTGCCTACAGGCCCAGTGCAATATTGCTGTATCCACTTGGTGCTTTAGTAAGTGGAACACTTCTTTTGCCTCTCCTGCAAAACTTGAAATATGCAGTTACAACCTTCTTGCACTAAGGGGACCAATTGATTTCTTCGACGTTAATTTTCAGAGAGAAGTATGAATATTACTGATCATTTCAATCAAAGTATTAACGACAGCCCAGGCTACATTTTACCTGTCAGATTACTTAAAAGCGGTCTCGGGCCCACTTGAATCAGTTTCATACTATAGTATTCTACATTGTGCAAGTAATTAACTGTACCGCATTAGCTACAGGAGGATGATCTTGAAGAATCCCAAAATCCTTCCTATGCTTGGTGCCCTGGGCTTTGTGAGTTAACCTATCCGTCTGAAGGTGGGGTGGTCGGCTACAGGTACCATACACCTAGAATGGGCAAGGCTTGGACCGACTACACTACAAGTTTACTATTCCACAGAAGCTGCACAGTTGAGGACCTTGTTCGGAGGTGTAGGCGTAGGGAGGAGGAGGGCAGTGTTACAGGCGGTGGAGGAGGGGGGGGTACAGGTAGGGTGGGGGTGTTAGCGTCGTGACACTAACTGACATGAGATGAGTCATGATACTATAAAGGTGGTGGACCACACCCTCGGCCGTAACAAGTTCAACCCTTTGGTGCCTAGTCGTACCTGGCTGCTCACCTATGGTGTCTCTACTCTATATGACAGGATTTATGACGGGACGTTCTTCATGCACAGGGACCCAGTGTGGTGTCATCTGCAGCTGGATTGATTGATTGGGGAGGGAGCATTTCTTTAGTTGCCAATTCATATTCAATCGCTTGAAGCATAGTTGTTGTTTTTTTTATTTCTTTTCTTTTCTCTCTTCTTTTCAAATTAGCATCAGTGTCATCACACCCACGAGGCCTACCAGAGTACATGTACTTACTTACATATATATGATATAGCCTAATAACGTTACGCTATGTAATCATTATTCCTTGTTTTCTAATCAATATTGTTTATTTAAACAATGAGGGGGATAGGTTATGAGGCCACCTGCGCGTATCGTTTATCTATCGCTAAATTTTTACCAGCGTCAAAATCCTTGATAGTTGCCCATGGAACTGGTTGAAAAAGATTTAACGTGTGATATATATCATATATGGCCCACGGTTTGGCACATGAGTTGAAGCACAGGAAAAAATGACTAGATGCTGACATATATGCTAAATAATTGCTGAAAATTATCGCAAAGTTGGTGTAATAGACTCTAAACATTGTTATAGCCATGTTAGATAGATTGAAAATAATAAATTGTTATTAAAAGATTGTTCTATAGGCCTACATTATTGCTCAGGTGATGTGAACATCTACACCCTTACAGTACACAGGAGGGGTGGGACCAGCTGTGGCTAGTGGGTAGAAAGGTGTCAGGAGCGTTGTGCAGTGTTTTGTCGCCTTCCTGTGTGTTTTTTTTATAAAAGATATACAGGGGTAACAGAATTGTCCCCTGGATGCAGCCATAGCTTTATGTGGTCCTGGCAAGAAATGAGAAGGTAAGCAGAAATGGATGTCAGTGAAAAGGGGCAGTTGGCAACCTTGGCAACCTTTTCTGCTTGCCTACTTTACACCTGGACCCATTGAGTTGACAGTCACCGCATGGTATTAGCAGCTCTGTTCGTGCTGTCCGGTGTTTTCGTGTTTCACCGCCTTTCCGTGTTTAATTCTATGATACTTAGTATTAGGGATGTCATTGACATCCACTTTTTTCCAATGACGATTATCGCAATTTTTAGTGTCTATATCGCGATTTATTGCGATATTTGAATAGGATATAAGTGGAGAAAGAATACATTTATTTTATACTATAATTGGTATAATGTTTTGGGGCATTGAGATGATCTATGGCACCTCCTGCTCAGTACAGGTTAGCAAAGTGAAGAGGTTGTAATATGTAAAGAAGTGATGAAAGGCTACGGAGTAAGCAATTATCAGCATTTCTTTCTTTAATCACTTATTTGAAAATCACAGTATGAGAAGTGTGACTATATAGAGAGGTGTGAGGAACACTTGATCTCTAAAGTATTGGAGATTGGGGGCCTACCATGGGCCAGTAAACCTGGGACATAATTACGTAGGTGAATATATGAGGCTACTATCTCAAGTTAAGCGTGTTTTTTAATACAAATAAAATCATAAGGTTAAATATAATATAAAAATGTAACCACTTTGAAAATGGTAGAATGCAAGGTATTTGAAGCCTATTGTATTGTATTGCTGATGCCGTCAGCTTTAATTTGATACCAAATATGCCTACAATGCCAGGTCCATTTACCATGTGTATCCTGAGGAATTATGAAAAATAAAATATTTAGGTCATAATATATCGATATAAAGGTAATGTCGATACGATTTTTACCATCGAAATATTGCCGATATTTAGATATGATGAATATTGATGACATCCCTACTTAGTATGCTTAGGATATTGTTCACACCCTAACAGAGAGTCAGAAATCTCCCTCAGTCTTTGCTGTATTCAGCGTCGTTTGGTGAAGAGTTTCAGCACCTACCTGCTGAAAAAAAAACTTAATTTGCCAATTGATTGATTGATTTGTGTTTTACAGCACTTTAGCGGCACTAAGTGGCTATCCCGTGCTTCCCAGGTTGATAATTTAACAGAGGAATGTGTCAGTGCCCGCGCATATGTGCACCACACACATCCTGAGGGGATAGAAAAGAGGAGATATAGACCCTTTTAAGTGGGCTAGGGAAGCCCGTTAATTTGCCAATTCCCATAGGCTCCCATGTGCTATGTTTATCGTCAAAATCTATCGCTCAACACAAATCTAATGTGCCTCCATTTTCCTGGTGAAGAGCTAAAAAAATTCTAAGGTAATTTCAACACTGTTTTTCGTCGATCTAATGTCTCTATTCCTGATTGCGAGTTGACAGCTGAAAACCCACCTCCAATGACCCAGTGAGACCCTGGACCAAATATGATAAAGACTATACGTCTTTGCTGAATTTTTTTTTTTTTTTTTTTATCTTGCCTTCTGACACCACCTACTGGGGTGTGTTCATGGGGAGAATGGCGGGGAAAAAACTCAATACACGACCTTGACATGTAAACTCGAATCCCAATACAAAAACAATATATGATAAAATAAAAACAAAATAGAATAAAAATGAATAATGACAACTATAAGAATGCCTTTCACAGGAGCATGGTTTTGCTGATCTGCCCTTTTAGCAGAAGGTCCCTTATGATAAGTTTACACAGTAAAATGCAACGGGAAAACAAGTGAAGTATTTAACCTACTAGATTCACACACGCTCATACGTGTATCCTTACTGGAGTATTTACTTTTGACCGATTCTCAAAAATACATAATACATACAAATTTCCGATTTTGGCGGCCAATTTAACTCTCGAGTAAGAGGTACAACTTCGAATTATCTAGGGGATATTAGGTTCTTAGCGCGTTCAATACGGTATGGTGTGGACGGTTAGTAGAAAAAGAACCTTCCGCTGAAACCGTTTAGATTTATAGTGACACTTTGGGCGTTGACACTACGCATCGCTTTTATTATACACTACGCATCGCTTTGTATTATTTACCTCAGCTTTTTAGATGATGAAAAATGGGGTCTCGACTTATAGGTTTGCCTAACGGTTTGACTTTTATCGTGGGAGGACTAAACATATTTTTGGTCTTCGCTATCTCAATAATTCCCATTGGAGAGAAATAAAGAACTTTCTATAAGAGAAATAGGAACACTGATCGCTAGAAATACAGGTTTTCTCAGAATTCAACATCTTTTTCGAAACAAAGACAAAAACAAACAAACAAAAAGGATCTTAAATCTAATTCTAGATGTATCAGGCTGCTTAGGCCCCCTACTGGTGAAAGTTGAATAGAACTGGATTTTCAAGCTTAGACGTATAGTTATTTGACTAATAAATCAGCTTCGTCTTCACGGCATGTAGCATTCTTCCCATTGTATCCCATGACAGCTGCATGTGTAAATTTAACATCTCACCTATTCAGCTGCCTTATGGATTTTGACATCTGAAGCACAGGTAACACGTTTTTAAATACAAGGACCCATGTGCCCGATGATCCCAATATATCTTTTTTTGATCGGTAGGGGGAAGGGGCCGGGTTGAGGACGCCCCTCTCTAAATGTGTTAGTTTGGTGCGGGGGTGAGATGGAATGGTTTATAACAGGTATATATAGAACAACATAAAGCAAACCTTTAGTTTTTTCATTTAACCATGGACTTACACTGTATATTGTGTAGGTCTATAAGTTACTATTTAATATGGATCATTATCTTGGATTAATAGTTATACTTTCTTACCAGATCCTATTCAAAGGGGAGATGACGAGCCATATCGATGGTATTCAGTTGAAAACTTTGCCTTTACATATCATATACGTGGACATGTAAAGAGTATCCTTGTTCGGAAAAGAGCCAGCAATGATCACCATGCAAATTAGACACACCACCCACACAGCCATAAGGGCTGATCCATTAATCATCTCACGCCTTTTTATGCCCTTTTGGACACCCCCCCACCCCTTTGTCACAGTTTTACTATAGAAATGTATAGAAGACATGACACCCCACCCCCACCCCCTCCGGGGTGACATACTTTATGGATCGGCCCTATTATAAATCAGTCGTGATCCGGGATCCTCAGTAGGCGGCACCATTGCCTGATCTGGGACCCGGAGAGATAGGTACTACCGTACTGATACCTACCAGCATGGTGGGTAGCAGTTGTTATGTAAATTTCAGACATGCCACTCACTGGTCTCTCAAAATTCGGAAATTATCTTAATTTTCCCAATCTCCAATAGAAAATGCTTATGAGAATTGGAGCCAAAATTTCGAAATTCCTAAAAAGCTAATGGGAAAAGTAGCATCCCTGAAGTCTGTAATGCACCCTAAAAAGTCTGCACTGAATGAAGGGAATTTTCTAATTGCATGGTCAATAATGTATCCCGCAAGGTCGATATAGCGGTTTGATATCAGGAACGCAACTGTGGACAGGTGTCATTACACCTGTACCTCCGCCCACGTATATGAGGACAAACACTGAAGTATTCTACTGTACGGTTCCTTTAGCTCTTCAACAACATGCTTTCCAGGAAGAACGCTCCACCCCCTCACCACAGCCAGAATCTCCCTTCAGACCTTATAAAAGAGGGGTACATGTAGTATGATACCCATACACATGGGCCTGTATAGGGATTCTGCTTCCAGATCTACTTGGGTTAATTAATGGTCAGCTTAGTACTATAGGAACCTAGCGGGATACAATATTGACCAATGAGAAAATTCCTTTCATTCAGTACCGACTTTTCAGGGTGCATTATGTAACACCTGGTACCCATCAGCTCGCTGTTATCAGTCCTTATCTCGCAAGGTATCAGCTTCAGCAGGGGTCAGCCCACTAAGGAATCCGCTAAGCGGGAATACCGAGGTAGTGGATTGTCCTATGGGCGCGGACATTGCTGAAGCTGATTACCAGCGGTTATCACTGATAGCCGTTATCAGATGGTACCACATGCCCCCAAGAGGACCGCAGTGATTAGTTGGTGTCACTTCATTGGCTGATAATCAAACCAGCTAAGCATGTGTATCATGGACTAAAGAGTTAAGAAGCCTGTCTCCAGGTATACTAGGGGCAGCACCAAGCGGCACGTGTCAACGTCAGGAATCACCAGACTTGGTGCTACCGTTTTTACCTTACAACTTAGCTTTTTACAAGTGTCCCTCCCGCTCTTGGCATTTCACGGATCACGCCCGGACTGTTTTCTAGGGGAAGTGGGCCGCCTTTTTCTTACGAGTTTTTTCACATCTACTTTTTTTCAATGTGTCGTTCTGTGTAACAAGATACCCTTTCACTTCACTATTTATATTATTTAAATCAGCCTGCAGATCTGATTTAGGCTGGTTTAGATAATTTGTGCATAATTCATATGGTTTGTGTATGTACCGGCATGCTTTTCTGTTTTTACATATCCATGTATGCTCTACAAAAGGACAAGTGAGTAATGGTTGTTTACTACCACTTCGAGAGCTACGGCAATGTCCATGACGAGAAAAGTACACTCGACATAAATCGATGGATCAATGTGTATCGTGCCAGCGCATTTGTAGAGGGGTAAAAAAAGAAAGAAAAAAAGAGTAAGACCTTTTCAGATGGGTTAGGGAAGCCAAACAGCACTAATTCAATAAAGAAACACCACTGATAACGTACCCTCAGATAACGTATTGCATTCGATCGATGGATCAAAAACGTCTAGCTGTCATGCGACGATACATAACACTTTCTATTTTTTTTCTTTTCTGTAACTGAATACTTGTTCACAAATTACCCTTTCGCCCAGACTCATTTATCATGGTCCACTGGAAAAACCGAGTGCATTCCAAGGTACATTGTATTCCGTGTCCCATCATAACTGGATGTACAGCGGGTCCTATTTCCCCAGGATCTCTCCCGTAACCAAGGCTAATGACATAAAACATGATAAATCATCCTTCATCCAAGTCAGTCACTCTTGACAATAATGTATCACAATGTCTGGGTGAACATATTATGAGAAGAAATAAAAGAAGAAATATACTGGTAATGAGCAGACAATGCCCATGAGGAGCACTGCTATTATAGGCGTGTCCCTTGTAGAGGTATGATGGGGAATCAGTGCAGAACCAAGTTACAGGAGAACCTGTCATCATGATGGGCGTCACCACTCCTCTAGCGGGGGTCCGAAGCAGTGTCACAGTCGTTAACAAGCCTTGTTTTTTTTTCCGTCACGGTGTCCCGGGACGGCGCCCAATGCAACACAACACAGGCGGTTAACGCGTCAGCACTGCATTGGTGCCACATTCAGGGTCCTGTGGGAGTGCATCTCTATGTGGTCGGCATGATGGAGGAAAGCGGCCCTAGTGAGATAAAAGCCCATCACATTGGCGGCATATGTTGCAGAAAAATCAGACCGGAACACCTTAGCGACTACATTCAAATTAAAGCTCAAGATAAGGTCTTTCAGGAAAAAAATATTGCGGGTCAATAACTTTGGGGTCACATGACTTTAAATTTAATGGCTGCTAAATATAGGTAATTTGACTAAATTGGCTGACTTTGGCCACCAGCAGTGCCACCTGTATGGTGTTTTGAGGTAAAATTATCATACCAATACAAGCCCCATATCTACCTCAATGTGTTTCCCAAAGATAAAGTTGCTGGAGATAAGATTCTAATTTTGACAGATTTTTGATTATTTAAAATTCTTGAGAGTCCATTGATTTTTTCCTGTTTTCCGAGCCTCAGTGCATCAACACACAGCGTAAGGGGTCTCTACAAGTAGTAGTACATGTCTAATTAAACTTGGATGTCTAACAATAGCGGTTTTCTTATGACAGGCTTCCGAAAATGGCCCAGAAATAAGGGTTTGCTCCCGATGGCTGACCCCCCTCCCACTACATGGGCCAGAGACCATTTGGTATTTTGAGGAAATATTTGGGGATAGTACTTCAGATACATGGACCATTCATATATTAGTTAGAAGAAAATCTGAGATGGTCATCCGGGAAGATTGGTTGAACTGACACGGAATAGGCCATTTATAAGGCCAACATATCTTATGAAGCGTGTGATACACCTTTATCAAATTCAAACACTCTTAGCTTCTGCAAATCGTGAAGGCAATAAATGTGTCACATTTGTCCAAATAGGCAGAGATGAAAAGGAGCTATTGCAGGATGACTGGGTCTCATCATGGACTGTATGACTTTCCTTCAGACATAATTTAAGCGATGTACATGGATCCTTTGATTATTTTTGTTTGCCCCCTGCCCCCCCCCCAAAAAAAAAAAAATAAAAATAAAGTTTTGCTTCTCATGCCTTTAAAAGTCAGGTGACCAGAAACCAAAATTTCTAATAGTTCTTTAGAGATGAGACTTTAGACCTCATCTGTAGTACTGTTTTTGTTACTCCCCCCTATATACTTGTCAGAAGGATCCTTAGCTTTATATTTGAAATTGTATATAAACGTGTCCTAAACTAAGGTGGGACACTCTACTTAATGTGATATTTTATGATCTATTCATATGACCCTAACATATTTCTTATACTTTGATTACTCATCACACCCCAATTCACAGGAACGGACACTCAAAGCTGCAACTGTGACCAAATATAGTCATTTTCTGCAATCTTAAAAAGCAGTCACTGACACATATCTGTTATATAGCACCTGCAACCTGCAATGACAAATGGTTGTACCGTAATCTCCCGCGTATAAGGCACGTCTTATACGTGAATCAGATCAGCAGTGCACCTTTGGCATCTTCCCAAGTTGGGGGTGCATCTTAAATGCAGGGTAGGGAGAGATGCCAAACTGGAATTTGTGTGATGCTGAATATATAATTTTTAGAATGCCAGAAATGAGGTGTAGACAAAAGTAGACCTTGACTCTAACATTGTATCATCATTTTTTTTCCCTCTATTTAAGAATTTCATCAATATTGTGGCATATTAGGAAAGCCACAAAAACATGGTTCAAATATATTTTTTCAGCTATTTCAGTGCATCTAGAAGGTACCCAGTATACATCTATTGTATAGAAGCCACCGGGTGTCAATTCTAGAAGAAATGCTAGGTGGCAGCACTACAGGGTTTTAACACATTTCACAGTACCTCTTAGGTTTGCATGATTCAAAAAGATATTCAAACTTTGTTCAGACTATGTGATGATTTATATTCATTCATTAACATGCTACAACATTGATGGAATGCTCAAATTGGAAGAAAAAAAAACCTCATGATACAATGTTAGAGTTAAGGTCTACTTCTGCTCACACCTCATTTGTGGCATTCTAAAATATTACATACTCAGCATCATAAACGGCTTTTCTTGTGAGAGGCCATCCCTAACCCCTTAGAGTGCGCCTTGTACCTGGACTCTACCTCCGAAGTTTGGGGTGCGCCTTCTACACGAGGTTTATCAAAATACACATTCAGAGGCAGTAGGTGCACCTTCTACGCGGACCTGCCTTTTCTGAATTAAGGGTGCCCTTCTACGCAGGCTGTGCCTTCTACGCGGGAGATTACGGTAGGTCTTCAGGTAGACCTAGACTCAATACCACTTTTTGACAACCAGGCAGCAAATCTGTTGATGGGATCAACTTTCCTTGCCCCACCCAACTAATTTCTTGAAGTTATTAAAGTCATTACTTTTTTTACACAGGGAACGACACAAAGATGTGGCTATTTCCCTGTACATGTATGCCGATTTCTGGTTATGCATTCCAGTCATATTACAAGTTACACCTCGGCTATTATTCCGGTACAGGTCACCCTGTAGGAGAAGCCTTGTGAAATGCAGTTTGCCTGGCAACTTTTGCCCAAATAATAAAGGAATTATGAATAGGGAAAAAGGGACCAATTTGGGGGCAAATACGACCTGCCGTTTACATGAAGGAATAGCCAGTGACGATATGTTTGCACAAACATGCACGTTTAATTAGCAATGACCACCGTATTTATAGCACAATAATAAGAGAAGGCCATACTTTAGACTCTGGACATGAATTATACTCTGACATCACATCTCGTTCATATATATAGCCAACATTGACTAATACTATACTAACGTGTACTCAGAAACAACAACCTATCACTGAGGCCGAGTCGGTCTATCATATACTGCTCTCCACCGTTGATATATTATAGAATTAAACTGGGAACAAAACGGATGACCGGAATTAACAAGATAGATAAAAACTGAACCATATTTCATAAATCTGTCAGGAAACGGCCATTACACTCGATCATCTATAAGGCATGCCCTATTACTACATTGTACTAGCCACGTGAACTTCCATGATAGGTTCAATGAGTGCAACATTATGTAGATTAAACCACAAATATATATCAGTTTAGATGAGTTGTAGCTTTAAATGCATAAAAAAAACTGAGCTATGTCAATCCTAAGTACAGTTCTGACAAGTGTCGATCGTGACATTTAGTAGACCTTAGACCTAGTTGTGCCTGTCGATAGAGAACAAAGATACGGTATGATTACATCTGATATGACCAAGGTAAGGACTCCTTACCTCGACCTTTCTTCGAATATGCTAGCCTCTTGACCCAGCCAAGTAACTAGTGTTTACGAAGTTATATTCCATAAGGTATCTTCCTATTCTCTAGCCTTAATTGGGCCCCTATAGGGCTTAGTATTAAGGTCCAGTGGGTCCGCCATTGCTTTATCTGAGGCCTGGCGAGATAAGAACTGATAACAGCCCGCATGGTGGGTACCAGGCCGGGGTACCAGGTGATACATAATGTACCAAAAAAATTCTGCAGTGAATGGAGGGAGTTATCTCATTGGTTGAAACTGATTCCCGGGTCAGCCCTATAGAGAACAGAGCCATTCCTGTATGGAGGTGGCCATCTTGAAATTAGTTATGTAACTGGCCCCCGACGGCCATCTTGAATCTGGCAGAGGATTGTGGGTAATCTCTTATCTTCCCCTCCACCCACAAAAAGCAATGGGAAGTGATAAGACTGATAAGCTTCCCCTGCCCCAATCTTAATCACCTTAAGTACCTGTCCATTGTTTTAGGTGTGAATGGAGGGGATTAGCCTGACAAGAAGACAATGGCTTGGTTTTACTCAGCCTGGATTATATGTGCCCTCTTAGAAAACTTTTAAAGTTTAATTTCTATTGTATTTGAAGTGCTTTACCTATATAAAGCTTCTATTGTTTAGGTTTACGGTATTTGCTATCCGAAGGTAGGGTAAAGTGACCATGAGTCGTCCACCTTGGCCATTTTACTACCTACTAGTTAGTCTAGGATCTTTGTAATAGTAGGAAAACTTGCAGGGGTCATCCGAAAATGAATATAAATATTACCCAGATGTCTTACTCTTTCCGTCCAGCACTGTGGTACCTTGAGTCAGCCACATCATAAAATGACTCAACTAATTCATAGTAAAGAGTGTGCTTTTGAAGCAAAACAAGGAAAACATTTATTCCCGGCTGAGTGATCTTGGTCAGAGTGTTTCTGGAATGATTTTACTAATTATAATGCTGATTAATACCATTCCTTGGGTAAACATAAATTATAGCAAACTTATCCCCATTTATCAGCTGTCCGTCATTTTAAAGTGGCTGCCAATCTATCAGAAGACGTCTCTACCTAATTGGTAGAAGATAGTTGATTTTGTTGAAAAATAATGGATAGTGCTATATTCACTTTCCATATGATGGAAAGATAGCAGGTGCTACAGCTCAACATATTCCAGCAGTTTAAATAACTTAGAACCCAATGAAATGGTCACTACTAAGTTCATTTTGGACCAAAAAGCAATAGTGGCCAACTTAAGGTACTTGATTAGTGGTTGACTCAATGTACATGTATTGCTCAAAGACACCTTTTGTCAGTCTTATCATACCACGAGTCAACTTCTATACAGCAGATTGTTGACTTTTGTACTGAACATTATAAAAGGAATAATTTCAAGTTAAATGATGTTTGACAGTATGAATGCAATGCTATTTCTAATTTTAGTTAGGTTTAACTCTGTTACTTGGTCGATATCACATTATCACTCATCTATCATTTTGTTGCTGGAAAATCATCGGAAACCTATATCTGACTTCAAGAATAATTCAGAAACTCTAGTGTCATCTAGATCTCCTGGAAGTTCCTAGACTTATATTCCAAAAGATGCTAAGATAGCTTATATCATATCTTGCCATATAGCACCAGTGCAAATAGCTTAGAATCCACTAATATATTCATTAACACATTCATTTTGGGCCCAAAACCAAGCAAAATGGCCGACTCAAGGTTCCTGGACGACTCAAGGTCACTCTAAACATCTGACGTCGACTGTAAACTGCAAAGGAAGTGGATGGGGTGACTTGATAGTTGCGCCTACCTGCAATACAGCTACCCTTTAATATGGCCGCCCCCTTGGTTATGAATTGTGCAGATCTTGTGCATGGATCTTATTTAGGTCTACAGAGAACCGGAAGTGCCCACCGTACATAGGCTTCCTATACCATCAGCGCAAATACGCTCACTATTAATTAAGCCTATAGAAAACTAGAACGAGACTGTTTTCTCTCTTTATAGTTAGTCAGCCGGCTGACAGTGATTATTAGTGTTAAAAAAGGAAGCCAAAGACATAAAGTTTGTATTTTGATGAATGAGTGATTCAATAAGTTGGGTCGACCGGAAGCAGTATGCGGCATACAAAACGCTCGGCCGAGCATTTGCGAGCTACTCGGGTCGGTCTGTGAACGGCTCGCGGTGCCACCGCCGCCCGCCCGTCTACCTCTAGTATTTCTAGCCTGCATAAATAGCCTCTCGTTTGGTCATCGACCCAACAAAGTTTTAAATTTTCGTCATTGTGCCTAAAAATAGTCTATGGAGAGTGAGAGAGGGCTATTTTTAGCGGCACCGTGGCCCGCTAAGATGCCACAAAAATCTGAGACTCAAGAAGAAGAGCCGCCTTTAATAACTCCGTAGTGGGAGTTAGTTACAGACGGCCGTGCAGTGGCAGGCTCATTACACACATGGTAATTAACCCTTTAAGGGTCGATGATACATTAGTGCATCATGCCCATTCATGATTCATGAATCTAGCTGTGGCCAGTTCAATCAGCAGGGCTGCATTAAATGCATCATTCCGACCGTCCGGAACCAGCCCTAGGAGTACCTATATATCGCCCCTGTAAGGTCAGCATGATGCATCGAATATGAGGTTAACACATCATTAAACACTGCTAAACGCGCCTCTTGTTAGCATTTTTCATGTTGAACCAGACACATCCACGAATTCAAATGGATACATCACCCCGACCACCCTGCTTCACTAGCATACTGTAAATACCCCGGGTACTTACAGTATGCTATAGACACAGTGACGACACCTATTACCGTAATTCGAATTACGGCGATCAAAGATGGCGGCTGGTGAGTTCACTTCATTTCTTCTCTATTGATTTATAAGATATCTATGGTTATTTCAAGCAACTTGTGTGGACAGATTGAAGTATTGGCATTCCTGCTTAATACCCAACCCTTGGATTAACTTGATGTGTACTAGTTAAGGCAGGAAAAGACCTTTTTAAAAACGCCGGTATTACCGTAATTCAGGAAGAGGTATTACCGTAATTCTGACGTTCACTTTGCCAAGTATTACCGTAATTCTGAGCAAAAATATCACCGTAATTCTTCATGAAGGTATTACCGTAATTCACTCTCCTTTAACACTAATGCCCAGCAGCAAATATCCTCGTGTAAATAATGCCAAAGAACTTTTTTCACTGGCTTCTTGTATTAAGTCTTGTGCCAGTCCTGCTGCCATGCACTTTTAGAGTCTGTTGATGAGTTTGGGCATGTGATAGCTCACATCAACGGCACTGGTGACTCCTATATAAAAGGCTTTAATACAAAGGTATTTCTCGACCACCAGCCAAATTACGCATGCCTCCTCAGCTTCCCGGATGATGTATATGATGACTTTGATCCCCATTCTGAACTCAGCAAAGTCAAACAACGTACATCAGCTTGGCATGGCATCCGGAAAAAGGCATGTGTGACAGGCAGCACTTGGTATAATGCTTTAGGTCTGCGTTCACTAAAAGATATGAAGGTTCATTTTGATACAGTGTTTAATAATAAAATCCAGCCAGTTTCGGATGAGTTACAGAGCCTTTTCAATCATGGAACTGAAAACGAGATTAATAGAGTTGCCACCATAGTAGGAAAAGTTCTTCCAGTGTTTTTCCCAGAACTCATCTTTAGAGAAGATGGATGTGAGCGGATCGATCTTCCAGATTCAAAGAGGTTCACTATAATCAGTGGGGATGGATCTGGAGTCGATACCGAAGGAAAGACCAAGGTAGCATTTGAAATTAAATGCCCCTACCCAAAGAAATCATATTCCACAGTGACATACTACTCCCTGCCAGTGTACTACACAATCCAGTTGCTAAGTGAAATGGCATCAAAGCATTGCCATGAGTATGTCAATGTTTGCTTTACACCAACTAGTACTACTATCATAAAAGGGACATTGGATGAACAACTGCTCAGGGATGTTACCAGCATTACCCAGGAGATATACACAGAAACGCCCAAGAAACCTTCAAAAACACATCCAGCTCTGCCACAACTCAGGGAAAAGCTAGCAAAGTTTGCACAGCAATCCGAATTTGTTGCAGAGTTCCCTTCCCTGGTCATAAGCTTCATATATCAAAAATGTATAGAATTACGGTGATACCTTGTTTGTAAACGAGAATTACGGTAATACTTGACCACATGGATGTGATTTCATTCCTAAACGATGAATAGGTTAGCCTGAAGGGGAGAGTAGTTTTCTTAAAGCTTTTAGGAATGTGTCTGACAGATTTGGATATTCTACATGGCAGTGTATAGCCAGAAATCGAAGCAAAACTGACATGATACTCTAGAATTACGGTAATACCTATCACGAATTACGGTGATACCATGTTTTGATAACAAATCGAATTACGGTAATACCAGTGAAAACTGGTCATGTCTCCCACACACAAACTATTGTATAAAGAAGATAACCTGGTTAACCCACGGATAGACATGTCTCTTAACCAGATGTGTATGACCTAGGAACAGCTAAAACAACCTCTTTATATGCTAAATGTCACCTCTTGACTTTGTTTACAAACTCACCAGCCGCCATCTTTGATCGCCGTAATTCGAATTACGGTAATAGGTGTCGTCACTGTGATAGAAGCAGGGGCGGAGCAGTCAGAAAAGGGTGGGGGTTTGGGCCGAGCAACTGAGTGGTGAAGGGGCGGGGAAAAAGGTCCCATGCCCACCCCCTTTCCCGTTCACAAAAGAAAAGAGAAGATATTGAGAATAGGGTGTTGTTTGGAATCACATGGTTGTGCGGATGAAACATGGAGGAAAATTTTAGGTGGACAAAAGGTCCATTCTGGTGCATTTTGAAGAGCACTGATACATTTGGACATTCTGTAGGTTCTGTTAAAACAATGTGCCCCTTTAAAAAGTGTGGGGGTTGCAACACCCACATCCCCCACGTCTCCGCCGCCACTGGCCGGGCCGGTCACTGATATGACCGGGGGGTGGGGGCAGTCTCTCTTTGATTGGTGGTACCAACTGCGAAACTACAGCCCCCCCCCCTTTTTGGCTATTTGACAGCCCCTTAAAAACAGCTGAAAATTTACGGGTCCCTTTTTCAGGCAAGTCAGATAACAGCCCCCCTTTTCAGGGCCCTCCTCCATTTGAAATAGGGTTGTTTTGCAGCTCTTTAATGATTTCATGCAATATCTAGGCTATTTTGATTCCATACAAATTATAGCAGCTATCAAAAGGCACTGATCCTATAGTGTAATTCAATTGACAGCCCCCCCCCCTTTTTTTGCCCTTATCAACGCATCGACAGCCACCGCTCCGCGGGGCCGGAACCACAGTTGGTACCCAAACCGAGGCTCAGTGCCCTCAACAGGGATATGAATGTCTCTGATCGACACTGTCGGTGACCTCGGTACCCTCCTATTTCAACATTTAGGCTACTTTATTTATTTCAATCAAAATCAAATTCTTTAGATTTAAAAACCCAATAAGCACCCCCGCCCTCCCAAATGTTTATATCCGACAAATTTAATGATCAAAGACCCTAATAATTCGGCTTAACCTAGTGAAACGTACACATCCCTCCTCTAACACCATCAGATCCGCCAGTGGTGAGGCACGGTGCTTAATGATGTGTATTAATTAACAGCCAAAGTCAGGTGTGGGCTAATTTGGAGGACATCAAAGAGATAACTTGCCGCTGTGCGGCATTCCCAACAACAGCTCCTCACCAGCCAATCAATGGTGGACCTACTGGCTTGTCCATCTCAGCAAGTCATTGATGCTGGCATTAACCCTTTAGAGACTGTAAATGTATCATGCTTATTTGCCATGCCAATTCCTCGTCATGATGCACAAACGCAGCGCTGGCTCAAGCTGTGAGTACATAATTTAGGAACAGAGGAGATGCAGCAGACTGAAATGGGACACATCCAACCCCCTTTGAACTACAATAATTATTTGGTTCAGAAATCAGCGAATAAGCTGAAACGCATTTCCTCTGATGCTCACTGCCAGTCTCATGAGCAGGAGTGGCAATTGCACTGACCAGTATAGTCGGCAGTATACGATATACTTAAGGATGCAGTTCTGTGATTATTTTTTTTCTATGATTACTTTGAATTAAATCGGCCATTTGGCAATGATGTAGAATATTAGACACTACATTACTTTATATAGCATATTGCTGGCCCGGTTGCCACAGGGCCCAAAATGTTAGTGTCAATTTTTGGCGAGGAAAAAACTCAATAAGGTGGAACCTAGCAAAAGTTTCACATGATGAATACAAATATTCATTTGATTTCTATACAAATCCGTAATGGTAATTAGACATATGGGACGAAATGTTCCCAATTTAAGGTTTAACTATCTGAAAACCTTAATGATTGTCCGATTTACAAGCCACAAAAATGAGAAATTGTCAAATAGGGGCGATCCCCCTCCCGACTAGTTGGGAGGGGGGGGGGGGAGTGGTTCTGCAAACGCGGTTCCAATCATTCCCACATTTTTTCCAACTTCACAAAGACGCGATATACAGCCATCGCAAGCAATTACAGGATATAACTTTTAGAGCGTTTCTACTTGCGGGACTGCAAATTTGGGACAATTTGCAGCAACATCACGGCACTGGATCATCGCTTTATCAATGACGCTACTCACTGTGATTAAAAGAAGAAAATGATATCTATGCTCTCTTCTCCCGAATTCACCACGCTAGTTTTACCTGTCACCTCATTAACCAAAGTAATTGTCTAAACTTTTAATTAGAATAAAAATAAATATATTAATGAATAAAGAAGTCTAGTACTACAACATTTGAGCCAAGAAAAGAGACCAATAAAGAATGTCCCAGGCGTGCAGTTTGTTTGACTGCGGGGGAACTGCAAAACTGGCCAGGTCAATGTGGTCGGTAAACAACACAAAACGCCGCATTCATTTTTATACTTCCAATCATTCAGTGGTCAACCACCGAGGTCGTTCAGCTAGAAGAAATCTCAATCTACAGAGGATAGGCATTTTGCTGATCGCGAGAACTTCAGCCAGAACTTCCAACTTGCATAATTTGGCCAGAAGGGATACATATAGGCAAGACACGATGTTAATTAAAGTTTCTGTACCACAGGAGTTTTTCTTTAAGCAATCACTCCACTAACAGCGCCTTTATTCATCTATCAATCATATATGCACATAATTACCATATTTGACGTAATAAACACCACTCATTTAATAAGCACGTGCCCACCCACCCCTTTTTTGGAGCCTTTTTCAGATTAAAACAAGAAGCACGTCAGGACTGGATGTAATTTGCATACAAATGTGGAGGTCCTCACAGATGAAATGTCTGATTTTGAGGCAACCGCTCTCAATGTCCCATTTAATATGCACATCCTCACATTCAAAACTTCTGCTGGACACCCAAATTGCATAACATGTCTCTTACATGAATCAGATCCAAGGTGTGCCTTACAGTATCTGTCCAAGTTTGGGGTGCACCTTATACGCGAGGTCAACAGAAATATCAATTGGGAAATGACATTACATGTGTATAGAGTGGATGCACATTTCTACATGTACTATAGTGGGAGGGTCCGTGTAACCACCACAAATCAAAGCTTTTTGGCTTTTAGTTTGCAATGCATTAGGCAGGGAGGGTACATGTAACCACCACAAATCAAAGCTTTTTGGCTTTTAGTTTTCAATGCATTAAGCCTACTGTACAATATATATAACCAGTGAAGAAGGTGGGGGGGGGGGGGTGGCTGTTACCACCACAAGTCACTTGCACTACCCTTAGGATGATATCAATGTTGAAATAGATTTCTCTCCGATTTCAGTCCGCAAATAGCAATAAGGCCATGATACATAGCATCATAAACGATTTAATGAGCCTAAAATCGTGCTATAAGCCTAGGTACATTTTATACCAGTCAAGGCTTCTTTATTTGATCAATATCTCAGATTCCATAATCAATGGATCGAGTCTGCAATATGGTTCCAAGTGCTGTGGACTATTTCAGTACAAACACTTGTTTAAGGCCACAGGAAGTGGCAAGTCCCAGTGGGAAAGCTCTCATCTAATCACACTCAAAGAGAACGCTTATTTTATCCTACAGGATTTAAAAATACCCAAGCACAATGCTCTGTGCCAAAGCAGCCAGTTTCCGTCTGGTAAATTGGGGCCATTCTAATATTGGTTATTATTGAAATAGCAAAGAAAAAAGAAAATAATAATAAATCATATAGAAAGTCCATATGCGTATCCGGAAACTGATTTGTTTAAGTCTCACTCTGATATCCACTGACTCAACCGAAATGACTATTGTAAATAGAGATGACAAAAGACACGAGCTCTTTATATATGTTAATGATTGTTTATAATTTGGTTAAGTGGGTTATGTACATCTGGAAAGTTACCAACTGTTCTATGTTGACTGGAGGTCTAACCCTCTAAGGGTCGTATAATGCTATAAAGTTGATCCTCCTTGGTCGTCATGATGCACCCATACAGTTCTGACAAGTCTACTCGCCAACACAACATTTTGACATCATGCCAACCATTAGGGAATATAATAAATACACAGGGTTGGGATACTAATTGTTGGAGTGCTGCCCTGCTGTGTGGACATACCAGGGTCACATTTTTACATCAGGACACCCAATAAGCATAATACATTTATGCACCATTAAGGGCATAATGTATGGCTGGGCTTCCACTAGGTCCTTTTATCCCAGATTAAGGACCAAGCCCGTAGGGCGGGGTCCTTTATCTAAGTGGACCGGACTGCCTGGACGCAAACTGTTACATTGACGAGCCTCCCTGGGGCATGTTCATAGTAGAACCGCTGTTAAGGAGTGCGCGCAGTGGCCAGAATGACCTTAGAACATAGACCAACGTATCAAAAATTTCCACGATGCCTTTAGTGGATGCTAAATACATCGACTTATCAGGGCATGGCACCGCAAATCAGTGCCTAAACTCGATAACCATGGTCTAACATAGCACATACCGTGTATGTGATATGTAATCTGACTTATATTGACAACATGGAGGAAATTCTTCAAATTACAGAGATATGAAAAGTAGGCATCAATTTTTACTTATTTCGTGATTATCCATCTAAAACAGATGAGATGTCGCGCCGCATTAAGGAGATGTACACTACCTGTATGTACACCACTTGTGTGTTGGGTAGGTTAGATATTTTTTTCGTCATGAATATCTTACACTGAATTAATCATGTAATTTAGACAAATATATGAGATTTTGTAATTGTATATAACCTGAGTCTCGAGAGAAGTTTTACGTTAATAAATGAGTAATACAATACCACGTTTGTGTGCTTCAAACTCATATTGGCTAAAAGGCCGGTGGATGTGAATATATTGCAAACAGCCAGTCATTCAATTTGTGATCAGCTAAGTGGCGTGGAGAACACTTTGTGTATTGGGTGTAAGCGAGAGTAGAGCTGGTACTGGCAACTTGCACTGATAAGCTGATAAGGTATGAACCAGCATGTCCCTGGAAGTGGTTGTTATCCAGGGACAAGGTACCATCATGACAATGCCTTATCAGTGTATTTTGCCACCTTTGGCATAACCAGCGAAATTCAAAATGGTGGATCCACTGGATATGGGTCCAGGCTCCTATACTCTACAGTCACATATACCCCCCCCCCTCCCACCAACATCCACCGTCACGCTGACACTGATAGAGTGAGTGACAGGTGCGGCCGTCAGCTGGTTGGGGAGTGGGTGCAGACAGTTGGGGGGGGGGGGATGACGGGGCCCAGAGGCGCTCGATACGGGAGTTGGTCAGGTGCCAAGCCCGGTGACTGTGCTGCTAGACACGGGGACCTGTCACACAGGGACCACCTCAGATCGATTACATCACCTTGTACATATAGCACCTTGCACATTGCTATACAAAATACACATACACACTGTATGCGCTTTATATCAGTGCACTCTAGGATACCACACCTATGTAGCTAGACTTATGATATACAGTTAACTGGTAGAATATTACTTTTTATATCATACAGGGGTGCCACTCACAGACCCCCAACAATTCGGAAATCGTCCTAATTTTCTGAATTTACAATAGGAAATACCTATAGGAATGAAAAAATCGAAAATTCGGAATCCCTAAAAAGTTAGGAAAAGTAGTAATTATAGCATGGTACATATCCTAATGAACTGAACCCTGCCAGGCCCTGGCCCTTATACATGTACCTAAGGTACCTCATCACAGTATTTGGTGCCCACTTTGCACATAATATCTCTGCAGAGAAACTGAAACTTGAATGTTTAACAACACCATAAGAGGGCAAAAAAGGCCCCGCATTTCAGCTAATACTATTATGACAGATTTTCTTGAGAAAGTTACAAATTTCAGTTTTATCTGGTTCTAACTACCGGTATATTTTCCAGTCCACTGACAATGACATTTAATAGACCTGTCACGCAGATCTTAAGTGATTCCCAGTGTGCCAGGCATCATGTACAATGTATGTGGGATGGATGGAGGGGCTCTGACTATTATAGCTGGGTTGTTGTTCAAATTTGTCAATTTTCACCCAATAAAGAGTATAAGACTCTACAGCCACCCAAAACCTGTCTCGATTACATGAAGTGCTTCGATTGGTCTAGACATGGGTGGACCATCCCTATTAAAAACAACTATTGCTAACTGAAATCTTCAGAACCAGAAAATTGTGTCTGTAAATGACAACCTGCCCCACTGAGAGTACAGCTGTAACTGAAAGCTATTACTGGCTTTCTCTAAGTTTAGGTGCAGCTTAAATGTGTCAGTCTAGGTGCGGTTTAAATGTGGGTACCCGGTATAACTGATACAGGAGGCTTTGCAGTCTTCTTAGGCCTTCATCTACAGCGGTACATCCCAGCCTATAGGGCACATAACTATCCCTCTATGGAGGTCGCCATCTTTGTTTTTAGCCCACGACGCCATCTTGGATTCTGTCAGGGAATTCTGGGTAATCTCTTATCTTCACCCTCATCCACCACAAAACAATGGTCACTGATAAGACTGATAGGGGAGATAAGCTGCACCTTGCCCCTATCTTAATCACCTTAAGTACCTCCCTATTGTTTCAGGTGTGAGGAGAGAGGATTAACTTGATAATCAGACAATGGCCTGGGTGTACTCAATGTGGGTGACATGTTGTCTCTTATTTCTATCTTAAAGTTGTATTTCTCTTGTATTTAAAGTATTAGATTTATAATATGCTTATCTAGTAGAAGTTGAAGGTCTTTGCTATCCATAGATATAAATTTTACAGAATATCTACAGATAGTACATGACTATGAGACCATCAAAGTAAACTATACAAAGTGGTTTATTGTAGGGTTAGCCCCTGACTACTTGAGCCACCTGGCTGATTTTCTTAACACTAGCAATGTGCTAGTCCCGTATATGTACTGTACCATGAATTCTTATGTAATATCAACCCCCCCCCCAACCTGACGTTTGGCTGTATGCCACCAGGCCTATCAATAGGCAAAGGCACACGAGCGGCATATCTCTGCCAGACCAATTTTAGTGGACCTTTGTCGGTATTTGATATTATTCTAGTCAGAAGTGTTTAAAATTTCATTTTATTGTCTGTGAATTTTTTTTCTATCTATCCAGATCTAGTTTTTTTCTATCTATCTAGATCTAGTTTAATACACGTAGCAGTAGGGTTACCGTAATGGCCCGTATAAGCACCCGGGCGCTCATTGAATTCATTCCCACTGTACCCCCGGTGCTTATACGAGACAGGCCCTTTTTTTAATACTGCTTTTAGTGCTTAAGATTAATTTCAATACCCCTACACCCCGGCGCTTATTCGAGACCAGCGCTTATTTGAGACCCCGGCGCTTAAACGGGCCATTACAGTATATGGCCATTTAGAATGCTTTATGATGCAATTGAGATATTGGGAAGGGCTACCAGGGTACCTCACGTGGGGTGAGATGTATATCTCCAGTGTTGAACTTCCAGTTCCCCCAAGAACTATAACCCCAGTGCTCTCCTAGAAATCCGCTTTCTCTTGGTAGGAGACTGTCGTGTAGTATTCAACAAGTGAGTGAGTGAGTAATAGATGTTTAACGCCATTTTGACAGCTAAGGTCATATTCATGGCGAGAAACACAAATTCAGAGGAATGTGTCAGTGCCCGCGCATATGTGCACCACACACATCCGAGTGGATAGGAAAGAGGAGAAATAAGACCACTTAAATGGGCTAGGGAAGCCCGTATTCAACAAGTAATAACAGGTAAAAGTTTTAACTTATCTCCCAGGCCAGGGTACACAACAAAAAAAAACACCTGCCACCCCCACCTTACATCGCTGTTAAAAAAATAGCCACACCTTGTTATTATGTTTTTTTTTTGTGGATCAGCATTTATTTTCCCACAGACCAAGTACATGTATGTCCAATATAAGTTATTACAGCCTGGTTGTTTAAATGTACCCCCCAAGGAATGGATATTTATTTAATGATGCGATACGAGAAGTAGGGCTACATGTGAAGGTTTATTGGGTTTTGCTTCCCCCCTCACACCAAGGAGAATGCCCCCCTCCCCCCATCTATGGGATTTACCAATCAGACGTTTCGACGGTACAAGGTACCGTTACACTCGTATCAAACATCCTGTATATGGTAAATCAGCCAGGTTTAGAGCGATAAACTGCTGGAATAACCTTTGTCCAAAATACACTAATATTCTGGAGAAAGAATTATTCAAAAACATAATCCAAAAAGATTTTCCAAACTGTTTTATTACAACCAGTTTACAATTGATACAAACTGGTTCAGGTAAATCTAGTAGCTGGTATTACCACTTCTAGACAATAATCTTATAATTTGCCACTGCAGCAGCTGGTAGTTACCACTGCTCATTGTGTCATTATCTATGTCTTTTCATGCTGTATTATCTATGATATTATCACTGTTTTACTGTTTCTCCATATCTATGTCTATGTCCTCAATATTGCATTCTTTTTTCATCCTAGGGTATGTCATGTGGTATTACCACAGTCATTATGGTGAATCGACATTTACGCTCAAGATTGATATGGGCTTTTCTCCTATGATAAGAGGTCTTTTGGTAATGTAGTATTTACTACTATGCCAGATGTTCATACTATGCACACTTACATATCATTACACTATACATATCTTATTTTTTAAAATACCATATACTAAGTTGAATTCTCCAGGCACAGTATTAGATCTCTTCCTCCTGATAATTTTCTTTTGCTTCCCTCTACCTCTTTATATGTTGATGTCACTGTGCTAGCAGCAATATATATACATATACATGTAGATCTTCCGGCACTGATCGAGCCAAACCTGAGTGTACTGGAGTCTCTATGAGCTGCAGGTATTATACTTCAGGATGTAAAATATCACACTATGACAAAATACTAAACTCCTTCCACATTTTCAATCCCTCTTCATCCCTCACCCGCCACTCCCCTCCCCTTCCCCAAGACCACTGAGTGGTTTCACCAATACTATAATGCGAGTGCCTGGAGTCTTGAACTTTTCTGATTTTTCTGATCTATCATGTGTGAATACGATTGTTAGAAGCTATTTTCTCTGCTTTATGGTCCACTGAAGATAATATTATTACTCGCCGCCGTACCAATTGTCAACATAGGAGGCTGAAATGTGGGCCCAGATGGCAGAACGGCCAGACCGAATTCTGGTATTTAACTTTAGACCCAATAAAACCTTTAAAAAAAAAGACCCCATCCCCACCTGCCAATATTGGCAATAATGACTCTGCCTTAAAAAAAAAAAAAAAACAACAAAAAAGCGGCTGTCAAAAGACATGAAGAAATGCAAGTCCTGCCATGTAAAACAGTATGACACACAAGCACTGTATTGTAGGGCCTTGCAGTAGCTCCCTACCCTAGGTTTAGTCGGTCTGACAGCTGGCACTAAGCCTAAGGCTAAGGCTAGCCTTACTTACTCGTCAGTCAGTGGATAGTGGTGGTCGTGTCGCTCCTGTGTTTACTTGACCTAAACAGGAAAGGTCACCTGACAATAACACACTTAAATGAAGACGCCATAGGGGCGGGTAGGGGGGGACTAGACTACAAAGCAGGGATAAGCCGGTGAGTTTTTGAATCTGTCTTCGCCTGAAACATGGATCTTAAAGTTAGGTCAAAGGAGCCAAGAAGCTGAGTCGAAGATGGAGAAAGGCTGGGACTCACAGTGGAGTGGGGAGGGAGGTTCGCATCCGAGTCAACAAGTCAAGAGAGGCAACTCACTTACCGCGATTTCATCTTGGTCGTTGCCATTTTTCGCCTTTCCTCGCGATTTATCCCCGTTACTGCGTCGTGTCTCCTCACTCATACTACCAGCATTGCTGATCGTTTGGAGCTGTCATGTCGAATCGCACCAGAATTCCCTCACCAAAATGCCGACATATCGGGCGACATTCATGCGCCGGAAGCCATATTGGCCAGCTCTGTGCGAGACTTGACGTCGACGTAAACTGCTCTCTAGTCACGTACCCGGTACAGCGTCCACGAGTGACGAAGCGCTTCCCGCGCTGCCAGAGTGGCTCCGCCCAGCTACGCCATTAGGCCCACGGGCCTACCCAAGACCGTCCTATATTTTATTTTAAACAATAGCCCCGGGGACAAAAGCTACCATAAAACCATGGTGCCCACAAAAGGGTGTGTGGATGGGGGGTCCCCCATGTCACATGTCGATTTTAAAAATGGTCATGGCACTTGTCACTTAAATCCCCATGGGCCATGTCACCTCTTAAGAGCCTATCATGTCCCATGTCAAATTTAAGAAAGCACCTATGTCATGTCACTAATTGTTTTGCATCATGTCACTAAGGCCTATGTCACATGTCGATTTTAAGAAATGGCCATGTCACCATGTCAAATTTATTGGTCCATACCCATACAAAAATCTTGGATTGAAATTCCCTGATTCTCCACTAGCCAATAGTTATCATTTTCCCTCACCCTGGATAAAAATGAAAACGAAGAACACATGTTTAAAAGGGGGTGATGATTTCTAAATAACAGGGGTGTGAAATGCCGAAACTCATTTCCTCTGAAGCGTAATATACCAACTCGCGGGGACTCAAACTTAATATTTTCACATTAGATTAAATTGGCCAAATCAGTACTTTGGACACATCAAACCACCTTCTCATGTTGTGAAAAGCTTGGAATTACCATTGGGACAATATCTCTATTCCATTTGGCAAATGATTTGGGATGAAACTTTGAATCTCAGGAAATTCTATTTCAGACCCCCCCCCCCCCCAATAAATGGTAATTCATTTTCTCAGTGGATTTGCAGAGATCTCAAGAATGGTCCTGGTGAGCATTAAAACCGCGGATTTCCGCGTTTCCGCGGAAATTTCACACCCCTGAAATAACAGGAGGGGGGCTGGTGGGTTTGAGGGGGGAGGGGCCAACATTTTTCTGCCCCTTGACTGGGAGGGTCAACATTTTCTAAACCCCTCGGGGGGGGGGGGGTCAAAATTAATTTCAGCAGTTTTCAGTGAAAACCCTGTACTGTAAGTTAAGTGCATGTTTGCGCACAATTTCAGTGCCCTCCGGAGGGGAGGGGGCAACATTTTTTTTTTCAAGCTTCTGTGCGCAACTCCCCCCGCCCCTCAGTTGTTAAAAAAAGATAACTCCCTAAAAAGAATATACCTTGGTATATAATACCATAAGCCACTATAAATCCTACCTGTGAGCCCCCCCCCCACCCATCTTTTTCGCTGAAAATTTCGACCAAACATGATAACTACCATAATCTCACGCGTAGAAGACGCTCCCCCAACTCAGGAAAGGCTGGTTCGCGTAGAGGACGCATCCAACCCCCCTGGATCGATATTTAGAAAAAAAAACGTACAAGGCGCCCCCCCCCCAACTCAGCATAGAATGAAGAGAAATATTGAGTCGATGCTGTCGTCGGCCCATGCGTTCCCTACACCCCGGCAGGCGTGCGGACAGTTCCCCGGACGCCGCAATCTCGGCGCTATGAGTCGATGCTGTCATCAGCCCATGCGTTCCCTACACCCCGGCAAGCCACGCCACTTTGTCTATAGTGTCAACCTGTTGAGTTGAAGCTGTCATTTCACGCAAATCTCCTGGCTTTTGTCCTCAATGAATCTTTCTATAAATTGATATCTGGGTACGTGGCATACTTGGTTAGCATTCCTGAAAGTTTGGTTGAATTCCGAGAATTCTAAGATAGGGAAAATTGGAAAACCCAGCGTATAAGACGCACCCCAACTTGAAAAAATCCTATAAGATGCACCAGGCATTTGTTTGGCGTAGAGGATGCGTCTTATACGCGGGAGATTACGGTATTCCTTGTTGGTTAAGCAGGAAAAGTACCAATTATGTCATTACATGAATTACAATACCAGATCACTGTCATCGGAATATATACTAGGTAATTATGTTCTCACATTAATACGCCTATGCACTCATCCCTTTAACACCGTCAAAATTCATTATCAAAAACCAGGGCGTGACACATGTTTCATCCATGCATGAAGTACAATCGTGTAGGTGTAGACGCTTAACAATCTTTTTATTTGAACATTGCCAAACTGCTACTCCAAATGAATTACATTACTAGCCCTTCATGACATTTGTATCTGTCGATCATTTCAACATATATCATCGAGACACATCATTACTTTTCATCTTTAAATCTCTACATCAACACGCCAAAAGCACCACAAAGGGCCACATTATGAAAGGATGAAATACAAATAAATTTGTGAGCACATTAAGATATTGTGCTTTCAACCTTTCGCCCCCCCCCCCCTCAATTTTAAACTGATGTTCTTTTACCATTCCTACTATTCCAAGTTATTCACATCTCATCCATACGACCATTCCTGTACAAACAAAGTCTTATGCAAATTTGCCAAAACTATCGTCCCCTCCATCACAGAAATGCATGAAGTTTCATATCATTCTTTTCATCTTCAGGAAAATGTCAGCATTCCCGAGTCTAAGCACTGCTCCAGTAGCGGTTGTTTCTGTAATTCATGAGAACATTATGCAGTTCAGAGCTCCCTCTATTATGTGCCGCCCTCTAGCGAGAGAATGAAGAACTAATCATCAAATACAATGTGTTTCTTGGGAGCTCCTGCCATGGTGGTTTTCTCAGCTCGGTCCATCAGCTGGAAACGCAGAAAGGAGTTATTTTAGGGTTTAATGGCATTTTTTTCCTGGGCAATAGGCGTGGGTATGTGTAGGCTGGGGAGCTGATGAAATACAAAAGTTGTATCAATATTGTTTTAAAGGCGCATGCATTTGTCTGGGGCTTGCTAATTCTGAATTCTCTTCAAGGCGTCAGGTTCAGTGGCATATTATATATCGGGCTCGTCTATACTACACTTAATTGTATTTAGATTTAGGCGTCAATCTCAGTAGGATAAATTTGTCCTCATTCATAAAATTGTCAGTCATCTTGGGCAGTGTCGATGATACTGATGACTCCCTGAATATAAAGAAACCATAGAAGTTTCCCTCATAGCTACCGCTACCCCCCCCCCCACAGGCAAGCAGACAAGCCTGTAGACAAGCTACACAAAGAAGATTGCTTAGGAGGGTACTAGTATTCCATGTTTTTCTTTTATTTGACAGCTTCAAATAATGATTGCTCTTACCTTTTGTGTACCACGTTTCTTGGAACGGGTCTTTGCAGCTCGCTTCTGGTCACGGTCAGCATTTATCTTCATCCAATATTCTGACTCCTCTTCACCTTGGAGAAGGGAGACACGGAAGGTTGCTGAATGGGAGGCAATAACGCGGAGAGCATCCTCCGGGGTAGCACAACGCGCATGTCCCTGCTGGTCTCCATCTTGAAAGTCTACATAAGGTACCGAGGCCACTAAAGACAAGGTTTCCTGTTAAAAGCAATTTTTTTTCATGCTTTAATGTTAGTTATATATCACACGTTTGCTAGAGAGAGAATACTCTTTAAACTCAAAAGAACTTAGACTTATCATCACTATCTCTTTCACACAATATATCGTACATTAGTTTGTCCCATGAAAATACAACAACAGCGATTAGTATAAACTAGCAGTAGTTTTACTGTATACATGTAAATGAGAGCCCTAACACATTAGCTCATAATAAAAGTCCTTTAATACCTTGAGCTCCTTTCGCGAGCATGGCTGGTCTGTGTCTATTTTGATAATGACTCCAGCAGAGTATTCTACACCGACAGACTGCTTCGTTGCTCCTACTGCCTGACCGCCAGCACCTGTCCCCTTATCTGAGCCTCCAACATAACTGTCCAAGGGCATTGCTCCGTCTTCAACACCTGTAGATATGCAAAATAGTACTTAGCATAGAGTGCTGGTTCCACTGCTGTCGGTGAGGCAAATTTATGCTAGTCCGACTGATTTTTCCTATACTTTTGCAATACCCCCTGGTATTATAAATCGTCAGATTAGCGAAAATTCGCCTGACCAATGGCATTGGAACCAACGCTTTAGGACTGGTTCCACTGCGAGGTCGTGTCCATTTTCTGTTAATTCAATGACTTTTTTCCCTCATACAAGTACATTTGGATTATGAAAATCGGTCGGATTAGCAGAAAATGGGCCTGACCGATACAGTGGGGCCAGTCCTATACATTACCCCTTTATAGATGGCACACTACATTGGAGAGGTGTTTATTTAGAATTTCAAGGGACACGTTGTTGGTGAAGCGACATGTACAGTCATCTGATTTTGTACATTTTATATTTATATTTGGAGTGTTTCAGCCCTCCCAGGCAACATGAACTGGTATTGTTCTTTTAAAGCGTACCTTTACTTTGGTGTTTCTTGATCTTTTTCAGCGACTTTTTCAAATTTTTCATGCTAGAACGTTGTAACTCCAGGTATTCCTTCCTCAGTTCTAACCAGACCTGCCTAGAATGAAAGTTACAAATCATATGTATCACGCAATTTGCATATGCATAGAGACACACAATAACTTAACGAAATAGTAAGTCCACTGAGCACGGGATCGCCCAAGTCAAAACACGATATCACAGATTACAACTAGAATTCATTTCCTTCAAAGGGTTGGATTGTGGTTGCAACTGTGATAAGTAGAAAACTCGACCACTCCTTACTTTATACTTATATTGTACATCCATTATCGCTAGCTGTTCTGTACCCACCTATATTAAGCTATAATGTATGCCTTTAGTACCACACCTGCCAATGGGCATGTGTGTACAATCATGAGTCTATGGTGACTTGCCATCTGGGGCACTCATCGAGTAACCATGAGCTAGTTCACTTCTATATACAATAAACCTCTTGTTAAAACTTTCATTCATTCATATAGTGGCTGTAAACCCCCATAGCTAGATATGACAAAACCACTCCTGTAAAACTGTGTACATACCACATCCACGTACAAGCCGCACCCTGAGTTGGTGTATAAGCTATAAGCCGCACGTAGCCTCTGAAAAGGTTGCCATTCCTTACTATAGTTTATATACATTTAAAACCCCGTGTACAAGCCATACCCTGAGTTTTTCGGGACCCTACAAGGTTTTACAATTCTTCCTTTTTCATTTACTTACTTTGGAATAACCTTAATTTGTGGTGTCACTTCATCTGTCTTCTCTCGCAGTTCCTTTTTTTTCTTTTTCTTGTTTCGCCGTTTCTTGTGTGTCACTTCAACATTCTCTTTCACATCAACAAGCTCACTTATACGTACACGCTTCACCTCACGAGCTTCCCCAGTTTCTGCTTCTGCTACATCACTCAGACGTTTCCGCTTTACCGGGTCAACCATGACCCCTCGGGGCTCCTCCCTTGACATCTGCGGTTCCCCATCCTTCCGCTTTTCCCCTTTTTCTTCCACCTTTTCCTTCTTTTCTCCCTCACTTTTGTTCATTTTTTCTTCATCTACTTCATCCTTATCACAGCTGTCCTGTAACCTTTTACGCTTTCTCTGTGATGCTTCTCCCTCATTTGTTTCATCTCTGTCGTGATTTTGGTCTGTATTTTCTGTCTTCTCTGACTCTGTCTGACCCTCCCTATGCCCTGTGTTCTGCTCAACTGAGTCGGCGGACCTCTTTCGGCCTCGGCTTTTGTCCATTACATGGGGACCCCCCTCTTGACCCACAACCCTACTACAGCCTTCTGTGGATCCAGTGTCTGATGATTCTGATGCTCGTTTTTGACGCTTGCTAGGGCTGGCTTCATTCTCGACACCAGTGCTAGATTCACTTGTATTTGTTCGCCGCTTCAGCCTTTTCTCATCAACTGAAAGGTGAGTACATTATGGAATAAACAAAATAAAAGGCACATTGAATGTGAGCTGCTGATGCATTGTTATCTGGTTATATACCGTACTCAGACAAGGGATTTGGTTTTCAAGAAATATACAAGATGGTGCCCCTTTCCCTTCTATGGGGTAGTATCAAAGATGGATCTCATGGTATAGAATCGTGGAAAGTTTGAGACCAACTCCCTTATAAATGTTAAATCGTTTTCTCATTGGATCTGTGCAAATCACAAGGATGACCAATTTAGTCTTAAAATATCCTAGATTTTAGATATATCCTGAAGAATCCCATGCCCGCATACTATACTATGGAACCTCTGAGCCATACCTGGGACACTTTTGAGAACACTAAAGATACTTTTGAGGACACTAAGGATGCCCCTGAGGCACTCTGGAGAACATCTCGGATACATCAGTTCAGACTAGACTAGAAGAAAAAAAATCGCTGGTTTTGGCATACCTTTTTCACCAGTCTGGCTGATTTGCTTCTGTAGTGTTTGTAGTTGCTTGTTGTACTTAGGAAAGCGGGTTGTTGTGTCTTCCTCTGGGTCCAATGGCTGATACTAAAAGTGAAGCGACAGATTCATTACATGATTGATACGATGGCCTAGGACGTCATCACAAGAGATAGATGTTCCAGATGATTTTGACACAAAAGAATGTCTTCTTTGGGCTGTGCTGCATCATTCAGTGAAGCATTCAGTACGATTCAGTGCCATTCATCTAAGGACTTTAGGTAGGTTCTGCATTTGGGGAGTCAGGTCCGATCATGAAAAGCCAGGGAGTCTGGGGCGTATCACACAAAGCCTCAGGCTATTGGCCCTCGGGTCGACCCAAAAATAGTCATGGCACTTTGTCTATAATATATATCAACTGATGACTAATACAGGCAAATTGAACTATAGAGAGTATACTTAGTGTATTATATACAGACACGCTCTAACTGATAATATCATGTATCTATGCCTCTATTTCCCTGAGCCAATTATTGTAGGCTATTCACTTACAGATTGACAGGCTTTGTCTGCAGCTCCCTTGGAGTCAAACTCTATGAATGCAAAGCCTTTGATGTCACCACTTGTCCGATAACGGGGCACACTGACATACACTACTCTTCCGAAGGGCGAAAATGTTTGTCGCAACCAGTCATGATCAGTATCTCGCGGTAACGATTCCTATATCAACGAGATATTAGAAAGAGATACTTTTAATGTTTGAATACAAAATAGCAACTTGGATAATGGTAGTTATTGTACATGGGTCAGGTCGTCAGAAAGTGTAAGATTTTGCCCTTGAAGGCCCTTAAAAATTAATTTTCTAATTACTTTATATAACCCTAACAAATTTGTGAAGGGACATCCCCTCAGCTCAGAAAACCAAAAAAATACAGACTTAAGACATCCGGTTCCATTTTTATTGCTTGTTTTGTGTCATGTAATGTCCGGTACCAAAATGATGAAATACGGAGGTAATTAAAAAAAAAAAAGTTGCTGTCAGTAATGTAGAATGTCCCATTATGCATAGCAAACACATGCAATAGCAAGGCCAATATGTCTATTATTGACTTCAATTACGAAATGGAACAAAATTTGAGTTATGCATGCACAGTAGACTGCCTCTTACATGATGATAAAAGTACCGGACGTTACGTAACATCCGGTACTTTTATCAGAATTATTTCACATGAGCTGCTCTCACATGGAGACAAATGCTGATAGACACAAAATTCTTTCACCAAAGTAGGGGATAATAGGTCCCTTTATAAAGGTAATAACAAAAATGCTGAAGCTTAATTTTTTCGGTGTAATATAACTGATTTAGATTTAGGTACCGGACATTACAAATTACAGATTTCCATTTTCAAAGACACATGATGAAAAATTCTCATTCAATAACATGTCCAAACCTCATGGAAATGATACCTATGATCATATACAATATAAAAAATAACTTTGGGATACTCCAGATGTTCTTCATTCAATACAGGACACTTGTAAAAAATGCAAAAAGTCAAAAAAGAACAAATTTGGCCATTATTTTCAATTTGGCGGGCTACAAAGCTGAGAGTTTTTGATGCATGACCACAAATGAACATTTTTCTGATAGCCCTAAGTGTCCTCTATCAAATGAGTCTATGTAAGACAAGATTGGTTCACTTCTTTCTCCAGAGCCATAAGAGTCCAAAATGACCCCAAAAACACAAAATCTACTGCTTTCTGGCGACCTAACCCACATGTATTAGGAGCTAAGGTAAAATATCTACCACACCCACTTGTTCATAGTGTTACTAGTGCACAGAATTAAGCTCCACACTGCACAATTTAAACTAGACATCAATGTAGATATAGAGGAAAGGATTTTGTAACAAAGTATTACTTGTATGGGGGACCATAGTTAGATTCAGGTATAACCTGTAGCATTATGCCACCCTTAAAGAGTTAATAATTGGTGATGTACACCCAGAGTTCTAATCATGTACCATGATGACATATATCACTAAACAGCCCTAAGTTACAGAGTTAATCATTGGTTGTGATCAGAACATCCAGGGCTCTACTCATTCATCATGACGACATATAGCACTATGCAGCCCTTAGAGGGTTAATAATTGGTTGTGATCGGAACATGCAGAGCTGATGCAATGCCTTTGCCCTTATTGACAACTCATAATGACCAATTGTCTGGGTTTGATGGGTATGTCTAGACCAATCAATGCTGGCTGTGATTGGCTGTATAATTCTAATTGCCAAGTCTCTGCTGTGACCACTGCCTGCCTTGATATCTATTAGACATATTTATATTACAACTGGCAGAAAATCTACGTTATAACCATAGGATTTTGCTCATATTCTCGGGATCCACTTCTATTATTAATCTCCACTTCCATACCAAAAATTCAGCTCTACACCTTTCCTAGATTCTGCTGTGCAATAACTATAGAAATGTATGGAAAAATCACAAACTTCCACTTCCCCTTTTTACTACCTAAAATTGAGCCACACGATTTCACTCAAAAACAAACAACATAATTAGACAACACTTCTGTACCCTTCATTAAATTTTGATAAACTTCTATCGACCAGTTTTATCACAAATGCCATCAGAGTGATTACTCCTTTTTCTTGCCAACCCCCTCTCATAAAATGGGGGACCAACGTCATATGCTATTTATAGCTGCAACATTACCCTAAGGCCCCCCCCCATAACTACATGTACTTGGATGATATTTATGGCGAGAAACTAATTACACATCAATATTGATACCGTAGATGAATACAACGTTAAAAAGATGGGCTTGGCAGGGCCAAGGAGGGAGAAGAGAGGATAAGGGCTAAAAGACGGGGTAAAAAAGGAGAACATAGGTCCTTTTAGAGCTGGGCTAAGGAAACCTGGAGGAGTAGTGCTCAACATACCACGTAGATAGTACGTTCATCGACATCCTTTGGCTCTGCGTATGGCGTCTTGCGGCGTATGTATTCTCCTCCGTCCTTGACCTAACAAAGATTGACTCATACCATTGGCATTTCACCAATAAGAGGATTTTGTGTTGTTTATTAAATATTTTTACTTTATCTTAATTTACAACTGACTTGGCAACGTAGAGTAAGAGTGTAATTTAGAATCGCTTGTCTATAAAAAGTCACAAGATATGATTAGTACTTCAGGTTTCTTAACAACAGATAGAAGGCAATATACCGGTAGTGGTGCAGGTTCTGTAAGTGCAGCCAAACTGGAGGGTTGGTATAATACATAAATGCCACACCCAATATGGCCTTAGGTAGGGCTGTCTACTCTTCTTTTTTTTTAATTGAAAGACTTACAAATGCAGAGTGTTCTGCCTTATGCATTACTGGT
Source organism: Acholoe squamosa (assembly GCA_949317995.1). NCBI lineage: Eukaryota > Metazoa > Annelida > Polychaeta > Phyllodocida > Polynoidae > Acholoe > Acholoe squamosa. The sequence goes on along the minus strand of OX439040.1, from coordinate 35,991,351 downwards.
ACACTTACTGCTGGACAATATAAATCTAACAAACTGTTCACTCACCTCGAGAAATTCAGATGTGGAGAGGGCCTTCGCAACTAGTTTCATGTCTGTAGTCAGCTCTCTGATTTTGTTAAAGTCACTGAATACTGATATAGGAACATCTAAATATAGAAGAAATTCATTTGTTAGGAAATAAATTAATTTGATATATGAACACATATTCCACGTACTGATTTCTCTTCAAGATGTTTAAAATCAAAGTGTATTGATGGTATCTCTTGATTATAAGTTAACTGTATGGCCAGGGAATCTTGGGTTCAAGGGAATACTTCCAGACAATGATATCAAGAATAGTATAGGTTCCCTAGGATATGTTACTCCATAGAGTCATATAGTGCAAGCCACCCCCCTCTACCCCCCCCCCCCCTTCAAAGTAGGCTACCTTTTGTGTTCAGTACTGAGTCCTATGTAAGATAAGGGGGTTTATGGAGATGTCAGGAATCGTTATCAGAGTGATATCAAATGGAAACAAGGGGCCACCTATACCAAAAGCTCCTGCTGAATCCAAAATTTGTGGTATTGATTCTCAAAATTTGGCCAAAGGTACCTAAAAATGAGGTTTGATGTGCCAGTCAAACATGAGGGATGTGAAGAGTTGGGGGATAGTCACCATGAGGGATAGGTAAAGTGAATGATAGGCAGATTGAGGATAGGTAGACTAATGGTAAGAATGTACAGAGAAAATTAGGTACAAAGGTGAGGGGTAAACTTTAATCCTTTAAGCCATTTGAGGGAAAACCTAATTAAACTCTAGATGTTTCAAGGGATAGGTACATGTAGTATGAGTGATAGGTAGACTAAGGGATAGGCAGTATGTTGGAGAGGCAGAGCCATACACAGGTAGAGTACTTGTCAGGTGGAGATAGGCAGACATTGGGATTTGTAGATTGAGGTATTGACTTTGATTAGCATGTTGCATCTATAAAAATTTCAAATCATTTTCAATATAACTTTTGTACATTTTTAAAATATTCTCATTATCAAACCTAATGTTTAGGTACTTTTGGTCAAATTTTGAGAATCAAGATCACAAATTTTGGATTCAGCAGGAGTTTTTGGTATAGGTGGCCCCTTGTTTCCATTTGATATCATTCTGATAAAGATTCCTGACATCTCTATAAACCCCCTTATCCTACATAGGACTCAATACTGAACACAAAAGGGAGCCTACTTTGAAGGGGGGGTAGAGGGGGGGGGGGTCTGTTACACTGTGTCCATAGGTAAAGCTCTGAGTTTCACCTCCTATCTATTGAAGCTTCTTGATGATATTCCCACAGTAGAGTTCTCATCCCTTATTTGTATATCTATTTTACTTATCTATCGTTGAGAACGTCACCAATTTACCAAAGAGATTATTTTCCGCTTTACAATCATTTTCCTCTTGCAAATTTGTTATAAAATTTGTCCATATATATGGATTAGATCGTTGGACTACACAAAACTTTAAATCATTTCATATCGTTGGATCTTACAGATCATATACTTACATCTGTCATCGCTTTTGTCTATTAACTGTTTAACAAATCCGTCTTTGTGCAAATTTGCATCACTAAAGTAAAATTCCATCTGCAAAACAACAACAGTAACATATATTATGCCCTAAAATCTTCACTCCGACCCAGAGGTTCCCACAAAGTACTGGTATGTACACACTATGGGTTTAAATGTGTGTGTGTGTGTTGCGGGGGAGGGGGGAGCTCTACTTTTTGGGTAATTTTGTATATGAGCATTATATCGATTTCTGGAAGTGAGTGAGTAATAGATGTTTAACACCATTTCAACAGCTAAGGTCATATTCATGGCGAGAACTACCGTAATCTCCCGCCTAGAAGACGCGCTGCGCGTATAAGACGCACCCCAAACTTAGCACATGCATTTTCGCGTATAAGACGCACATTTTAAGGGTGATCTTTGTAAGATTAGTACATTTCTATAGAAAAATTACCCCTCGTATAAGACGCACCCCCAACTTGAGAGAAAGCTATAAGACTCCCCAGCATTTTGTTTGGCGTAGAGGACGCGTCTTATACGCGGGAATTTACGGTATGTTATGCACAAGACCTAAAAAAATTGTTGTGTTTAGGTAACGCTACCTACCCTAATTTTTTGGCCCTAACCAAACTTTTTTTATGGGCAATTTGGGGGAAAATCTGATATTTTGGCATTTATCAAGACATGGAAGTTTTTATAACGATTTCGCACATTAAATTCGCATCGGCGCGAAAGTTTACAGCCGGCCTTAAAAAAATTCCCTACCTACCTACCCTAATTTTTTTCGACCCTGTTACCTAAACACAACATTTTTTTTTTTTTAGGCCTAATGACATTTCACAGAGGAATGTGTCGGTGCCTGCGCATATGTGCACCACGCACATCTAAGGGGATAAGAAAGAGGAGATATAGACCCTTTCTATTGGGCTGGGGAAGCCAAAAATTTCTGTGAGAAGGGGTAGGGTAATTTAATGGAGAACATGACGTTGTTGGTGAATCCATTTATATATGATAATCTGATACTATATCTTACCTGTTGGCGGATTTGGGAACATATTTTCTTCAGTCGTTTCCGTGGTTTCTTTTCATGATGTTGGCTTTCAATATCACTTTTCTGCATAGCCCTGTTTGCCTCACATGAATCTGCTGGGAGTTCAATGTCTGCCATGGCCGAGTTCTACAAAAAGATATTGTATGTCTTAGAGCTACATCAATCTCTGATAAAACGTGGAAGGACACATTGTGACTAAGCCTTTGCCAGGAGCTATCAATACCAGTGGAGTAGAATGGTATCGGGTTGGAAAGCCCGTGCCTGTTTGTGCACTGCCCCATGTAAGAAATGTAGAATATGCAGATCCTTTCAGACTATGTCTGGATTGGCTTTTTTTTCTATTGTGTGTATGGGGGGGGGGGTGGACATTTCGTAAATACCCGGTAAGGGATATGGTGCAAAAGCAAAAATTGTATTTTACAAATTGTATTTTACACCCCTCCTCCTAGGGTATCAGTCCTTGCATGCTCTCCCTACTCCAGTCTATCTGCCCTATAAGTTATAACCTGGCAGATATGACCAAAGATATTACCGTAATCCCCCGCGTATAAGACATGTCTTGTTCATGTATGTGAATCAGAGGCCTCCTGCCGGACTGGGCCTTATAGAATGTCTCCAAAGCCTGGGTGCGTCTTATAGGCGGGGTATTTTTGCTATGGAATGTTACTAAACCTTCAAAAATCGGCCTCCAAAAAGGGCCAGATGTGCCTTATTATAGGTTTTCCCAAAACTCAGGATATGTCTTATCCAGAAGATGCACACGTACATCACAATTTATCAACAGGGGAGGGTGGGTCTGAGGGGGGCGTAAAAAATGTTGACCCCTCCTGAGAGTGGTGTAAAATTCTGACCCCTCTGGCTGGGGGAAGGGCTAAATGATTTGATTTTTAGCCTCTTTTTTTAGTTTTAGATAAAAAAAAAAAAAAACCTTCATACTACTAGATAGATCACAGAGGGATGTGAAAATTTTCCATGCCTTTGGCACATGAAGGCATAAAATATTTTGACAGTTGCAGGGCAGCCATAAAAATCTTTCATGGCATGCGTCCGCATGAACCCCCCCCCCCCCCACCTTGATAAGAAATGACCACTCCCTTCATAGGGGCCATTCATAAATTATGTCACACAGGAGGGGGGGGGGGGTTTCCGATTGTCGCAAAGTGTGACGGGGGGTGGGGGTGTCGAGGATAGTGTGATGTCACAAAAATCAATTTTAAGGCCCATATTAAAGACATCATGTGAAACAAACTAAATATTTTAGCTAGAAGGGAACTACAGAAGGTCAGCACTGTAATGGCAGAGGTGAGACAGTCCATGCAGCTACCATTTTCCTGTGACAGATGAACATAATAGGGGTTCTGCATAGTTCTATTCATGGGTGATGGGGCATTGATTGGGAATCAAACAGGCCCGGATGGGGTCATGCCTAATGTCTAAGGGGTAGATTTAGCTAAAACTCCACACTGTGTATAGACCATGGCACCAACAAGAGGAACCCTATGTTTGTAAAGGACCCCTGGAATCTACCTAAATTTATCTTGGTGTCACTGCAAATGACTTATTTGATAATCACAAGTATATCTGCATATTCAATGATCTGATGGTCATTCATTTATAGAGGGATCTGGTGTATAATATCGAATGAAACCACCCCTGCTCCCTATGGGGTGCCTACAGACCATGTGGTTATGGCCAGCTGAGGGTAGAGGGTAGCCTAGGGTGTGTTGTTTGATCCCCATACTAGGGGACGCAGTTATCAGGGTTACAGAAGTGTACATCAACTTGATGTAATAATCAGGCACCCTGCAGTTATTTTTGATTATATGGATTCAATAAAAATAAGTATAGTAGGTAGTTGAGATGTGTGCATGTTTGGGGGGAGGGTGCTACGGTTGTAGCCACATCCTCATGACAACCAATTGATGTGATGCATTAATGAACACATGTGCACAGATGCTTAGAATTAATGTACTAGTAATTGATAAGTATGTAGGGCTTCATTCATATATCGTAACGACCCCTGATGGGCCCTGGACTGGACAGGATTGCATTCATACACACAGAAGCTGCTCTTATGTATAAACTATGTCATAGAGGGTAGAGTGGATTCTCTATAGGTTCTATGACTATATCTACATGTCAAGTCCAACAGTCAAAAGGCCACTCATAATAAAATTGCAATGATACTTTCACTACAGATGAAGTGCTGTTTACATCCTGCTTACTACCTATAGAGGCAGAGTGACAGTAATTAAAGTACTGTCCCTCTCCCACTGTTTTCTGGGCTCTACTGTGCCATGAGTCAGTACATGCGTTCTCACCTACTGCTTAGCCCTTGGTTCTATTATTAGAGTCGTCAATCTATGTGTTTTCCTGTGGCTACTTAGAGGGATTACATGTGCTGCATCTGTCTACAGTCAGACTGTCAATATTCATGATGCCAGGGATTACATATGGTCTGTTCATAGTAGACTTGTAAAAAACCCTGATCGACCATTCAACATCATTTATTTTTCAGCTAGTACTGCACAGTTTAAGATATTGTAATAAGGGAGATAAGCAAGTCTAGGTCTGGCCTTCAATGGTAAATTTTCTTCACTCTTAGGTACACATTCCCCAGGGTCCAAACCCCGTCTTGCAGTATAGAACATACAATGGGATGGACTTAGAGCAGAGAAATGGTCGATTTTTTGAGCGAGGATTAGTAGAGGTTAGAGCCCGGTTAGAGGTAATCAGGACACAAGGTACCTGATTAATAAGCTGACGGTCTGTTCAGAAATAGTTTGGCTAGTACAACTACAACACAGGTCTATTTAATACTAGGAAGGTGTGAGGTAGTGCTATGCAGCTATGTGTGGCAGATGAACAGGTAGACATCCATCACCTGCTAAGGTCCACATTACAGTGGGGATGGAGCAGCCAAAAAAGGGTGGGGGACGGGGGTGTAAATGTGTCCCCAACCCCCCTGCCCATAGTCAGGTAAGATTTTATTTTACCCCCAAATCCCCGTTACTCTGGTCGATAGTATGGCTGAAGGGGGAGGGTGGGTTCAGCCAGGTGTGACATAATTTTTGAGGGGGGTGTTGGCTGAGTGTGACAAAGTGAGACAGGGGGGTGGGGGTGGGTGTTGAAAATGGCCAAAAGTAAAACAGGCGACATATTTTATGGACGGCCCCATACCCCCATTATATATATAGATCTAGGCCCTCTAGGCTTACCTATGACAATAGGTCATGGGTAGTTCCAATCATAAGTCTATTAAGCTAATAGATCATGGATGTTGGAGCCCTAGGGGAGTCTATGCTGGATTACTCCGTAGACGCTCTGAGGGAACCTCAGAGACCAAGTGTGTCTGTTGTAGTCTGTTTGGTCAGCCAGATTGGCTGAGTGCCCAGTTCTCACAGAAGTACTTACTGTCAGGTCCAATGCTTCCACCAACACTTCCCTCAATGTATATCCAAAGATTCACAATACACAAAGCACTTGAAATACTTGTAATAATTAATAATCCAGGTGATTTTCAAATCTCCCTCCCTAACTCCAAATCATTGTCGGCCATCTTGAAGCCAGGTGCAGCCACCTAGTGCCAAAAAGACTTCACTATTCTTGGTTGGTTAGCCCTATGTTTCAAAAGCAGTCTAACACCAGGTAGCACCACAAGATGTTGACAATGGAGGCCATTGAGGTAGTGATATCTAAGCTCAAGATAAACATGTCAGATTTATTGGATATATCTCATGTTTCAGTCAATATAAGCTGATGTTCATGAAAACTACATGTTTGTGAATAGGAGGGACAATTTCCAGGAACTGAAAGTGAGTACTTAGTTCAGACTAGCCATGTGTTTGTGCCACTATAGACTTGTATACATCTTGGATCCTGCCTGTGAGCAGGCAGGTATTTCGGCCTATGCCTATACCACGATTTCCTCCATTTTGTATTTATTTCTTACCTGATATCCAAAGATTATAGCCAGGAGAATACATTTTGTAAAAGCAAGCGACACGGCCCGGGTCCGCTCTGCGCGAAGCCATTGTTTGTGTTCCTTGCCGGGAGAGGTACCGCCGTGTTTACACTCATTTTTCGTATGGAATCCAACCGTGACATGTTATAATATCAAAGTCCCAAGAAGTATTCGATCCATAGACAAGGAATGCGTGCTAATTTCCTCCATTTTCTTCAATATAAATAAGAATCCATTGATTTTCCAAACGGGTCCGAAATTTTCGGCGTCTTCCTCGTACAGCGAGCGGATGACCTATATCTACATCCGGGCCACTGACACACTTTCGCCGAACAAGGAGGCGGGTGGGAATGGCCGGACCTCGACTCGCTTACGATGTAAAAATCAATGGATTCTTATTTATATCGAAGAAAATGGAGAAAATTAGCACGCATTCCTCGTCTATGGATCGAAAACTTCTTGGGATTTCAATATTATAACATGTCATGGTTGGATTCCATACGAAAACTGACTGGAAAGATAGCAGGTTAGAACTTATTTACCTTCGCATTAGGTTTCATCACCGTTCAGTGTGGCGCTATGGCTAAGGCCTTCGCCTACCACCACTGCGGCCGGGGTTCAAGCCTCATACGAGTTTGGAGGATTTTTCACATTGAAACAATGGCGAGGCTAAATTTCTATGTCCGCCAGCATCTCCAAAAATATTCTAAGTCCAACTTGACCCCGAAAAAGTATATACCAAAAATTCTAAAAATGCACAAGGGTGGTATATGCAGAATATACCACGTATATATCGCATATAAAACCACCGGAAGTGCCAGAATAGTGGTATAACCTTTGATAATCTGAGTGAGGATATATCGTGTCCATCAGTATCAATAGCGAATATTGAGTTGGAAAGTTCAACAATTCATAGCCATAGGCTGATAGGGGGTCTTGGGTTTCAAGTTGGGAATCAATGCTATTTGTCAATTCGTCTGGACGATATGTACAGCTTTGTTTACAGGGGACGCCACCACACACCCAAGGCAGACATACTTTGGAGGTGAATAACAAACCAGTGCCCACCATTGGCAGTGTATGTGGAGCATCATGGGGGTGCAAGATATATCACTGTTCTCTCAAACTATTTCATCAAATTACCTGTGAGTTTTAGGGAGTAATCTAGTGATATAAACCAACATTTTGTGTGAATATGAAAGAGATTCTCTTGGTATATTTTGATAGAATGAGTTTTGAAATCATTACCCCATTGCACTCTTCCCCAGTCAATCCCGCACAACCTACACCTCCCAAATTTCCCAAATAATTAATGGCAGTTCTATCCTGATACGCTCACTAAACTTTCAGCAAGTAATCTTTAATTACGGAACTAATTGTTTCTAAAGTTTGAAAGCATTTTGACCAGGGGAAATATCGAAAATTACAATTCAAGCCAATGCTGAATGAGAGCCTTGCAGTCCCCCTTTGGTAGGCACTTACCTAATATTCCAAGACTTTATCCCATTTAACCTATCTAATGATCAATGGATAGATCTTGAGAAAAGAAGTGGATTTGCTTTTTAAATGAAGTCTCTATGTCAATTTTTAGTGGAATTACGACCGGTCAAAGGTACCAAATCAGACCTAGAATTCTGCCATACTTAAGAGTTTAATTTGGATCTAATTTTGTGATCAAGCAAGATGAATCCAAGGTATACTAGATCACTAAAATGAATATTTTGGGCAATTTTCTTTTCAGATAAGCAAGATATACCCTCAAGAATGTAAATAATGAGACATTTTATCATAATCAAACAATGTAAAAGCAAATTTTTGATGTCATCTTTTCTCTTGAACTGTGCGCCCTGACAGAACCACGGCAGAATATCGTCTTTGACTCAGGATGTATGAATGATCATAACTTCCATTTAAATTGACATAATAACTTCATTTAAAAAGCAAAACCACTTATTTTTATCATAGCTATCAATTTCCCACCATATAAAATACATACAATAAGGTCTTAATTGATAGGTAAGTGCCCAACTTTGGGGAGGTTGGGATAAGTGTCTAGAGATAATCTCGCCCAAAAAGTTTGCAGGGTCTGTCAAACATACTGCAGCCCCTTAGAAAAAGAAAATGTAAACATTCTCTAGATCATTTTTAACCAAAGAACAGGTGGGAACCATTTATTTTTAGGTGCTCAATGATTTTCTCATCATAAAATGGTTCTAAACTTTTGGTTGAACTTTGATGGGGTCAAAGGCAAAATTCCCTGCATTCAATCTTGTACAAAAAATAATTATTTTAAAGGTCTAGCCAAGCCTGTTAAAATGAGCCCTTGTTTGTAAAGATCCTCCTGTAAATAGCTTCAGAATAAGCTTGCAAAGAAAGGAGAGTTTAACACTACCCAGTTTCAGCTTTATCACAGTTTCACACCTCTCCTGCAGCAGACTCACACAGTGGAGGTATTTCAGTGCCTACCTTTGGTAGGCGCTTACATACCTCCAATGCATGTTTCTGCTGCAGTGGAGGTGTGAAACTGTGATAAAGCTGAAACTGGGGAGTGCTAAACTCTCCTTTCTTTAAAAGCTCATTGTGTAGCTATTTATGGGAGGATCTTAAACAAATATGGGCTCATTTTAAAGGGATTGATTAGGGGTTTAATATGGATCTATTTGAGAAATAAGTGATTCAGGTAAACATCCCATTCTCCCCAAGTGAAGTTAACCCATAACTTTGAAAGCATTTTTTTATATAAAGGCCAAATCTCACATAAAAAAAGAATAGTTCCTACACTTTCTACAGAAAAAATGGTTTAGAAAATGTCTAGGGTTTTCATTTCATAGGGCAACAGGATGTTTGCCAGACCCCACAAAAATTTTAGCATGCCATTCGCTATCACCATTCCACCAGCTTCTCCATGTTAGGTCCTTGTCTGTTTGCCAGAATTCAATGCTATGTATATTATTTATAGAGCAATGGATAGAGCTGATAAAAAGAAGTGGATTTCCTTTTTAAATGAAGTCTTTATGTCAATTTAAAGGGAAATTCTGACCGATTAAAGATCTCATATCAACTCTATAATTTTGCACCAATTCTGTCAGATCGCTAAATCGCAGATGATATTAGGTCAAGATCGAATACCTTTAAATTGTTAAATTTTGATATGATACTGTAGGGGCAGTAATTCCGTGTACTTGGTGGAGATACCGAGTGGTCCCGCCTCGCGATGGGGATCTCTAGAGAGCTCAGTACCAGGTAATCACTGCCCCCTAGTGTGTGTATCATACCGATCCAGGTGTAGTTGGAAGGTAGAGTATGTCAGGCCAGGGGGAAGTAGCTCAGGGGTAGAGCTTCCGCTTCGAAGTTAGAGGGTCCCGGTTTCTCCATGACATTTTCCGCTGACCACTACAATACATTGATTTCCAACCTTTTATGTTTGATCAGTCATAACTTTCCTTATACTTGGCATAAAGACTTCATTTAAAGAGCAAATCCACTTCTTTTGATGTTAGGGAGTGGTCATTATTTATCAACGGGGGGGGTGGTGGGTTTTCGCGCGGACGCGCGAAAATTTTTTACGCCCCCCCCTCGACGGCAGTAAAAAAAATTTGCGCCCCCCCGCACCGGAGGCGCGGAGAGTTTTCGCGCCCCCTCTTTGATCTATAGTAGCGCACGGGCTTTTTTGCTAAAAAGAGGGTAAATTTTTTTAGCCCCCCCCTCAAGAGGGGTCAAAATTTTTTTAGCCCCCCCTCGAGAGGGGTCAGAATTTTTTACGCCCCCCCCTCAAACCCACCACCCCCCCCTGTTGATAATAAATGACCACTCCCTTAATGATGAGATCTATCCAGAAAATGCATGGGACAAAGTCTTGAAAACTAGGTAAGTGCCTAGCTATGGCGGCCCTGCGTAAGGCTAAGGAATCACCTCCTTTAAATTGAGGTGCTACCAGTTGCAACAGACTTCAGACAACTCTCCCTCACCTTAGCCTGGCCCTTAGGCTTAGGGAGTGGTCATTATTTATCAACAGGGGGGGAGGGTGGGTTTGAGGGGGGGGCGTAAAATTTTCAGACCCCTCCCGAGGGGGGGGCTAAAAAAATTTTGACCCCTCTTGAGGGGGGGCTAAAAAAATTCACCCTCTTTTTAGCAAAAAAGCCCGCACGCTACTATAGATCAAAGAGGGGCGTGAAAACTCTCCGTGCCTCCGGCGCGGGGGGGCGCAAAAAATTTTGACTGCCGTCGAGGGGGGGCGTAAAAAATTTCCGCACGTCCGCGCGAAAACCCACCACCCCCCCCCCCCCCGTTGATAAATAATGACCACTCCCTTAGCAGCTAGCTTGGTTTTCGTCCGTACCAATGGGCGATAATGGGGTATTTCAATAGACAAATACCCCTTGAGATAATTTGTCTTCATATTGATTAGCACTACCGGTTCTATATCAAGACAAACACACTACTCAACATATAATATTCATTGCATGCCTCAAGGATTCAACAAGATATGAAAATAAGCAAAAAACAGCCTCATAGTGAAAACTACTCTCTCCTCACCGAATTTGGCGCTCTACTTCCGTCGCTGATTACAAAAGTTTTCATTGGTCAAAAAAGAAGGTCAGTCACAGTAGGCCAATGACAATGTCTGTTATGGCGGAACGTCGCTTTGTTACAGGTCGATGCAAGCTGTTCCATCTCGCTACTTTGCGCTGTAAGGAAGCACATTTGTAGAGGTCGCAGCCAGAGGGCTTAACTAATAACTGAGAGGAGGGAGGATGCAGCAGCAGCAGGCAGCTATCCCTGTGCCTGGTGGATGGGCACCAAACCCGGCACCGGTAAGTAGATCTAGGCCTAGGGGTGCAGGCATTTTTGTAGTCACTGTGCGCGACTCAGTTAAGGACTGAGTCGCTAGGACTGCCCTATCTAAAACTTGCAGGTGCTCTAGAAACAGCAAGTTTCTAAGAATAACATTTGGCAGAAACAAATCCCCAACAATCAGCTTATAATATTGACAAGAGTACCACCTTAGTTTTGCTGTCTGTGAGTGGGAAGAGCGTTTTTTTGGAAACTTTTAGATCGCACCCTTTTCCCGTATGAAAGGTTTCTCACAAAATGGCAACAAACATGTCTTAGAAAGCCATCCTTAAGAGGAAATTGACATAAAAAAATTATGTCCTACAATTCCAGCCACCTGACAAATTAGCCCTATGCAGGAAGCCTGACTCTCCCGTTAGGTAAGAGTCAGCGCCCGCCGGACAAGCATTTTTGTGACATAAGGTGCTCGTAAATTAAGTTAGGCACTTTGATAAGGCCATGGGAAGTCAGGTTACAGTTTACTGTCCACCGCCCGCATGGCTTAGGTATGTCAGCATTGGAGCTGATATGAGCCTGGACTGCGTCATGGAAAACTGTGCCAGGCTTGGAAGGTTTGTGCAGGGACAGGTCTCAGTGATCAGCTTATAACCATGGGAAATATTGGAGCGTTTAACTGCCTGAGAATTTGTACCCCAAGTACACAAAATTTCCTTCAATTTAGTGTTTGATTTTTTTCACAACTCTAATTAGTTAATTAATTGTCACCTTAATTAGGTCAATGTAATCAATACCCCCTGATCAAATACATGAAGGAATAGAGTAGAGGCTCCTATTATCAGCAGGGCCCTATTATCAGCAGTTTTGATCAATCTGAGGTCCTAAACCAATGTTACTAAGTCCTGGGAGAGTGTACCAAAGGTAAAAAGCTAATTGATTGCATCCAGCACACATATAAATAGCTGTTTCACATAAATCCCATGTAAAGCAGACTTTTTCTTCTTTGAGAATTATCTGGGTCAAATCCCTTACAGCCTAATTGCCTCAATTAACGAGATAATTAATATTTCATGAATGCTTAGAACATATTTTTGTGCAGAAATGTGCTAAACTATGAGTTAGAAAAGGGTATGGACACATATTTATGGCCTCTTTTAACATATTTATGTCTGTTTTGAATTCTATGTCTTAATTCCATTTATTTGAAAGGGGTGCTGATAATAGGTTCCAAAATAGACCAAAGGACCCTATTATCAGCATCTGTGAATAAATATTCTTCCAAAATTCTTGAAATCATAAAAAGAGAGGCACTAGTGCATGTAGAATGAAGGAAAACTCATTCCATATCCCTCCCAATGAAGAGCTTTTGTAATGAAACTCCTAGTACAAAATATATTCTATTTCACATTTTTCTTTGTAAGAATCCCTTATTTTCCTATCTCATTATTTATTTATAGAAGAATTGATTTTAATCATGTCTATTTTTGAAGTCATGTGTTTTAGTTAATACTGTATGATTAGTCAATAAAAATCATGTGAGATTGAGAAATTACACATATATTTTGTAATCTGTACACTGGAAAACATAAACAATAGCCTACTATTTTATTAATGAGCCAAATCTAAAGGAATGTAGGTCAATGTGCTGATAATTGGAGACAGGTGCTGATAATAGGTGCTCAGAATAGGTCAGAAAAAATAACAAATGCTGACTGAACAGTTATGATATCTCAAGGCCACAGAGTAGAAAAATTCTGAAAATTACCACTCTCCATGTTTGGCATCTATTAGATTTCATATATCTATAACCTAACATCTGCTAGAGGATTTACCCTTAAGGTGCCGATAATAGGGTCCAATACTCTATAGGAAGTCTTCCAAAAACATATAGAAGAGGTAGTATATGGTCTTTGCATCATCTCTGCCAAATATGAAGAAAATCTATTGTTGAGCACATAGTTTTCTAGGATCAGCAGAAATTTGTAATTGATAATTTCTGCCCAAATTTAGGGATTTTACTAACTTTTTATCTTTAAAAATTGATATTTCCACTTCTTTTGGTCAGAATGACCTGGGATGAACTGCATTGTGATGGCAAAGTTCCAGGCTTTCAGGGGATGTAAGCTTTTCCATGATACAGCAAGTTTAAAAATCAGACTAAAATCATGGAAAGGTAACACTTGTTCCTTCTTTGTACAGTTTAAAATGATGACCAAAAAAATGCCCACTTTCGATCATGAAAACCACCATAACTTCATCAATTTTCACTTTAAATGAAAAATTCCAAAAGCATATTATTACTAACATGTGCCTCTAAAAGCTGTGCTTAAAGCTAAGCGATCAGACAGCTTTTCAATTTTTAGTGACATACCTACATGGCTTGAAAAGGGCCGCATGAAAAATTTCATTATTTCAAAAAATTTTATTATTTCAGAAAATATGAAGAAATTCCCAAGAATTCATCATTGGGACTTGGTAGTAGTGATCAAAGGAGGGCATATTTGGTATCAAATTAAAGCTCATGATGCCAGGAATGTAGCCATCATCTGCACCAATGGCTTTTTAGTTTGGCTAGTCATCCTCAAAAAAAAAAAGACAACAAAATTTCCCAGCCAGCATGCTTACATTGGCCACAGGTGAGATTCCTCTGGCATTGGTCAGGGAAATTTGGAAGGGATACATAAGAAAGCATACCTGGGGTGTGATTTTCATCATTTTAAGTTAATGTAACTTTAGCCCTATGCTATCCAAATTCTAGGCCTAGGGTCCAACAAGGCTTTGAGAGACTTGAACTTGACTTTGGAGAGTGTAATAAGGTAAAGAAGGGTATATTTTAATGACTCCCTATACCATAAAATCATAGCAGAGATGCCACTTTTCCTAACTTGTCAGGAATTCCAAAATTTTGACTTTCCTTCCTACTAATATTTCCTATTGGGAATTGAGGGAAATAGGAGGATTTTCGAATACTTGGTGATCAGTGAGTGGCATCCCTGTCATAGAAAATGCATTCAATCAAACTTGATTATCAAGATCAGGCCATGGGAAGTCAGGTCACAGTTTACCGTCCAATGTACAAGCCCTTGGTGCCCCAATATCTGTATTGTATTCAATGATGCGTTTTATTTTGTATTTAAACCTTCATCTCATAAATCTATCCATCCATTATACTGGATGGTGTTCAAATATGGACCCTAGAACCTAAATACGGACATCCATCTTAGCAAAGACGGATGTCCATGTTGCAAACATAGACATGTTGCAAACATGGCATGTAATCGATCATTAATTACTGTAGACTATAGTGCCCCATGTATAATGCATGGCTTAAATATGAAAGACACTCGCCACATACCGACTTAGCGGGATTAATAATCAGTTGATGAAATAATCCTAACTATTCACTCCAATCCTCTTTGGGATACCCATTTGATAACTGACATCAGTTATAACCGCTAGTAACAAGTGTCAGCAACAGCCGTATGCATTGAACAATCCGCTACCTTGGTATACTGAGGTAGCAGATTGTCCTACGGGCGTCGCTATTGATGATGGTTGGTTGATTCATTAGTTTTACATCGGGGTATTTCAGAAGACTTTAAATATTCAGGTTTGATCGGAACTATGGATGACCGAATCTATGAGATGAATGACCAAATCTATGAGGAGAGGGGAGGGGAAAAACTGCTACCAGGGCTTCATTCCCCACTGTTCTTGAAGGGTAGCATTTTCTTTTATTTGCCTGGTCCCATAGGCAGGGCCAGACTAACAGACGTGTTCACTGAGGGGGAAGCCCATGAAAAAATCGCAAGCATGTAGGCCTAGACGTGCACATATGGACATTAGCTGCCCACATGCTCACCTCATGTCACAAGGATCCTCGAGTTTGTCGCCTTTTACAAATCCGGTATGCCCACTGTTAGTATGGAAGAGGACTTCTCCTTCGTGGACTCCCAATAAAGTTATTCTGTCGTTCATGACAAAGGTCCCCACTCCACAAGGGGACGCCATTGATGATGCTGATTACCAGTGTTTATGACCTATAACAGCTGTCAGATGAGTACCAACTGCCCCCCCCCCCCGAGAGGACCCCAGTCTGGATTATTTCATTGGTTGATATTCAAACCAGCTAAGTCGGTATAGGCCTTGAACATTTTGGTGCACCTCTAATATCCTTATATTAATATGAATATATTATATTAATATTTCTTATTTTTATTTAATATTTCTTATATTAATATAAATATTTTATATTAGATATTTCTAAGCTACTTCCTAGTAGCTTAGAAATCTAAACTCTCATCTCCGTACCTACGTGGGAGTTCAGACAAGCTGATGTTTACTGGTGGGTGAGGATCTCTCTAGTCTGGAGGGATAAAACCAATGAGTTCTGACCTAGTTTTAGTCTTCATACCTCCACCATTTTCCCACGAAGATCGTGATGTGAACGGCCGATTTGAGAGGGGTTCAAGAAGAAGGCTCCAAAATATATACCAATGGCCAACTATTGATGAAAAAGGGTGGAAGGTGTTGTCAACATGTTAGGCTACACATGGAACATAGAACTTTTGAGAAGTTCAAAATATTGATGGCCGAAAATCTGCATTCTTCTGCCGTATATACAAGGGATCACCTACCCAGAATGTACAGCTTTTCTAAACTCTCACGTATAGGTACGAAGATGAGAGTTTAGATTTCTAAGCTAACTTCCTACCTCAACAAGCAATAATGGTACTGTATTGGTTATTATCGAGCTCAAGTTGTGCTCATTGAGTCATTTCAAACACCAAGTCAGCGTGTGCCTTATATGTGGCCATGGGGTACCACAGTACACGGTTCTACAATATGCAGTTTGGTATGGAAAATAATGAATAATGAAAAAAAGCCTCATCACTTTTCAAAATGGCTCGGATGGTAAACTGTAACCTGACTTCCCATGGCCTAACACTGCAGAGGCCACACAAGAAAGCTGGCAAAGGTGTGAATGGTTTTTGCTGGGCCCTGTAACTTGTAAGCACTCCCAATTTTCATGGTGACAGAAATTGCTGGTTTTTATCACTTATACTAGGAATAACTGGGAGCTTAGGAACTCATTTTGAAGGGGAGATATATAAGACTATCCCTCAGCGAAATCAGGCATCGAAAATACCAATTCGTGTGGACGGTAGCTATGGAACGTAGCAATTCTCCAAGGAAACGTTTGACATGCAGAGGGAGAGGGTCATTTTGTGTGGGGGACAAATTTGTCTGGATTTTCAAGAGTAATTATCTCTTACAGCTTTACCACCCACAGGATCAAAAATAATGAAAGAGATCATTCTAATCTGAAAAGCATATTGAGTTTCACGCATTATAATGACCGTAATCTGCATTTAAAACCTGCGCAGGGCCCCAGTGTAGAATTTTTATTATTTATGCCCTGAAACAGGGAGCGCAGAGCACCACTTTGTCCACGGCACCTGAGCTGGGCACGTCAGAGTGCTGCCGTAGTTACCAGACTTTCCGTCTCGATGAATTACTAAGCAAGCTGTATTCAATTCAATTTGAAGTTAATTTTCAAAGTTGGATTAAAGTGTTAAAACTTTTCCAGACATTAAAGGGGGCCTAGCACGGCTAAGACTTACCTGCGTTAGCAAGTCACATGACCACCCATCGCCCAATCAGAGTACTGCAAATTTTGCGCTGGGTCCCGCGAACATGTGAACGCTCCTTTGGCAGGTACCCATGTTGAAAATCGCCATGCTAGTCCCCTTTGAAAATACCTATTCAGATTTATTATCAGGGATGAAAGAGTTCAAGGTTTTCCTTGTTTTCAAGGTTTTTTTCACTCACCTAAGAAAAATAAGTTTTCTTGAAAATCCTCTGAAAACAGGATAAAGGAGTCACAAATTACCTCAGAGGTTGCATACATGCACACAGTCAGGTCCCACAACACTGCATACAGTGGCAGCATGCCAGTTTTTAGTTCAAGGTTTTCAAGGATTCTCAAGTTTTTCCTTGAAAACTTTCCCCTCTTTATTGGTGTTTGTTCCACTCTTCAGTGTAGTCTTAGCAGCAAGCTATAGTTCCTATGCTAGAAGAGTGTCGGATAGTATACCTATTTTCTGCGCGTTATGATTTCACCATGTAACTATATTGGTCATTTATTCCTTGCACCCTTTGACCTATCTCTATACATAACATTGTAATTGGTCCCTAGGTCGTGTTGCGCAAAGGCACCACTACCAGTAGATCAGGTGGTGCATATTTTGGGTATGCTATCCGAACAAGACCTTGGAAAACAGCTATATGACATTCTGAAGGGATCCTAGGACATACTCTGCAAAAGGGCCATAATGTGCACAGTTTGGGTATAGTATCCGAACAGCATCTTGAAAAACAGCTTTTCCTGTTATTTGAGCACAAACTACACCCTTATACAACACCTACTGCCTCCTCCCCCCCCCCAACCACACAAACCCTGTAACACACTTATCGATGGGACTGGAGGGCATATACAGTGCATTTAAAGTTTTTCAAGGTTTTTTGTCATCGTCGACTTTCATCCCTGTTTATTGAATATCAAAGGGGCTACATGTGAAATTTCATGTTTGTCTGAGTATGTGCAGTACTTTTTTTTTTCGCCGCAAGAAGTCTCATGTTTCTCAGTTTGGGCTAGCTGGTAAGTTGTGATAGTATCATAGTACAAGGTGATAACTATGGGGAATGTCTCTCATTAGGCTAGAGAAGTCTTTTGATTATTCCTACTTCTTAAGCTTATGCAGGATTTTTTGAGGGGGTTTACCTCCCCAGTCCTCCCCCACCCACCAAAAAAAAAAAAAAAATTACACCAATTTTCCAGGCGGGGGTGGTAGTGACAGCATGGGCATTGGGGTTGTCCCATATGCATTTCTAGCTAGCTAGTGGGGTAGGGTGAATATGTGCTTGCCCCTTCACTACATAAAAGTAAGCCCCCCCCCCCCCAACAGAAAAAAAAGTAAATCTATTGGAAATTGAAAATTTTGTATAAAGGTCATAGGGTTTATTGCCCCAAAAGGGCATTTCAAGGTCAGCTTCACATGTATGTCACACAATGATATCTAATATGACTGGGAGAGAATTCCCCATTGTAAATTATGCTGAAAATTCACAATTTTATTGGTGGAAAGGTCATAGGGTTTGATGCCCTAAAAGGGCATTTCATGGCCAGCTTAAGGTCACCTGTATGTCACACCATGATATCAGATATGACTTCGAAATATATCCCTTAAAGTAAATCCATTGAAAATTGACAATTTAGGTCATAGGTTTAATGCCCCAAAAGGGCATTTCAAGGTCAGCTTAAGGTCACCAGTGTCACACCATAATATAAGGTGTCACAGTAGTATTCCGCCCCAGTAAACCTAGGACAGCTAAATAGTCCCAACTAAAAACAGTGTTTTGCTTGATACAATCAGTGCCAGGGGACCTTATTTTTATCGCAGGCTAATAATTTTGGTACCAGAAGAGAGGTAACGATTTGGGGCGAAAAAGTTGCAAAAAATTGTTAGTCACCATGGAAACGTTTTGTGTCAGAGAGGGATCCAAGGTCACATTCGTGACTTGTCAGGGGCGCCTGTATCATTTGATTTATTCAACATGGTGGTTTCCATGGCAACTGGTGCAAAAACGGATCTGACTCCGTTATGGTTGACCATGCTAAAAAAATCAAGAATGACTTCAGCTTTAATTTAAGCCTTTATTTATGAATGCCATCAAATTAGAACCCGATTGACGCCGAAGATGGGGGGGAAATCAGAACATCCTTGGCCCTATTAGTACTGTGACACCATAAGATATGACTTGGGAAAGAGTTCCCTTTTGTGGATGTATTCTGAAATTTTTAAGTAAATCCATTGAAAATTTTCAGTTTTATTGATAGAAAGGTCACAGGTTTTAGGGAGCGGTCATTATTTATCAACAGGGGGGGTGGTGGGTTTTCGCGCGGACGCGCGGAAATTTTTTACGCCCCCCTCGACGGCAGTCAAAATTTTTTGCGCCCCCCTGTGCCAGAGGCACGGAGAGTTTTCACGCCCCTCTTTGATCTATAGTAGCGTGCGGGCTTTTTTGCTAAAAAGAGGGTGAATTTTTTTAGCCCCCCCTCAAGAGGGGTCAAAATTTTTTTAGCCCCCCCCCCCTCGGGAGGGGTCTGAAAATTTTACGCCCCCCCCTCAAACCCACCCTCCCCCCCCTGTTGATAAATAATGACCACTCCCTTAAATGCCCTAAAAGGGCATTTCAAGGTCAGCTTAAGGTCACCTGTATGTCACATTATGATGTCAAATATGACTTAGGAAGAACTCCCTATTGTGGTTATATGCTGAAAATTTCAAGTAAATCCATTGAAAATTGACAATGCTCTTGTTAGAATGGTAATTGTTCTGCTTACCTTAGGCCAGACCAAATTAAAAAGTTGGTCTATGGATTTTTTTTTTTTTGCTCAGATGTCTATTTCAACTTCTTCGCGCCATACTTATTGGAATCAACATTTGCAGACTTTTCCCTATCCAATGAGTGGTCTGCCATTTGTGTACCTTCTTTGGTTGACCCTTGAAGTCTTTCTAAAAAAGATCATATTTCTCAGAAAATGGTACGGGCGGGATCCATTGACATGAAATTTTTCAAATAAAAATAAAATTTCCATCTTAGAAAATAAGGAGCGGGAACTCCATAGACCAACTATTTAATTTGTTGTGGCCTTAGGCCTACATCACAAAAACTGAAACACCTATTCTACCATTGCTATAGTACTACCTAGCTCAATATTTTGGACACGAATTGGCTTGTAGCTTTGGTTCTATAAAAGATAGAAACAAAATTCAAAAAGTTTTGAAATTGTCTCTTTGAGATCTATTAAAGTGCCGAATCAAGTTACGACTCTTACACATAGGCTAAGCCACAAGGCCTACTTAGTATACTACTAGCTCCCCCTGTCACCTGTGAGGCTGCGAAGTGGACACCTTCATCATGATAAGGGGTAAAGGGCATGAAGAAGGAGTAGAATAAATTCATTGCAAGTCCATAAAGGAGTAGTCCCCATTCATACTAAGAGTTGGCATAACAGATTTGTAAAATGCGACAAACTCGGCGTTTCTTGTGTTGTGACATGAGGTGAGTATGTGGAGAGAAGAGGGTCTATTTCAATAGGTGCAGGCCTGGCGAGCACAACAAGTATGTGAGTTGGGCGCCGATCCAACTAGCGAGCGGCATGCCTGGCGTGCAATCTTGCTTTAGAGTCTAGTAGCCAGGGTGTATGGGCGCTTAGGTAAAGCCTTACTAAAGGCGCATGCTGATTGCTATGCATGCTGTCTATTGGATACCAGGACTTACCCCTCTGGTGTCCAGAGCCTAAGTTTGTCTGGCCCTGCCTTTGAGACCAGGCAAATAAAAGTACAGTCGCTTTCCTACAAGAAAAGTAGGGGAATGAAGCCCCGGGGTGGTTCCCCCCTCACCCCTGTCAGGGTGGAAGCCATCCTTGATGGAGGGTAAAGTTGTCACAAACTTCTTCAAATGAAAGATAAACACAACTACTTTTTCATTTGGATTAGGATCGCACAATCATTGTCATTTCAGCGCCATATGCACAGAGGATCGTGGGTTTACACCCTAATAACTCCTTCTCATAGATTTGATCATTGATCTCATACATAATTTTGGTCATCCTTAGATGCGGTAACTACTGCAATGGACAAGCAACATATATAAATACCTGTCTAGCTGTTTTGGACAAGCAGCTTTTTAATACCTGCCCACACTGAGCAAGAAAGGTCTGAATGAGGCAGTCCCATGAAGTGGAGATCCCACTTTTGGACGTTAGAAAAATACCACTTTTCCTGATTTACCAGGAATTCCTGGTTTTCATTCCAGGATATCTGTATTAAATTATGTTAAATTCTTGGGAAAATGTGTCCAAAAGTCGAGTTCTCCTGTTTTTTGTTGCCTAGTGAGTGGCATCTCTGACTACTACTATGTAAAACCCTGCATATAAGCTGCATCCGTGTACAATCCGCACCCCGACTTTGGGAGAATGCTGTAAGCTGCACCAAAGACCTTGAATTGTTGGCATTTCTGACTATAGTCCAGGGATGTATAATCTTCAGGTTTTATCAGGATTTCCTGATTTCAGAAATTTTTGAATGACAGGCATTTTCCTTATACAAGTGACAAGGAGTGCTGTTTGCAAAAACAGAAGGCTTTTAGGCTTTATATCAAGCTTCCTGATTTTTGTCCATGCCTGACTTGCATCCCTGATAGTCTAAATATTGAGAACCCCGTGTATAAGCTGCTGCACCCTGACTTCCCGGAGACCCTATACGCAGCTATTTGGCAGAAATGGTCTATAATCTGCGGCTATCACACAGGGTTTTACAGTGCTGTAGCCCTAGTAGGCATGCCTAGGCCCTAGCAGGGCTTGAGTCAAAGTTCCTAGATTCTCATCATATTTCTGTCACAGGTACATGTACTTTTTTATATTGAATTTTGAAAAATAAATCTATTTTCATTTTCACCTAAAAATGAGAAGCTAACTCAAATTTGCGAATTATTTTCTGACATACCATTATCTCATACGTATAAGATGCGTCTTATACGAGGGGTTTTAGTTATCCCCAAATCCGCAAAGGGGACACCAAGATGCGGGTGATTATGGTAACTATCCTACACAGGATACAAAAACTGAAATGATGAATGTTCTAATATTCTCATAATTCTATACCCAACATTTTAATTACAGAACACACCTGCAAGGCCATACCCCACAAATAACTTTGTGGTGCCGGCTGTAAGTAGTGGAGTTCCTACAATAAGCGCCGTCCCTGGAGTCAGCCCAGCCATGACGGTAACATCATCTGTAATTGACATGTGCCTTCTAGTACCAGACACACTGTATGGACTCATTCAAAACCACCCAGAGGTCATCAAAGATACAGGTGTGTACACAATGCAGAGAACTCTCTTTATAACTGGGGATATATATAGACCATAAGTCCTTTAAAAAAATAAAGAAACATCACAAAATAATAGTCTAGGTATTTGTATGCTTTGAATTATTTTTTATTCTGTCTGTGAAGCCATGGTGATGATTGATCATTGTTTATTAGTAACAATGATCTCCCTGGAGACCACCCTATCAACGGAAGTTGATGAGGGGAGGCGAGCATGGCAACCACGCCAGTAGAAGCAAGGTAGTGTAGAGGTGCGGATGGTTTGAATTTTCGTTCTCTAAGATTATTTTTATTCTAGTTTAATATGATTTACATGTATATGCAAGTGTAATGCCCTCACTGCTTCCAATTAAAGTTCAATCGCTTATTGCATCTTAAATCGCTAATTACAATTCCATAGGTTTCAATGGGCAGACACTGCTGCACCGAGCTGTACTATCAGCTCAGTTTGACGCAGTGGAGGTTCTGCTCGAGCACGGAGCAGACCCAAACACCCCTAACCACTACAAGGAGACACCGCTACACTTTGCCTGCAAGCGTGGTAACCCACGCATCATACATGCCCTGATTGCTGCTGGTGGTAACCTCGCTGCTATTGACAATGGTGGGAAGCTTATGGTACACCACTCTGCACATGGAGGTTGTGTGTAAGTTGTCATAGGTTATTGTACTTTATGATTTGTTGGGATACGTCTTATATCATGTCACTGAAAAGCATGATTGAGTACTTTATTCCCAAGAGAATCTGGTAAATACAAATAGCTGTACACTTCTTTCCAACATCAATAATATGGTAAATGCATTTCTTTTCGATAGAATCTGGTGAATACATTTCTTTCCTGTGATCTGTTAAGGACACTGAGATTTGTTCATGAGGAGTAGAGAATTGGGGGAATTTAAAGCAAAAGTTGCCATTTCATAGTAGCCGTGAGTATATATAATCTGGAGTATCTAAACCCAGAAACCCTTATCACTGCAGCACTGGTCTTCACTATCTGACTGAGGTACATGGCCTGTCGCTGAGAACAGTTGACAAGGATGGAAGCACCCCACTCCACATCTCAAGTTCACATGGTCACGTAGAGCTCACCACCTACCTACTAAAGAAGGAGGTAAAGAATAGATAAGACTGTTTATGCTGTGATCTAATATATACATGAAAACTACCTACATACGTCTTTATTTGAAATAGGTTGTGTGTGCATTGCAACAAGAGTGGACATTTACGGAAGCATGACTAAAAGGACACAAATAGCTGTTACATTTGATCAATATTATCCTTTTGATCGTTAAACAGTAGGGCTACCCGGTAAATCAAACCTTGGCTTTTCAGCGGTCAGACTTGATGCAAACTAACAACAATGGTGATACACCATTACATATTGCTGCAAGGCTGGGCCATTCTCTCTTAAGTTGGAAGTTACTTGAGCAGCAAGAATGTTTGCGACTCTTAAACCAGCCCAACAAACAGGGCTACAGCCCACTTGAACTCGTTCAACAACACACACAAGTAAGGTAAGCATACATACGTCTCTCAATTTCTATATCCTTATATCAAAATGCTATACAGGCTATATTGGTTAGAATCGTTTTATGAGCCAACATTGTGAATTCGAAATCCAGGAAATCTGATTTTGGCAAAATTCAATTCGGTAAATGACACAAGTAAATTTAAACACTGAAATTCTGTGTTCATAAGCCGCTTATAGACATATCGTAGGAACATTGCAGCTTGCAGGATTTTCCTGAAGTCAGGGTGTATCTTGTATGTGAGGTATGAAGCATACAGTTAACTGAGAAATGGCATATTTTCAGACCCCAGCAACATATTTGTGATGTGCTTTATAACCGAGATGCAATTTATATGCAAGGTTTCACGTTATCTCGATTCTGATAAACTCAAAAGAGTATTGCATGAGGTTGCTATTATTAGGTGTATGACATTACAGATTCCACCCGGTGCAAAAGGTGTTTGATCACTTTGCACGTCAAGTGCGCAACAGTCGGAGAACGGCGGCAGATGGGCCCGGCTGGCCATGGTGGTTTCTCCTCTTCCTACCGTTTATCATGTATGGTACGTCCGTATCCCTGACATGCTACATTGATAACCATGGCGGCTCTATCATGGTAGTCTGCATCATTGTCATAGTCTTCATCTGTGGTCAGCAGGGACATCGTATGCAGCATCTCAGCAGGTAACCATAGCAACCTTTTCCTGTACCTTAATTTTGCCAATAAGTCTAACTAGAGCAGTATCTCATTCCCCTGACCTCTATGGGGAAAACAATATACTAAGGTTTTTCTTTTCATTTTGAGACTGACAACAAAACACGATTATATCTAAAATGTCAAGAAATTTCCTTACCAGAGACTATTCTGTTAGGGTAAATACATGCAAATTATCCTGTAATTGATTTTGAGAAAAAAAAAAAAGTTTTTCAATATGCCGTTGACAAATGCCTAATTGGCTAGGCTCTCAGCAGTCATGTGGAAAGAAAAAGGTGTGTGTATCAGGGTTCTCCAAAAGCTGGTCAGTCTAGATACCGATGACAGTGCATTGTGAGGAGAACCCTGTGTATCAGGCTTAAACTGACTGTTTAGGATAGCAAAGCTGTTAGCAAATAAGGAATGACTGCTCCATTCGTAACTAGACCGTAACCATTTTTACACTTATCCTTTAGATTTCAATTTCAACTGTAAACATCTTTTAGTGACGAAGCATGCCTCACACTGTCAAAGTTAGGTTTGTCTCATACAACAGAAGCACATGGTATTTGTTGTAAAACTATTCATAGGGAATAAGACGTTTTACTCACATTCTTAAGTAGTTTTGATTTTATTTCCTTCCCTTTCAGTCCCCCATCTGTCCAGTGAGTTACTGGAGTATGACATACCATATATCTGGGGGTGTACCCTTATATATTCTTCCTTTTATTCCTAGTCTTTGTTCCTAATTGAGTGCTTTTATGCGTTATCTTTGCACAATCACTCTGCTTGTTGTGAGACCCCATGTCTAGTGTAAGCTGCTGCTGTTCCACTTTAGATATTTTAACTTGTTTGTGTTGTCTGAGTTAAGCCCATTTCAGCCAAAATGTGAATTAAATGTTAAAATCTAGACATGTGATTTCTGTAGATAAGGTGTGTTAATATTTATATATGAATATAAACTGAAATAGAATCCTGTATTCTCTACCTATAAATCTGAAATATGTGTGAAAATTAACGAATGGGCATGTAATTTTTGGATTCATGAGCCTAAATCAGGGCAATGAAGAATTAGCAGAAGCAATTTTAAATCAAATAGTCATAGTGATCATTTAATACTTCCTCTCCCGTCTGGTTTACCCCCTCTTGTCTTTAAAGCCTAGGTTATAGAGCACAATCATCCTACTTTATTATACGGTTTAAATCCCTCTGCCCACCTCAGCAATGAAGCTGTAAATTATATCATTTTCATATCCTGAGCTTACTCCCCCATACTTGGTAGTTCACAATAATCAACTTTGACGCACTGTCCGGAGAATGTAAGACATTCACCTCATAAAGTTCACATACATCTTCTTAAAAGAAATATCAGGTATCTTTTGACAGTATCACCTAAATATAAATATTTAAGAATCTACCTGTTGGTTTAGACTAGACCTGTGCTTTTTGCGATGATACAGAAGTCAAAGACCACAATGTTGGTTATTGTGAACTAAACCCTTGGTGAATCTGAGCACCGCACTAAACGATACATGTAAATATGTGACTATGTAGTAAATGTACAGCACTGACCCCTGTATCTGGTGCCACCCACAGGTGGCCAAACCCCATCTTTATGGGTATGTTTGGTGCCGGTCTCTCACACACCACCATCTCTTACTACGTCAAGCTCCTACCCAGTAAGTAAAATCATTCTTCCTATACCTACTGTGGTGCAAAGGGACTAACAACCTATGTCGTATACGGCACATGGCTATTGTATTATTGACCAATGGGAGGCATCCCTGGCATATACTGCGGAGTCGGGGGCTGAAGGTGTTAGTCATAGTGCCGTCGGGGTCTAATGGCGGCCCCCAGCTGATGATGGCTATGTGACCTATATGCTAACACTAACCCTGAGCTTGGCATTTTTCAAATACAAATAGATTTCGAACCATTTTAAAATGGTATAGGAGCAAATAATTGTGAAACGATTGGGAAGTGAGATTTCCCCTTAATCCACCCTTCATGAAGAGGGGGAGAAAGAGCCACAGAGTAATTTCATTTCGAGTGCTCCATTGTAAATATTGGCACTTCCGCATCCTCGAAAGTCATTTTGGATTCAAGGGATGTGTAGATATAGTGGATGCACATTGGCTTGAATAGAAGATTGTTTCATTTCAGTTCTCCTCGATCGGAATCCGCTACTCGCCTACTTCTCATTGGGTTATGCAGCAGTTATGATATACATGTACTACAAACTTTTAACCAAAGACCCTGGTAAGTCTGACAAAAGCCCTTTTACTCATCTCTGTTCCTCCTTCACTCTTTTGATAACAATTTGCGTCTTGTATATTGAACTGTTGCGCTAGTGTCACATAAGGAGGTCGAAAATAGTCATTTGAATTCATGACTTTTCACACCTCAACCCTTTTTTAAATATTCTCTTAATGTCCAACTCCAGGTGTGGTGACCTCGTCTGATCTCAAACCCTCAGGACAGTGCTACAGCATTATGGACATTGCAACCGGAATTAAACCAATAGAATCATTTTGTAGATTCTGTGAAGTAAGTGAAGTATACATGTATATTGTGTGAATTCTTAATTTCCCAATATTATAGGGAATTATTCTTGCTACCACACATACCAGACGTCATCCATGATGAGACTAGGTACATTTACCTCATTGATACCTTCCAGATGGATCAAGCGAATGACTTGGCTTTACAAATATTTTGAAGATTTACAAAACCATACCATCACTCATTGGCTGTACGGAAATTATTTTCTATTCTTTTAAATGAGTGGGGAACTCATAATTTATAGAGTGAGAAACGCTGTATTGTCTTGTAATTCAAATGTGATATGGGGCAAGTATTAAAAAGGCAATTGCTGGGTAAATGTTAATGGAATCAGATGAAGATTTAAATCGCCGTTTGTTATGATAACCTCTGCCTAAGAATGTACCATGATAAAGTTTGTCTTTATGTTTTCTTGGTAAAATGTATCATGTCCACCTTACATTCCCACAGATCATACCTCCAGTGAGAACCAAGCACTGTAAGCTGTGTGAGCAATGTTTCGTCGACATGGACCACCACTGCCTGTTTCTGTACCGATGTGTGGCACGCTACAACCATGTGCTTTTTGTGCGCTTCATAATAGTAGTCATGGGGGCACAGCTACTCTACGAGTACTACTGCTGCCGTCTCATCATCACTCAATACATAGATGAAACCGGGCTCTTCGGCATTAGCTTTGCCGGCGTCTTTCATTATGAACCATGGATTTGGTCACTGATGCTGACTAATTTAGTGTCTTGGTTATGGGGATACACACTCATTTACTTCCAGTTGTCTATAGTCAGTAAGGGACATACCACTTACTTCCAACCTCACTTTGGCAAGTGCTCCCTGAGTCTTCGACAGCGGCTGATGAACATGATATGTTTTGTATTAGGTCGCAGACCATATGCTTTAGATCTCGCAACACGCAGGTTTTTATCAGAAAGTCATTAAAGGTGCTCCCTTGGTGATTAGATATTTGCTAACATTACAAATGCGACTGGCATTTGAAAGACCGTCCTTCTTGCAATGGGAATTTAATCGAGGACGCTCGAATCATTAATTGCCACATTTGTAATAAACTTGGAATTTAGACTGCAAAAAGTTTGAATAATTTGTCGCCTCAGTTCAACAAGGTTGTAACTGTATCTTGGCCAAAAGCTAATCAATACATACCTCGGTGAGGGGCCTCACCGAGGCACCTTTTACTACTAGGGGAAGCCGTTATCAGGGTTCAGAAGTGTACATCAAATTGATGTAATAATCGGGCACCGCATTTTGGATTATTAGTGAATGCAGCATTGAAGAGTTACTTGCAAGAAGTGGGTTTATGCATACCGGTAGTACATGAATGTAGCTCTCAGACTAAGACTCAGTGCATAAATAGCCAGACCACCACTAGAACGAGGGGAACTGGCCAGGGCAATCACATATACATTATTATAGCGATAGCTTGTTTCACTTTAGGGCTACAGAAGCTAATGTCGTCATCTCTTTCTTCTTTATATTCCAATTCAGATCACAGTAAGGTTGAGGTTTGCCATGGCTCTATCATGTACAATAGGCTGTCAGTGCCTGTGTATGAGGATTAGCGCCAGCACCCTCACCCCTTGCTCACACACATATGCATAAAGAACGCATGGGTTGATGACTCTAATAATAGACCCAGTAACAAGGAGGAAATGTTGAGAGTGTTGTATGTGGGGGGGGGGGCTTCTAATAAGATTGTTTGCTATTAACAATACCTGAGTTTGTCCCCCTTCACCCATCCAGTCTCAGCTAGACGATACTAATTTCAGAGATGGCAAAGGTTCAGATTTTCTCTGATTTCAAAGGTTCAATGGTGACATTTTACTACAGAAATAATAAAAAAAAATCCAAATGAATATTTTATAATTCTGATAATTCTTAAAGATACACCCGACCCTAAGAGATTAATTTTAAAGGTATTTGTCACTGATTAGGGTATAACCCCCCTTTTGAAGTGCCCCAAAATAATTTTCAGAGTTTCGCCAAATATCGAACTGACATCTCTGTGTAACTAATAATAGGACCAGGGCTGAGCAGCAGGGGAGAACGGCCTGTGATTCTACTGGACACAGTAGGCACCGAGACATAAGTAGCCAGCACCAATACAATAGTATACTGGGGATTAGTCCGGTCTGTTCCTACTAGATGTGTACAATACCTATGGGTTGCTACATATATTATTTATCTTTTTGCTAGTACTGCACAGTTAGTGAAAAGAATAAGGGACTATGCATGTCTAGCGGTGTACTTAGAGTAGGGAAATGGTCGATTTTTTGAGCGAGGATCTGTATGGGCTAGAGGTAATCGGGACACTAGGTGCCCGATTAATAATAACCTTGTTGCGCTGAGGCGACAAACCATTCTCGAAGTATGATATTTTTTAGTGCCTCCCACGCAGCGTAGCGGGGGTACCGCGAAGCGGTACGGGAGTGCGCTATGATGATTGCATTTGCCCCTTGTGATGAGGTCTCACAATACAAAATTACTGAATAGAGAAATTGATAATTGTGAAATCTTCTTTATGTCTGCTTTTATGAGACATGTCATCAAACACTGGTATACCGACATTAACGGCGGGAGGCGTTTTTTTACGCGGTCACAACCGCATTTCTTGTTTAACCAACATAGTACTAATGGTGTGATTCCATAATTGTAATGCTTATGTATGTGTTCCCATGACTACCGGAAACCTGTTCGCTGCTTACCCGATCTATTCCCAAAGATAACTTACATCAGATATAGACATGAGAATAGAATTTCAAACTATGTAGATATCCACATTTTATGGTCGCTCCCTTTGAGACCAGGATCATGCATAATAGAACTTCCTTGTTATGGTGGACTACCGGTAGCTTCTATGTGTAAACACGGTACCAACATTATTGTATTCCGTCGCCAAACTATCATTATAGGGTGTCACATAGATCATACTCGGTGTGTCATGTAGATTATGCTTATGGGGTGTCGTATAGTTCATAATTATTGATGTCAGAATGTCTAGAACAACCCATAACACCAGTCAGGAGGGACATGATAAGCTACACATGTAATTGTAGCTGCGGAGATACGGTAGCTGAATACGTAAATAACCCCCCCCCCCTCCACCAACATAAAAAGGGTTTGAAGGAGGCCTACCAGGGATAAGTTCAGCTCAAATTTTGGAATTGTTAAGCGAATATTCTCAAGAATATCCGAATTGGTAAGTTTCTCGTTCACAAGTTCATGTTTCAAAGTAAATGTATAAAGTTCAATTCATCACATCCGTAACATATATCAATTTTGCATGTAGAACCATGTGTAACTGCCGATAAACTTGCATCTTTAGTCTTGATTTGAACTGTTTTGGCGTTGTCCACATTTTAACCTGTGAACTGAGGTCATCAATGCATCATATCCAATTAGGGTCGTCCATATATGATGTAATCCTTGTTTGACCCATCCTCCTTCTTTGAGCTTTTACTATGGAAATGAATAGGAGGCTTAGACCCCCACCCCCACCCCACTGCCGCATGTCGTCATTCATGCAGGAGCCCTGGTACCCCGATAGTCCGGATGCATCATGAATCCTGGCAATACACGTGTATTACATTGCTGATACACTCCCATGTAGGGTCGGCATGATGCACGAAGTGCTGACGACTACTTTGTCGGCACACCATGCCAACAAGGGGGTGACGTTCTAATGCATTGGTGACCCTCAGATGGGTCTTTCAAAATGGCTGTGCAAAAAGGTAGTCTGTCAAATCATTCCTCTGTATTGGTTGTACTTTCAAAGAGATTGATATACCATTCCTACCCAAAATGTCCACATGATTCCATGAATAATGGTCCTAGTGGATTGATCGGAATCCTATAAATGATCTAGTCATTTGTGAGTGTTTATTTATTTTGTACGTACCTATATATGTTTTATTATGGTTGATTGATTGCACAAATGACTCCTACATGTAAAAAGCATGTATCCACAATTTGTACTGATCGAGTCATACTGGAAACAGGTTGTATATTATAATATGATGGCATTATTGATCAATAGATATCGTTAAAATTACTAATCACAAACCAATGTACCTTAAACCACGGTGACACCTTAGACCGAAGGAAAGAAGGTGTGGTTATTTCATGTAACCAAGGTTTAAGTCAGTTAACCCACAGTTGTGTAGGGTTACTTGGTATAACCAGTACTCACTGGTCAAACATTGGATTGGCCACTTGAGGCACTGGTAATATCTCGTAACCCTAAACAACTGGATTAACTAATGCATAACCTCCTACGTATACCGCGAGTCTTATACGCGAATCTGAAGCCTACTGAGCCATAACGAATCTCCCAAAGAGTTATAGACAGGTTACCTTTACTATAGAACAGCACTTACCCTTCAAAAATCAAGCCCTGTGGGCGCCTTATAGCATTCACTATTCATGGTGCGCCTTGTAGGCAAAGTGTGCCTTATACGCAGGATATTACAGTACATAGACACCAATTGAGTCAAATTGTTTGTATGCTCTCTACAGGAAATCACCCTACTATAGGGAATGACCTCCCTCTGACTATGCAAACCACTCTTGCCAAACAGCTTTTCAAAAGTAAACTTTAACTAAATGGGACAAAAGATAGAGCCCATCCGTGCCTCAACACTACCTTGATCCAAATGGCGTCGTTGCCAACTGCCCACCTCCAGTAACTAAGGCGGTCTCCATAACAACAATTGTGTAGTACACAAATTTGTGTATCACCTGACCACAGAAAAAAAAAAGAAGTAAACTTTAAGCTAGACTCGGGACAAACCTAAAGGGTCAGAGGGAAAGACACTACTAAAACAAAGACGGCTTTTAGCCCCCCCCCCACACACACACACACATACTTTATATATACATTCCACAATCGGCTTCTCTCATTCATCTGTAATTATTTATCTTGTAAATACCTTTCCTGTTTCCTAGTTCCTGTTCCTAGTCTGCACTAGTCAGTCAGCCAAATCAACTTTACTACTCTTTACAGACGACAATGTATTTTGTGTACCGTACTGTATCAGATAATTTGCACTCATATGTGGTCACGTCAGGCAGATCATGTTGTTCTGCCTGACAATAAAAAAAAAGGAAAATATAACAGTAACTTCTAAGGCTTACAGTGCTGGTCCGCAAGCCAAAATACAAGCCGACCACCTGTTCAGCTACATTGAGTATCTTTACCAGACTTTAGAAACCTAGCGATAAGAAGGTAGTTAATTGTTGATAAAGCAGAGAAGCAGCATATTGTTGAACTGCTCTCTTGTCTAAATGGAATAACTCAGTACTTAAGTAATGAGAACGGTAGAACTTGATGAAGTATAATAAATAATTCCACAGGAAAATATATCTCGGAATAAAGCCTTCTTTAATTCGTTCTTCCGATCTTCAAAGGTAGAAGCACCCTCGTAAAAGCTACACCCAAAGCCAAACAGAATACACTAGAATATCATTTACATATGGGACACACTGGAAGATGTGCTACCTATTGACTGGTAAAGAAAAAGTAGATTGCCAAGAAAGGAATATGCTTGTTTAAGCATTTTTACTGCATTCACTCCAGGTTTTACCATGATTGAGTGATCTCAGTCTCAATTTGCCAATAATGAGACCATACTCAGTCAAGACAGGATATAATTTGATTCAATTTTCTTCAAAAACTGGCCGCGGCTGCGTTTTGTACTACCCGGTAATAGATTTTCCTTCAGCCTATGGTGCAGCTTATACACGAGGTATTACGGCACATGTAAATCACATTTGAAATACTGTGTTCATTTGTTTCCGCGCATCGTAACTAAGGTAAATTTGACATGAAAATAACTCGACAAAAATAATAACTTAGAATAAGGCATCTTTATTTTCATCTTTTCTTTATAACATAGATATCTTTTCACCATAGGGTGCGGGGTGTAAATACTGGAAACATAATTATTTTATTTCACAGATAAGAGTGGCAGTTCTTAATCATACAAAATCATAACAGGGCTGTGTAACTTGTTGCCTTCCTATAACAAATGTTCAGAATTATCAAAGTTTCTTTTTCAATTTGGCCACATGTTTCATCGAGACTGTGTCAACAAGAGTTTCTTACTATCATAAGGCTCTTAATACAAGCCGCGGCTTCTAAACTAACCAGATAATAGGGGCCACAAAAAGGTGGTCTTAGATACTCCTGCCTGACTTCCCTAAGCGTAAGAGTTGAAGTGTCCCTGAGGGCAGGAAATATATTCCCTTTTTAGTAAATTAATAAGACCTCATACTGATCACATAAACTTTGTATGACGATTTAAGAGCAGTTCTTTACTATATATTATAAAGGATGAAAGGGCGTATTATACGCATACGGAGGTTAACATTATACTGGAACGTCTTTAGAGGCAATTTGGCAGACAACCATGTCTCCCAATAGATCTATAGTCTTATTGCAAGTTAGAACGCACATTTTAGTACATCACCTACCTCAGCGAGCGATTTCTTGGAATTGGTCACAATATTTCAGCAGATAGTGCCGTTGACTTATAGTAACCATATTAGTGTGCAATAGCAACTTCACAAACATCATTCACACATTCTATTATCAATAACTACCCCACATTCCTTTAAATCACTAAAGAAAATAAACATTTATTTACATAATGACTACCTCCCAAGCCTATGTCCCTGCCCTCCCCAAGTTCCACCCCCTCCCCCTCCTCCCCCTGCTTGACCCTCTTGTCCTCCAGTTGCTACCTGTTGGTCACTGCTCCATTTGCTAACAAAGAAAAGCAGTGCTCCAAGGAGAAGGCCCTTAACTCCTAGAAGGAGGAAGGCGACCAGCATGCCAACACTGACTATTGGCTCCACGGTGTAGGGACCGACATTGAAACGCGGCAGCCCAGAATCCAGCAGTCGTTGGTTGAGTTGGTCAAACATTGAACCACCCTGCTGGGCTGGGTAGCCCGCTTGCTGTCGAGGTATACCACCCTGGGGGAGAAATAATTGGAAGTGTTTGGTTCTAGTTCATGTTTGATTTAATTTTCTTAATTAATATTACTGATTTGTAACATTTCGTTTATCTATCAGAATATGTTTTCCTTCAATGTCACCAGGTCATATTGAAGTGGAATTCTCATTAAGTGGAATTATCACTTTAAATCTGTGAATATTTAAGTCCCTGTATGTCTAACCTGTTGCCGCTGAGGTCGACCCGAGCCTGAGGGTGTGCTCCGATTACCAGTTTGGGCACGTGGATCGTCATCCGGGACAATGTCTCCGTTGGCCAGAATCTTCACCATGATTAACCTAAAAAAGAGGTGTTAATGATATGATATAGATTAACAGACTGATCTACCAGGAAATGGACCTAACAATAGGGATGTCATCGATATTCACAATATCTAAATATCGGCAATATTGTGATGCTGAATATCGTATCGACATTGTCAATATATAAGCAAATGTCCACGACCAGTGAATAATTTATAACGGCTTCGTTGAATACGGGCAGCCCCACCTTGGTGAATACGCTGTAAAATTATTCACTGGAGTGGACATTTGCATTTATGCCATGGCCCACGGGTTTAAATTGCTTTTAAATAAAGGATTTCAACAATATTTACTGGTTTTGAAGGCACCGATTCGTCGCGGTTTGTTTTGATCCGCCATGACACCTTGCTCGACGAAGTAGGTCACGTGATACGGAGCTAGCTGCTGCTTTTAGTTTCGATAGAAATGTTCCTTGCGCAGGACAATATCTTCTTTTTTAACATGGTGCTAATACATGGATATACCTCAAGCAATTCATAACATAGTATTCAACTAGTTCAATCATTCTTTTTTTGCGTAAAACTTCTAATAACCATACCTAAATACGAAACTAGTTAACTCTGTATAAATTTCAAAATGGCGCCGCAGAATATGCGAGGATCGTATTCCACCCCCCCATTGAATACGGCGTAAGTAGTACTAATCTATAGTGTCGTCGATATTCGCCATGGCATAAATCGAGATATATATTGACCCACTTTCTTAATTACTATATTTCTCTAGCCAAATCCTTGGATAGAACAGAGAGATACATGTATGGGCATGTTTGGTATCAAATTAAAGCTTACGACGACAGCAATGTAATAGGATCTAAACTAGTCCTAGTCCCAAAAAGATTGTATACAATAACTGAATTCAATCAAAGTAAATGTAATTTGAAAATGATTGAATAGTGTAGAAATTATCTTCAGAGACATTCATTCTCTCCCATATATGTTCTTTTTCTACATTTGCTATAACATTGGTGGTAAAAATCTAGCCATAGACGATTGGCCCCCCTCCCTCCACCTTATATATCCACCTAGCGTAATCTCCCGCGTATAAGGCGCGTCTTATACGCGAATCAGATCGTGGGTGGGTCTTATATGTGGGAGGGTAATTGCCTTGAGTTTGGGGTGCACCTTGGTGACGAATTTTATCTCACCTCGTGCCTTCCTTGCGGCCGACACTCAAGGGTGAGAGGTCCCGCGGGTTGTATCCACACCGAAGTGAGATTACCCTTGTGGCGTTGCATGCCCGGACCCTAGTCTAATGGGGAGGGGGGATGATGGTGACCGCATATATGGGAAGGTAGAAATCACGCCCCTACACATTTACCGAGGCAATGGTTCTTTAACATCCGTCACTACATAGGCATAGTGAGAGATGGACAGGCCTGTTTCAAGTCATTTGTCTGCCATGACCGCCGAGAGACTTTCCAGCACAGCCTAGCCAGAGCAGGGAGGAACTCAAACGACACCTTACGGCGACGTTTGGAACCGCCACTATGCCCCGGCCAGGCCGGGAACCGAACCCACGACCTTATGGCCTGTGAGTGGACACGCTACCGACTGCGCCATGCCTCCCGACTGCACCTTGGTTGCTTTTGCTTTGAATTTTAACCTCACCTATGTGCCCTTTGGACACGTCAAGGGTGAGAGGTCCCGTGGCGTGAAACCCGGACCCGTACACTAGAGGGAGCTAAGGTAGAAATCACGCCCCTACACATTTACCGAGGCAATGGTTCTTTAACATCCGTCACTACATAGGCATAGTGAGAGATGGACAGGCCTGTTTCAAGTCATTTGTCTGCCATGACCGCCGAGAGACTTTCCAGCACAGCCTAGCCAGAGCAGGGAGGAACTCAAACGACACCTTACGGCGACATTTGGAACCACCACTATGCCCCGGCCGGGCCGGGAACCGAACCCACGACCTTACGGCCTGTGAGCGGACGCGCTACCGACTGCGCCACGCCTCCCGGTCTGCACCTTGGTCTTCTTGCTTTGAATTTTAACCTCACCTATGTGCCCTTTGGACACGTCAAGGGTGAGAGGTCCCGTGGCGTGAAACCCAAACCCGTACACTAGAGGGAGCTAAGGTAGAAATCACGCCCCTACACATTTACCGAGGCAATGGTTCTTTAACATCCGTCACTACATAGGCATAGTGAGAGATGGACAGGCCTGTTTCAAGTCATTTGTCTGCCATGACCGCCGAGAGACTTTCCAGCACAGCCTAGCCAGAGCAGGGAGGAACTCAAACGACACCTTACGGCGACGTTTGGAACCACCACTATGCCCCGGCCGGGCCGGGAACCGAACCCACGACCTTACGGCCTGTGAGCGGACGCGCTACCGACTGCGCCACGCCTCCCGACACACCTTGGATCGATGTACATAGAGTCATGTATTTTCTTTAACCAAAGAAAAGGTGTAGTCTAACCCATAGTGCTCTATATACACTGTACCCTTAAACTGCTGAATGAAGCATACCATTTGCTCATCATAAAAGTGTTTGGAAATATGTGTACACCTGACTCACTGAGAACTTTATTAATTATATTATTGACCTTTTAATCAAGAGAATCCATGCAGTAGTATACTCAATACTCCTGCCATAGTGTGTGCTGCCACCTGGTGTAATTCTAGGAATCAGAACATTTCAGGGGTGTGAAATCTCAGCCTAAAGGCAGATTTCAGCCTTTTTAAGGCTCACCTGCAAAGTAACATCACCCCAGCCTTTATAAGGCTCACCTGCAAAATAACATCATCCCAAATTAACAAATTCTAATACCCAAAGGTAATTTTTCGCCTCCCAGTAGGTTAGAAAGTGTAATGTTCAGGGGTGTGAAATACCAAAACCAATTTAAGCTGAAGTGCACTGACCAGCCTTGTAAAGATTTGTAAATAGCATCTTTACATTACATAACAATTATTTAAATGATCAAATAAACAAGAGTATAACACTTTCTTCCTAGAATTACACCAGGTGGCAGCAGACACTATGGCAGGATTATTGATTATAATGCTGCATGGATTCTCTTGATTAAATGGTCAATAGTATAATTAATAAAGCTATCAGTGAGTGGGGTGTACACATATTTCCAAACAGTTTTATGATGAGCAGAATGGCATGCTTCATTCAGCAGTTTAAGGGCATA
This sequence comes from Acholoe squamosa, assembly GCA_949317995.1. Classification (NCBI taxonomy): domain Eukaryota; kingdom Metazoa; phylum Annelida; class Polychaeta; order Phyllodocida; family Polynoidae; genus Acholoe; species Acholoe squamosa. The sequence continues at coordinate 35,953,810 of OX439040.1, read as the reverse complement.
TAGAGCACCATGGGTTAGACTACACCTTTTCTTTGGTTAAAGAAAATACATGACCAGTTTGGGTGTTGGGTACATGTTGAAATTGAATGTTCCTTGATACAACTTACCCTTACACGTTGGGGTGCGCCTTCAACGGGAAACGCACCTCAGTAGTAAGGGGTGCGCCTTGTATGCAAGGTTATTCAAACAACCTATACAGAGTCAGCATATGTGCCTTCTACGTGGACCTGCCTTCTCTGAGTTGTGGGTGCGCCTTCTACGCGGGCTGCGCCTTCTACGCAAGAGATTACAGTATTTGTGTCATCATTTTACCATTTAAATACACTTTTCAAATGCATCTAAACATCGCAATAAATCGTGATATTGAGACCAAAAATCGTGATAATCGTCATCGGAAAAAAGTGGATGTCAATGACATCCCTACGCTAACAAATATCAGTAAAATATCTATAAGTATCATGTACATCTATATACAAATCTATGCTAAAATCCTTAAACAGAATTGTCCTTCAAAATTTCAAGTAAATATTTTTAAAGGAGCTCTGAATTAGCGATGTGGCTCCTTACAACCCCCATCTGCCTGACACTCGACTACACAAACAATTTTCTGTGTGAAAATATCTTAAGAACTTGTACCACAACATAAGGAACAATCAAAATAATTTTATGTTGTATCAATTATGATTGGCCTTTGGTGTGAAATTTTAAGAAGGTAGGGGTGGTATTCATAGCAATCAGCTTGCTGAAAGGATTTTAAAATGGTGTGCGGTCTGCATATGAATTATCAGGGGCGTGGGAAGCAGTTTCAGAGTGGGTGCGACAAGGGGGGTTTTCTGCAATTTTTGACCTCCCTTTGCTTGACCTTTTAGTTTTGACCTTTTGAGGAGTTGGCCAAAAGTGTGGGGAGGGGGGGGGGGAGGCGGCATGTCCCCCCTGTCCCCCCTGCTTTCCACGCCCATGACCATTATAATCACATAGATACATATACATGTAGTCCAGTACCAGTGGGGTAAGGCACATTGAATCAAAGACCTACCGGGTATGTCCACCGACGTTTGCACCAGCTGTATGCACTGTGGCGTGGGTGTGGCAGACGTACCCGTAGCAAGTAGACCTAGCGGTCCTAGCTCTAGAGTGGGTAGCGTAAACTTAGGGAGTGGTCATTTTTTAACAACAGGGGAGGGTGGTGGTTTTGGGGGGAGGGGCAAAAAAATCAAACCTTCTTGGGGTAGAGGGAAACAAATCTCACCCTTTCTTAGGAAGTGATCATTTTTTAACAACAGGGGGGTTTGACGGGGGGGGGGGGGGAGTCAGAATTTTTTCAACGCCATGACCAGGGGGGGGGGTCAAAATAATTTCACCTTTTTTCAGCGAAAAAGCCTGAACATCACATCGAGAGGGGGGGCGAATTTTTTTCGCGCATCCACGCATTAAACCACCCCCCCCCCCCGTTGTTTGATAAAAAAAATGATCCCTTGGGCTTGGCGAAATAGTCTGCACATTGCTATAGCACAAAGGGGGAGGAGCTGAAAATTTCTGACCCCTCTGAGGGGGAGGGCCAAACAATTTTATGTGCCCGCCTGAAAATCCACCACCCCTCCCCTGTTGTTAAAAAATGACCACTCCCTTACAGGCTTACTTAGACTTAGTCTTAGTAGAGTCCCTTATTATCGGCGACCATTTTATGACAATTCTCTGATCTCAGTTCCTAGAATATATTAGATCCATACAGGTAACAGCCAATGCTGAGCCAACAAGATACCTTGAACACAATCTATATGGAATTGGTAACATAATTATGAAGGCAAACAAATAACAAATTACCTAAAACCTCCGTTCCTACAGGCTAGCTGTGGGCATTTCGTGACTTGTGTATTCGCTGGTTCTTGCCTTCGACGTGGTGGCGACTGAACACAAGTTTTAGCATTTTAATGTCGCTTAGATGACTATAAATAATATAGCGCTAAAAACGGGTAAATACATTCATCCAACACTAATAATGGTTAGAAACATGCTTTCTACATTTCTTTGGTGTGATTTATTAAAATTATATCAAGTATTTTACTAGTTTTTCTAATTTCTCAAACACTTTTATTTTTTATGTTTGCTGGGGTCTTTCCGGAAGTTGACATTTCGCGGAAATTTGTGGCTAAAATTCGGGGAGTGGCACTGTCGGCGACGGGTCTTTTCAGTGTTTGCTGGATAACCCGGTGGTCAATTTTGGCGATATGAGTGAGAAAGAAATAACCAGCGATTCCAGTTCATCAGACAGCTCTGCATCGGAGGGAGAATATGTGGTACGTTGATAACGGGCCTACTGCAACTCGACTGTCACTGTGTTTCACCGTTTCAAGTGTTTGGCTTTGCCTTTGAAATCTGTCCTTTGTGTTATTGCTCTGGCACTCTGACTGAGTGTCTCACTCTCACTAGCTCAGGCCCTGAACTCGCATCTCCGTTCCTCCGTGAGAGTTCAGGAAAGCTATAGTTTAAAAGTGGAGGAACCCCTTTAAGTCAGCCTACTAAAGACAAAGCGCTGACTGTGTCAGTCTGTGATATAATATATCACAGTCAGTGCTAAAGCTGACTGCAAACGGGCCCGGCTGATCGGGAAGTCAGGAAGGTCTGCGGAGGACGTCCGATCCAGTCTGTCAATATCAAACTTGTTTGATGTCCCCAGATCCAATCGGCCACCCTTCCCTAACTACCGACCAAATCGGCCCCTGTCTGCGGTCGCCTTAACTTAAGTCTTAAGACTTAAGTCATCGCTTTGTCTTTAATAGGCTGACTTTCCTCATCAGTGACAGAAAGTCAGCCTATCCAAAGGCACACTCGTACCCGGCGCTCCTAGCTTTAGGCCTTATATCAGACTCTGTGGGAGTGTGATATAAGTGCTGACCGTGGTAACCAGTCTGTCACCAGTGACAGAAAGACAGAAAGCCTATGATCACTGGGCCAGTCTGGAATTAGCACATGCAGAATCAGGAAGGGTTTTTAGAAAAGGTGCTCTAAAATATTCAGTTTCAGCCATCTGCTTCCCAAATTGGGTGGGGGCATGGTTGTGTTGGAAAGCAAACAAGTTGTCCCAAGTTGGGCTACCTGGGGCAGTTAAAAAATATTCCAAGTATCAGTGGTAACTGGTTAAGAAAGTGCTCACAAACCAATGGCATGGCCCATGGCATGTTAGCACCCCTTTCCCCCAGTTTTAAACTACAGCTTTCTCTGCCTCAGAGTAAGAGAGGCAGAGTTCCTCAGCATACACTCTCACAAACAGTCAGAGAGACACAGTGTTAGTGTAGGGATTCTTCCATTTTTTTTTATTAGTATGGTGTAGATCTAGTAAAAACCTTTTATTTAGTTCTTTTTCAGCCAATAATGCTCAGCCTCAAATTCTATTTGTAAGTGAGGGAGTCGTTAGGAAGGAGGAACTAACTCATCATTTGCTGTTACTAGGCACTTACATAACTGAGCGCCGCTCTCTAGCATAGGTCCCAGTTTTGTTATGCACTCTCAGACCCACCAGGGATCCTACCTCACTCTGAGGACCCTCCTATCCTTAATTGTTGGGCTACAGGGGTGGTTGGGGTCTTATTTTCACCAGATGAGAATGGTGGTCAATCTGAGTATACTCATGCTTTAGAAGAGATATCTAAACTGTACACTTGTTGGTATGGGCAGACATGTTAAAGGACATAATGAAATAATGTGATTTGGAGAAATTTGAAACTTGTTGGTGTTGGATACCATGTTGTAAACTGACCCTGCAAAGGGCTTAGGTTTAGGTCAATGAGGAGCATTGCCCAAAGAGACAAAAAATACTCATGTATATTTCCTGCCCAATGCATATGAGTGGGCCTCTGTTAGGGTAAACAATCACTGCGCTGCCTGCATGTACAGTAGGCTGTGATCACAGTGGTGAAGATCCCATTATCCAGCTCAACTGTGTATTTCTCTGAATCCATGCAAGATAGGAAGATGATTCAAAGAGATCTCAAAAGCTATAAAAAAAATCTATATGGTCAAGTTAATTCGATAAATTTCGAAACACTGAGAATTTTATGTAAGTGCCTACTGTTACTGTTACCATAGTCAAATTACACCACCTACGAAATCATTCAGATTTTTCCGACTAAGACCTATTAAGAGATTGTAAAAGTACCCACTTAAAATCTTGTGGGTCAAAACTAATTGGGTACGGTGTCTTTATACTGATAGATAGTGTATTGGTACATATATTTTTTATGGGTAGGTCCATTTACTATTTCTCCTGATATATGTCATTCCCATTCTTATCAACAAGAAACCAGCATATATAGGTATCACAGACAAATGGGGTGATTCATTAACATCATGACAGGTGGTTAGGGGGTGTACTGATCGAGTGTAACAATGAATGGTAAGAGTATGGCCAGTGGATTGATAAGGGGTGGAGGTGGGGGGGGGGGGCTCGAGGACAACAGAATTTGTCATCACATGCATGATCGATCACTCCTTTACCCATTTTGCTTGAGCTCATTGTATTGATGAGCTTTAATTTGATACTTGTACCAAATATGCCTACATACATGTACATGTATATGCAGATGACAGAGGATTCAGTAAACACAAACTAAGGCAATTTCTCACGATTACATCTTTAGGTGGAAGGCGATGAAGGGGCAAGCACACCAAAGTTTGACTTCAGTGGTTGGAATCCAGAGGCACCAGCTGGGCTGCAGTTCCTGGGTCTGCTCCCAGTTGGTAACCAAGGTTATGAAATAAAGTATCCGCAGGAAGAGCATGCAGGTAAAATTAAGGTGTCATTAGTCCATCGCCGCAGCAGACAGCGCCAGTACCCCGCAGGCATACAGCGACACATCATTGGTGAGCTCAATATTATGTTCTGTACTTCAATTCTTGCACCCCATCAAAAGTTGACGTCATATGTAGGTGTGTCCAAAATTGATAGACGCTGGTTTGCAAAATAAAATGATAAAAGAAGAAAAACACGGTATCTTTACAAGTAGTACTTTCAACCCGAACAGATTAGAAAAGCTCCAACAGACCAGATTAATTGACTAAACCTTCAATGTCCTAAAAGAGCAGGACTTTAACATTAGGCGACAGTGTCTCCTGAACTAACCATACAATTTTACAACTGTCATAGTGATACCAGTTATATAATTCACAATATTTAGGATAGAACTATGATAAATTGACTTGCTGTTATTAATGTGTATTGTGGAATGTCATGAATTTTAGACGAAAAGAAATTACGCCAAGCAGTCAACAACAACGAGATCGTGACAGGTAAGTTACCTAATGACGCTATATTCTCTGCCAAAACATGTGATTTCATTAAAACCATAGGCACCTTTTTTGAACATTGGTTTTCATATTTCACACAACTGTGGTAACTTGTGTTTCCTTCTAACTTAATGGGTGTGTTTTTTTTTTTTTTTGTAGATTCACAAGTACTACCAATAGATTTGTACCATATTTAAATGTAATTTTTCATACTGGTCTAACAATTCATATTTCAGTTCGGTCGCTCTTGGATGCTGGCGTAAATCCCTGCTGTGTAGATGACAAACAGCGCTCTCCGCTTCACTTTGCTGCATCCAAAGGCAATCCAGAAATGGGTAAGTTCTATCTAGATTTGTTTCCATCCTGTCTTGTCACAGCGTTCCTTTTTAGTGTTAGAGGAAATAATTACCTGCAGACTCTCTCTCAGACATTTAATTTATAGAAATATAACGTCTTCGTCAGAGTCTATAGTGATATGTTTCCCAAGCATATTTGAATTCGAATGTAAAACCTCAAACATCAGAGCGGTTCCCCTTAAAGCTGTCATCCAGCAGCTCAATTAGTACAAGCAATGTCATACTGCCCTTCTCTTCCCTCTCCCACCCATTTTTGACCAACTCCTTAAAAGGTCAAACTTAAAAGGTCAAAATGTCCCAAGATCTCCTTTTCCCTGCTCCATACCTGCTTAGATTAGTATTAATTTAAAGTGTTCAAAATAAAGTCACAGGTGCGTCTAATAGGATGTCCCAGAACCCTGGATAAGTCTAATGCACTGGATTGCCTGATACGTGAGGTGTTACTATAGTGTCTCCAAGCATCATGACTATATTTGTAAAGGCATCTTCTGGGATATATCATTTCTAATCTAACCACCATAATAATTCCTTCCACTTAGCAAAGAACTTTTAGGATGCAACTGGTACCCATGTGACAGCTGTTATTGGTGATTATCTTGTCAGTACTTGGATTGGGCATAGTAGCTAGGGCCCTATAGTCATGCAGTGAATGTGTTTTGTTGTTATCTTGATATATGTACCAATCTTTTTGTTTTATTCAGTTAATGTATTGTTGGACCACGGGGCTAATCCAAACCAGAAAGACACCATTGGCAACACACCGCTTCATTTAGGTCAGTGTAGTGATTTGTAACATTGAAATTACATACAACCGTCCAGACTATAATTCTCACAGTATAGTCTAGCTTTTATTCATGCAAAATAATAAGGCTCGGTGAGATGAGATCTGCAGCCCAGTTTAGCTATCTGAGAGGAACTGTCAAACAACATTTAACGATATCATAAAACTTGTCATGTCATGTCTTACCCACCAGTAGATAATGCACTGATCAATTCCCTACTGTTTCATTATCTGGTATAATAAAATCACTACTTATTTTGCAGCTGCCTGTACCACACATATACAGGTCATCACGCTCCTTCTGAAAGCAGGTGTGTACGCCTTTCTTTTCCTTCTGCCTTTTTAAGTCTCGGCAAGTACAGTAATAGATTGGTTCTGGTATTATGAGACAAGTTGAAGTTTGCTGTATACTGCTAATTGAGAATAGTTGAATCGTTCCGCCATCAGTGAGTTTTGGGTGGTAAAAATGTTTTATAAATCATTCTCTGGAGGAGGAGGGGACAGAAACAAATATGTCCCCCATATTTAATTGAGACGCCAGCGCATTGCTACACATACCCGGCCATAGGGTGGGCGAGGTGCCAGAGTACAACCAGTATACTTTGCAGGTACTGACGTGCATTCCTTGGACCACTCCGGACGTACCCCATTACACCTTGCTAGATCGAGGCTGAGGCGTCTGCAGGAGGATTCCCACTTCACCTCTGATCAGCTCAAAACAGAGGTGGCCCAGGTGAGTGATATTGGCTACCAAATAATCATTTAGACACAGAAAAAAAACGTATGACGGACTTTCTTTTATCTATTTCTTGTTGAATAAAGCTAATATGTTGCAAAGGCCTTTTAAGCTTATATGCTATAATATCTTAAATACCGTAATCTCCCGCGTGTAAGACGCGTCTTATACGAGGGGTTTTAGTACTCCTTGGATCCACAAGGGGGACACCCAGACCTTTCTTTTGATATGTTACATGCCATAATGGGCATAATAGGGCATAAGGGGCCCCAGGGGGGTCCAAGGGGCCCAAGCTACACACAGGTTTTTAAATTTTGAAAATTCACTCAGTAGAACCAAAGTTATGAATTTTTCAATTTTTTGAGAATTTTCTAAAACTCTAGGTGCGTCTTATACGCGCACTGCGTCTTATACGCGGGAAATTACGGTACCTTGATTTTATTCCTTTCTCATCCCATCTTATCCAGGTTATAGATATGATGAAGACCTACTTATCCCTAGCTGGACAGAATTCGGAAGCCCATGAGTTAGATGGGATAACGGACCGCCTAGCGGCTACCATGACCCGTGAACAGGTGGATGAGATAAGTCAGCTACTCCACAACTTCACCAACCTTACCCTTGAACGTGACTTACAACCAGGATGACTAGCCGACAGTGTGCAGGATGCGCCTACCACGCCGAGGCCTCTGAGCAGCATACTCCAGGGCCTCAGTGGTGTTGGCTGCTGCAAACCACGCAGGCCCAGTCAGGCATCTCCATTCGAAGCCCAAACCATGCAACAACATAGACCATCATGTGGCAGCATCAGCTCTCAGCGGCGTCTTTCTAACGTTAGCCTTGCCTCGCAACATCAGCGTAGACCGTCTAATTTGAGTCTATGCAGTGACCAAGGGGTATTTATGGATGGTAGTCAGCCAATCGCGGATAACTTTGCCTATGTGAGTCATTCTGGTGGTGGAACACCCACCAGCCCCTTTAGCCCCATAATGTCAGTTCCAAGTGGTAGCAGCGACTGTATTCGTGGTGATGTCATTGAGCAGCTCTGCCGTCAGACTAGCCGCCAGCTGCAGACAACAGACATTTGTGATCTTATTGTAAGTGTCTGCAATAAAATGCATGGCATGATCATGTCTGAGAGTATTGACTCTATATGTGATAAGCTGGAAGGGACATCACTCTCTGGAACATTGCACGTACTCTCAACACAGGTTTCAGAAGTGTGTGTTTCAGTGAAACTGCTCTCATTGGAGGAGCTAGAAGACTTGGTTGAGCAACTCTCTCGAGAGATGTCCAAGGCACACATCAATCAGTCACAGGGCGATCCAGATACCATTCACCATCTTCTTAGCTCACTTACTCTTCAGTCACAAGAGGGCAGTTTGGAAAACCTGGAGGTCACCGAATGCACAGAGCGAATGATGGGACTGGAGCTTTCTAACGGTGACACCCAGGAGCCAGTTGAATACGAGAGCGTCTGTCGTATGTTAGAGTATCTGTTAACATCTGGGCAACCGGAACCACGAGTGATTTTGCATCATCTTCAGCAGCTCCATCTCCTGTGATCAGCAAATATCTGCAGTCATATCTACTACCGATTACTAGCGCATCACCAACAGGAGAAACCTGTATGTTACTCACAGTTGGGTTCTATTGAGTGCTCTTCTAAACGCTACCATAGAATACATGTACCTACAGCGGTATTATTAAGAACTGCTTACCGAGTCATTATTTATAGCAAGTTGTTGTCAGAAGAGTTTACCATGCGAAATGTTATTGATATGATGGGATACATATATAAGATCTCCCTATTTATTTGACAAGAAGAAAGCCTACAGAACGTGCTGGCACATTATAGGCTCAGCTCTTGACGCATAGATATATTGTAACCCTACTGCATTAGTATTGCAGTGAAGTATCATAGTACCTCGCGTGTAAGGTGCGGCCCAAAAGCATGAGGATAAGAGTAGCCGCGCCTTATAGGATTGTCTCAAAGTCTGAATGCGTCTTAGAGCTAAGGTTATTTATAATCAAATTGTACTTAACTGATTAAAGTTAGATCTCAGACACGCCTTTGAGATTTTATTAAAGGCAGGGTTCACCTTATGCTTGAGGTTCTATGGTAATTCCCTTATGTTTCATTCCCTTTAGCTACAGGAATAGTGGTCAATCTAAAAAAAATACTGCAGTGGTCCCATATGGCAAATTTCATGTAAAAAAATCTGTTGACAACGTCACAGAAATGTGCAAACAGGGAACATTATAACCACTCCCCCTATTTATCGATTAGGACAAGTATTTGTATGAGTATATCTACCTTGTGCTTGCAATGGTAAGAATGTCCGATTCGCAATTGACATATCATACATAATTGGACAGTCATTTAGGTACATATCTTACTTGGGACGCCTATGTGCCACTATGAAATGTGATCGAGGGAGAGGGTTAAAATGACGGAAAGATTTCCACTTGAGACTTTTAGACGTATATATTTGTGTATGGTCTTGTACAATATAAGAGGAGAAAGGCATGTTCCTGGTGTGGAAATATCGTTGCACCAGTGTGATGTCCTTTGAATAAAGCGTGAAGACCAGTCAGACTGGCACGTGAAAAAAGTTTGGTTGATATATTACCTGGTTTGATCTCTGTCATTTAATAATGGCCATATAGTGCACAATAAGAAACAAAGAACTGAAAAAAAGAGACTGTGTGCAGTGTCGATACTATACAACAGTGCAGAGGGGAAGTCGAGTTTACAAGTAGTGAGTCATTGAAATATGATTTGTTAGAGCAACATCTTATGAAGTCAAACACATTGGATCGAACTTGGATTTATATATAGCAGTTTGAAAATCTCAATAATTTAACTATACGTTGATCACACGTCAAAATATGATAAAAACAAAGTGAATAGAGAACTATAAGTTATAGATTTGATATATTAGTCATAAAGAGAGTTTGATTGGGAGCATCCCTTTACATGCTAGCATGCACATGTCACATATGGAAACTTGACAATTTGTTGAAAATATAGCAGAAGATCGTACATCGTTATCATATGTAATCTGCGTTAGAAATGAGTAAGTAATTTGATGTTTCATCATATTCTTTCTGTAAGAAGATTACCAGTACTGTTAATACGGTAGAAATAGACCCTATGTCCATTTTTTTTTATGGACCTCACCTTTTCTATGTTAACTTACCTATACATGTAAATGTCATCTATAGTAATCTACATTGTGTATTTAATTGACGTCATTTTGTGAGTATACCTATTTTCTTCTATTATTATACTGTTGATTATCAATTCTAATGCTCAAAATTATGTTTGCAGTGCTGTGTTATAGCTCACTTCTTTGACTTTGACTATTCAAGTATGTATAAAACAATGCATTGGTATTGCTTTTGTCATCAGAGTAAATGCTTTTCAGCCTCCATTGTTTGACCCTGTATGGCTGCTTTAGACTGCATAGATGTGTTATGTGCCAATAGAGTTGTTAAGAGTGGAGAATATGAAGAAACAAGTAACCAATAGTTTGACTCATCAGCATATTTTGAAATGTTGATATGTAGTGGGATCAGAACTTCTGAAATATTAGGCCATGCTTGTGTGATTGCAACACTAGATGTGATTCAGCGTTGCCCGATTTCCCTAATCTGTTGAATATGAGCATGGCGATTGACACAGACATTGCTGTTTGTCTAAAACGTGGCATAATTACCGTCTAAGAATCAGGTAAGAGGAAAATCAAAAGTGCAAGTCTTCCAGTAAAAATGGTACCTTAAAACCTCTGCGTATGAGCCTCCCCACGGATGTGTCGCCCCCTCGAACCACACCTGGGGCTTGAAAATTGATGGTTTAGTACCTTGAGTCTAGACTGATCCTATAAGCCACATTTCAGATCTGAGTTGTTCTATATTGAAAGCTGTGGCTTATACGCAGGGTTTTACCTTGGATACATTTGGAAAATAAATACCCCAAACAATTCAAGAAGTGATATCTGGATTAAACAATTATAAGATACACAGCCATATAGTTTTTTTTCCGCTTATAATTACAGTATGATATCAATATGTTCAGCATTTACAAACCCACACATTTAACATTTTTTGTTGTTGTTAGTGTTGTACATGAAGGGTTCTATGGATTATAAATCCAGCTTGATTGACTTGATAGATGTGCTAGATGTGTAAGATTTTTCAACATGGCGGATTTCTCTTTTAATCTTTAATATTTACTTTACCAGAATGGTAATCATTCTGAATCACTAACTACACTAAATACTCACACGCCTCTTATTTTGGAGACTAGATAGAATGTACATTGTACTACCAGTTTGATGGACGCTATTATGATCTTAGCTTGTATTTCTGTTAATATTCACATGAACACAATAATTGAAACATAGACAATGATGGACCCTGGTGTTTTGCCCCTTTCTTTGAATTAACGAAAAGATCTACGTAGGGAAGACAATCATATGTGTAATTAAAATTATATTTTATTCCCTTTTAAAATAACGGTACATGTATTTCCATTTCCCTTTGAAAAAAAAAAAAAATGTACGAAACATCCCGCGCCCCCTTTGCTTTTGTGTAAAGTGTGTACTTGAATAGCAAACACCAAATCTTTCTTGATCTAGAAGTGGATGCGTAATGTTGGTTTCTGTCATATTGAATGAAATGTTGATGCAGTTGCTGAACGTAGAATTCCCAGGCAGATATAAAAATGGTCAATTAGGTTAATCAAACGGCCATTTTGGTGCCAAGTCATTAATGTTCGTGAAGTACCCATTTTAATATGACAATAACTGAGAAAACAAGTCTTGATTTCAATGTGCAAAAATTTACCTGTTTCCGCAGTCATTGTCACACTTATATCGTCGCCTCAGTCCAACAAGGTTGTATCTGCATATTTCAAGGTTTGCAGGAAAGGCAAAAGAAGTGTTGCAATTACTATAGCACACAGTTGACACAACCTTATTCCATGGGGGTCTGTAGACATATATATCGTAGATAGAGCCTCAATGCTTTCATACGAGGTAGATAAGGGTCTATAGATATTAAAACAGAAGAAAACTCAATTTTGCCAAAGTGTCAGTTACAACTTTGTTGCACTGAGGCGACGATATTGGCTCTTGTAGTTCATACTGATTTCAACGGGTTTACTTGCCAACCATGGTAATAAAATAGAAGCACTGTCTTGATGATGAAAGATATACCTTAACCCAGGCACGCACAGTCTGATAGGGTTGAGCCTGTAGCCTTGCCCCACATTTGTATCCCTCGTATATTCCTTAAAGGACAGCATAGTACTTCTATTCCCAACACCTTAAGCAGTCATGCCACACTAAGGCATAATCAGCAATAATCAACTCAATGGAGGTGTATTCATGCATTGAGCTCACCCTGCAGGGTTGATACCCTCCCACAGGGTCAGCACAGACTCCCTGCCGTCATGTGGAGCCTCAATGCTGTCCGTAGAGGAATGTCACTGCCTGTGTCATCCCATGGTCGGCACTTGTACTGGTATATTGCTGCAGACACGAACATATGGTGCTTCAATAAAATCGCATTGATATCGTAAAGTTAACTTGTTTCTTGTTTCTGCATTAACTACCATGATACCTCGCATATAAGATGCGGCGTATATGCGAGGATACAGAGCGTTTGAAACAGCAACAACCCTACCTGTGAAGAAACTGTGAGTGGAGACACATTAAAGTGCAACTCTGTATTTATTTCGTGTTAACTCATTAAAACAGCCTTCCAAAATTACTATTTTGAGAAAGGGTTTGAGGCTATTTTGATAATGCCACAGTGGAGAATGGAAGCGTGAAGAATTGGATCTAGTTTCTTCACAACCTGCTGTCGTTCTTAACATGAAATAAAGACCCTTGCCGCATGTTATAGAACCTACCTGAAGTCAGGATGCCCCTTATATAGGCGAGGATACCATACTAAACTGTTCAGAATCAAGCCCCAGGTGCACCTTAAAGGTCTGGCATGAACTCTTGGTGAGCCTTATAAGGGTGCATGAGGATATCCCACACATACCATAAACTCGCGTAAAAACTGCTTCTAGAATAGGCCACTCCCGACTATAGGCTTCTGCTATAAGCCCTGCCTGTGATTTGATTCAAACACCATGAGAGCTTCCGTAGCCGCCCACTTAAAGGGTATAAATCTCATCTTTTCTGTCCCTCTCTGTGAGTGGTGCATGCACATATGTGCAGACGCCAACACATTTCTCCGTAGAATGTAATGTAGTTTTCTCGGCATGAATATGACCGTAACACATATCACTCACTCAATATGATAATGTAATATCTCGTTTAGGACTCAAAATTAGACATATGTACACTCATATTAGATGTACAAGAAAATGCATTTAAGTCTACTGTTACAGACTCAATGACCCTAATGTTACGTACACACTGGTCGTGTCTGTGCATTTAAAAGCCATGTAAGCGATACTTCAATGGTCCTTTAACACAATGTTTTTTTTTTTTTATTTCTTTTCAATTGAGATGCCTATCATTGAGATCCTTATCAAATATCGACTCCAGATGGCAGCAGTGCTTTGTAAACCGGCCAAAAAAAATAGCGGAGGAGCCGTCGGGGATGCATATCCCCGCCCCATAGTAAACTTTCCATATACTACTGACTGATGGATTACACATTTCAATATCACGTTTTATGTCATGGCAGATACGATTGCCACTATAGGTTAGTACTAGATCAGCCGTATTCCATGGAGGACATGGAATACAATATGCTTGTATTCAATGTGGTTCGCCATCTTGGATTTTGAATGGAGCTGAGCTGTTTTTCTTTAGGCCAAATAAAAAAAAAAAGATTTTTTTCCCCCAGTAACTCGACCGACCCTATCAAAACAGGGGCAAAAAAAACTTCTTTTTTTTGTGATTTTGAAGAATTTTGTCGATTTTTTTCATATTTTAAAGATATTTTTCATTACTTTTTGAGGATTTTTCCTGGATCCTTTTCATGTTCTTCCCCTCTCTGACAGTTGTCATTTTCCCATCATTATTTTACAATGAAATCAAATAATTTATTACATCCATTGATCCATTTCCTGATGTAAAAAAAAAATTAAAAAGAAAAAATCCGACCTACCGACCCTAGCTCTTTGAGCTATGTTTCTGGAAACACACCTTTTATTTTTTTTTGGCCTTATCTAAAATCAAATTAACCCCATAGGCCATGACATAAATGCAAAAATATTCCATGGTCGTGGACATTTGCTTATATACTAGTTTGCCATATGTCATATTTTACACTAGATGGCAGCTCTTGTAAGGGAGTGGTCATTATTTATCAACAGGGGGGGGGTGGTGGGTTTGAAGGGGGGGCGTAAAATTTTCAGACCCCTCCCGAGGGGGGGCTAAAAAAATTTTGACCCCTCTTGAGGGGGGGCTAAAAAAATTCACCCTCTTTTTAGCAAAAAAGCCTGTGCGCTACTATAGATCAAAGAGGGGCGCGAAAACTCTCCGCGCCTCCGGTGCGGGGGGGCGCAAAAAGTTTTGACTGCCGTCGAGGGGGGGGCGTAAAAAATTTTCGCGCGGCCGCGCGAAAACCCACCACCCGCCCCCTGTTGATAAATAATGACCACTCCCTAAGGCCAAAAGGTCATTTAACAAATCGACTGTGCTACACAACGCTAATCGATTCTTGTGTTTACCCTCCGTGAAAATGATCCCGAGCAATGGCAATGACGGACAATCACCTCCATAATTAGAGACAGAAATTGAGAAGGTCTCTCAAATGCCCTAACCAACCCCCCCCCCCCCCAACTGAACTCTAATTTTGACGTAAAATCTATTGATTTTGGTTCTGCGTATTTAAGCTTTTAATGAGGTGGGGTGTGTCCCGGGTGTGCAGATGGGCGGGGCCTTTAGGGACTGAAATGCCCAGGACAGCTATAGCCCGGGGGGGGGGGGCCCTCCCTATATGTTCTTTAATAGTAACCATGTGGGTACAAAGCCTTTGACCAGAAACCCCTTTTAGCGGGGGGAAATCCACCAAAATATACCCCTTTTGACGGAAAATAGGTTGAAAAGATACCCCTTTCCCTGCTGTTAGGATACAAGAAGACAAACCCTCAATTTTGGCACCCTTTCAACGTAATATTTTCATGTAATGTACCCCTTTCCTGGCCAAAATCTGAGACTTTCCTGGAAAAAAACAACAACAACATTAAGCCCTTACTTTGGTTCTAGTTGGAATATTTCAAAAATTCTTTCACCATTGGAAAGCCCTTTCAAAGGGTACCCCTTTTTGCCCAAATTGAGCCAAAAAGGACCCATTACAACGGGTCCTGGCGGATCTGTTGCTATGGTCCAAGAAGTACCCCCTTTCCCGCTAGTTTGTGTATGCACATGGTATTAACATTTCCATGAGTGGCCCCCCCGGGAGCTATAGTTGTGCCACCGACGCTAAGCGGCCATTCAAACGGAACACAATTATCGATCGATCACCTCAGGCATGACGCCTCCATGGTAAGGTGGATGCGAGAGAGGCGAGGGGGGTTGTTGCTATTGTGGGCGGGGCTCAACACTAAGTGGCACAGACGTGTGAGTATAAGTGGAGTGTGTAGCTCTCAGAGTCAGTGAGCTCTGTTGTTGTAATGTTTGGCGCTTGTCTACCTGTCACTGATACATGTGCCTCCTCTTTTTGTTCCAGATGTGACTTCACCATGTTTTTTATGCAGAGTCATGAGAATGTATATTGTAATCTATGAAATTATTCGCGTAAATTTTATGGTGAACCGGTGAGAAATAGGGAAATAGGTGAAGTAAGTGTCGGGTCACTGAGAAGTGGACAGATTACTGGCGACAGGCGGATAGGGGACAGTTAAGAGGTGGACATGTGAGGTAAGGGGTGGCACCATAGTGACGGATTTAATTTTAGATGGGGGCGCAGGGGCGCGCGCCCTCCTTTTTGCTAGTGGTAAAGAGTGTAATTGCCTTTTGTTACCCCCAAATTTAGCCAAAATTTTGGTCTTAAACAAGGAGCGCGCCCCCTTCTTTTCAAAATCCTGGATCCACCACTGGGGTGGGGGGAGCAGATGAGTGGTGGGCATTTGAGAGGTAGATAGGTGATGGCATACAAGTCTACTGATACATGTACAGGTAGGCGGTGAGCAGGCGAGTGGTGGAAAGGTGAGTGGTGGAAAGGTGAGTGGGGAAAGGTGAGTGGTGGACAGGTGAGTCAGGAGGAGGCAGGTGAGTGGTAAACAGGTAAGTGGTGGACAGGTGAGTCAGGAGGAGGCAGGTGGGGTGGGCAGGTGAGTGGTGGACAGGTGAGTGGTAAACAGGTGAGTGGTAAACAGGTGAGTGGTAGACAGGTGAATCAGGAGGAGGCAGGTGAGTCAGGAGGAGGCAGATGAGTGGCAAACAGGTGAGTGGTTGACAGGTTAGTCGGGAGGAGGCAGGTGAGTGGTAAACAGGTGAGTGGTGGACAGGTGAGTCAGGAGGAGGCAGGTGAGGTGGGCAGGTGGGTGGTAAACAGGTGGGTGGTGGACAGGTGAATCAGGAGGAGGCAGGTGAGTCAGGAGGAGGCAGATGAGTGGCAAACAGGTGAGTGGTTGACAGGTTAGTCGGGAGGAGGCAGGTGAGTGGTAAACAGGTGAGTGGTGGACAGGTGAGTCAGGAGGAGGCAGGTGGGGTGGACAGGTGAGTGGTGGACAGGTGAGTGGTGGACAGGTGAGTGGTAAACAGGTGAGTGGTGAACAGGTGAATCAGAGGAGGCAGGTGAGTCAGGAGGAGGCAGATGAGTGGTAAACAGGTGAGTGGTGGACAGGTGAGTCAGGTGGAGGCAGGTGAGGTGGGCAGGTGGGTGGTAAACAGGTGGGTGGTGGACATGTGAGTGGTTGAAAGGTTAGTGGTGGATCTGTGAGTGGGGAGATGGCAGGTGGGTGATAAACAGGTGAGTGGTGGACAGATGGGTGGTAGACAGCTGAGCAGGGAAATGTGAGTGGAGAGAGGGGGCAGGTGAATGGTTAACAATTGAGTGCTCGCCAGGTGTGCGGTGTTCAGGTAAGTGATAGACACTGCAGGTGAGTGATGGGCAGTTGAGGGTTGGACAGGTGAGTGGTAGACAGGTGAGTGGTAGATATATGAAAGGTGGACAGATGAGTATTCTGCAGCCTGATTGGTGGGCAGGAGAGTGTATGCCATACTATTCAGTGACGGAGATGAGAGATTTCCTGGTGAGATTATCAAATGTGTATATTGTTTGACTACTAGATAAAGGTGGGTCCTTCAGTGCCAAGTGCACTTGGATTCCCATGGGAATCCAAGGTACATGTGTGGATCTCAGACTTTGTTTAATGAACACTCCATGCGTCACCCTGGATAATAACATAGAGGAGGCCTCCGTGACGACAGGTGCCACTGCACTACGCACACTGGCCTGGAGGAGTTAGGTTTGCTATGAAGTCTCTTATCGGTAGTATGCCATAGAGCAGGCCAGAAAGCAGGCACAACCTGCCGCTGTGCTCCACTGTTTTGTTCATTACATGCGGCCAACCCTCCGCTCACTCCACTGGTGTGCTAAAGCTAGATCAAGGTGGCTGTTTCCAAACAAACTGCGGATTATTGGAGGCGTTTAGAAAGCTGAAATATAATCTGGATCCACAGTAGCTGGACTGAGCCTGTATCACGTGTATATAGGTAGTCTGGGATTTGCGTTACACTCATCTAGGAAAGTACCCACCACCAGTGCACGAACACTACCTCACACCGGAGAGCTAAAGTCTTAATTCTTATCATTAGCAGACCTTTGTAGCGAGCGGCCACGGTCCATCAGGATTATAGGATTGTATTTGGACTTGGCTCTGTTGGGGAGCACTCAGCATAAACTAACATTCACCTCAATATGTTACTGCCCCAACTGCATATACATATATAATAAACCTGCGTTCCTGTGTTAGTATAAAGGACCTTTGAGTCAGCCACAGGAGGTCACAGGATCTGAACCTAAGTACGCTCGTGTGATCATTAATGCCTCCGGCTAGAGCCATGGGGTCTGAGGGCGGCTCTCAGACGGAGCTCTTCCAGTGGGGTGCCACCAGTATGGCGGACTGGCGGCGGGACGGTTACAACACCACAAATGCCAACTATAACGGAGGCTTCTCCATGGACCGGAAGCCGCACCACTCCTCGCGGGAGGCGACGCCGTGGTCGACGACCAATGATACATATGGAAAGGGCGTGGCGAGGGCACGTTCCGAGCAGGGGGGCGCTGCCTCTCTCCAGGGCAGCATGTACAGTTACCGCTCACACCCGGGCTTTAAGCGCGAGCCGCTCATCAACCTCAGCGCCGACCGCCCCTCCGCACGCGTCGCCCTCGAGGAGCGGCTCCGACAGAGGGCGGCGGTGGAAGGGTCGGTAACGTCCCCTCTCGGCAGCGTCCAGGGCACCCCTAGCGGCTCTCAGTTTAGCCTCCCTCCCCTGGATCCTTCTAAATACCTAGTAGCACAAGGGACAATCACGCCTAATTGGCAAAGGGCACAACCGGAAGCGGAAACGACCCCCCAAAAAAGCAGCGGCGGCGGTGATCGGGACGTTGTATCGCGCCAGCCCCCACCTCCCAAAACTGGCCCCGCCAAGCGCTACATGCGCGACACGTTGGATCGTTTTCTGCGTTCCATACCGGAAGAGCTGCGACCCCGGACCCGGAAACGTAGCCTCCAACCCCGGGAGGCCCCGCAGGTCCTTAAAATTGAGCACAGTAATAGGAAGACTCCTGCATTAAGGGAAAGGGATACCAGGACGTCCATGTCACATGCCGTACCGTCACCACCATCGACCGCCAGCTCTTGCACGTCTTCGTCGTCGGCATCCGACGACGGCGTCGTCGACTTAAACCAATCGGCTTATAGTTTCCGGAAGGAGTTAGAGAAGAACGGAGGGAAACAAACAGCGCCCATTAAGTGATGGCATATAATATATCTAACTCCATTTAGTAATTCAGTTCTCTGAAATTGCGTGGGTCATACAACAGTGTACATGCACAGGGCTAAGACGGACATGCAACATAATGATGCCAAAACCATGGAGCTGTATGTTGGTTCATTACCAAATCAAGTTGTGTGCTTTTATCAAATTTGATGGGTTATATTCTTGTTACGGTGCATTTCTGTGACTGAATACTCTGTGATAGATACTCTCTGATAGAGCATGGCAACTGTTTATGGAATATTAAATGCTCTATACCTACAAATCAAATATGTAGCGTTTAATGTATGTTATGGGTCGTGGATTATTAACCCATAAACCCACGAGTGCGTACCCATAACATGCATTAAAGCGTTTATCGAACATATTTCTCCATTTTGTATTAATTTCTTACCTTATAACCCAAGAATTAATCCAGGAGAAGACATTTTGTAAGTGCATGCGATCCGCTAGCTTTGCCAACCCGCCATGGCCATGTTGTCGTTCTGTCCGACATACCTCCACCTTTACACTCATTTTTCGGGTATAATCCAAGGATGTCAAGCCCTGTTATTCTAGCACCGCCAAATATACGATCTCTAGTTGGTGTTCGCCTACAATTTGTCTCCATTTTCTTCGAAATAAATAAGAATCCATTGATTTTCCATAGCGATACGTTTCGCCACCCGCCTCCACCATGCTCGGCTTCGTGTTGACAGTGTGGAAAGGTCCCGTATGTAGGTCAGCCGGTCGGACGACGGGGCGGGTGCCGACTCGTATCGATGTGGAAAATCAATGGATTCTCTTTTATTTCGAAGAAAATGGAGGAATTTGGCATGGCATGTTCATATAGGATATCTAACAATGTTTTCCTGTGAATAACTCCACCAGGTTTCATGGATTCTAGGCTAACGAGGTGTGTAAACATCAGGTATGTCGGAAAACTTTTTCAAATCCTCCATGTGCAGTGGCTTCTAGCACTGGTCGGCTTGGTATAGTGGACAGCGAGTTCGCCTCCTGCCCCATCGGCCGGGGATCGATTCCCCGTTGAACCTAAACGGTTTTAACTGGAAAACTATGGCGTGGTTGACTTTGTATACTTCGCCAATTTATTAACATGTCCAGATTGAAACCAGCAGCTTCTTGAAGACGAAGAAAAGGTCTGAGAGTGCGTTATAGCTATATAACGCACGGGGGTTATGAGCAAAAAGAGCACTGCTGAGGCTCAGATAGTTAGATAAATACCGTTATAGCTTATAACGTAGCTGTATTCTCAGTTTTCAACTTCAAAATGCCGATCAATTCATCATATCATAAACATTCATGTTTACGTCATACTTGTGGATTCAACGGTTGGTAACAAATATATATGTGTTTTAGTTAGGAAAACGCAGACGATCATGCATTGTCTTATCCTTTAACGTTGATGCACATAGCCATAGATAGCCCACTACATGGGGTCTTCAAATTTTACCCAAATAATTGTTGTACATAGGTTATGTATACCAATGCTATAAGCATGTATATATCAGTACTACCGAGCCCTGAAGAGGACATCCGTTTTTTACACTTTTTTTTCATTTTCGTTTCCGCAACTTTTTATTTTTGTTTTCGCAACTTTTATTTTCGTTTCCGCAACTTTTATTTTCGTTTCCGCAACTTTGATTTGGGGTCTAGGCGGTCTATCTTTGCAGCAGTTGCCCAAACTCAAATTATAACTTGTGAAAAAGAAAGAAAAAAAAAGCTGCAGAAACGAAATAAAGGTTGTGGAAACAAAAATCAAAGTTGCGAAAACAAAAATAAAAAGTTGCGGAAATGAAAATAAAAGTTGCGGAAACAAACTCTAGAAAACTCGAGAGGGGGAGGTGAGGCACACCCCCTATTTGCCCTCCAAATATGTTCCAGGAAATGCCCATTTTTTCCTGGGCTTCCCAATAGCGAAAGAATTTGTCAAATATTCCTAATAGGACCAAAGTTATGAAGTCATTCCTAAAAAAAAGATTTAAAAAAATTTGCAAAAACAAAAATTAAAGTTGCGGAAACGAAAATTTAACTTGCAGAAACGAAAATAGAACTTGCAGAAACGAAAATAATACTTGCAGAAACAAACTCTAAAAAAAAATGTGTAGAAAACAGATGTCCTTTTAGGGGCTCAGTATTTTCCTCATATTACATGGCATGGTTGGTTAGGCTGTGTGTTAATGTTATTGCTATATACGTCTATATAATGTTGCATATATTCATGTGTATCAAGGTAGGGTAGGTGTAAGATATAGGCTTGTGATGATAGGTATGGCCTGAAGTCTATAGAACCTCATTAGATCCATACCTTGGCAGGTGGGCAGTAAAGTTTGCTCACGCCAAGTCTGCACACACGGTGGGTGCCAGGTAAGCCTTGGTTTGGCACGGTGTGAGTTACTGGTGTGTGACCTGTTGATTCACAGAATGTCCATCAGACATGCATGCCTTAACAACCCTTTTATGATGGTTCCCCCGCCATGTAGACTAAAAGCCTTCAGCATTGTATTTCTATGTTATTGCTTGAATACAGCCTGTCCAATCACTCGGTACAGCTGCATGCATTCATGAATTCGCCTGTCACCATGCCGACGAACTCTACCAAAGCAATGTACTGCTCTAAATCGGCATAGGCCCCTAAACCATTCTGTACACACATGTTCTATTGGGAGTTTCTAATTTCATATGTATCGGTCGAGGACATTGGCATGGGACACACTCAAGATTAGAATCATGTTAGAACCATGCAGTAAGATGAATATTAAAACTGCACAACAAAAACATTACACACACACCCCTATTTAGTGCTGACGTTCTGTGATAGATGGCGAGGAAAATTATAAAAACAAAAAAAAGAGATATGGATCAATCCATGAAACCACTGACCCTTGATGGAGAGGGTCCAGATGTCGGAGTTGTCTGTCGGTCCCCATGGCAAAAAGGAAACAAACTCTACCGAACAAGTCCAGGAACAGGATTCCTGTTTCATCTCCAGGCTTTGATCTTGTTGGTCCGCAGGAATATTTCGCTATATAGTGATTTGTACCTTATGATTTATTTTCGTATGAGTTGACGTCACACACAAAGGACCATGCGGCCATTTCGACAATTCCTAAAATATCAGCTGATTATAGGAATAAACATAGGCCTTCAGTGAAATAGCGTTATTGTGAAAATATATATCACAGGCACGCAATCGACCAATGATTAAGTTGATGCTTTGCTGATATGATCGATGAGACTAACCACATAACGTGCGGTCTCTCTCATAATGTACTCTAATTGCCAAATCTTCACTTTCGATATCAACTATTTATGATCAGAAGGGGATCAATATATCTGATTGGCTGGACAAAAGATATCGATATTATTCAGTATAGTATTCTTTTCATCCCGACTTTATTGTGTACATAGGCCCGGTAGCTGGTGATGAACCGCATGGATGTACATACACACTATATGTGATATAAGTTTTTGGTTGACGGACATCCAAAACTTGATTAAGAGTTTGAGTTTGAAAAGGGTTTTTATTGGGCATAAACATCATATTACAACAAGAAGTTCTTCATGAAGGAATTCCAGGCGCTGGCCAAAGTCATTGGGATGATGTTCTTTATGCATATAAACTGTGATAAGGAAGATATTTAGTAGTAGATTGGTAACTAAAGTTTATGTTGATCATGGGATTTGGGCTCTTGGCATATATAATTACATCTGTGATTGAAAAGTTGAAGTTGCATAATTATATAGCCAATACTAGGAATTTTATTCGCACATTCGGATGAATATTGCCTTCCAATTGCCCTGCGTTTTTGTCGACCAAATTAATAAAGAGAAAAAGAAAAGAAGAATGAAAAAGGTGTAGGCAAGAAAAATCAATATATTTCAAAGATATCTTAACCTATTACCTAAGATGTATCTGCAAGAATGTAAGCTTTATCATACGGTCGTGACTTAGAGTGATTGCCAACGGATTTGTACATATTCTGATGATGTAAGGAGTGATCATTTTTTAACAACAGGGGGGCTGGTGGGTTTGCGCGTGGATGCCCGAAAAAAATTTCGACCCCCCCTCTCGAGGGGGTAAAATTTTTTCAACCCCCATAAGGGACAAAAATCGCGCGTGCGGGGTTTTCCACTGAAAACAGGTGAAATTATTTTGACCCCCCCCCATCAGAGGTATTGAAAAAATTCTGACCCCCCCCTGGTCAAGGGGTTGAAAAAATTCTGAACCCCCCCCCTCAAACCCACCAGCCCCCCCCCCCCCTGTTGTTAAAAAATAATCACTCCCTAATACATATGGCTTATACAGTATCAATACTGAAAGTCACAAGGTTAATCTTCTAAGATTAACTCTTGTTGTTCTATCTCTTTCTCTGTTTTTATTTTTCTATTGCGTCTGCATGCGGACATTCGCTTTGCAAATATATCGATCTTAAGAAATCTGTATAAAGCTGAATAAACATGTGACAAATTTAACTTTATTGTTAACATATAGCAGATCCATGAATAGGAAATCACTGAGTAACCCACTCAAAGCAGCTCCATTGAAAGCATTCTTTTAAACACATTCTGCATGAACGAATTTAATTGAACCAAGGTGGCCATAAGCGTTTGCACAATGCTCCCCTGTGTGGTAATTCCAGGGTTAGCCATGGAGACCCGTGTATAGGCCTCTATAATTATATAGGCAGCAAGTGGGCTCCTTTGCCGTGTTATACTGAAAGAAGGATTGTTACATATGTGGAACAGCAGTGGAGGAGTTTTCATTACCTAAAGGTCCATACGAATCACACGATATAATGCAATTGGCTTGGATCTTGATGGTTTGTGCTGGGCATGGACTTCCCATATCTGTATTTCAAACTGAGAAACGTTTTCAAAACGTTAAAACTGTTGAACGTTCCCAAACTTTACAAATGCGTGCTTTATCAGGTGGGTTTACTCTTGGTTTATGCAGTTTTGGAGAACAAGAAAATAACGCATGTGTAGGAAAATTGGGACATGATTTTCCATTCATTTAAGCACACATATTATTTTAAAGTATTTGTAATATGGTAAATGTGTGGATTGGTGCTTCCTCCAAAGTAACACTATGCTTGAATCTACGCTTATTCCTGTCATCACGTATAACAAAACATGGTAAAATAAAACTTCCCATGACTCTATTAAAGAAGGATCATTGAATACCTATTAACGAGACATGTGATCGAATTAGTGGGGCGTTAATTCTGTGTTGTGAAAGCCTTAGTCTCGTTAGCATTAGCAAGTATCCATTATAGGTAAAGAAATGTGGTTTGACCTGGTCCTGGTACATGTAATGGTAGATAAAAGCTCATATGATGTAATATGTACACAAAGTATTACTCACATGAATGCAGAATGTTTGGTTTGGCTTGACATGAATCCATGCCCCTTGGGCTGTGAGTCCTATGAAATAGGGGCGGTGGGACATAGAAAGTTTAACAACACTTATTGTTCTAGTGGCGGAATTAGAAGGGGGCCCGGGGCGCAGATCCCCTCTTTTTGCATGTAGGTAAGGGTTTATTAAGTCATTTTGGACCCAATTAGATACTTCGAAAAAAAATGAAAATGCACCCCTCCCTTTGGTCTGTGCCCCCTCCTTTTCCAAGTCCTGGATCCGCCACCATGATATAATTAAATACAAATCATTTTGACTGAGATCAGGGGCATAGACGTCGTCGTTTGTGTTCCAATTCGTTATGAGATTGATTATTACTTTTAAGAAAGCACCCAACTCCCCCCCCCCCCCCCCACACACTCACCCTTACTCAAGTAAGTGTATATCATTGATTCACTATATGCCTACACATGGATCACGGGGCATGGTTAGGGACAGGCCGTTTATTCCCACTGAACAGGACTCGAGTTGGGAACGTTCACAACTTGGGCAAGGAAAACGTGATTTTCCCTGGAAATTTGGACACGCCAGAACATCTTATACTCGAGAAAAAAAACAACATATCCAGTTCCTGGGAATATCCCGAGTCGGGACTCGAGAAATTCCTGAGAAATTCTCGAGATCTTGCACAGTGGGTTGCCATGCAGGCGTGATGGGGTGTTAATGGATTTAGAGGCATTTTTACCGTGATCCATTTGGTTAGTAAGAGGGAAAAAAGGAAATAGGACTGGCTCTCGAATATCTGCCTAGTCCCCCCCCCCAAAAAAAGAAGACTTATCCCGTAAGCATTAACAATACCGCAAATGAGAAAACGACAGGTACAAAAAGTCATAAAAATTATATAGTGTAAGGCTCCTAGCTCTAACAGCCGTAAACAGCGAGTTTTGTTTAAAGGTCGTGATTAATGATTAATTACATTTTCAGCACCATTGCCAAGAATGTTGAAGGTTGTTTTCAGGTCTGATCAAAACAATTTAGCTCTGCATGGGAATTTTGTTGTTGTTGTTGTTGTTTTTCTGAAATTCGCGATGTTGTCTTTCTTCTTTTTTTTTGAGGGGGGTAATGGCAAAAAAAAAAAAAAATGCGGAAAAAAACATCTGCAAATTTCCTCTTGTAAATGCGCTAGTAGCCTACCATGAACCATATCAATAGAGTAATCATCCCCTTTAATCATTGTGGCATTACCACAACTTTGTGACTTTTTCTCTGTAACACACCATCGTGATCCCATACCCCGTATTTTCGTATGTGTCCTGAATGAGAGGACTATTCTCTATTACTACATGTATATATACAGAACCTGCACAGAAGATTAATGCTTTAGGAGAAACTCCTCTTCAGGCCTACCACAATTAAGTTCCACCTTTGAACAGTGTTTCACAAATTTAAGTGATTTGTACAAGGAATCCCTTTGCTAGTACCGACATGGATTGATTGATTACTTCTATTGCACGGAACATAGACGGCAGAACAGGGGGGGGGGGGGCTGGGGGGCCAAGGCAAACTTATGTTTGGGCCCCCAACTTTTTGGGAAAGAAAGTAAAATAGAGCCTCAAAATGCCATAAAATGTGTAGATATCAAGGTAAAATTCTGAAATTTTCTTAAACACATCCCCAATCCTTCAAAAATACAACAATCTATGGGCGAAAATTCAAAAAAAATTCCGGGCCCTACGGCCCCAAGAACCTGCTCTTTATATTCCATCAAACCCGCCCCCCCCTCTCGAGGGGGTAAAATTTTTTCGACCCCCCCCATAAGGGACAAAAATCGCGCGCGAGCGTCCCCTTTTAGCCTATAGTAACGCGCGGGGTTTTCCAATGAAAACAGGTGAAATTATTTTGACCCCCCCCCCATCAGAGGTATTGAAAAAAATTCTGACCACCCCCCGGTCAAGGGGTTGAAAAAATTCTGACCCCCCCCTCAAACCCACCGGCTCCCCCCCCCCTGTTGTTAAAAAATGATCACTCCCTAAGCTCTTTAAGCTTTGCATCCTGCTTCTTCTTAAATTTGCTTGTTGCCATTCTTTAATATTGTCTATATAATACAAAACCCCACGTATAAGCAGTATCCTGACTTAAAGAGAATGCCATAAGCCACACCAAAGGGCTGAAATGGTCTATAAGCTGTGGTTTATAGGCGGGGTTTTACAACAGCTCTCAGTCTGCAGCAGTGCCAAATTGCAAAGATTTCTGGGGTATAAATTGCATTATGGGATTCAACCTTTACACCATGGTTGCACTGAAGGCACGAATGATGAGGACCAGCTCTAACCCGAGTAGCGTATCGACATGTCTATGAATAATATAGATGTGTGTGCTTTGTGATAGGCACATCATATATTATTGAAGAGTAAGAGGCTATAGAAATTCAGCCATTCCGACGCCAAACAACGCATCTAATCTACAGAAATAGGTTCTTCTATACAAGCTACCATGCAATGTTCACATCAGCCATGGTAAACAATCTGGGCAGTTGTAGAATCAATGATGGTTAGGGCATCTTTCATAGTATGTAATATTGGTATAACATTAATCATGATGTAACATTTAAGATATTAGCCTGGGAGACTCTGACTGGGGCCCTACACAGCCAGAGTTTTCTAATATACATAAATTGCCTACCATTTTACTAATGCAAAATGATTGAGTAGACTTTACTTAACTAGCTAATGTCTGTTACTCAGACTGTGTCTATAGTGTACTACCTGGCACGCTTTGTCTTTGACACAGGTCAAATTCCTTCTTTTTTTCTTTTTAGCAAATTAGACGTTGCCTATGCCCCGTACTGATACAGTTATAGTGCATATGTACCACACATAGTTGTATAGAGACTACTAAAACTGCAGCAGCTTGTAGCCCCCCTTGATAAGAATCTTGCCCAAGAGGTGAACACCCATCACCAAAATAGAAATTACACACCATAAAGCATTGGAAAGCTGTAAAAAAGTGTTAAAAAAAACGTATGTTTGGTGAAATGAAGCAAAAGATAAAAATTTAAATTAAATCACTTAAACTTGCTTCACCATGGGAATAATGCCTCTAACTAGGTATCTTACAAGTAATCGAAAATAGAGAATGAATTGTAATGATAATTAATTTAGCATCTGAGACTAATTAGGTCAGTAGGTCAAATATTAAGATATATGCAAGTATAGTTGAACGAATCGTATAGGTAAATCTAATTTGCAATGTATCGGTATTTTAACTAAGAGAATCCTAGTCTTGAAACATTGACCAATGAACAATATTCTTTCAATCAAGAAAAAAATCCAGAAAGATCTAAACTAAACGTTGTCTCTCATCTGAAGGCGAGCCCCCATACTGAGGGGAGCTTATGGCTACTGATGGCAATAGCAGTTGAATAGCAGTTAACACCACAGTTATGAAAAATTGAACACGTGCAATGCACGATTGGGCCAGGTTCGTCCATAACCTACCATAGGTGACTGGCACTATAGTCAGTTGTCAATGGTTAAGCCTATGGAGAATACACCAGTAAAGCATTGCACAATATCAGCAGGTGTTGAATAAGGATCCAGATTAACCATAAAAAGGCATGGGACACTGTAATTCTCCTCCATTTTCTTATAATCAAGCAGTTTCAATGGCACCATGAGTCGATCGTCTCGCTGTCCACCATTTTGGATTTTGATGTTCTGTGCGCGACCCCTCCTTGCCGGAAGTAGCATTTTCGATGGAGAAATGATATATTTAACTTGAAATTAATGGTTTTTTGAATATAATCCATGCATCTTTGCCACTATCAATCGAATTGAATCGAATATACTCTAACTATTTACTATTATTCGAAAAATAAAATCTGACGACTAGTTACTCTGTGCGCATGCTTCAAGTCTCCAAAGCGGAAGTGAGGTGGTCGACATAACAAAAAAATGGTGGTCTGATTTACACACTCATATAAACGGTCTTAACCCGTCATATACAGAGATTTCCTCCTCACCTGCTGAAAAAAAGCGTCTTAATTGCCTAATTCCCATAGGAGTCAATGTGTTATTTTGACCCCCTGTCGATCGCCGAAATTGACTGCCCCATGCAATACTATGGAGCCTCGTTTTTTTTTTCTAGGAATTGTGTATATACAATGAAAGACTAGATCCTAAAGAATATGTTTCCATGATTTTTTGTCTAATTATCCCCAAATTTCGGTGAGCAGTTCCCATCTAAAGTTCCAATTCATGACCATCAGTTTTTGACTGAAAACAGTGCTACTTCTAACGACACTGTAGACGTCCCCAATGGGGATGTCACAGTCTGTTGCCCCCTGCCCTACCCCGTGCCCCACCTTCACACCAGGTGGGTGTAGTGGGGCTCTTCACCTTTAGTAAGGTGGGTCCGTTTTTTGTTGTTTTTCTTTTTGATAATTGCTGACATAGAGTGACTAAGTACTGACTTATATTGATTAATTACTGACAAATAGTGAGTAATTACTAATATATATTGACTAATTGCTGATAAATGGCGAGTAATTACTGACATATATTGACTAATATCTGACAAATTGTGAGTAATTACTGACATATGTAGACTAAGTGTTGTTATATTATAATGACTAAGAACTGGCATATATTGACTGAGTGCTGACAAATAGTGAGTAAATACTGATGTATATTGACTAATTGCTGACAAATAGTGAGTAATTACTAATATATATTGAATAATTGGTCACTAACATCCATCTGATAACTTTTGAAGATCAAAATTCACCATATTATATGGCCTGGATCCCTGTATTTCTGAAAACCAAGATGGCCGACACACATGGAAAACAAAAGAATTGGGTAGTTGAGGTTTCCCAATTGTCACTAACATCAATCTGATAACTTTTGAAGATCAAAATTCACCATATATGGCCTGGATCCCTGTGTTACTTATAATGACTAAGTACTGACATATATTGACTAATTGCTAACAAATGGTGATTAACTACTAACATATATTGATTAACCGCTGACAAATAGTGAGTAATTACTATCATACCATAGCACTAATACTAACCTGTTATAGCCTTAAGCTCAATACATGTACCATAATAAAACCATAGTGTTGTAGATTTTAATACAATAGTAGTGAATAGTCCTGTGAGACATGGCGCGGCGACTTGTAATCTTGTGTCTAGTTTCAGTTGGTGAGACTGATAGATAGGGCATACTATCATCTGGGCTTTTGGTAGTATATAACACAAATTCAACCTAAACTACCCACTGCAGCTATGTACTAATAGCCTGTAGACTATCCATTCTGCATGCACCTCACTCAGCTGTCACAGGGACCTGTCTTATTCAATGTTCAATGCCATAGTCAACAGGTGTGTCATTATGAGTGTCCACTGTCTCAGATCGCCAGGAGCCTGCTATGTCTCAATCCCCCCACACACACACCCAACTGCCAATCACCTTATAATAGGTCTGTACCTCATCAGGGCCAGTGGTCAGCAAACCGGCCAGATCACTCCACCTCTCTGTAGAGGGGGAGCACAGTACATGTATGTTTTCACAGTCTTCCACAAAATCGTTTATATAATGAAAGGAGTAATTAAATTAATGTCTCATCACCGATAGCAGATACATATTCTGAGAAAGCATTATTTCAATGTAAACTAAAAAAGTTTACACAGAAAAGAATGTAGCAGTACCACAAGGTGTCCTTACACTTCAACCTCCTCTGATTTACAAAAATGCACATATGGCAACACACACTTTAGCACTGATTTCTCCATAGAGATCTTTAACAGTGAATACTTTGTTCAAAAACAGAAAATATGATCCAATTGTACCAAAACCCACTGAGATGAAACCTGTACTACATATATATTTAGTAGTTTCAGAACGAACAATTCTAAAACAAAGGCTACAGAGATGCATTTCTGAATCTTAAAATGCTCTAATGCTTATCTGCCATAGGGCTCCAAATGATGAAATGTCTTATCTGCGCATAAAATCAAAAGTATGAGATATATTCTGAAAATTCCTTCACTGATAAGTAAAGTACACACACTGTTGTTATTACATTAGAATAGTGAGCAGGAATAGTCCATAGCAGGGGAGCCACAAACAAAAATAGATTGCAAGGCCTCCCTGTCCCTTACAGCGTGGCGACTGTGAACCATACACTAGTCTACTCATCTCACGAGTAGTACTCACTTTTCGCCGCGCTAAAACACAGATTAGAACACAAATTATAACACAGAATGGCGTTAACATTTTCAATCAAACACCAGAGAATGGAGAAATGGAAAGACATCCATTCAGCAATGACATACATCTATAGTAATTACTCACTATTTGTCAGAAATTAGTCGATATAATTATGTCAGTATCTAGTTAACATTTCTCAGCAATTAGTCAATATATGTCAGTAATTACTCACTATTTGTCAGCATTTAGTTATAGCATAGTTTAGCATAGCACATAGAACACAGTTGACCATAGGTATCTTAGGGCTGTGCCCTAGCCTTAACCATTTTTAATGCAGGCATGCATTTCCATGCTAGGGCCCCTCTAAGATAAATCCATACTGGGTAACCCAGAGGTCACTAGTAGGGAGCCCCGATGCAGGTATCAAGAAGCTCTTATCTTTTCTTATCTCAGATGCGGGTGCTAGGTCGACCGGCGACCCTATCACAGCTCTGTGTTAGACTACACACTGGAAAAGGCGCCGCCAATAGTCCAGGTGAACCTGGGCCAACAATTTAGATTTACTGGTTCAAGATACTTTTACTCATTTATGATGGCTAACTGACCTTAATGTGACCACTATTCATTAAAGAGACCATATATAAACGAGTCTTCAGTGGTACCACCCTGGAGTTTATGCCCAGGAGTTTATGGCGCCTCTCCTGCTGGGTTTGTGTATCAAGGCTGCCTCGATCTGTTGGCCTCACCATCAGATGGGAGACAACCTTTAGGCAACCACATGACGTGGCAATAATTCACGACCTATATTCATACTCCCCCACGGAGAAGATCTCGGCCTACATAGACATCCTTCTGAGACCCTTTGTCCCTGAGATACCCTCCTACATTTGAGACACAACCCACTTCCTGAACAAGCTATCCATGCTCGACACCCTCCCGGAGGGTGTCCTCCTCTGCACTTTGGATGTCACCTCCCTCTACACCAACATCCCTAATGATGAGGGACTCGCAGCAGTGGCTAACCTCCTCTGCCAGAAGAGACACCCAGACTTCGGAGAACTGTCTAACATTGACATTCTCCACCTCCTGAAGCTCGTGCTCACCAAGAACAACCTTGACTTCAACTACAAACACTACCTTCAAGTCAAAGGTACAGCCATGGGCACTCGGGTAGCCCCTACCTTTGCCAACATCTGCATGGGAGACGTAGAAGACAGGTTCGTATACACCTACCATCTGCAACCCCACCTCTGGGTGCGCTTCATCGACATCTTCATCTGGACCCATGGTTCTGCTGAACTGCACAATTTCCAACACCACCTCAACCAAGCACACACATCCATCAACTTCACGGGCAAACACTCCATGACCAAAGCCCACTTCCTTGATGTCACAGTTCACAGACAGGCCAACCACCTCTTGACTGACCTCTACACCAAACCAAAGGTTCATCCACCACACCACATCCAAGGGACAGCACTTCCTCAGGAGGGGCTACCCTCCAGCCTTACTACATGAAGCCTTCCTCAAGGTTCTCATGACCCCAAGGGACCGACTCTTCCATCTGAAGCCATGCTCCTTACCCAAAACTGAACAACGCCAAGATCCCAAAATGAGCGACACCAGACCCAATATCATGGTCACCAGCTAAAACCCTGGCTTCAGGGGGATACGCCATCTGATCTTCCGACGCCTGGCCATCCTAGGGATGTTCGACTCGACAAGAGGTCTGTACAGCTCCATCCAAATGGCCTACCGGAGACCTCACAACATAAGAGATTAGGCAATGTGGGTCAAGCTGAAACCTTTCCAAAACCGAACCCCGGCAAAGGCCCTCATTTGCCTCTCCCCGCGGACTGCAGGTACTGCCGAGCCCTTGACACAACGGGCCACATACGGAGCTCCATCAACGGTCACCTCTACAGAACTAGGGTCAACGCCACCTGCTGCAGCAACAATCTCATCAACTGCCTGACATGCAAGCGTTGCGGCAAACAATATGTTGGACAGACAATGACGCAAGAAGTGCATCTGGGCGCATTTCTCCGCTATTGATTGGCTACAAACCAGACTGGCCCCGGAAGAACCTCTGGTGGCTCACAATTACAACTCAGCCTGACACGTCATGATGGTTGACATCACCATACACGTCCTTGACTTCATCAACCACCACCCAAGTTCCTTCTACCCCACCCACCTTAGGAACTTGGTTGAGTACAACTGGATCCAACGCCTCTGAACCTCCTTGCCCTATGGCCTAAACGCAGCTACACCCAACACCTTTGAATCCAACACCTCTAGTACCCCAAACTAGTCTCCCAAACTAGCCCTGTCAAAAAAATTTTCTATGCAAAGTAATACATTGTGGGACTGGGAGACTCCCCATTCCCCTACACACATATTACTGTCCTTAGAGGGTTAAACCGCTATGCACACCATTGCTGTCCTTGAAGGGTTCAACCTGTATGTATTCTATTCCTGTGTACACATGGTTTCCATGCATGTATTAGGTGCACCCAGACTCCAACAAGGATTCAATTGAAGATAAAGATTTGAATCTAAGATCTAAGATCTTTAGATTAATTGCAGAATATAGGATTAAAATTCCATTTCATGGATTTTGCCGTCTGTTAAAGTTTTAAATATTTTAATGTTAACATGGTAGGTAACAATCAAAGCAAATTAAACTAATCTCAAGAAATATATAGCTGTAAACACCTCTAATGCCGTACATTTTCATAATAAGATAATATCATGGAACCCCCATTCTTGGGAGCAGCAGTGACGTCATAGCAACCAATGCGGTCCTTATCAGTCTTATCTCCCTAATGATAAGAATCCTCATGAGTGAGTGAGTAATAGATGTTTAACGCCATTTCGACAGCTGAGGTCATATTCATGGCAAGAACTACATTACAAAATTTCACAGAGGAATGTGTCAGTGCCCACGCATATGTGCACCACACACATCCTGAGGGGATAGGAAAGAGGAGAAATAGACCCTTTTAAGTGGGCTAGGGAGGCCCGGAATCCTCATGAAGGATCAAAAGATTGAACTTGTGACATAGATCACATATGGCCCAGGGCTTCATGCAATGAATTGATTTTGCTATCTACAACCTGTGAGTACAATGTATAAGTAGAAATATGTCACTCAGTATCTCAGTTGAGCTACCCACACTGATAAGTCAAAATTAATATCTATGCAATTAATATTTAGCATAGTAAGGCCATTATCATAAAGAACCAAGGTGAGAATCTGCTATATAAGCCCTTTTTCAGTCTATTTGTACAGTGATTTTTTTAATCTTACTAAAAGCTGAAATTTGATTCTCTTCTCTTAATCTCCATCACACACTGTGTCAAAATGATATACTACATTGTCTTGTACTCCTAGTATTAACAAAGATAGTGATTGTCAAGTTAAACATGCAGGTAATGCCAGTACTGGGACTGAACACACACATTGCAACTCCGTTTACGCCTTCCACAGCTGTAGGCAGCCAGTTGCCGGGAATGGCATCAACGCAAGGCCTAAACACGAACTGGTTGCAGTAAAAAAGGCATAAAAACAGCTAAGGGCAGTGGGTAGACAAGTGTCAGGGCCACTGTGCAGTGTTTCGTGTTTTGCCGCCTTTCTGTGTTTACCCCCTACCAGCTTGTCTGAGGCCAGGGTATAGGCGTTGTACAGAAAACTTTATCCTTAGCATGCTTAGTTTATCGCTCAGTCCCCACTGTAAACATTGCCTGCTGAAAAAAAGTGTCTCACTTGGTGATTACCCATAGGACTCCATGTGCTAATTTCATCACCAAAATCTATCTGACCCATAGACCCAATGGTTAAATGACTTGTAGTCAGTATAGCTCCCAAAAACATGACGTAAGTACAGCAGCTTTTTTCATAGAGAAAGACATCACTCACCATAAAGGACAAAAAGTTGTCTGATAGATGAGATTTGAAACTTTCCTTTGGCTTTTGAAAAATGTGTAAACTAACAGTATATCACTGAATGATTACACCCTAAAGTTGGTGATTACAAATTTGTGGATCTGGCTGAAAACCCAGCTCCAATAGCCCAGGGGATACCCTGGGCCAAGTAAATAGGAAATGAACTAAAAAAAGGTGTTAAAATCCTTATTAGAAAGGATCTAGGCATCATACAGCAAAATGCTTTTCAAAATTAGAAAGATATTCAAAATTTGCATCACATACTTGATGCATTATTTTTTAATCCCAATATTTGGAAAGAAAACAGCAAAAGGGTTACTTTTTCTAGTACATTGCCTACTAGTATATGATTTTACCCTTTGCCAGGTCCCTAGCAACCGGAGTTCTGCTCCCAAGAGTAATAATAGCTAGAAATGAATTCAAACGGACAATAGGCACAACAATTATTTTGACTATTATCTATTCTCTTGTTCATAATCTAGCTTTTTGCATATGTGGACTTAAGGGAATGGTCATTATTTATCAAGAGGGGGGGGGGGGTGGTGGGTTTGAGGGGGGCATAAAAGATTCGGACCCCTCCCGAGGGGGGGCTAAAAATTTGTTGACCCCTCTTGAGGGGGGGACTAAAAAAAACCTTTTTAGCAAAAAAGCCCGCATGCTACTATAGATCAAAGAGGGGCGCAAAAATTCTATGCGCCTCTGGCACAGGGGGCGAAAAATTTTTGACTGCCATCAAGGGGGTGGGGGGGCGTAAAAGATTGCTGCGCATCTGCGCAAAAACCCACCACCCCCGCCCTGTTGATAAATAATGACTACTCCCTAATGATTTTAATTGATGATTCTTTTTTGTGCTCTTTTAGAATGGTAGGTACTGTAATCCTAGAGCTTGACACCCCCTGCCCCTCCCAACAGGTGCCGGGCAGCAGTGGCCGAATGCAGTGGCGTCCAGACTGGGTCCAAGTCTATCCTACCAGCTGAGCGGAGAGGGGTAGGGTGGGGGGGGGTTTGAACTCTTTGTATATGGCGACACACACTGACAAGAACCGATAAGATGGGACCAGCATGTCCCTGGAAGTAGGTGTTAACCAGTGACAAGGTACCCATCATGGTATGTCTTATCAGTGGGTTTTAGCTCAACCAGCGAAATTCAAGATGGTGGTTCCACTGGGTCTCCATACTGAGTCATATATGGCCTTAGCGTGTTCCTTAGTGGGCCGACCCCTGCTGAAGCTGATACCTTGTGAGATAAGGACTGATAACAGCGAGCTGATGGGTACCAGGTGTTACGTAATGCACCCTGAAAAGTCGGCAGTGAATGAAAGGAATTTTCTCATTGGTCGATAATGTATCCCGCTAAGTCGGAATACCAGCATGCTAACCACCACCAAGTCCCTAGCAGGCCTCCTGTTTCAGCAACAAATGTCCCTAGTAAGGGTCTTCTTTTGAGCAAAATGCCCCTAGCAAGGGTCAACTTTCAGCGAAATACCCCGATTCACATGGAAAATTCAGAGTGAGTAATAGATATGTAACGCCATTTCGACAGCTGAGGTCATATTCATGGCGAAAGCTACATTACACAATTTCACAGAAGAATGTGTCAGTGCCTGCGCATATGTACACCACACACATCCGAGCCTTTCTTTCTTAAGAATGAACGGCAATAATCTAGAAAAATTCAAAATAAAATAACTGTTCTAATCAATGGCTTTTTGAAATTCCAAAACCTGTGGGTAGCTATAATGACATGTCCCTCAATGGCCTACAACCATTGATTGATTTGTTGAACGTCCTAAGCCAACCACTTTTGAATTCATGAGAGTGAGTGAGTGAGTAATAGATGTTTAACACCATTTCAACAGCTAAGGTCATATTCATGGCGAGAACGACATTACACAATTTCACAGAGGAATGTGTCAGTGCCCGTGCATATGTGCACCATACACATCAGAGAGGATAGGAAAGAGGAGATACAGACCCTTTTAAGTGGGCTAGGGAAGCCCTGAATTCATGAGAGACCTTGAGATTTTCATCCTATAAGGTGCACCAGGAACTTATCCTCACATATAAGGCATGCCTTATACATGAGATATTACAGTAGGTATGTACATGATTTCTCCCCTTAAAGGGTTTCAGATGCATCACTCCTGTCCGTATTTAAAGGGTGCATCATTGCTGTCCTTAAAAAAAATGTAGGCATTATAGTGTCCTCGAAGAGTTGAACCTGTAGATTCACCAAGCTGTCCTTAAAAGGTCAAACCTGTAAGTGTAGCATTCAGGCTGCAACTTTTGTTTAAACCTACTGTACACATTAGAAGTTAAATTATTGCTCCTGCATGTGTCCAATCTGTGAACCCTTGTTCAACTTTTAACCTAATTGACTGTCGTGAAGCAGAGCGTCTGGTCCGTTTACCAAACAGGGATGCCACTCACTGAATACTGAAAATTTGGAAATCGTCCTAATTTTCTAAATTCCCAATAGGAAATGCTTACAGAAATTACAGCCAACAATTCAGAATTCATAAAAAGTTAGGAAAAGTGGCATCTCTGACCAACACACAGTGGCCGAAAGCAGTGGCGTCCAGACTGGGTCCAAGTCTATCCTACCAGCTGAGCGGAGAGGTGTGGGGGGGGGGGGGTTAGAACTCTTTGTATAAGGTGACATACACTGATAAGAACCGATAAGATGGGACCAGCATGTCCCTGGAAGTAGGTGTTAACCAGGGACAAGGTACCCATCATGGTATGTCTTATCAGTGGGTTTTAGCTCAACCAGCGAAATTCAAGATGGTGGCTCCACTGGGTCTCCATACTGAGTCATATATGGCCTTAGCATGTTCCTTAGTGGGCCGACCCCTGCTGAAGCTGATACCTTGTGAGATGAGGACTGATAACAGCGAGCTGATGGGTACCAGGTGTTACGTAATGCACCCTGAAAAGTCGGCAGTGAATGAAAGGAATTTTCTCATTGGTCAATAATGTATCCCGCTAAGTCGGAATACCAGCATGCTAACCACCACCAAGGGAGGTGAGTGGGGGGGGGGGGGCAGGGGGTCACTCTCTATGTAATGTATGGGTCAGGTCGCCAGAATGCAGTAGATTTAGTGTTTTTGGGTCATTTTTGACTTTTATGGCTCTGGAGAAGGAAGTTGTAAACCAATCTTGTCTTACATAGACTCATTTGATAGAGAACACTTAGGGCTATCAGAAAAATGTAAATTTGTGGTCATCCATCAAAAACTTTAGGTCTTATAGTCTGCCAAAGTGAAAAAACTGCCAAATTTGTTCTTTTTTATACTTTTTGTATTTTTTTACAAGTGTTCTGTATTGAATAAAGAACACTATAGAGTATCCCAAAGTTATTTTTTGTATTGTATATATCATAGGTATCATTTCCATGAGGTTTGGACATGTTACTAAGTGAGAATTTTTCATGATGTGTCTTTCAAAATGGAAATCTGTAATTTGTAACGTCCGGTACCTAAATCTAAATCGGTTATAAAACATGGAAAAAATGAAGCTTCAAAATCTTTGTTGTTACCCATATGAAGGGCTTTATTATCCCCTACTTTGGTGAAAAAATTGTGTGTCTACCAGCATTTGTCTCCATATGAGAGTAGCTTATGTGAAATAATTCTGATAAAAGTACCGGACGTTACGTAACGTCCGGTACTTTTATCATCATGTAGGAGGCAGTCTACTGTGCATGCATAACTCAAATTTTGTTCCATTCTGTAATTGAAGTCAATAATAGACATATTGGCCTTGTTATTTCATGTGTTTGTTATGCATAATGGGACATTCTTATATCACTGAGAGCAACTTCAATTACCTCCATTTTTCATTATTTTGGTACCGGACGTTACATGACATAAAACAAGCAATAAAAATGGAACTGGATGGCCTAGATCGGTATTTTTTGGTCTTCTGAGCTGAGGAGATGTACCTTGACAATTTTATTAAGGTTATATAAAGTAATTAGAAAATTAGTTTTTCAGGGCCTTCAAGTGCAAAATCTTACACTTTCTGACGACCTGACCCGTATACACATATGTGCAGCTGGCAAGGTTACTTTTTCAAGGAAAAGTCCAGGCCTCCTACCAGTCTTCCAAAAAAATAAAGGAATTTTAAAGGAGCCTTCGACACAAGAATAAAGGAGTTTTAAAGGAATTCTAAAGGAATCGGGGGGCAAATAAAGGAATTGAAATGCAATGTTTAGTGACACAAGGCTGTGTAATATTGATTGAAGGGTATTGTAAGTGTCATCATAACTTACATTCAGCTTTATAAATGGAATTAGAAGTGTATGAAAATACAAAAACTCAAGTGTCTTATGATTCTTCCAAGTACCATCAATTCCTGCGTATAAGCCATGGCTGAGTCAGACACAGGTAGGAGGAGCGAAGTGGAAGTGGGGGAAGGATTTAGCTTCGATACATTTAAAAACCAGTATTTCCGAACTATTCAAGCACCACAATATCACTTTGGCTGACATCAGTATACATGTGGGACTGAGTATTGATGTGCAAGGAAAATTTTGAAAAATGTGAGGTCAAAAGTACAGTACATTTTTTAGATATCAAAAGATGCCCCCCCCCCCAAATATAAGTAATATAGGTTTCAAATCTTGAAACCCCCAAAATCAAGGTATGTGTATTAACTATTTCCTCAGAACTTGGTGCAAAGACAATTTACAATCATACCCTTAGAGTTGTAAGGGGTTCGAGAGGATTTACTACTCTAAGCAACTCAGACAGTCCATTTTTAAACTGTTTCAGGTGTCTAGTGTATATTCATACTTGCAAACTCCAAACACTAAAAATATCAGGTCATAAATGCGAACCCTTTTTCCTGTAGGGGGGTCTGGGGGGTATCCCCCCAGGCCAGGGGCTTGAGAAATTTTGTAAATCTAGAGGCCATATGTATGCATTCTGGTGGTTTTTGAGGACATCTGAAACCCTCTGTTTAGAATTTTACTAAGCCTCCCCCCATATAAATGTTAAAATGATATGTGAGAAGTGCCTAGTTACACTATTATACTAATATGGTGCGATTTCTCGATCCCCACAGGCGTCGGTGCCCGTGCTCGTCACTTGTGGATTTTCAATGGAGTATTGACCTCACTTCGGGACCTAGCAAAAGAATCTTCACCCTCATTGAATGGCATGGGATTTGAGCCAGCTTGGGCATTTATGCGGAGCTGTTTATCAGGCGCCGTTTGTGCCACAAATATTGCGCGCAACTTTCTACGCGTAACTTTCTGCGCGCAACATTTTTGACCAATCAGGGTACCTCCTGTAGTCACCCTTTCGGCTACCCATATACTACACTCCCAAGCATAGTTAAGGACTGTACCCAAACATCATCCAAACGGTCTTCCCCCAACCTGAACATCGTCCGAACATTTGGTACCAAGTAATAGCCACGTTCGGAATGTTACTGGTACCTAGCCAGACCTGGCTGGGGTGGAAGGGGGTGAGGGAACCAGCTGAGGTGGTGTCGTTAGCGTTCAAGGTCAACCCCACCCATATTGTTAGAAAACCGCTGCCCGAACGCCTCAACTGTCTGCCGCTCAGTCACGTGATCATTATGCAAATCTATGCACTCTGATTGGTCAAAAAAGTTACGCATAGAATGTTACGCGTAGAAAGTTGCGCGCAACATTTGTGGCACAAACGGCGCCTGATAGCTGTTATCAATGATGGTCACAACCATAGCAAACGTCATGAATCATTCACAATTTTTTCTGATTTAAAAGATATTGACATGTAAAAGTTCTAAATCAACTTTATTACATTTAGTTTGAATTTGTTTTATTTTCTATATATCTCTTTGCTCAAAAATGGAAACAGATCCATTCCTCCAATAATTGAAGATGAGTTCATAGTCATCGCGCGGGACCTCGATCTTGCAATCCAGGGAGACAAAAGTTAACGTCGCCGTACTGCCTGAGGGACTCAAATTTAAAAACTTCTTTGCTTTGCTGTCCAGTATCCAGCGCCGCAGGCGCTGGTCCTATAGAAAATCAGACCCAGAAATATCTGCCATGCTAGTTCCGGGAGGGAGCCCTAATTGACCCTGATGGTTCCCGATTTAAAACCCGTCCAAAAATCAGTTAAAGTAGAGGACCCAATGTTCTAATATGCTTTGTTGGCCATTGTTATCAAGAGGTGGTACCGTAATCTCCTGTGTATAAGGTTCACCTCACGTATAATGTGCACCTCACGTTTAAGGCACGCCTAATTATGAGATGTATCCCCCAAACAACAAAAAGTGTCTTGAAAAGCAGAAAAAATTAAATGTGATAATGGGTTTTTAAAGGAAATAAAGGAAATTTTCAGCAAAATAAAGGAACTTTAAAGGAATAAAGGAATTATTTTATTTTAAAGGAATTTTAAAGGAATCGGTAGGAGGCCTGAAAGTCCCTAGCAGGCCTCCTGTTTCAGCAACAAATGTCCCTAGTAAGGGTCTACTTTTGAGCAAAATGCCCCTAGCAAGGGTCAACTTTCAGCGAAATACCCCGATTCACACGGAAAATTCAGAGTGAGTAATAGATATGTAACGCCATTTCGACAGCTGAGGTCATATTCATGGCGAAAACTACATTACACAATTTCACAGAGGAATGTGTCAGTGCCCGCGCATATGTACACCACACACATCCGAGCCTTTCTTTCTTAAGAATGAACGGCAATAATCTAGAAAAATTCAAAATAAAATAACTGTTCTAATCAATGGCTTTTTGAAATTTGAAAACCTGTGGGTAGCTATAAAGACATGTCCCTCAATGGCCTACAACCATTGATTGATTTGTTTAACGTCCTAAGACAACCACTTTTGAATTCATGAGAGACTTTGGGAAGATTTTCATCCTATAAAGTGCACCAGGAGCTTATCCTCACATATAAGGCATGCCTTATACATGAGATATTACAGTATGTATGTACATGATTTCTCCCCTTAAAGGGTTTCAGATGCATCACTCCTGTCCGTATTTAAAGGGTGCATCATTGCTGTCCTTAAAAAAATGTAGGCATTATACTGTCCTCGAAGAGTTGAACCTGTAGATTCACCAAGCTGTCCTTAAAAGGTCAAACCTGTAGGTGTTGATTGATTGATTTGTGTTTTACAGCACTTTAGCGGCACTAAGTGGCTATCCCGTGCTTCACAGGTTGATAATTTAACAGAGGAATGTGTCAGTGCCCGCACATATGTGCACCACACCTGTAGGTGTAGCATTCAGGCTGCAACTTTTGTTTAAACCTACTGTACACATTAGAAGTTAAATTATTGCTCCTGCATGTGTCCAATCTGTGAACCCTTGTTCAACTTTTAACCTAATTGACTGTCGTGAAGCAGAGCGTCTGGTCCGTTTACCAAACAGGGATGCCACTCA
Source organism: Acholoe squamosa (assembly GCA_949317995.1). Taxonomy (NCBI): domain Eukaryota; kingdom Metazoa; phylum Annelida; class Polychaeta; order Phyllodocida; family Polynoidae; genus Acholoe; species Acholoe squamosa. Next base: position 35,911,757 of record OX439040.1, on the reverse strand, counting down.
CTGAATACTGAAAATTCGGAAATCGTCCTAATTTTCTAAATTCCCAATAGGAAATGCTTACAGAAATTACAGCCAACAATTCAGAATTCCTAAAAAGTTACGAAAAGTGGCATCTCTGACCAACACAGTCTCAAATGAATTCAAGATAGTGGTGGTCCTTTATGTAGTAGATATACTGTGCATGCGACCCTAGTAGATTTGATGATTTCAGACTTCTCACATGCTTTTTGAAAATTTGTCGGAGCTCGCTTCATCAGATGTGACAAGTCTGACCGTGGAAAATGTCTTAATTTCAGATGGTTATCTGAAGGGTTGAATAGACATCTATGGGAAAGTGGTTTCGAGTGAAAATGAAGGATATTTGGTTGAACTTCTTTAGATATGATCGCTCCTAGAGAGTGGCCATCACTAAAAGGGTTACTTTAGAGAGGACATGGAATTTTACAGTGTGAGTGTTCACTATTTTGTAATCATCCAAAGCCTGCATTAACCAGCATGGTTGTACATATTCAAGCAGTGTGTCTAATATTACACCTTCCCAAAGAATAATTGAACACATTTGCTTTAATATTTTTCAATCTTTTTTTTCCCTGTATTTTATTATCAGTTTTCTTCACTTTTGCTGGAACCTTACAAGAATGCACTTGCCGGGCTTTGCAGCTACAGAAAGGTTGGCCTGTAAAAAAGACGACCCACATCTGACAGTAATAATCTACAGTGAGGGAACATGGGGTGGCGGCCAGTGGGTGCAGTAGCAGTGACCAGCCCGCGGTAAGTGTCCAGTCACCTATGGGGCACTACACACCACCCTACCCCCACCACCGCACAGTTTGCTGCCACCATGGGGAGGAGCGGGCGGCAAAGATGCATACTTTGAAGAGGCCTTGGCCTCAAACTTATCGGCTATGTACTGTTCCCATATGTGATGTGTGTTGCTTGTTTGATATATATAATATTTATATATAATACAGAGACAATTACAGCCATATCTATACATCGTACAAGACTGACACCTGGCTGCTGTGTGCCAGTATGCATTTCCAAGACAACAAATATATTATTATATATAAGGGTGCATAAGAGAACCCAGTGGCAACACTTGTTGAGTCTTTGTAGACACTCACCTGTTGTAGCCTTCTCTGTACAGAAAAAGGAGGGCTGTAACCTAAGCACTTCATATTTTATGTAAGGATGTGCGTACATGGGATTCCAAATATGCACCAAAAGAACACAATGTGCAAATTATTGCACATCAATTAGTTGTGGGGAATCAGAAAGGAAAGCATGCAAAATAATTTGTATTACTCTTGGGTAGGCTATACAAGGTGGTTCAGCTGCCATGACATGTATCCACACTTGACAGTGAGTCCATCCGGTCAGCAATGGTCAGTGACTGCAGAGTGACTTAATCTTATGTCAAACATCACCTGGTTTAAGTGTTACCACTATTTCTCAAGGTTTTTCTTGTACAGCAATCATACACCGGTATCATAGTAGTGATGCCTCAAAAATTCATACGAAATAGTAACCTGCCAACATAATCTAATGACTATGTCATACATCTATGCTCCAATTACAGTGTAGCTCTTACAAATAGCCGTATCACCAGAGAGGCTGGATTGTAGACAGGAATACAATGATGCACTACCTGTCATTAGAACTTTTATTTCATCAATACTGGGCGTGTACAGTTTCTAATTACAGAATGGCACTTGAGTTGCAGTTGCCTGAATTTAAGCACAACTTTGTTATCTCTAGTTAATCAGCAATCAATTTCTGTTGTGGCAATCTGTGAACATCAAAGTGCTAAAACTAAACAGAAAAGGGAAAACTTGGGTTTCAGGTGTTTATGGCACTGATAGTGTAATTTAGTTCAGAAGATGTGCTCTTTTCATGTCCTCCCTGGGTGGCCATTGAATAGCAACACAAGGCTTGGGTGCAAGTAATAAAGTAAACCCAAAATTCTAACTTGTGAACTCCATCAGCATGCTATGTAAGAGTACCGCTGATGGTACCTTGTCTCATTGTTCTGTAAGATGGTGCGTTAGAGAGCGGGAGGCGGTGAATTCCATGTGCTTTGGATGGGAGGGAGTCGGAAGCAGCCAGGTTTGTCCCATCACAAGGGTGCCACTAGCAGACCATTGAGAAATGTTACCAGCTTTTGTCTTAATATCTCATCATCTGTACACCACTACAAACCGAGTAATTCTATGTACATATTAGTAGTGATGCCTCAGATTAAACAACTCCTAGAGAAACAGTGTTTTCTTTCTTTCTTATTTCCATGCATGTGGCTATGTTACAGGATTTAGTCAGTTTCTTTATTTGCAATAGCATTAAAAATGATACAAGGGGCCGGCTGGGCTGCTTTGCAGCTGGTCTTGGACCTTTGCACTTGGGCACCTCAAGCTCAGGAACGGTAGTCAAGCAGAGGTGTGTATGCATATGTTCCGTCTTGAGAGGGACAAATATCAAAGATGCTACCAGTCAATAGAGACCAATACACCTTTGAAAGCTGAAGTATTGGGAGCCGGTTTGAGCTATTGATAGGTCACTATTATTAGTCCAGAGACTCGTCCCAAGGCCCCCAGTCCCAGTAATTGAGTGCAATATGGTAAAAGCATGTACGGTGTTCAAGGGGGAGGGGAACAATAATCACAGTCTGTGAAACGTAAAAAAAACCCTACAAATTGGTTGACTGTACCAGGACAGGCCTCGGCCAACAACGGCCAGGGTACTGGCGGGAACTTAACACAAGGCAGAAGAACCTTGCATATGAAAGAGCGTTTTCACTCCGTTCCGTTCTTCCTGCACTCTACAAAGACTCGCAATATTATATTTTACAGACGCGATGTGTTTTGCAGAGTAGCGGATGCCCACAATTCACATGGGGTGTTTGTAAAACAAATCACAAACTTCCACTGATAAACCTGAAAATTATCATTGAAATAAGCATATGAAGACATGTAGATTTTCCTCATTTTTCTTTTGCTCCTTTTGCTCATTTCTAGGAACAGTTGAGACAGAAAGCAAAGATGTCCAAGAACGAAAACTTGAGTTGAGGAAGGAATGTCAGCCATTCTTGTAAGCAAATATTTCTGCCATCTCCATTACTTTGTGGAATGAACTTTCTTTAACCAGAATAAAAATCAAAAAGCACAGACAAACGACATTTGGAAACTTGAGAAGATGGGCACTAAAAAAGGAGCCAGCTGTTTCTAACAACGTTCTCTTTGCAATCATGCATTTCCACAAAGGCAGGAGAAGATGTAGGATGAAGGAAGTTTCTGATAGAAGTTGCAATCATATTGTCTTCAATATTGCAGTTAATCCTAGGTTCACAGGAAGGTGGGTTTTGAAGGGATGTAAATGTGTCTGTAATAAGGTGCCCACTTCAATAACTCAAATTATTGACGACCTCCACTGCACTTGTTAAATCTGGTCGCGAGTGAGTGTTTTCTGACCTTTTCCTATTTCTTACGTTTTTTAATCATCAGTGAGGAAAACCAACAGAAGGAAACAGTGAGTACTGAGCAGTGGCATGTATAGTGAGTCTATGCCTGTTGCTCGCCTAAAGCTGAGCTGCTCACTGTTCCACGCAGCAAGCTACTCGACACCCAGGATTTAACCCAGGGAGTGCAAGTCATCACAGCTGTATGAACGAACCACTGAGTCACTGACAGTCAGTGACATTAAAGTTACACATCATCAGATTCTTGCAGCTCTCCTACTCTCCAATTTTGTCGTCAGCACAGCAAAGAGAAGAGTTCTTCACTTTGTGTATTCTTGTCTTTGTTTTTACAATGTCGGTGCCAGTGGGTAGGCCAGTCTGCGGGTGGTTGCGGGTATCCTCCGAGCTAAGCACAGTGTGGAGGATGGACCACCCTTCCTGCAGGGTGACCGAGTCCTGCCAGGCCTTAGCCGGACATGGTGAGGCAGGCTCAATTGTGGATCTTGATTGCCTTCTCCATATAGTTATACCTCGTCCGCTTTGGCGTTTTGTTGACGTGGTCCAATCCAAGCCAGGGCCGTGAGTGTCCTGCTGCAATGAAACAATATCTCCTTTAATGGTTGCAGAAGTGTTCATTGGTCAAGTTGATAGCACCATGTATTGTTCTTCATACAGAACTTGTGCATAACGATGCAAAATACTTCTTCGCCCCAGTGCAACATGGTTGTAACTGCATTTTTAAAGTTTTGTAGCAGAAGCAACAGAAGTGTTTCAATTACTTTACTATAGAACCAAGTGAATACAACCTCGTTGCACTGGGGGCTGTAGACACACATATCATAGACAGAGCGTCTGTATTTTCATAGTAGTTAGATAAGTATCAATAGATGTTAAAACAGAAGGAAACTCAATTTTGCCAAAATGTCAGTTACAACCTTGTTGAACTCAGGCCACGACTCCATGCTTATGGGCCTCTGACTACATAAAAATTCAACTGTTTCGAATGGATACCTTTGTCATCGAAATAATCTTAACACAACATATTATATAACATAACATAGAAAGGATATTTCTATACAATTACCCAAGTAGAGGCCTGTTGGTGCAAATTTTAAAAGAAAAAATTCATAACCGGCATTTCTACAAAGACAGTTATCATTGGGCCTAAATGTGTTATTCGCATTACTTTGTCAATATAAAGAATTAATACAATATCCTTGATATTTGATCATGTGTGATCATAAATATAGGATAGCATTTTGCAATGCAAGTAGCCCGAAAGGGCACTTAATCTCTTCTTTTAGGCCCCTTCTGATACTAACCTCATGTTTTCTTCAAGTGTTATCAATTTCAATGGTTAAGCCTATGGAGAATGCACCCATTTAATGACAGGGCAAAGACATAATTTTTTTTTGTTATTTTAATAACCACCATTTTTACGACAATGGAGATGTGTGCTTGGATCGAATGACGGCAAATTAATCAACATTCATCAGTTATTTGCACCACTCCGGTCCAAAAGCGCGGGAAAATTGAGCTTTTCGCACCTCCTATGGGGATTTAACATAGGGCTAAAAGCGTCTTAGTTTTTCCCACTGTTAGTAGTGTCTTAAAAGTTGCATTTTTACCCCAGCTCTTATAACAAACACCTTTTGGGTTAATATTAAGATTATTTGAGACTTACCTGTAAGTTGAGGTATAATCAGGATTATACCGAGGGAACCTGGCGGTTCAGGGAATACACGAGCATGATACACTAGGAGGCGTGTATTTGATGGATTAAGGAAATCAGTTAAGCACGGCATAGCCGTGGTGATTTATTTTGTCATGGTTAATGATAATGCTTAAAGTGTGCATCAATGTAGCAGGTCACTCATAAAGGGTTAATTGTGCATCAATGCATCATGCCATCTATAAAGGGTTAAGTGTGCATCAATGCATCATGCCATCCCTCAAGGATTAAGTGTGCATCAATACATCCCTAAAGGGTTAACTGTGCATCAATGCATCATGCCATCTATAAAGGGTTAAGTGTGCATCAATACATCCCTAAAGGGTTAAGTGTGCATCATCGCATCCATGAAGGGTTAAATGTGCATCAATGCATCATGCAATCTATAAAGGGTTAAGTGTGCATCAATGCATCATGTCATCCCTCAAGGGTTAAGTGTGAATCAATACATCCCTAAAGGGTTAACTGTGCATCAATGCATCATGCCATCTATAAAGGGTTAAGTGTGCATCAATACATCCCTAAAGGGTTAAGTGTGCATCAATGCATCATGCTATCCATAAAGGGTATGTGTGCATCAATGCATCATGCCATCTATAAAGGGTTAAGTGTACATCAATGCAACATGCTATCCATAAAGGTCTAAGTGTGCACCAATGCATCATGTTATCCATAAAGGGTTAAGTGTGCATCAATACATCCATAAAGGGTTAAGTGTGCATTAATGCATCATGCAATCTACAAAGGGTTAAGTGTGCATCAATACATCCATAAAGGGTTAAGTGTGCATCATGCCATCCTTAAAGGTTTAAGTGTGCATCAATGCATCATGCCATCCATAAAGGTTTAAATGGGCATCAATGCATCATGCCATCCATAAAGGTTTAAGTGTGCATCAATGCATCATGCCATCCATAAAGGTTTAAATGTGCATCAATTCATCATGCCTTCCATAAAGGGTTAACTGTGCTTTTTTGAAGATGTTCGTCTTGATGCTTCAATGAAGAGCTGGCGAGACATCATGACGTGCATCATGACCCCCTTAAATAGCTAATTGAGGCACTGTGCAATGTATCATGATGCACCAATGCAGTGGTAATGATTCTACTCACCAGCACTGTTTTAATGCATCATGATGCCCTTAAAAAGCTAACTGAGGCCCTGCACAATATATCATGATGCACCAATGCAGTGGTAATGATTCTACTCACCAGCACTGTTTTAGTGCATCACTGCACAGCCTAGAGGCTATAATCATCTACTTGTCAGTGAGTTTGGGGTGTTTGGGAGGGATTGTTATGGTGTATAGGGACTGCACAGCCTAAAGGCTATAATCATCTACCTGTCCACAAGTTTGGAGTGTTTGTGACAGATTGCCATGGTGTATAGGGACTGCAAAGCCTAGAGGCTATAATCATCTACCTGTCCACAAGTTTGGAGTGTGCCTAGGGAAAGCCAGGGGTAAGAAGGGCAGTACCAGTTGTCTCAGTCAGATCTAATCCACGGGCATAAAGTAGTAAGGCCAGAAAACTGCCTATGCTAAAGTCTATGGGTTCTGTGTGCTGGCCCCAGATATTAGTACCTATTAAGTTACTGCCCATGCCTAGGATTTCAGTAGATGAGCTATTGGTCAAAATTTCAACCCCTGGCTATAGATGTAAATGATTTATTTTCATACATGAAAATAAATCAATTAATGCACTGTACGGTATCAAAATGGTTAATGTTGATTAGATGCAGACTGACCTTGTGTGTGGATGAAGTCCTGAATGGTTATGGGGAAGTCCTTGTCCTCTGGGAGGTAGTTTTGACGCCCCATTACTACAGTGGCAAACTTGAACTGTAACCAGGAGAATTAAACATTAGCAACATCTTAAAACCACTTTTACAAGTACATTCTCCACTTGATTTCTTTATGGGATATGTATAATAGTTAAACGGCTTTTAGCAAATTTGACGATTGGTGCAACAGGTAGTGCTTCATTTTTAACTTTAACATTAAAACGTCAGTGAACATTTTCAAGGCAATTTTTTCGCAAATCAGCTATATTGTTACAATAGTATTGCATCAGCTGCAGCTCATAAGTGAAATGAGGTATGCGGTGGCTTATAGCATGTTCCCACTGTCTAGGCTTATAGCCTATGGATTCGACATGCACAGGAAGTCAATGTTAATGGATGTCACATTTTCAAACCCCATGTGGGGCATACACCAGTAGGGCGTTTCCACAGTCTGTGTAGGACCTACAGACGAGTCAACAGTAAGATTATTAAGGTACCGTAATCTCCCGCGTATAAGGCGCGTCTTATACGGGGGGTTTAGTTCTCATTGGATCCACAAGGGGGACACCAAGACCTTTCTTTTGATATCTTACATGTCCCCTTGGTCATAATAGGACATATGGTGGCCCAGGAGGGTCCGGGGTGGCCCAAGCTGCATATAGGTTTTTGAATTTTGAAAATTCATTCAGTAGAACCAAAGTTATGAATTTTTCATTTTTTTGAGAATTTTTCAAAACTCTAGGTGCGCCTTATACGCGGGCAGCGCCTTATACGCGGGAGATTACGGTAATCAAATAACACATTTTAAAGTATAAAGCATTAAACAAGCGCCTTCCTTTGGCATTGTGTAGACTCACCTTCTCAAATTCCTTATCTGATAAGTCAAGCTTCTTTTGGATCCGTTCTTTGACCTTGGAGAACATTTCCCCCTAAACAACGAAAACACACATACTGCTATTATACATTATAAATTTGTTTTTCACATGTCATGCAGAGATATAACTTGAGCTGTTTTGGATAGGCAGCATTTAGATACCTATCCAGACTGAGAAAGAAAGGACTTCATGTCCGCCAACTAGTGAGGCAGTCCCATGAGGTGGGTATCCTATCTTAGGACGTTAGATAAATCAAACAACCCTGACCTAAATGGATATAGGTGGATGGATTATAGTACCAGATGGCTAAGAATGGAGTGATAGGCATCCTACATCGGAATATATGATTCACTATTTTAAACAATACAATTCAACAACTTTACACTATAAGTTCATGCATTAGAGCATTCAAAGATTAGACTTACATGTTTGATCTTTAACAAGAACGGTACGCCAAACGTCGAGAAGATCTCCTGTAAATGATAGAATTGACAATCAATGACGGTGACGTCTAATTGTTGACAAAACAAAACATGGAAAACAGTCATTTGAAATACTAATGACATACGAAACATTCAACTCAACTTTCTTCATTTGTTGTAAAGCTGTTCCATCTGTACACCTACTTGCAATTTTTCTATTTATCATAGGGCTTATCATACATTGACACGAAGGCTGTAAACCCTTTTTGGTTTTACTTTTGGTCATTGAGTCAGTGACAATTAGCTCTCCTGCTCCAAGCTACATCAAGAGCAGAGCAAAGAGGAGGTCCTTTACTTATCATTGTCTCAATTTAATACTCTTCCCGGCAAATATTGACATTGTACATATTTTAACAACAATAGAGGTAAGTGAATGAGCACTCTTACTTTTTGGAAGTGCGCGACAGGCACAAGCAACTCCTCGTCTGTCATCCCTTGTTCTTCGGCTGGCACCTCCTCAATCCGCAGTGTCTTGGAGTTGGTTGGGTTCAAACAGTCAAGCAACGTCTCCTCTGGTTGCACGGCAAGGATCTTGTACGAGATGATCTCTAGTAACCTACAGGTGATTAAAACAACACAAATTGATTTTTATCAAAATAAAACCATAGTGTTGTAGATTTTAATACAATAGTAGAGAATAGTCCTGTGAGACATGGCGCGGCGACTTGTAATCTTGTGTCTAGTTTCAGTTGGTGAGACAGATAGGGCATACTATCATCTGGGCTTTTGGTAGTATATAGCACAAATTCAACCTGAACTACCCACTGCAGCTAAGTACTAATAGTCTGTAGACTGTCCATTCTGCATGCACCTCACCCAGCTGCCACAGGGACCTGTCTTATTCAATGTTCAATGCCATAGTCAACAGGTGTGTCATTATGAGTGTACACTGTCTCAGATTGCCAGGAGCCTGCTCTGCCTCCCCCCCCCCCACACACACACACCCAACTGCCAATCACTTGTAATAGTCTGTACCTCGTCACGGGCCAGTGGTCAGCAAACCGGCCAGATCACTCCACCTCTCTGTAGAGGGGGAGCACAGTGTAAGTTCCTCGGTGTACATACATGTTTTCAGTGTTCCACAAAATCGTTTATATAATGAAAGGAGTAATCAAATTAATCTTTCATCACCAATAGTAGATACATATTCTGAGATAGCATTATTTCAATGTAAACTAAAAATTTTACACAGAAAAGAATGTAGCAGTTCCACAAGGTGGCCTTACACTTCAACCTCCTCTGATTTACAAAAATGCACATATGGCAACACACACTTTAGCACTGATTTCTCCATAGAGATCTTTGACAGTGAATACTTTGTTCAAATACAGAAAATATGATCCAATTGTACCATAACCCACTGAGATAAAACCTGTACTACATATATATATAGTAGTTTCAAAACGAACAGTTCTAAAACAAAGGCTACAGGGATGCATTTCTGAATCTTAAAATGCTCTAATGCTAATCTGCCATAGGGCTCCAAATGATGAAATGTCTTATCTGCGAATAAAATCAAAAGTATGAGATATATTCTGAAAATTCCTTCACTGATAAGTAAAGTACACACACTGTTGTTATTACATTAGAATAGTGAGCAGGAATAGTCCATAGCAGAGGAGCCACAAACAAAAATAGATTGCAAGGCCTCCCTATCCCTTACACCGTGGCGACTGTGAACCATACACTAGTCTACTCATCTCACGAGTAGTACTCACTAGTCGCCGCACTAATAAAAGTTGCACAAAGAATTCATATTCTGTAATGGTACTGTACGGCACTGAACCTAAGTCTATTTCCAGGGGGGGGGGGGGGCTAAATTTACAAAGCACTTTTCTCCCCACTCATTGTAGTGGAACATTACGCATGATAAACACAAGGGAATCACAACTAGGAGTCATACTCATAAGGTCTTAGACATTCAGTTCAAAATCATGAATTAGTACAACTTTGTTTCACAGCTTACCGTAGTTTGCCTGATCCATTCTCCAACATATCTACTTGTTTCTTTGCTTCTTCTAGTAGATCGGCGACACATCCATTTTTGTCTGGGTACAGCACCAATTCCTTCTGCAAAAAGCATGGCAAAATCATCATAGTCCCTTTACACACGTAAGCAGTCATGTGGACAACTGTTAATGACACACATCTAACTAATACTTATCAGTACTTACTCTTGCCTAACAAAATATGATTTTGATGCACATCGATTTTAAAATCTGCACTATATTCTGACACCGATACAATTATAATTTCAGTATTTCATTATAAACTGGGATCTACTCACCTCTTCCTTCAACTTGTTGTTCACCCACATACATTTGAACTGTCTCTTATTTTCTAACTCATTGATCCGGATACTCAACTGGAAGGCAAACGTTTTGATTAGCCTGGGAAACAGTGATACAGTGACGTCTTGATATATCAGTCTCTGAAGAGTCTGTCTCATTGGGTAATCGGTCGATCTTGTTTTAAACAGAAATCGAGCGGGTTTATCAAAAGATCGTAATTGTTTGAATTCCATTTACAGCTTTCAAGCTCACACCTAATAATGCTGGCCTTTCCAAGATCCTACCATAATCTCTATTATATTTCTAGTAATGTATGCTACTTACATCATTAAGATATCTTTCTTGTCAAGTTGTCAATAACTGATATTAATTCTATGGCACACTTACTGTTTGGTAATAGAGACGTTTCGTCTGTCGAGGTTTGAAGTATACAAGTAGATCCTTCAACGTCCCCTCAAACGTACACCGGATGGGGTTTCCTGCTCCGTCTCTGTACCTGATCAATAAAAGACAGGCATGTAATATTTCAGACAAAGCTGACTGCTTATCAGCCTCCTGCATCATTGCTGTGTATTCTTGACCTGAATACAGGATTCCCGCATCCAAGGCACCAAACTTGATTTTTTACAGTAAGTAATGTTATACTACAATTTGCACAAATTTAATTTTGGTAGTGCTGGGTGCGTTAGAACTAGGGTAACCTGCTTTACAGTAGACTTCTACTAGCCCATCATGCAAAAAACAGGGGATAAAACAGGTTTATTCCCTGCAAATGGGAGGGTCTGCAGGTGTTAGCTTTAGGGCAGTAGCAAATCTCTGGTACCAAATCTTTGGTACCTATCATGATAAACCATTGTCAGTGTTTAATCTCGCCGGCAGATAGGGGAATACCCGCAGGTCAAGCATAAGTCTGAGTGTGAGCCAACAAATAGATAGAGCTTTAATGATTCAGTCCAGTCCGCTAAAATGTGGTTAGTTGCTGGGGAGACCACCAAAATGCTATCAGTGCAGGTTTTTTAAAGTTCAGGATCTAAATGTATATTTTTCTTTTCTTTCTTTGTTTGACAAGTTCAGAGTCAGAAACAAAATTAGTTAGGCATGTAACGAAAGTCATAGCAAACAGATATGATACAAAACTACATACGTGTGTCTGTAATGTTTGAGAGAACAAAGATCATGTCATCTTGGGTAAATTTGAAACACAGCAGATAAATTTAGAGGTTGAGCCTGTCTGTCGACGACTGAAATATCACATAGCCCAGGTTGCTCAAGGGATGACTAGTTCCATAAACTGATACCCGATCAAGAATAATAGACTGGTCATATATTATGTGTGACTGGTTACGTAAGAGAAGGAAACTGGACACATCGACTAGCATGTATATATTTTGATTTGTTTTGTCTCGTAGACATAATTGGATATATAAAGTACTAAAGCAGGATAAAACTTACCCTTGAGATTTGAAGAACTGTAATAAATATGGATCGGTTCCTAAATGTTGTGCAACGGCGTTGGCCACCTGGTCGTAGTTCATTCTCTGCGACAGTTCCAGTGTGAAGCCAGGGTCGTTGGGCAGGATCTTATCACAGAAGGTTACTTCAATTCGGTAGTACAGATCCCTGTGAGGGAAATTAATATTTATAATTACTACTGTCTACACAAAGATCTTTTTCTTTTAATTAATTAATTTCTCCTCACCCATTACCATATACAAATATACTTTCTCTCGTAGTGCCTTGCTGATCACCATTAGTAGATGCCAGATCTATAACTTCCGGCACTCTATGATGATCGACTTTGTGCAGTTCTAATATTTATTCTATGGTACATATTTCTCATGGAGGAAGGCCTTTTGATGGGACATGACAGAACCTGATGTATGAAGGTTAAGTTTAGGCCATTGGCCTATGTTGCCATTGACATTTATGTTCTATGTTCTATGTCATTGCTGCATGAGTTAGACAACAAATGGGCATGTATGCACTATTGGCCCTTAAAGGGTTAAGGTGTTCCTTAAGGGGTTATGTTGAGCCCCCTGGAACTAATCCTCGTTAGACTACATGAATCACACACTCAGCATTTCTCTATATTCTAATGTGCCTGTAATAGCCAAACTGCACACCATGAGCAAATGTAGTTACTGCCCATACAAGTGTGTAATTTTTCTCTATGTTCTATTGTAGCAGAATCAGGGTCCAGTTACCATACATATAAATATGCCATTGACTCGAGTCAATGGCATAACAAGTTCTTGCCCTAGTGTAAAAAGGTTGTACCTGAGACTGTAATGCACTGCAGTTACAACCTTCTTAGACAAGGGTCTTTACTTTGTACCCTAGCACAAGAATATATGTGGATCAACAAGGTAAAACGTACCTTCGTGAAGCCCCTTACAAAGGTACGTTTACCTTGTTGATCCAGATATATCCCCAGTATATACATGTTTCACTAACATGGTTCTACATATTTTCCATCAATTCTCACATATAAATCTTTTATATTAAAAACATGTATGAGATGCAGGTCTCATCATAACTGGCCCAACCTAAAGTAGTCCCTTGCGGTGGGCAGCGGGCAGTGCTCCATGTCGGGGTCGTCTTTCTGGAAGATGATGATGTCGCCGTCCATCAGCTCCTCCAGTACCTTCTCCAGTGGTTGATCGTAATCCTCGATGCGCTCCACAAGGTTCGGCTTCACCTCCTGCATGAACAGCACAAATTTATTTGTCAGACCTGACCTTGTCTAAGAGCGAATATTCAAGCATGTGGCAAATTGCGAGCAATTCATGACAAGTACTCATTAGATCAATGGATATTAATCGCCATAGATAATAAAGTTCTCTTACGGAAAAGGTATGTTGGAAATATGTGTAACAAAGGAGACTGATGTCAAGCAGTCATGGACCTTACCTCATAAAGGATCAATTCTGTTCCTGGTGCAAAGCCACCCCGCGCATTTAGCGTCGGAATCACATCAGCTGCAAAGTTCAGATACATTGGATACTTCATAAAGCTTCCACTTTCCTACTGAACTTTTAATCGTTTAATCAGTAAAATCCTGATAGTACATTGTAGTCTGGCAGTTCAAAATTTTCAGGGTATTTGTGTTTAATCTCGCAATTAAGGTATGACTTGCTTATTCTTTCTAAAACCAGAAGTATTACTGAGGTCTTAGTTAATCTACGAGAATTCTCCTTACTCAGGAGGTACATGGTACACAATCAATTTCTAAGAAATTAAGCATACCAGTTAATAGGACATCACCTATTAAAGTGAGCAAGCCTACCTAGTTTGTCTGTAATCGACATGTATGTGTGGCCACAGTAGGACAAGGTTCGGGTCTTTGGGTCATACCGCTTGAAGAAAAGCAGCACATCAGCTGAAAGCAGACAGAATGTGCAGTTACTTAGGGTGCATTTTGACAGAAAATAGCATCAAAGTTAACCTAGATTCATATCCATCAAATGGCAATTTAGCACACAATTTATCGCCCTGGCAAAATATTGATACCACATGATTCATCCAGAATTAAGTTACTGATCTATACTGATCAGCAGTCCCTTAATTTATACTTATATGCTCTTCTACTATTACTTATCAAAGAATACTTCAGATACTGCTTTATTAAGGATACATACTGTCTTTGTCAAAGGTAGGCAGTGCTTGGTCCTTGGACTCTGGGTCTACATTCTCAATGAAGACGCTCCATGGGTTCTCATTGTCAGCCAGCTCTTGTACCTGTCAATTATAATTCAATCAACTATCACTGCATAAATGTGACGACAGTGACTTGAATTAAATGTCGATTGAGAGGAGGCAATCTCTTTAACCACCGATTTGTACTTTTCCCCCCTTTTTTATAATCTCTAAAAAAACAAACCTTTAAGAGCTGAAGACAGCATTAATTCGGGATACCCCAAAGAATGTTGATACTTAACATAGAAGTACTGGGTTCTATGCATGCATTTCCCGTCTCTTTGGTCAATTCACTATTCTTTTAATTTGTGTCCACTGACTTCTATTTACTGAACATGCTAACATACATTGTGTTTCTATAAACCAGGGAGATCTTCGATTTATTGTTTATTTCTATGAACATGTATTAGATTTAGCATACCGTTTTGGTGATCTCGTTATCAATGTCAAGAAGTGTAGGCCGGAACGTCTGGTTGCTTCGGTAGTTGAATGGCCACGGCCGGAGCTGGTTTATCGGGTATTTCTGAAATATCAAAAACATGCATGTACTTTCATTTTTTAGTACCCAAACTATTTGCGAGCAAGGCGCACCCCGCAACTAAGGCACACCATGATTTGATGCCAGACCTAGAAAATGTAGTGTGGCATTGATTTTAACCAGTTTTATTCTGATCTAATGTAATTTTCCTTTGTCTTTAAGGCGTACCCCTTGTTTTGGAAGATTGTATGAGGTGCAGTAGGCCTCAGATTCACGAACAAGCCATGGCTTATACACGAGATCATATATTTTCTTTGATCGTAGGTATCCAACATGCATCACTATGGTACATTGTATATAACGATAAAATCTGGACCAAATGAATATTGGGTGTGTAATTTATTTTAGTCTTACCATGGTCTCTGCTATGATTTCCATGAACTCTGCTAGTGTTGCTGTCTTCTTGATTTTAAAGTGGCGGTACTGGCAGTGGTCAGGGTCAAAGAGATCGTTGCCTTGGTGACCTGCAAAGTTATCTTCTGTCACCACCTGGACCGTCATGTAGAAGTGGGCTTCTGATCGCTCTTTTTTCCGCTGTGCTTCTATCCGTCTGTAGGTCAAGGTATGTATTTTATCAAATTATTTTCTATGGCATAGTTTCTTCTTGTTTTTTCCCCCTCATATTTAGTAGCTCAATTTTCTTTACAGATAAGAATATCACTAAAATTGGAAGGCAGGCTATTGCATGTGTTGTATTGTTACGGTAGTAACGTAAAGGCCATGATTTATACTTTTCGAGAGAAATATTGTGGTTTATAGTCAGAGTGAAGCTTATAAACGGACTTTTACACATACATGAATTGGCCTTTTGTAAGTGATCGACATTTCAGACACTAGGTATAGTTCCCGTGAAGTACGGCGCTCAAATGCCAAGTCTTTGGCCTCTCTGTATTTCAACGCATTTACCATGAGATAAACGTTGGATTTTATGGCAGGTATGCAATGAAACCTAATAAAGTAATCAACTTACTTTTCTTCTTGTAACCGGTTGATCAATGAGTCTGGAATATCTGCTTCCGTGGCTTGTTCAAGTACCTTGGCTAAAATAATGAGAGAAGGAAACATTTGACACAGGTTTTCTTTCAGCTGAATTTCAAAGTCATCGAAAATACTTGTCGTTGAGGATCCATATTTACTCCTGAATCTCACCTAACTGAAAAACTAAATAAATAGGATAAATCATCATGAATAAACTCTGGCAACTCACGTAGGCTTGATTGCCGGATGTAGACTAACATGTAGGCATTTGTGCAGTGTTTGACTGAAATGTCGTCGTCATGGCCACCAAAATTGTGCTCAATCGCTTCTTGCTTAGAACACCGAGATACAACATCATCATCAAATTTGCACCACTGTAAGAGAAAACAAAATTTATCAAGCACATGATCCTACAGACTATATAGTGTCTCAATGAAACCCTCACTTTAAATAAAAAAAAAATCAAAGAATAGCATATTTTCTTTCCCTTTTGAAAATGAAAATGTGTCAGTTTGTGAAATTTACACAGGTTACTTACAAAAAATTCCAGCTTAGATTATGATAATAAAAGAAATAACACAACAGTACACATATAACTATTACATGTTGTATTGTATCCCACATATGCAAAAATGCCCAATGTAAATGATCACCTTGCCATCTCCCTTAGGAGTAATGTAGACTACGTAGTGGCCGCCATGGTTGTCACCACTGTGAACGAGTACCGCATGTAGGATGTACGTGGCAAGGTCACTCTTATTTGACTCCTGGAGGTACTCATCTAGCAACAGTCGCTCGGGGAACTCAAACCTGTCAAATGTTCACATTTCTTCATTAAATCTATTTCAACAAACCTCAACCTGTCAGCAATCAATTAGAGGGAGAACATATATACTGGTAACTGGAAGTAGTATCAAAATATGCACACAAACCTGTCGTTGATCTTGATGTTGGCATCAGTCATTGGATCGTACTGGAACCGCATTAGCTGTAGGTGCAGCACGGGTGGGAAGGAGAGGAAGATAACGCCTTTCTCAGCCTCCTGCATAACAAAAGTAAACTTCCATTCATACTAAGTGAAACAATGGTAGCTTTCAAAATTGCAATAATGAAACACTTTTCACATAAACCTTTTTAGTAATCCTGCATACTTGAAAAAGGCTTGTCTAAAACTTACCTGGAGGCCATGTTCCCCAGCGTCGTATTTGTTGTCACCGTCTAAGGATTCTACCGTAATGTAATCCTTAAAAGATTCGGATACTGAAACAAAGTATGCACACTTTTTAAAACGGTTCCTGGTATTATTTGTTCCATACATCTTGAATGTTGATTTCTGGGGGATATAGTCTTCAAATGTGCTATGTGAAAGAACTAATGTTTTCTAACCTACTTTAGTATTTTAGGGGAGACGCCATCAATACTTACTGGTTTTCTTGCCCTTGATGTTAAGCTGAATGTCGTAAAAGGGTTCCGTCCTGCTGGACATGTAGTCAACATGCTTACACCGGATATAGGACTGCAAGTATTAGAGAATTTACCATTTACCTACGGTTTACCTTGATGATACAGGTAAGATGCGTTGGGGTCGGATTACTTTCTGACCCTCAGCGACACATGTATTCGATATACACAAACTATACATCATGGTTTTCCCATTTGTATGACACATGTGTAAATAGATATGTAACTTAAGACTTGGTATGCCACATAAGTACAAAGTAGATTTGGAACTTTAGACTTGGTATGGAACCACTTTTTGAATACATGTTGAACTGAAGACTTACCAGCATTTTGCCTTCAAAGAGTTTTGGTATGGTTCCCTCTACACATGTTCCCTTCATTTTGCTTTCCATGTTGTCCAGCAACTTAAGGGCAAAAAGGCATATCAATTAATAGCACTTCTACACAGGATAAGAACATCAAATCAGGGCACCACACTACATTTATTGAAAATGTGAAGTATTGAAAATGTGATACATTTGGATCAGGAATCAGACAGAAGCAAGGGTTCATGTCTCACAATTGAACGAACATTTAAATGGAGCATATGTTCGGTTGAAGTACATTAATATCTGCTATGCACTTCCTCAGTCAATACCGAAGGATACTGAAGTTACTAATGACAATTTTTCTAAGCGCAGTAATGTTTAACTTAGCTATGTGCTAATTGGTCATAGAATGACTTGTGCAAAGTACATGTACCAGGTATCAAGGCGTACTTACCACTCTACATAACTCTTGTACGTCATGCTGCATAAAGGAGTCGAGGGTTTCCCACCTATACAATTAACAATGCATTTGTCATTTATTCACAATTTAGACAACAAGACCCGTTTCAAGCTAATGATAACATTTCAACCTTTTGTCCATCTCACATATTTTCTCGATCTATTTTTATATTACTGATTACTAAATCCTCCAGATTTTTTCTCTCAATCGAAGAAACAATTAGAATACTGAAAATCTGTATATACCCAAAGGACTTTGTCAATTTCTTCGTGCCAACTGGTTTATCACTAAACTGAAGTTCATAGAAGACTCTTTGCAGGGCCAAGGGTACACTTTTGGAGGAGTCATCGCTCTCCGTGGGCATGAGGTACACTGCCTTTCTCAGTTGGTTAGTGAAGAAGAGTGTTTGAAGGAGCGAGTTCATGTAACATGTGGCGCCCTGGTTCCGTAGCCCGACGAAACCCGTGTGCTTCTTGGAGTCCCAACTGAAACCATAACGAGAGAAACCTATTGTACTTCTTCCAAATTTTACTGTTTTTTTTTTTTGTTTAGATGAAGATGGAGTCATTTTTTTAAATGTCTTTTGTTCTTTACAAAGAAGAGTTATAACACAGTTTCATATAGACAATTTTTGACACAACATTCTCAAATATTACATAGAACAGTATATAAAATAATTTGGATGCATAGAAATCGGATGGACGTACCTGACACCATGAGGTGCATCTGCAATAACGTGTACCTCAAGTTTTACCTTGTCGTCTTGAACGTAGCCCTTCTCTGGGTCCATCAGTTCCTGAAATACATAGAAAAGGTTACTGGTAACTTTCAATACTGGATAGTGTGACCAAAATAAATCCATCTCTAAATGTTCATCAGCCGATTTGCTCAAGGGAGGGACAACCACGCAAACTCTGATGTTGGTGTAGGCTTTTTAACTTTCCCTTCTGGTCTTTGTTCATCACTCATTGCCATACCGTCTTTATATATGACATGCATTATTGCACTATGCAAGGGGAAATTGTTGACATCATTAGTAATTTACACTTACTGACATTCTTTGCTCCCTGGTTATCATGGGTATACTAGTTTTGAAAGGTTGTTTGTGTAAAGGGCTTTACTTACATTCCATGAAATAAAGTGACTAAATCCCCAGTCATTTTCTTTGCTATAGAATAAATGTTGGATTTCTGAAAGAAAAGACAAAAGTTAAGAATATAGTTCTCTGCAAACATGATAGAAGTAACTATCATCATCAAGATAGCTAAGTGCATTACCAAGAGTAGAGACTATACTATGCACCTAAAACATCGCTTTAGATTTGCCCACTTGTAATATGAACGACTACATCTAGCGGAAGTTTACCATTGCTCCACGAAAACCATAATCGTAACTCATCTCTCTAGTTTTCGCACAAAGAACATCAGCTTTGTCAATGGTCTTTAATATGCAATCGTCATCTTCCAATACATAAATACTTACTTCTTGTGAAAGGTTCTAGATCAGACTTCCAGTTGAGAATTCTGAGTTCAGCTGCAGCATTGCATGACCATGATCTGGAGAAGAACAAGTTACAACTTGATTAAAACACATTCCCTTATCGACTAAGAACACAAAGTACACAAACTGCCCATTAGACAGCCAACCAATATACGACAGTGTAGTATGATTTCGAAGAATTTATAAAGACAGTGACTCTAGGTACATATCCGAGATAACTCTTGTGTTTCATTCCCATGGTTCAAAAGTGATACCATTTTACCACTTTCCAATTTATCATACAAAAGCCCTTGACAAAACTATGCTAAAATGGCTACTTACGATGACTCTGACTCTGCATTTGCCTGTAGGAAGAAGCCGAGAGACTTCTGGTTGTGGCGGTCTGCATGCTGGTTGTAACGTGGCATCACCATGATCTTCCTGCATACAGCAAACATAATTTCGTTTATTTTTTAAGAGGCTCTGCTTTTTGTTGGGTAGGTTTGCATTATTACTGGGCACTGGGAAAGACTTGCTGTAGTTTTTTTCCTGATATTTACATTTTACTTTACATAGCTTCTGTCAAAACCCACATTATAAGAGTGCTTCAGGAATTAGCAGGTATTGTACTTCAAAGCAAAGATTCAATACGTTCTGTTCCAACTCTTCCTTCAATAGCAGTTGATTTCCTTCTTGAAGTAAACAGATACACAGTATACATATTAGTCATTATAATAGGCATTAAGTAACTGTAGACTGACCATGGGAGGTTTCGGACCATACATGACGGGGACAGTTGTGTGTCCTTGAGTTTACTGATGCCTTCTACGATGTGCTGGAAGGTCATCTCTGCGCGACTCTCATCTGGAAAACACAAAAACGCAATGACCATAATGTATTTCTCTGTGTTAACATACTTCAAACTATCTCAGTTTATGGGTTACAGTTAATGGAAGGGTGAAACATTGATGGTGAGGGAGGTAAGGGGTTCATGATAACAAGTGGCAGGGTATTGTAAATGCCAGTTATGTAAAGGTTGACTGGAGTAAGACCAGCTTTGGCTGCCAGTGGTAGAGACTACTGTGAGGTAGTAATGTAAGGGATAACATACTGAGGGTGGCTGGGATAAGGGGAGGTCATACAGCCAGCGGTATGGTCCTGTTGCGAGGCAGTAATATAAGGGTTAACACACTGAAGGTGGCTGGGGTAAGGGGATCTGATATAACACGTGGTAGGTCATGTACTGAAGCAGTAATGTAAGGGTTAACATACTGATGGTGACTGAGGTAAGGGTCTGATACACCCAGTGGTTGGTGATGTTCTGAAGTAGGAATGTAAGGGTTAACATATTGTGGATTTCTTGGGTTAAGAGGATCTGATACAACCACTCATAGGTCAGGTTGTGAGGCAGTAATGTAATGGTTAACATATTAAGGTGGGTCGCAACCATTGAATCAAAGATCCTAGATTTTCTTCATTTTTCTCCCAGAGGTACAAATCAATGGTACAAAAAAAGAGATATGAAACTTCACATGATGAATGAACTAATATTGGTTTTTGCTAAGAATTTTTGTTTATACCTCCATTACATTGTATTCTGAGTAAATTCCTCACATTTCGTTGTAGGATCAGATAAATTTCCTATTATTTCACAACAAAGGCCATCAGAATTCCTATTTTCAACCACTAGATTTTTCTTAAACTTTTTTAAAATATTGTTCAGATAATTTGCCTTTAAATAAAAGTAATTTTGATATGGGGTCCTGTGCATAATTTTGGAGTTTTGGCCATTTGAAATAAAAAAGTATTTGAAAAACCGATGATAATTCATATTCAAAGCACTGCATGATGGGTAAAATATAGGAATCCTTGG
Source organism: Acholoe squamosa (assembly GCA_949317995.1). NCBI lineage: Eukaryota > Metazoa > Annelida > Polychaeta > Phyllodocida > Polynoidae > Acholoe > Acholoe squamosa. The sequence goes on along the minus strand of OX439040.1, from coordinate 35,890,351 downwards.
CAAAACATTGTTTTATTATATGCCCTGAGTCAATGTGAGCAGCATATCATGTTTTAAGTACTGTCTAGGTAATATAATACAAGGGGTCAATGGTTAGGAGATTATGTTAAGGATTCAATTGAAAATTTAGGATCTAAGATCTATGATCAAGAGGCCCGTGTTAAGGATGCAATTGAGAGGATTGAATTTAGGATCTGTCATCTATGATCAAGATATTAGGATTTCATATTTAAATTTGACGATCAATTCTGAGTTTAATATCAATTCTAAAAGCAGTTAAATTGCAGTGCGTTTCCCAGATTAGAAATTTATCCCATATTTTCGGCAAAGTAAACACAGCAAAGCTGTAATGCCGTGCATATTCATATCATGTTCTAAGAAGTATAGAATTGATTTACAACATTTTTAATATGATCTTAGATCAAAATTTTCAGAACAAATATTATTTTAATACGGAATATAAAAGCCCTTCATATGTTGTGTGTTTTGCAATTTATTAATCTATAACATATTTTCAGGAAAGTAAACACAGCAATGCTGTAATGCCGTGCATATTCCTATTATGATCCAAGGAAAAAAGATCATTATATATGAACTCTATGGCCTTTGGAATGGACCTATACTTAAATATATGCTCTGATTGTGGTGCTTCCTCGCTCTCCATGTAAAATCCTGTCCCATTGCTATAGTATGGAGTAAACCTATGCCTGGATTAAAATATGCAAATAAGGAATGTGTGTGAGGGTTGGGAGTAGTGTGGTGGTGGTATTGGTGGTGGTGGTGTCACAATGGTCACTAACATCCATCTGATAACTTTTGAAGATCAAAATTGACCACATATGACCTGGATCCCTGTGATTCCTGAAACAAAGATGGCCGACACACATGGAAAACAAAAGAATTAGGTAGTTGAGGTGTCCCAATGGTCACTAACATCCATCTGATAACTTTTGAAGATCAAAATTGACCACATATGACCTGGATCCCTGTGTTTCCTAAAACCAAGATGGCCGACACACATGGAAAACAATAAAATTGGGTAGTTGAGGTGTCCAAATGGTCACTAACATCCATCTGATATCTTTTGAAGATCAAATTTGACCATATATGACCTGGACCCCTGTGTTTCCGAAAACCAAGATGGACGACACATATGGAAAACAATAGAATTAGGTAGTTGAGGTATCCCAATGACTACTAACATCCACCTCATAACTTTGAAAGATCAAAATTGACCATATTTGAGCTGGATCCGTGTGTTTTCTAAAACCAAGATGGCCGACACATATGAAAAACAATAGAATTAGGTAGTTGAGGTCTTTCAATGGTCACTAACATCCATCTCATAACTTTTGAAGATCAAAATTGACCACATATGACCTGGATCCCTGTGATCCTGAAACCAAGATGGCCGACACACAAGGAAAACAAAAGAATTAGGTAGTTGAGGTCTTCCAATGGTCACTAACATCCATCTGATAACTTTTGAAGATCGAAGTTGACCATATATGACCTGGACCCCTGTGTTTCCTAAAACAAAGATGGCCGACACATATGGAGGACAATAGAATTAGGTAGTTGAGGTCTTTCAATGGTCACTAACATCCATCTGATAACATTTGAAGATCGAAATTGACCACATATGACCTGGATCCCTGTGTTTCCTAAAACCAAGATGGCCGACACACAAGGAAAACAATAGAATTAGGTAGTTGAGGTGTCCCAATGGTCACTAACATCCATCTGATATCTTTTGAAGATTAAAATTGACCACATATGACCTGGATCCCTGTGTTTCCTAAAACCAAGATGGCAGACACACAAGGAAAACAATAGAATTAGGTAGTTGAGGTGTCCCAATGGCCACTAACATCCATCTGATATCTTTTAAAGATCAAAATTGACCACATATGACCTAGATCCCTGTGTTTCCTAAAACCAAGATGGCCGACACACATGGAAAACAATAAAATTGGGTAGTTAAGGTCTCCCAATGGTCACTAACATCCATCTGATAATTTTTGAAGATCAAAGTTGACCATATATGGCCTGGATCCCTGTGTTTTTTTAAAACAAAGATGGCTGACACATATTGAAAAAAAAATAGAATTAGGTAGTTGAGGTCTTTCAATGGTCACTAACATCCATCTGATAACTTTTGGAGATCAAAATTGACCACATATGACCTGGATCCCTGTGTTTCCTAAAACAAAGATGGCCGACACACATGGAAAACAATAAAATTGGGTAGTGGAGGTGTCCCAATGGTCACTAACATCCATCTATAACTTTTTTTTTAAGATCAAAATTGACCATGTATGACCTAGATCCCTGTGTTTCCTAAAACAAAGATGGCCGACACACATGGAAAACAACAAAATTGGGTAGTTGAGGTCTCCCAATGGTCACTAACATCCATCTGATAACTTTTGAAGATCGAAGTTGACCATATATGGCCTGGATCCCTGTGTTTCCTAAAACAAAGATGGCCGATATATAGGGAGAACAATAAAATTAGCTAGTTGAGGTGTCCCAATGGTCACTAACATCCATCTATAACTTTTTTTTAAGATCAAAATTGACCATGTATGACCTGGATCCCTGTGTTTCCTAAAACAAAGATGGCCGACACACATGGAAAACAACAAAATTGGGTAGTTGAGGTCTCCCAATGGTCACTAACATCCATCTGATAATTTTTAAAGATCAAAATTGACCACATATGACCTGGATCCCTGTGTTTCTGAAAACCAAGATGGCCGATACACATGGAAAACAATAAAATTAGGTACTTGAGGTGTCCCAATGGTCACTAACATCCATCTGATAACTTTTGAAGATCGAAGTTGACCATATATGGCCTGGATCCCTGTGTTTCCTAAAACAAAGATGGCCGATATATAGGGAGAACAATAAAATTAGCTAGTTGAGGTGTCCCAATGGTCACTAACATCCATCTGATAACTTTTGAAGATTAAAATTGACAATATATGAGCTGGATCCCTGTGTTTCCTAAAACAAAGATGGTCGACACACATGGAAAACAACTAGGAGGCATGTATTTGATGGATTAAGGAAATCAGTTAAGCACGGCATAGCCGTGGTGATTTATTTTGTCATGGTTAATTATAATGCTTAAAGTGTGCATCAATGTAGCAGGTCACCCATAAAGGGTTAATTGTGCATCAATGCATCATGCCATCCATAAAGGGTTAAGTGTGCACCAATGCATCATGCCATCCCTAAAGGGTTAAGTGTAAATCAATGTATCATGCCATCTATAAAGGGTTAAGTGTGCATCAATGCATCATGCCATCCCGAAAGCGTTAAGTGTACATCAATGCATGCCACCCATGAAGGGTTAAATGTGCATCAATGCATCATGCAATCTATAAAGGGTTAAGTGTGCATCAATGCATCATGCCATCCCTGAAGGGTTAAGTGTGCATCAATGCATCATGCCATCTATAAAGGGTTAAGTGTGCATCAATACATCCTTAAAGGGTTAAGTGTGCATCAATGCATCATGCTATCCATGAAGGGTTAAGTGTGCATCAATGCATCATGCCATCTATAAGAGGGTTAAGTGTGCATCAATGCATCATGCTATCCCTAACGGGGTTAAGTGTGCATCAATACATCATGCTATCCATAAAGGTCTAAGTGTGCACCAATGCATCATGATATCCATAAAGGGTTAAGTGTGCATCAATGCATCATGCAATCTACAAAGGGTTAAGTGTGCATCAATACATCCATAAAGGGTTAAGAGTGCATCGATGCATCATGCAATCTACAAAGGGTTAAGTGTGCATCAATACATCTATAAAGGGTTAAGTGTGCATCAATGCATCATGCCAATCATAAAGGGTTAAGTGTGCATCAATGCATCATGCCATCTATAAAGGGTTAAGTGTGAATCAATGCATCATGCTATCCATAAAGGTCTAAGTGTGCACCAATGCATCATGCCATCCATAAAGGTTTAATTGTGCATCAATGTATCATGCTATCCCTAAAGGTTAAGTGTGCATCAATGCATCATGCAATCTACAAAGGGTTAAGTGTGCATCAATACATCCATAAAGGGTTAAGAGTGCATCGATGCATCATGCAATCTACAAAGGGTTAAGTGTGCATCAATACATCTATAAAGGGTTAAGTGTGCATCAATGCATCATGCCATTCATAAAGGGTTAAGTGTGCATCAATGCATCATGCCATCTATAAAGGGTTAAGTGTGAATCAATGCATCATGCTATCCATAAAGGTCTAAGTGTGCACCAATGCATCATGCCATCCATAAAGGTTTAATATTAAGATTATTTGAGACTTACCTGTAAGTTGAGGTATAATCAGGATTATACCGAGGGAACCTGGCGGTTCAGGGAATACACGAGAGGAGGATTCGCGCATGCGCAGTCAGTCCTTAAGAGCCTGTGAAGGGGGGTCAACTAACTAATACCTAACCCTACTAGGGGTAAATTCCAAAACCACCCCCCTTATTAATTAATCTGAGACATCATGATTAACCGAGGGAGGGAGCGGTAGGGCGTGTATTCCCTGAACCGCCAGGTTCCCTCGGTATAATCCTGATTATACCTCAACTTACAGGTAAGTCTCAAATAATCTTAATATTATCCCTCGGGAACCTTCAGCGTTTCCGAGAATCCACGAGAGTTTCAGAGCAATTGACTACCCTGAACAGAAAACACAACAACGTATTTACATTCAACTTATATTGTCTGTGACCATATTAAAGTGGTAATGCGGAAGAAAATATATATCCACATATGATACCAACTTGTCTATAATAAGTCTAACTTGACTTATACACCCAATATGTCATCTTAAGATGCCAATAACCATAACAATTCTAAACTTACAAAGTTCAAATACTCGCAAGAGTAACTTTCCAGCCTTACAAAAGGTAACTTCATTTTACGCCAGAATGGCGTTACCCTCGACAATGTCTTCTATTGGTTTGTGATAAAACCGTGCAAATGAAACTGACTGGCGCCACCCAGCCCGTTTCATTAGCAGGTTTAAGTTGCCCCCCACCCTGAGGAGCCCCGACGCTGAGGCTCCTCGGGTTGAGTGCAGCTTGTACTGTTGCACGTCTATGCCTGATAACGCAAGTACGCCTAACACCCATCTTGATAGAGTGTCCCGACTTATCGGTAGATGTGGTTTTATATAACTAATAAGCAACTGCGATTCTTCAGATCGAATTGTCCTTGTTCTTTCCAGGTACTGTTCCAGGCACCGTACCACACACACCCTAGGGTTTTCGTCAAACTTCCGAAGTACCAGTGTGTTCAGCGGATCACCTTGCCGGTTGCTCTTCAGTAGTTTCGTCATGCGGAACACTGCTTTGTCCTTAACAGACATGTTTTTGATTGACAGATTTACTATGGTCTGTCCCCTCTGGGATGTCACGAGAAGTAGTAATACGCTCAACTTCATCGAGAGTTTCTTAAGTGAGACTGTTTCATTGTCCCACTGCTGAATGACATCAAGTACCTTACGGACGTCCCAAAAGGTGTGGTAGCGGGGACCCGGCGGATTCATTTCATACGCTCCTTTGATCAACAGTTTGACTACCTGATGTTGTCCCACTGGTTTGCCATTGACATAATTGCAAACCGCAGAGAGAGCACATCTGGCTGCGTTCAGGGCCTGGTAACTTTTCCCCTCTCTTTGCAGTTTTGAAAGGAACTGACACACTTGCTGAATAGTAGGCTGGAGCACTGGAATGCCCCTTTCCACGCAGAAAACGCACCAGTCTTTAAGATAAGTCGTATATGACTTCCTAGTGGCAGGTCTCCTGGCATTAACTGCCAGCTGAATAGTATGACTGTCAAATCCCCTTTTCACCAATTTCTTCTTCAGAAGGAACGATAGACCACCAACGGGGTAGTTTGTAGCCTTAGCTTGTTCGCGGGCTCTCCTGGATGACACAAGTTTCCTCTGTCTCTCCTGAAGCGAAGTCTTCTCCAATTGGTGCGTTGGAGCCCGCCGTACCACGGTTGACCCGGCCAATCGGGGGTGACCAGAATCGCTTGTACCCTCTCCAGTCTGATCCTTTGAATTACGGGTCCCAACAGACTGAAAGGAGGAAAAATATACATGTATTTTCCCTTCCATGAGATGGACAAGGCATCTTTGTCCCAGGCGCCAGGTTGTGGCCCCCAAGACACAAAACATGGCAATTTAGCGTTAGCACGAGAGGCAAACAAATCCACTTCTGGTGTGCCAAAAATTTTGCAAACCTTCTTGAAAATTTTTGGACTCAATTCCCATTCCAGATCTGGTGAAAAGTGTCTTGACAGGTAGTCTGCCAACACATTTTCCTTTCCTGGTATGTGGTTAATGGTCAACCACATATCCCTCTCGGCACACCAGTCCCAGATTTGCTTTGCCAACTCGTTGCATTCCACCGATTTGATTCCACCCATTTTTCGGACATAAGCCACAGCAGTAGTGTTATCAGTACGAATTTTGACATTGACCCCATGTTCTGGTACCAATGCTTGTAATCCTAATTGGATTGCCATCAACTCATGGATGTTACTATGAAGGTTCACTTCCTCCTCCTTCCAAATACCCTTGGTGGTTGTCTCACCCCTGTGAGCCCCCCACCCAGTGCCTGAAGCGTCGGTGATGATTTCAAAATCAGCACCCTCGTTTCTGATCTTTTTGGAAGCAGTCGGAAGGTTTTCTAACCACCAGTTGATGTCATCCATACCATGTGAACCCACAATCATTTCTGCATCAAAATTCCCTTTATTTTGTTCCAGCGCTAGGTTCTTTTCTCTCTCAAGACCCTTGATATGTGCCGGCCCATACTGCACTCCTGCAGAATAGGCCGTCATCAGACCAACAATACCAGCAATATCCCTTATTGTGTAAGGCTTGGGACCATTAGCCAAGTTCCACACCGCCATGTTGAACTTGTCTATCTTGTCCTGTGTGGGTCTCACGGTCATAGTCTGTGAGCTCAACAGGAACCCCAAAAACACAATTTCTTGTGTAGGCGTAAATACTGATTTATCAGGATGCACCACAAACCCTAGAGAATCTAACTCCTGTCCAAGCCTGTCAGTAGTAACCCTACACTGTTCTGCTGTATCTCCCAAGATAAAGGAGTCATCAATGTATTGAAAACACTCATGACCTCCCTCTCTCAGATTGGAGAAGACTGGATTTAGAATTTTTGTAAAAATTCTAGGGGCACAGGCCAAACCATTGGGCATGCCCTGGAACTCATACAAGATTCCTTTCCAGTAGAATCTCAGGAACTTCCTATCTTCTTTTGACACCAAAACAGAATAGTAAGCATCCTTGAGGTCAATGGATGCCATAAAGCATCCAGGCCTCATCATTTCAACAGCCGTGTTTAAACTTGTCATTTTAAAATGTGTGTACTCTACACTCTCATTCATTTTTGACAGATTCAAAATTAATCTGTACTCGCCATTTGGCTTGGGCCTTACAAACACGTTAGAAATGAATTGACCTTGAGCTGGTTCCACAGGAACTATGACACCTTTTATGAGCAACTTGCCAATCTCATTGTCAACATGCTCCTCTTTCTCTGATCCCAGATCATAAGGGAAAGGCACCATTTGTTGATTTGGTTCCAACTCCTCAAAAGGTATCTTCACCCCTTTAACCATGTCCAGGACCCATGGGTCACTAGTTATCATGGACCAGCGGTCTATATATCTAGCAATACTACCAGCGACAAAATTCTGAGCAGAATGATTGAACTGTAGGGGACTTACCTGCCCTGCTAAGGACCCTACTTCTGAAAACCCGAGGTTTGCTTCGCCTTCGCTGCACTACCCGCTGCTGCTGGCGCTGGTGCCCTGGGCCTCGGTCCATTCATCCTTGGTGCCACATTGTGACCAAACTGGGGAATCACGAATGGGAACCTCATACCAGCTAACGGGTTGAACCCCCTGGGCTGATGCTGATGCCTCTGCTGGGGAAACCCCCGCCGGCGCTGCTGTTGCTGGCCTTGTTTGAAGCTACTCTTAGCTTTCCCTGGCGCTGCATGTTGCTGTGCTGGTTTCTCAAGTTTTTCGGCCATCTTGTGTGCTGAGTCCACAGTTTTGATTGCCTCCTCGAGATTACCTCCGAATAAGAACTTCGGGTCATCTCCACCATCCTTGAGGAAATGCTCCCCGTATTTAGCAACTACCATGGGCTTGAGCGCCTCCGTTCTACGAGCAGTGATGGCCTTGATTGTACTGACAATCAACTTCATACAGTCCCCAAAAGCCTCACTCAATTCATCCAACTGACTGTCCTTATCACCTCGAGATATCCACAGGTCCATGATCGGCACAAATGCCAGCATGGCCTTTACCAGGTGCACTTGCAACTTCTTCAATGCTTCCTCACGTTTGAAAAACTCAGAGTTCTTGCTTTTATTAATTAGAACCTTAAGCACTGGTTCTAACTCCGGTACAACCAATTGGCCAGCCTTCTCCGGCTGTGGGTACTTGCTGTGCAACGTTTCCAGGTCAGACCTGGTCCTCTTTTCCTTGAACATTGAGTTCAGAAAATCTGCCACAAAGGGTCTGATATCCTTTCCTTTCTTCCCTTTCTCTTGTTCCTGCTCCACACACTCTTTCATGAGGTTGTAAAGTTTACCGGAAGGTTTAGGTTCGTCCTTAACCTCCTCAACTTCCTCATCTTCTTCCTCTTCCGAGGGGTCAGTGGGTGTTTGCTTCACAGCTTGCATCAGTAGACTGCCCAAGAATTGGCCCATCATTGCTGATGTGTCCACATTCTGGAACAAGGATTGGAAGTCAAATCCTTGAGTACCAGAAGTCCCTGCAGTAGATTGGGTCGGAGTACCTGAAGTACCCTCCATAGGAGCCGTAGTCGTAGTACCTTCCGTACCAGCATGACCAGCCCCTGACGTGCCAATGGTCTCATTGGAGTCATGCATCTGAATGTCAGATCCATCCTCACTTATAGTATGTTTCCTCCTAGTATTTGGACCTTTCTTGCCCTTGTTTTCCTTCTGATCACTCATGGTGAATCTGTAAGAAACAGGACCCAGAGTCACTAAAATTTGAACACTACAGTGTTAAAATAGGAAGAATCACAATTCAAGTTAATAGTTAGAAGAAACTAACCTCAACTGTAATCAACATCAATTGAACAGGCCCAGTAATGCCGATCGCTAAACCAAAACTTACGGTAATGCCGATCGCTAAACCAGCAAACAACAGCTTCAGTTTGTCAGTTTATGGTCAATCGGTCCCCGTAGCGGTCGTGTGCTCGTCTCCGTCTTAACAGAGAAACACGCCGAACCCAGCGATAAAGTTTTCCGCCGCCCGGTCAACGTAGCGGGCGCGCGCTAGTCTCCGTCTTAACCGAGACACTCGCCGAAACCAGCGGCAGAGTTTTCCGCCGCTCGGTCAACGTACCGGGCGCGCGCTGGTCTCCGTCTTAAAGGCGCTCTGAATCGAGGACCTACGTCCGCCGACGTTAGCACTGTGGCGGACGTAGCCGATTCAGAGCTCCTTTAACCGAGAGAAACGCCGAACCCAGCGGCAAAGTTTTCCGCCGCTCGGTCAACGTACCGGGCGCGCGCTGGTCTCCGTCTTAACCGAGAGACACGCCGAACCCAGCGGCAGAGTTTTCCGCCGCTCGGTCAACGTACCGGGCGCGCGCTGGTCTCCGTCTTAACCGAGAGACACGCCGAACCCAGCGGCAAAGTTTTCCGCCGCTCGGTCAACGTACCGATCGGGAAAACTCGCATTTATTGGCGAAAACCAAACAAAATACTCGCCAAATGCCCGCAATGACCACCTGGGGGTGGGCAAAGCTGTGATTTGCCCTTAAACGGGCAAAATTCCACTCTGTTGACACCGGGGGGTGTAAATTGAATGAAATGTTGACGACCGTGAAAACCAAGATGGCCGCCTCGGAGGAGGATCGGCCCGGTCGTTGAAAACTGCTCCAAACACAAAAACTTGAGCAGCAAGGGCAAAGAAAGAATTGCCCAAACAATCTATACAATAAAATTAGTCTGCGTGCTGAAAAGCAGCCCGCAGACCGTTCAAATTTTATACTTACAGATCGAAATAGCTGATGGCTCTGACAGGCGAGACAGACGCTGTCTTGACCGAATCCAAAAACTGACTGCGCATGCGCGAATCCTCCTCTCGTGGATTCTCGGAAACGCTGAAGGTTCCCGAGGGATAATTGTGCATCAATGCATCATGCTATCCCTAAAGGTTAAGTGTGCATCAATGCATCATGCCATCTATAAAGGGTTAAGTGTGCATCAATACATCCCTAAGGGGTTAAGTGTGCATCAATACATCATGCTATCCATAAAGGTCTAAGTGTGCATCAATGCATCATGCCATCCATAAAGGTTTAAATGTGCATCAATTCATCATGCCACTTAAAACTCCTAAAAAAGTGCATCATACTTATGTGTACATGTATACATAAATATACATGTAGGTGGCCTTTAGTGGGTTAATAGTCAGTGGTGCTGAGAAACGCACCACCAGCAGAAGAGAACCACATGGTGCTGGGGGAGGTGGTGCCAGGCAGGTATGGGGCCACCCCAGGAGCACAGCCACCACCACCATTCAGAGGTGGGTGGGGGGGGGGGGGCTCTATATACTATATACCATGGCTCTGCCTGGTGTCCAGGGCTACCACCACTGTCCCCAGGGTCTACAATAACAGGTCCACCAACACCACCACTGCCACCACTTCTATGCTTGACTGATTTGCAGATTTTAATCCAGGTATAGGCATACTCAATACTGTACCTATGAGAGGATTATACATGGAGAGCGAGGAAGCACCACTATGAGAGCTTGTATTTAAGAATGGGTCCCCTCCTATAGCCGTTCATTCTTAAGAATGAACGGCAATAACTGTAAGGCCCAAAAGAATGTCAGAGAATGAAAAAAGTAATTCAGATATAAATATGCCAAAATTTAAAATTGCCATAAAATGAACAATTTTGATCAGAATCCCCCGAAATTTTTTTGTAGACATTTAGGGCATATCTAGGTATGTGCGTACCAAAAATGATCTCATTCTGGTGAAAATAACTTATATGCGCAGGAACCTGTGCAGTAGGCTCAATTTCAATAGTAGCGACCCACCTTAAGGGTGGAAGGGGTAAGTAGAGCTTATGGGCTGTGTTGCTAGGTACCAGCAGAGGGTGGTGGGAGTATCTCATTAAGTCACCCAAGACACACATAAAGTGTGGTCACTTCGACTGATGTATAGCACCATTACCACATGGTGCCTGCAGTCCTGGGGGCTAGTCAGTTTGTACAGGGCAGGGTGGAGTGAGTGATTTGGGTGGGAAGCAAAATCAATTTGGGGGGGGGGGGTATTAGACAAAATCTGGACCACGGTAATCTTGATGTCCATTGTCTGGCAAAACCATTGACTAACTTCCCACTGCTATACATTGACCACTCTCTTAACCTCTGACAGAGTTCTAATCTATGAGGTGCTAGGGTCAATGAAATTTTTCACTACCAGGCAAAAAGGCCCTTTACCGAAACCGCAGGGTGTGCTGTTAATCAAACGCCTACAGAATTAATCACTCTACTTCAGCCTGTTCTCTTCTACTCTTCTAGATACCTTAGATCAAATGGCCTTCCTCTCTGACTAAAACATACTGTAGTACTTTGCATATAAGCTGTGGCTTATACGCGATTCTGAGGTCTACTACACAACTAAAATTTCCCAAAACAGGGGCTGTTACTTATAGTTGAGTCAAAATTACAATAGATTAGAACTAAACTGCTTACAAACAAGCGCTATATGTGCGTGCCAAAAATCTTTTCTATCAACTTAGGGTGTATTTTCTATGCATAACGCGTGATATGTCTTACACGAGAGCTACTACAATATATCAACAATGTCTAGCTCATCACATTATGATATATCAAATTTCAACAGATAACCAATGTTGATGCCCAGCCCCGTAATATTGATATACAACCCCAACACCTAGTGTGTATCAGCCTGATACCCATTAGTCACCTTTGTTTTCATTTGACAGTGAGTGGCATTGATAACAGCTATGCTATGTGACCCATTTCAGTCAATGGGATGAACTGGTAGACAACTTGATCACCGTAGGCTAGCAATTCCCTCCTGTACCTTAGGCCATTTTATTACGAGGGGGCAATAGATAGGATATTAGGATCAGGATATTGATTCAGCTGAAATCTCCATATCTAGGATCAGGATATTAGGATCAGATTTTAAGATTTGACCATGGTCTTAGTAGCAGACATTTTTATATTGCCGTACATTATACTGATTCAAAATTTAATCTGGTAGTTTCATGATATTTTATCATTCAAAACCAAATTATTGTAATCACAGAAATACACAGCATAGCTGTAATGCCGTACGCATTAATACTAAGATAATTAGGAGCTATGATTAAGGCAAATTCAACCAATATTGTAAAGGAAAAACATTAAAACTTTATCATGTAGGTGGTGGACTTATATACCAGCATGCTAACATCTGATAACTTTTGAAGATCAAAATTCACCACATATGGCCTGGATCCCTGTGTTTCCGAACACCAAGATGGCTGACACACATAGAAAACAATAGAATTGGGTAGTTGAGGTGTCCCTATGGCTACTAACATCCACCTGATAACTTTGAAAGATCAAAATTGACCATGTATGGCCTGGATCCCTGTGTTTCCGAAAACCAAAATGGCCGACACACATAGAAAACAATAGAACCAGGTAGTCGAGGTGTCCCAATGGTCACTAACATCCATCTGATAACATTTGAAGATCAAAATTCACCACATATGGCCTGGATCCCTGTGTTTTTGAAAACCAAGATGGCCGACAAACATGGAAAACAATAGAATTTGGTAGTTGAGGTGTCCCTATGGCTACTAACATCCACCTGATAACTGTAAAAGATCAAATTTCACCATGTATGGCCTAGATCCCTGTGTTTCTAAAAACCAAGATGGCTGACACACATGGGAAACAATAGAATCGGGTAGTTGAGGTGTCCCAATGGTCACTAACATCCATCTGATAACTTTTGTAGGTCAAAATTGACCATATATGGCTTGGATCCCTGTGTTTCTGAGAACCAAGATGGCCGACACACATGGAAAACAATAGAATCAGGTAGTTGAGGTGTCCCAATTGTCACTAACATCTATCTGATAACTTTGAAAGATCAAAATTGACCATATATGGCCTAGATCCCTGTGTTTCTGAAAACAAAGATGGCCGACACACATGGAAAACAATAGAATCAGGTAGTTGAGGTGTCCCAATGGTCACTAACATCCATCTGATAACTTTTGAAGGTCAAAATTGACCATATATGGCCTGGATCCCTGTGTTTCCGAAAAAGCAAGATGGCCGACACACATAGAAAATAGAATCGGGTAGTTGAGGTGTCCCAATGGTCACTAACATCCATCTGATAACTTTTGAAGGTCAAAATTGACAATATATATCCTGGATCCCTGTGTTTCCGAACACCAAGATGGCTGACACACATAGAAAACAATAGAATTGGGTAGTTGAGGTGTCCCTATGGCTACTAACATCCACCTGATAACTTTGAAAGATCAAAATTGACCATTATATATCCTGGATCCCTGTGTTTCTGAAAACCAAGATGGCTGACACACATGGAAAACAATAGAATCAGGTAGTTGAGGTGTCCCAATGGTCACTAACATCCATCTGATAACATTTGAAGATCAAAATTTACCACATATGGCCTGGATCCCTGTGTTTTTGAAAACCAAGATGGCTGACACACATGGAAAACAGTAGAATTTGGTAGTTGAGATGTCCCTATGGCTACTAACATCCACCTGATAACTGTAAAAGATCAAATTTCACCATGTATGGCCTGGATCCCTGTGTTTCCAAAAACCAAGATGGCTGACACACATGGAAAACAATAGAATCGGGTTGTTGAGGTGTCCCAATGGTCACTAACATCCATCTGATAACGTTTGAAGGTCAAAATTGACCATATATGGCCTGGATTCCTGTGCTTCTGAAAACCAAGATGGCCGACACACACAGAAAACAAAAGAATCAGGTAGTTCAGGTGTCCCTTTGGGTACTAAAATCCACCTGATAACTTTTGAAGGTCAAAATTGACCATATATGGCCTGGATCCCTATGTTTCTGAAAACCAAGATGACTGACACACATGGAAAACAATAGAATCAGGTAGTTGAGGTGTCCCTATGGCTACTAACATCCACCTGATTCAATTTTCAATATTCAATCAGGTATTGACAAATAGGGAGTGATTACTGACATATATTGACGAACTGCTGACAAATAATGAGCAATTACTAACATGCATTGATTAATTGCTGACAAATAGTGCATTATTACTGACATATTTACTGACGATGCATCATGCCATCCATAAGGGGTGAACTGCACATCAATGCATCATGCCATCTATAAAGGGTTAACTTCACATCAATGCATCATGCCATCCATAAAGGGTTAAATATGCATCAATGCATCATGCCATCCATAAAGGGTTAAATGTGCATCAATGCATCATGCAATCCTTAAAGGGTTAAATGTGCATCAATGCATTATGCCATCCATTAAGGGTCAAATGTGCATCAATGCATCATACCATCTATAAAGGGTTAACTACACATCAATGCATCATGCCATCCATAAAGGGTTAACTATGCATCATGCCATCTATAAAGGGTTAACTGCACATCAATGCATCATGCCATCTATAAAGGGTTAACTCCACATCAATGCATCATGCCATCCATAAAGGGTTAACTATGCATCATGCCATCTATAAAGGGTTAACTTCACATCAATGCATCATGCCATCCATAAAGGGTTAAATGTGCATCAATGCATCATGCCATCCATAAAGGGTTAAATGTGCATCAATGCATCATGCCATCCATAAAGGGTTAAATGTGCATCAATGCATCATGCCATCCATAAAGGGTTAACTATGCATCAATGCATCATGCCATCTATAAAGGGTTAACTGCACATCAATGTGTCATGCCATCCATAAAGGGTTAAAAGTGGGTCAATGCATCATGCCATCCCTAAAGAGTTAACTGCACATCAATGCATCATGCCATCCATAAAGGGTTAACTATGCATCAATGCATCATGCCATCTATAAAGGGTTAACTGCACATCAATGTGTCATGCCATCCATAAAGGGTTAAATATGCATCAATGCATCATGCCATCCATAAAGGGTTAAAAGTGGGTCAATGCATCATGCCATCCCTAAAGAGTTAACTGCACATCAATGCATCATGCCATCCATAAAGGGTTAACTATGCATCAATGCATCATGCCATCTATAAAGGGTTAACTGCACATCAATGTGTCATGCCATCCATAAAGGGTTAAATATGCATCAATGCATCATGCCATCCATAAAGAGTTAACTGCACATCAATACATCATGCCATCTATAAAGGGTTAAAGTGCATCAATGCATCATGCCATCCATAAAGGGTTAACTATGCATCAATGCATCATGCCATCTATGAAGGGTTAACTATGCATCAATGCATCATGCCATCCATAAAGGGTTAAAAGTGGGTCAATGCATCATGCCATCCCTAAAGAGTTAACTGCACATCAATGCATCATGCCATCCATAAAGGGTTAAATGTGCATCAATGCATCATGCCATCAATAAGGGTTAACTATGCATCAATGCATCATGCCATCCATAAAGGGTTAAATGTGCATCAATGCATCATGCCATCCATAAGGGTTAACTGCACATTAATGCATCATGCCATCCATAAAGTGTTAAATATGCATCAATGCATCATGCTATCCATAAAGAGTTAAATGTGCATCAATGCATCATGCCATCCATAAGGGTTAACTGCACATCAATGCATCATGCCATCCATAAAGGGTTAACTGCACATCAATGCATCATGCCATCTATAAAGGGTTAACTGCACATCAATGCATCATGCCATCTATAAAGGGTTAACTACACATCAATGCATCATGCCATCCATAAAGTGTTAAATATGCATCAATGCATCATGCTATCCATAAAGAGTTAAATGTGCATCAATGCATCATGCCATCCATAAGGGTTAACTGCACATCAATGCATCATGCCATCCATAAAGGGTTAACTGCACATCAATGCATCATGCCATCTATAAAGGGTTAACTGCACATCAATGCATCATGCCATCCATAAAGTGTTAAATATGCATCAATGCATCATGCTATCCATAAAGAGTTAAATGTGCATCAATGCATCATGCCATCCATAAGGGTTAACTGCACATCAATGCATCATGCCATCCATAAAGGGTTAACTGCACTTCAATGCATCATGCCATCTATAAAGGGTTAACTGTACATCAATGCATCATGCCATCCATAAAGGGTTAAATGTGCATCAATGCATCATGCCATCCATAAAGGGTTAAATGTGCATCAATGCAGCATGCCATCCATAAAGGGTTAACTATACATCAATGCATCATGCCATCTATAAAGGGTTATGTACATGTTATCAAACAGGCAATGGTCTGTGCTACTCACTGCGTTTATACCAGGGTGTCCCTATGTCCCTACCCATTAGGGATAGGTTTTACACATTTTAGAAACATGGAGGTGGTGGACTCATATAACCACCACATTCACCACTATAGAACCAGCTTTGTTCAGAGGTGGGGGGAGGGGGGTCAATGGCCAATGCAGAGGATTATGAGGGAGCAGTGCTTTGTATTAGAACACAGGGCTATCCCTGTGGCCTCTGCCACCACTTCAGTGACCAGGATTCACCACCAGCACCACCATAGCTCAAGCAAGAGCACTAATTTGCATAAATCACTCCATGTATAGGTATACACCATACTGTACCTATAGGACTGGGATATACAGGGAGAGTGAACAAGCACCACTTTGGACCTGCAATGGTCTTCAAGATAGGGGTGGTGCAGTGGTTCTGGGTGAGGAGACCCAGGTCAAACTATGAATAATAGTGCTAGGGGGCTAGGACTTGGGCCAAGTCTACTGGCATGTGTTTCAGAAGTCTCAATTCAAGTAATGAGCCGATCGTTCCTATGAGGAACGAACGGCAATAATGACTTGGATTACGGATCCGCCGCTGAGATTTTTGGAAAAATAGAATTTTTTTTTTTTCCTTTGGCCGCTGGGAATTCTCAAGATTTTTGGTAAAAATTATAAAAAAATGTCCATAGTCACATGTTAACACCCAATAATTCTCGACTTTTCCTACATTTGCTCCCCAAAAGATATTTTTGATTATCAAAAGGTGACTTTGAAAGTGCATTTTTGGGGGCAATGTGGGCAGATATTTTTTTATTTTTTTTTACCTTTGGCCGCTGGGAATTTTTTGGTCTCAAAATCAACTTTTTTTACATTTTTTTACCTTTGGCTGCCCAAAATTCCTTCTAAGAAATCCTGTAATCCAAGTAATCTTAATTAAATGGCCTTACAGAATATAAAAAGTGTCTTACCCTCCTCCATGTCCTCCTCTTCCTTTACGTCTCCTCCATCTGCCACGTCCCCGTTAACTGTGTTCATTACTACGTCACTTTCCCCACCTGACGTAACCTGACTTTGAGGCGTATCTGCAAGAAAAAGTAAACAAAGTGCATTGTTAGTAAATGCAAATCTCTTCACTCTTCGTGGATATATGCAGCCATGTGAATCCAGTTGACTACGAATACTGGGTTCTGCACACATGGGAAGCCGATGGGTCTGCGTACTTTTCACTAAAGTTAGCTAACTATGTGCTTTAAGCTTATGATAAACCCTATATTGTTGTTGTTTTTCTTTAATCTTGTAAATCCACCCATTAGAATTTGCGAACAGAAGTTTTCTTTCCCTATTGGGAATCAACCCAACTGCCCTTTACTCCTGCTGAGTACTCTAGAAATGTACCTGTTAGCATCTGATTTTTTTGATTTTTTCTTTGTGGCGTGCCTCATAAACACTTGTCAAAAATTGACCTGTCTGCTTTGTTACACTGTGGAAAAAAACTGAGAACAGACCTCCTTTCACACACACTGGTTATACGCTACATGTACAATGTATGAACAAGTAAAAATCAGACAAAATAACGTTTGATATGTAAGTCATACATGCAGTATTGAATATATATACAGAGGCCAACAGAACAATAATGGACCATGTACTGTAAAATCCCATGTATAAACCGCACCGCGCATAAGCCGCACCTCTAACTTTGGAAGGCCACACCTGGGGCTTGAATATTGCTAATCTAGTACTGTTATGTAAACTAATGTCAAATCCATACGTTTAAGCCACATACCGTAAGTTCTCTCGTATAAGCCGCAGCTTATACCAGAACTCAAATCAAAATGGGGATTATAGGATCTGCCCAAAGTCAGGGTGTGGCTTATAGGGGGGTATTTTACCTTACAGAACAGTACTAAATCTTCAATTTTAGGCCCTTATGTGCAGCCTTTATCTTCCTCTCTAACTCAGGGTGTGGCTTATACGGGGGTGCAGCTTATATGAGAGAATTTACGATTAAGCCCGATAGCATTAGCCGCAGCAGTCGTCAGAAATGGTCCTATTACATTTGTACATTTTACATCAATGCAAAAGCGATCAGATTCTGTGACACTGCTGCATTGGTGCAGTATGACGATGAATACACAAATTGTGCCAATAAAGCCTGATGTATCATGTCGGCCTTAAGGAGTGGTCATTTAAATATATCACCAAGCGTTTGCCAAAATATTGACAAGTAATGACCACCGCATTTATGGGATTTACAAGGCATTGACATTATTTTTGCGATCCTATTTTACTCAATGGGCATGTACATGTCAGAGAAATGTCTTCATGATACATGTAGTAGGTGAACCCTGCTCCCTGCATTAAGCTATGTCTCTGTTCAGATTACATACAAATGCGATCTACTACTTAATCCTTCCCACCAGATCTATACATCTAGTGTGATAATCCTTCAGCACTATCACTACTTTATTGCATATCTATAAGCTGAAGCCAACCCTGTGATATCACAAGGCAGCAATTGTATTAAATGCCTATATTCCTTGATGGGTACGTCAAATGTATGCCTAAAGCAATGCTGACGGAAAGGCTACATGTTACCGTACACGTAAGAAGTGGCCAAATCTTAAACTCACTATTATTACCTCCCCATTCCCTCTCAGTAAAATGCAAAAATTAGATTACAATTTCAGAATTTAATACGACTTCGTGACTGAAGATTTGTCATGGCTCGATAACATAAGCGGATAAATGATAGCAAAATGTCCTTATTGATAGAGCCTAATCCTTGGTATTGCAGTTAGTTTAGGCCACACTTTTTTTAATTCTTTGGGTTACGGGCACCCAAAATAAATTTTTATTTTTTTGGGTTACGGGCACTCAAAATAAAAACTTCAGGTTGGAGGGCGAAATAAAAAAGATAAAAAATAAAAGTGACACTCATAGCATTCCAGCTGTCCATGGCGTATGCATATGGCCAATATGTGTCTGTTTTTGTTATTTTACTTTTAGATATGGGTTATTTAATTTGTTTATCCTCATCTATGGTCTCAATAGGTAGCTTATACAGATGATACCATGTTGAATGCATTCCTGACATGATAAACCTTTATTTGATACCAAATACACCTACTTTTCCTTTAACCAATGTCATATAATTGCTTGGGGATATCGAAGGAAATAAAAAGTAGATTTTTCAAATATTACCGGGTATTTTTATTTTGGTTTTGGGCTTTTTCACGTCGGCGGGCACGTAACCCAAATAAATAAAAAAGTGTGGCCTTACAAACTGAAGTATAATTCGACGGTGCTATATGAAGTGAAGAGAATCTTGAGTTATTACATTCAGTAAGCTGGTCAGTTGGTAGTGACACTATCTGCAACACGAAGGGGGTCATCTATGTGACCCTCTGTTATCATTATCTCAGATTATAACAGTGGGATCAGATAGAGATAACAGCAAGACTATATGTGAACATCCATGCGACCGAGTTTTCTATTTAATATAAAATATGTTGTAAGCATCAATCGATTGGAAGTGTATACCAAACCTCTGATTCTAACCAAATTTGAACTAAGACACACTTTTGAAATTATTCGAAGATGTAATTTACTCCTGGAATCTAGTGCCTGTTCGACGGTCCTCTTATCTAAATTATGTTCATGGCTGTATCTTCCAATGACCTCAGACAGCTACAAGGTTATATTTGTATGCTTCTGTCAAATCAACCCTCATTTTTTCCTTAGCTACTTTTCCTGGACAGCGCATAAATTAAGGAGAGCTTGACTGATCAGGCTACACCTATTATTTTCTTTTGTTTTGGAAGTTTTTAGATCACACTGAACTCAAGGCCAAGGACCTAAAAGGGCAGTAGCTTCCAAATGCATTGGTCCGCAAAGAGATACCATTTATGTTAAGCTCCCCCCCCCCGCTCATTTTCAAATAACCACACAGCCAGGTGCAATCGACATCTGAATAAATCCTTGATTTGCATCATGGGCTCCTGAGTCATAACTGATTTACTGTTGATCGCCAGAGCACAACAACTGGGGCGCTATGAGAGTGAACTGAAGCATGACTGTCACTATGGTCGAGGGTCAGGGATAGGTAAACTAAAGAACTCATGGTACCTGGGTAGAGGCGGTTGACAGCGATTAGTGTACAACAGCTAGATGATGCCTTTGGTGGTAACAACTTGGACCACAACCGTTTCTTCATATTGATCCTGTGTCACAAGGCCAAAAGGCTGGCGTAAATTAACGGTACTCCACTGTAAATCTCTCCCCGATATATGAGCTGTCAACAGATTATAGTAGTTCTCCTGATAGACCTATCATGTGATGTATATAATTGGAGGCATGGCATCTCATTCTACAATATGAGAGAATTCCATCATTCCTTCAGTAGAATCCCTCCAGTCTTACAGCCTCTAGCCTTTCAGCTATCATGGTAGATCCTAGTTTTGTAATAACGTGGAGGATGGCGACCCGGCTGTGTAGACTCCTGGCCTGTTACTCAGTACATTATATTATACACCCAGCTGATAAGGGATCCATTGGGACAGGAGGCTCCTGACACTCAGATTACGAGTATTGGACAACATGGTAGTCCGATACCCAACGGTCCTGAACCAAACAAAGCTGTAGAACTGAGGAAACACCCACGCACTTTGCATCATTAGTGGTGAAGTGAAACCTGACCCAACCACTTTAGATTTCAGCCATATTACACAAAACATAACTGTTTTGTTTTGTTTTTCTTGGTGGGGGAGGGGAGAGATTGGTCTGATACATATGATGAGTGCGCAGGATGACCTCATCCACTTAGTTTCTATCAGCTATGTTGGTCTTACTAGAATAGTGGATCTGACTTATCGTGAACTCTGGTGTATATGTATAAGGTGCACGCTACCCCGACTTTTGAAGGGGCTATAATAGTAGTTCTAGTACTATTCTATTCCGAGGTGGCAGGTTGTCCCATGGGCGCGGCCATTGCTGGAGCAAATCTCACCTATAACTCACATCACTTCTTTAGGCTAATGCTGTAAGTTGCAACTTGCCTTTCGTTTGTGTATAAGCTGCAGCCTTTACACAAGTGCCACCATCCTAGTCAACTCATTCAAAAGTGCAACTAATTGATTTGAAATGATCAGATATGCTTTACATTTCAATCAAAATTATCTCCTTATCATATTGCGAAGTAAAACTATTTCCCTGACTAGGCTAACGAAATCAGTCTCAAAAGCATTAGCTAATTTTCTGGCTTGAGTGGCTATATACAATGTAAATTACAAGAAGACTACACTTGAGGGAACTTTGCCAAATGACGTTTTGTCCACTTTTTACAGCCCTCTAACATAAGTTTGTACCTATTATCAGGCCGCATAACAGGGGTTGGCCATATTATTCCCCTATTTTATTACTATCTCTATTACCACACTCGTTCGAATATCATAAGCACACATGTGCGGAGGACATTTTTTTCATTTTCAAAACCTCAAACAAAAATTTACTCTAACCCCAAACCACAAGTTCCTATTATGCTTCGCATTTTAGATGGATATACGAATTCAAGAATTGAAGTAAATGTATAGAACAGGACAACTTTCTTTGCACCTGGGGTGTGACCTTAGATTCAAAAAGTGGGATGTGCACTTATCAATTAGGGCATCCTGTCTGGTCATGTGGCCTAAAATGTGTCACAACTGGATGCCAAGGCCTACACATATTCTAGATAGCAAGTACTCGATGCTGCCCCCTCGTGTAGAATGATTACACCACATTGTGTACAAGCAGAGTAATGGGCAGTCTATTTCTAGCTATGATGACATGATGGTAGATTTTGCACCTGTAGAACTGGTCTAGGCCTATACAGGAAAACGTTATTCTGTTGACAACAGTATATCGACAAAGTTAACCAAACAAACATTATTTTTAAGTACCAGGTTTTAGATAAGCCTAGATTAGTACGGCCGTCTAGGATAACTGCAGGGAGGTGGCAGGGTCATGAATAGCCATATCGGTGCTATAGCTCCGAGTTTTGATTAAGGACTGGTCTCGTTATGGGGTAGCTGGGTCTTGGACTATCAATATGCATCTAGGATAGACCATGGTATTAAAGGGACGTCTTTTATAAAGGTGGGTGGTAATCAGGTCTTTCAATCTATAAGGACCTGGACATCAAAATGTGAGGCTCCAATATATGAAGAGTACACTTTGCACTTATTGTGCATATGTTTAGGTGCCAAGGGGAAACAAATTTTCAAATCTATTAGTGGCAGGTTCCTAAACGTGTTAGTGTTCAAAATGCATATACGATATCAAGGCATCCATATCGTTTACATAAATAAGAACTGGCCCGTTTAAAAGTATCTTGTTTAAAAGTATCTTACATAGACTACATCTAATTTAAACATCTAAATCATGTTCGTGAAACACTGCTGACTATGACCTGCTATACGGTAGGGATTACCTGAGGCCACACATGCCGGACACACCCAACAAAATTGTGTAATACCAGTCCTATCCACATTTAACAGGGAACAATAACTCAAAGAATATTCCAAGCTTAATATCCCCTCTAATCTTATGTTGTGGCGTCAATAAGCCAGTTCAGTTTTAACTGTAGTCAAATAACAGAAAAAAAAATAATAAAAAAAAATAACAGAGTGCGCACTATTAAACTATTATCGCATGCATGGCATGACAGTTCCATGATATATTGAAAGACTATTCTGAGGCAACACAGTCTGGTCATATTCAAATCGATCATGAATGCTACATATTTAGAATTCACTTCAAAATTAAACAGGACAACAAGTGTTTGCAAAGTGTGGTTACTATCATAATTTTTCTTCTTCAATTTTTAGGGGGAACGCCTGCTGTAATTGGCTTGTATACCAGTCTTGAATAAGTGTCAGGGGAATGGAGGTATTAAAATTGAACATAGTACTTCATGTACCATCCCACATATAAGGCGCACCCTGGGTTCACCCGGGGCTTTGATTTTTGAAGGTTGATTCAAGTGCTATGTACCCTGACTTTGGGCTGATTTTATAAGGTGCAGTAGGCCTCAGATTCTGCAGATTATACACAAAGTACTTTTTCCTTGAATATTAAAGTACCTATCTAGCATACACGCAGGGGATTAAGTAGTGACTTAAGTGAACATGTAAATACGATATCAAAGTTACAGCTAATACATATATTTGGAAATCCGATTTTTTTTTTAGTCTGGAGTTACTCAAGGATAAAATATTCAATGCAATATCTAAGTTTTAACCAGCAGAATAGCAGTTCAATGGCCTGGCATCCACTCTACATTCCACTAGATTTATAATCCACCTTTGATATCATCTAATTACCCTCTATGGCCTAGATAAGAATCTGATGTAACTGGGATGTGTATTCACTCTCCAACCGATGTTAGGTGAGTAAAGAGTAGGAATGCCTCTGCTGGGTGAAAGATCTCACTGCCTGGGGTTCAATGACAAACCAGGGTAAGATATACACCAGGCTGCCTAGATGGGAAGTATAACATATCCCACTAGCATCATATAAGATAATGTGACCTTCACCCAATTCTAATACATATACAAATACACAGAAGTTCTTATCTACAACTATTAAAGAGGCAATAAAATAGTTAATCCCTTAATTGATTGTATTAAAATTAGTGGATGTGTATTGTGCCACTTCCCCCCTCATCCTGACCTCTGAACTCACTAACTCTCCGGTATCAATACGGTTGAGTCTTTTATCGTGTTCTGAGCAACCTGCTGCAACTCCCATACTCGTACGATGGGGAGACTTGTGTCAGTCTATGAGCAAGGTATCTTTTGGAAGACCATATGCACCAGTCTATCAGTGAGCGGCACCGTATCACTCCACTAAAGGCCGCCGTCAGGTGGGGGCACTTTATATCAGGCTGTGTTAAGTGAAAGTCACATCGTTGGGTAAGATATGGATCGAGCCCAAACAGCTGATAAACAAGCCCCAGAGAACTTGAGTCACTATAGATGAGAGCAGCAGGTTTATCTGATGACGTCATGATTGACAAAATGCATCAAGTACTGCATTGCTCATACATTGAAGGTGTTGCAAAATGTGTTATATTGAGAACAATATAATGTACAGGATAATGATTCTGCACAGGGATCTTCTGTTAGGGAAATAGCAAAACATACAAGATAATAGCTACAAAGGGCATCGGTTTGCATGCACCCTTACAGAGTACAACGGTGATGCATTTTGTCAATAGTGACGTCATCAGATAAATCTGCTGCTCACTGTTAGTTACAAATATTTCAATAACCATGACAGAATCTTTTTATTTGATGCAAAGGCCCTCAAAATGAGCTGTCATGAAAACTGGATAGTGTTTTCTTTTATACAGTTGAAGAACATTCTGAATTTTCTTAGATTCAACAGGCTGGCTAGGCAAGAATACAAATGAATATAATTAGATGTGCTAGATGTGCACAACAACAATACCCACAACTGTTGGCTACTCAGAGTTGCCTACCGGTATTTAAAGTTTAGCTGATGTTTAGATTGCATGAATGATGATCCCAAGGAACGATGATCCCCGAACGATGATCCCACCTTTTGCAGGCTTGCCCTCTCCAGCCCAACAGAGTATGGGCTGGCTCCAACCCTTCATCTGACTAGATCGTCGCCCAGGTGGCAAGCTAGCTCTCCCAGCAGAGGCAATACCACTGTATAGGTCCCTTCATCAAGTATAGGTAAAAGGTTTAAAAGTTCCCCTGTGTGTTTCAAGTAATCATTGATTATTTTGCAGCCCCTCTACAGAGAGCAGTGATCTAAATATCACCTTAAAGCTAAGATAATGGGCTTTCTGACTGTACATGCCCTGTGGCCATGTTTTGAGAATCATGTGACTGGTTGCCATGGAAACCATGCCCAAACTTTGCTGAAATCTTCAATTTTTCCCAACCTTTCATCACTCTAAGTCCCTATGCAGAAAGGTTATTATGACCATTTGCAAGGCAAGTGGACAGAAGTTGAAAAACTAAATTCTGCTTCTTTTGAGCCCAATTTGATAGCTTTAGCATCTCTACTTTTGAAGATATGGCCCTCTGAAGAGGCCGCCAAATTGTGTGAAATTGACAGTTTTCCATATGGAACCTGAGACCTCGCGTTGTGAAAGACTTGTGTTGGATATGAGTGAGCAGGATGGATTTTGGAAGTATTGTAAACAAGTCCCTATGTATTATACCATCAATTTTGCAGATGTGTGGTTGGGAGGTGAGTGGGAAAGGGTCCAGGAGGGCTAGACTGCACCCTAGGGTGGGCCCTGAATGTGCTTTGATCATTGGGGACCAATCCATTGAATGTGCCTACAAGGTAGTGATTCGGTTCCTAGGCAGCGTAGGAATACGGATGATTTTTTTTTCAATTTTCGGAAGCTAATTGTGGATCAACCACTAGACCTAGCTGATAATGAATTTTACCAACATCTTTGTCCCACTACTTTTGTTTGTTTGTTTAGTTTTACATCCGGGGGCCATCGAGGAACTCAGACATTCAATTGCCCCACTACAGACTCTCTCTTAGTATCAATAGAATTCAAAAGGAAGCATTGTCAAACCATCAAAAAATCATAACAATTTTTTCTTTTGTTGACTCTATATCTGAAACTGTTTGGAATTTTCTTATGAAACTTGGTATACCAAAAGTACACATCTTTTGCTTTGCCTTGACATCTTAGTCATGGATTTTGATTGAAAACTTCATATTATAGAATTATTCTTGACCCCTCACACATGCAAATCAGAAGAGAACCCACAGTTTGGCAGCTACAATGATAGAACAAGTGTCATCAAGAGACCTCCGAAAGCGGGAGAAATTGGCCTGTCTGGATCAAAATGAGCTGTATTTTCATTGGTTTCAGGGCCCAAACTTGCCATAAAATGAAGATTTTTGCCCAAATGCCCATTGCACATGCTTTGAAATGAAGTTCAGGCATGCTACAGTACGGGCAGAATCGGAAAAACTGGGGTAGAGACACCATGGTGGAGAGATCTCCACTGGGTGGTACACCCATGCCTCTACAGTGAAGACCTACAGGGGATACTATCCATGATATTCCCATTAGCACTGGTAAATAGTCTCCATTATTCCACATGCAGAGTCTTTGTGGTAACCTCCTTTATTCAATATTGATCAGGGATGAAAGTCAACGATGACAAAAAACCTTGAAAAAGGAAACAACTTTAAATGCACTGTATATGCCCTCCAGTGTGTTACAGGGTTTGTGTGGTTGGGGGGAGGGAGGAGGCAGTAGGTGTTGTATAAGGGTGTAGTTTCTCCTCAAATAACAGGAAAAGGTGTTTTTCAAGATGTTGTTCGGATACTATACCCAAAATGTGCACATTATGGCCCTTTTGCAGAGTATGTCCTAGGATCCCTTCAGAATGTTACTGTATAGCTGTTTTCCAAGGTCTTGTTCGGATAGCATACCCAAAATATGCACCACCTGATCTACTGGTAGTGGTGCCTTTGCGCAACACGACCTAGGGACCAATTACAATGTTATGTATAGAGATAGGTCAAAGGGTGCAGGGAATAAATGACCAATATAGTTACATGATGAAATCATAACGCGCAGAAAAGGGGTATACTATCCGACACTCTTCTAGCATAGGAACTATAGCTTGCTGCTAAGACTACACTGAAGAGTGGAACAAACACCAATAAAGAGGGGAAAGTTTTCAAGGAAAAACTTGAGAATCCTTGAAAACCTTGAACTAAAAACTGGCATGCTGCCACTGTATGCAGTGTTGTGGGACCTGACTGTGTGCATGTATGCAACCTCTGGAGGTAAATTGTGACTCCTTTATCCTGTTTTCAGAGGATTTTCAAGAAAACTTATTTTTCTTAAGTGAGTGAAAAAACCTTGAAATCAAGGAAAACCTTGAACTCTTTCATCCCTGATTGATAATCCTTACAAATTAATAATCTTAAAAAAAAAGTCACACTGAAGTTTTGGACTTATTAGACACTGCATGTACCTCTCCCTCCAGCCTTCTACAATGGACTGAGGCCTTTGGCCACAGCCATTGTGTGCTTCCACATAGATGCAGGTCAGCCTCCACACCTGTGGGTGTGAGCACTCCACACCTAGATGTGTGATGAGTGATGCCTCATGCTAATCCTCACCTTTGAAGTTTACATCAAGTAAGGTGGTGGTGGTTGGGGGGGAGGGAGGTCAAGGTAGTGAAATCAATCTGTCCTATCTGCTACTGTTCCATAATCTTCAACTTCTACTGT
The DNA here is from genome assembly GCA_949317995.1 of Acholoe squamosa. Lineage (NCBI taxonomy): Eukaryota > Metazoa > Annelida > Polychaeta > Phyllodocida > Polynoidae > Acholoe > Acholoe squamosa. Next base: position 35,862,479 of record OX439040.1, on the reverse strand, counting down.
ACAGCTTTTAATAGAGAGATTTGTATGTCATTGACATCCTATTTTTGTCAATTCTGATTATCACGATTTTTGGGCTCAATATTAAAGATTTTTTTCCCTGATTTTAGGATGAAGTAGAGTTTAGTTTAGGTTTTATGGTAGGTAGGTCCATAGATTAACTACTTGTACTGGCAGGTATCATTCAAAGTCTCGAAAGAAGAAATCAGTTTCTAATATACAATGTCATAATGGACAAAGCTTGACAGGAAAGGTGGGGGTGCCAGGTTTATTTTCAAATTTACAATATCATATAGGCCTTTTTCAGTATTTGCCATATAATGAATTCTCTAACTTAAACCCTGCCCCCCCCCCACCCTCACCTTACTTCACACAGGTGGGACTTGTCAACTTCAAAGGTGGGGATTAGCATGGTACATCACTCATCACACCTCCAGGTATGGAGTGGTCACACCAATAGCTGTGGAGGCTGACCTGTATCCACCCCAGCTATCCACCTGAGCACTGGTGGTTCAAGCTACAGTCATTTGCTGTAGTAAATTGGTGAATGAGGTACCACTGAGTCTTTGCATTAGGCCTACTTACACTGGACTGGAGTGTAATGCCAAGGAAATAATGATTTTAATAGCTTTGGATTATGAATTTATGGAGCCATTTCTATGGAGTATGATTTTATGGAGGTATGCACATAGCACATGGAATGTAGATGAAGTGGAGATAACTGAAAATGAGGTTTGTTTTCTAAATTCTATGACATGATAGTCTATGTAGATATACTGTATGGATGTGGTTTCCCTCTAGCGTGCGACCTCAAGAAATCCATGTAGTCACGTGGTACAGCTCATCTAGTCATGTGATCTAGCAATAATCTCGATCCAGATAAGTAAGGCTGTACAAACCATGATTACATACTCTAAACTCTAATAGAACTAGAAACAATTAAAGGGTGAAGGATACTGTCACTACACCGTAGAACTACTTTTGGCAAAACTATTAGTTCATAAAAATTGCATCAAGGCTATTTGCTCTGACAGTGACGCTCGCGAGTCTGCACTACAACGACTTCTTTAGAATCACGATTTGCGGTGGTTTCCCTGGCCCAGGATCTCCAACAGGGCGGGAGGGTCACGTGATATGACCTCACTGAAAGAGCTCAATAGTATTACCATAATCTCTGGTGTAGAAGACGCGGTGCGTGTAGAAGACGCACCCCCAACTCAGGAAAGGCTGGTTCGCGTATAAGACGCACCTCTTAGGGGTGAATTTTGTAAATTCAGTACTGTTCTATAGTAAAATTACCCAGCGTATAAGACGCACCCCCAACTTGAAAAAATCCTATAAGACGCACCAGGCATTTGTTTGGCGTAGAGGACACGTCTTATACGCGGGAGATTACAGTACTTAACATCTGCTGGAGAGTGAATACACATTAAGTTCGCAAGTTCAATCAGATTCTTATCTACATCAAAGAGGGGCAATAAAACAATAAAATGGAATACACATCCAGCTCTGGCAGTTGAATACAGGGATGCTCCCAGGCTATTAAAATGGTATTAATAGCCGCTTGCCGAGGCTGCACCTTTTGAGGATAGTTCTACTCAGACTACTGTTCTAGACTAGTCACTAGAGTAGAGGCATTCTACAAGACAAGTACAATGTAGCCAACACTGACAACAGTACATCCTACGTTCTAACTCTACAGACTACACTACAGCCCTTTTTGGCCTTTAACTACTTCATCACCATCCCAACGTAGAAATATAAAATTCAGTGAAGATAATTGCACAATATGTGTTCAGATCGGCACAATGCTGACAAGTTACCGATGCAATAAGTAAAATGCTGACAGCTTTTCCCACTGTCCTGTCCGACGCAGCTGCCTGTAGCACCTGTAGCCGGGAAGAATGAATCCGAAGATGCTCTTCGAAGTGACGACAGTGACGTCGGCTGTCAAGTGTCACTGTCATAACAACTAGACACAACCACTGATATCTCGACACAGCTACCTTACTAAAAACTGAAAACCAACCTCCATTACTCTAATATATTGAAGATGTTAAAATTACCTTCTCTGGTATCCATTTCCTCGACGTTACGCTGTAGGGTATCTTTTTCGTTGACATGATTCTGCATCATGGTGTTCACCGAAGAAGTTTTGTGAGGAGATCGCGCAGGGACCGGTCGCTCGCGGTTGAGGGTGGACGAGTTTTTGTGAGACACGGTCACCTTAACGTGCTTGCTCGCAATGCGCCCAATGTCTGCGAACGTTGCCCCTGATGACAGGGGTTCCCACCATACATAAAATTATTCCGACTATCGTGCACTTCGGTAGAAAAATCGCATTTGACTGCCGCTGACTTTCAATGAAAATAAACAAGATGGCGGCTTGGTGAGGAAGCAGGTCACGGGGAAACCCGCGGTTTGACACTTGAGTAACACCTTCTAAATACTTGATATTTCACTGAAACTATCGTCAAATTCCAAATTGTCATCAATTCGTCTATACAGAATACATTTAAGACGTCATGTGAATAAAGGCAACTGGGCGAACTTGGCATTCATGTTGCAAAAATAGCGACCGTTTCACATACAAACGGAAAGGACAACTGCTGCTCAGATGCGCCGCTCAGGCGTCCGTCGCTCAGCGTCTGTTGCGAGCGCGCTCTCTGCCCACTTGGCAAAAAAACGTGTTTTCAACGTTTGCAAACGTTTTCTTAACAAATTAAAACGCTTGTTTTTTCAACCAATTTTCAAAGAAATAAAAAACGTTTGTTAAGTAGGTTTCTTTTACGTTTAAAAAACGTGTTTTTTTTTTTTCTCTTTTAACCTAAGGGAGTGGTCATTATTTATCAACAAGGGGGGTGGTGGGTTTTCGGCCAGAGGTGCAGAGAGTTTTCGCGCCCCTCTTTGATCTATAGTAGCTCGCGGGCTTTTTTGCTAAAAAGAGGGTGAATTTTTCTAGCCCCCCCCCTCAAGAGGGGTCAAAATTTTTTTAGCCCCCCCCTCAGGAGGGGTCTGAAAATTTTACGCCCCCCCCTCAAACCCACCTGTGGAGTTTGCTGAAGCTTAATCAAGAACGAATAGAAACACGTGCTTATTGGTTTCCGTCATCCCGGAAGTCCCTCTATTTCCGTAAAAGTTGTCTTACTTACAATAGGTTACAACCGCGTACCTAGACGGCGCCACTGCGCGTACTTTCCCGCGTATGTGAACACGACATCCCTCCCCTTGTTATTTGTTGAAACCATACATGAGATAAAACATTTTTACTGTTTGATATGAATAAACATGATATGATAATAAAACCACTTAGTGTTGAGTCTCTTTGATATATAACCTGAAATATGAAATACACTTTTAACTCAAATTCACTTTGTCAGTTCTCTCAATGTTCAATATGATCAGATAACCACAAGTCACTTGTCACAAATATAGTATAGTTTCTCACTAAGTCATAAAATCAGTCATCCAGTTTGGAGTGCGTCTCTCACGTGTGGGTCTCGGAGATTGTGGAGGCACAACTTTGGAAACAGTGGGGTTTGGTGTGTTAACAGATAACTCTGTTGGTACATGAGTAGATACAGGACTAGCTTTCATAGGACTAGTAGGCACAGAAGTTGGTTCAGGTGGAATAAACCTTTTCATGTGTGCAGTATTTCTCATACGGGCAGGTCCACCTGGACTTTGCACTACTACTGCATTTCCTCTTTTCTCAATAATCTCATGGGGAATTGGATTAAATGGTGGAGTAATTTTGTCGGTTTTGTGAAGTTCTTTCACTAGCACTTTGTCTCCAACTTCAAGATCACTGTCTTTAGCTAGATTTCGGGTGTCAGCATACTCCTTCCCCTTTAGCTTTCTAAGAGCGTCTCGCTCCTTCATGGCATCAAGTCCATCTTGTAGATGTAGATCAGAATCAGTCATTTTGACTTCAGGTAACTTGGTTCTGAGCTTTCTTCTATACATGAGCTCAGCAGGGCTAATGTTAGTCACTGTATGCGGAGTGGATCGGTAATGGAACAAGAACTCTTTGAGATTCTCGACCCAGTCTTTCTTTTCCACTCGGGCGATTCGGATGATTTTTAGAAGTGTGGAATTTAGCCTCTTGACTTCGCCATTACTCTGTGGCCAATATGGAACACCTTTTAGATGTTCGATGTTGCGCTCCGACAGAAACTCTTCAAACTCTGTCGACGCAAACGGTTGTCCATTATCACTTCGCAGTGTCTCAGGGTATCCATGATTGAAGAACATGTGATCTAGACACTTTTTCACATTTTCAGCTGTATTCTTCTTGAGACACACTACCTCAGGCCAGCGCGAGAAGTAGTCTACGACAACAAGTAGGTGGTATTCGCCTGGAATATCTAGTAAATCAACAGCAATGTCAACCCAAGGACCGGTCGGGAGTTCTGTTGACTTTATTGGTTCAGGTCTCATACCTCTTCCAACTATCTGACATGGACCGCAGGACTTGACATATTTCTCCACTTGTGAGTCCATACCAGGCCACCAACACTTCTCTCTGAGTCTACTTTTGGTGCGCACAATGCCTTGATGTCCTTCATGCGCCAATTCGACCGTGCGGGCCCACAATGCTTCAGGTAACACGATTCGGTTACCTCGCATAACTACTTGGCCTGCTATCCATAGGTCATTTTGCAGAGCTTTATATATAGTACCGTTGAGCTTTGTCCAGTCTCCGGACTGAATCGCTTCTCTCACTAATTTTAGTGTTTCATCATCTTCTGACAGTTTCTCAACATCTTTTGGCACAAGTGCGACAGGTACAGCATCTCGCACCACTGAATATGTATAGTCACTAGTTGAGATTCCAGATCTGTTGTCACTTACAGTACTGTTAGGTATTGGCAGTCTGCTCAATACATCGGCTTTGTTTTCCTTGCCAGGAATATGTGTTATACGGTACTTGTACTGCTGTAGATATAATATCCATCGCTCAATCCTTGCAGATGGAGGCTTTGAGTTTGGGCTCAAGACTGACACTAGGGGCTTATGATCGGTTCGCACTTCAAAGTCAATTCCGATCAGATACAGATAAAACTTCCTACACGCCCAATACACGCCTAGTGTTTCTCGTTCAAACTGAGAATAACGGCTCTCTACGCTGGTTAGCTTCCGGCTAGCGTAGTATACAGGCCGGTATGTGCCGTCTTCCTGTTTCTGTTCTAGGATTGCACCTAAACCCACTGGTGACGCATCAGTAGTAATGCGGATTGGTGCGCCCGTTGTGAAATACGCCATCACTGGGGCTCTTGTAAGGCACTCTTTAACATCATTAAATGCCTTCTCCTCTTGGGATGTCCACTTCCACTCTGCCTTACCTCGGGTTAGTTCCCAGAGTGGTGCTGTGATTGTCGCAAAATGGGGAATAAATTTGGCACAGAACTGTGCGAGACCGAGGAAGCTCCTCGTCTCCGCCGCATCCTTTGGATATGGTGCTTCTACTACTGCTTTGACTTTATCACTAGCAACTTGCAACCCATCCTTTGTGATCACATGTCCCATGTATTTTATTTCTGACATGTTGATTTGACAATTTGACACATTTAAGGTGAGTCTATGCTCATCGAGCTTTCTGATGACCTGCTCCAGGCGCTTGTCATGTTCCGCCTGATCAGCTCCGACTAAGATGATATCAACAGACATATTATAAGCTCCGGGACAGTCTCTGATTACCTGACTTATCAGCTGCTGAAACTTCTCAGTTGCCATATTCACACCAAATACGAGTCGCTTGTATTGATAAAGACCATGCGGACCAGCAAACGTAGTGATTGGCCTCGACTCGGGATGGAGTTCAACTTGATGATATGCCATATTTAGGTCAAGTTTGGAGAACACCTTACCACCACTCAACTCCTGTAGTGTTTCCTCTACGGTTGGAACCGGGTGTCGCTCACGGATGATTGCCTCGTTCGGTCTCCGCATATCGAGACACAGACGGACATCACCATTCGGCTTCTCTACAGAAACTAGGGGACTAACCCAATGTGTGGGACCTTTTACTTTTTCAATTACGTCCAGTTTCTCCAACTCCTCGAGTTTATCGGCCACTTTCTTTCTACGGCTGAACGGTATTTTACGGGGCGGTTGGATAACTGTTGGGACAGTTTTGTCAATATGCAGTTTTAACTGAAAATCCTTGAGTTTACCCAAACCTTTGAACACTCTTGGGTATTGGACCTTAAACTGATCCCACTGACTAACATACGGTGTTTTCACATTGCAACTATTAACACCAATTTTCAGAATACCCAGATTTTCCGAGATTTCATGTCCGATCAGTGTAGGGTGATCACCAGTAACAATATAGAACTCAATTTCTTTTGATACACCAGTTTCAGGGACACTCACAGTACTTACAGTTTTACCAACAAGTTTTAGAGGTGTATTTGACCCATACGGATAGATTTTTTAGTACACTCAGACCTCGGCTTTTGGCTGCAAAAAGAATCAAGTACATTTTCAGACATCAAATTACAGTTTGCACCAGAATCAACAATGACATCATTCAAAGTACCATCAATCAGCAGTTTCAAAGTGTTTGATTTCTTTTTTTCTCTAGTACTAAACACATGAAAGTCATCATTTTCAGTCGGTTGAGCACTATTATCGTCATCAGTCACATTGCGCACACTTTGAGATCCACCTCGACTACGACCTCTGTTTTGTCCACGGCCTCGGCCGCGTCCACGGTTTTGTCCACCTTGACTACGCTCCGGCTTGGTGCGACAGACTGACTAAAAATGACCGGTGAAGCCACATTTTTCGCACACATGATTCTTCGACTTACGACAGTCCTTTGACATGTGACCTTTTTCACCACACCGGTAACAACTGCCTGTAAACTTTTTGTCGCCTCCAGTCGCACCACTTCGGTTAGATGATTTACCCCGGGATGAATGACCTTCTCCACTAACATGATTGACCTGCTTATTTGTGGATGACGGTATGAGCACTAGCGCTGCTTTGTCATGGTACTCGCCGATCACTCTTATCATGCTTTCTAAGGTCAAGTCTTTTTCCCTATACAGCTTACTTTTCAGGCCAGTGTCTTTTATGTGTGACAGAACGCGGTCTCTAACCTGGTTGCTGCTGTCATCTTTGTAGTCACAATGCTTCACTATAGCTTTCAGCCTAATTATGTAGTTATTTACTGTTTCACCGGGTTCAGGTTGTGTGTCGAGGAATTTCTGACGGGCTTTTGGGATACAGATTTTCAACTTGAAATACCCATCAAATAGTCCAGAGGTTACTTTGTAGATATTGGTATTGGCACCCACAGTTTTCTCGGCATCGGAAAAATTATTGTATACCTCCCGCAGGCCAGGACCCCCGAATAGTAACATACGGGCTTGTGAAACTTTGGCATCTTTAACCTCTGCTGCGGTCAAATAAATGTCGAAATCGGACTTCCATTGGGTCCATCTTTGATTCAGGGTCTCAGGTTCACCCACTATGTCAAACTGTGGAATTGGACACATGCCACTAGTAGTACCCATAGCAAACTCCATGATTCAGATTGAGTCACACAAATTTAATATGACAGGTTTAGACAACAGATTGAACTTGTCAGGGCAACAGATTTAACTTGGCAGGGTAGCAGATTCAGCTAGGCACAAATTGAATTTTAGCCAGGCCAGACTTCCAGAATGTTCTACTTTGGGCAGTTCAGTTTTCACTTTGACAAACCTCAGATTTGCATTCCAATTAAACTGGGCATCAGATTAAACACTGCCTGATTCAACAGTTGTGTCGCAGATTCAGTGATCCCATCCTCGTCGCCAAATGTGGAGTTTGCTGAAGCTTAATCAAGAACGAATAGAAACACGTGCTTATTGGTTTCCCGTCATCCTGGAAGTCCCTCTATTTCCGTAAAAGTTGTCTTACTTACAATAGGTTACAACCGCGTACCTAGACGGCGCCACTGCGCATACTTTCCCGCATATGTGAACACGACACCACCCTCCTCCCCCTGTTGATAAATAATGACCACTCCCTAAGGGAGTGGTCATTTTTTAACAACAGGGGGTTGGTGGAATTCTGGGGGGTCTAGATGGGGGGTCCCCATGTCCCTTGTCGATTTTAAGATAAGCCCATGTCAAATGTCACTAACTTTGTATTTTCCTCAGTCCCTGTCACTTAGGCTCCATGTCACATGTCGATTTTAAGAAAAGTCCATGTCCCCTGTCACTATCTTCTTTGTCCCATGTCCTTGTCCCTAGAAGCTCCATGTCCTTTGTCGATTTTAAGAAAAGGCCATGTCACACTGTAGATTTTAGGGGTCTAGACCCATATTCTGCGAGTGCGTGGCAAAAATTTTCCGCCCCCCCCCTCCGTGGGGTCTGAAATTTTTTCGTCCCCCCCCCTTTTATTCTATAGTCACACACAGGCTTTTTCTCTCAAAAGGGGTGAAATTATTTTTTTGTCCCCCCCTCTTAGAGGGGTATGAAATCTTTTTGTGCCCCCCCCAAACCCACCAACACCCCCCTGTTGTTAAAAAATGACCACTCCCTAAAAATAAAAACGTTTTATTGAACATTAAAAAAAAGCTTTTTTGTGTAGGCCTACCGGTTCATGCTTTGACGTTTAAAAAAAACATTTGGCAACCTTAGGAACTGAATAAAAACGCTTTTTGACATCAAATCTATAAATCAAAATATTTTTCCTAAAGAATTAACATGAGCCAGCTTCTTTTGGTATTACAATAATGGGTAGGTATCCCAATTTATATCACAGTATTTATTAAGTTGTCTGATGGGTTGCTATGGCAACAGGGAATAACCGATCATATATACCTAAAATGTATGGTGCTGGGAACCCACCCTGCAAACAAAACAACATTTTTTCAATTAATAAAACATTCAGAAAAGGTTGAGAAAATGTGTTATGCAAAAAATGTTTTTTTTTTTGTCTATATAAACAAACATCATTTTAATGTTAACTAACGTTTCTAAACGTTTTAAAAAAGGTGAAGAACTTTTTTTTCTACACCTAATCTGCACTTTTCCTGAACCTTCATTAAAGGTGCAGAAAAGGTTCAGAAAAGGTGTAGAAAAGATTAAGGAAAAAAAAGTTTTCTCTTTGACCTTTTAAATACCAAATCAAAACGTTTTTGAAGGTTGAAAATAAGTTTTTAAAAAAAAACGCTGGAGTAATAACCTTTTAAAAACGTTTTTTCAATGTTAATTTTTTTTTCCTTTCTGCTGGGCAGTCATTACATTAAGTTTTGAGATACTATCATAGATACAAACCCTTCATTTAAAAAATAACCATTTTTTTTTTCTTGATTCAGTTGAAAAGAATAAAGTAATCAATAGTTTCCTATGTAACGGGCAAGCTTACGCGCTACCCTACTGTTCTATAATAATAACATATGTTCACTTCGATAATATCGACCGGTAATATAAATACAGGTACTTATCGGTACCGACCGGTACCATATGTTTTAACAACCATTTAGGCGCTAAGCCTGTTATGTAAGAAGATTAATATCTGCCGCCCGGTTCCCGCCGTTGCTAATTACAATCTATATGTTAATGATATCACATGTTAATGAACCTACTATATAAAGGTCCACATGTCCCTACCTTACAGAGTGTGTCTTAGGCTCTAAGACCTCTCGCACCTCCATACTATATCCAATATATGTTAAAAACCTACTGTCTATACCTAGGCAGATAGAGTCATACGATATTACCCTTATAGTATCGATACACGTTCACTTTGCTATTGAACCAAGCAACCCATGTTCAACAAAGTAATAAAGCTTTGGAAACTCTAAGTTCCTTGTGTTGTTGTCTCTAAGTATCGGAGTCGCATAGACAGATCACCCGACAGGCTTACCGACGGGTGGCCCGACGGTTACACTGGTGCAGTGACCACCGAAACTTGCCTGACAGCACAGGAGTCGTATTCTTAGAACTAACCAAGCTTTATGTGTCGATATGGACTACGTCCGAGGTCTTTATCGATCTTTTACATCTATCGTACAGTGGAATTCCTCATTTGATGAGAGACAATCTGCTATAGACGCAGTACGATCTTTCACAAATAAACAAGGAACCCCAGAAACCGACCCACCGGTAACGTTACCTAGACAGATACCATCTCAGATGGAGGGATTAATTCCTACCGACCAGAATGAGACCATTATCAGTCAGGGACCTCAGTTACCGGCGGACGGGCGACAGGCTCTTAACCATACAGAAGTTAACACTCCACACTCCCTCGATGATCTTAGTACCGCTGTATTTGAAATACAGGGTACTACATCAACTCCTAATGTGAGAAGAAGGGAAGTGAAACTCTCAGTGATACGGAGATTAACCGCTTTTTGGATATTAACCCAAAACCTGCGGGACCCGGTCTTTTTGGCAAAACACCTACCGAAGCTCCTTCTGGGTTACCGTTAGACGAATCAGTAGTCGGTCAAATGCTGGACAAAGATCTCCTAGTTAAACTAAAACAGTTGAAGAAAGCAAGGACTGAGGTTGTAGAATTAGAGAAGAAAAAGAGCTCTCTAAAGTCAGACTCTCTAGAACAATCTAAGAAACTATCGGAGATCTCGACCAATATGGCTGCTAAATCTTTTGAACTGAAAGAAATAAAGCAGAAAGGTGCAACTACACAAGTTCAGCTGAATGAGCTTTTACAAACTAATGAGCAGGTAGCTGCCCAAGTAAAAAAGGCTCAGACAGACTTAACTGAACTTTTGAGTGGCGCATCGGCGGTAGATCTGCAACGGCAAATCTTGCTGAACCAGATTCCCGATAAAATGGCTGTCCCATTGGCATAACATCAACTTATCCAATGGAGCCAATGATCGCCAAGCGCTAATGTCGGTGAAAGAGGCATTAGAAGAAGGACCCGGCCAGGTGGTCATCCAAGCCTTAGAGAAGAATGGTGACGGTACCTTGCGTGGGTTAATAGAAACCGCCACCCATCTTCTCGTTAAAGTAGGTGAGGAAGACCCAAAGGCCCTCTTGTATAAACGGACTCAGAAACCCAAAGAAGGGACCAAAGTCTTCGGTTTCGCGATACAAGAACTTGTTTCTGAACTATACGCCGGGTGCCGAGCAGACGCATCGTAGTAGTTCAGGAAGCTACCACCCGATTTATAAACGGGCTAAGAGACCCAGGTTGTCAACAATACCTTAAAGATAAATGGCAGCCTGAAATTAGTATGTCCGAACTGATTGATTTTACAGACATCTATGAGACTAAAAAAGCTGTGTTTCCCACACTAGGGACGGTGGCTGCTGTAGCATCGACCGATGACCCCCAAGAAGGTATCGGTATTGCTGCTGTTCAAGCCCGTACGAAGGGAAAAGAAGCTAAACAGTCTCAGAAGACGCTCAATGTTAGTTCAAATGCCAAACTTTGGTAAAGGAACTAGTAGCAAAGCAGGTGAAGAAATCAAATACCCGTAAGAGTTCTTGAAAGGAATGGAAAAAGAAGCAGACCTGTCATCGGTGCCAGGTCTTGGGGCATATCGCACCTGATTGTCGAACCCCAGCTCCGGTTCCTAAAGAGGATTCAGTAACCGAGCAGGGGACATCTCAGGAAAACTAGGGTGGGGTGATACTAATAGCATAGTATCATCTCAAACCTCAGTAAGCCGAGCCAACACGATCGGTGGCGAGACAATAGTCGTTGCTAACCCGGTTGATAGTGTTTCAACAAGGCATGATCCACCTCCAGGGGACACTATCGACGGGACCAAGCTAATTGGAGCTGGTAATGAGGAATCATGGGCCTACACTATTTCACTGATAGGTGGTGTCGACATCTCCCCTGACGACCCATGTTTTCAGTATCTGGGGTCGCTCAGAGCAGCGGGGGTATTGAAACAATATCGATGGGAAGTGCACCCCATTACGGGGTAAACATTGGTATGTGTGTTTGTCCGTCTTCGGGCAGAGAGGTGAGTTTCTTCTCGACACAGGCGCATCACACTTGCTGGTCGGGAAGAAATTCATGTCCTTGTTAGGCCGACAGTCTGAAATCCCTCAAGAAGGAATAACCCAGCTAGCAAAACTCATAGTAAATCATGTCATCTTGTGCTGATCCTCACATACATCATATTGTCACGCGAATTTTGTGGAAAAAACACATTGTATGTGCAAGACGTTTTCACGTCACTATGAGATATCTTTGCATGTATATATCATACATCAATATGATGTACTTGAAAGTCGTCGAAATAATGTTAATCTTGACATGTAAGCTGACTATGGTTTATGTCATAAATAAGATGTTACTCATAGATGTAATTTCCACATCAGTGCAACTATGCAAATGTGACATGATATAAAGATGGCATCATTACATAAAAGATACTATTGAAATGGGAATACTGACCACAAATCATAGTCAGATAGGATACATCAATGAGAGATATCCCGAGACATGAGAATATTATGTCTATTAGATGCGAATATCGCATCCTGCATGGACACTCTGCACAGGATATGCATATACATGTAATACCCGTTTAGTGAAAGGTATTCACAGGTATTCTATATCCATAGAAAGGGCACTGCACACTTAACCTAGCCCAGAGGCCCGGGTATGATGTCTACTTGAAGTCAATATTGGTTCTTATATATTTTCTTAAGGACTAAAAGAGGTGTCTATCATGTGCATTGTTTGTTTAGTCATTATTGCTCCTTTGAATGTCACAGAAACAACAGAGTACATATTGAAGAAGACCTTTCTTTCAGTTTATTCCAATAACTGCAGGCGGTTGGTTAACTTTGATCCAACTATTTATTGGGGAATGTGGCAATGCAGATCAGGTAGTGAGTAAAGTGCTAGATGAGACCCCTTGTGTCTGATACCAGAACTATCTAGGGGATATAATCATGACATATCACTGACATCATATTGTTACAAGAATACAACAGCTTTGAATTCACATCATAATGACATAAATATCTCATGTAATATTTACTATGCTTGATTTAAACATCATTTTTCTCAAGAGCATAGAAAAATGAAATAGATGTAATTCTGTTGAATCCGAGACTGCCTCTGTAGTGCAAACCATCAAACTCAGCCCAGGACAGATATCTGATGTCTTGGTCAGCTGCGTAGGTGTACAGGGGAACAGACAATTGGCATTTTCTCTATTGTTGAGATTTTGTTCTACGTACCGACCATTCCGCACTCCAATGGCTCCTTAATTTTAAGGATGCTGAAGGAATGATGGTGAGATGGCTGACCCACCTTTCTGAGTTCGGCGTGACTAATGCTCACATCGAACACAGGAGTGGTACTAAACATATCAATGCCGACTGTTTGTCGCGCATCCCCATTCTGAAATGTCATCGGATAGACTGTACAGACTGTGGAAGTCACAATGCAACAATTGCTTCGGTAACGCTGCTGATCCCCAACTGGACTATCTAGGATTTGGGAAGGAAACAGTTGGAAGACCCTATCATTTCCAAAGTTAGACTTTGGAGCGAGAAAGGTGAACCCAAACCAACTAGGCCGGCATTGTCTATAGAACACAAGGAAACCCGAGCTTTGATAGCTCAATGGGACGACCGGGTAGAAGAAAGAATTTACAGGTGGTAGTTCCATATGAACTCCGCCTGGAAATAATGGACTTCTGCCATGGGCATAGGACCTCGGCACATTTTGGAAGGGAAAGGACGGAACAAAAAATCCTGGTACTATTGGCCAGGTATGATGGAGGACATCCGTCGATGAGTTAAACAATGTAATAAATGTTGTCTAGCCAAACCAGGACCCGGCCTAGGGAAGATAAGCCCCCTTATTTGGTCAAGTCTTTTTGGCGCCAAACGCGGGTAGCACTAGATTGCGACGCACTGATTGGCTGTTCACACCGTTCGATTCCACCGGATATCCCTCTATAAATAGAGGCGCGGACGAGATCAGAGTCCAGAATCATTTCCAGACTCTACAGTCAACATCTCCCAGAAGATTTGACTGGCGTTCTGATATGAACAGCATGGCTACAGCAGATAACTTGACGCCAGCAGAGGAGGAGAGGTTGCTGGCATCGGATGTTGAGGAGGGTACCGGTCGGCTTCTTACCGACCAGGGTACCACCTCAGGCCATACCGACACCGCCACCTCCCCCACCACCCCGGGGCAGGGTCTACTGAAGCCGGTAGTTCTCAGAGAGGAGGCCATGGAGGTTGACTCTACCGAGACTACCGACACAAAAAGAGGCCTAAGTCCAAAAAGAGGCCTAAGTAGAAGAAGAAGAAACGTTCTTCTGAATCTGAAGCCCCTGAGGATGCCGGTACCAACCCGGCCACAGAACCTGTGGAAGAAGAGGTGGCAGTAACTACTTGTTACAGCCCTTCAGAAACCCGCAAGGACAGACAGCGCCGTGCTAAGAAAGCACAGGAGGCCGATGCTGTCAGAGCAGCGAACCGGCCGAATGTGACACTAGAAAGTCTACAAGACAAGAATGGTCATCACTGGGTGCCTAAGCTGTTTGACCCTGATACCGGTCTGTCGGACGACGAGGACTGGATGAGTGACACAGACCATTCTATCGAGTGGTATGTGGAGGAACTCACCTCACTCCTCAAGTAGAAACTTTCTTCCATAAAACCTTTAGGCACAAATAGCCATCACCTGTAGCTGACTTGCCGTAAAACACTAACTAACTAACTAACTAACTCACTCCTCAATTCTAACAACCCGACACTGGGTCATGAGCTTCGGATGAAGCTCAATTACTCCTGGAGGAACTACGCTCCGGGCGACCCCTGCCCCTTTCAAAGGTGCCAGGAACGCTCGGGTGCTAGACCCGCAATAAGATGCGCCAGCATGGCTCGCTTTGCTTAGCATGTGTGAGAACCACCCCCCAACCCACCTCCTCATCTATTGTGTACCAGCAGATGAAGCTATTGTCACTGTATTAACCCGCATTTACAAGAAGTGTGGGGTAATACAAGACAATTTCAAAGTGCCCATTATCACCAATGAAGTGCATATCAGGATTTTGATTCCTATGAATAATTAATGATGTAAAAGGGCTTAATGTTTGTGGAAATTATCAGTTTCCTAAAATTCATCTTTAGGCCTCTCATGCCAGATCTAAGTGTTAAGTGTCCCGTATTCCCCCAGTTTCCCCTATCCACCTTCGTAAAAAAACATGTTTTAATGTCTGCAAACGTTTGGATAAGAAATGTTTGTGGAAAAAGATGTGTTTTTCTCAAAGCTAAAAAATGTTTGAACTTTTTTCAATGTTGGTCTTTTTTCATTTGCAAAAAGGCACTGAAGTCAAATTTTTTTTTCACATCTTTGGTGCTTGGGGAAACACAAACTTCTATAGGCCTTTCCTGAGAGGCCTACACTCTCAACAGCTAGCAAAATAGGTTAAGAAAAAATGCCCCTCCCCCTAACCAGAATACCCTAAAAGAATTTGCCCCCCCCCTCATTTGCTCACCGCCTTCCGGCCATGTCGATGCACCAGGCCAATGTCGGCAAATTTTTGTTTGCTACATAGGCAGCCTTTGGGGTAAAAGGCCCACATGCACATAAAAGAGCATCATAATTCATCTGTACTTTGTCCGTCATGTTATTACGTTACTGTTATCCAATCATCAGTCTGCATTAGGCAGCCAAATCACAGGTGTACAGCGAGAGTATCAGCTATGGATCTTGTTCTTGTTCATATTGATTATGATATCTTTGTACTATATGTGATCTCTTGATGGGCCCTGTTGGAATTAATTTAGTAGACCATGGCAAATTGTCTTGTACATGTTGTAATCGATTCAATAATAATGAAAAAATTAGATGAGATAAGATACACTATAACACATAAATGAGCTAGTTGAAAGAAAATAATTCCCAATTAATGCATATTTTTCACACTTATCAAAGGATGGAACAAGGTATCATATTGGTGGAATAGGTTCTCAGCCTAGCCTCATGAAATATTCCGATAGAATGTTTAATAAAAAGTAGGGCATTTTACCCGGCATGTCGAAAGGCTGGGGGTAAATGGCCCACAACGATGGGCAAAGGGCCCATGGATCTGATGGGGCATTTATTCCAATACGATTCTGTTTTATGGGGTTAAGAAGCAAATGTCCATGACCATGGATGTGACAGTCAAACAGAGTGGAATATGATTCAGAAATATTCCATGGAGTGGACATTTGCATTTATTTCATGGTTTTACAGTCTTAAAACAATGAAACTCTACTGAATTGCAGCTTCTTTACATGACCAGAATGTCACATGAACTGGCCATGGAATACGGGGATGCCATATTCCATGGCTCCATGTGATACGGAGGTCCTTGGTTAAACCTATATGGGACTGTTGTATTTACCATGAAATAAAAGGCCCACTTTTTTCACACACCCTTTTTCATAACATTCTAGGAGGCAGGGCTGACAAGGTTTTGCACAGGAAGAAAAAAAATTATTCCATACCAGTACTTTGATTAATGTGAAAAGTATTCTTTATTAGGGTAGGAGGAGGTAAGACGCCCTTTGTGGTAAAAGGCCCTTTAGCTTCCATGTCTAGGTTTGTAGCTGTATACAGTCATTTAACACTTGGAAGTAAAGATAACCTCAAGGAGACCTTTAGGTTTTCATTATGATTGGATGAGAAATAGTTTACTTATTAGACACTCAATATATTATAACTGTTAAGACCATTGTGTTCAATTTAAGATAATTAGAAATAGAAAGGGTCCTGAAATGAACATGGTTTGTTGGGTGGCATGTTAGTCGTGAAAGGGATTAAAAGTATTAGCGGAGGTGCTATGAGATAAAGGAGTGAAGAGTAGGTCACAATGATACATTTTATTTACCTTTCCTTTATTCCAACAGTTTCATGGGCTTTTTGTGCAAACATTATATCTTATTATCAGATTAATGGGCCTTTCACCCCATTGTTGTGGGCCTTTTACCCCAGCCTTGCGAGTTGCGGGGTAAAATGCCCCACTTTTTGTCAAACATTCTATTGGAAAATTCCATGAGGCTAGGCTGACAACCTGTTTCACAAGTATTATAAATTATTCCATCCCATGATTGGTGCGAAAAATATGCATTAATTGAGACCTCTTAGGTCTAGCTCATTTGCGTTTTATTAGTGTAGGCCTATCTTACATTATCCTACCCTGTCATCCCTTGAAATTCAACATGCAATATCTAAAAAGCTACTTCAGGTGATCTTCGATGTCCAAATCGTAGTAGTAGTTTATGAAGATAATTTTAAGCTTCTTTTTAATGACAAGAATCTAAATGGAGCATTTATTCCAATTATGATGCTCTTTTATGTGCATGTGGGACTTTGCCCCAAAGGCTGTGGGCCTTTACGCCAGCCTCTAGACGATGGGGTAGCCTAAACCCAGCAAACAAGAAACTTTTTTTAGCGGTAAAAAAAGTTTCTAAAAGGTTTTTTCTCAAATGTTTTTTTTTTAAACTTATTTTTAACTTAAAAAAAGTTTTTCTGCAAACCTTTCTGATTAAAATGGTTTAGATTTGGTATTTAAAAGGTTGTAGTTTTTTCATAACCTTTTCTACACCTTTTCTGAGCGTCTTGAAGTGTTTTTTTTTTAAGGTTCAGATAAAAACGTTTTTATCTGAACCTTTTCTGAACGTTCAGAAAAGGTCTATATTATTAGTTTCAAAGAAAAACCTCTTTTCTTTAACCTTAATTTTCAACCTGACATGCTGGCTTATAAAGACTCAATGTCACAACTTAGTATACAAGCCCTGGTGGTCTAATGGATAGAGCTTGGGACTCTCCATCTGAAGGTAGCAGGTTCGAACCCACACATGGTTTAGGTTTATATTTTACATTTTTCCCCCAAAAAAACATTGGTAGGTGACAGAACCTCAAAAAACCTTATTTTAATCTTTAAAAAACGTTATTTTAACCTTAAAAACGTTTAAAAAGTGAAATAAAAACGTTTTTTAATGTTAAATTGATGTTTGTTTAGATTCACAAAAAAAAAACAACGTATTTTTGGGTTCTGCAAAAAACGTTTTCTCAACCTTTGAGAAACGTTTTGTTTAACGTTAAAACAAACTTTTTTTGTTTGCAGGGAAAGGCCCACTTTTTTCACACATGGTTTATTGTGATTCGTCCGGATGGTAACCATGTATCGTAGTAAGTCGCCAAGGTAACGTGTCACATGCACACGGACCGCGCCATACTGTGCTGGGGACAGATTTGTGTGCTTCAGAACCGCGTGCACCATTAGATGTCCAAATTCTCAAAATATGTAGCACTTATGGAATCCTCTTTCACAAAGTATCATGGAAATTAAAAATAAGATTACACAGTGTGCATAGATAAGAGATTTAGACAGTAGAGTGGCTATAATATGCATTCAAACTGTGCGGAGAGCCCCAGTGTACAGATTTGATTATACTACGTAACGGAGAGCGCAGAGCACCACTTTGTCCTCAGCTTCCGGTGTGCCGACGTCGGTACGTTACAAAGGTTACCGGACTTTTCGTCTCAATGAATATTCTATGATGCAGGGCGGACAAGCTTTTGCACATGAAGAAAATGTAATTCCATCCTTTGGTTAAACTACCGTATATAAAATACCTCAGCCCTCGAATGCTGGCCACCGGAACTGTCAAAACGGAAGTAGTATTGATGGCATGATTAGTAAAGGCTTAAAGATAATAAAGATCATTGTCCATAATTTCGATTATTCCTTTAGTTCTATGCATATGTATTCTCTGCAAGAGGGTTTTAAAATTTGATGCTACAAAGAAGTATAAATAAGACCTTCTACAGAAAGAAAATCGCTCAGGGTTATGTTAACTTTTTGTCCATTATCACAGCGCCGTAGGCGCTGGTCAATATAAAAAGTATTCTGTAAGTAGCCCCATTTTTAGTTTGACCCCCCCCCCACCAGGTGTGAAGGTTATTTTGTTAGGAAAACTTACAACCCCAAAATAACGTTTAACTAACGCCAATAAATGTTTTACTGTCAAGTTGAAAGATGCAAAGGTAGGGTGGGGTAAGACGCCCTTAATTAACAAATGTGTCATTTATAAGAAATTCATGGCTGCTTCCAGAATACTTTTTTCATTAATCAAAGGATGGAATGATATTTTCTTCATTCGCAAAAGATTGTCAGCTCTGCCCCATAGATTGTTACAGTAAATCATGTATGAAAAAAAGTGGATGCTAGGGTAAAAGGCCCACAGCTGGTGTAAAAGGCCCACAACCTTTGGGATAAAAGGCCCACATGCACAATAAAGAGGATCATAATTGGAATAAAAGCTCCATTTAGATTCTTGTCATTAAAAAAGAAGCTAAAGTTAATATTCAGGAACTACTGCTGAGATTTGGACATTCTAAATCACCTAAAGTAGCATTTTCGATAATTCATATCGAAGTCCAAGGGGTGATAGGGTAGGATAAGCTAAAATACCCTAATAGTACGTAACTGAGCTAGGTCTAAGAGAATAATCCCTAATTAATGCATATTTTTCACACCAATCAAGAGATGGAACAATGTATCATACTTGTGAAATAGGTTGTCAGCCTAGCCTTTTGGAATATTCCAATAGAATGCTTGACAAAAAGTGGGGCATTTTGCCCCGTAGGTTAAAAGGCTGGGGTAAAAGGCCCAAAGTGATGGGGCAAAAGGCCCATGGATCTGATGATAAGATAAGGTTCATCTCAAAAGCCCATGTAGGTATTGGAACAAAGTGTAAGGTAAAAAAAATGTATCTTTATGACCTACCCTTCACCCCTTTATCTAATAATACCTCACCTAATACTTTTAACCCATTTAACGTGCTACCCAAAAATCCATGCATATTTCAGGACCCTTTTATTTCTAATTATCTCAAATTGAGCATGATGTAGGCACTTACCTACCCCAAGTGCATGCTTCTGCTGCAGTGGAGGTGTGAAACTGTGATAAAGCTGAAACTTGGGAGTGCTAAACTCTCCTTATTTTGACAGCTCATTATGTAGCTATTTATTGGAGAATCTTAACAAACATGGACTCATTTTAAAGGGATTGATTAGGGGTTTGATATGAATCTATTTGAGAAATAATTGATGCAGTCAAAAATCCCATTCTCCCCAAGTGAAGTTAACCCATAACTTTGAAAGCATCTTTTGGTATTAAGGCCAAATCTCACATAAAAGAGAATAGTTCCCACACTTTCTACAGGAAAAAATGGTTTAGAAAATGTCTAGGGGTTTTCTTTTCATAGGAAAACAGGATGTTTGCCGGACCCCACAAAAATTTTAGCATGCCATTCGCTATCACCCTTCAAACAGCTTCTTCATGTTAGGTCCTTCCCAGCAAACATGCCTGTACTGGACTGGTACTGGGCCAATAATGGCAACAGTATTGGGCCACTACTGGCAATACGGTACTGGCCCAGTAAAAAAGTGCAATATGGCTTTTTTCCGGGCCACAACTGGCAAACATGACTGGCCCAGTACTGGGCCATTTAAGGGCCAGTACTGGCTTTATGCTGGCATGCCAGCACAGGCCCAGTGTTGGCCTGATTGTGTATGCCAATATATAGGTATGATATATGTAATGTAAAATGAAAAGTGTATAATTATCATAGTTCAGCACATTTAAAGGCCCCACATTAAGGCTTTCCTTCACATTCTACCTCATTTGGGAAGAGCCCAGATGCAGTGTGCATTAAAGTTGGCCATCTATCTCAGAGTTTGTTGGTTTATGTGATCTGTTTCAGACACACACAAGGTGTTTGGAATGACATGCTTTCTATTCTACCATTGTTTACGATATTTGGTTTTAAACTTAACGCCCAGTAAGTTTCCAATGAAATTTGTTCCATGCTAAACAAGTTTGTCCTAAGCAGAGAAGTTTTTGGCCATATACTCATGAAGAAAAGTTATACATCTCAATACCAAATTATTGTAATACAAGCACTGGGGACATCTTGTGGTGTGGTTGGAAACTAATCAAGCGGTTTCTGGTGATTCTGGGCCAGTACTGGCATGCCAGAAGTAAGTTTCCATCATAAGTCCAGTACTGGGCCAGCACTGGCATGCCGGCACTGGTATACCGCAGGGCTCGACAAATCAGTTGGGAGACTGTGTGCCCATTGGGCACAAGGGCAAAAAAAAGTTGCGCCCAGCAGACGAGCTCTGTGCCCAGGACCTTTTCTTTTGATACTCAAAATAACATATTTAGCTAAATGGCACACATATAGTTTATGATAAACAAAAAGATTTTATTTCAACCCATCTCTAGGGAAAAAAGTTTCAGAGACTTCTACACCCAGATAATCTCAGCAGCGTTGCATTGTGCTGATGTCTTAAGTAGCTTTTGGACAGCTGTGCCCATTGGGCACAACTTGAAAAATATTTTGTGCCCAGTGAATTTTTTCTGAGTCACGGGCATTGGGCACAGGGATTTGTCGAGCCCTGAGTATACCATTACAAAACCAGAACTGTGCCAGTATGATTGAAGCTAAATGGCCATGTAATGGCTAGGTACTGGCAGTACTGGCCCGTTACTGCCATTACATGCCATTACAATGTCAGTACTGGCCCAGTACAGGCGTGTTTGCTGGGTTGTCTGTTTGCCAGAATTCAATCCTATGTATCTTATTTATATAGCAATGGATAGAGCTGATAAAAAGAAGTGGATTTCCTTTTTAAATGAAGTCTTTATGTCAACTTAAAGGGAAATTCTGACCAATTAAAGATCTCATATCAACTCCATAAATTTTGCACCAATTCTGTCAGATCGCTAAATCGCAGATGATATTAAGTCAAGATAAAATACCTTTAAATTGTTAAAATTTTATATGATACGTGTACATTGATTTTCAACCTTTTATGGGGAACTCTTCCATACCGTTACATGAAAAGAAAATAGTCCAAAATAATGATTTCATAGATATAGCCAGTCTTGTATCTGATATGCTTGATCACAAATCTGGACCCTATTTAAACTCTTAAAGGAGGGCTAGCACGGACAATTTCAACATGGGTACAGTTTCAAAGATCGCTCACAAATTCGCGGGTACCAGCTAAATATTTGCCATGATCTGATTGGTCAAGGGGTGGTCACGTGACTTGCTAAGGCGGGTACGTCTTTAAGTCGTGCTAGCCCCGCTTTAACACTGACAGAATTTTGGGTTTGATTCTGGATCTTTGATCAGTCATAACTTCCCTTATACTTGGCATAAAGACTTCATTTAAAGAGCAAATCCACTTCTTTTGATGAAATCTATCCATTCCTTAATAGATAAAATGCATGGGACAAAGTCTAAAGAAACTAGGTAAGTGCCTACATATGATGATCTTAACAATAACAGTTATAAAAATTTGAATGTCTGATAAGTTACAGTACGGTAACTTTTTCATAATGAAAATCATAATGAAAACCTACAAAAGAGATATCCTTGAAGTTATTCTTATTTCCAAGTGCTAAATGGCTGCATACAATTAGTACCTTGGTTATGAGGGCTAAAGGGCCTTTTACCCCAAAGGGCCTCTTACCCCCTCCTACCCTAGTTCTTTGCGCCTTTTTTGCGATGGCGTTTAGAAAAGACGAAGGGGTAGCGCTCACTGCGCCGCTCGAACGGCGCGGTGGACGAGGGGGGCCACTCACCACTTGGTAAATAGGCTATATAGTAAGGGAGTGATCGTTTTTTAACAACAGGGGGAGGGGGCTGGTGGGTTAAGGGGGGGCCAGAATTTTGGGATACTCATATAGAGCCCCTCTAACAAAAATTTAGGGCCCTTGTCCAATAGGATGGGCCCACTATAATATTACAGGTGGGACGTACACCTAGCATATATAGCCCTTGTGAAGAATTCAGGGCTGAGTATTTTATAGTCGCAAATACTTCGGGGGCCCGGCAATGATCCCTAAAATTTGAGTTGCTCCTCTAGAGCCCCCCCTACCAAAAATTTGGGGCCCTGGTCCAATAGGATGGGCCCAAGATAAGATTAGAGGTGGTACACCTACCCTAGCCCCTATGGAGAGTTCAGGGCTGAGTTTTTCATGGTCGCGAATATTTTGGGGGTCCGGTGATGATCCCTAAATTTTGGGTTACTCGTCTAGAGCCCCCCCTACCAAAAATTTGAGGCCCTGGTCCAATAGGATGGGCCCAATATAAGATTAGAGGTGGTACACCTACCCTAGCCCCTATGGAGAGTTCAGGGCTGAGTTTTTCATAGTCGCGAATATTTTGGGGGTCCGGCGATGATCCCTAAATTTTGGGTTACTCGTCTAGAGCCCCCCCTACCAAAAAATTGGGGCCCTGGTCCAATAGGATGGGCCCAATATAAGATTAGAGTTGGTACACCTACCCTGGCCCCTATGGAGAGTTCAGGGCTGAGTTTTTCATAGTCACGAATATTTTTGGGGTCCGGCAATGATCCCTAAATTTTGGGTTACTCGTCTAGAGCCCCCCCTACCAAAAATTTGGGGCCCTGGTCCAATAGGATGGGCCCACTATAAGATTAGATGTGGTACACCTAGCCTTGCCCCTATGGGGAGTTCAGGGCTGAGTTTTTTATAGTCGCACATATTTCGGGGGTCCGGCAGAGACCCCTAATATTGGGATAGTCGTCTGGAGCACCCCCCAAAAAAAATTTGGGGCCCTGGTCCAATGGGATGGGCCCAACATAGGGTTAAAGGTTATAGACCTAGTCAGGGCCTTATGGAAAGTTGAGGGCTGAGTTTTTTATAGTCGCAAATATTTCAAGGGTCCGGCGGTGATCCCTAAATTTTGGGTTACTCGTCTAGAGCCCCCCCTACCAAAAATTTGGGGCCCTGGTCCAATAGGATGGGCCCACTATAAGATTAGAGGTGGTACACCTACCCTATCCCCTATGGAGAGTTCAGGGCTGAGTTTTTCATAGTCGCGAATATTTTGGGGGTCCGGCGATGATCCCCAAATTTTGGGATACTCGTCTAGAGCCCCCTACCAAAAATTGGGGCCCTGGTCCAACAGGATGGGCCCTCTATAAGATTAGAGGTGGTAAACCTAGCCTAGCCCCTATGGAGAGTTCAGGGCTGAGTTTTTTATAGTCGCAAATATTTCAGGGTCTGGCAGTGATCCCTAAATTTTGGGATACTCGTCTAGAGCCCCCGCCAACAAAAATTTGGGGCCCTGGTCACATGGGATGGGCCCAACATAGGGTTAGAGGTGATAGACCTAGTCAGGGCATTATGGTAAGTTGAGGGCTGAGTTTTTCATAGTCGCAAATATTTCGGGGGCCCGGCGATGATCCCTAAATTTTGGGTTACTCGTCTAGAGCCCCCCCTACCAAAAATTTGGGGCCCTGGTCCAATAGGATGGGCCCACTATAAGATTAGAGGTGGTACACCTAAATTTTGGGTTACTCGTCTAGAGCCCCCCCTACCAAAAATTTGAGGCCCTGGTCCAATAGGATGGGCCCAAGATAAGATTAGAGGTGGTACACCTACCCTAGCCCCTATGGAGAGTTCAGGGCTGAGTTTTTCATAGTCGCGAATATTTTTGGGTTCGGCAATGATCCCTAAATTTTGGGTTACTCGTCTAGAGCACCCCCTACCAAAAATTTGGGGCCCTGGTCCAATAGGATGGGCCCACTATAAGATTAGAGGTGGTACACCTACCCTAGCCCCTATGGAGAGTTCAGGGCTGAGTTTTTCATAGTCGCGAATATTTTGGGGGTCCGGCGATGATCCCCAAATTTTGGGATACTCGTCTAGAGCCCCCCTACCAAAAATTGGGGCCCTGGTTCAACAGGATGGGCCCTCTATAAGATTAGAGGTGGTAAACCTAGCCTAGTCCCTATGGAGAGTTGAGGGCTGAGTTTTTTATAGTCACAAATATTTCGGGGGTCCGGCGGTGATCCCTTAATTTTGGGATACTCGTCTAGAGCCCCCGCCAACAAAAATTTGGGGCCCTGGTCACATGGGATGGGCCCAACATAGGGTTAGAGGTGATAGACCTAGTCAGGGCATTATGGTAAGTTGAGGGCTGAGTTTTTATAGTCGCAAATATTTCGGGGGCCCGGCGATGATCCCTAAATTTTGGGTTACTTGTCTAGAGCCCCCCCTACCAAAAATTTGGGGCCCTGGTCCAATAGGATGGGCCCACTATAAGATTAGAGGTGGTACACCTAAATTTTGGGTTACTCGTCTAGAGCCCCCCCTACCAAAAATTTGGGGCCGTGGTCCAATAGGATGGGCCCACTATGAGATTAGAGGTGGTACACCTACCCTATCCCCTATGGAGAGTTCAGGGCTGAGTTTTTCATAGTCGCGAATATTTTGGGGGTCCGGCGATGATCCCCAAATTTTGGGATACTCGTCTAGAGCCCCCCTACCAAAAATTGGGGCCCTGGTCCAACAGGATGGGCCCTCTATAAGATTAGAGGTGGTAAACCTAGCCTAGCCCCTATGGAGAGTTCAGGGCTGAGTTTTTTATTGTCGCAAATATTTCAGGGTCTGGCAGTGATCCCTAAATTTTGGGATACTCGTCTAGAGCCCCCGCCAACAAAAATTTGGGGCCCTGGTCACATGGGATGGGCCCACTATAAGATTAGAGGTGGTACACCTACCCTAGCCCCTATGGAGAGTTGAGGGCTGATTTTTTCATAGTCGCAAATATTTTGGGGGTCCGGCGATGATCCCTAAATTTTGGGTTACTCGTCTAGAGCCCCCCCTACCAAAAAATTGGGGCCCTCGTCCAATAGGATGGGCCCAATATAAGATTAGAGTTGGTACACCTACCCTGGCCCCTATGGAGAGTTCAGGGCTGAGTTTTTCATAGTCATGAATATTTTTGGGGTCCGGCAATGATCCCTAAATTTTGGATTACTCGTCTAGAGCCCCCCCTACCAAAAATTTGGGGCCCTGGTCCAATAGGAGGGGCCCTCCATAAGATTAGAGGTGGTACACCTAGCCTAGCCCCTATGGGGAGTTCAGGGCTGAGTTTTTTATAGTCGCACATATTTCGGGGGTCCAGCAGAGATCCCTTAATATTGGGATAGTCGTCTAGAGCACCCCCCGAAAAAAATTTGGGGCCCTGGTCCAATGGGATGGGCCCAACATAGGGTTAAAGGTTATAGACCTAGTCAGGGCCTTATGGAAAGTTGAGGGCTGAGTTTTTTATAGTCGCAAATATTTCGGGGGTCCGGCGGTGATCCCTAAATTTTGGGATACTCGTATAGAGCCCCCCTACCAAAAATTTGGGGCCCTGGTCCAATAGGATGGGCCCACTATAAGATTAGAGGTGGTACACCTACCCTAGCCCCTATGGAGAGTTCAGGGCTGAGTTTTTCATAGTCGCGAATATTTTTGGGTTCGGCGATGATCCCTAAATTTTGGGTTACTCGTCTAGAGCACCCCCTACCAAAAATTTGGGGCCCTGGTCCAAAAGGATGGGCCCACTATAAGATTAGAGGTGGTACACCTACCCTAGCCCCTATGGAGAGTTCAGGGCTGAGTTTTTCATAGTCGCGAATATTTTGGGGGTCCGGCGATGATCCCCAAATTTTGGGATACTCGTCTAGGGCCCCCCTACCAAAAATTGGGGCCCTGGTTCAACAGGATGGGCCCTCTATAAGATTAGAGGTGTTAAACCTAGCCTAGTCCCTATGGAGAGTTGAGGGCTGAGTTTTTTATAGTCGCAAATATTTCGGGGGTCCGGCGGTGATCCCTAAATTTTGGGATACTCGTCTAGAGCCCCCGCCAACAAAAATTTGGGGCTCTGGTCACATGGGATGGGCCCAACATAGGGTTAGAGGTGATAGACCTAGTCAGGTCATTATGGTAAGTTGAGGGCTGAGTTTTTATAGTCGCAAATATTTCGGGGGCCCGGCGATGATCCCTAAATTTTGGGTTACTCGTCTAGAGCCCCCCCTACCAAAAATTTGGGGCCCTGTTCCAATAGGATGGGCCCACTATAAGATTAGAGGTGGTACACCTAAATTTTGGGTTACTCGTCTAGAGCCCCCCCTACCAAAAATTTGGGGCCCTGGTCCAATAGGATGGGCCCACTATAAGATTAGAGGTGGTACACCTACCCAAAATTTAGGGATCATCGCCGGACCCCCAAAATGTTCGCGACTATGAAAAACTCAGCCCTGAACTCTCCATAGGGGCTAGGGTAGGTGTACCACCTCTAATCTTATAGTGGGCCCATCCTATTGGACCAGGGCCCCAAATTTTTGGTAGGGGGGGCTCTAGACGAGTAACCCAAAATTTAGGGATCATCGCCGGAATCCCAAAATGTTCGCGACTATGAAAAACTCAGCCCTGAACTCTCCATAGGGGCTAGGGTAGGTGTACCACCTCTAATCTTATAGTGGGCCCATCCTATTGGACCAGGGCCCCAAATTTTTGGTAGGGGGGGCTCTAGACGAGTAACCCAAAATTTAGGGATCATCGCCGGACCCCCAAAATGTTCGCGACTATGAAAAACTCAGCCCTGAACTCTCCATAGGGGCTAGGGTAGGTGTACCACCTCTAATCTTATAGTGGGCCCATCCTATTGGACCAGGGCCCCAAATTTTTGGTAGGGGGGGCTCTAGACGAGTAACCCAAAATTTAGGGATCATCGCCGGACCCACAAAATGTTCGCGACTATGAAAAACTCAGCCCTGAACTCTCCATAGGGGCTAGGGTAGGTGTACCACCTCTAATCTTATAGTGGGCCCATCCTATTGGACCAGGGCCCCAAATTTTTGGTAGGGGGGGCTCTAGACGAGTAACCCAAAATTTAGGGATCATCACCGGACCCCCAAAATGTTCGCGACTATGAAAAACTCAGCCCTGAACTCTCCATAGGGGCTAGGGTAGGTGTACCACCTCTAATCTTATAGTGGGCCCATCCTATTGGACCAGGGCCCCAAATTTTTGGTAGGGGGGGCTCTAGACGAGTAACCCAAAATTTAGGGATCATCGCCGGACCCCCAAAATGTTCGCGACTATGAAAAACTCAGCCCTGAACTCTCCATAGGGGCTAGGGTAGGTGTACCACCTCTAATCTTATAGTGGGCCCATCCTATTGGACCAGGGCCCCAAATTTTTGGTAGGGGGGGCTCTAGACGAGTAACCCAAAATTTAGGGATCATCGCCGGACCCACAAAATGTTCGCGACTATGAAAAACTCAGCCCTGAACTCTCCATAGGGGCTAGGGTAGGTGTACCACCTCTAATCTTATAGTGGGCCCATCCTATTGGACCAGGGCCCCAAATTTTTGGTAGGGGGGCTCTAGACGAGTAACCCAAAATTTAGGGATCATCGCCGGACCCCCAAAATGTTCGCGACTATGAAAAACTCAGCCCTGAACTCTCCATAGGGGCTAGGGTAGGTGTACCACCTCTAATCTTATAGTGGGCCCATCCTATTGGACCAGGGCCCCAAATTTTTGGTAGGGGGGGCTCTAGACGAGTAACCCAAAATTTAGGGATCATCGCCGGACCCCCAAAATGTTCGCGACTATGAAAAACTCAGCCCTGAACTCTCCATAGGGGCTAGGGTAGGTGTACCACCTCTAATCTTATAGTGGGCCCATCCTATTGGACCAGGGCCCCAAATTTTTGGTAGGGGGGGGGCTCTAGACGAGTATACGGGGTTCTAAATCCAGGCCTGATTGTGTTACGTAATGCTTTAAAAGTTAGACAAATAAGAATTGTATAGAATTGTTTGTGCGGTACTGTTTTTATATTCCTTTGGAGTGGCCCCCCCTGCGGTGGCTGGGCCACGTTGGTCAAGCAGAAGCAGTTACGCCGCAGCCGCTACCCCTTGGTGGTGGTACCACCCTAAATCAGGTCACTTCCGGGTAGAATGGTAAAAGTCCTGCACTAAATACAGTCAATTTTTCACTTCTAGGGCTATAAAATGGGTTCTAAACAGGTTGTCTGTGTATATATTGGCATTAAAATTATCCTGGAGGCTTGGAGAATATTTTTAAAAAAAGATTGGAAAAGAATGAAAATAATTTAGATCATTTACTGCGGACCAAAGGGACCTATGATAGATGTGTAGTGACTCAGGTGGCAGACCACAAAATCACATCGGTGGTTTCCATGGCGATTTGCGAAAAATCTGATTGCACTTTGTTATGACAGACCTAGTGTATAATTTTTGCCATTTCAAAAGCTACAATCTGGTATATTTGGCTTAGTTCTGAGGAAATTTTAAGTATTTGAAATATTTTGTCAAGTGTCAGCGATAGTGGATTTTTTCGGGTCGCAGCGCATATTTAGGGTGGTACCACCTTAACAGGGGATGGGATTATGCAAGGATCAGCAGAAATCTGTGCCATTTTTTTCCCTTAACCCTATTTTTTTTAAAATCATCATTACTTATTAGTGTTTAGGCCCTCTCCTACATGGATAATGAGGTGTTAAACTGTAGATTTGCTTTGATTTGACCCTAAAATCACATGATTTTCATTGAATATAGGCCCCAAAACTGGCTTTTTACTGTTCAGGCCATCGAGGGTATATCAGGGGAATTTCCAGTTCTTAGCTAAATTTGAAGAAATGGGTACATTTTTAACAAGGTACATGTCAGCTCTGACACTGGATATCAAGGTATGGGGCCAAGCAATAGATAGGGTGCCTAATTGATCAGAATTCTATTGTTTGTTATTGGTTGCCATGGCAACATAACAGCTTGTCATTGTTTGTTATGCCCAATTTAGGCCCAAAAGAGCCATTTTGGCTTCAAAAAGGACCATAATTGGGCATTTTTATTGTTTCTACTGCTTTCCCTAATTTCCTGAGACTTAAGTGGGATATTCTGGCATAAAATAGATGGTTTGAGGCACGTTTGGAGGTACATTTGACAGGACATAGTGCAATCAGATTTTTCGCTACGTTCGATTGAAGATGGATACCCTAAAACGGGACATTTTTTGAGCAATTTGTGCCTGCGCACACCAGACCATGATCTCAATAGGCCCAAATTACCAAAAAAATGTCGTTTTTAGGCAGAATTTTAGGGTTGTTTCTGACTAAAGGGACTTAAAATATTGTATTTATGAAGGAATTTTGTGGTAACCATGGCAACCAAAAAAACAAACTTTTCTGTTAAGGTGGTACCACCCTAAATCAGGTCACTTCCGGGTAGAATGGTAAAAGTCCTGCACTAAATACAGTCAATTTTTCACTTCTAGGGCTATAAAATGGGTTCTAAACAGGTTGTCTGTGTATATATTGGCATTAAAATTATCCTGGAGGCTTGGAGAATATTTTTAAAAAAAGATTGGAAAAGAATGAAAATAATTTAGATCATTTACTGCGGACCAAAGGGACCTATGATAGATGTGTAGTGACTCAGGTGGCAGACCACAAAATCACATCGGTGGTTTCCATGGCGATTTGCGAAAAATCTGATTGCACTTTGTTATGACAGACCTAGTGTATAATTTTTGCCATTTCAAAAGCTACAATCTGGTATATTTGGCTTAGTTCTGAGGAAATTTTAAGTATTTGAAATATTTTGTCAAGTGTCAGCGATAGTGGATTTTTTCGGGTCGCAGCGCATATTTAGGGTGGTACCACCTGGTCTTTTCTAACCGCTTCGCTTTTTTGCGGCGGCAATACTACCATCCGCTTCGTTTACTTTATAAGCGATCTGTATTTTGTTTTGGAGTGACATGTCAACATATGCGCGTGCGTCAGCACTCCCATTATCAGTCGTCCATTGCTCAAATCCAAAACAGAAGGAACTCGCAAGGAAATGCTCTAAAATATTCACTTCTTCCCGCAAACACGACCTTAAAACACCTGAAACATAGATAAGAACATTAACAGTCCAATATGGACGAGAGCCTAGAAAAGGACCAAGACCTTATTGAAGCAAACTGGCTCACAAATTGGGAGGACCAATGCGTTCGAGAAACGGAAAATGATACCGATGTGGACGATAGGATTCAAATGGAGAACGAACAATCTGCCCAAAAACTTTGGCTATCTTTCCAGAATTCTGCTACGGCCATAGCCCAATTGTACCGAGGTAAGAATGCTGCAATGAGGTATCACGAGTTGATGTTTGGAATTATTTCACAACCCTAAACGGTAGCGAGAAATGCGCTTTGACTTGCCCGTCTACCAAGAAAACAAGATGTCGTCCTGTCGCGCGACTTGCGATGTGTGGTCGGGTCATTTATGACATATTGCTTAGGCAACGTAACCACGTGCTATGATTTCTGGACTTATTTTTATTCAATTGGTTTCAATGTCCTCTGGTGTTTTGACAAAATAAATCAGAGCCAGATTCAATCAGGCCACCGCCAATACAGTCAACAACACAGTCACAGCAGCTGGTCACAGTGCCAGTGACACTCGCACTGACAGTTCCAACAGCCTGAAGTTGAACAGGCAACTTCCATAGGCCCGCACGTGACGTGACTTCCCCTCCCTATGATAGGGAGGGGAAGTCACGTCACGTGCGGGCGGATTCTGAGCTCAGCATATTATCGCCCGCAAGCTTGAAGGATAGGAGACAATTTTAGGCCTGGCATAACTTTTTTAAGAATGAGAGTTGAGCCTTAAAGGGGGGCTGGCATGGGAAATTAACAACATGGGTACCGATTCAAACAGCGATCATAAAATCGCGGGAACCAGCGGAAAAATCGCGATGCCCTGATTGGTCAAGGGGTGATCATGTGACTTTTAAATGCGGGCATGCATTACCATGCCAGGGCCCCTTTAAAATTTCATATATGCCATAATATGGTGGGCCTTCTGGTCAATTCAAATATTGGTTATTTTAGTTCCAAATCAGAAATTTTTTTACAACATAGTTTATCGCGAGACTTAGCCTCCCTATTCTTAATTTCAGTGACAGTGATCTGAGTGTTTCCGCTAAGCCTTGCATTCTATTAGCCAATTTGGCGAATTTGTATCAACATTGATTTAGCCAATATCAATGGAAATTAGCCAAATAGCCACTCTGAAACATATGATATGGTATACATAACCACATTTGAGATTTGTGGTATATTTCCATATGAAAACTAATTTTGCCATGACATGTGACTCATATGATATCCCAAATTCGATAGATAGATATCTAGATAATGCCTTAGGTTTCAGGAGAAAAGCTGACCTACCGTAATCTCCCGCGTAGAAGGCGCAGCTCGCGTAGAAGGTGCCCCCCCCCAACTCAGAGAAGGCCTTTTCACGTAGAAGGCGCACATACCTCTTCTGGATCGATTTCTGGAAAAACCTGCGTATAAGGCCCCCCCCAACTCACAGGGGGGCTGTTTCGCGTAGAAGGCGCCCCCCTCCCCACCCCCCCTTCCCAACCCCCTCCCCACCCCCTATTGTACAGCGACCGGGCTGCCGCGCTGCTGGCGCTATGAGTTCAAGCTGTCATCGGCACACGGTCGGTGTAGTCCCCGCCGAGCAAATCTACAGCGACCGGGCTGCCGCGCTGGTGGCTATATGAGTCGATGCTGTCATCGGCGCACGGTCGGTGTATTCCCTGCCGAGCAAATCTACAGCGACCGGGCTGCCGCGCTGCTGGCTATATGAGTCGATGCTGTCATCGGCACACGGTTGGCTTGAACCTGCAGAGCGCGTTGACACGTACTGGTCTGCCGCGCTGCTGGCGCTATGAGTTCAAGCTGTCATTGGCACACGGTCGGCGTAATGCCCGCCGAGCGCCTGTACACCGACCGAGCTGCCGGCTCTATGAGTTCAAGCTGTCATCGGCACACGGTCGGCTTGAACCCGCCGAGCGCGTTGACACCTACTGGTCTGCCGCGCTGCTGGCGCTATGAGTTCAAGCTGTCATCGGCGCATGGTGGGCCTTATTTTGGGGCGTTTCCCAATTGAGATGTTGGAAAAACCCGCGTATAAGGCGCACCCCAAACTCAAGGCAATTTACCTCCCGTGTATAAGACCCAGTCACAATCTGATTCGCGTATAAGACGCGCCTTATACGCGGGAGATTACGGTATCAAGAGTACCTCAAGTCTTTTTACTGTGCCACTTGAAAACTTGCAAAGTTTTTTTTGGAGTTGCAAGCCGCGTCAGCGGCTGGGAGCGTAGCGACCGTAGCAACTCCATAATGTTTTCGGTTTTCTCCCTGTCACCTATGACGTCATTGGTGATGTCATGCTGCCTCAGTGACGTCACCCGCAGTGGCTAGTGATGTTACCATGATCTATGAGCAGAACTCCTATCCGTGGTCCTTGCCACATTTTTCTTGTTGCCGAAAAAGTTGTGTGGTCTGTAGATATAAACATTTGAAGGTAGTCCCATTGTTTTAGATTATATAGTAGGGGGTACTAAGTCAATTGATTTCCCTACAGAATTAGCCAATTTGGCTAATTTTCAGGGAATAGGATTCGCCAGAATGAACTTTGATTCGCCATTGGCGATTTGGTGAGTGGCTAGCAAAATCCTTGGATCCTATTTCTAGTCGGTTCTTTCTAGTCTAACTTGGCTACTGAAATATTAGGCCTGAAGTGATCAACCAGCGCAATTACTTTCAGACCCAAAGTCATTTCAGACCCGGTCATATCCAGAGATTCCAACATTTGATCAAAGGCTTCAGGGACAAGTTTGTGAAGCGAACCGGGGGATGGGGGGGATGCCAAGTACAGCAAGCAATATTGAAGGGGGGTCGGGGGAGGCTTGCCCCCCCAGGAAAATCCAAAATCAATAGGTCAGGAGGGGTGGAAGCATTTGCAAGTTGCAGGGGGGGTCAAAGGTCAGATATTAGGTCCATAGATGTGGCAATTGGATACAGGGATGGAAGTCTTCAGGGATTTCCCTGATTTCAGTGATTTTGAAGTTCCCAGGCCCTATACATTCCTATAAAAACCCAGGTTTTTGCGGATGATATTGCCCCATTTCAGGGATTTTCATGCTCTGTGACTTTCATCCCTGTGAATAAGGGAGGACAAAAAATTTCAGACCCCTCTTAGGGGAGGGACAAATAAATTTCGGCCCTTTTGAGCGAAAAAGCCCGCGTGCCACTAAAGGGTTGGAAATGTTTTCGCCACGCATGTGTGGAATTTCACCGACCCCCCTGTTGTTAAAAAATGACCACTCCCTATAAAGGGGAGTCTGGGGGCACTCCCCAGATTTTTGAAAATCTAGAGGCCAAAAGTTCCACTCTGGTGCACCTCTAAACTCTCCCCCCCCATGTAGCCCCCGTAGATAAGTTTTTATGGAGACAATCTGTTATCAATACCCTTCGTTATCAGAAATTTGTGCTAGGAGATAGAAGGGAAGATCGTCTCCATCTTACCATAGACTAACATACAGAGCTCACTTGCATAATATGTTGGTGTTCTGCACTGAATTATTGCTGTGCTGTGATTGGTTGAAAAGATTTTTCTCTCTTTGATCCAATGTGTTGAATTAGTTGACCGTTTTTGCAATAGGTAGCGCACAGATAGGGCCTGTGTTTAGCTGGTGGGACTTAGTTCTTTCAATACTCACTAGATGGTACCACCTCACTGTCCTCACTGCATGTGCCTATTCCCATGGCAAACTGGGTCCTATTCTCATGGCAAACTGGCTTGTTTCACAATGCTATATATATAATACAGAGCTGCCAAGTGTTATGATTTTTTCGTAATTGTTACGATTTTCCATCCCTGTTATAACAACCATTACGATTGTAGAGGTCGGCGAAAACGTCTCTTGGAGAAACTGGGACTCGAACCCGGGACCCTCCAACTTCGAAGCGGAAGCTCTTCCTCTGAGCTACTTCCCCTGGCCTGACATACCCTGTCACCAACAGGGCCCCACTGACATTTTCACCTTCCACCTACCTCTGGACCAGTATGGTATACATAGGGGGAGTGACCGAGTGAGCTGGCATCTGGAGGCTCAACGCACCCGGGGAGGGAACGAACCCCTACATGATTTTAGATGCCAAAATTACGCTTTTTGGGTAGTCCAGCTATAATACTTTTTGTATGAGAAAGAGTGTTATGTTTAGTTAGGTCGAGAGCCCCACCCCACGGTAACTGCGCCCGTAGGGGTGGGGAGCAAGTCTGTCTGTTTTACCAAGGTTACTGTGCCAAGTTGGCACAGTAACCTTTCCATCACTGCTGTGAATAAATTACTCACTGTTTTGGTCCTAAATTTGGCCCAGCATATCATGAAGTCTTTATCTTGTGGATTATCAAGTTATTTTGAACAAAAACAGTGGAAATACAAGAAATCCAGACCCTTTTTTAAGTGTGCACCACAACTGAAACCTCCAACTGCCATTTTTGGCACTGTGCCAGAGCAGAGCTGCACCGGAGATCTACCATCTCCTATAGCAAAATAAGTATGGATTATTTAGTTTTCAATTACTGTGTTTAAGACGCAGTGCGCATGTAAGACGCACCTTGAGTTTTGGATTATGCCCAAAAGAATGAAATATTCATAACTTTTCTTCTACTGAATGAATTTTCAAAATTTAAAAAGCTATATGTAGCTCTGGCCTCCCAGACACCACTGGAGTCATCTATGTCATAATATGACTTAGGGGGAGTGTAATATATCAAAATAAAGCTCTTGGTGTCCCCATGCGGATCCAGGAAGAACTAAAACCTCGCGTATAAGACGCATCTTATACGCGGGAGATTACGGTAATTTGAGAACCACAAAATCTACCAAATGGAAAAACAGTATCAAAATCAACAATTGTGACTTTTTTTGCACACAAGAAGAAAGTAATTCAGTCACAAGAGGAGATTGTTTCTTGACACTGTAGGCTTTCTACAGGCTTGCTCTCGAACTGAGGAAAGGGCCCCACAGTTCAAGCCTCTACGATATATGTTTAGTAGAAAGGTTAGAAGAAAAGTTAGAATAACCAGAAATATCTGTGCATATATAAGGGCTTCTAAATATGTTGAACAATATTTATTTAGATGTCATATGAATGTGTTTGTGTGTATTTAAAGTAGATTTCTATTGTTTTAAGATAGACTGAGTTTTGGTACAGAGAATTGCAAATTTCTACCTCAAATTACGATTTTTTTTTACCTCAAAATTACTATTTTTGGTAAGGGCAACTTGGCACCTCTGTACATAACCTATTAAAGACCCTCAGAAATGGTACACCCCCCACTGTCTGGCCTACCCAAAGCAGTGTCTGGCCACTGTCTATTATCATTTCTAATTCTTACATGAGAATGTTTATCTTACATAATTTTAGTAGAGATAGCCATTCTAAATTACCTCGTCAACATGAATTTACTAGAGATAAATTGCATAACCCCATTTTCCCACCTTAATGACCAGATAACATGCATTTTCATTGTTTGACTGCATTGAGGTATTATAATCGTAGGAAAAATAAACAGGTTTTGAAAGAGTTAGGTCCCAAAAATGAAATGGGTCCTCATACCCTACTACATATACATGTACACTCATGTTTCTTTTTTTCCCTTCTCATCTTTATTCATTTCTCTTTTTTGGGGAGTGGGTGAGGTGGTGTTTCTCATTTTTAGTGTGGGTGGTTTGGGTCCTCTGGCAGTCATGGCTGGGGGAATGTTTGTAATTTCTATCATCTCCCCCAATTGTTTATAATTGGACAGACCCCTAATGTCTTATTTGTTTTGTTGTTTTTTTCCCTTCCCCCATGAAATATTTTGAGATTTCTGTGGTAAAATGGCGCATTTTGGAGAGTTGGAAAAATTCTATCATATCTGTCCATGTCAGAAGGCTCACATTTCTAAAAATGTTCCCCATCTTCCACAGCTTATAACTTCGTAACCACTAGGACTATTTTAACATATAATACATCATTTTAAAGCCCTGAATTCCATATTTTCCGGGACATACATGATTCCGTGCGGGACACAGTATAGAGGGCCGATTTCCGTGACTGTCCCAGACATTCCGGGACGGTTGGCATCTCTGCATATCAGACCCAGAGTCCTTTTACTTTTTAGACCCAGGTCATTTCAGCTGACATCCATTTCAGAACCAGGTCATTCCGGGACTATATCCATGACAGAGCCAGGTCATTTCAGAACCCTTTAGTGCGAGGCCTTAAGGTGACTGCAGACGGGCCCGATCCTACTGGCTGTTTCTGACGATTGGGAGCATCTGCGCGGACATCTGATCGAATCTGACAATATCAAACATGTTTGATGCCCCCCGATTGGATCAGCGCCACTCTCCCTTACTACCGATCGAGTCAGGCCTATCTGCGGTCCCCTTTATCTAATGCTATTTTAAAGAGGAACCTGCGGCACTTGGATTATTTAAATGCTGGACACCTCAGAAGCAGGGACAGGTCAGAAACAGACATGTCAGACTCAGGCGTTGGGACATCGCAGAAGCAGGACATTTCTGGTACAAATTAAACCAGGATAATATCCCTCTCTTCTTATAGAATTTGAAGAAACAACCCTAGTGATACTGTCCCTATGCCGTAGAATCATGGGAAAGACATGGTTTTAGTAACTCAAAATAATAAATTCTAAAGTTGTTTGCCTCCGAGGTACTTAACTGCTTCCGAGATGACTTGCTTCCAAGGGCTTCCAAGATGTTTCTCCCAACCTGTCCCTGCTTCCAGAGACATGAAGATACCTTCATATCTCTGCTGCTTGAAGGTGTCCAATGAACCTTTGATTATAGACAAAAGCTACTGAAACAGGGTAACAATGCTAACCTGCATTTAGAACCTATATTTCCTAAAGTTGGGAGTCTAAACATGCCCATTTTCAGGGACCCCCCCCCCCTCCAGACTACCCCATGGATCCAGCAATATTGTGTTCAGGTAACTGAGTCAAAAAGAGTACTCTGATTTTGAATTGGGGAAGACAAATGTTGCTCATGCTAAACCATATCCACAACAAGTGATCTTTTCTCTAAAATTAATCAAATAAACTACAATTCCTGGTACATATATTGTAAATAGATGTCTTTATTCTTCTTTACAGATAGGAATAATATAGATAACGTTTCACGATGGATACCATTTCAAAATGCAGCCAGTGGGGTCACTACTATGTACAAAGGTAAGTTTTGATGATGCAATGTCAATATTCTATTATGAAGTGCATCGGCCAACTTTGTTTTCAGAACTAAAAATACTATAACCATGTAATTGACACTATTATTAGGGTCATGATCAACTTTTCCCTATGTCTTACAGATAGCATGGACGTAATGAAGAAGAGCTTTGAACTTGGAGTTGCATGTGGTCATCATCGGCGAAGTAGGGACCTGCTTAGCTGGGTAAAGAAGCGGCGGCGGCACATCCGGCGAGAAGACCTCATTGCTTACCTATGTGGCAAGAATCCCCCTGTCCGGACTCGCCCATCGCCAAACCTTACCTGGGGTTCGTCCAAAGTGGGTGTTGTGGAGCGGGCATCTCCACGCCTCCCAAGTGTTGTTGAGACACGAGAGGATGGGGACGACATC
Organism: Acholoe squamosa; assembly: GCA_949317995.1. Lineage (NCBI taxonomy): Eukaryota > Metazoa > Annelida > Polychaeta > Phyllodocida > Polynoidae > Acholoe > Acholoe squamosa. The sequence continues at coordinate 35,824,132 of OX439040.1, read as the reverse complement.
ACAGACTTGCAACCCTTCCGAGATGCCCTAGCACTACAGCGTGAGTTAAAGTTTAGTCTAAAGATGTTGATTAAATGTGAAAAATCAGAACCATAAAATTGTGGACCTTACAAAAAAAGTATCTATGTTCTAAATAACTAGATTCTTCTATGAAAGACCTCTATTTTGTCAGATTTAATGATTTGATACAACAAATTAGAAAGAATGTAAAACGGAATATTCTAATTAAGATACAACAAAATGTACAAACTTTGAACATAACATATATACATATATACATATATATATACATACATATATACATATATACATACATACATACATACATATATACATACATACATACATACCCATATATCTCTCATTTAACAGGTCTGAATGGTGCCATGTCAAATATCAGTGTAGGTTTCCCACCGCGCGACTCAGCTACCAGCACCAACACAGTGGAAGGTGCTGCACAGAACCAACCTGATGACGATTTCCACTGTTTTATTCTGGACGAGATGTCTCGTCACTGTGACAATAGTAGGAAAAGGAGCCAGTCTACTGATGTTATAATGGATTCACCAACGCGTAAACGAAGTCGCCTCCTATGATAAGGATGTTTGTATTAGTAGGGGACATATTTTACCCAAAGGAAGCTTGGAGGACATATGAAAGAGACATATGCTATGAGCCTATTCTACACTTGCAGTGCGCACTGGAGTACGCATACATCGCACATAGAGAGGGAAGACTTGGGGGAAAAGAAGTGTTTGTTACAGAAAACTTCTGACATGGATATCAGGTTGGAATACCTGAACAGTGATCGTCTCAGATCGTAACTTATCAAACCTGTGACAACGTGGGTTTAGCATTGTACTATACTTGTACCATTCAACATATAAGATAAACATTGTAAAGTCTATCATGTTGTTGATGGGACAGTTTCCATTGCAACCCCAGACTTTTATCTCATCAAAGAATACCGGCAATCCACTAACTAATGTGCATTTACGACGCGCTACAAATATATGAAACAAAGAAGTTTTGTTATATGCCACAGGGTTTACCTTTGGGTGATGTGCACTGTGAACTTTCCTGACATACCGGTGGTACATTAATAAATAATACATATTCTTTGGTTCAACAATGTATGTCTTCCGGTTCACTCAGAGTATGTGTAGGTACCCAATTTTGTAACAAGAAAAAAGAAAACCAAAACAAACATCATTTAGGAAAAAAAAAGGGGAAAAAATCCTCCCCGCTCTAAGTCTAAAGCGTTGTAGGTACAGAAAGTTGAAGCTGGGAACAGTAAAACAAAACAAAATCCAATGCGTTTTCATGAATTTGTACAAAATGGGTTTTTTTTTGTGAGTATGTGGGAAAATTACTATCAGGGCTCTGCGGATAGGTGGAAAGGTTACTCGAGGTCTGCGAACAATGGCAAGTTCCTGCCACCGGTAACAGGGGACAACATAGCACCTTCCTGAGGGAAGTGTGCAGCCCAATGGACGTCACTTTAACCGATGTTGTGCACAGCAAGTGTTGAAATAAACTTATCTAGCATCATTAAAATGTTGCATTTTAGGAAAGGCCACTATGGTTCTGGAATTGGTTTTCCAATTGTACTACAGAATTAAAATTTCTGATTTGGGATAGGTGTGCTTAACATATCTGTCAAAACCTTTTGTATTTTCCATCTGAAAATAACCAAGTTCTTTTATGTTTCATCAGATACTCTAGCGTTATATCTATTTTATTCTTTGTTTTGACGGATCAAACAAGCCAGTTGTTATTTGAGATGACCACTATAGTCTATTACGACGTATTTATTTTAATCTGGCAAATCTGGAGAAAAAAGGTTAACACACTGTTGATATTATTGAAGATGCTATAATTTTCAAGTTATAATATTTAAAAAAATGTATGTGATTTTCTTTTCATCACCATCACAGACGTTCATATCTTTTAGTAATACAACGTTAACATCTTAATTCTTCAGTTTGTATTAAAGCATTCCCAATGTGGCGCATACATGTATCAACAAGGGAAATTGTGAACCAGGCGATGGCGCAAATTCTGTTTGCACCGTCAGAAGCTGGATGGACACTGTAGATTGTTCAAACACTTCTGATATGAAACAATGTGATATTCATCAACAACATTCTTAAGCCCCTTTTTATATGCTATTATGTAAAGATGTACATATAGAAGAGAAAGGAAAGTCCTTCACTCTTGTGTGCGGTTCACAAGTAGACGAACATGTAGCTCGGGTTGATGTACAGAATTGTAATAGTTATTATTCTCCAGTGGGACATTAAAAGCCTGCGTTCATTCCTGTAAACTCCACACAAAGACACAAACATTACACACACACACAATAGGATCTGTGAATACGTGGGTCCCCTATTTGAATTCCAGGGCAGGATATGGAATCTTAGCAGAAGTCACCTTATGTTTAAAAAGGACAATTATCATTTCAACAATTGAACAGTTTGGTGAAGTAAAGTAACTTTGGGGCAAAAAATATTTCATCCCTTCATTGATGACATACTGCATATGTAGGGAGTTCTTGCGAATATTGCACTTAACGAATCAGAAAACAAATTTTATCTGTCTGGTCTCCAGGTGATGATCATCACAAGATCCAATAAAAAAAATTCAAAATATATACATGCTATTGTACAGAAAACCAACCCCTCTGTTCTGAAGAAGGGTCTAAAACCACAAACTGCATTTGGCATGTATTAGGCTGGTTGTGTTCATCTAAAATTAATGAAAATTATTATTGATATGGCTTTCTTTTGTCTTACTAAGAACTAAAAGCTTAAAGTGGTTGTGTTCATCTATAATTAATAAAAATTACTATTGATATGGCTTTCTTTCGACTGAATGAGAACTAAAAGCTTAAAGGGGAAATACCTTCACAGTATGTTGTCTTGTGCACATGACGTATTAACCACACCCTCTGTTTACATGTGTTGTTTTTGTACCCTAGACCCTTTGTTTGCCGCTTTTGTTATGTTTACCTAATGTTGATTTAAATGATGTGGGTCACTTGTTAAATGCCATTGTGTGACGGGATTATTCCCTTGTGACATGATATCAACTACATTTGGCATCGACAGCTCTGACTGTATTACACGTCTCAGAATGCATATTTACAAACATATGGGAGACATGCCTGGTTGCTGTTGCTGACATTGTATACTAATCGGCAATTTTATCAGAAAAGTGTAATGATCATTTGCTGCATTGTGCAACTGCACCCAGGCACGGCCTCCTGTAGCAATACAACACATGCATGACACATGATATTCATATTAAGATTCTAAAATCTTCTGCCCTTGTGTCTTGTTTTCTATGCATTGTGAAGAGGTATACCTACCTTTATGAAAACAAGAGTGACCCATCCCCAAAACAAGCAAGCTGTTTTATGATTTCCTATAATATATGCACACCACATCTAGTAAGTTATAAAAGTCATGTGTAATGTACATGTATTTAGTTGCAAATATCCGTACACACTTGACATGTATTCTCTATTCATTGACAAAAAAAAATAAATATTTAAAAAAATTGAAAACCATTGTTATTATGTTCATTTGTGGAGCCTTATCGTTAGGGCCACTCTTAAAGGTTAACTTTATAAGATTTGCGAAGGCTTAGCCCAATTTTTCAGTGAGACATTCACCCTTTAATATGTTTATACACGCCATAAACATCCATGATTAAGCCACAATTCTGACGGGGAGAGCAAAGAACTGGTCAAACAGCAGGATGCAACTTGTTACGCCGGACTATGCCCTAAGGGCATTCAGCGCCACCCCCCTTGTGAATTTCTGGGACTGCCGCGCGGGATTGAGCATGCCCTGGGGGCATATTGCTGGCTTTTACATATCAACAATTGACCCATTCTAGTGTAATGCCCTCAGGGCATTGTGCATCGGTCCTGATGGAATATTCCTACTCTTTTACTCAGGGCAACACCAGCATTGTCTAGGCCACTCTCGGCCGCGCTTATAAGGTAAATGACGGGGGACCAGTCCCAAAAGCAGGTCATGAACGGTGCATTCGGTACCACTGAAAAACGGACATAGAGTTAAGAACTAACCTTTTTCGGGGGCTCTGCCCCTGAACCCCCAATCAAATTTTTGCATCTACAATCCCCCCAAAATAAACCTTTAAAAATACGACCTAAATTTGTAACATTAAGTCACCTTTTCTCTGAATCTTCAAAGAACCTGGCATGTGGGCAGACGTAGTTAGAGATAAAAGTTAGCAGCCTAACGCACCCCTCATGGCCTACTTTAGAGGGTGGTCCCCCGTCATTTATCATTTAGCTTTTAGCCCACTCTCCCCACCAAAGCATGCCCTTAGGGCATTACTAGTGTATGAATGCCCCAAGGGCATTACTTTGAATACAAAAACTATACCATCCTGAGGTAGGGAATTATGCCCTAGGGGGTAATTATTATCTCCAGGAGATATTTCTGTCCATTGCCTTCAGAGAAGAGACATTCCCTGGGGGCATCAATGAGTGAGCACTGATGCCCTGAGGGCATTGATAATAAAAATGCCCTTAGAGCTTTATAGCCTAAACATCCAGATGTCCTGATGATAAACATTCCCGTATCTATAGGGGGCCTAGTCCAGATCAGGCCCTAAGGGCTCAATATAGCGGTAGGCTATGCCCCAAGGGCATAGTGTCCTTGGGCATATATGTTGGTCTACTTCCATAGAGTATATAACTGACCAATATAATTATACCCTCAGGGCATATTTATCACATCCATAGACTATAGGTGTGTTGTAGGTCAATGCCCCCAGGGCATTAGTGATTATCAGTCCAAGGCTATCCCCCATGTTATAGCCTAGAGTTAATTGACTAGTGCATGCCCTCAGGGCAGCACAAGCACGATCTATGCCCTCAGGGCATGTCTCTTCTTTTCTTTTAAGTTCTATAGACTGTATCAAAATAACGATTAAGTGAGGGGGGGCTCTCTTGACATTCCCTGAGGGCATAGCTAGGCCTATTGGCTGTAGGAGCTCTCATTATACAAGATCGCAGTACCTATGCCCCAAGGGCATTGATGCCCCGGGGGCATGTATTCTCCTCTGCCTCCTTCCCACACCAAGTGTGGGAAAGTGACACCTACTCTGCTGCTGTCTGCGTAATTTCCGCGTCACTCCCATGCGGAAATCTGAATGCCCCAAGGGCATAGTTCGATGTAACAAGTTGCGTCCTGTGGGCAAACATCTGAGGTCTACTGCCATCTGGTGTTCATGAATGGATCTAAGTACCAAAACGGAAAGCTATTGTAGTCTCAGGTGTGACCCCCCCCCCCCCCCCCAGTGTCCGCAAGGATAGCCATTGTATGCCTTTAAAAAAGGCCAGCACGGTGGCACCTCGTCAGAATGAGATGTGGACAGATGAGGGGAAAGGGTCCTCCGAGGTTAAACATGAAATTTGAAATTGATGCCATCTGCTTTAAAATGAGGTATAACACTTGTAGATAGCCTTTCTAGTCCTGGAGATATTGCTTCACGAAAATGGAATGACATGATTGTATCAATACAGCCTATGAGCTCTATCATTCATTGTTTTAATTAAATCAGGCATTTAATAAGCATAATGATTTAAATAATCAATTAAAATATGGCCATCCCTTTCCATACATTTGGGCATATGCCATAGCTTTGGATCTAGAAATGGTATCTTTATGTTTTTTTCAGCGTATGAATCTCCATGAATCCTTCTATCAGTTGACATTATTTTTTCCTATTTGGAATAGGATTTTGGTTGTCACTGCAACACATTTCTCTGAAAACCCTTATTTAGGCCTGGTATTGGATTCAAACCATTCCATTTGCATTCCAAATGTACAGGAAGTGCCAGGAAATAGAACGTTTTTGAGAAAACCACCTTTTTCTGGGTGAAAAGGTACACAAAACCTATTTTTGGTCTATTTTTTTTTTCACATTCTAGCCTTTGTACCTCCCCTAGTGACCAAATCCAGTACTAAAAATCCCGCAGGGAGGGCCATTTCCCCTCATCTGCCCACAGATAAGAGAGAAACCTAGTACATTCCCCTACACGTCCTGGATGATGGGAATGCCCACGTAACCATGTCGTATTTAGTGGTCCAAACCTATTATAAATGTAGGAACCTAATAGATTGGTCATGAATTCAGGCTGCACCCTATATGTCGGGTACGCCATATGCACGGGGAATTACAGTAGTTTATGGATTACCACTTGCAAAATTACTCAGATTTGTAGCTAAGCCAATTCCAAGAAATTCAAGGCTTTTTAGCAGTTGATTTTGACTAAAATGATAGCAAATAGATTCCACTCAAATATTCAACATTTTATCTAAAATATAATGTAACATAACTGTGGATTTATTTCAAAATTACCGACAATAACTTATAAGTGAACACCAAATAGCTAATCCCCTTTCTGCTTCAATCTTTGGCCTAGAAATCTATAAGACGGTATTCCCTCTTCGTTATCACAGTTTCCTGGTGTCGATCAATACATGATCAGATTTTTTTTCTTAACTATTGCTATATGAGTCTAATACTGCTGTTGACATACATCTACATTTTGTCTATTCCGCCGCCCCCTACCGGGCCTTTCATATACACAGGAAACAAGCCGTTGTATCAATTTTCATCTGTTATTTTTCAAATTATTCAAACACCAATAACAGGGGTTACCCTGGGTAATTCTAATGATTATCCTCAAATCCTATCAATGACAAAAAAAAAAAAACAACAACAAAAAAACAACTGATATCAACTCAAGATTCAAGACTGGCCTTATTGACTATAATTAAGAGGAACGCCAGATATTAGGCCGTTCACTTGCACTGCTGAGTGCCGCGAAAACGGTGCCCATATATGGCCCACATGCATTAGTACATCACACACGACCTGGGTAGTAGGGAAGTGAGGGGCATGCTCTATGGTCTTAATTGAATCCATGCCTTGTGGCACTTTTATTAACTAGTCATACTATGGCAAGTCAAATGTTCACCCCTTGATATCAGAGTTTCTTCATTTGATATCAAAGTTTTAGAATTTGATATCAGGGTTTTCTAACATTGATATCACAGTTTCCTAGTCTAATATCAGAGTTTTTTTTCTCTGAAATATCGCCATATCGGACTGATATTGTGATGCATTCATTCCCCCACCTTCTTTTTATACATAGAAAATAAGCCTTTGTGTTGATTATTTCCTGTTATTTCTCATATTCTGTAAACTCCACACAAAAAAAAAAAGAAATTCTGAATATCTTAGGCCTTTCGCCTAACATTTGTTGGACTTGCTAACCCAAGTTGGGTCCCCAAACCACCAAAGTTTTCTTGGGAGGTTACGCCTAACCCTTAGGAAAAATGCCAGACTTGCCTGATTTCTCCTAACTTGCCTTAGACTTTTCCACTAACTGCATAGAGCCTCTCCATTTGAGAAGCAAGTTCAATACCTCACATCATTTTCTTTGCAACCCGTGAACTTAGTTGCTCTGAGTTTATCATAATGTCAAAGATGTGGATATATGAGTAAATTAAATTTCCACAGAAAAGGTCTTTCCATTATTCTTCATTGCTCCTTCAATAACAAATATATATTAATTAAGTGTATTCTGTTAAATCACATGCCAGGTTGAATTGTAGAGGTGTTATTATGTCGATAGTCATTAAAAGCACCATTATTCTGACATTCATAGGCTTTTCCATGATATGCACTTACCATAAGAATGCTCATGCAAACCACACTGCCACCTGGTGTGAAAAAGAATCTACTACCCATTAGACAAAACTGCTACCCCTTAGACAAAACTACTACCCCTTAGACATGGCTAAGTCAAGTCAGCTTGCCTTAATAGGTTAGTTAATACTACCTACACATTCGTAAGATGTTACTAACATGTTGGGTATTTTGCCTAATGGGTGATTTTGTCTAAGTTAGATTAGTATTTACTAACTTGGATTATTTTCTGTGCAGTATTGGGCCGAAACATGAGTTTATTAGAAACTTCGATATCATAGTTTTAAACTTAGATATCACAGTTAATAACCCTGATATCAAAGTATATTAATGATATCACAGTTAATAACCTTGATATCAAAGTATAATTATAACTCTTCTATCAAAATTACAACATCAATATCACAGCTAAAAACTTTGATATCAAAGGGCAAATCTATGATATCACAGCTAGAAACACTGATATCAGAGTTAAAAGCTGCGATATCAAAGTTTTTGAGAAACTGCTGTTTCACCCCGATACTGGAGTTTACATAACATGAATAATGAATGGATTGCTCTGATTGCCTGGAATATCAATCAATTAACCCCAATTTCTGGTTTAATCTACATTATCAGCCTGATACAGGGGTTTTCCTAAAATAATTTCGATATTGAATCCTAAAACTGGGATATCAGTGACAAAAACTGTGATATCAAATGAAGAAACTGTAATATCAGGGGGTGAACATATCGCTTGCCATATACATCTGATGTCCTGAGGGCACAGGGGACACATTGATCTACATTTGTGACCATCTTCCACTTTTCTATTTTTATTAGAAGTGTTACTGCTCACACCTAAAAAAAGGTTATGTAGGGGTATGTGTGCATACCTATAGATTACTGATTAAAACTTGATAAATTGCATGTTAACATACCATCATGTCACCAGGATGCAATTCATTTGTCAGAACTATGTCAGAAAGTAGATAAGCATTGTCATACACCTTGAACTGTACATTGGAAATGGTTATTTGTAATCCTATAGGTCATTTACCTGCACTGATCAGGGCCTCATTGAGCCCTACACTAGTACTGTAGAATTGGGGACTGTGTGTACTGCATGACCACTTTTTGGGTGCAGTTTATATGGGTAACTTTTCACAGAAAACACCTGACTTAACCTCACATTTCCCTTAATATCTCAATAACTATAGGAGATATCAACATGGGGTTTGCTGCATTGTTCATCAGACATATTAATCTTTCTACTGAGGGGGTTGACTGTGTTATTTATATTAGGGGGTAAACACCCTAGAGATATCGAGGGGTGAACATATCGCTTGCAATAGTGACATCTAGCAGATGGGACTGGAATAATATTAGAGTTGAACCTGATATTGTCATCTGATATGACGATAGTTCTGGCGATACTCACCAGGGGGGAGCAGGTAACCCTTCAGACTTCGCTCGTCAGACTTCAATGGCAGCAGATCCCGGGGGGGGGGGCACTCTCTATGTAAGGTATACACATATGTGCGGCTGGCAAGGGTACTTTTTCAAGGAAAGGTCCCTAGCAAGCCTCCTGTTTCAGCCACAAATGTCTCTAGCAAGGGTCTACTATTGAGCAAAAGTCCCTAGCAAGGGTCAACTTTCAGCAAATACCCCGATTTACGCAGGAAATTTCAAAATTTTCTTGGACATAAGCACAGTTTTCATGAAAATAGCATAAACCAAATTCAATTTTCTCTCCAATCAGTGTAAATTTAAGACATTTTGAAAAAAAATCTAGGATTATTGAGTCAAAAGTGCCCTAGCAAGGGTATACAGGCTTTCGAAGAAAAACCCTGCGAACAAGTGCCCTAGCAAGGGTAAGGGTTGTCGTGGGTTCAGCCACACACCTGTATCAAAAAAAAATTGAAGTGCCCCCCCCCCGGGCAGCAGATGACATGCTCTGTCCAATTTCACGAAATAAATGCACATTTTACTGTTCACCATACTCGGGAAAGTACCATATTGTACTGCAATACCACTGCACGTGGTGATCATTCAAAGCCCTATGCCAAACAAACTCTACTCCCTCTTGTCTATCCGATGGGTAAATATCAGTTTTGGTCTAACCAATGACCCCACTACCTTATCTTTTCTTTTCTTTTGAAACAAGCATATAAGGTTTCAAATTGTAGAAGAACTCCAATCCATCCCATACACATTACTGTTATTGATATATCCTGAATCAAGTTGTAATGGCATAAGCACGATATTGCATGCAGATAATTCTGACCTCAGTAGTTCAGGACACAAAACCTAACAGATTGCAAATTTCATACACAATCTATTTATTTCCAATTTACAGACAACAAACGGTATATTCTTGTACTTCCTTCTATATCATATGCAGGCATATTGTGGCAGTTTACAAAATAGTCCTTGTATACAATATGTTATCCTTCATCAGATTGTAGTGGTACAATGCATTAAGAAGTCACCGTACTATAGATATTGGTTCACAGATTTCGAATAATCGTTCCACCATCTTAATTAAAATATACAGTATTCATATCCATATATTCAACTGTTGTTATGCATTGTATACCAGGTGCGTTATTTTGGATTACCTTCAAATGATGATGTCTCTTATCAGTTTAAAAGTGTCCCATATTGATAACGGCAATATGGGTATATATCATAAGGAGCGAAGTATATAGTTGTTCATATTCCTCAAACTAGGTGAAGCTGCAGTTCTCTATTCCTGCCAACTCGCAGTATCCTTTGTTGTATAAGTACCTTCAATTATATTTTTTCTTTGTCGCTTGAAAAAAGTGCCTCCCCATGTAATACATTCTTGGGCGGGGGTGGGGGGGGGGTATTACAAATGTACACTGCCTGGTTATCATTCAATATCACTTTATCGTAGCTCCGCCAGAATACATATTGTTTGTACCATACACTGTCATAATTATGACATGGGTGATGTTCATAAATAAATAAGCTATTCATCCCAAATTATTTTAGATATGCATGGTGACAGTTTAATGGCATCCACGACAACGTGACTGGAAACGTCAAAATACAATACATACTTTCCTCACAAAGCACCTAGGGCCAATTGCACATTATAGGTCCACATACAATCAGAACGATGGCAGTTGATATTTAATCTGTAGCTTTTGGATCTTGATTTAAACAGGCACCCTACACCAATCTTTAGTTTACCTGATACAACCTACAGCAAACATTAGTAGGCCTTTTGTCAATTTCTATATTTCACATATATCATTACGTAATGCATGTTTAAGTACTTTTATATACAGAATCAGTTGCACTCTTCATGATGTCTTGGCCATCCCTCATTACTAATCTGATTATTTCGGTTCTATCCATACCGTCTATAAAAAGGTACACGATGCCATAAACCCATAGTCCACTTGGCCTCTATCGCACGATTTGGCCATACATTTCCTACACAGATTTCTGCGACAGAGGCCTAGTGGACTATCGATGTAATGTATTATTAACTTGATATCTTATCTATCCATTTACTATATGGCCATCTGCATTGCTTTTGTATATATATATATATATATATATATATATATATATATATATATATATATATATATATATATATATATATATATATATATATATATATACATTGCATAAAGTGATACTTACTCCTGTAATATTTGCCTTCATTAAATTCTTTTTTTTTTTAATATGGCACATTCAATTAAGAATAATTCAATACATGGGTAAAGGCTTATTCGTGATCCATTCTCATAAAATGAGGAATACGTTACAGAACGTTAGTCTAACATTGAAACAGGGAATGAAGAAATTTGCTTTGATAAATTGCATCAGTACATGGGATTAAGGGAACTAATTCAGAATAATTTCTTGAAGTTAAAAACTAATAATATGCCACATTGGGCAAATAGCAAACAAAATTGCATCCAGGGGAATGTCAACCATTTTTCTCATCGTAATAGAAATCATGAAATTTGATATGATATTGTTCTGATGAGAACTAGTTATTAGTTTTGTCTCTGCTGATACCTGTTGAACTGCCCTGTCCATTAGATTGTACAAATTAATGGAAAATCTGGATACCATGGGAATGCCACCACCAAAACCCTGAGGCCTGATATATTCTGTGACCTGTGTATTATCTTGCAGGATGGGTCAAAGTTTCAAAACATGTACATCTGGGCTCATCTCAATCAACATGGCTAGCTCCTATAATCATATTGACTATGCTACCTAAAAATATGCATTTCATCAAAGATTATGAAAATAACTCATGTGTAATTTAACACATGTATGATTTTACACTTGAAACAATTCCTGTGATGATCATCATAGCAATGTGTCCATCACAATACCAGGGTTGGCCAGTGTTCGATTTCTCCGTGCTATTGCATCGAGTAACTTTCGTCGCGGACCCATAGGGAGTCCAATCTCCTTTAGGTCTGAGTCGGTTAAGAGCATTAGAGCTGGTAGGTCAATTTGCTCACGTGTGAAGATCTGGAGGTAATCTGTGAGGCGGTGTGCAGACAAGAAGAGTTCCAGCTGGGTTGATTCAGTATCATCGTCTTCTAGCCGAACCTCTTCTTCACCCCAAGGAAGTCGTCTCATCCTGGCAGCCAGACTACCCACTGTCCCAATGCTATCTGTTAAACTACCTCGACGACGTAGACGTGAGGTTGTGACAGTGTTCTCACTATCATCAGCCACACCATTTGTCACCACACTTACACTGTCAATATCTGTGCTCTCTGATGGCAATGACATAAGTGCACCTGAAGTTATTTTTCGACTGATGAAAGCTACATTACCAAAGCCAGGCCGCTCAAACATGCTTGCAGCCTCAGTTGGCCCTACAGAGTTTGAACTCTCTGCTACAGAACAATTGCTGTAGTTGAAATCAGGTTCACTCACTGCTCTGGAAATGGTGTCCTCCGAGTTACCATTAGTTTGTTGATTTTGGCTGTTGCTCCTAACATACATGACATGGTGGTCCCGCTGGAAACCTGAGAGCGAGCGAATTGTTCGCTTTCCATCCATTTCTACTTCACCTACTTTGAATTCTCCAGAGCCATTGTCATTTTGCTGGTGTTTTCTCTGCTGTTTAATCCGCTTGGCCACACCTGTGAGCATACCAGACTTTTTACCTGTATTATTGTTAACATAAGCAGAGAACGGTTTTGGCTCATCGGTTTTTGAATGTGAACTGATCACACTAGCGCTTCGAGCAAGTGTCCGTGTGGATGACGGTTTCCTTCCTAATGTCCCATTGCCATTAACATTCCCATTCTGCACCACACCATTCTTATTCCCAGACACTACACTGTCTTCAATCAGCCTTCCTGTCTGATGCATCTTCTCTCGTTCCTTGGCCATCAACTTCTGGTCCTTCTCAGCCTTCTTTTGTGCTTTCTGCTGAAGCTTCTCATACTTTTTAATCCTTTTGTGAGCCTCAAGTACAGATTTCTCCTTCATCTTCTGAACAACCTTCTTGTTGAGAGAAACCTGCTGGTAGGCCATGTCATCAAGGAAGCGGACAATCTCATTGTGGTTGTTGAGCACTGCCACATCCAGTGGGGTATGGAAGTCATTGTCCAGGGCCCACATGTTAGCACTGAGAGAGACCAGGAAGCTGACGACGTGCAGATGACCATTTGCTGCAGCACAGTGCAAGGCAGTGTTACCCAACAGGTCACACTTATCAGGATTGCCCCTGTAGAATTAGAAAAGAAAAGAAAAACATTAGGCACATGTGAATAAAATATGTGAGCTATAGCAAATTTCAAAGTTCAATTAACAGAGGTGTTTAAAGAAAGACTGGAAATTGTAGTTCAGCTGATTTCTGACAATGGACCCTTACTGAAGGGCACACAGTGCATATCTACTTCATTCATATAATGTTTAGCAATAGCATACATCTGTTATCCTATCTGGAATTTTTAATCGACCTGTCAGAAGCATGACTCCACATTGGATGATACTTAAAAAAGGTTATAGATTATTTATTTGTGATTCATTCCACAGGAGCCCACCAGCTAGTCACAGCTGTCGATTCGAATGGCTAGTCAACACATCAGTTGAACTTGTCATTGTAATACCAATTATATAACCATCCATCAATGCTGAAATATCAATGTAAGTTACCAGACTGAAAATGTGTGTAATAGCACAGATGACATCAGAACAGTTCATTAAATTCACATATTAAAGGCAGGCTTTGCGCGTGTGAGCTTATTGAAGCATTACACGATACTGGTATATTCTTTCATCATTCAATATCATGGGATAAACTTTCAATGGTCATGTCACACAATGCGATATAGGAACAGTTCAATATGCCCATGACAGACCAAGAAGGAGGGAAGTATACATGAAAAGTTCTGATGGTAAAGACCAAGGTTGATGGAAGTGGGTAAAGAGTTCTGATGGTACAGACTATATTAGGAAAGGATGATTGATATAACCGGCGAGTTCTGTTGGTAAAGAGAAGTACTTTTTTAATGTTCTGATGATAACGTCGAAGATTGATAGAAGTAGATCAAATTTTCTGATGGTTAAGACCGATATTGAGACAATGAGGTGAACAACTCTGGTTAAGGTTTTGATAAACCCAAGGGTTGGTAAATCAGGATAAACAAATCTGATGCTGAACAGTAAATTTGAGAAGATATTCATAGAAATTGGCTAAACCTCTGATGGTAACAAGAGGAGTCAGTCGTTATCTGTTCCACTCCTTTGGCTCTATACATACTTCCTGGCGTTGGCTGAGTGAGCAGGTAGCCTAACTGCTCACCATCTGCTCACAGCTCGCACTCTCTGACACTACCTATTATGTGAAGTATTGACCTGCTATTCAAAACCTTTACCCCTGATCTAGGTGGCTGTGCATCTACCTTCTTTAAAGACAGTATTCCACGGTGTCTTCCGGGCTTCCCTAGCCCACTTAAAAGGGTCTTTATCTCCTCTTTCCTATCCCTCGGGATGTGTGTGGTGCACAAATGCGCGCTGGGTACCAACACATTCCCATCTGAAATTGTGTAATGTAGTTCTCGCCATGAATATGACCTTAGCTTTCAAAATGACGTTAAACATCTATTACTCACTCACTCCACTGTGTTTCCTGGTGTAAAGTATTGCAGACGCGACAGGAATGGCAAGATGGGGCAGTGGATATTGGCATACAGATAAAGAACCTGTAGGTACTGTTAATGATCACTGCACCAGGTTCGATCATATTAACATTTGAAAGGGCAATGGCATTGGATCATTATGTTGTTAGGGAGCGTTCAACAATTACGTCAATACTTTGGGTGTGTGTGTGTGTGTGTGTGTGGGAGGGGTCTTTGGGTTCTTCTATATGTTCCATACAAAGACAGTGACAAGGGGGTGGGTGGGTCCTGAAAAATCCCTAAATAGCGGTGACATAATTGTTGAATGCTCCCTTATCCCAGGGTCTAATACTTAAACTGCTATTAACCGTTTTGATAGCTATATATTATTGTTAGATGTTAGTGAGTAGGCCTATATAGTCCTATGGCCATTCTACAGTCATTCGATTCATCAATGTAACACATTTCTCCAGAGATGTTATAGGGATTCCCTATTAGTATATAAGAAAATTCCATTATGATTAATCAATTAGAAAGCTGCTGTCATAGTAAGCAGTATGTGCTGTAACATGATTGAGACCATGACCATATGATTGCTAATTAGGAACCACGTTTACTTCAATAACTAGAGGTAATGCAGTGTCCCATGGGCGAGGATTAATCACATCGTCATCAATATTCGAATGGGCCAAGGTGTGTCTATCAATACTTCCCAGACTCAGTCTCCCTAAGCGAATCAAGTCGCTGCACTGAAAACATGGAAGATCCGAAACTAGTCAGCGGTGACCACTTTAGGTCCTCAAGTTGACGATACCTAAAACTACAGCTTTAGGTAGTCAAAATGACAACTTTAGGTCATCATCCTGACGACCTAAATCATCAGGATGACAATACTGACAGTACAGTCCTCATATTGACGACTCAGGTCGTCAGGATGACAACTTAAAGTCATCTTTTTAACTACCTAAAGTTGTAGTTTTAGGTATCGTCAACTTGATGACCTAAAGTGGTCACCGCTGACTAGTTTCAGAACTTCTAGGTTTTCAGTGTGTGTGCCTTTGTATATTCGCTATTTCAACAGTTCCCCTCTTCCTTTGGGAATATTAATTATCATTGTCGAAAAGTTTTCTCATTCTCATCGAAAGGTATACCCTACTATCAGAATCTACAGGCATATTCTTTTCTATGTAACTGCTATCATATTTATTAGTAGATTCAATGATTACCCCACCCATTGAGGTGAAATACCAATTCCGGAAGTCTGCTCAATGGTTGCTATTTTCCCGTCATGCAATTGGTCCTGAGGGAAGTTGGCTGCACGAAATATCCTCTGGTGGCCACTCCAAGAAGTAGGCTATGGCCCCCGGAGATGGGCGGGCATGCTATACACAGGACCTTTCTTTTGTCTTGTACATAAATGCATCTAGATGACCCAGATAGAAGATTTCTTATTTTCTTTTCCTGAATGTCCATGCAGATGACTAACTGTGAATTCCCTTAGCTTGTCATGTAGCAATGTACAGATAACATATAATATCCTGGGGCCCTTGATGGGGCCCCCCATGTCACATGTCGATTTTAAGAAATGCCCATGTCCCATGTCACTAAGTGAAAACCCATGTCACTAGTGTCACTGACTTGACTAACATGGCTAATCAAATTATGGTTCCATAAAACCCCACATATAAGTACAGGGGGTCTGGGGACTCCCCAGAAAATTTTTGAATATTACAAGAGCGAAAGGTGCCTTCTGAGGCTTTTTAGGACAGCTGAGATCTTTTCCAGGCCCTATTTTTCATGTCACTAAGGCCCCATGTCACATGTCGATTTTAAAAAATGGCCCTGTCATTTGACACTAGCATAGCCATGTCCCATGTCGATTTTAAGAAATGGCCATGCCACAGTGTTGATTTTAAGAAATGTCTATGTCACTGTGTCGGTTTTAGGGGTCTAGGGCCATTATCCTATCATCACATCTGGTCCCTTTCTCAAGTTCTACCAAAAGTGCACCTTTTATTTTGTGTTCCTTTCAAGAAGGTTGGGGTTAGGCCAAATAAACAAAGATATGCGTGACTGGAACCCCCAGGGACCTCCGACTGCCCACTTCCGGATTCAATGTGAGACCAGCTGATGTTGGTTGCTTGTAGCGTAACAAACAATCGGCATGAACCGCCATATACCCTATTTCTTGGATAGATAGCGCCTATATGATTATAGAGGTGTAGTACACTATAGTCAGCCATCGGAGAGATAATCGTAAAATGAACAATTTCATACCAAAGATCTTCTAGGATTCCCTACCAATGTCTATTTTGTAAGGGCATGATGTTAATCATTTATTAAGTGCTCACAAAAGCCTACTGCCATTGGTCCAGTCGTCTGAATAGGGCCGATTCAGGATTGGAATAATGGCGTGAGTGAGAACTTTTTTTCGGAGATTTTTTTTTCTGACAAAAAAAAGTACGTTGATCCTGTTGCCCTGCCGTCATCAAAGAGTCAAGTGTGACGTCATCAGAATACAGGTAGATCGGTTGAAGGTTACCCTCTGGCAACTACATGAATTACAGTACACTGTACAAGGAACTGCACTCAAGATCAAAGGGACTGATGTGTTCTTCAAGGTATCTACGTTAGTGCACAGAGTGGCCAAAATACCCGCCAAAATATGTCTGAGGGTGCGCCTAATGGATTGTTCTTTAAAGCAGAGTGCGTCTTATATACATCGGGAATTGTGTTAGTTGTAGATTGAGCTTTAATAACCAGCTGTATGGGCAAACTAATGTTTTGGATGGCATGGGATGGTATGAGCAAGTCTATACCTTCATCAATAGGCTACACTGTAAAAAATAACTGTCGAATCTTCCAGGGATCCTTGTAAAACTGAAAAGTGAACCACCGTAATTACATAACAGGGGGCCAGTGTAGTTTTTACAAGAAATCCCAGGTGGCAGTGTGGTGGTGCAAGGAATCTCTGTGTAAAAAAACAACATCTCTGTGAAAATAATGACGGATCTCTGGCAACTTTGGGATGAGGAATCCTTCGTTTTTTTTTATGACATTTCTTTTTACAGTGTAGGTTAGCAGTAGGTATCACAGTCACGCCTTGACATCCTTGCAATGATTATACAATGGCATGATAATTACTATATTAATGCGTTTAAATATCTCTTACATCTATATTCATGCTTCTATCTCTTCCATCTCTGCTCTACACATCACAAGATGACCTCGACACACACCAGGGCTATATAGTTATGGTGACTCCACCTAAGGAGTGTATGTAAGTCTACTTATGTACTAGTATACTCGTGCTCCAACCATGTATTCTTTATATACTGCATCTTGCTGACACTATACGGGACTAGGCCATTTCTAGTACCATTCAAATTAGCTAGGTGGCTCATGTAGTCGGGGGGCTAGATTAGCAGTTGGCATCTTTGTACAGTTTACTTTGGTTGGCCCTTCCTAATAGTCTATATATAACCATATTCTAAAATCTATATATTTGGATAGCAAATACTTTAAACTTAAACAATATAAGCTTCATATAGACTTAGTACTTAAAATAGAAGAGAAATTAAACTTTGAAAGTTTTCTAAGAAGGCACATATAATCCAAGCTGAGTAAAACCAAGCCATTGTCTCCCTATCAGGCTAATTCCCCTCCATTCACACCTAAAACAATGGACAGGTACTTAAAGCGGGGCTAGCACGGAAAATATCATTACTGGTACCTGATCAAAGACACGCCATAAATTTGCAGGACCCAGCTAAAAATTTGCAACAGTCTCATTGGTCAAGGGGTGGTCATGTGACTTGCTAAGACGGGTACGTCTTAGCCATGCTAGCCCTCCTTTAAGGTGATTAAGATAGAGGCTGGGACAGCTTATCAGTCTTATCAATTCCCATTGTTTTCTTTGGGTGAAGGGGAAGATAAGAGATTACCCACAATCCTCTGTTAGATCCAAGATGGCCACCGGGGGCAGTTACATAACTGATTTCAAGATGGCCACCTCCATACAGGAATGGCTCTGTTCCCTATAGGCACCTCTCTTGGCATTAGATGCACTTAGTGGTTATCCTAAGGTCAAGAGCCAAAAACACACGAGTAGATATTTTCCTTTGTATACCGATTAGAGGTAGGTGTGGGATAAGTGTATGTTTGTGTCTGGATAATAACCAGTATCATTTTTATGCTGTAGTTGTTAGGCCTACGTATGGTGTCGAAATTAACAACTCCAAGACTCCAAGGCCGGAGCATTTGAAATTAAAAAAGGAACATCAACAACATCAACAACAAAACTACAATCATTCAGCTAATTTGTCTCTGCTCTACTGCTATTATGATAAATATAACTATTTAGTGGCAGATTTAGAGGGGGCCGCGAGGGCGTGCGCACCCCCCTCTTTCGAAAGTACTTAAGAGTTTAATTACATATTTTGGACCAAGAGATAGGGGGCTCACCCCCTCCTTTTGGGTCGCGCCCCCTCCTTTTTCAGATCCTGGATCCACCACTGATTTAATATATGTATGCTGAATCAAATTTGCCCAGTACAATTTGTATTGATATCTAATTGAGATCTATTAGCCTGGTTTTTATCACTGGCTGAGCCGGAGCAGCATGGTCATTCTGAGTTTTGGCCAATAAACAATATCGGAAATATGAGATGGGGCTGGCAAGGTTTCGCATTACAGAACTTTTGAAAATGCAAACTTTTCTATTCTTGTCCATGTCGCCCCCCCCCCTTCATGTTATGAATAAAAGAATAAAAATAATTACATATATTAGAGCCTTTCTAATGCAATCCTGAATGGAACCGTTGGCAATGGCGTGACTTTTTAAAACCTATGTCCTCTCGATTAATGCACAAACTGCATGGCGTCTATAGCTTAGAACACCCCTAACTTAAGTCTATATCGGCATTCGGGGCAGTGCTTTGTTTTGCAAAGCCAAAGACACTGGAAAAGGTTGTCGTGTTCTCAGGCTTTAACAACTCAGAAGTCATGAAATATTCATAAGCAGAGCTTCCAAACTCACAAGTCTATTATCACACACAACCTGACTAGGATTTTACATTTGAATGTTAAGAGAGGTTTTTCTAACATTAAGATTCATATATTCACTCATTTGCGAAAGTATTTGATTTCGCCTTTCCCTTTTGTGTAAGAACATGATAACGTAGCTATAGTGCACACCTAGTGTGGGGGTTTCCACACCGTCTGCCGCTCAGGGAGCTCTGTACGGAGCTCCCTAACATTATATGCTTAGGGACCGGTGGGCAGGTCTATGCACACCATGGTCAAATTTTAAATCATTATCAAGAATGCATTCTAATATACATACCCGTTGGTTAACGAAAATAGTGTATCAGATGGTTAGTAATGTTGTTTTGATAAACATAATTAGTGAAAACAACATATTTACATTATTTCGTGTTTCATAGTAGATCTATCGTTTTCCCATGGTGGATGGATCCCATACTGCACTTGTGCCAACAGGTATGTGAATATTGCTACTTTCACCTATCTACTATCTATGCCTATGCCTCAGCGATGTTTTTCCATTTGTTTCAAATTCAATTTTAAAAAAAGGCATGTATATCTATTGAAGATTGACAAGGCTCTAGACGCCTAAATTCAACATGGTAACTTGGCCTTTTCTAAAAGTCGACATGGGCCCTAGTGAAAAAAAAAAGATAAATCACATGACCGGGGATTTCTTAGAATTGGCATGGGACATGAAAGGTTGTTAGAGGTGACACACGCATTTTCGTTTTTAATCATTATGTGACATGAGGACCCCCATACAGGGCCCTGTTGATCGACAATTCACCCCTTCGAGAATCCATTCCATGGCTATTCCTAGGGCTTAGCACCAATGTGCCATATACCCCAGTGTGGGAAGCTTACAATGTCAATGACGTAACTCTCCATAGGCCGGCGTCACACATCAGTGGACACTGGAATGACAGCAACGTTGGATACGTCACTGCGTTCCTGACTTTGTTGGCACTCTACTGGCCCGTGACAACGTGTTGTGTATATAAAACGCATGGATGGAATCTAATGGAACCAGGCAACCCATTGTATGCCAGCACCGGAAATGCAGAACTTTTACATGCATACAGGTATTTTTTTTTTTTTTTAAAGTGCCCTTTCACAATAACTGCGTTGGTCATTGCCCCTTTTCTTTCTTTAAATAATCATCCAACTTCAGAGAATATCGTATTTGCATAATGATTTGACAGGGGGTTCAATCTACACCATTTATGGAGATACATACATGTATATGACATTCTCAGACCTAGATATAATCGGATAAGTCATGATGGCCACACCCACTTTTTATCTGCTACAGATGTAAGTGGTCACGTCCCTCATCTCGTGTGACCATGGGGACAGGTGGTGATTCCAAAAAATACACATGTAGCCTACACAGAAAAAAAACACAATTATATATGCCTAGACATATGTTGTTGGTAGTACATAATTATATCGCTCTCGTCAAGTATATTACCTTCCATTGTCTATAGTTAACTCGTTTCAAACTCGGAAATCGTAGAAGACCTTTTGCCAAATTTCTGGAGTTTTCTATACATGTTATAATATTTTACATACGTTTATTTCAACTGACTATTCTGACCACGAATCTGTCTATATATTCTCATTTCCATACCAAACGATCCTGAATAGTAAATTGGCACCAGGCACCACTAGACCCCTGCAGATAGGTCAAATGGTGATCTGTCATTATTATCCTAAATATATCATCACAAATAAGCTTGCTCAAATGAATCGTTTTGCATATTACTTCATAAAACATAGGCAGATAGCTCACCTATTCACTTAATTAATCATAAGCTAATTTGGTTGATGTCGTTTTAGGACGAGGAGCAGCATTTGCCTAAACTTCCATCATTGTATCAACCTGTTACACGGCCTCTTGAATCACAATTAATCGGTCTAGACTCTGGTTGAATACCGGGCTTGAATATCACCTCGTCAGATAACCTTCACGTGAGTGTTTGATGCATTAGAGGAAAAAATGCAAAGGCCATATCAGCAGATGAAAATATTATAGGGCTGACCCGGGATACATTATCAACCAATGAGATAACCCCCTCCATTACCTGCAGATTTTTTTTGGGTACATTATGTAACACCTGGTACCCATCATGCGGGTTGTTATCAGTGCTTATCTCGCCAGTTCCCAGATCAAGCATTGACACACAGGACCTCAATCCTAAGCCCTATACTTAACTTATCAGTATAATTCCATGCGTGAGCGATCTACCGTAATAATGATAAAAAAATAAGTCAACTGCAAGTCCAGCGATCTCCGGAGCTTTGTGATAAAAACAAGGACATGCTCCCCCGGAAATAATCAGTCTATTGCAGGTTTATGTTGCGCACTGCCGTACATAATTCAGAATCAAGCCAAGATGTTGCCGATTTTATATATTCTAAAATAATCGACATTCTCAATAAATGATTGGTATTAAACTGACAGCTACTGACATTCTAGGCCCAATTCATAATGAATGCTTAGGCCAACATGTTCTTTTGTTGTTATGAAGATATGAGGAAGAGACGAGCAAACATGATTAACTATTGATGACGGCTGAGCTCAGGGATTCCCAGACAATGAATAGTAGCTATGCAGTGTAGGCCAATATGTACAGGCAGGCACTACATTGTCCATGTACAATGGGTTGAGGAACCTAACATAATTAGGCCTATTTCCAAAACCATAGAATAATTGATATAACGTCCACAGGCCTTTCACTGATATATTTCTCTCGACCAGGAAATAGAAAAATAAACACAAATTCAATACATTGGGATAAACCGATCAGATTCATTGTGACGGGCTTCCCTAGCCCACTTAAAAGGGTCTATATCTCCTCTTTCCTATCCCCGGGCTTCCCTAGCCCACTTAAAAGGGTCTATATCTCCTCTTTCCTATCCCCTCAGGATGTGTGTGGTGCACATATGCACGGGCACTGACACATTCCTCTGTTAAATTATCAACCTGTGAAGCACGGGATAGCCACTTAGTGCCGCTAAAGTGCTGTAAAACACAAATCAATCAATCAATCAAGATTCATTGTGACTTAATTTGTCACCGCTACTACATGTATAGGGCACTAGCATATCTAGACTCGGGCACCAGTCTCGATAAGGGAGGTCGAGACTGGGAGCATGCAGTCATCTCTATCCCAACTCTCCAAACA
The DNA here is from genome assembly GCA_949317995.1 of Acholoe squamosa. Lineage (NCBI taxonomy): Eukaryota > Metazoa > Annelida > Polychaeta > Phyllodocida > Polynoidae > Acholoe > Acholoe squamosa. Next base: position 35,801,022 of record OX439040.1, on the reverse strand, counting down.
CATCATACACAGATTCCAAGGAATGTGTTTGGTGACAAGAGGGCCATAAATCAATTAAAAAGTATGTTTGGAACTCAGAAATGGAATAGTTACATTTGATGTCACACCGTATAAGTGTTTGTTATTCACACCTCTGCCCACATCACAGTTCACACACAGAAGTATACACAGTTGCTAATCCCTTAATTGGTGGTAATTGATTGATTGATTGATTTTATTGGCAGACTCGTCCCAAGGGGACGTTTTTCCGCAGGGCTCCAGTCACGGTGTACAATTGAAAGGCTGACATAAACAATATACAAATTAGCCGGTTTATAGGGCTTCTAGTGCGGAGAGTCAAGAAAGATGGAAGATCTCCCGCTTAGTCAAATACCAATAGTAGATAATCGATCTCCCATATCAATAATGATATAGTTCAAATTATAGTAAGAATTGATTAAATTTAGCATAACAGGCAGATCAGCGTTTCAGGTTAGATCTAGTGTTCTGATCGCAGTATTAAACTGTATTTTAGTAGGCAGGCGTTGGGTTGTACGAGCGCGACGTTTTACAAACTTCATCTTACGGTCCCCACGTGTTCTGATATTATTTATGATAATAGCCTCTCCTCTGTGGGCTTTTTTCCACATGATGTTTAATAGTTGGATTTTACACCTTCGATCTAATTTGGCCACATTACATGTGTGATGTAAGTTATCAACACTGATCTGCCTTATTCTTTTTCTTATGCAAGTTCTAAGTGCAGCATTTTGCATATGTTGCAATTTTTGCAGCTCAACCTTTTGACAGCTACCAGTGTAAAAAGCACACTAATCAATCACAGGTATTATCATAGTCTTGTACAATTTTAAACTCACTTCCTCCGTCATACAATTACGTAGCTTTCCTAGTTTATATAGCTTGCTACCTAATGATTTCTTAACCTTGGCAATGTGAGCAGCCACGTTCAGTTTGGCATCCAGTTCTACCCCCAAGTAGGTGTATGTTGAGCATGTAGGTAGATTGTTCCACCGAAATGTAGAGTAGGGTCTACTAGGTTTTTTTAGTTTATGAGCCGACCAAAAATGCATACACATAGTTTTACTCCTGTTTAGAGTCATGTAGTTGGCAGTGCACCAGCTAAATACACGGTCCAGATCATCCTGTAATAATCTTATACATTGTACATTCCTCTTCGGTTTGGGCTCCCACATAAATTATGACGTCATCTGCGTACATGACATATTTACAATTAGGGTAAAATTGGGTAGTATCACGCACCAAGTCACGATATAACCAAAATGCACATCCCTACTTGAAGCACAAAGGGCTTAAGGCGTTCACATATTATCTAACAATAGCAGACAGGTGCCCTGGTCCATCTTCGGCAATGGAACTAAGATATGAATGCCTCCTGGTGAAAGAGAGTTGTACTAAATACTACAAGATCCTTTGGGTTGTATCGTGTCCCTTTGGGTTATATCGCGCAATCCACGATACAATCAAAATACAATGTTTCTTCCCATAGAGCTTATATCGTGCACATTGCATTCACACTTTTAGCTATGATTTAGGTGTGAAATAACAAGTGTCAGAGTGAATGCTGTCACACCTCTAAAGTGAGCAGTGGGGTCCCGAAACTTCTGTCACAGTTAGACATCATACACGGCCATGTACTGGGCCCTTTTGGTTCAATCCATCTTTTTTTAAATTTTTATTTCAAAATATACAACATGTGCGCAATATCACAGTATGATATGCGCGATACAAACATAACTTAAGTTACCATTGTTCTCTATGGAGATGTACAATTAAAACTTATCAAAGGAATGACGAGTATGGGGCATTTTGATAGATGTGTATGGTGGAGTACTCTATACATGACAAAGAGAACTAAAATGGACTGAAACGTAAGTGTAAATGACATGGAAAGGTACTGCAAAAAGAATTTCTAAAAAATGTTGAATAATTTTGATATTACACCTCTTTAAGTGTAGGTGCGTGATATAATAAGATGCACGATACTACCCAATTTTACCCTATGCAAATTTAAGTGTAGGTCATTAATAAACAGGACAAAAAGCAGAGGACCTAGAATTGATCCTTGTGGCACACCAAAGCCTACTGCATGTTGCGGTGAACAGGTACAATTTGCTATAGTCTCATGTGATCTATGAGCTAGGTAAGCCATGAGCCACTTTTTGATTTTTTGATGAATATTTTAATTACAGATTTTTTGTTTTAGAATTAGGTGATGAACACTATCAAACGCTTTACAGTAATCTATAAAGCATGCCACTGATTGATTTTATTACAACAAAGTTACACGGTTTGCACCATGAAATTTCATCTTGTTGAGTACAACATTAGTCACAACATATATACATAAAAGTAAATTCATAGTCTTATATATGAGGCTGAAAAGGCGGGCATATCAGATAGTTATCTTTAACCAGTTAGGTTGAAGGAGACCTAGGTGCATACAACAACGTTTGGGCCGTTGGGTGAATATATAGTCAGTATTAAGTTCTACATGATTGTCTCAAATAATCTCAAAAAGAGGGGGGGGGAGGGCAGGTCTTATGACCTGGACCTATCCCTTCATTACAGTAGTCAAGTAGGAGTCTTCTTCAACAGGGGTCATCTTCCTTAGTTTGTCTATTACAATGTATGCAATGAACATAGCGTAATAGGGAGGGCAGGACTGATGTCCTGAACCTATCCCAAAGAATGGTGTATTTAATAGATCTATAACAGATTATATATGTGTGGGCAGATGAGGGGAAAGGGCCCTCCCTGCGGGATTTTTAGTACTGGATTTGGCCACTAGGGGGGCTACAAAGGATAGATATGTGAAAAATAGACCAAAAATTGCCTTGATGTACTTTTTTGCACAGAAAAAGAAGATTTTCTCAAAAACGTTCTATTTCCTGGCACTTCCTGTATATTTAGAATGCAAATGGAACGTTTTGAATCCAAAACAAGGCCTTAATAAGGGTTCTCAGAGAAATGTGTTGCCATGGCAACCAGAATTGTATTCTAAAAAGAAAAACAAATGTCAACTTATATAATGATTCATGGAGATTCATGTGGTGAAAAAAGCTTAAAGATACCATTTCTAGATCCAGAGATATACCAAAATGTATGGAAAGGGATGGTCATTTTTGATTGATTATTTAAATAATTATGCTAATTAGATGCCTGATTTAATCAAAACAATATATCTGAGAATAAATAACTAGAGGTCTTTATATAGCTTTTGCATAGCTTATGTAATAATGCAATTGTATTATTGCTTAGGAAAAGAGAAAGCTATAATATTGTGTTGAACAGAAAGGGAGGGCAGGGCTGATGTCCTGTACCTGTCCCATTAACAGAAAGGAAGGTGTATTTATTTGGCATGTGAGTATGAGGATGACCAGGATAGGTAATGTACCTGATGTAATGACTATGAACAGGTTTGGGTGGGCAGGGCTGATGGCCTGGACCTAACCCAATTAAATGAAGAGTATGTTTATAAGGCTTGTTGTTTAATGGAGGTGATATCCATTTTGATGACGGCAGACTTAAATTTCTCTTTATCTTTGATGGCCTGAATTTCCTTGGGTAATGAATTCCATAAGAGCAGTCCTCTGTTAAAAGGGGATTTTTTGACTAACTGAAGTTTGGATCGTTGACTTTTAAACCGGATTTTTAAGTCAGCTCTGGTATGTACATTTTCAGAAATGACTAAATTGTCATCATCCTGAGCCAGTTTGTGCATCATCATGAGGATTTGAACGTCGCGGCGTTTTACAAGAGTTTTACATTTACATGCTATATGTGACCCATCCTCAGAAAATGGTACGAAGTCGCACATACAAAATGTTTAGTTATTGGCATATTCATTTAGAGCTCATCAAGAGCTTTCATTTGGTATATAACACTTGTATATTTGAACCAGCTGGTCCTCTATGGATCTTCTGTCGGTAAATTCAGTCGGATGAATTAAAAATAAATTAAACTGAGATAATTGACATAATAAACATATGATAATTCATAAATCCTACATATTTCCTATATAATTCTATATAACCAAGAAAACTATAGCTATGTCTTTTAGGCATTTGGGGCTTAAACTCAGTTTAGTAAGCAAGGATTCTGAAAGATATCTTACCCTAGGTTAGAAAAATGCTAAAATATCAAATTTAAAAAATCTGATATTTTTGACACTATACCACTTGAGAAGCCTATATCTAGGCTTCTAAATGTGCGACTTCAGTACCACTTTGTTAGGATGGGTCACATATGTAAGTCAATTTCAGAGATGTCCATTGGGTTCCTTATTTTAAGGCAATCCCTGAGACCTTTGTTTTGCAAAGTCTGGAGACTATTCTGGTTAACAACACAGAGGCTATCAAGGACAAAATTACAGTATTCTAGAGTAGGTAGGATGCAATGTTTATAGATCTGAAGAGCTTCATTTTTGTTTATGAGGTACCTCACTTTATGTGCTTGATATAATCTGTAGTGGCAGCGTTTCCTGATGCTTGCATAGTGTGATTTAAAAGACATATTTTCATCTACATTGACACCCAGATAACAGAATGTGCTATGCGAGGTTACATCTGTATCATTAATTTTCAGAGCGATTGGATCATACAGGGCTGTTTTGTATGGGGTTCCGTAAACCACTTGTATCGTTTTTTTTTCAGAATTTATAGTTAGCCTATAAGTAGCGCACCATTGTAAGATTATATCTAGATCAGGTTGGGATAAGCAAGCAAGATCTTGACAGGTTTTTGCTTCAGTCATTAGAACTGCATCATCAGCATATAAGATTATTCTAGAGTTATCAACAATGTCTGGGAGTTCATTAATATAAACAGAGAAAAGTAACGGACTGAGAATAGAGCCCTGAGGAACTCCAAAAAGTACATGGGTTTCATCAGAGATTGAGTTGTTGGCTCTAGTTTTACGAAGGCGTTTATTCAGATAACCTTTAAACCAGCAAAGCACTGCCCTATTGGCACCCAAGTTTGCAATTTTCTGTCGGAGTCTACATGGTGGACAGTGTCAAAAGCTTTCCTCATGTCTATAAATAGACATGAGGAAATATTGCCCCTGTTTATTGCTGAATAAATGAATTGTGTTAGTTAAAAAACTGCATCGGCGGTGGAGCGACCAGGAGTGAAGCCAAATTAGGATTTTGCTAACTTTCCATTCTCCATCATATATGTGATAAATTGATGGTGGACAACTCTCTCCATTATTTTACCAATGATTGGTAAAAGTGTGATTGGGCGCCAGTTGCTTAAATTACTTAAATCTCCTTTCTTGGGTATTGGGATAATGGTCCCAGTGGCCCATTTTTCTGGGAAAATACCAGAAGTTAGACTATTATCAATCAGAGATTTCAATTGCGGAGTGATTTCAAGCAGGAAGTCTTTCATGATATCAGAGTTAACATAATCAACACCAGAGGACTTATGTCTCTCTAACATCTTAACATATTTCACTATGTCAGAAAGTAAAACTTCTCTAAACAGAAAGTCCCCTTCTATGTTATTAGGGTCGTGTAATACCTCTTCCATGGTGATATTACCTGGGTAATGGTTAAAATGGTTCTGCCAGACGTTCTCCGACAGTGCCATACAAGTCATTTATAAAATCAGCAGTTTTATCATGGGGGATGCTTTGACCTAATTCATTTTTTAGATGTATATTGCTGTGGGATTTGCCTTCGTTGCCTAGAAGGGAATTAATGTGCTTCCTGAAATTTTTAGGATCATTTTTATATTTGTCAAGCGTTTTTCTAACCCCTTTTTTTACTCTCTTTTGTTATCTCATTGGATACAGCCATTCTTAGCCTTTTGGCAAGGAGGAGGGATTCAGGATCCCCCGGGGGTCCTATGGGCTTTCCGATAGGCCTCTTTTTTCTGACGTATAAGGCCCAGTATGTCTTGTGTGAACTATCTAGGAGTGTCCTTCCTAATAACATATGTTTTTATTACACATTTTTCGTTGAGAAACCTGATTAAATTGCTTTCTAAAAAGTCCTATTGTACTGTTGGGTCATTGGAGTCATTGTAAGGTTGCCAGTCAATAGCCTGGATATGCTTGTGTAGTTCAATTTGTCGATACCCTTTATAAACTCTGCCCGTGATTTTTTTATGTCCTTGATGTTTTAATATGATAAAGGTAGGGATGTGGTCTGAAATGAAAATATTAGCCGTCCCATATAAACATATGTTACTGTTGGAATAGATGTGGTCAATAAAAGTCGCACCAAAAGGGTGTAGCCTAGAAATGCCTGTGTCAATTAATTTCAAATTTTGATCTCTGAGCATTCTAAAAATCCTTCTGCATTTCCTGCTTTCCCCATGAACCATGACTATATTACAGTCCCCAAGTACATGTATCTCATGTTTTCTTAAGGATCTATGTGTAATAACATTTTCAAGGGCCTTAATAAAATTAGGCAAAGGTGTCTTAGGGGGTTTGTAACAAGTTATAATTGTCCTAATCCTATTATTCGGCTTGGTGGTGCTGTGATTAGGCCATCATCAATATTGTTATGAATATCTCCAACTACCTTAAACACTGCATCACTAGTCTAGTAATGAGGGTATGTGTATTCTGCAGTATAGCTCCCCCACCTTGATCTCTGGTCTCATCTACTAGACTTCACTCTCCAGTTATAATGTGGTATGGACACCAATGTGGTGCTGGGAGAGAACGTCACACCTGCAACACGGCCTTGTGGAGGAACAACCTACAATAAGACTCTGGGCCAGACCAGAGTAACTGGGCTGGCGGTGGGAGACTATTCTGAGTTAGCAGGTTGCTCCATGGGCGCCGCCATTACTGGAGCTTGTTACCAGCGAGTTCTCCTGATAAGACCGATCAGATGGGTACCAGTCGGCCCCTGAGAGGACCGCAGTGAATCGTTGGGCTTATCTTATTTGCTAATAAATGATCCTGCTAAGTCCGTATAGCATATCAGGTCATGGAGGCCGCCATCTTGCTTTGCATCATGGGTAGGCCCCTGGCTCCACAGCATTGCATTCTGAGTACATTTCTTATCAGCCACTGTTCACACCTCTGAACAATGGGGATTGATAACACTGATAAGGGAGACAAGCTGCACCCTGCCCCTATCTTAATCACCCTAAGTACCTCCCTATTGTTTCAGGTGTGAGGGGAGTGGATTAGCTTGATAGGGAGACAATGGCCTGGGTGTACTCAATCTGGGTGATATGTGACCTAAATTTTGTATATACATCATACTCTCCATGAATGCTTATCCTTGGATCCATGTTAAATGTTGCCGATTGGCTAAACAAGATAAAAAAAATCATTAAAACCATGCCACATTAAATGCAACCAGCCCAACGTGTTGATTGAAAACATGCAATACAGTATAGAGGGCTTAGCTGGAGATAACATTATAGCCGAGTATATACTCATGTAGCAAGCCCACTTAGGGCTAATTCAGTTTTAGCTCAGAAAAGCTGGTTCAAAGCGGGCAGAATACTATTCATGGTTTTAGGTTGGGCAAATGGTGGGTTTCCAGTCAGGGCCACATTGAGTTGCCCTAATAGGGTAACTGAACTAAGACTGTTGGGCTCCCGACAGTTTTCGTCCTCAGCAAGTTGTGTGGGCCACAATAGGCTAACTGATTTGGGCACAGAGCAGCTTCAAAATGGGCAAACACTTTGGGCACAGATTGGTTTCAAAGTGGGCACCCCGAATCAGGCAAAGATCAGTTCCAAAGATAATTCCCAAGACAGGGTTGAGGATGGGTTTGCACAAGGCATACTGAGCTTGGAGTTCTGAACTTTGCCACCAGATGACCCCACTATGTCTGATGTACAACCTTCCCCCCATGTCAGTATTGATTTTTCGTTAGTATGATATAACAGAAATAGGCTAATGAATCATATAAATCATAACATTACACAAATTTTCTCAGAGTTTGGATCTACTGGCAAAATACATTTGAAATGTGCAGAGTTAGCTAATGTCAGCAGTTCTAAATGTGACTACACCATTCCTGTGGTAATCATTTTATATTGAAGTATGCTACCCATTGGGAGGCACTATAAACTTGAAGGCTAGCATGTTACTGGACTAGGTCTGGTTGACATGCCTTGGCCAACTAAGTTTGAATTGATGGTTCTACTGTATTATGATGATCGGGAGAGTAATGCAGTATCTTTAGTCTCCCTCCAACTATGGAGGCCAAGGGGAGGGGCTAGCACCTGGAGGCTAGCAGAGCATTTCCAGGGTTCAAAATTTTAGAAAATGAGGAAAAAATAGATTTTCTATAATATCTATCCCAGATGGGGCCACCTGATCAAAGTGGTCAGCCCACTTTCAGCCACACCAAAAACCCATGTTGACCCCAAAATGATAAATTTTGACCAGATGGCGCCATGTGATCAAAGTGGGCAGCCCACTTTCAGCCACACCAAAAACCGTGTTGAAACCAAACCCACTCTGAGACTGATCTGTGCCCATATTGGTTAGCCCAGTGTGGCCCACGCACCTCACTGAGGACAGAAACTGTCAGCAGCCCATCAGTTAGCCCATTGCGGCCCACATCAGAAGCCACACCAAATAAAGTGTGGGCCACAGTAGGGCCACACCACCTTTGCTACCTGGGTATGTATCATTGAATTTTATCATCCATTCTAGGGAGCAGAAGTGATGTCATAGCAACCAGCGCGGCCCTTATCAGGCTTATCTCCCTACTGATAAGAATCCTCATGAAGGAAATGTACTAGAAAAAGAAAAGAAAAGATGTAGACATCGTACAGCAGAATGCATTCCAGAATCGAAAAGATATTCAAAAATTGCATCACATACTTGATCCATTATATTCTAATCCCAATATTTGAAAAGAAAACAGCAAAAAGGTTACTTTTTCTAGTACATTGCCTATAAAATTTGACCCTTTGCCAGGTCCCTAGCAACCAGGGTTCTGCTCCAGAGAATATAGATAACATGTCTGCATCTACGGATCTGAATGTAGTCCATGTCTCTCTATACTATGAGAAATATATCCTTATACATGTTTATACCACGATTCTGGCACTTCCGGTGCTGATGTGTGCATATCAGCCGTGCATCATTCTGCATATACCACCCATGTGCATTTTTGAAATCTTTGGTATATACTTTTTCGAGGTCAAGTTGGACTTAGAAATTTTTGGGAAATTATGGCAGCTATACAAAGTTAATCTAGCCATTTTTCCATAGCGAAAAATCGTCCAAACTCGTAGGAGAATTGAACCCCGGCCGCTATCTAGAATGTCTAAGGATATGTATGTTTTAATATCTGGACTTGTCATGGTTGGATTCCATACGAAAAGTGTGTGTAAACACAGCGGTACCTCTCCCGGCAAGGAACAAAAACAATGGCTTCGCACAGAGCGGAGCCCGGGCCGTATCGCTTGCAAATACAAAATTTCTTCTCCTGGCTATATTCTGTGGATATCAGGTAAGAAATTAATACAAAATGGAGGAAGTGGTGGTATAAACCTAATAGAAGATGGATATTGGGGCCCTAGGGCTGTACATTCTGTATATACCCGAGCCGCGCAGCGGCAAGGCTCGGTACAGAATGTACAGCCCTAGGGCCCCGATATCCATCATCTATTAGCTTAATATACTTTTCTAAGGTGACGTGCAGCCTACGTCTCTGGGTATTGGGGTGGGGAGCCTTGTTTCATATGGGCTATACAGCTTTACTGTAGGAGGTATAGGATTCATCATTCAAACCTGTCAATGCATCACTGTTCTAGACCAGGTGGTGATACCTGGGGACAGCATAATACCCGAGGGCCATTCTCCTAGGCACGCGCCATGTATGCACACACAGCTCTCTTATTAATGCTATTGGCACAGTTACCAAAATGTTGTCAGACAGATTATGTTTTATTGAAATGAGTGACACAATAAAAAAAAAAAAGACAGAGCGTAGTGCGTGCATGGTGCATAGATCAGTGCAGAACTGCACTGCACTGATCTACGCACCATGCAGTAATGCCAGTATTGTCTCCGCTGTCGACCCCTTTCTGTCGACCCCTTTCCGATACCCTGTAGACCATTTTTTGAGATGTAACTACCCATTTGCGCCATGCTACATGGCGCACTTCTCCTGAATTTATTTGATCACAAATGAACCTGAAGATTTGTCAGTGGATAATTCAGAATCCGTTCTTCAAAGCCATGTAATTCTTTCTTTGATACATGCAGGAGAACTTACCTTATGTTGCAGATCACTAGAAATTTATCAAAACAAAGATGGCCACCTGCAAGATCGGCACATGTATGGCGGCACATTTAAATCTCATGTAGCTCCTAAAATATACGGAATCCAAGTTCATTTTTTTTACAAATTGCTAGAGATTGATGGAAGGTATTATTCCCTAGTTTTTTAAACCAAATGCAGGGATGTAAGTTTTCAGACTTTTTTCTGATTTCAGAATTTTCCAAGTCCAACACGTCAATAGATTTGCCCAAATTTCCTTTCTTAGTTTATAGATTTGCAGTGTTTTACAATGAATTCAGAATTTCAGAATTTTTCATACACTCTGACATACATCCCTGCAAATGTAATCTGTAAGTTAGCAAACGAGGCACATGTAAACAATGCATGTATACCACTTCCATTTTTCATACACTGTCAAGTAGGAGAGTCTCAATCTCTAGGCGTATCAAGCAGCCCAACTCACAACAAGTATGTGAGTTGGGCGCCTCACAACAAGTATGTGAGTTGGGCGCCGATCCAACTATACATGCAGTACTGCATACATTGGTGTGACATGGTCGCCATACACACAAAACAACCGCCAAAGAGAACCGCGGAGTTTTAAATACATATTGAGAGCCCATCTTCAAATTACCAATAAGAAAATGAGACACCTCCAATATGAATAGGATTTTCCTGAGGTGTACCACAAGCACCACACGTCAGCGCTTCAGTGCCATCGCCCCAGGTGCCGTACTGTGCCATGGCGTCTGATTTACGTCAAAGGGAATTATGGTTAAAATCAGTGACACACGGCACACCTATTGTGCATGTGTTCAAAGGTATACATCTACATCAGACGTCATGGACGCGGATATATCAAAGACCGTGCCATGTGAAACCAATTTTATGGGAACAAGGGGGCATTGTACAAAAAAAAAACACGTCCATAATCACCATACTATAGTTATTGTGTTTACTACTGCATGGCTTTGGTTTCCATAGACTTCAATATTGGGGCAAGTGCATGTTAGCCATTACGTAAAATTTCGTGTTCGTCCACATGTTAGATTCATGCATGTCAATGCACCAACATGGGTCTATACTGAACAATGGGTTGTTTTTTTTTTGTTTGTCACAATATCAAATAGTTAGGATGGATAGATAATGGATAAGGATACGCATTATTATGTCATTTTAGTCTATTTCATAATGACACATAATACTTTATTATGTATTCGTTTGTCTCCTTATCAATGTCATCCATGACACAAATTGTATAGGTATATCTAGGCCCCTCTACTTAAATACTGTAGAAGTATTCTGCGTCTCTATTCCCAACATGTGCCTTTAGGCCCATATTTGTACTAGTACTGAGATCTGTGTCCTTATATATCGTATATATGTTGTATCTAGTTCCCCAATTACCCATGACATCAAAAGCACCAATTAACATTTGATCAGCCAACTGTGTGAGGTGACAGGGGACTTATATTACATCTATTGTCCATGCTATCTAGTTTCCTCCGCTAGCGCTACCCATATGATATATATGAATTTTAGGTTAAAAAATCTCATCTCTAAAGATGTGATATATGTGAGTTGTGCTAGCAGGGCACATGTATAATATTCTAGTACATGTATATCAAGCGTGATACCTTAGAATCGCTACGATGGGCTAGGTATGCGCAGGCCTCTAAGCCATTAAGAACTATCTGTTTCCTAAAATGTCAGGCTCTTATTTATTGATCTATTTTGCGGTTGTCGTCCACAACAAACCCATGTTGTCTTACATATGGCCACAAAGAGTCAATAGTGGCCCTTGGAACCAGGAACCATTTTACTATGCAAACCGACACCATAGCAACATATGGTGTGCTAAATGACAAAACCGGAAGGAGATGATACGGGGCGTGTACACTGAATATATGGGCCTCTATGAGGGTGATCACACACAAAAAAACGTACCTAAGAAAACTTAGTCAAGGTGACTTATTATTCTTAGTTAGAACTCATGACTAACAAATGACCAAGGAGGTCTAAGTTTTCTTAGTCACATTGACTACCCAAATCAGTTTCACTCTCTGAGCACAATCTTGAACAGGGTATCTTCTAAGAGTTTCAGGCAAGCTAACTTATCTTGCTCACTTTCACTAAGAGATCTTAGTCACTTTGACCAAGATCCGTTAGTAAATTTTACTAAGGGTTATACACATGCATGTTACCCTTACACACCAGATGGCAGTGTGGTTTGAAACAGGATTTTTCTGGTGGGTGTACCATAGATAGTTTCATGGATGTTAAAATTATGATGATTTTCAGGAACAACATAATATTTGAGTCTTTCAAATTTCAATCTAAAATAACACTTGGCAAAATGTACAAAATAGGTTGACACCATGTCAAATGAAATTGGTACACTGCAAAAATGGTGTTTAGATTTTAAACATGTTTAGGTCTAAACACGTTTAAAACCTAAACATATACACTGAAAACCTGAAAGACCCGAAACTAGTCAGCGGTGACCACTTTAGGTCCTCAAGTTGACGATACCTAAAACTACAGCTTTAGGTAGTCAAAATGACGACTTTAGGTCATCATCCTGAAGACCTAAGTCATCAGTATGACAACTCTGTACTGTCAGTATTGTCATACTGACGACTCAGGTCGTCAGGATGACAACCTAATGTCATCATTTTGACTACCTAAAGCTGTAGTTTTAGGTATCGTCAACTGGAGGACCTAAAGTCGTCACCGCTGACTAGTTTCGGATCTTTCAGGTTTTCAGTGTAGGTCAGTTAGGTGTCTCATCGACTACACATTTAGGAAATGAACACTTTTATTCTAACTACATAAACATTTATGCTAAACATGTTTAGATGTTTAGAGTTGAGACAGTTGAATAATAGGTGTTTAGATTTAAACATCAATATGTTTAAATACTTGGATGTTGAATCCACACCAGGTAGCAGCACTACCTTTGACTGGACTATCTGCACACAGTTATAATCAATTGTTGTGACAAATGTCCCCAAATCCCATGTTTATCATTGTTTCATTTCATAGAATGTCATGTGAATAGAAAGGGCAATAGAAAATTGACTAGATTCACCTCATGCCACCACCATTACCATAAAATAATCAATAAACTCCATGACTGACACCTATTTGATGTTATTCTGGAATAGATAAGGCAATGTCCTACCTGGCAAGCTGTTGTACTTTCTCAAGTCTCTCATTCTGATGCAGTGTATACTGTATGTACACATATAGGTGTGGCTGACATCTTTGGAGACTTTGACAAGTAAATACCTGCTGATGCCCCCCCCAAGTAAATGAGAAAAAAAATATATCTCTGTTTTTTAATGCATACATGTCTGCAAACCTTAACTCTCCATCAAATCATTTAAACATCTAAACACAAAAATTCTTAAACACCTAAACACAAAATTCATATATCTAAACACAAAAGTTTTAACCTAAACACCTACATTTCTAAACACTTGAGCTAAGCACATTGTTTGGCTAAACATGTTTAGGAAATTAATGTGATTACAAAAACGTTGCAAGAATATGTTTAGAATTGTGTTTATGATCTAAACACCATTTTTGCAGTGTAGTCAGATGGAAACACCTATTCTGTGGTAATCTAGATAAATATAATATCCACATTTGAATTTTCTTCTTTGGGAAACCCAGGGTAACTTGGTTCAGGGGTTCTAAATGAATATGATGTGAGGTATTTCAAATGCTTCCTAAATGAGGAGACTCTGATCTGTCGGGTGTGAATCCTACATAGAGCTTAACACAATCACTTTTTGATTTGAAATAAAATTAGGTAGTGTACTTAGTCAAAACAACCAAGGAATCCTAGTCAAAATCAGGCAAGCCAAGGCAAGTTGGCACTTTGTCTAATGACTACACTGAAAACCCACCGTTATTGGAAGGTCGTCATAGCTGACGAGTTTAGGGTCGTCATGCCTTTGTGACGACCTAAAGTCATTATTCTGACCACCCTCTATGCTCCTTAAGTATACAGACATGCCATAAGAGGGTCCACTATCACATTTCACAATGCATGAGATATACTCCAGGGTATGCATTGACAAATATCTGCAAAGGGGCTCATTACATTGTGAATTAGAAAATAATTGGTGCAAACATCATCTAACATAAAAACTTTCCTTAAAGATAGATATCATTGGGAGAAAAATTGCAGTAGCATGTACTGACATTTCCAATTCAGGCACCTCTTTTATGTTTGGGGATTTTAATATAATTCCCTATTAATTCAATACAATTGTATATATACATGTACTGAGGAGAGTGCAACGACCATGCACCCTTACGTAATAATGCAGGGTTAAAATACCCTGATAGAATGGGATGTTTAGGGGGGGGGTATCCAGCAAAGTTGTAATGGATGGAGAAAATATACATACATTAGATTTACAAATTGCACCTACCGTATATAGCATACAGCGACTTTAGGTGGTCAGTGATGACCTAAAGTCATCACCTATGATGACCCCATGACGAAGGTTGTAGTTTTAGGTATTGTCAACCTGAGCACCTAAAGTCGTCACTGTTGACGAGTTTTGGACCTCAGAGGTTTTCAGTGTAGTCATATTTGACTAGGAAAAAGAGGGACGTTTAGGCACGGCATTTTGATTAAGTATTGCTAGAAAGTTAGACAATTAGACCCGTATTCGACTAACATTTGGAACTTATATTTTTCTGTGCAGTATTGATGACTTAAGGTCCTCTTTACATGTTGATGACCCGAGGTAATCATGTTGATCAATTTGGGTCATCAAAGTGATCACCTTGGATCATCAAGGTGATCATCGAATGTGATCATGTTGATCACCTTGGGTCATCAATTTCTGCCACCAGGCGGCCCTAGTATACAACAATGGAAGATACAACACCAACTCTGTTGGAAATATTGATTTTTATCTTCAATCTTCTTGATCATGGGTCTTTATAAGATGGAAGATGTGAAGAATATTATCACACAGGAATATCAATTGATAAAAAAGAGAAATTTAGGCAAATAAGCAAAGGCATAAGCATGTTTGAAGATGGACACAGAAACTATCGTTACAACTATGGGGACTAGCTGGCATTTGTTATACAAACATTTAATGTGCCTCATTACTAAGTGCACATAATAAAGGCTTGGCTGTGGGGGATTATGCAATTGCTTTAAAATGATAATTAAAAAATGTCAATTAATGACAGAGTGATCATTTACCTGCTTCTCTTTGATCCGGTGAGACAGGTACTGTGTAGTGATCACCCCCCGGGGATCACCCAGGGTGATTACTTTAAAGATCACGGGGTATCTTTACTTAGGGGGCGGTGACATATTTCAAGAAAATGGAGCCGCTCACACCCAATGAATTTAGGGGGAGGGGGATTTCAGCACCCAAAAACGTTAAGTCATCTTGTCGAATTTATACCAATGTCCACTGAGCCTCTTTGGCCGACTTTTGTGTAGGAAATGTATGGACAAAGTCTGCCGAAGGGGCCCAATGAACCCCATAGTCCACTTGGCCTCTATCCCGCGAATCAGCCATAAAAAGCCTATTTAAGATCTGAAGATAGCGGCCTAGTGGACTATGGGTGTAAGGGTTGTAGAGCTTGTTCTAGACTAGAGGCATACCCACGCCACTTCCTTCATAGGCTCTTGACCACATCCATAAAACACTTACTGGGGACAGAGTGCTTTCCCTGCACCCTCTGGCCTTGTATTTGCATGACCTCCCTCGGTGAATGACTCCAATAAAAACTATTTCTGAAAGTCACCACTAGGTGTCATTATACTAAGAACAGGCAGTGATCGGTAACCCATAAGCCTTTGTTATATATGCAAGGCCCCCCCCCCCCCTTACTCACGTCATGATAGGATATCAGGATATTATATTCCCCAGTCAACTGCCTAAACAATCACAAAGAAATTGACGGTAACTGAATTTTTGATTATGGTATGTTTGGGCCAAATCAAAGTTGAGAATAGAAAATTTCATTTATATTTACTGTAGGCTATAGTTGCTTCGTGGATATCTTTTTTATGGTTCATGGAAACAGTACCATCCACAAACATCTCATATAATCATAAAACAAAACTCTTTATAGTTGTTAGGTAGCATGGGCTTTATAGGCGTGACAATGGCTCCTCGTGAAACCTGCTGGTTTTATTGAGACAGTAAAAATCAGACATTGTCAATGTCTGAGGAACACATAAAAGTATAGCTTTTACATTCTGTATAATCATATACTTCCATTCGTTTAGGCCACCCAAATAAATCTCAGTATTATATGGGCCCATGCACTATGGGTCTCCAGGGTTTTAGATACTAACGATTTTCTGCTGAATTGTCTGACTAGTGCATTCCTGGTGCTCTAAGCTTTCACCTGATACCAAACAAGCCCATGTGCTATCCAATTTTTCCTCGAAATTCAAAAACAAAAGAAAGAAGAATGCTTACGGTGATGAAACTCCAATTTATGTTTTAAGGGACTTACAGGAACCTGATAATTTATCTAATTACCACAAGGGCCTGTTTTTCCCCATTCAGTAATAATATGGAGGAAAATATGGACCTCCAGATGTGGGTCCATATTTGAATATTGAGGGGTCTAGACCCACATACGGCCTATATTTAACTACATATTCAAATATGGACCTCAATACGGCCCATATATCATAGTCCTTTAAATGCCACACTCTCAAACAGAACTATAGTGGGGCTTATCATGATGGTGAAAACTTATAAATCCAAAGGTTGGATGCGGGCCTTTTGATTCCTTCTTTGTTAAAAGTTTATTTAGCTCCCCAAATCATGTCCAAATATCGGAGTGCCCCTGTTTCCCGAAAGCCTGGATTTGGTACAGAGTATAGGCAGCCTGAGAGCAAGGTGGCTATACTTCTTTTGATCAAGATTCACATAAACGTGAACAGTGAACCCCTTGTTTGCTACACCTGTTCATCACACCAACCACTCCCTCCCCTCTCCAATCTGCAATGCATTCCTGCATGCTGCACCACTCTAGTCACTCTAGCCTACCAGGGAAATTCGTTACCATGACAACGTGCCACCACAATTGAAAGAGTGTCACAGTGAAATGCTAGGGGTATACGTTTGTAGTAGGGCAGTATATTGTAACTTCTAGCACGGGTGGAATACATGTATTGTACTTAGTTTCAGTGGTATAGGACTCAGTATGGAGGCCTAGTTGAGCCGCAATTTTGAATTTCGCTGGTTGAGGTAAAACCCAGTGATAACACATACCATGATGGGTACCTTGTCCCTGGTTAACACCCACTTCCAGGGACATGCTGGTCCCATCTTATCAATTCTTATCAGTGTGTGTTGCTGGAACCAGCTCCAGACCAGCTGGTGGCCAATAGTTAGGTCACATTATGTCTAATGAGGGGTCCCACTTGGCAAAACATTTTAAACCCAATAACCAATAGGGAAACCAATAAAAACGTGTTTTTTTAAACGTAAAAAAAAAAACGCTTTAATGCCAAGTGGGCTCCCTGTATTCTTTCCTTCCAGCAAGGTATTACAGATGAGCAGCTCATTTACACAGGCCTAGGTCAGTCGTTTCTGAAACCTCCCCTGGCGGGAGGGTGATGTGGACAGAGGCAGTGGGGCTCTAAACCTCTGGGTAATTGAAAGTGACAGAGGAATTTCTCAAAGTCACAAAATCATTGATAAGTTGGAAGAAAAATTTACACAAAATCTAAAACAAATCAGGAAGTTAAACTTGAGGACATGTAGAAGAAAAAAACCAGCCTACTTAGTTATAGAAATTACCTCTTTAAGACAAATAGAGAGATTTGCAAACCAGGGGTCAGTAGTAGAAGGCCTCAATTGGACCCTTATCTTATCTCTTATCTCCGATCTTCTAACAACTCCTCCCGACTGACCACCAACTGTACAGGATATATGTAAAGCTCTTCCCTAAATCCTATGTAAGAAAGGGTAAATAAGAAAAAAAAATTGGCATCTATAAAATCTATCAGTACCCGGGATCAGTCTGATTTGAGAACTGTGGGAATGTGTGACTCTGAACAGTTTCATCACACTTACCCAGGCAGATCAATACAGTCAATATTCCCACTTTTTTGTAATGGTGGAGTATAATCTGCAGTGAACGCCCTAGGTCATTATCGAATTTATCGAAAACCTAGCATTTCAAGCCCGGAAATGAAATTAAACATTAATTTAATACAAAGCTAGTTAAACATGTCTAGGTAATTGATGTATAAGGATATACAGAGATAAAATGGTTTGAATATCATAATAACAAAGGGAGATTCGCCTAAAGTCATACTGTTATGGTAAATAACATTTTAAGTTTTTGAAAAAGAGGGCTAATAAAGGAAAGTGCCTCAACTTAGAATCCCCGCTTCAGTTATCGACCTCTTTTTTTTAAGCCTACTAAACAATAAGCAGTGAGGTCGCTCCAGCCCCAGATTATTACCTGAAACATCTACCGTAGTGCTTCGAGTGTCGGGCGCGTCTTATACGTGAGGGCAGCCCCTTGCTAGACCTTATATGATTTGCTTTAAAGGGTGGCTGGCATGGAAAATTAACAACATGGGTACCGTTTCAAACAGTGATAATAAAATCGCGGGAACCAGCGGAAAAATCGCGACACCCTGATTGGTCAAGGGGTGATCACGTGACTTTTTAATGCGGGCATGCATTACCATGCCAGGGCCCCTTTAAAAAGACAGGGCGTGCCTTATAGGCAATGATACTATACAGTCCTAAAACTTAAATATCAAGTCCCGTGTGCGCCTCATGGGTCTATTATGAACCCAGGATGTGTCTTATACGCGAGGTGCGCTTCAATATTAATCGAGAGGATTTACAGCATATATGGCAATTTCCTTCAATCTTTTTGTATTTCGCCTATAATCGATGACAGACCACCCACATGTTTCACATCACTAAACACGCCTTTCGTCTTTAGCCTTTTGTGTGCAAATGTATATGGCCGAACTCACAACTGACGCTGGCAATATTAGGTCGTATACCTATCGATCACCTCACAAGGCGGGAATTAATGCATTGTATATATAAATTTAATGTGAGCTGTATGAAATTATATTCCGACCAGAATGATAGCGTCTGGGTGCAGCCTGCGTAAGTTTCCATGAGTAATTCATTTTCTAAGCTAGGTCAATTGATGTTCAAGTCCTAAAGTATCTGCTGCATATCAACTATATTTGATATTGGTTAAAATTGTATAATTGCGGCGAAGGGTTTTGTCACTGGGGGAGAATTTCATCAATGGTTGTTGACTGGTACCTCTGTCACCATCGCTGACTATATGAATTCCTCCGACAGAGGCCTAGTGGACTATATATATCGACGTTATGAGGACAATATTATACTGCATATAGGTTGTTTTTAGGAGAAATGTCGCAGCCGCTATCGTAAGGAAAATATCCCTATTCTCTCTCTCTCTCTCTCTCTCTCTCTCTCTCTCTCTCTCTCTCTCTCTCTCTCTCTCTCTCTCTCTCTCTCTCTCTCTCTCTCCCTCCCAGGCAAAGCGTTGTTAAATTGACTTACTTCTTACCTAAGTGCAATTGCTAGATTTTGGTGTAACCCAAACTGCATATCCCTCCCCAGCCTACAATGGTACATATATTATAATAACCCCGTCCTGATCAGGCCAAGACTATGTGATATTTCTACAGACTACACACATGTCTCCAAACCCATGTTTGGGTGCCAATGTCAATACTTCAGGGCATGATTCAAACACGAGCGACCACACATACATAATCCTCGTCTTATGATACAAGGCAAACAGATTTACTGCTATTAATATTTGCAAGTGTCTTTACACAAGGATCCAAATTTTATCCAAATCTCACCCACATATAGGGCCAACAACACCTCTACATGAAGTTGGGAAGTATCATTTTAGTCCCAGCGTTTTCTTCTTTGCCTTTCTCCCAGTGTATATATGTGGCCCAACGGGGAAGAACGTGCCTCCAGGGGGGATTTTTAGTACTGGTTTTGGCCACCAGGGGGCAGAATATGGGTAAAACACTGACAAATATGCTAAAAAAAGCTTTAGGCCAATTTTTCATAAGGAATCCAGTGGTATGCTTAAAATTGTTCGATCTCCATTGAAAATGTTCCATTTTTGGAATGTTGGTTGCCATGGAAACATAGAAAATTGGTAGATAAGGCAATTTCTGGTTGCCATGGAAACCACTCCCCTATTCCAATTGTGAATTTTTGCCACAAACTCATTTTGAAATTCCTTCACGAACCCAGAACTGAAAACAGAACTAAAAAATTCCCTCTAGAACCAATTTTATGACAAAAACATCACATTTCTTTGGTTATTTTTCCACAAAACTGTATTTCTTTGCATTTTTAGTGTTTATGAGAGCATATAATGCATTTAGAGCTTATTTCCTATTTTCATTTGTACACAAAAACCTATGTTTGACAAGCAATTACAGCAAAACTACCAGGGATATTTTAGCTCAAGATATCTCATTTTAAAGCCCATGACTTAAACCTTAAAAAGCCATTTCCCCCCATGAGGCATGTTTTCCCTCACCTGGTCACATATGCTATTTTCGTGACGGAGCCTAGTCTACGGAGGCAATGATTGTTCTTTATCCCAAAATGAATCAGGACAGGTGCATGTCCTTCTAGCTGTACAATTGCATCATTATAATATGCATTATGTATGATCGCTGATTGTTCATTGAAAACTCCTCAGCTGAGGTGACTTTGATCAATAAACTTTCAATACCTCAATAATACTAAAATGCGTTTGATGTATAACGGTCCTGGATCAGGCTGGTCCCCCTATGGGTATTATTGCTTCAAAAAATAATTAAACTAAAAGTAGAACGTATACGGTTCATTGAGGTATGTTCATGCTAAAGCACAATCAGGACAGTGCACCATGCATAGGGCACCGATCATTCATAGACCCAGCCATGTCTAGGGTAATCGATGCCCACTGGGGTGTGAAATGAACACGGCCCAGGTCCAGGTGATGTGATACAGGGTAGGAGGTACATGATAGCAGGCAGCGTGTTATATACATGGGCTACATGACACGTCCCCAGAGGTAAGCTGTGATATCGGTGACCTCCCACAAAACATACAATGCACTGGCATACATTTAAAAACTCACCACACATGGCTCCCTCTTTAAAGGGTAGAGATCATTTGCATTACATATCGGTAAATGATTGTACATCACATTGAAACACTCTACTAGTATGTGTTATTCAAGAGGGTTAAGATAAAGTAGCCTAAAGCATAGTCTCAGAACACTCTTGGTCAAGGCCACGACTAGCCTCCAAATGCAGACATACGGTGTAAGTCTATAGTCTAATGCTCAGGAGACATTATTTCATTCCCATTGTTTCCTTTTCCGGGGCTCTCCTGAATGATATGTCATCCAACTTATACATGTACATGTAGCACTGACGATCCTTAAAATACGAAGGGGGCCATACTTGAAATCAAGGAAAATTAAAATATTATTTATTTTGTCTAGAGAGTAGTCCTACAGCATATCTTCATGGCAATGTTATTTTCCTTGACATCGTTGCAAACACTTTAGTTAACTCTGCATTTGAAAGATGACTTAATTCGTGTCACTGCTTGTTTTGGATGGGTCACCCTTAGAGTCATTTTTAACGTAAAATGCGAGTTATAGGCCTACGAACGTAGAAAGTTTACATCACTGGAAACCATGCCATAGTAAATCCTCTTATTGAAATTTTATAGATTTCAATTAATTGCAGGTAACTTAATTAGGTACCCGTTTCCACTCGAATTGACATTAAACGCCCTCACTCGAACAGAACTTTCAACCAAATCCACATTTATACTTGCTCACACGATTAGGCCCTATCAGCATTGTGATTGGTAATTATGGAAATTATGTACCAAGACTAGTTGGCAGACTTCCAGTCCCCAAGGTGCCCTTTGAAGGTAGCATTTTGGAAATAGAGGAATAGCAGGGTGGTGAATGGGCTGTAGCAAGGGGTGGAATTAGGTTTTGGCTGGGAGTCAAACAGGAGAGGATCAATATCGTCTGTTATGAATCTTTGATGTCGTCTGCTACCAGTGGGGGGACACATTGAGCTCGGCTACTTATAACCATATTGGGGGTTTTACCTATGTGGACCACCCTGGGAATTGATGTTGCTTTATCTGTATGTATGTCCAAATAACTATCGATTACATGACATTAGTATACAGAAATACCCTATATATTGTCTTTTATTTTAATCTATTGTCTATTATAACTGATAACTGATCGGGGACTGATTTCGGTACTATCCACCTGGTATAATTAGCCAGGATAATAGAGGCCAATACTTGTCTAGATCTACATGCTGTTACACTGAGACCGACTATAGACACGTGTGCACTGAATACAGATGGATGTAAACAAACACCCCATATCCAGGTGCACATTTGTTCAGTTCACACCCCTTTTAGTAATGGTGTAGTATTTACAAACGCTGACGTATTATTTAGCTTTTACATATGCATAGTCATAAACATTTTATGGTTGACACATATGGACTAACTATTAGTGTTCCTCCATTTATTAGATTTAATAGTTATTTCATAGGTTACATGTATTTTTGATGGTGCCTATTAGATGGAAGGGGGAGGGGGTCCCATTTCATCTTTCGATTTTAAGAAATGTCGACATTCCATGTCAACTGAAAGAAATGCCCGAGCTCCATGTCACTGAAACAGTAAGAAACCCCTGCCTATGTTTGTTGGAGGCACGAAATGCTCGGAGCAGCTCATAATTTCATATCGAATCTAATTGTCCAGACCCATCATTTGCCGCTATACACTTAATTATCTTATAACAATAAGATAACAGGTCTATTATCATATATAACACATCGATATATGGATAGATGGCGTGTATATACCTGTCAATCCTAAGTAGGCCATACCTGTCCTAGAGTAGACTGAAAACGGAAATGAGAAGTCCAGCAGTCTCCGACCTAATTCCCAAATGGATGACTGTACAGTCAGCAAATTTCCACTCGGGAACAGTTGTGTGACTCAATGGGAAGGCTTTGTTTAGTTAGGCCAAAAAAAGGCATTGTCGCATATAAGGCAAACCTGGAGGTTGATTGTAAGCTGTCTAATAGAATTTAAATTCAGTTATATCCCACATATTTATAAGGTGCACCCTGGGTTCAGGGACATCCTAGAGGGCATATATGGGCTTGGGTTTCCAGTTAAAGCTGGGGCTTATGTTTGGCGCCCTGTGTACAATCGACAAGTTGACTATTCTCAAGCGAAACTCCAACAGTAGAGTTGTTGTGTACATATATAAAATCTTGACACCTTATAAAGTGTCTTACACTCCGTCCTAACAGAGATCTGGTCGAGGAGGAATAACTACCCTAACTTCTTGCTTGAAGGCCACACCTGCATAGTTATAATCCACACCATGAGTGGAAGGAACTATAAGCCACGGATAAGGCATACAAATCAAAAGTTTAGAGTGCTGTTCCAATGTGTAAGATACCGATCCTTAAGCCACACCCTTTGTTTGGAGCGTTCCTATAGGCCATTTACATAGAATTGGCGTAAATTCTATTGTATAAGCCGCAGCTAGTACCAGAACCCAACCCATGAGGATAGAGCAAGGGTGGGGGGCAGGGGTAAGGTATGACAAATTCCCTATATTTTCCCAATTGTTCCAGCACCATAGAGGGATATGGAGACCCCCTAGGTACCCATAGCTTTTTGAATTTTGAAGATCCATTCATAAGGAAAAATGTTGTACCATTTTCAATTTTTCCCCCACAAACTTATGGGGTGGCTCATACGAAAGGAGCGGCTTATACAAGGGATTTTACGGTACTTAGATTATGGATCTGACAGATTTTTGGTATTTTCAACAATTTTCTTTTTTATTTTCTTGGTTACGGCCAATGGGATTAACAAGATATAAAGCTGAAAATAATTTTTTTTCTGCGAGGGACCTACAATCCAATTATTCAGATTAAAATGGCCGAAGCCCCACCTTGACATTTGAGCCATTGTTTATATGCCAGAGTTCATACCAAGTGTACTAGCAGTATTCAGTAAGACATTGTTACCAGTGCAGAATACAGAGCATAATCCCAATCTTTAACAAAGAACAATGCAATGATTGATGATTGTCGATGAATGCTGTTTAGGGGTTATTCTGGAAGCACTCTAATAGGCCTAGTTTGTACAATTGATCAGACACTGCTACTGGTAGATTGTGAAATGACTTTCATATGCGTCGAACTTCTATTTCCCTTTACTTCAGCTTGGTCATATTTAGATACTCCTTGTAAGATCGACCTATTAAAGTACAGATCAAAATCGCATGTGGACTAAATTTAAAAAAAAAAAAGTTCAAATATGAGAAAAAATGTCTAGGTAGGGTGACTTTCTCAAATTAGGTAGGGCAACCAGAAACACAAGTTTTTTTTAGGCCTTATATTAGACCTGTATGTGGTTTGTCTACTAGTGTTCGCTCTTGTTGTGATGTGCTTAAAAAATGTAGACGTTCTGAAATAATTTTTAAATGGGTTTAGCTGAGGTCGTGTTCTCTGAAACAAATCAAAATCTCCTAGGGCTAGGCCTTAATTTGGATTAGGTCATGTCTATAGTCCCATGCATTAAAGAGGGATGGCATTTCGACACTAAAATATTCGTTTTTACATCAGCTTGTCAAAGAGCTATCTGTACCCCTTTCTGATGTACGGATTGAGGGAAACATCTGATATCAAGACATGAGACATGCAAGGCACTGGCCCGGGGCACTGGCCTTTAGAATCAGGTATGGAATTGCAACATTCAAATATCAGAGTTTGGCCTTTTTTACTTTTTGATTTTGAATTTCATGGGGGTACAATCCCTTTATAATAATCATTCTCTAAAATATAACCTATTCTTGCTGCGTGGCTCCATGGTGAGGGGGGGGGGAGAGGCTGACTCAGGTGCCATGAACCGTGACCAGAGAGAGGGAGAAGGGGGGGGGGGGGGAGGGAGGGTCACTCGTCATTAATCGATATCATCACGTAGTCAGGACACACATCTGTCAGCGCAACCTGGGGAGTGGCCTCCAGGTGGTAACAAGTGGGTCTTGAAACCCTGAAAGTGGCCTTAAATCAATTACAGGAGGAAGGCATGGCCCCGGGCCATGGCAGTGCAAACAATAATAGGTCATTTAGGGAAGTCGTCACTGTATTGAATGCAGATTTGTATCTTATGGTCTTACTTCTGGGTATATGAATGTAGCATATGCCACATTTCCTATCAGTTCACATTTAGTATGGAATTATTAGACCAGCTGGAAATGTGCCTCTCATAACATTGTGTGGTTAGGCATCCGCTTGATCTGATGGCCGGTCTGATGGTCAAATCATATCTCCCTTATTACCATACGACTGTTCTTAATAGAAACGGCTACATTCCAAGAACCTATTCGGCGACGCATTACTTATATAGAGTAGGCCTTTCACAAGGGATAGGGGACAGCAATGTCTAAATGATGAGAGGTCAATGTATGGTAATGTCACAACCACCAATATAGTATATGTACCATATGGCAAGTCTGAATGACCTTTTGTAACCTTGTACGTAACACTGGTGCAGTTTCTGTCCCCATATAGGTCAATAGTCATATTGACATTTTGACACCCAAAGTTGGAACAACATAATAGGGGGTCTAGATGGGGGGTCCCCATGTCACTTGTCGATTTTAAGAAAAGCCCATGTCACATGTCACTAAATTTGTAATTTCCTCTGTCCTTGTCACTTAGCTCTATGTCACATGTTGATTTTAAGAAAGGACCATGTCCCATGTCATTATCTTTTTTTCTCCCATGTCCTTGTCACTAGAGCTCTATGTCCCTTGTCGATTTTAAGAAAAGGCCATGTCACACTGTCGATTTTAGGGGTCTAGACCCCATAATACAATACGGTACAATACATGCACCACAGGGGTCACCTGGACGCCTTGCAAATCATTCTGTTAGCACATGATAGTCAACACCCCATCAGAAAAAGTGTGGCCCATTCCATTTTTTAAAGTATTGAAATGATTTGGCACTTAATTTTTTTTTAACCCAAAACTTGCAAATGTGAGACAAGTCCTTTTGAGCGTGCGGGTCTCCCTTTTTTTTGTAGTCGGGTAGGGGGGGGGGGGTAATATCCTCACATAGGTAGGCCTAAACTTAGTCCTCTCTGGGACTTGTTGTCAAGTTGACCAGATATATATGATATCCATGGGTATAGAATAGTGCATCCCTATCCCTATATTAGGGGGTCTAGATGGGGGGTCCCCATGTCACTTGTCGATTTTAAGAAAAGCCCATGTCAAATGTCACTAAATTTGTATTTTCCTCTGTCCTTGTCACTAACCTCCATATCACATGTCGATTTTAAGAAAAGTCTCTGTCCCCTGTCACTATCTTTTTTGACCCATGTCCTTGTCCCTTGAAGCTCCATGTCCTTTGTCGATTTTAAGAAAAGGCCATGTCACACTGTCGATTTTAGGGGTCTAGACCCATATATTAGGCCTACCTACTAACTTAATAAAATCGATATCGACATAGGCTTAATTCAAACCAAAAACATGCGGGTAAATTCAAAGAGAATTGACAAGGCGCTCCACGGTCTATATATATATAGACTGCATAAATGCATGAATACAGCCCTGACAAGTGTACACGCCAAGACTGCATTAATGCATCAGCCTTTTAGTTTTATAATAAAGTGCAGCATGGTCCAGGGGGGCATGATCCATGTCCATGCATGAATGCAGCCCCGATACTATAGGCCTACTAGTGTTTTAGCAGGATTGCATTTGTGCACAGAGTAGATTTATGCACTGTCGTAGTTCCTTCTTTTTCTTTCTTTCTTGCCCTCCCCTCCGCCCCCTTTTTTTTTTATATTACTCACCCTCGGACCACGAGCATACGGAGCGCATCCATGTTGCCGTGGAAGGCGGCCCACAGGGTGGGCGTCATGCCGTCCTCGTCCGCCCGGTCTGCATCCTTCCGCGTCGCCTCCCTGAGGAGGTCCACATAGCCGTCCCGTGCAGCCTTGTGGTATATGTCCGTCCCCATGTCTATTAAATGGAGATTATTTGTGTTGAAGATCTAGATTATTTCATTCAGATATGTTCCACTCCGCCCCTGTATCATACATGTCCCATCATACATGGTGACAGGGGGCCGGCCCTAGGAGCTGGGCGGCCTGTGCGCGTGTTTACCCCGGGAAGGTCTGACTCACACTGCTCGGTCTCCGAACCATGAACAGACCAACAGCTGCGTCCCACACGCGCGGTAAATATTGATATCCACTTACTCTTCGACCACAGTCTTGGCCCAGGCCCATAGCAATAGTGCATGTACCAAGCATAGATTTTGTTGGCCGCCTGTGATATACCGGTGTAGTTTATTTTCTGTAGATGGTTAATGCAGCGCTGGACACCAGTGTAGCTCCACGGAGCGTAGTATGGATTAGAGCCACAAGATGTCGCGACAATCTGAATACTCTCAATTCCCCTACTAGGTGCCAGCACTATATAATAAAGTAACAGTTTGTTTTAAAGTACATTAGATAGCTAACAATATGCGGAATGATATTTTATGAAACCTTTTTAATTAATTTTAAACAAAAATTAAAGATATTACGCATAGGCTCTGAAAGTGGTGTGCGGTTCTATGCATAACCAACAATGATATACACAAAAGATTATAGATTACACCAAATATATAACTCTAGAAAAAAATATATTTTCACCCGAGGAGGATTGACCAACCAGCTTTGCGCAGTGGCAATACCGTAGCCAGTGAGGTTCATCCGAGGCGCGGTTATTGCTAGTTGAAAACTATACCCAATACCCCGCGGTGTCGTCCTGAAAAATGGATCGGCGCTCGCAATTTTTGACATCTCCTACGGGAGATGACATTCCAATCAAAGATAAACTCCACCCACCCATCCGAGCCTGAGGCCCATCCCTGCACGCTACTGTACATCAAAGAGGGCTTACTCGTACCTAGCGGTAGGTGCTTGCTTGCAGAGGGAGTGGTCATCATTTATCAACGGGGGGGGGGTGGGTTTGTGGGGGGCGGGCAAAAAATTTTCAGACCCCTCCCGAGGGGGGGGCCTAAAAAAATTTTGACCCCTCTTGAGGGGGGCTAAAAAAAATTCACCCCCTTTTTGCAAAAAAGCCCGCGCGCTACTATAGATCAAAGAGGGGTGTGAAAACTCTCCGCGCCTCCGGTGCGGGGGGGGGCGCAAAACATTTGGATTGCCGCCGAGGGGGGGCGTGAAAAAATTCCGTGCATCCGCGCGAAAACCCACCACCCCCCTGATGATAAATAATGACCACTCCCTAATGTCACAACCACCAATATAGTATATGTACCATATGGCAAGTCTGAAT
Organism: Acholoe squamosa; assembly: GCA_949317995.1. Lineage (NCBI taxonomy): Eukaryota > Metazoa > Annelida > Polychaeta > Phyllodocida > Polynoidae > Acholoe > Acholoe squamosa. Next base: position 35,772,323 of record OX439040.1, on the reverse strand, counting down.
GACCTTTTTTAACCTTGTAACACTGGTGTAGTTTCTGTCCCCATACTTCCTACTTGGTGGAAGGCCTATATTAGGCTCTGTTGGAGTGTGCAAAGAGGGGCGCGAATGATTGTTCACTGCTGCAGAGGGGGGGTCTTATAAAAAAAATTCGCGTATCTGCTCAAAATCCCGTGTTACGGAGCCCCTAAAAGGACCCCTAAAAGGACATACCGGTACTAAAAAGATTATGCAAAATATATTCCTGCGGATACTGGAACATTCCTGCAGATACTGGAACATTCCTGCGGATCCATAGGGTAGGGTGGGGTAAGACGCCCTTAATTTACAAATGTGTCATCTTTAAGAAATTCATGGCTGCTTCCAGAATACTTTTTTCATTTATCAAAAGAGGGAATGATATTTTCTTCATTCGCAAAAGCTTGTCAGCTCTGCCTCATAGATTGTTATAGTAAATCATGTATGAAAAAAGTGGATGCTAGGGTAAAAGGCCTTCAGCTGGGGTAAAAGGCCTACAACCTTTGGGATAAAAGACCCACATGCACAATAAAGAGGATCATAATTGGAGTAAATGCTCCATTAGATTCTTGTCATTAACAAGAAATGCGGTTGTGACCGCGTAAAAAAACGCCTCCCGCCGTTAATGTCGGTATTCAGTAATTTTGTATTGTGAGACCTCATCACATGGGGCAAATGAAATCATCATAGCGCACTCCCGTACCGCTTCGCGGTACCGCCGCTACGCGGCGTGGGAGGCGCTAAAAAAAGAAGCTAAAGTTAATATTCATGAACTACTGCTGATATTTGGACATCCTAAATCACCTAAAGTAGCATTTCCGATAATTCATATTGAAGTCCAAGGGGTGATAGGGTAGAATAAGCTAAAATACCCTAATAGTATGTAACTGAGCTAGTTGTAAGAGAATAATTCCTAATTAATGCATATTTTTCATACCAATCAAGAGATGGAGCAATGTATCATACTTGTGAAATAGGTTGTCAGCCTAGCCTTATGGAATATTCCATTAGAATACTTGACAAAAAGTAGGGCATCTTGCCCCGTAGTTTGAAAGGCTGGGGTAAAAGGCCCCAAGCAATGGGGCAAAAGGCGCATGGATCTGATGATAAGATGAGTTCTATCTCAAAAGCCCATGTAGGTATTGGAACAAAGTGTAAGGTAAAAAAATGTATCTTTATGACCTACCCTTTACCCCTTTATCTAGTAATACCTCACCTAATACTTTTAACCCATTTAACTTGCTACCCAAAACTCCATGCATATTTCAGGACCCTTTTATTTCTAATTATCTCAAATTGAGCATGATGATCTTAACAGTTATAACATATTGAATGTCTGATAAGTTAACCTTTTCTCATCCAATCATAATGAAAACCTACAAACGAGATCGGTGTTACAATCCTGTTTCATCATCTCTGACTTCTCCCTTATTAGTCACTCTCCCATATCCTATTTCCCCTTCGCCAACAAACATTTCCTAAGAACACTGTTACCCTGTTGTGTGACTCAGTTCTAAGAAATCTGTAGTACCATCTCTGTATTGATTTCCCTCTTCATGAATGGGCTCTGCTGGTCGTCCCATGTACATCACAGCTATGACGTCAGTCATGGCGTGACATCGGGGGACTGTCCAATGAGAGCTGCTCTAAGAATAGTAACACGGGGAATGCCCCTGCCTATATGTACTCGCAGAGCATCTGCGGAGACACACTTAGATGCTCAGATACACACAAACAGGTCACTATCATCTCCTTGAAGTTATCCTTACTTCCAAGTGTTAAATGGCTGCATACAACTAGTACTTTGGTTATGAGGGCTAAAGGGCCTTTTACCCCAAAGGGCCTCTTACCCCCTCCTACCCTACTGGAGGATTCATGCAGGAACAGAAACATTCTTACATTTTGTGGGTTTAAAGTTGAAGAATTACCTACATAGATATTACCAAATTTTTAAGACATGTCCTTCTATGGACACTGATAAAATCACCTGAAAAAATTGTCTGGACCCAAGGAATTCTTTGTTCATAAACAAGAATAATTTCTGCACTAACCAAAATAATTTCTGCACCTTCAAGGAATGTTTCTGTACGCACAAGAATTGTTTCTGTACCTGCAAGACTTTCTCTGTGCCCATGAAAATTGTTCTTGTACCCGCAAGAATTGTTTCTGTAGGGTAGGGTGGGGTAAGACGCCCTTGATTTACAACTGTGTCATTTCTAAGGAATTTATTGCTACTAACAGAATATTTTTTACATTAATCAAAGGATGGAAAAATATGTTCTTCATATTAAAAAGTTTGTCAGACCTGCCTCATATAATGTTACGATTAAGCATGTGTGAAAAAACGTGGGCCTTTTACCCCATCCTCTAGAGGCTGGGGTAAAAGGCCCACTGCCTTTGGGGTAAAAGGGCCACATTCACATAAAAGTGCATCATAATTGGAATAAACACTCTATTTAGATTCTTGTCATAAGAAAAGATACTAAAGATAACCTTTATAAGCTACAACTAAAATTTGGACATCGTAAATCACCTAAAGTAACATTTCAGATATTTCATATTAAAGTTCGAGGAAAGACAGGGCACCATAAGGTAAAATACCATGATAACATGTAAATGAGCTAGTTCTAATAAAATAATTCCAAATTGATGCATATTTTTCACACTAATCAAGAGATGAAACAAGGTATAATAATTGTGGAATAGGTTGTCAGCCTAACCTCATGGAATATTCCATTAGAATGTTTGACAAAAAGCGGGGCATTTTACCCCGCACATCGGAAGGCTGGGGTAAAAGGCCCACACCGATGGGCCAAAAATTCCATAGATCTGATGCTAAGATAATGATCACGTGAAAAGCCCATGTAGCTGTTGGAATAAAATGGAAGGTAAATAAAATGTATCTTTATGGCCTACTCTTGACTCCTTTACCTTATTGCACCTCAACTAATAATTTTAACACATTTAACTTGCTATCCAACAAACTTCCAAGTGTTTTATGGCTGTATACAGCTAGTACCCTAAACATGAGAGCTAAAGGGCCTTTTATCCCAAAGGGCATCTTACCCCTTCCTACCCCGCAGGAATCATCCTGTATCCACAGGAATCTTCCTGTATCCGCAGGAATCCTTCTGTACCCGCAGGAATATTTTTTGCATGAAAAAATCTTTATTTGGTATGTCCTATTAGGGGCTCCGTAGTACGGGTACGCATAATTCTAGAATCCACATGAATGATCCTAGTATGTACCTACTATAGAATCCTTTGTACACCTGCAAGAATTCTTTGTGCACCTGAGAATGCCCCAATACCCGCAAGAATGCCCCAGTACCTGCAAGACTACCCCAGTACCCGCAAGAATGTCCCATTACCCGCAAGCATGTCCCAGTACCCACAAGAATGACCCAGTACCCGCAAGAATAATTTTGCAACAAAAAACAAATTCTTGGTATGTCCTATTAGGGGCTCCGTATACCACCCCCTTGATAAATAATGACCATTCCCTAAAAATATGACCCACCAACCAATATGATAAAAGTTGCTGCGACCCCCTTTCAGTTTAGTGTCAACTACTGTTCATTCTAGTCGTGGTTAATTGCACAAGTTTTATCCTTAAACTTGAACGCAAAAATATACAAATGACCCATAACCATGGTATAATACATGATGATAACAGCTCTTAAGATAGCGACGCGCGTCCAGGGGACTCACGGACGGTGAACGTTTTCACTATAAACTCCGCGGTGATGGGAGCGGCCGTCTTCCTCTGTTAAAACCATCACAGATACCGTAATTCTCCTCCAATCCTTTTCAAATAAAGTGTACTAGACAGAGTACAGCATGGTATTGTTGGGGGATGTATATTTTAGGGTATTTACAGCCGTCTTGATGGCAGTAGGATGCTGGAGAGTTTATGTTGATAGACGTGTCACAGATGTGGTGGTTGCTGGGCAACGGACCCAGGACAGACACTCCCTGTGGTCTTTGATGGGTTCTGCAGGGTTTAATATACGGATTAGGTGTCTGGAACAGCTGTAATCAATTAGAGGAGGGTTGTAGCTACACATCAGTATTTAGGCACCTTCTGTATTCCAAAGAGAACTGTTAGAGACAGAGCTCACAGCACTTTGCATGAATGCAGAAGGAGGATGGAGGAAGATACAAGGTATGCCTAATAACCATATTAATCCTTATAATTGTCTTCACAAGAACATTTTATATAGACATATATAATCCTAAAAATGAATTCTACATGTGGCACCTTTTGAAACTCACTCTGAATGGCATGTAGTCAGCCTCCTCAGTAGATCGTGGGCAAAAGGAAAGTTGCCACCCCCTACTCACCCCTCCCTAACAGATTGGGACCCCCTACTCACCCCTCCCTAACAGATTGGGACATAGAAACATTTTAATCAAAAATGGCACATTAAGACCTCAAATGTGCACCCAATCCTAGGCTCAAGCTAGAGTGCATTTATCTCTTGCCAAATTGGCGAAAATCACCTCTATTTCTTTTGCCAATTTCAGTCAGAATTCGCCATATATTAGCTTTTTTGAAGGCATGCCAAAATGGACCATCACCAAGTGGTAATTGTTACGATTTTTAGGCCACAAATCATTACGATTTATTGAACAAAGAGATTATAGTTATAGATTTTTTAACAATATCAAAAATCCCTCATTGAATATCATAAGAATTGTTTCAGAGTCACAAATTTATGGTTGATCAATTTCACTAACAGATACCATGGGCCATACTCAAGGAGAGCAAATATTACTATTCAAGCTCTTGAAAATATGGAGCTACAGCGAATACAAAAGCAGGATTATACCCAAGGGTTAGTCATGGAAATTTGTGATTTTGCCAAAAGATGGGGCATCCTTGGCTGTACAGGTCGGATTCTGGAGATCTTGTATGCCATAGCCCCAAGTGAAAACATGACATTAACAGTACCAGAAAGTACAGTAAGATCCAGGATTCGTTACTTAACTTCCAAGAATAGAGGAACAAAGGGATCATCAAAATATTTGAAATTCATGGAGACTGTATTTCATTTATGTATGGGAAAGATGCCTTCTACAACTACAGCACACTTTGGCCTACCAATGGATGGTACTGGGCACCCGCTTGAGGCAAGCTCCGGGCACCCACTTGTGGAAAGTGCTTGGCAACCGCCGGGGACAAGCTCCAGCTTACGGCACCCGCCTGGGACAAGCTCCGGGCATCTGCCTGGGGCAAGTTCCGGGCACCCACTTGTGGCAAGTTCCAGGAAACTGCCTAATGCTACCACCGTGCACCCGCCTGATGCTACCATACACCCGCCTGATGCTACCACTTTGCACCCGCCTGATGCTACCACCATACACCCGCCTGATGCTACCATACACTCACCTGATGCTACCATACACCCGCCTGATGCTACAATACACCCACCTGATGCTACCATACACCCGCCTGATGCTACCACCTTGCACCCGCTTGATGCGGCAAGTTCCGGGCACCTGCCTGGGACAAGCTGGCATCCGCCTAGGGCAAGTTCCGGGCAACCGCCTGAAGCTACCACCTTGCACCCGCTTGATGCGGCAAGTTCCGGGCACCCGTCTGGGACAAGCTGGCATCCGCCTAGGGCAAGTTCCGGGCAACCACCTGATGCTACCACCATGCACCCGCCTGATGCTACCATACACTCACCTGATGCTACCATACACCCGCCTGATGCTACAATACACCCACCTGATGCTACCATACACCCGCCTGATGTTACCACCTTGCACCCGCCTGGGACAAGCTGGCATCCGCCTAGGGCAAGTTCCGGGCAACCGCCTGATGCTACCACCATGCACCCGCCTGATGCTACCACACACTCACCTGATGCTACCATACACCCGCCTGATGCTACAATACACCCACCTGATGCTACCATACACCCGCCTGATGCTACCATACACCCTCCTGATGTTACCACCTTGCACCCGCCTGATGCGGCAAGTTCCGGGCACCCGCCTGGGACAAGCTGGCATCCGCCTAGGGCAAGTTCCGGGCAACTGCCTGATGCTACCACCATGCACCCGCCTGATGCTACCATACACTCACCTGATGCTACCATACACCCGCCTGATGCTACAATACACCCACCTGATGCTACCATACACCCGCCTGATGCTACCATACACCCTCCTGATGTTACCACCTTGCACCCGCCTGATGCGGCAAGTTCCGGGCACCCGCCTGGGACAAGCTGGCATCCGCCTAGGGCAAGTTCCGGGCAACTGCCTGATGCTACCACCATGCACCCGCCTGATGCTACCATACACTCACCTGATGCTACCATACACCCGCCTGATGCTACAATACACCCGCCTGATGCTACCATACACCCTCCTGATGTTACCACCTTGCACCCGCCTGATGCGGCAAGTTCCGGGCACCCGCCTGGGACAAGCTGGCATCCGCCTAGGGCAAGTTCTGGGCAACCGCCTGATGCTACCACCATGCACCCGCCTGATGCTACCATTGTGCACATGCCTGAGGCAAACTGCAAGTACCAGTCTAATGCAAGCTCCATGCACCCGCCTGATGGTGCCCCTGTGCACTTGCTTGATGCAGTCGCCAACCACGCACCAAATGTAAACATCAGGCATGATTTTGATCAGATTCCTGATTACATAAAGAAGAGGAACCTGCTGAAGCATGAGGTTGCAAAAAAGGAGAAGGAGCTTGGAAGATTGACAAAAAGAGTGTGTGCTTCTAAAGACCAATTAGGTGGACACTACTCTAAGAAGAATGTAGACAAACGGCAGAAAACAGCAAATAAAAACTTAAAAGCACTGCAGAAGCTCCAGAAGGACATAAAAATGGAGGAAAGTGAAGTCCAACGCTTAACAGTTGAATTGGCAAGGTTGAGTGTAGAAAATCAACAGCTCAGAAATGAGAATTCCATACTCTCAACAAATGAAGATACGTACAAAGAAAAACTAAAAGCTGCCCAGAAAGCTCAGAGTAAGTGGAAAGTGAAGCTGAAATCCCATCAAAACTGCACCCCAAACACTACAGTGAAAGCCTTGAAGCAGCAACTTGTAGAGAAGAACAAAGAGATACACCAGCTGGAAGTGCAAGTTGACTCTCTGGGTCAAAACAAACCACGTGTCATCAATTTAAAAGAGAATGGTTTTTACTCTATTGAATTTAGGATGCTGGTGAATGAGTTGACAGGACTTGAGATTGCTCAAAGTAAAATATCCCCTGCTATTGAAGCAATGGGTGACAAGTTTGACATCAAATTTGAGGCACTGCCAGATAGAAAGACCATCCAAAATATAAACGATCAAGGACACTACATCGTCAAACAGTACATTTCAGGACAACTTGAAAAGTCAAAGCACTGGGGTCTCCAAAAGGACGGGACAACAAGAAAGGGTAGGAAAGTCCTTGATACAACAGTTGTAACTGACTCCAAAGCAACCTACTCCCTTGGCTTTTGTACTGTGGCTAGCGAGACTGGAAGTGCAATAGCTAATACTGCACAGGACCATCTCAAGGAACTTGCCGCTTTATCAAGTCAAGATGAAGATACATACATCTCCAATGTTCTTACCAAGTTAATTGCCAACATGAGTGATAGGGCAAATAATGAAAAAAAGAGCAATAAATTACTGGATGAATGGCGTGATGATGTTCTTGAGAATGCAGATGTACCACAAAGCGAAAGAAGTCTTGTCCATCACTGCTTCTGTATGGTGCACTGCCTTCTGGGATTTCATAAAAATGTTATTTCAGAGATACAGAAAGTCCAGAAGGGTATAGAAGAAGAACAACAACTTGGTCGTGATGCATTAGATGACTTTAGTACTTGGCGCCAGCAGGCCATACCAGAGCGTGTTGCCTATTCTGCCTCTCGTGTATTCGGCCCTGTTGGGGATTTTAGAGGAGTCCGTGCTGTCTGGGAAGCCCACTGCTCACTGCATGGCATCAAGTCAAAGATTTCCAACTACAAGGATAACCGTTTCAATGCGCTATTTGAGACCTCTGCCCAAGTTTAGAAACGACTTCCTTTACATCCTGGCTTCTCGTAATTCCAATGCCTTTCTAAAATCTTTGAAAGGTGACCTTGATGACCCAAAGGCTATGCTCTTTGTTCAGGCAATGGGGATCCTGTTTGTTCAGATCACTGGCCCATACTGGAAGTTGATAGAATCTGATGAAATACCATACCTCAGCCTAGGTTCCATAATCAGACCACTACTTGATTCACTTGAATCATACACCCAGGATCCCAGTGAGTTGTTTGGTCATGGTCCGCCTTGTCTTGAACACTTCAAAGATGACAGTACAAGGTTCTTCAACAAAGTCCTCATTCAAGTCTATGAAGACCCTGAACATTTACTTGAAAGTCTCCTAAAATCAGCCTGCGAGGGATTAGTGAAAACTGTGAAGAAGCAGCTCTCTGACTTCTTAGAAGATGGTATCTTCGCTCGGAATCCCTCTGAGGAAGACTTGGCAGCAACTGCCTTTCTCCCCAAGAGTAATTTGGCAGTTGAACGTCACTTTGGGGGTCTAGACAGTAGCCAGCATCGAAGGCCAAATGCAACCATGCACCATCATAGTACTGTTCAACTCATCAAGAGAAATCGGATCCCAGTGAAAGAGTGGTTTGCAACACTGACTCAAGGTGAGAAAGAAGCTTTGTGGCAGAATGCTATGAAGCATGCTGGGGAGCTTCGCGAGAAACACAAGAAACATGAGGAGGAACAAGCAGCAATACTGTACGCTGCGGCCATGAAAGCCAAGCCTGGAGGAAAGCGTACAAGGGCTGTACAAATTGCACCTGTGGATGACATAGAACCTGAGGACACAAATGAGGAGGATGAACTGGATCTCCTTTTGCCTCAGAATCCAGAATTGTCTGAAGGTCAATGTGTAGCAGTTGCTTACCAAGATAATTGGTATCCTGGAATAATTACTGGTAAGCCAGGCCCTACGTCGATCAAAGTTGATTTTATGCAACGTTCATCACATCCTCACCATTTCAAAAAGCAGAATGGAAAGGATGTTCAGGTGGTTCTTCATGAATACCTACTAGGTGTTGGATTAGAGCCCAAATCAATAGCCCGTGGTAGATCCTGGACATTTGATTCAGCTGAATACCTTGATGTACTATTTGCTCGTTTCCAGAGGATTAGATTTTAGACCATTACTGTTGGCTGATAAACAAGCAGTCCTGTGATAATGACTATGATGAACGGATATCTTACTATGTATGACTTAATATTTACCGTGAAAACACACTTTTGAAAATGGATCTACATCTGATTGGTGAAATAGATATTGTGATTTGATCATTCACTCCATTTGCTGTTCTCAACATATTCTTCTGAAAGGGTAAGTGTGAATATGATATCATTGCAGTATTTTAAAAACAAACCTCTGACAGATAACATTATTTGTGGGTGAGGAGCATGATGAGTCTGCATATTGATCACAATTGAACTGATTATAAATCTAATCATTTGTCATGATTATCATTCTCCCAAAGGTTTTGTTATTGATACGCTAATTAGCCGTCAGATTTGAATATCATGCAACATTGATGCTATCATCTGCATTAGCTCCTTAAGGGCTTGCTAGGCCAAACACCCATTACAATTCATGAGTAATGGGTATATATAATATCTAAATAATTGTCATCATTTCCAACAGGTTGAGTCTAATTAATGTGGTGATTAGCGGGCACATATGCATATCACAAGAAATCTGATGCCACCATCAGTTTTAGCATGTATGATTACTAAGGTGACCAATTTTCAGATGCCAATCTGTCACATGTCTAATTAATATGCTAATTAAAAGGAAAATATGCATATTACAAGAGATCTGATGCCACTACCATCACCTTAATTATGGTTGGTTAGCTTAGATGGTCAATTTTCTTATACTAGTCATGCATATTTAGAAAGGTATTTGTATATTAGCCATAATTTCCCATACCTTTAGCCTAATTAATGCTAATTAGCAGGCAGATCTGATATCACTATCAGCTATAGCATAGTTTATTACCATGGATGGCTAATTTTCTGATTTCAATGATGCATATCAAAAGTAAAAAGTCTGCATATTAGTTGTAATTTTACCTAATTAGTATGCTAATTAGCAGGCAGATATGCATATCACATAAAGCATGCTGCTCCCATCAGCTTAATCATGCTTTGTTATCTTGGGTGGCCAATTTTCACATGCCAATGTTGCATATTAAGAAAGATCTGTGCATATTTGTCATAATTTACCATAATTTTAGCTTGAGCCTAACGAATATGCTAATTAGCAGGCAGATATGCATATTACGGAAAATCTGATGACACTATCAGCTACAGCATGGTTAATTACCCTGGATGGCTCATTTCCAGATGTCAATGATGCATATAAAAAAATCTGCATATTAGTCATAAAGTATGATGGTCCCATCAGCTTAATCATGCTTAGTTATCTTGGGTGGCCCATTTTCACATGCCAATCATGCATATTAAGAAAGATATGTGCATATTAGTCTTATTTTACCATAATTTCTGCCTAATTAATATGCTAATTAGCAGGCAGATATGCATATTACAGGAAATCTGATGCCACCATCAACTTAAGGATGCTTGATTACACTAGGTGACCAACTTTCATATGCCAATCATACATATTAAGAAAGATATTAGCATATTAGTCATAATTTGACATGATTTGATGTCCATGGGAGCTTCTGCTCCCAATGCTAAAAGCCCATAGATGAGCTGCTCATTTTTCCACATATTCTATACATCTGAAATTTTGATCTTTTGGCTGTATCTCAGTCAATAATTGGAATTTTTGAAAAATTCCAAAGCTATTGCTTTCTCTCATCATGCAGCTCCCAGTACACCTCTAGTCTAGGGGTTTTGTATTATATGTAATTTCTCATTCTCGTTGCTACTTAAGATAAGGAACACAATTTTGGGCCAAAGTTTTACCTTCTCCCACCCCTGTTGGACCATGGACACATTGGGGCTACCCCACTCCCTCTGCGTACCATATTTCCCCGTGTATTAGCCCGGGCTTGTAATAGCAGTAGGGGAAAGTTGCCTAATTTGGACCCCCTAAGAACTTTTTCCTGTTCAGTGATTATTTTTTATGAATTTGAGTGTAAAATCTATCCACTTTATGAGGGTACCTCATAGCTTTCTGGTGATAGCATAGCAATCTAGGAATTTGAATTTCTCTAATCAGGGTGTGCAATTAAAAATCAAAGCCTAATGATCCAATTTAGGCACCTGGTTGCCTAAATTGGACCAGTTGGTATCCTAAATTAGACCAATGTGCATTATTGTTCTCTATTTCCTTATATTTTCATTATATTGAAAAATATATATGACTAGAGAACCTAGCCCCTATCAAGTGGTCCAATTTAGGCAACTATATTGGACCCAATATTATAACTATGGTCCAATTTAGGCAACCTTTCATCTTCCTCATTGATAGTTTGTTTTCTTAAACATGACAATGGTTTTTATCAAATTTCATTTCAGTCTAAAAGTATAATATGACATCTAAAAGTCTGAAAGGATTTTGAACAAAAATATGTTTCCTAGCAACCAGGAGGGCTTAAGTTAGCAGTGGCGCAAATTAGATCAAGAGGTCCAAAAACAATTTTTCACAGAAAATGTGCATGAAATTACAGAAAAATTACATTTTTGAAAGTTATTAGGAACTTTAGTGATATTGACTAAAAAATGGCAGCATTAGAACCTAGTTCCTATTACTGCCACTAGAGGAAACAAGGGTGGTCCAATTTAGGAGCTGGCCCAAATTAGGCAACTTTCCCCTAAGTAGCAAATTGACCAGGCTTATACACGAGGCAGGCCAATACATGGGGCGGGCTTGTATTTCCACACTTGAAAAATCATTCTGGCACCTCCTAATAATTTCCTAATGATATATTTATTTCAATATTTACAATGATTTTATCATAAAATAGTGCTTAATTCATTTTGAAATGGTTGTCCAATGAATGGGGTTCACAGAACCGAACGAATTATGTTAACATTCCGTATAGAAGTGAAGTTATGGTGTAAAAAATGATTTGGATTGAATAGATATTCCAACCCCCGGACCTATACTCAAGGCCCGGCCTGTAAAACACTAAGGAGCCTTTTACCCCAGGCTTATACACGGGGCAGGCTTATACACGTGGCCCGGGTAATACACGGGTAAATACGGTACATACGGTGCTCTAGTGACTAATCCCCCCACAGGAGATAGGCAGGTATAGATGGGGGGGGGGGCTTCTTTTAAACGTTTCTTGTTGTAATGTACCCCTTTTATTTTATCAAAAAGAAAATTGCATGTACCAGTAAATTGTAACTGATGCTATACAAGCATGCCAAGATGGCCTCAGCCCCCCTCCCACTGTACACACATGTATGTATTTGGCTGACCCCCCCCCCTCACCCAGGGTCATCCACAAATGACGTCATGCTGAAGGGTGGGGGGGGGGGGTCAGACCAGGCATGACGGAATTAATTTCCAGTATACCTTCAGCATTGCAAAATTGGCAACAACAAAAAAACTGACGGGGAGGGGGGTTAAAACTGGTCAAATTTTTCATAACGTCATTTATGGATGTCTCCCCTTGGTGCATATATAATCAATTCATGGTCCCTGACCAGTAATGCCCATCCTGGGGGTTTCTGTATAGCGTCTAAGCTCCACGTCCAGAGGAGACTCCATTGTAGGATCACTGGTGCATGAGACTCACAAGATCTCGCGAAAATCCAGGACAAACAGCTCTCTAAAACCACTCTACCACTGCACTGACTAAGGGGGCCGTAAAAGGTGTCAAAGTGAGAGCCCCCCCCCCCCACCTCATTTTCACTGATTTTTGTGAGTGGGGCATTACCACAGCACTTTGTCACATCTTTAGATTTTTTTTTTTTATAGTCAACATTTACTTTGTCACTGGCAAAGAAGCCACACCCACATTGAGTGATAATTGGTGTATCATCATTATTCACAGTGCTGTTTTTCATAATTATCTACTCAAATTGACTGCTTCAAGCACTCACATGATTTTTTATGTTGTGATCTTTAAGAAACCCACAAGTGTTAACTTAACAGAGTCATAAATTGTTTGTGAGATTTATCAGAACTAAACTGTTCAAGTAGCCTCTAGCAGCCCTTGTCCCTAAAATACAAGCAGTGTGCATGTCAGGAACAAGCAGCAGTAGTTCATATGCTCATACCAGGGGACGCCACCCTAGTCTGACAGTAGTGGCGAGATTGTGAGAAACACCATCCCAGTTGAACCCTATACCAATTGTCATATTCTTTTAATAATGAGAATGGACTTAGTTACTTCATTGAGAGAAAGATAGATGGTCATAATTCCCTCCATATCTAGGAAAAATAATTATATACTGTAGTATCTATAAGGCCATGTTATTTAAATAACTTGGATTACAGGATTTTTGACTCAACATTTTGGGTGACCAGAGTTAAAAGAAATTGGATTTCTGGACCAACATTTCCCAGCGGCCAGAGGCAAAGAAAAAATCACCAATAACACCTCAAGATCACACATTTCGGGGATTCAGTTGGACGTTTTGACAATCAAGTATAGAATTTTTGGGGATGATCAAGAATTGGCGGGTGATCACCTGTTATCATGGACTATGTTTTTGCTATGTAATCTTGACAAATCTGGGCAGCCATGCAGAGTAAAAGAAAACACCTTTTTGTATTTTGCTCAAAGTCCCAGCATGGGATCTGTAATTCAAGTTATTATTATAAAACGGCCTGATAGTAGAGAAAACAGTTGAAAATATGACAAAACAATGTCAATGGTAGTAAAGCAGTTAAATGAGAAGTTTATCAGGGTTGTTTGACTGCCGACAAAGAGAACAACAGAGAGAAGGCGCGGCAATAAGTTGATCCTTGCCCCCTTCTCTGAAGGGTTTGGTGACTTTTAGGTACCTCCTTAGAGTTGTCTTCATACATCTAGAGGTGAACCTAGAGTTCTACTATACTTGTCTAACTCTACATATGGACATAATACAGATTCGCTGTGTTAATAGTAGTGTATGCTAGTCCTTCATCATAAAGGCTAGAAAAAAAGTTTATAGCTTCTATGTGTCAAGTCCTATCTCTCTCATTTGGACAGATATTTAAAAGCTGCTTGTCCAGACAGCTAGACACATATTTATATGCTGCTTGCCCGACACAGCAGTGACCAAATCTATGAGATGAATGACTGCATCTATAAGGAGGGATGAGGGGGAAAACCGCTACCGGTTCATTCCCCTACTCTTCTCGAAGGATAGCAAGTGGTCTTCTATTTGCCTGGTCCCATAGGCAGGGCCAGACAAACCACGGATTTTGATCACTCAGACGTGGTTCACTCAGGGGGAATCCCACGGCAAAACACAAGCATGCAGCCCTCTAGGGTGAGAGAATGAAACTAGAAATATATGTTTTAACTGGTCTATGTTTTATGAAATAAATCTACTTCCGGAAGGTGCTGAAATCACGATGATGGCGCAATTTTAAGCCAAATAGAAATGTAGTTGTGTTTATCTTCCATTTGAAGAAGTTAATGAAAACTTTATCCTCCATCAACCATGGCAGCTTCCACCCTGACAGGTTATGGGCCCAGCACTTGTATCACCGACTATGTCATCCGTGCTTCAAATGCGCTGAAAGAAGCAGGGGAAGATGTGAGTGACAGTTTACTTATTGCTATGGTTCTGAAAGGTCTTCCAGCTGACTATGATACTTTTGGAACTGTTATCACCCAAAAGGATGGCCGGTTGAGTGACGTAGACTCCAAACAGGAGAACGTGATGAAAACTGTGTCGGATGCCGGGAAGAGCGACAGCCACAGCAAACCCACTTATACGTGTTATGCATGCATAAAACCAGGACACAGATCTTTTGAGTGTAAAAACAAAAAGTAGTGTAACAAGTGGTGCAATAACTGTAAAACCAAAACTCACTACACAAATCAGTGTAGGAAGAAAGACTCGGCTAAGGTAGCTAGTGACGATAGTTCGAAACATTCAAGGTTAGCATAGATTGTGCCAATGTTTGTAATCCTACTAACCTGTACAGTTTGTTGGTTGATTGTGGTGTGACTACCCATATTGTTACTGAAAAATCCAAATTTGTACAATTTGATAAAAGTTTCATTCCAGAGAAGCACTACATAGAGTTGGCGGATGGCAGCCGTACAAACGGTGTTGTGGCAGGTAAAGGTACAGCCAGTGTACTAATTAAGGACAGTGAAGGTAGGCCACACAACATTCTTTTACAGAATGCCCTCTATGTCCCAGCCTATAAACAGGATATATTTTCAGTGCAAGAGGCAACTGACAAAGGTGTTGAGTTCAGTCCTGACTCGGCCAAATTAAATGCTCCAGACGGTATTTGCTTTGAAATAGAGAAACACGGTAGATTGTATTTTCTCAACAAAACTGGTAAATCTAGTGTTCGATCCCACACAGTGGTAGAGTGGCATGAAGTCCTTGGTCACTGTAATGTAAAAGATTGCATTAATCTCAAATCAGTTGTTGATGGTATGAAAATCACCAATAAGAACAAGTTTGATTGTGATACCTGTGTTAAAGGTAAAATGTCTCAATTCAGAAATCATGACCCCAATAAACGGACAGAAGCCCCGCTTGATGTTGTATACTGTGATCTAGCAGGCTCAATTGACCCCACAGCAAGAGACGTTTTCAAGTATGCCTTATCTTTTGTAGATGGCTTTTCAGGGGTAAACATGGTCTATTTTCTGAAGCAGAAAAGCGACACCGTAACAGCAACAGAGAAGTTCCTTGCTGACTGTGCTCCCTATGGTAAGGTGAAATGTATCCGTTCGGACAATGGGGGTGAATTTACTAGTGAGAATTTTGAAAATCTATTGATCAAAAATCAAATGAGAAAACAGCTCCCTACTCACCTCATCAAACTGGTACAGTAGAAAGATCATAGAGCACAATATTTGAAATGGCAAGATGTTTGTTGTTAGAAGCCAAATTACCTAAAGAAATGTAGGCTTATGCTGTTATGTGTAGTGTGTACATCAGAAATAGATGTTACAATGACAGGATCAATAGGACCCCATTTGAAGTGTTCACAGGTAAGAAACCAGACCTTAGCAGTATGCATGTTTTTGGTACTGTATGGTATGCTTATGTACAGGAGAAGAAGCTGGATGAACGCGGTGAGAAAGGTATTTTTTCGTTGGTTATGATAAATGTAGCCCAGCATATCTTGTGTCTATCCCCAAGCATAACACTGTACATAGAGTAAGATGTGTGAAGTTCTTTGACAAGTTTGAAGAGGTAACAGACAATAGTGATGAACCGGTGTGTGCCACACCTCAGGCAGATCCTGAATATTACCCAGCTCTGGATGTAGCTGATGATGTTCCTAAAAAATGTGGTAGGTGGTGAACTTGGTCAAAACCTGCAGGACAGGAAGGGGGATTGAACACACCCAGTGGAGAAACCACACCATCAGGGCTTCTCAAGTTTATCATGGTTTAAGAACTCTCCTAGACTTCCAAAGGAGCTGTGACAGGCAAGAACAAAGCTCTAGGACACTTACAGACAGTTTCTTTTAACCTACACCCTCCTGTGTGTCAAAAAAAGACTGAATGAATCAAGTAAGTGGGCGATAATAGGGAATTCCATTTACCAATGCTGTATCGCTTGTACACATAGCAGATTGAATACAGCAGGCTACTGTGATTCTCTGGAATTTTATTGCAACTTTCTATCATTATTTAAACCAGAGTTAGCAGCTACATAAGTGAACTTACAGAATATCAGGAGAAACAAACTACAGGGCCCTATGTAGCATGTAGTGGCCTTACATAGCTCCATGTCCATGTGTTTTCAATTGGTATAACATCAACTCACCATTAGAACTATGAACATATAGCCCAGTGAACTACATCTAGCACAGGTCAATTTCTCATTAGCTGTCCCTCCCCAACCCTATTGTGACTAAATACCCAATACTTGTCAAGGTTTTGTCAGTTTTGGGGGGTTGACCTTGTGCATCTACAGACTTTGCCCAGGTTATAAATATGTCAACATTAAGTGTCAGTGATCAATGTGGGGGTGTTGCATCCATTCCACCCAGTGCACCACTGGTCACAATGGAGGACGACCCGTCTGGGGAAGGGGAGGTCCCTATAGACTGTAAAAACACTGACAAAGCAGCAAAAAAACGAATGTCAGATGAAGCCAGACTTTCAGATGATGATGATAGCGACAGAAAACTAAGGGTCACTGAGAAACCCCACCAACACCAGTCCAACAGCGGGGCAGCTGCCACTGCTAGCAAACGAACATCAACCCAAAACATCAATCCTGAGGAGCTGAGTTTACTTACACTGGCCAGAACCTTTCAGGTGTGGCAGAGGATGTAGAAATCAATATGGGCGATATCCAGGTCCTAAAGGAGCAAGACGGATCTATCAGAAACAAAGGATGAACTATCTGAGACGAAGACCAATTAATTTGCTGTTGGATGAACTTCCGGAGAGTGAAAACGAAACATCTGAAAGTTTGAAGGCAGAATTGGGAAGAATCTTCTGGGGCCATGCAAAGATGGAAAGTAGCTGTATCGATGTGGCCCACCGCTTTACAAGGAACCCCGGGCAGGCTACAAGGCCTGTAATAATAAGGCTGAAATCCCTGGATGTAAGAAATAAAGTGTGGGGGTGAAGCACAAAGTTCAGTGAAAACAAAGAGAACGTTGCCCAACTCTGGCTCAGTGAGGACATCCCTGCAAAACTGAAGGGAGAACTAGCTAAAGTTAAAAAGGCTTATTGGGTGGCCAAGAACCATGGCACTTACAGAGAGGTGAGAATGTCAGGCACCTCACTCTACCTTGATGGCAATCTCTACAACAAGGAAAACTGGGACACTCTTCTTGAATATCTTGGACCAGAGGCGTTGGCCACACTAGAGAATGAGGACACTGTAGTCTTCTTCAGTAAGGCCCCCCCTTTTAGCAACCACTACCCCGCTACATTTAAGATAGGAGATAAGACGTACACATCGATGGAGAAGTACCTTGCCATACAAAGGTGCATTATCACAAGGCGTGAAGACTAAGAGAGGCAGGCATGGCAGCTAGACATGCCAGCCAAGCTAGAGGGCATACTACACAAGTGCAGGGAGGAGCACAAGGACGAGTGGATAACTAAATGCAAGTCCATTGCAAAGGAAGGGATCAGGGCTAAGGTCTAACAAAATCCAAACATTCGGCAGCGTCTCCTCAGCACAGGAAATAAGGTCATTAGTGAAGCCTCAAAAAACTTTGTATGGGGCATATGGATGAAACTGACTGATAAGAACGCCTTAAACCAGGAGCTATGGTCGGGTGAAAACCTGCTTGGTAAAATTCTCCAAGAGGTACGCCAGGAATTCGGGAACACTGCCTAACTTACTCCGTCCAAACAGTTATACAGAAGCTGCTATATATATATTGATGGTGGTAACTACAACTGGGTATAACTACATGGTGCTCAAGATTCAATCAACTTAGGGATGGATCACAATATTCTTAAGTGAAATACCCAACTAAAATGAGCATATGATCAAATAACTCTCTGAGTTACATAAAACACATGGTTTATTGAGCAACTAATTGTGGATGCTCAACCTTTCTTTTTTTGTGTGTTTATGTGTTATTTGTGTGTGCAAGATTATGTACATCATTTTGGTAGTTGTGTTACTGTATTTAGTCTCTACCATGTACCAACATAAGGTTAACAAGGCTTATAAAATAACATGTGAACTTTGTCCTGTTACAGCATGGCGGTGGCCGATTGTAATATGAGCCAAGCTAAAAAATAGTACCCTCCAAGTTTTGTGTGAAATTGAATATGACATAGCCCTTATTCTGAACCTAAAAGACTATGACCAATAACACGAGAGTGATTAACCTATATTCCTTCAATGTCAATGGTATAAGGGTGAGAGATAAGCGAAGAGCTATTTTCAAGAAGCTAAAGGATGAAAGGCATAATATTATCTTCCTTCAGGAAACCCACTGTACACCAGAAGTAGAGAAAATTTGGAAGGCTGAGTGGGGTGGGGATATGGTATGGGCACATGGTAGCTCATTGTCTAAAGGTGTAGCCATGCTTTTCAGTAGAAATTACCCTTACAAGTGCCTAGAAAAGACTATAGATCCCAATGGGAGGTACATTATATTACACATCAAGGTTCGGGGAGTGGAATACGTCTTGTGCAATATGCTCCAACACAAAACTATGAAGCAGACCAGATGGCTGTATTAGATGAAATATCAGATAGATTAAAAGTTTATGAAGTTGAAAACTTTTTCCTTGGAGGTGACTTTAATGAGACTCCTGACCCATATATAGAGAGAAGGGCAACCAATAGTATAAGGGCAGCTAATAAGCAATATAGGGAGCAAATATACAATCTACAAGATACTCTCAGCTTAGTGGATATATAGAGAGTTAGACACCCTAATTTACATAGATATTCATAGGCAAGAGTAAGCATGAAGGATAGATTTCTGGCTAGTGTCTGAGTATTTGACAGGTTTTGTTTATAAAACAGATATTCAGCCTGGAACACTATCTGAACACAGTAAGGTAACACTGGGAATCTCCAGTTCTGACCAGGACAGAAGCCCAAGTGTGTGGAAGTTAAATAACACCTTTCTCTCAGATAATGACTATGTGAAGCAACTTAAGACTATGCTTGGAAAATGCATGATAGAATACCAGGATCTAGAACCCAATAATAAGTGGGAGATTCTGAAATATGAGATAAGAAAATATTCAATCAGTTATAGCTAAAAGAAGAAGGCAGTTTCTAAAAAAGTAGAGAGGGAAGTAACAAACAGTCTAGAAAAACTGACCACAGCCTTTGATGAGGGCCAGAATGTAATTGACAAAATGGAAAGTGTTAAGAGGGACCTGAAAGATATTGAATTAAAGAAAGCCAGAGCCATCATGTTTAGGTCAAAAGCAAATTGGTCTCAGGTTGGTGAATGACCTACCAAATACTTTTTGAATTTAGAAAAGAAGAATTTTATGGATAAACTTATTACTCAATTGAAAGATCAAAATGGACATAGTCACAGAATGTAAAGATATCCTTAATGTCCAAAAGCAATTCTATAAAAATCTATACTCAGGTAGCTATAGAGAGTTAGATGATATTGATCACAGGTGTCCCTTTATAGATACAAACAACTTGGCTACCTTGTCTGACAACCAGAGAGATATGATAGAGAGACCTTTATCGAAGTCAGATTTTCTCAATAGTCTAAAATCCTTAAAGAATGGGAAGTGCCCAGGCACAGATGGGCTAAGTGCAGAGTTCTATAAGTTCTTTTGGACTGATATTGGGGATGATATTAGTCAAAGTCTTCTTTATGCCACAGAAATGGGCAGCTTAATTCAAGAACAACAATTTGGCATTATAACCCTAATCCCAAAAAAGGAAAATGATAGATTACAGCTAGGAAACTGGAGGCCAATCAGCCTATTGAATACAGACTATAAGATCTACACTAAAGCCCTGGCAGAAAGGATAAAACCCCACCTCCCTAGTATCTTAGGCTCAGATCAATCTGGATTTGTTCAGTCAAGGTATATAGGAACAAGTATTTGCACAGTTGAGGATGTTCTAGCATACACCACAAAGTTCAGCCAACCGGGTATTCTAATGGCAATTGATTTTGAAAAAGCATTTGATAAGATAAGATGGGAGTTTATCTTTAAGGCACTTGAAAAGTTTGGATTTGGAGAAAAATACATCTCATGGGTCAAAATACTGTATAAAGACGCTGTTGCCTGTGTTATAAATTATGGGTACACAGGTAATTGCTTTTGGAACCAGACACGGATGCTGTCTATCCCCGTTTTTGTTTGTTATTGCTGTAGAATTGTTAGCTCATAATGAACGCATGAATGTAGATATTAAAGGTATAAGGCTTGGTACTAGAGAAGTAAAGATATGTCAATATGCTGATGACACCACTTGCTTTATTGAATCAGTAACAGCTCTACATCACCTGTTGGACTGCTTGAGAAGATTTAGGAGGTACTCTGGTCTGAGGCATCCAATAGGACAGAAGCCCAAAATTACACATGGAACTTTGAACCTCAGATACATAAGCAAATGTCCATGACCAGGGAATAAATTTGCATCGTATTCACCGAGGTGAGGCTGTCCGTATTCAACGATGCCTTATAGGCAGAGTTGAATGCGGACAGCCTCACCGAGGACATTTGCATTTATGTCATGGATTAGGGGGTTATTTTGCCTTTAAATAAAGAAAAACAGCTCAGATCTGTTCAAAATCCAAGATGGCGGACACCCATTGAATACAGACACATTGTATTCAATGCCCCCCAATGAATACGGCAGTTCTAGTACTAATCTATAGTGACGGTCGTATCAGCCATGACATAAAGAAACTTACCAATATAAGTAATGATTGGAGGCACCGTAAATTCTCACTCAAAGGTAAAACTATCATAATAAACAGTCTAATGCTACCATGTGTAATGTTCCCAGCCTCAGTCACTACTACACCATCTAGAGTAATAAACGAAGTCAATAGAATTGTCGACAGATTTCTCTGGAGCTCTAACAGGAATAAGGTTGCTAGGGCACGTGTGCAGGCACAAACTAAGCATGCTGGACTTGCAGTGGGCAATTTTAGAACAAAAATCATTGTATCAAACATTACCTGGATCAAAAGACTTTACTGGGATACCACCGTGGTCCCAAGTGAATTTATTAGGCTACTTCTCCACAAAGTGTCTGATTTGAGCTCGCGTAGAAGGCGCACCCCCAACTCAGAGAAGGCCTTTTCACGTAGAAGGCGCACCTACCTCTTCTGGATCGATTTCTGGAAAAACCCGCGTACAAGGCGCCCCCCCCAACTAACAGGGGGGCTGTTTCTCATAGAAGGCGCTCCCCTCCCCAGCCCCCCTATTGTACACTGACCGGGCTGCCGCGATGCTGGCTCTATGAGTTCAAGCCGTCATCGGCACATGGTCGGCTTAATGACCGCCGAGCGCCTGTACACAAACTGGGCTGCCGTGCTGCTGGCTCTATGAGTCGATGCTGTCATCGGCACACGGTCGGCTTGATGCCCGCCGAGCGCCTGTACACCGACCGGGCTGCCGCGCTGCTGGCTCTATGAGTCGGTGCTGTCATCGGGACATGATCGGCCTGATGCCCGCCGGTATTGTGGCAATAAAAATTTAATTTTTAATTTTTTTTTAAATGCCCCAAAGTACACAACTATACATGTTATGAACTCATAATTAATATTAGATTGATATTGTAATATTATAAAGGTTAGCTAATGATTTTGGGGTGTTTTCCTTGGCCACATCACTCAGTCCCAATGGAAAGGCAGAAAAACCCGCGTATAAGGCGCACCCCCAACTCAAGGCAGCCTTGCGTATAAGACCCATCCACAATCTGATCCGCGTATAAGACGCGCCTTATATGCAGGAGATTACGGTACATGCAAAGGAAAGCCCAGAATGTGTGTATTGTGATGGTAAAACTGACACTCTTGATCACTTCCTTGTAAAATGCCCCCCAGTAGCCTACTTCTGGAAGTCGGTCATACGGTGGATGAACACTGTTGCCAAGATCGATACAGGAATTTTAGATGAGCATGAATTGATACTTGGACTACGTCGGAAAATTCCACAGGGTGATATCATCAACAATGTAATGCTGAGGCCTAAAAAACAAAAGCTTGTGTTTCTGGTTGCCCTACCTAATTTGAGAAATTCACCCTACCTAGACATTATTTCTCATATTTGAATTTTTTTATTAATTTTTTTAAAATTTAGTCCACACGTGAATTTGATCTGTGCTTTAATAGGTCAATCATATAATGAGTATCTAAATATGACCGAGATCAAGTAAAGGGAAATGGAAGTTCGAAGCATATGAAAGTCATTTCACAATCTAAAGTACCCAGTAGTAGTGTCTGATCAATTGTACAAACTAGGCCTATTAGAGTGCTTCCAGATTAACCCCTAAACAACATTCATCGACAATCATCAATCACCGCATTGTTCTTTGTTAAAGATTGGGATTACGCTCTGTATTCTGCACTGGTAACAATGCCTTACTGAATACTCATTGTACACTTGGTATGAACTCTGGCATATAAACAATGGCTCAAATGTCAAGGTGGGGCTTCGGCCATTTTAATCTGAATAATTGGATTGCAGGCTTTCACAGCCAAGCTGCAGGTCCCTCTCAGAAAAAAAATTCATTTTCAGCTTTATATCTTGTTAATCCCATTGGCCGTAACCAAGAAAATAAAAATTGTTCAAAATACCAAAAATCTCTGTCAGATCCATAATCTAAGTACCGTAAAATCCCTTGTATAAGCCGCACCCTCATATGAGCCACCCCATAAGTTTGTGGGAAAAAAAATTGAAAATGGTACAACATTTTTCCTTATGAATGGATCTTCAAAATTCAAAAAGCTGTGAGAACCTAGGGGGCCTCCATATCCCTCTATGGTGCTGGAACAATTGGGAAAATATAGGGAATTTGTCATACCTTACCCTGCCCCCCACCGTTGCTCTATCCTTGTGGGTTGGGTTCTGGTACTAGTTGCGGCTTATACGAGAGAATTTACGGCAATTTTATGTAAATGGCCTATAGGAACGCTTCAAACAAAGGCTGTGGCTTAAGGATGGGTATCTAACACATTAGAACAGCACTCTAAACTTTTGATTTGTATGCCCGATTTGTGGCTTATAGTTCCTTCCACTCATGGTGTGGATTATAATTATGCAGGAGTGACCTTCAAGCAAGAATTTAGGGTAGTTATTCCTCCGCGACCAGATCTCTGTTAGGATGCTCTAAAAGGTGTCAAGATTTTATATATGTACACAGTGCCACTCTACCATTGGCGTTTCGCATGAGAATAGTCAACTTGTTGATTGTACACAGGGCACCAAACATAAGCCACAGCTTTAACTGGAAACCCAAGCCCATATATGCCCTCTAGGATGTCCCTGAACCCAGGGTGCACCTTATATGTGGGATATAACTGAATTTAAATTCTATTAGACAGCTTACAATCAACCCCCAGTTTTGCCCTAGAGACTTATATGAAAGTCACGCTTTGCCTCATATGCGACAATGCCTTACTGAAAAAAAAAATTATAATAAAAAAAAAGTTTTACCCCCCCTCCCAACCTAGGTTTTTTGGAGCCCCAACCAGAAACACAACATTATTTTTTTGGCCTTAGAACCAGCTTTTACATATATAGGCAGTGCTTGTACCACAAGTGCCATCTGGATCTGTTGCAATTGATAGGGGAGTTTAAACACTCTCTTTTATCAGAACAATTTATATGTAATCTGAAGAACAAACAAAAGAAGTTTAGGAAATGGGAGGCTATTTTGGACTCAATGTAATTGCCATGCATACACTAACAGAACCCTAATATCTCACTCATAGCATACTTCCTAGACAGGGGAATGGAGTAACGAAGACCATATTGATGTGGAGGTATATCAGTATCTAGTCTATATTACTAGTCATATAGAACACATCTATTGTAGTTCTTACGATGTTGATGCACTATGTATTGTCCTGTAATGTCCTGTGATGTCCGTATATCAAAATCACAAAAAAAATGTAGCGAAGACCTGTATAGCTATAGACATGTATCTTGAATAAAGAATGAGCGCTGCTCTATTATAAAAAAAAAACAAACCTGCAGGACAATAGGGACAATGCTAAGTATCCCCGCAGAGGACGTAACTAACCCACCTGGTTATTTGCAGGATTATGTCACCACTACTGTTGATTATTGCTACCACATGTCACACATCCCAAATAAATATACTGATGCTATGAACTCTGACAATGCACAAAAATGGAAGAACGCAATGGATATTGACATGGATGCATTGAAGGACAATTACACTTTTGAACTCACCACACTACCTGAGGGTAGATCTGCAGAGGGGGGTAGATGGGTGTATGTGATGAAAATGGGACAAAACAGTACAAGGCCCCGTTTGTGGCCAAAGGTTATTCTCATGTCCCAAATTTTGACTATCATGAGACTTTTTCACCCACTGCCTGTATCACATCAATTCACATGCTCATGCAATTGCCCATCCAAGAGGACATGGTTGTTCATCAGATGGATGTTAAGACAGCCTATCTGAATGCACCTATAGACTGTGAACTTTATATCGAGCAACCAGAAGGCTTTGAGGTGAAAGGTAAAAATCCAACACTTTAAATTTACAGCAGGCCCATAGTAACATATTGTATACTAATAGAGTGTGGTTTTGTGCTTTAATGTTATAGAATGTATGATTCCCCTCAAATTCCATCAAATAAAAACATGTTTTGGAACATAGGTGCATTATGTATTATAAGAGAACTAACACTTGTGACAGACAGCAGGTCCCTCCCAAGGTCACTTCCCTAATTCCCCATGGTCACATCCTCAATTTCCCATGGTCACTTCCCCATGGCCACTTCCTCCATTCCCATGGTCTCTTCCCCATGGTCACTTTTTCAATCCCCATGGTCACTTCCCAATGGTCACTTCCCCTATTCCCAATGGTCACTTCCTCAATTCCCCATGGCCACCTGCTCCATTCCCCATGGTCTCTTCCCCATAATCACTTTCTCAATTCCCCATGGTCACTTCCCCATGGTCACTTCCTCAATTCCCCATGGTCAATTCCCCATGTTCACTTTTTCAATTTCACATGGTCACTTCCCCAATTCCCCCATGGTCACTTTTCCCATGGTCCCCTCCTCATTCCCCATGGTGACTTCCCCATTCCCCATGGTGACTTCCCCATTCCCCATGGTCACTTTCCCTTTCCCCATGATCATTTCCCCATGGTCACTTCCCTGATTCCCCATGGTCGCTTTCCTATAGTCACTTCCCCATGGTCACTTCCCCTATTCCCCAGGGTCACTTCCCCAATTCCTTATGGTCACTTCTCTGATTCCCCATGGTCACTTCTCTTATTTCCCAGGGTCACTTCCCTATGGTCATTTCCCTATGGTCACTTTCCCATGGTCACTTTCGCATGGTCACTTTCCCAATACCCCATGTTCACTTCCCCCAATTCCAACTCCCTATGGTCACTTCCCTATGGTCATTTCCCTATGGTTTCTTTCCCAACTCCTCATGGTCACTTCCCTGATTCCCCATGGTCACTTCTATATGGTCACTTTCCATGTTCACTTCCCCACTTTGCCATGGTCACTTCCCTAATTTCCCATGGTCACTTCATGATGGTCGCTTCCCCATGGTCACTTCCCAAATTCCTCACGCTCACTTCCCCATGATCACTTCCTCAATTCCCCATGGTCACTTCCCCCTATGGTCGCTTCCCATGTTCACTTCCCAGAATTCCATGGTCACTTCCCCATTCCCCATGGTCACTTTCCCAGGGCACTTACTAAATTGCCCATGGTCACTTCCCCATGGTGTATCATTTAAAAGTTCCCAAGTCAATAGTGTATTATTTGTGAATACTGGTTTTTCATAGTAACAATTGTGAAATTTTCAAAATGTCCCCAGCCCAGGACCAGGACCGGTGGACCACATCTCTTTGTACGTGCTCATACTCAAAAGGGTGTGTGTCCCTTTAAGAGGTCATGTCAGCATGTACAGCTATATTTGGAGTTGCCAGTCTGTCTATTACTTTGTAGCAAAATCTCAACAAGACACCAGAATGATTAGCAGCTACTTCTGACAGGTGCCAGTCTGTCTGCTCCAATTGTTACATTGTAGACACAGCGGCTGGGACAATAATTACCCATACTAGAAACACATACCACAATCTATTTTTCACCAAACTGAGAGAAAAATAACCCCTAATTAACCTGCCTGTTTTATACTTTAATATTGATGGTTTGAGGAAAAGAAAAGAGCATAGGATTTGGTTTTTTGTTGTTAACTAGCACATGGTAAGAATAGATGAGCCTTCAAAGAAAACCCAGTGAAAAGGGCATTTGTCTGGTGTTACATATTCAGGATTTAACACTGAGGTCTATGAGAAGGAAGATCATTATGGCATTTTTCTTTTCCTAAGCAGAGTCTATACTAAAGAAATGATAGAAAACAAAGAAAATTGCATGTTTAGGGAAAGCTTATCTATTATAAAGAACAATAGAACACATGTTTTGGCTCTTCTATTCCTCATTTACATGAAATTAGACCTGAGAAATGCCATACCTCTACAAAATCCAGAAACAGACCCCAACACCCATAAGAGTGTGGTTACATAAGAGCCTACAAATTCTACCAGCAAAACCACACTCTAAAAATGGTGAGAAATTGTATTTCAAGCTTAGGAAATCTCTGTATGGTTTAAAGCAAAGTGGTAGAAACTGGAACAACATGACACCTACCTGAAGGAGGAAGGTTTCCAACAACCTGAGACTGATTCTTGAAGATGAAGGATCTTGGTAAGTTATCTTGGTTCCTAGGTATTGAGTTAGTGTGAAAATGGATCTATTGAAATGAACCAAACCAAATATGTAGAAAAGTTATTGAAAAGGTTCAAAATGGAAGATTGTAAACCCAGATCAACTCCTTGTGATGTAGGGTCCAATACTACAAGGGATGAGGATTCTGAAGAGCTAGCTGATGCTAAGCTGTACTGAGAAATTGTGTCAATCACAAGACCTGATCTATGTTATGTTGTAACTAAGCTATCTCAACATATGGTGAACCCCACCAAAGCTGATCTTGGTAGAGCCAAGCAGGTACTGAGGTACATCAAGGGTACACTTAATTATGGATTAACATTCCAAAAATCTGATGCTGAGTTAGAACTCAGTGGCTTTGTGATGCCGATTGGGGAGCATCTACTGACAGAAAGAGCATAACTGGTTTTGCATTCAGGCTGGCCAACAATGGTCCACTCATTTCATACAAAAGTAGAAAGCAACAGACTGTTGCATTATCCACTTGTGAAGCTAAATATATGGCTCTGTCAGCTGCTACCAAAGAGGTAAAGTTTCTTAATCAACCTTTTACTGACATGACTGGTATTAAGCAAACAAAGAGTGTTGTTTTGTATGGGGACAACCAGGGTACACTGGCACTAGCAAAGAATCCAGTACACCATCAAAGGTCTAAGTATATTGATATCAGATATCATTTTGTGAGAAATGAAGTCCAGAATAATACTCTCAAACTAGAGTATATACCTACAGCAGAAAACATTGCTGATGTTTTCACAAAGCCAGTTGCAAAATCTAGGCTTGTGAAGTTCCTGAGTGTACTAATGGGTACATAAATGTAAACCATCATGTATTGATCATAAGTATGTTTTATAACCAAGTGTTATCAACAAGTTGTATTGATCATAAGTGTGTATTGATCATATCATAAATATTTTATTCAAAGTTGTATACATTAGTAATGTATCAATCGTAAGTTTAAGTGGAGGTGTTACTGGTGCCGCCCTCTAGGGTGAGAGAATGAAACTAAAATGTATGTTTCAACTGGTCTATGTTTTATGAAATAAATCTACTTCCGGAAGGCGCCAAAATCATGATGATGGCGCAATTCTAAGCCAAATGGAAATGTAGTTGTGTATATGTTCCATTTGAAGAAGTTTTTTTTAAAAGTATTTTATTGGGTCAATAAAATCATTCACACATAAAATGAATAAATGAATTCAATCCTAGCTTGGGCGCTTTGCCTTACCTCCGCTAGGCCCCCTGTATCGACATGCTGATCGTTACTCTCATAAATACGGTATGGCACACCATGCTGTTGCTCTTATACTTCTATTTTTGGACTGGTGTAATCTATGTCATTTCGGTAACAGCATGTTTAATGAGATGAGATGAGTGTTTGTATGATCACGTGAAGAAATGTATCACTCAGGTGTTTGACACATCAAGAAGTTCCAGAGTTGGTTCTTTAATTCATGAAACAGTTGTCTAAGTTATTTTTTATTTTTATTTTTATCCTTAATAGTAGTGAATTCTGGCTTTAGATTATTCCAAAGGATTATGCCTCTATAAAGAGCCCTTTCGATGATTATTGTTTTAAAACTTCTTGGCACAATCTAACACCATTGTGGATCCTTGTGGGTAAGTCCCTATCATCCACCTATTCTGGATTCTTTGATGGTACAAACATGTAATTTAACAAGTGCATTTTCCTCCTTAAAACTAACTCAAGACATTTACTACTGGCATGCGTTTCTTGAGTGGTCATAGTGGGATTTTCTTCAAGCCTGACTCGATATACAATCCTAAGTGCCCTATTTTGTAACAGTTGTAATTCTTTAGACTCTCCTCTTTGTTCTTTGTCCCATATAAAGTCAACATAATCTAATGAGGGTAATATCATAGTCTTATATAATTATCGTTAGAGCCGACAGTACATCTAAATATTTTCTGACTGGGAAGGTAAAAACTCTCTAAAACCACATTATTCAGTCTGAAAACAGGTACAATTTCATTATTATTATTATTATTATTATTATTATTATTATTATTATTATTATTATTATTATTATTATTATTGTTATTATTATTATTATTATTATTATTATTATTATTATTATTACTATTGATTGTTTTGTACACAATATTTTGTCCACTTTTCCAAATATACTCTCTAGATTCTCCATGCAACAAGGTCTAGGTGCCACACCTCTCCTGTTACTGGGTTCCTCAAAGGAGTTTTGGGGAGTCTCAGCAGCCCTCTGCTAGGGCTTTCTCTCAGCTTCAGGCTGAAAGGAGGAACAGCATAATATTCATTAGGCCAAGGTAGAGACAATGCATCTGTATCAGCTTCCCCGGGGTCCTGTAACCAGCTGAAATATATATTTGTCTAGTGTGTTTGCTAGTCTGGATGTGAATAGGTCTATGCTATGATGTCCCCATTTCTTTTGAATTTGCTCAAAGGCTGAGTTTGTTAGTTCCCACTCAGTGTGCCCTGCAGTTCTAGATTCTCTATCCGCCTCCTCATTTTCCTTGCCCAGAATATGAGCTGCCTTCACAGAATTCCCATATGGTCTTTGCAATATCATCACAACGCTGGTTTTTAGATCCCCCTTTGTGATTTACATATGCCACTGCCATTGTGTTGTCTGACAGACATCTGATCATTTTAATACGATTGTTTTTGGCATATATGATAGGGGTATTGCTGTGTCCTATCATAAGGAAGAATAGAGGTTGTATGATCTTGGTAGAGCTTTAATAGAATCCAATGTGTGATGACAACAACTTTAAGTACATCTCCAATCTGTAGACATCAATGTTCACATAGTCACACAGTAAATATGAGGGTAGCCACAAAGTTTCTGTTCGGAAGCTTGGCCTAAATTGTGGCCCTTAGATGGGTTTGATAGTAAGAAATTTAATATTCAGAAACCCAAGGTTGTTTAAGTTGCCAAAAATAGCATATTACTACATTGTGGGAGGAGCAAGGAGCTCACATAATCAGCTCCCCCACTGCCCCCACCATGGGGTGGTCTCCATATTTGTCAGTGACCCTGTGACGTGTTTGGTGAGTGTTCCAAGGGTGTGACATACCAGTCAACTCATCCTCTGGTCAGTACAGAGATTCACATTAATAACCTGATGTGCCAAATCAACCAGGATGTCTGCCATCACACCATGGCAATAGTACAATACATGTATACAGTTAAAGCCTATACCGACTTAGCAGGTTTAATCATCAGCCAATGACATAACCCAAACTATTCATTGCGGTCCTCTTGGGGAGAAGTTGGTACCAATCTGATAGATATTATCAGTGATAAGTGCTGGTAATCAGCTTCAGCTATGGCCATGCCCATAGGACAATCCGCTACCTCTGTATAGCTAATGGTACAAAATATTTAAGTTAAAGACACATATACCTGTAGGCGAAGTAGCACTGCCATACTCTCTTTTATATTAGTATGGGTTTCTCTTTCTTTTAGGGACCATAGGCCCCTTGTCTTATCTTCCCCTCAAACTGCCCCCCCCCCCCACAGCCATTGTCTGAAGATTCAGTAAGGATAGCGATTACAGGTTTCTGTGGTCTGATTTTTCTACAGCCTGTGTCTAACCGCTCTAGCCACCACTAGATGTCTTCATGCCCTTCATAGGAGATATCCATCTTTGCCTCAAAATTCTGTCTATTTCTAGTTAGGGTTTCCGTCTTGTCTGGTTCAAGACAGCTGTCATGGGCTTCCCCATAATCTATGCCTTTGGTGTAGTCTACCATAAGACCCACCAGTCTGGTTACTTCCCTAATAACCTTGTTTTCAGGATTTGTGCTGCCAGTCCTTTGAACATTTTGATTTTATCCTTTGTGGGTGGGACTGTCATAGTGGTGGTGTCTATGACCTAACCCAAAAAGGTGAGGCTTGTAGTTGGTGTAACTATGCTTTTGATTAGTTGAATTTTGAATCCTATATTGACTAACAGCTTTGATATGGTTTCGCCACATTGTTGTGCCATGTCCCCCATTATGAAAGTGTCATCTATGTAGCCAAAGCAAGAATGACCTTCTTTCTGCAGTTCTGCAAATGCAGGTTTTAGAACTTTGGTAAAAGTTCTTGACGCTTGTATTAGTCCATTAGGTAGGCATGTATGGTGAGACCTTGATAATCCAGCCACCCTGTTGAATACAAATATTGGTCGGATCTCAAAACTGACAGATTATTGATGCATATTACAATAGATTTGTAAAGGAACATCCCAGCCACGGCCTGGCCAGATGCTGTGTATGATGGACTATCAAGGAATGGATTATTGAGGTCTCACTGTATATTGATATAACATCCCCCCCCCCCATTTGAATCTAAGGAACTTTTTGTCAGAATTTGCTACCAGTATACTGTAATATGTGTCTGACAAATCAAAAGACCCGAGGTCACAGTCTTTTTTCACTATGTCTATAGCTGTTTGTAGCCTTTCCATTTCAGGATAATGTTTGAGATAAACTGGCCTGGTACCAGCTTGCATTCTTCTAAAAGGCCTTTATCTAGGTGTTCTTTCTTATCAGTTATGTCTTTGTTTTCCTCAGACACTAGGTAGGGTCTAGGGGTCACTTCTTGTATGGGAGCTTCAAACAAATCTACCTTCACCCCCTGAACAGATTCTATGATGAAGGAGTCATGGGTTAACATTAACCATTGTTTGACATGAGTTTTAGTGCCACCCAGTACAAATGTACCCAATGCTATTATCAGCTACCGGTACAGGTGCTTCAAGTACACTAGGGGGTAGTATGTTTTGTAGCGGTTGTGCTTTTTGTCCTTCTTGTAGTTGGACACATGCTCTCCTGCATGGGAGTACCTGTTTCTCCAGTTGCGCTGGTGTTTCTTGAATTTGTTGACATGTTTGTCTTCCTTTACAAGTTTCTCCATGGTCTAGATGATGTTATATCTCCCATGTCAGACATGGTTCTGGTCATGGCAATGTTGGCATCCATGCTTAGCCCAGGCCTTTAGATCCTCAATGGCTGCAGCCTGTCTTGCCATGGCTGTCATGCCAGTGGACTTGTTGGTCTGAAGTTCAGCCGTGCATTTGTCCTGTGCGCGGGCATTAGCTGTTGCTGCGCGCTTCAGAGAGTGGTTCAGCAGTGGCACTCTTCACTACGGCGCATTTTGCCAGTCTGGGAAACTGTTCCCTCTTTGCTTTGATAAAAGTCAAGTCAAATGAAGGTCCACAAGCTTTCTTGAAGATACTGCCGTGCCATCTGTCTGTTGTGATTACTTTGTCGGCATAGCAACCAGACGTAAAGTCAAGACATATATAACACACTAAATATATCTACCATAATCTCCTGCATACATGTATGCTTATACATGTATACGAGGAGGCATGTTTTTGATGACTTCAGGAAAACCTTGAGGAAAGCACAGCATAGCTGTGATGAATTACTTTGCCAAGGTTGATGACCAGAATATTTGAATAGGTTCCCTCTCGCTAAAATTTAGACCAATAGCCCATCTATTGAAATCATTAGACCATGACCTAGACCGCTTAGGCCTTGATGAAGTCCTTTCAGTAATCCATTCATTCATTCATAGTTACTGACATATTTTGACTAATTGCTGACAAATAGTGCATAATTACTGACATATAATGACTAATTACAAAAAAAAAAATTGAGTAAGTGCTGACATGTTTTGACTAATTGCTGACAAATAGTACATAATTAGTGACACATTTTGATTAATTGCTGACAAAAAGGTACATTTCTGACAGCATTTTTAAATGCATCTACCAAGTATTGCTGTAATAAACACGTCCAAAAAAATATACATTTAGTTATTGCTGACAAAATGTGAGTAAATACTGACATATATTGACTAATTGCTGACAAATTGTATGTAAATACTGACATGTGTTGACTAATTTCTGATATATAGTGACTAAGTACTGACATATCCTGACAAATTGCTGACAAATAGTGAGTAATTACTAACATATATTGACTATTTGCTGATAAATAGTGAATTATTACTGATATATTTTGCCTAATTACTGACAAAACGTGAGTAATTACTATTATATATTTACTAATTGCTGACAAATAGTGAGCAATTACTAAAATATATTGACCAATTGCTAGTGAGTAATAACTAACATTTATTCATTAAAATGCGAGTAAATACTGATATGTGTGACATCGGGGAGGTATACAAGCAAGGATATACGTCTACGGTGACATGTACTGGGAATAGGGACCTTAATGCACCCTGCACTAAGGGCCTTTTTCGCAAATCCTGTCACAATTGTATTGACTAATTGCTGATGAATTCTGAGTAAATACTGACATGTATTGGCTAATTCCTGCTATATAGTGAGTAATTACTGACATATATGGACTAATTGCTGACAAATAGTGAGTAAATACTGACATATATTGACTAATTTCTGATAAATAGTGAATAATTACTGACATATATTGACTAATTGCTGACAAAGAGTGAGTAATTACTGACATATATTGACTAATTTTTGACAAATTGTGAACAATAACTGACATATCAACTAATTGCTGACAAATAGTGCATAGGTACTGACATATTTTAATTAATTGCTGACAAATTGTGCATAATTACTGACATATTTACTAATTGCTGACAAATAGCGACAAAGTACTGACATACATTAACTTATTGCTGACAAAATGCGAGTAAATACTGACATATATTGACTAACATCTGACAAATTGTGAGTAATAACTGACATATATGGACTAATTGTTGTTATATAATGACTAAGTAATGGCATATATTGACTGATTGCTGACAAATAGTGAGTAAATACTGACATATATTGACAAATTGCTGACAAATTGTATGTAAATACTGACATGTGTTGTCTAATTTCTGATATCTAGTGACAAAGTACTGACATATCCTGACTAATTGCAGACAAAGAATGAGTTATTACTGACATAAATTGACTAATTTCTGATAAATAGTGAGCAATTACTAACATATTGACTAAATGCTGATAAAATGTAAGTAATTACTACCATGTTTTGACTACTAGCTGAGAAATAGTGAATAATTACTAACATATATTAACTAATTGCTGACCAATAGTTCATAGATACTGACATTTATTTGTCAACGAACCGTTACAAGTCGATGTTGTAATTAACACTGAATCCAGAGAAGTTCTTTGATCCTTGTTTATTGCATAATGACAGAGTGTACATATAGGTGATAACAATGATACACTTGCCAGCGTGCAGGCTCTGCCCCTAAGCTCCTAGCTCAACCTGTCGTAGGTCCTAGATACTAGGGAGGTTGTACGTGGTATAATGTGAGTGGAAAAAGAGATGAGCTTAGAATAAGGTCTTAAATACTGTGGTGAGCAGCTCACAGGGTGATGAAATGTCCTGGTAGGAACAGGTCAGTTCTGGTTGGGTCTGACCAGATCTGATGCGTCGCCATACCCGGTAATGATTCTATTTATGGATGGACCAATCAGGATGAAGGGAGGTTGTGGAATTTCCCTGCATCCTAGAAACGCGTCCACAGGTATGTCGGTATGTTGTGATACTCCAAGTGAGTCAGTGCCCAGAATAGGATGGGTCCTGCTCTCACAACATCCTGGTATGGGTGATGTAAGAGCAGCTCACTGTACACACTGGGGGGGGGGGGATTGAGCTGTGAGCTTGTGAGCAGGTCCTGAGCGTATATGGCGAAGTATTTTATAAATGTGTAAAATAATAAATAATACCCAGAATGGTCCATTGACATATTGACAAATACCAGTCAAGGCAGGATGCACAATTGAATCAATGGCTATTTCTCTGTTATATATTGACTATTTGCTGACCGATTGTGAGTAAATACTGACATGTATTGATAATTGCTGATATACAGTGACTCAGTTTTGACATATGGGTCATTCTCATGAACTGTTAGCAGATCAGCATTCTAGCCTTGTTATGGTATAAATCTGAGAGGATTGCTTTGAATTGATTTTCACTGATTCTATCAGGTCCACAACATGTTTGGCTACATTTGGGTATATAGTTTTGCCTCTCTATGGACAATATTAACTGCGGGAGAAACAAAAAACAGGTGGAAACAGCATATTTTCAGGTATTTTTCCTTAGTAAGAGAATGCTGTATGGCACAAAAAAAATGTAATCAGGAAAGAAAATGTAGCCAATTTTATTATTTTCATATAGATTAACATTGAATGAAATGCAGGAATGCTTTAAACCTCTCATTAGTTCCTAAAATAGAGGTAGTGGGCATAAAAATGAGATTGTGTAGATTTTTGAAGCGTTGACTAACGCATAAATGGATGAAAAAAGAACCCCTATAGCTTTTGCCAAAATTACAATGAATGTTGTCTAGAGGTTACTATGTAACACTTTCTACCTATATACATATGTATTATCGGGCCTCCCCAGCCCCAGGCCATCTTTAAAAGGGGTCTATGTCTTGCTTTTCTATCCTCTCTGAGTGTGGGTGGTGTCCATATGCGCAGGCACTGGCACATATTCATTCCTTGAATCTCCTCTTTCCTGTCCCCTCTTTCTTACATATGTCTGGTGTCCATATGCACGGGCACAGGCACATGTATTCCTTTGTGACGTGATGTCTAATGTACTTTTTCCGCCATGAATATGACCTTAGCTGTCGGCTTGGTGTTAAACAACCATTACTCACTCACTCATACATATGTATTAAAAAGGAATTGGGAAAATATGGAAAACACTTGCCTCTGTAGCCAATCAAACATTTTCATGGTATATTTGTGTAATATTCCCGAGGCAATGACTAACCCAGAAACAAAATTATATATCTCTATATCCCCCATGTTAAGCATATTTAAGTTTTCATTTTACACATGAATATTCTTTGTAATAATGTTAGCAACATATTGAAACGAGAGAAATTTGCTATACATACATAAGGAAATAGAACCAAGGTACATTGCATGTAATGTTAACTAACAGCAAAATTCTTGAGGCATTGACTAAGGCATAAAAAAGAAGAAAGGTCTACACAGCACCCATGCTGTGTGCATTTACATCATTATTTTTCACATAAATTATCTCTTTCAACGAATAGAACAAAATACTTGAACAAGAGAGTTCCTCTATATAATGGGTGGCATAAATCAATGCAGCATGGTGTGTAATGTTGACTAACACTTTAATCTCTCTGAAGCGTTGACTTATGCAACAAAGTTATGTACAGCTACACAGTTCTAGTGCTCTGTATATATCTAACTACCTTAAACCCTCAACTACATACAATTTCTTTTTGGAAATGTTGCTGTCTATTTATCATTGAAGTCAATTGTTTACCACATGCTCACAATTGAGCTATGGGTCAGGCTTTTCAAGTATTACCTTATATATAGAGAAAAAAACCCATCTAAATTGTGTTTATGTAGGTCAGCATATTCCCTTCAAAGTCATAGTCCATGTATACATGAGATTAGCTTACAGCTGTAATGTTATGGTAATAATTTGATGCATGAATTGCCACATCATCAAGAAAATAACAAATAAATGATAAGTCTGCTGTACACAGTTTTTTAAGTAAAATGGTCATGGTACAGTGGGTGATGTTAACCACCAGCTAAATTATACTACTTATGAGTGTTTGATATCCATATTAATAGTGCAATCAAGATACTTCTTTCCTACTTTCCTTTCAGCGAAAATATTGAGTATATACCAGTACTGAAAATAGGAGTGTCATTGATGCCAATAGAATTGATGTATCAGCATTTCTGGACTCATGATTATCGCATCAACAAAAGCTTTACATTGATAAAATATGATATGGGCCTCTATCCCAAGCACAAGCTCTTTTAAATTGTGAAGAAATTTTAAAATTATTCCAAATAGAACCAGAGTTATGGCCAAATACAATTTTGAAATCCACATCCATTGATAATATGGAATATTCATGAGTCAACTGCCTGGTGGGTCAAAATACCTCAGGTCTGAAAAGTGGAAGATCACTTTTGGCCACTGCCCTAGGATCAGTTGTCACTAGTACTCATATAGGAGCTGAGGAGTGGGAATGGAATTATAATCTACCAGTCCTTTCATTTTTGTCCTATGATTTCATTCTTTTCTGAATATCGATATATTTGAAATATCACCACTGTAATAGTGATAATCACCATTGAAATAGATTGCATATCAACGGCACTCCTAACTGAAAACTAAGTCCCTCATACAATCTGAAAAAAAGCACTTTCAAATAATTACAAAGATACTGAATTGAAAAAAAAAAATCAAAAAGCAAAAGAATAGCTCACCTACTTCTGAAAATAAGGTAAATTCTGCTCTTGTATAGTCTATGAAGCGTTGACTAACGTATTTATGAACCCCATCTTTATAGCTACTTCAGAGGTATGTAGAGTACAAAATGCCCAAAACCCACCCACCATTGGAAAAAGGATAGTCTCTCTATACATTCATGTTAGAATTGAAATCTTTTAGTGGAGTTCCACTTTGTGTACCTATTTGGAAGACATTACAATAAAATGATTACTTTATTCTCTTAACCAAACAAAGATAGCACAAATCCACCTGTATAAAGAATATATAAAGAGAGCAACTCAGCACATGATAACATGAAGGAAAATTCTGTGTATAGGAGGCATAGCCTCTCCCCTACCTAGAGTAACTAACTCCAAAGGTATAACATACCTGGATTATAGAAAATAAACTCTTGTAGTGCCTAAAATAGTTAATGAGTTAGTCAACGCCTCATGCAGTCTTACAATAATTAATATAGTATCTTTAGCCAGGTGTCATAACCACAGTTTTCTGATTTGATGTTCCCAATTTGGTATATGAGTGGGCCAAGTCCCATAGTATTTCAAGACAAAAGGATTTTTATCTGCTCATAGATCTAAAAATTAGCCCTTTTCAGGTTACCCTCAGGCCATTTGCCAACAGTTCATAAGAATGACCCATATATTCATTAATTGCTGACAAATTGTGAGTAAATACTGATATATATATAATATATATATATATATATATATATATATATATATATATATATATATATGGTATCAAACAGTAGTCATCACCTCACTCTCCACTCACCTGCACAGGCAGGCCCACACAGTCATTCAGTCAGCTCACCGGTGCAGAGACAGAAAAAATACAGAACTGAACTGAACTGAACTATCATGGTGGTGTGCGCCTCGTGCAAGCATGAGTGCCACGGGAACAAGAAGGCATGCCTGGAGTGCTCTTGTCCCAACCCCCAGTGGAAGGCAGGTGATCAAATTGTGGGACATAAGGCTCCGGAAGGCTCACAAGGGACCGGGACACAGCCGGGGCCATGGACGGGGAGAGCGACCGGGTAGGCGGCCTTCCGGCCGACAACACTGGTTCTGATATGCAAGGTGACTGTTTGAGTACCAATGACGATTTATTACGTAAAATTGAGTGGGAGAGAGCAAGGAAGAGTAAGATCGAACAACTGTCCAAACGGAAAGAGTTTGAACTAGCTAGCCTTCGGGCTGACAACAACAGATCGTTAAGACAGGTGGACGACGGGGTTAGGGTCTGGCAGGGTGCCATGAGTGCGTTCGATACCCCGCATAACCTTCTTACTGCTGTTCCTGCAGACCTGGATTCAACTGATTTAAATATAGTAACCTACCAGCACCAGGGATCGAACACAGCCGGGGGTGCATTCGATACCCAATACAAGTCTGTTACTGCTGTTTCTGCGGGCCCGGACCTATCCAACCTGAACATGGTAAGCTACCAACACCGGGACCCGAACGCACCTCATACCCAAAATGGCCGTGTAGACCATCCGGTACAGGGTTCCGAGGCTCCAGTAGACGGTAAACTTTCAAATTATGATGTTTCTAGACCGTTCGCAGACCATTCTGGCCTTAATCCTTCCAAAAATGATCCTTCCAGACCAAACCTTGTTGTAGTCTATCCTCCTGGGGTGAGGAAAGACCAAATAAACAAGTCGCTCTCCCACGCGGACCAGTCGGGTACCCGGTACAATCATCCGCAACCCCAGGGAAATCAACCGGTCCCTCCACAGCACCTGAGGGAAGTAGCAGGGCCTGCTAATCTATCTGGTAGTGTCAGTGCACCTTCAGGTTCTGTGCAGCAACCCCCTGTGGACATTTCTTACTCTGGGTGCAACAACAAAAACAATCCTACAAGACTCAGGGTGGCCTGTCACCCAACCTGCCTCCTGGGGCACCCCAGTTTTCACCTCAACAACAGGGGGGTCGCACCCCTTGCAGCAGGTTATCACAGCTCAGCAGCAGCAACTTCAGGCTATGCAGAAACAGCTGCAGCAACTACAGTTTCAGCAACAGACCCGACCCACAGGCAACATCGGTGTTACCAGTCAGCACCCCCGGGCCAATCCTGCCATTCTATTTTCTGCAGAGATAAGATCGCCATACTTACAAACCCTCCAATCAGGCTTGTCATCAGCAGGCCTGACAGCATCATCACTGGGCCTGATCGACGGAAATGTGAACAGTTTATTTTCAAACCAGATCCATTTCTTAAAAATATGAATTTATTGTCAGAAGCTAGCAAATGTAAACGCTCTTCAAAATGGCCGCATCCAGATTTTCATATTGAATCTGATAAGAAGTATGAAGACATGTCTGTCCCGGAATTGTTATACGGCATGCAGGGGGTCTACGAAGTGCTTGTACAAAAGAATTTGTCTGAGCTTCCAGCATCAGCTTATCTCGAGCACATGAGATTTGTGAAACTGAAGGCACAG
The DNA here is from genome assembly GCA_949317995.1 of Acholoe squamosa. Lineage (NCBI taxonomy): Eukaryota > Metazoa > Annelida > Polychaeta > Phyllodocida > Polynoidae > Acholoe > Acholoe squamosa. The sequence goes on along the minus strand of OX439040.1, from coordinate 35,732,006 downwards.
GGGGGCTCTTTTTCGGCAAAACAGTTGGCTAAATACGATTACAAGGTGGTTACTAGGGTTCTCAAACAAAAAATTCCATTCTTTGTCACGGGGGACGAAACATCTGTCCAGGCTTGTCTCAGTGCAGAACATATATCCTGTGTCTATGACCCTAAACCACTTCCTACAGCAAATCAGGGTAGTCGTAGACGTAACCACGGTAGGGGGGCCGGAACGAGGATAAGAAATGGGAATACACTAATGATTGTATTAATTGGAATTTCACTACCTGTCCCAATGACGAATGCTCCCGCAAGCACATCTGCAAACATTGTAGAGGGTCCCACAAGGTAAAAAAATGTACTCTAGACCGCAACTATCAGTCAGCTAATCAGGGTGGTAACCAAATTCATGCATGACAAAGCAATGCTGTTCGGGAGTTCAACTGTAATAGCACTTATGATATGAAACTTAGTGGTTTGTTTCCTTCCACCTTTGATGACATTTGTTGTTGTGTTGATTTAAATGAACTCCTTCATATGTACACAGACTATGCTCCTCTATGGGACATTAATTCACCTCATTTTCTATGTGGGGTCAGATTTCAAATGAACTTAGCAGGCTGGAGGATTATGCTGCCAGAGGGCCATAGTCAAGTGTACGGCAAGGGCAGCTGGGACCCTAACGCCCACTTCCTCCTAGATGGTATATGTCATGGGTTTAAGCTAATGGACCCAGGCGTGCATATAGAAGGTTACTGGTGCAAAAACTATGAAATTAGTGAGATCATCTTGGAGGAGTTAGCCTCGGGTAAGCTAACGGAAGTGAGTGTTCAGCCTCAGTGCATTCATGCTATGGGTGCAGTTAAAAAACCCTCAGAAGGCATCAGGCCAATAACCGACGCGAGCCACTCCGACTCGTGCTCAATTAACTGCTACATGAGTTAAACTTTCATGTCATTTAGTTACAAATCGGTAGATACCATATCAGACCATCTAAAGCCAGGCTCGTATATGGCAGTGACTGACGTTATGGCAGCTTACCACTCAATCATGGTCCGGGAGTGCGACAGAGCTAGACAGGGTCTTTCTTGGGAGTCTAGGTTTATTCAGGACAACTTCTTGTCATTCAGTACCCGCGTTGCACCCTACGTGTTCAACAGCATTACAGACTCTGTAGCGCGGTACCTAATGGCACACGGTATTTTCTGTGTCAGCTACCTAGACGACATGTTGGTTATGGTGGACAGCTTTGAACCATTTCCTACAATAAAGTGCGCTCCCCCAGTCAGATTCAGACTTATCTGGGAGTTTAAATTGATTCAATAAAAATGCAGCTGAGACTACCCGCAGACAAATTGTGCAAACTTCAGATGGAGTTGGACTTTTTTCAGTGGTCATCGCAGGACGACGAAAAAGCAACTTCAAAAACTGTGCGGAGTTCTGGCACATTGCGCAACTTTGGTTTGGGGGGTTGCACTTTTTCCCATCGTGTGATCACAATGTTGAGTTGTTTCACTCCAAGGAAAAGGTACATAACATTGTCAAAGTCCCTTCACCTAGATCTAGCCTGGTGGGGGGATTTCGCTGCCTGGTTCAACGGCACAGCGAAAATAATTCAGCCTCCTGTTAATACGTCTATGGTGTGCACGGATGCATCTGGAACTGGATTTCGGGCGTACTCTGGCATGGATTGGTTGTGCAGTAGGTGGCAGGAGGACTTTGAGATGAAAGGAGACCACCACAACCACTGTGTCCCCCAACTGGTCCAGGATGTACCCTGTAATATTAATGTTAGAGAACTGTACCCGATTCTTGAGGGCCTCACCAGATGGGGCCACATGTGGATGGACCACTGGTAGAATGCGTTACGGACAATACGCAAGTGGTGGCGGCTATAAACACCGGTAGGAGTGGAAACTCAGCTTCAATGCATCTCCTCCGCTCAATATTCTGGCTGACAGTGATGTTCAACTGCCACCTGGTGGGAGTGTATCTACCAGGCAAGGACAACCTGGTAGCGGATACAGAGCTACCCTCATCAATGAGTTACCAGTATTTTTGTGTTGCAGATGCCCGTCAGCGGATTCGGGAATTGGACTACATCGCAGCTGAGCTTCGCAGCCAGGCGTGGGCGCCGAGTACCTGGAAGACTAAAGCGTCTCAGTGGCGCAAATATATCAAGTTCTGTGCATCGATTCGATGCCCAGCAGTACCCACAGACACGACTCTCATGTGTCGCTATGCACTCAGTTTGGTTCCGGATCTGAAATATAGATCAATTCAGAACTATATCAGTGCAGTGATATCTCTGAACAGTTATTCCGTTACGACATTAAATATGTTAGATCAGAGTTGGAGTTGATCTCCACCCTGGCGGGTATACGCCGTAAACTCGGCGACCCGGAACCGACTCGTCTTTCCTTTACCCTTCGGGACTTGTTATTGCTATCAGACTGTGTTAACTGGGATCGGGTGGAGGATAGAGTCTTGTGGACTTGTATAGCCATCTCATTTCGGGGCCTGCTACGGAAATCAAACATCGTCCCTGATTCGGCATCGAACCCAGGGGGTCACTATCTTCGGTGCGTAGCAATATGTCTCACACAGTGGGGCATAGAACTCAGTATCTCCTCGTCTAAAACAGTGCAGTATGGTCAGACAGTTCACAAGATCCCGATAACTTTTAGTCGGGGTTCACCCCTTTGTGCAGTTTCCTTGGTACGGGATAACCTGGAGGAATTCCTGTCCTCTGATACCATGTCCCCAGCTTTTGTAGTACCGAAAGGAAATCATCTTGTCCCAGTGACCTACCCTATGCTGTTGGGGTACCTAAAAAAACTTATGACCTTGGCAGACATGAACCCACAAAGGACGGGCATGCACTCCCTAAGACGGGCACCAATCTACAAATATGAACAATTAATTCCTAGTTGGGAGTTGCTGGTGTATTCGCGCAGGCCCAAGTGGCTATCTTGTCCCTGTCTTCTCCCTCACTAGGATCAATGGTATCGAACAGTAGTCATACTCACCGTTCGGGGGTATTGGCAGGGCCCCCACCTGTGTTCCAACCAGGGTGACCCAGTTCTACCTGTCACCTCACCCTCCACTCACCTGCACAGGCAGGCCCACACAATCGTTCAGTCAGCTCACCGGTGCAGAGACAGTTCAGTTCAGTTCTGTATTTTTTTCTCTTTCTTTTTCTTTTTGTTTGTTTAAGTTGGTTTAATAAATAGGCCAGCGTATTCGCGCAGACCCAAGTGGCTATCTTGTCCCTGTCTTCTCCTCACTAGGATCAATATTGACTAATTGCTGACAAATAGTGAGCAATAACTAACATATATTGACTAAATGCTGGTAAAATGTAAGTAACTACTACCATGTATTGACTAATTGCTGACAAAAAATGAATAATTACTAACATATATTAACTAATTTCTGACAAATAGTCCATATATACTGACATATTTTGACAAATACCAGTCAAGGCAGGATGCACAATTGAATCAATGGCTATTTCTCTGTTATATATTGACTAATTGCTGACAGATTGTAAGTAAATACTGACATGTATTGATAATTACTCATATATAGTGACTAAGTACTGACATATATTGACTAATTGCTGACAAATTGTGAGTAAATACTGACATATTTTGACTAATTGCTAACAAATAGTGAGTAATTACTAACATATATTGATTAACCGCTGCCAAATAGTGAGTAATTACTATCATACCATAGCACTAACCTGTTATAGCCCTAAACTCAATACATGTATCACAAAAACACAGATTAAAACACAAATTAAAACACAGAATGACGTCAACATTTTCAATCAAACACCAGAGAATGGAGAAAAGGAAAGACATCCATTCAGTGCAAACAGGGCTTGTGCCTCGGCTGGCTGCAGGTATTGATGTGTAAAGCTTATCAACAGTGACAATGCACTGGTAGCATTTGGATCTAAAAGGTTTAAGCACATGATCAAGCAATGGCTGCCTCCATTGAACAACTTGTTTGATGCTATAGGAAGGTAGGGGAGGGGTATTTCTTTTCTATTGTTCAGATTCCACTAGTCACTAGGTGCAGTCAGTAGTTTATACTTGCAAGCATATGAATTCTATAAGGGACCAATGGAACATATCTATATTATATTGAGCAGTACCAAGATACTGCATAATTATGCTAATTATGCAAAAGAAAAATTGCAACAATGCATTGTAGGATATGGATCTGTGGTAGTTTTTCCCAGCGATTGACCTCGCACTATTGAAAATTTGTTTCGACTGAAATTAAGCGAAATAAAATTTTGGACTGGGACAAATTTTTGTCAAAACCCCAACTAGGTGTCAGTAGTTTATACTTGCAAGCATATGAATTCTATAAGGGAGCAATGACACACATCTATATATATGGAAAAGTATCAAGATATTGCATAATTATGCTAATTATGCAAATAATATGCGTGGATATGGAATGTTTGGTATCAATCTGGGGTGTTTTGTCCTCCTAAAGAACATGCCCCCCCCCTAAAAAATTTGTTTCGGAAAAGAATAAGCGAAATGATTTTTTTAACTAGCGGCCTTTTCGGCCTGAGCCGGTCCACCTGCGCCCTACTTCCAGCCAAAACCTATCTGTTTTAAGTGCCACCGGCGAAAAAGGGCAGGTTTGAGGAAGGAATGGATGGAAATAAAGGTTTTTTTGGGACGCGGGGGCAGATGCCAGTCCAGGCATATAGCGCACTGGCAGAGAGGTCCAAGAAATGGCAGTTTTACAAAAAATAATCATATCTCCCCTAATAATAGGAGTTTCCCATAGTGTGACCTATAGATTAAGGGTAGCTCGAGCTGGCGGTCTTTATTCTCAAATCTGCACAATGGAAACAAAGTTATCGATAATTTTAGCGATGTTTTGAGGTTATTAATGATAGCATAGGCTTAGATATTGATGTTTTAAAGCTATGACATAAAAAAAATGGCCATAACTTTCCACCAAATCGTCGTAGGAAAAAAAATTCAAACAGCTATGGACTCCTCTGGAAAAATCGGCTTTCTCTCGGAACCCTATTATCGCCCAACGATGTCTCTTGGTCTTCAGGCCATTTTGGCCTTTCCCCAGCATTTTTGGCCTCTACAGCGATGTTTTTAGGGTATTGATGAAAGAATGATACAGACCTGTTCTCGGACCACCAATCTCGGACCACCAACGGGGCCGCGCAGCTAGACGCAGTGTCATGCTTTGTTCAAATCTAACATTGTTGCATCCATGTTGCACCATTACTGCATCCATGTCCCATCATTGCTGCATCCATGTTGTACCATTGCTGCATCCATGTCCCATCATTGCTGCATCCATGTTGTACCATTGCTGCATCCATGTCCCATCATTGATGCATCCATGCTGTGTCATTGCTGCATCCATATATTGCACCATTGCTACATCCATGCTGTATCCATGTTGTAACATTGCTTCATCCATGTCCCATCATTGCTACATCATTCCTGCATCCGTGTTTCATCATTGCTGCATCCATGTCCAATCATTGCTGCACCATTGCCACACCCACGTGGTGCCATTGCTGCATCCATTTTCCATCGTTGCTACATCCATGCTGCATCCATGTTGCACCACTGCTGCACCCATGTTGAACCATTGCTACATCTATGCTGCATCCATGTTGCACCACTGCTACATCCATGCTGTGCCATTGCTGCATCCATGTTGCACCATTGCTACATCTATGCTGCATTATGTCCCATCATTGCTGCACCCATGTCCAATCATTGTTGCGTCCATGCTGTGCCATTGCTGCATCCATGTTGCACCATTGCTGCATCCATGCTGTGCCATTGCTGCATCCATATTGCACCATTGCTGCATCCATGTCGCATCATGGCTGCATCCATGTCCCATCATTGCTGCATCCATGTCCCATCATTGCTGCATCCATGTCCCATCATTGCTACACCATTGCTCATCTATGTCCCATCATTGCTGCACCCATGTCCCATCATTGCTGCATTCATGTCATGGCATTTCTGCATCCAGGCTGCCTATGTAAGCACTTGTGTAAATATCAAGGAAGTACATAAGTGTCTATGTAAGTATCTATGTAAGTACTTATGTAAGTACCATGGGGAGTTTTGAATTATGGCACCAATCAGAATAATGCGAGAAGTTTCAATATCAGAACTATCATGGCTGCGCACACACATTAATAAGAAAGCTATACCCCTATATACCCCATAAAAAGTTACCTGTAAGTCTCCTATACTGCATCCATATTGCACCCATATTGCACCATTGCTGCATCCATGTCGCATCATGGCTGCATCCATGTCCCATCATTGCTGCATCCATGTCCCATCATTGCTGCATCCATGTCCCATCATTGCTACACCATTGCTCATCTATGTCCCATCATTGCTGCACCCATGTCCCATCATTGCTGCATTCATGTCATGGCATTTCTGCATCCAGGCTGCCTATGTAAGCACTTGTGTAAATATCAAGGAAGTACATAAGTGTCTATGTAAGTATCTATGTAAGTACTTATGTAAGTACCATGGGGAGTTTTGAATTATGGCACCAATCAGAATAATGCGAGAAGTTCCAATATCAGAACTATCATGGCTGCGCACACACATTAATAAGAAAGCTATACCCCTATATACCCCATATAAAGTTACCTGTAAGTCTCCTATACTCATGTTTCTATGTACACTAACCTTGTAGGGTTATACGATGTGACCCCATCAAATAATGAGTAACTCAGGTTCTTTTGTTGTCGGTCATATATTAACTTGCTAATTGATGGTCACTGATCTGGTGTGGCGTGTGGTCTGAGAGGTGCTCACCACACACACGTCCGCTCAGCTCTATCTCTGCCCTGCGTCTGTCTTTATGGGTCTGCCGACTGCTGCCACAGGTACCCCTATAGGCCGCTCAGCAATCCACAGAGCCATCCCTCTACTCTACCTCTATAAGGTGGCGCCCTCTATGACTATACTACAACCTGATATTCCCCTAAACTAATACTTTAAGAAATGAAATCAACAAGTCCAATTATAATTGGTGACAGTCTGTGTCCAGTTGACATGATTGGAAGGCAGACAAATACCTGTTGCAGCCCAGCAGCACCGGCATGTCTCGGTTCAGTGCCCATCTGATCATGCCGTCTGCCATGTGGCCTATGCCTAAATGATTTATTTCCATATTTCACCCCCTCCGTTCTATAGTTTATATCAGGTTGACAAGGAAATAACAAGTAAGACATTATGGGTCTGTCCAATTGTAAACAATTGGGGGAGACGAAAGAAATTACAAACATTCCCTCAACTGTGTTACTTATATAATATATGTAGCCTCATGAAACAAGGGGGTGTGGATGGGGGTCCCCCATGTCACATGTCGATTTTAAAAAATGGTCATGGCACTTGTCACTTAAATCCCCATGTTCCATGTCACCTCTAAGAGCCTATCATGTCCCATGTCGAATTTAAGAAAGCACCTATGTCATGTCACTAATTGTTTTGCCACATGTCACTAAGGCCCATGTCACATGTCGATTCTAAGAAATGGCCATGTCGAATTTAGTGGTCCATACTATAAACAAGCCAGTTTCCCGTCAGAATAGGACCGTTTGCCATGAGAATAGCCACATGCAGTGAGGACAGTGAGGTGGCACCATCTAGTGAGTATTGAAAGAACTACGTCTCACCCAGGCCCTATCTGCACACTACCTATTGAAAAAACAGTCAACTAAATTCAACACAATGGATCAAAGAGAGAAATATCTTTTCAACCAATCACAGCACAGCAATAATTCAGTGTGGAACACCCCAATATTATGCAAATGAGCTGTATTTGAGTGTAAACTATAATGGGAGCCAGCCTATGTTATGACTACTAAAGACCTGATTAGGTAATTAAAAAAGGTTATTCATAACAAACCGTCTCCCATAAAAACAGGACAGGATTTTTTTTTGTTCTACATCACCAGGCGAACTGCCTAAGCCATGTCACAAATGCAACCTGCCCAAAACGGCCAAAGTCTGCTGTTACATTTTCAAGATTTAACACTGAGGTCTATTAGAAGTAGCTTGTCAGTGACAATTTTGATTTTTGAGCCCATTTTCTGAAGGTAAAACATGCAAACACTAACAACTACTATACATGGCAAGAAAGCTGTATTATCCTAGTACACAGTGTATGATATGTCATTGCAATTTTATTGATTGCTAGAGAGGAATTTCAGCCTAAAGAACCCAACCCCTTCCAAAATCCAATCCACACCCCCACTACAATAGAGCATGTTTTTGCTATAGTGTCTATGCTATAGCAACAAAACATGCTCTATAGTTTCATGAGGACTCAGCAGAACTACCAACCCAATAAGATGGCCATGGGAAGCTTTGAGAAAGTGGTTAAGTCACCCCCTCATGGGTTACTAACTCCCTCCCTTCTCTTTGGCTTGAAATGGTTTATAAGGTACGGCTTATGCGCAGGGGGTTTACAGTAGTAAGGGAATTCTAATAAACAAACAGTAATATTTCAGACATGGAATGAAATGTTTAATGGAATATCAAATAATCATACATCTGTCCCTTGTACTTGAGATATGGTAGGTCGGAATAATTATATACTTAGACTCATTGAATTTAATGAGCATTGTGGTAGTCTCTGATTCTGGTAGTCCACTGTTTTTTTGGGTTATCACAGTAAAGAGTATAGATATAACAATCAATTCATCTCCTGACTATAGATCTGATTTATAACAAGAATAACACTGAACAAACAAATGAATCTCTAGATTCATGCTCAATCATCAAATGATATGTTACATTTAAAGAAAAAACATCGTCGGCCTAACAAGTTTCCCACTAGTATAGAACTCTACATCAAGTCTTCAGAAAAATGTAACACTTCTTTTTATGAATAGAAACATATCGTTTGTATGGTATACGAAGAAATATCCACAATTCATAGAATGATTATTCATATGGAATCACTTGATGACTGTTTGCAAACGTTTGCAATGGATTGCGGCCTATACAATAGGTTCCTTATACGGACTTAACAGGATTAATTTTCAGCCAATAAAATAATCCCAGCCATTCAGTGCGGTCCTCTCAGGGGGCAGTGGTACCAATCAGATAGCTGGTATCAGTGATGAGAGCTTGGAACAAGCTTTATCAATGGGCGTACCCTTTGGACAATGCGCAACCTCGGTATAAGTGCTTTTTTTTTAATCATAAGGCCACACCAAAAAAATAAGTTGGTCTACAGATTTTGGTTTTGAAAAAATGGTGCGAGCGAGCAAATTTTTTTTTTTTTAAAGAATTGTTTGGCGTCCAATGGATTCCTTGGTGGGAAAGTGAGGCGAGCTAACAAATTTTATTTTTTTTTTAAATTTTGCCAAATATCACAAAGAGAAAACTTGTAGAAAAGCGAGCGAAATCCGTAGACCAGATTCTTTTCAAAGAAAAAAATAATTGTATTTCCGAAAATATGGAGAGGGCGATCCGTAGACCAACTTAATTTTTTGGTGTGGCCTAACTATGAATTTCGCCCCAGCTGTAATCTATATAATTATATCTGAAAGAGCTATTTTGCTTGTAACATTTTAGGTATCATTTTTAAGAAATATTAAATGCACATAGCTATGCCTGGATCGTATTTTCCCTGTATGTAGCGTTATTCGCCAAATAAGGAATAATGAATACACCAGAAAGGGTTAAGGCACAGAGGGGGATGAGTACATGAAATTCTAAACTATTAACCATTCGATGACATAATGATATTTCTTACAGATTTATTATCAGGTGTAACAGATAAAAAGCTAAGGATCATTAATAACGATCTGATTCATGATTAACCATTATCACCTGAAAACCACTAGTCTTGATTTTACCCTATAGAACTTTGGTACTTTTTTTTATAAATTCCCATTTAAAGTAGGGTACATCTATGCTGCAAACGCTTATGATAAACACCGTGTCATGGTTCCTCCATCTAAACACCAATATAATTATGTCTATTTTATTCAGAATATATATATATCTACCTCAAGCAATTTGACATTTGCCCTCTATCATAACTTGTTACATATTTGTCAACTGGTTTATACTGATAGATACCTCAAAGGTCACACATAATCAACATGTCAAAATATAATGCAGCAATGTAAATAGCTGATAAGTGAAAAGCCTGTAATTGGCTCCCATGAGTTGTGCACTCATCCTGTTGCATCAGCACTCCCTTACCCAGGTTATTCGCACCACCAAGCCACTATTTGCGTAACTCCCGCCAAAACTGTGCTATTCGCACCACATTGCCGAAAAAGGCGGGAAAGTTGATACATGGATCAACATCATATACCTTCACCATTGGAGGCAAAAAGTGTCTTATGGCTGCCAACCACCTGAGTCTGTACAATATTGACAATTTCTCAAAATTTACTAAACTTTGTAATGAAATACCTTTTCCTGCAAGACCCCTACATCTCCTCCTTTAATGGCACTACAAATTCATTAAGTAATTCTGCCTCTTTTATACAAAATTTCCATCTTTTTTTAAACTTATTCGCACCACCAAAATGACTGAAAGTGCAGGGCCCTAGGGTATCTCCTTATAACTCGCTTTTCGAGTTAATAAATTCAGACTACAACGAACAATTTGTCAAAAACCATGTTAGACATGAAAAAGGTCTGCAGGTAATTTCGTTACAAAGTACCTTCAAAGTCTTCTTGAAAACATTATCTTCCCAGTTTCTTGTAAATGTAGAAACATTGACAAGACGTTATTCTTCAGACACCCTGAATGTGCACACTACATGCATGGAAAATTCTGCCTAAGATTTTACTGTTTAACAGTACCTCTATCAAGGGATGCTGACATGTTTAACAAAACTCGATATATATACTCGAGCAGACTTTCAGAATCCTATAATAGGAAAATATAGTTATGGCAATTCTTCCGTCCCCGCTAGAAAACATAGTTTTAAGTGGTTCTTCACACCTTTCGTGATTCATACTGCTTTAACACGAACGAAATACCTCTATCCCCTCTGAAAAGATTACATGTACATTGTACTTGATCAAGTTGATGTGATCAATTTTGTCATGGTGTGATTAAAACGTTCATACAGAGATCCAAAAGCAGCAGTGTTCCGTACTGGACATACAAGATATATCTAACCGCACAGGAATTATCCAACTTTTCCCGTTGTTCCCTTTGTTAATATGTATTAAAATGACAAAAAAAAAAATGATATTAGATATGGACAATACATATGGACGTCCGTATGTTACATAGGGACGTCCACATGTCATTTTTAAGATACCACCTGGTACCCCCAAGCCGTATTTGATTTACCCACATATGACGCATGTGACATAGGGACGTCCGTATCTCTCCGTAAGATAAGGAAAAACAGGGCCCAGAAAATGTTGGAAAGAAATGAGACAACTGCAAACATACATACCGGTATGCACCAGTTATTCTAATGATTATGATACTGATCACAGGATTGAGTAGGGCACCCTTGTATCTTATACCGGTATGTGCTTAGAACCATGCGATATATTCCTTCATACACAAAAGTCATCCTTTACCTACCCACACTAAAAGAGATTATCGTAGCACTATGTTGTGTTTTAGGTGACCCTGTGCATCCTGCTTTCATGTCATACCTATAATGTGCAGTTTAAGTCAATTTTCATGTATTTTTTTTTTTTATGTTATTTAATGTAGATGTACCGAAGAGCTTAGTTTTGCCTTTTCTTAAAGCGATCAGTTTCGATTGTAAGCCATGCCTTTATACGCGAGATACTTCAGGATTAAAAAAACGTGGTATTGAGAAAATCATTGTTGACTGTTGTTCCCTTTGAAAACTAAGGTATGAAGCAGACAGATCGGCCTACATGTACTTAACATTGCACTTGGTGCGGATACATAATGGGAAAATAAAAATATGCTCAATCAATATGGTCTCTTTTAAGATTGATACCGACATATATATCAATACATGCATTCTTAAAGAAATCATCTCACACAGACCAGCAACCTCGTTAAGACTTTTATGGTCTGTATTTTTTTTTTCAGCAAAGGTAATGGTGTCCACTGGCATAAAGATGTATCAATTCCATCATCCGCATCAAATCCACTGTTTATATATCAATCTTTGAAGAAGTAAAAATATCGCAATCTGTTTGGCACTATATATCCCTGACGTCATCTTTAGAGGCACTTAATCTCTGAGTGCGTTTGGCTTCTCTGTACTTTGCACATGTATAAAGGAATGTCCCGGCGAAATTCACTGATACTCCTGTTATTGTATACATGTTAAAACTGAACCCACCAAAAAATAACGTCCCCACAAACGTCTGTATCACCGATTTAACTGTTCCGACTACAGAAGTCGTCAAAGCTGAATTAAGTGTTGTACATAAGAATAAGAAGAAATTCAGGACACAGCCAGAACTGATGACTATAATGAAGATGATCATAAACTTAAAGTCTTTGCTGGTGAACTGCATCGCGGCTCGAGATATTTCTCCAGACCACGCACTACAGAAAAGAAGAAGTGGAAGTGCATTAATGCTGTTTATATGTAGAGTATCCATAGCAGAGAATCCTTTTTTATCTGCAGTCCGTTGGATCATGACCAGGCACAGAGCCTGTGCAAAGTCGCTAACCGCCCCATGTGTGTAGGCCGTCAGGTCAAACGTCAGGTCACCATACCCTAAAAGTAACATTTCACACATATCAAACGACAATACATCTACTGCATAATCATTACACTTGAAAAGTTTGTCAATAATACACAATCATTAGTTCACAAAATCCTCTTCATGTGGTGGATTTTAACTTTTAGAAATTATGGTACATTTGTCAGACAGTCCATGGGTGGGCTCTTATTTTCCCCTTTTGGAGGTAACTTTCAAGGCAGTCTACAAATGTTCTATGCGTGGTAGACCAAGCTTTCTCAGAACCAATAAATTTTTTCATCCATCAAGTTTTAAATTTGTTCAAATCACATGAGTATATGTATAAAAATTTATTTTCATCCACATAATGAATGTAAAATCCCCTATCTCACTCCTAAGGATCTAGAATATTCACTCTATTTCATCACTTGCTATCATCTAATTGCATGCATTTATATGGTTCATTCATAAGAAATCAAATATGATATATATAAATGATTTAATATATATAAATCATTTAATATCTACATGACGTAGTAAACTTTAGAACTAACCTGCAATGATACAGCCAGCAGTGATAAGGATGATGGCAGTTGAGACAGGTGTGTTTGGTTTGTCTGTCTTTAGTATAAGCCATGAAACGAGCAGTGTAGCTAATGGGCCACAACGCCGTATGACATCATACATGGCAATCGACATTTTGGAGAGTGAGCTGAGAGCGAGGACAGAATAGATGGCATACAGCATACTCGCTACCATGAATATCCGTCCCCGCTCCAAAGTGTAGCGTTGCAGCTTTATGATCTTCAAATTACGAAGCGTCTCCAACACACAAATACTGACTATCACCTGAAATGAGAAAGGTTTCCTCCATTGAAATGACTAAAATCCCTTGAAAAAAGTTTTATCAAAATTGAAGTGTCTCATGGGGATTGATGTTTTGATTATATCTGTCTGATGGTAAGAGGAGGAGTTGGTAAAAGAAGGTATGTGACCGTATTCTGATAACTACCGGTATCAAAGAGTACACATCTAGGTAATATATGTCATTTAAGTATAAAGAGAATAGAAATGGTAAAAGTGGAGCGATTCTGACAGTAAAGGGCAGAAACATTAATTCCATTGGCACTAAAACAATGTTACCATGCATAGCACCATTTCCCGCGTCCCCTTTTCAAACTTTCTCAAAAAGTGATTGCTATGGGCAATAAATATGAATTCTGTGCTTATGAAATACGAGAAATGACAATGAAATCTTTGCAACTTTGCTAATAGATGTACTTTATAAAGTTATTGAAACGAAATGATTTTTTTTATTACCCGGTACGTATTTTCGCCAACAGGGAAACAAATCTATGTGAAAAAAAAACACAAAGAAAGAAGAAAAAATCTGGAAACATTTACCTGACAAAACATGAGAAAGAAGGAGTAGTTAAATTCGTAGAAGGAGAGGATGGCCTTGTTGGCAAAGGCCATGCCAGCAGAAGTGGTGCCATATAATACTGCTGCTATGATTCCCTTGGTTCTTTTCAGACGTTTAAGCTGGCGAAGGTCTCCTTGTGAAAAGCTGCCAGACCTGCTGAAGACGTCCGTGCCCGATTCCATGTTCTCCAACAGTGATGCCTCACTGTGCATACCATTAGTTATAAGAAGCTCATCAAACTTATTTAGGGGGGCATAGCTGTCATCACTGTCGAAAGAAAGACCTTTGGACAGTCCCGGCTTTGTCCGGCCTACATCCACACAGTCGCTCTGCGATAATGAGCGTGACCGCGCCTGAACCGTCTTCTGTGAATCTGAAAAGAATCAAAGGAATTGATGGAACATGATTGGAAAATAGAATGTAATTTTAATTTCTACATTACTCGTGAGAGATGTAGTGTAGTTGGCTTTGGTAAATATATAAAATCCTTAAAGATGCAGATTGAGATACAAATCCCATGATACATTCAACACCTGAATATACTTGTACACAATCATGTCTGATAAATGTTTCTTGATAGCTAAATTATAAAACACAGACGAATATCATCACAAAATAGCCACATTCAAAACAAATCAAGGAGATTCACTTGTTGAATACCTGGACAAGTTCAACACAAGTACCGGTAATCCCGTTTCTCAGTAATTTACACTTCCAATGAACAGTCTGAATGGCAGTTCTATATCTTTGCTTGCTCTATTGTGGACCTAGTGATACCCAGTGACTGTTTATAGCTGACCTCTGGTAAGGATCCATAGAACAGTGAGCTCTGAACCTTCTTATCAATGACACAGAATGTGATAACGATCATACAATGAAGGTGTCTAATATAGGCTTACAGGGGCCTCTAGTTCTGACAGTGCCATGAAGATCATAAATACTCTAAAATTTACCCAAAGACACAGATAGCTGTGAGGAAAACGTATACTGTCATAGATACAGCACGTCAGATGGCTTCAAATGGCATATTTTGCACCAGAAATTGACTGATGTGCCGTCATAATGCGTTAATTAAATGCAAACCTGGAGGGTGTACTCCCTCAGGCTGTATGACTGCATCATTCCGACCCTTCAGGAGTGTATCAACCATATGGAGTCGGCATGGTGAATGAACACAGCCCTGGCGAGCATACTAGTTTGGGCTGCATGTATGCATCATGATGACAAATGGCCATGGAGTACTACTAGTAGTACACTGCAGCGGTCTGAGGCCCTCAAAAGGGTAGTATCCACGTTGACCCCACCTCAGAATGACCCCAGGGGGGCACTCTCGATTTTATGGATAGCATGTGCATACATCACCCTGCATTTCATTCCCTTTTAGCGGGAGAAAATTCTTGAAAACTTACCCCTTTTGGCATGGAATCCCCCAAAATTTTGCGGAAATAATACCCATATCTGGGGTTTTCAAGGGATATTCTCCAAAAGCGATTAAAATCATACCCCTTTTATCATGACGATTTCAAAAAGTCAAATATGCCCCCTGAAATTACATCAATTTTCACCCTGTTTTACTGAAAATTTGATTTATAATTTGGGCCCAAAAACATACCCCTTTATGCCAAAAAATGCCCAAAAAGCACCCCTTTTAATGGATTTGACAGGATCCGCCCCTATGCTCAAAAAGGTACCCCTTTCCCTCTAGGTTTTTGTACGCACATGGTTACTATAGATCACATAGGGAGTGCCCCCCCCCCCCCGGGGAATGACCTAAATTCCCTCGCTGCCTTGGGACCAGCCAGGTTTACCTTGACCTATATCTGACAAGATTTTTATTCCTACGCCAGTGCTGGGGGTACGCTGGGCATCTGTGGTCTGTATAACTACCACAGGCATAGGGCTCCACCCCCAGCCCCTCTCCCCTTACTTCCTCCTGTGTCAATGTCAGGTAACCGACAGGGAGAGGGAGGATTACAGAAATACAATCTTGTTATATCAAAGAGATTCTTATCCTAATCTCTTAATTGGGGGTGATTAGTGGATGTTTATTCTGCACTCTGTCTGCCTCAGTCAGTACCGGCCAGCTATCCCACAGTCCCTCCAAGCTAGTGGTGGGATTAGCAGAATCGAGCCGCTGAGGTTAGTGTGGGTAGTATCCTATCTTATGGTAACAGATCAATGTACAAATTTACACCAGATGGACTACCCTCGTTTGTAGGAAGAAGTGCATTGTCATTTGACAGCTTAAGTATTTTATTTTTAACTTTGTAAACTGAATATCATGCAATCATTTTGCCTAATGGATTGCCTTAATGTAATAATTTCACGCATTAAGCAAAATAACAAAATAAGTTTCAATAAATCAACTAAAAATAAATACTGCATCAGGGTTGTGTAGGGGTGAACAATAGAGCTGGCCCAGGGGGCCGATGACACCCAATGTTATGGTACATGTTATCCTTACCGGGATGTGGATAGAGCTAACACAAGTAATGGCGTACACTAAATAACTAAATACCCCGGTTGTAATAAACCACCAGTTCAAGCCCAAGCTTTACAATCTGAGATGAGGACTACCATAATCTCCCGCGTATAAGACGCGTCTTATACTCCAAACAAAATGCTGCTGGGTCTTATAGCTTACTCTCAAGTTGGGGGTGCGTCTTATACGAGGGGTAATTTTACTATAGAAATGTACTAATCTTACAAAATTCAGCCTGTAGAGGTGAGTCTTATACGCGAAACAGACATTGGCAAGTTAGGGGTGTGTCTTATACGCGCGCTGCGTCTTATACGCAGGAGATTACGGTACTCACATTTCTTCATTCTCATCACACAGAAGGTATCGCCTGATTCACCTGTAGACCTCATAGTCCAGTTAAAGATTATATCCAAAGGGAAGAAATCATGTGCTTGGTCCCTGTCCCTACCGTCTTCTCTCCACTAGCCTACACATGAACTCTCCACACTAGCTCCATATATATGTAGGTAAACATGGAGGTCGGGGTATGTAGATCAAGTGAGAGAGAAAGAGGTTCTGTGCAGCAAGCCAGGTTAGACATGTTATGGTTGGGTGATATGATCATAGACTGGAGAATGAGTCTTATCCATACACCTTGTCTTCAATCTTTAAGTATGTCAGGTCAGATGTATACACGTCACAGGAACACTGTGCTCCATGCTTGGTACTCCTGCTCTTGTGTCTATAATTGATTTACCATCAATAATAGAGGTCTATGTTGGCTCTATGTACCAATCATTGAGTTGACTAGTACATGGTGAAGCCATGTCAAAGAAACACCAACTGAACAAAACTATGAAGAATCATATATCTTACACGTGATTCCATGGAACGATATAATCTATGGAGTTAAGTACCATGCGTATAAATCTGAGGCTTCTTATGCATTAGAGAACCTCCCAAAAAGATGTGATCCCGAGGGAGGGCACTCCCTATGTGATCTATAGTAACCATGTGCGTACAAAAACTAGAGGGAAAGGGGTACCTTTTTGAGGATAGGGGCGGGACCTGCCGGATCCGTTAAAAGGTTTGCTTTTTGGGCAATTTTTGGTCTAAAGGGGTAGGTTTTTGGGCCCAAATGATCAATAAAAATCTTTGAAATTTTCACTAAAATACAGTGAAAATAAATGTAATTTCAGGGCATGTATTTGCTTTTTTTTTAGATGTCGCGCGAAAAGGGGTATGATTTTATCACTTTCTGAGAACATCCCTTTAAAAACCCAGAAAGGGGTATTATTTCTGCAAAATTTTGGGGTTTTCCATGCCAAAAGGGGTATGTTTTCAATAATTTTCACCCACTAAAAGGGTAGAAAGTCCAGGGTGATGTATGCACATAGTATCCATAAAATCGAGAGTGGCCCCCCTGGGGAGGTGATGCGCCTTATAGGGAACCGAGCCATTCCTGTATCTTGAAATCAGTTATGTAACTGCCCCCCCCCCCCGACAGCAATTTTGGACCTGGCAGAGGATTTTGGGTAATCTATTATCTTCCCCTCCACCCACAAAAAACAATGGGGAGTGATAAGACTGATAAGCTGCCCCTAACAGTCTATGTATAGCTTTACATAGACTGTTAGGAAGGGCCAACCAAAGTAAACTGTACAAAGAGGCCAACTGCTGATCTAGCCCCCAACTACATGAGCCACCTAGCTAATTTGTTTGGTATAAGTAATGGCTCTGTCCCGTATAGGTAGGGTACATTTACTATAGAACGGTTGCCATATATGCCAGGTATTATGGTGCTGTTGTTTGCCCGCAATGAAGTTTTAATGTACTGCACTGTAGTATCCAGTGTATAAGACGACCCTGACATTAATAGTATACTATGCACAAAGGGTCGAACTAGTGCTACTTAAGTATTGTAGTATACATAGAAAATCCCTTGTATGAGGCATACCCTTACTGTAGGGCAATTCTATAATATAAGGTACACCAGGGGCCTGTCTTTCTATATGTTAAAATATATAAAAATGATCAAAATCATAGCAGATATGGACAATACACACGGACACATACGGACCTCCACCCTGTATGTGATTTTCCAACATACGGACGTCCGTATGTGTCTGTAAGATAGGGAAAAACAGGGCCCTGGGGTTGGTTTCATATAACTATAAGCCACACCTTAGGCCTAAAAAAAAGTGTTCAGGTAACGGAGTCGAAAAAATTTAGGGTAGGTAGGTAGGTAGGGATTTTCGCGCCTACGCGACGCAAATTTGATGCGCAATATCATGAAAAAAAACTTCCTTGTCTCGATAGGTGCAAAAATATCAGATTTTCCCCCAAAATGCCCCAAAAAAGTTAGGGTAGGGCCAAAAAATTAGGGTAGGTAGCATTACCTGAACACAACAATTTTTTTAGGCCTTATACACATGATACTACAGTAATTTTTGTATTGATCATTGCACAATATTGTGGAGCCATGCATAACAGATCAACTGACAATATCCCCAGACGTCTTGGCCCACTGCACATGCCTGAACAAGTCAATGGAGGATTGAATGTATATTTGATATATGTTATATACAGCATTAAAAAGTATACATAATTCTTCACACACCACTGATCCTGAAGTGCATCATATATATGTGGGGAATTTCATAATGATGCAATTTCATTTGGTCTCCTTAGGGGCTGACTTTAGTGAGTGGCCTAATAGAAAAAAAGAAATTCAGAAAGCATCACAAATTCTCAGGAGACCATTGATTGCAATCATAGTTCCAATTTATGATCTTACAAAGCAATCAAGTCACCTCAGCATTTTACTGTAGAATCTGCAAATAAGGTGAGTCTGATAGAGTTCCATTTAGACAAAGATGTGGAGAGTAAATTTGGGGGGAGGTCCCTTTTACATGTCCCCAAGCATCCCCTCAGTGAAAATAGCAACAGGGTGGTGGAGAGCTCCAGGGGAGTGTTCGTTATTTATCAACAGTGGGATTCCGGGAGGGGGTCGATTGGGGGAGGAGCAAAATAATTTTGACACCTCAAGGAAAGGGGGGGGGGAAATATCACACCTTTTCAAAAAGAAGCAGCAGTTCAGGGGTATTTTAGAACCTGAGGGCAGCAGTGGCCCTTTTCAAAAAGGGTTAAATTGGTATAGGTAGGATAGAGTAGTAGTGCCCCCTTATAGTGGCTTAGACATCACCTTGATTTTACACTGACATTGATGGCAGTGACACTCATTGAGTGAGATGTCTGGGGAATGCATGCATGTAGGGCCTATACTATAGGTAATAAATTTATGTCAGATGAATGCATTAAACTTCCCTACCTTAACAAATCTTTTTACAAAAGTTTTTGTTCTTGCCAAAACCAAAGCACATTGTGATTTCTTGATGACATGAGGTCATGCAGACCATGAGCCCCCCTCCCCCCCTTGTCATGCTTGGTCATGGCAAGTGGGACCCCCTCCCCCCCCTCCTGCATGATGTCATTTGTACACAGCCCCTTAGACAGTGAATTCAAGGAGCAGTGGTTGATTGGTTGGTTGATAATCATAATATATTTTATTGACAGCAAAAAGAGGTCGTTAATTCATTAGTTTTACGTTGCGGTATTCACGAGACTTACTTGTTTGATTGGATATTCTGCTTTTTTTTTCCTCAGACTGTTTTGTCCAAAAAGGCTAGACAGCTACTTATAATACTCCTTGTCGATCACAGTATGCCCTCATAAAGGAGTAGGCAAACATTCAAAGTGTTCTCTAAAACTAAAAGACTATGATGTCGCAAACTATGATGGGGAGGAGAAAAATCGATGATCTACGACTCTATTGCCTCCAAGAACGGCACATAGAATAGGAACAATGGGATGACTTGTCAATGAGGATAAGTTTGATCTCCTACATACTAGAAACATAGAGAATAATTTGATAAATTCATTATTAAATACCGAAGGCATGGAACTGGGGTTTTGAGAAATTTCTGAGGTGTCTAGATTCTTTCTCCGGATGGTACTTGAGATGAATTTTATGGGGGAGGATATCTGCCAGATTCTAATAAGACCCACTCCCCCACAAAAACCTAAGAATATGTTCTCAATATTAGATCTGTTCAAATCACAAGGAAGATCTTCAAATTTCCAGAAAAAAAATGCATGCCTGACATCAAGCTGACCTGTCGTTATTTAAATTAACAGAATATGCAGGTACTCAATGATATGGATGTAAAGTGTAAATACTTGACGTCCATGTTATAAACTACCTGCATGGACAAGAAACCGAAATTCGCATCAAATACAGTAGTTCACTTTCATTGATAAAACTCAATTTTTCAGGACCGGATTCTATTGAAGGCAATAACCACAGTTGTTTAAGCAGCATGTTGTTAGTCCCAGGCACTTTGATATATAGAAAGCTTTCAACAACCATCGTATATTGACTTTGGATCCCTGAGTGTATTCGATCATATGTACTAATGGTGGAGCAATGCAATATGCTCCCACAATCTATGTTTATATTATTATTTTTTTAAATGATATCATTTTAGATATAGAGGCAAGATCACTGACCAACAACCACCCCCATGTTGTTATGATGGCTAAAATCACCAAAATTCGTCATAATTTGAGGTTCTGGAAATTTAAACAAAAAAAAACAAACATACGAAATCAACAACCACAACAACAACATAAAATGTTGATGTTGCTGATAGCCATGTCTATCCCGGGGATGCCTATAGACACGGTCTTGCTATGAAGCTTTATACTGACCTAGCGGGATACATTATTTTCAATAAGATTACTCCTTTATTCAGTGAATACTTTTAGGGTGCACAAAGACCGTAGATCCCCCATCATGCTGGCTGTTAATAGTGCTAATCTCGTAAGGTACCAGGTCAATATGTTATCACTGTCTATCTGACCGGGTACCAGGGCCAGCAATCGTGGCCCCACTAGGGGTCATACAAATGGGTACCTAGAGACATCCTCCCTTGCTAGGTATGTCACTAAAAATTGAAAAGCTGTCTGATCGCTTAGCTTTTAACACAGCCTTTAGAGACACATGTTAGTAATAATATGCTTTTGGAATTTTTTCATTTAAAGTGGAAATTGATGAAGTTATGATGGTTTTCATAATCGAAAGTGGGCATTTTTTTCGTCATCATTTTAAACTGTACAAAGAAGGAACAAGTGTGACCTTTCCATCATTTTAGTCTGATTTTTAAACTTGCTGTATCATGGAAAAGCTTACATCCCCTGAAAGACTGGAACTTTGCCATCACAATGCAGTTCATCCCAGGTCATTCTGACCAAAACAAGTGGAAATATCAATTTTTAAAGATAAAAAGTTAGTAAAATCCCTTAATTTGGGCAGAAATTATCAATTGCAAATTTCTGCTGATCCTAGAAAACTATGTGCTCAACGATAGATTTTCTTCATATTTGGCAGAGATGATGCTAAGACCATAATCTACCTCTTCTATATGTTTTTGAATGACTTCCTATATTCCTTCATGTATTTGATCAGGGGGTATTGATTACATTGACCTAATAAAGGTGACAATTAATTCACTAATTAGAGTTGTGAAAAAAATCAAACACTAAATTGAAGGAAATTTTGTGTACTTGGGGTACAAATTCTCAGGTAGTTAAACCCTCCAATATTTCCCATAGTTATAAGCTGATCACTGAGATCTGTCCCTGCACAAACCTTCCAAGCCTGGCACACTTTTCCATGACGCAGTCCAGGCTCATATCAGCCCCAATGCTGACATACCTACCCTTGCATGAAACCAGACAGGCACATGTATAGTTATGTGTATGTGGGGAAGGCAACATCTAGGTAACTGGATCATCTTTACCCCGTCTACTATTTACCTCCATTACATATCTCCCTGCCTCTACTACATACTCTCACCCATCTGCTAATTTTCTTATTGTTCTCCCCACCTTTCTAGCTCCATGAATCCCATTGATTAGATAGGCTACTGTTATAAGGCCAATTACACAGGCCTTGCTCTTCATTTTAATTAATTTTATATGTATCTATTTTTTTTATCTGATACATTCTAATTTCAAGAAAAAAAAATTGAAAAAATAATGATAATGCACATCCATGTAGCTGGCATTGAAAATGAAATATTTAACAACATACTGTAAGATACTCATCAACTTTTCCACATAAACAAATCACATAGAGTCACACTTACATACACAACGACTATATCACCACTCACCCGAGGAGGCATGTCTTATACGGGACATGGTTATCTGTAGTCCAGACTCCCTTGTAACCCATGTGAATACAGTACATCAATCTGATATCCTGGTGTATGACACACTCCTCCTGTTTGTAGACAACATGGTGTACGAAGTACTTCATGTACTGTATTATAGATGCAGTGTTTTACACTATTATCATCTGCAACACGTGTGTCCAATCTATATGTGTATAATCACTGTGAGAAGCCAGGTGTCCAGTCTTTGCTCAATACACTCTCTTTTTGCAGGCATTATGTATTAACCCCTGGGGGCCACTCCCTATATGTTCTATAGTAACCATGTGCGTACACAGCCCTTGGCTTGGTACTCCTTTTAGAGGGGAAAAATTAAAAGAAAATATACCCCTTTGAACGGGAATCATCTAGGAAAGGTACCCCTTTTCCTGCTGTCAGAATGCAAGAAGACAAACCCTCAATTTGGGCACCCTTTCAACTACCTTCAAAATTGGGCACAAAAGGGGCCCTTTTAACGGGTCTGGGCGGGTCCACTCCTGGGTCCTAAAAAGTACCCCTTTCCCGCTAGTTTGTGTACGCACATAGCTTCCAAATATTCTCACGTGGCCCCCCTGGGGTATTAACCCTATCCTAAGGATACTCTCTATCCGAAAGGCACTTTCTGTTCCAAGTGTACACTACTAAATCCAATGCCATGCGTGTAAACAGTATGACTTATTATAGAAAGTCTTTTGGGGATATTTGGTGTACTATCTGTCTGTGTACACATGTATTACAGTGCAATGTGTGTGACCAGGCACTGTGTTTGATATCTGGTTTCTGGTACATGGTATTGGTTACTCCCTAGACCTCCGAGGGTCCTGACCCTCAGAGACCAAAGGTGTCTGTTGGTAGTTTATCTACTCAGCCAATCTGGCAGAGTGACCAATTCTCATAGAAGTACTTACTGTCACGTCCAATGCTTCCATCAACACTTCCCTCAATGTATATCCAAATATTCACAATACACAAAGCACTTGAAATGCATGTAATAATTGATAATCCAGGTGATTTTCAAATCCCCCTCCCTTACTCCAGCAGGCTGATATGGAAGCCATTGAAGGAGTGATAGTGTAGGCTAATCATAAACATGTCAGATTTATTGAATATATCTTGTGCTTTGCTCATTACATGTTGCTGTACATGAAAACTTACATGTTTGTGAGTATGAGGGACAATTTCTAGAAACTGACAGTGAGTACTTTGTTCAGAACAGCCAGGTGTTTGAGCCACTATAGCCAGGAATACATGTTGCTCTCTGCCTGTAAGCAGGCAGATCCCTCGGCCTAGGTATTACCCTGTGGTGATATTCTGGTATCTGGTGTGATATTCTGGTACCTAGTGGAGATATTCAGATACCAGGTGGGGATCTAGCCGGGGGATCTAGTAGTCGTACCTGGTTCTGCTAATATGGTACCTGACCGTGGTAGTGCTGGGGTGGAGGTGTGGCATGCCAGGGACTCAAAGGCTGTATGCAGCAGGGAGACTAAGTCAACACCCTGCCATAACAGTACACTACACACACCACAGCAGCAGCAGTGAGTGTGTATGTGTGTACACCGTGTGTAAGTCAACCAGTGTGTGTGTGTGTGTCATGCTGTGTGAACACACTACTACACATGGTCTGGGTTATGGGACGGGAGGGGGTTCTCTGCAGTTCAATAATGCAGCTACTCAAGCATGCAGCCAGTTCCACTTCACCACAGCATAATATCGCACTGATGTACTAGTCTATAGTGGGGAGGAGCGAGTCAGGTTTAGCTGGAGCCTCTTCTACCTATTGTTGGGAAACAATAGTTATCAGGGGCGGTTCCAGGATTTTTAGAAAGGGGGGGGGGCTGATTTTGATATGGGGGGGGGGGGTCTCAAGTGCAGCAACATGATGTCACAAGCTTGCAGCATAGCGACTGTATTGGGATGGGAGGGGGGACATACCCCCCCTAGGAAAATTGTCTTGTGGGGGCCCCCAGAAAATTTTGAAATCAAGAGGAGAAATGGTGCATTCTGGTGGATTCTGAGGGCTCTCATGATTAAGATATCTACAGCTATAAGTATACCAGGTAGCAAGGATACATTGGGCCAATGTCGGCTTTTATTGGGCCAATGTTGGTTGAAGTGTCCAGTGGAGGCATGCCCCCAGAAAATTTTGAAATGTAATGGGGAAATGATGCATTCTGGTGTATTCTTAGACTTAGGGTCCCACAAACACAAACATGGATAATCTTTCAAACCAAACACAATCATTTGGAAATGAATTTGTTAAAAGAGAAAAAGGTACCCCCTCCCCCACTCTTCTATCCTCATATCTGTACCTGGATTCCTGGTTTTCATGTAGGGCCCACTTATTTTCAATCTCTCAATCCTCTTTTAAAACTCTGCCCTAACCCCCATTGTCATGTACCATAAGCTGCCACAGCCCCCAGGCTCATAATATTATAATTATACCTTATCTACACCCCCACTATCATTTATTTCATGTGAATAACAACGCCCAATAGAGATAGCATTGAAGAGCTGAACGCCACACCCCTAGTGGCATAACATGTCTCGATCCACACATGACCTATTTTGATGCTAGCCCCCCTCCCCCAGGGTGGATCGACCATTGACAGGGCAAGGTACATGAAACTAAGCCTGTAAACCTGTCGCTTTTCTGTTGGCAAAGGAGATTGTATATATCAATGTAAGTAAAGTGCAGTTCTGGGGGCTGTGCCTCCAGGATTAGGATATTTTGCAAATCTAGAGACTGAAAGTATGCATTCTATCGCTATTATGGATATCTAGTACCCTCTGTTTTAATTTTTTTTACCCCCCCATATAAATGTTAAAATAAGATCTCATTGGATATGCATGAATCCCCCTGGTGGATCTTTAAAAAGTTGAAAAAAATGAGTGGTTTACATATATGCATACCCTTTCTGAGCACTAGGCCAGTATCTTGTGCCACACCCTGCCTCAGCCCCCAGGCTCACATACCCTGCCACACCCCAAGTATCATGTACCATACCCTGTCCATGCCCCCAGTATCATGTACCCTTAGCATCCAAGCTCACATTCCCTGTCCAGGCCCCCATGCAATATCATGTACCATACCCTGTCTCTGCTTCCAGTGTCATGAACCATACCCTGCCACAGCTCCAAGCTCACATTCCCTGTCCATGCCCCCAGTATCATGTACAATACCCTATGTCATGGCCCCAGTATCATGAACCATACCCTGGCCATGCCCCCAGTATCATGTACCATACCCTGTCCACGCCCCCAGTATCTTGTACCATACCCTGTCTCATGCCCCCAGTATCATGTACAATGCCTTGTCTCATCCCCCAGGCTAACATTCCCTGTTTACGCCCCTGTATGATGTACCTGCCCAATGTAATCTTGCTTTCTTTTATGTTTTAAGCTGTAGAATCCTTAATATTAGTCCAATTTAAAAACTGGCATGTAACTGAGAATTCACTGGTTTCAAAACTCCCCTTGGTGCCATTCCGCCATTCTACCGGGGTAAAGCAAATTACCCCGGTAGAATGAAAGGGGTGTTTTCTTTAGATATCAATACAAAAATACATTAAAAGTCTACCTTTATGAAGTACTTTATTTTTGCTTCTCTGGCATTGACATAGATCAAACTAAAATAACCCTTTTTGATCTTCAGGAACCCAGATATGTGATATGTACTGTAATACCTCATATATAAGGCTCACCTCACATATGAGGGTCACCCTAGGTTGAAGGAAATTTAAGCCGGAAACAGTGAGGCGCATGCAGAAAGCGCTTGATATATTTGGCAGTGTAGTACTTTTCCTAATAAGGGTTGTGCCCGGGGGTTGTGCGCAGTTCTATTCACGGGTGATTGGCCATTGAGTGGGGATGAAACAGCCTGATGTCCAAGGGGTTGTTGATTCAGCTAAAAAACCCAACACTGTGTTTAGACCATGGCACTAACAAGAGGAGCCCAATATTAGTATAGGACCTCTGAAATCTACCTAAAAGTATCATGGTGTCACTGCTACCAAAAAATGTTTGGGTGTTAGCAAAGCACTCATTTCCCCAATATATTATGCTAAAAGCACCCATCTTGTCTTCATTTCAACCTGTTCCCTTCACTCAAAACTATAAAGACCATCCCTAGAACAGATGAACATGGAAAGACAATTACAAACATTAGATAAGGATTTCAGCCAATCAGTAGACAGCTAAGATTCATGTCCTCTGAAATGAGAATTTAGAGATCCTCTGATCTCTGAAACGTGGTTTGTCTAGAAAAAGCTAGAGGGCAGCACAAGGCATGATTGATTCCACCTGCTGAAGCCTGAACTATGCTCAGCCTTAGGCTCCCTAGAAGTAGAAAGGATATGTTGTGGAAAGGTACCAAGTGAAAAGTGTTTCACCAGATGTGGGACTCGAACCCGCCCTACCTTTATCCGGAGTCCAGTGTGCTAACCACTACACTAATCTGGCTTGTCCACCTTCCATACTTGGGAACCTTGTACTGATCAGTCACTAGGAGGTGCAGGGCAACCGTACTTCCCCCTACTCTACCCCCCCCCCAGATCCAAGCACTGGGGTGCCTGACACTACCCCCAGCCATCATCAGCACTGAGGTGCCACACACTACCCCCAGCTATTCATCCACACTGGGGTGCCTGACACTACCCTCAGCACCTCCACTGAGGTGCCAGACACTACCCCCAGTAGATCCATGCATGAGCTGCTGGCTTCCAACCACTAAGTGCTTGGAACTCAACACCAACAGACATCCGAGGGACTGATCAAACATTTTTCTCAGAAGCGCTGTCCCTGGGGTTCAGGTACGCGCGCATCTGGTGCCAATGTAAAGGTACCAAGTGAAAAGTGTTTCACCAGATGTGGGACTCGAACCTGCGCTACCTTCATCCGGAGTCCAGTGTGCTAACCACTACACTAATCTGGCTTGTCCACTTTCCATACTTGGGAACCTTGTACAGATCAGTCACTAGGAGGTGCAGGGCAACCGTACTTCCCCCTACAGTTGTAAGGGTATCTATGATCAATGTGATTCTCTCTATCCACTTCATGACCACAAGATGGAATAAGCCTCTGAGATGTATAATCTTTTAGGAAACTTTGAACATCTGAAAATAGACGGACCTCTGAAGGTCTGACATCTCTGACATGTAAGGTCTCTCCCTGGTAAATTTTATTAGTCCATCCACAGTGTCTTTCATGGTGCAAAACAACCCGAAAAAAGTCATAGACGTGTCCTCATGACGATTACACCAAAGGATTTATGCACCCAGTGATCACAAAAGATAATGCATGGACCCCTAACTGTTACAAAAATATTCTCTACCCCAGATGAAACAAATATGGTTTTGGCCCTTTATTTTTTCTTTGGTAGCAAGGGGGAAACATTAGTTCATTTGTTCCCCCAAAAATGACCCTTTTTGGCCCTTTGCACCCCTGTAGCTCACTTATAATGCATAGGAGATAGGCAAAACCATGGTTCCCCTTCAAGCTCTGAGCATTAAAACCCAGAATGCATAAATAACACAGATCTCTTATTTTGAACAATATATTCAGTGGGAGGCAAAGACAACCCATTTGACGATGATCTGTGACTATCAGTCATATGTGGAGTGAGGTGGGTGGGAGTTGGCACGTTGACACCTGGGGTTAGTAGAGAGTTTAAGATTTGCCTACTTGTTACATGTACGGCAACGCCTAGCCTACCATTAGGCCACTCCAAAAAAAAATTGTTTCTCATCACCAAGTGATGAAAAATGTGACGAGGGAGGATTTTATAAAAAAAAATTTTTTTGGGATAAGTAGTTGATAATGACAGAAATCTATGCATCGCGGGTGAGAAAAAATGCGTTTTAAAAGAAAAGTTTTCATCAACATTTAAAAAGTGTGAAAATGGTTGTTATTTATAGCTGCATTGCTGGGGCCCTAAGCTTTAATTTGATACCAAACTCGACTATCTCTGTCCACTTGAAATGTTTTTTGTCAGAAAATTCTGACAAAAAAAAAATCAGATCTCAAATGATGATTTTTCTGACGAGGGCGGTGATGAGAAACAAGTTTTTTTTTTTTTTTTTTGAGTGGCCTTACCTATCATTCTAGATGTACACGTTGCCGTTCAAGTCATTATCTTAAACTCTCGATTATACCAGGGTCATCAATCTGTACCCTCACTCTCTCCACCACACTGCTCTGATGTGTCCTTTTTGTTAAGACTGTTAATTTGATGCTGGGAAGAAAAATTACATCAGAACATAAATGTCTGAATGAGGGTTCCGATCTCAGGTACGGTAAAATCTGGGTATAGAAAATTATGCTTCTTTAATATCCCCATATTCTTCTACATTAAATTCTGGACGCAGAATGATGCATATATACTGGGTGTGCATGGTGTGCATTCATTATCCCTGAGTTCATAAAAAAACCTTACCTAACGAAAGCTATTCTGAAAGACGCCATGCAGCAGGGCTGTACAATCTCACCTCTATGGGTCCTGGTTCGTTGAGCATTAGGCACAGTAGGTGAACAGGTTGTCTAAGTAACCAAACTAGATACAAATTGTCGTACACCATGCAGGCTACAAACGTAGAATACAAATTATACCCCAGTATCATAATCTCCCGCGTATAAGGCGCGTCTTATACGGGGGGTTTTAGTTCTCATTGGATCCACAAGGGGGACACCAAGACCTTTCTTTTGATATCTTACATGCCCCCTTGGTCATAATAGGACAAAATGGGGCCCAGGAGGGCCCAAGGTGGCCCAAGCTACCCATAGGTTTTTGAATTTTGAAAGTTCATTCAGTAAAACCAAAGTTTTGGATTTTTCATTTTTTTGAGAATTTTCCAAAACTCTAGGTGTGCCTTATACGCGGGCTGCGCCTTATACGCGGGAGATTACGGTACTTGTGTTTCATGTGTAATACAGAAATGTACCGGTGAGATTGACTACCTAATATCATTATCATAAATGGCTGGTGAAATGGCCATATTACTGTCTGACAGGAATCATAGTTCAGAAATGCAGCAGGACTGGATGAGAGTGAGAGTCACTTGGGCGGGGGGGGGGGGATCTATAGGACTGGATGAGAGTGAGAGTCACTTGGGCGGGGGGGGGGGGGATCTATGTTGAAGATCAGAAACTCACCCTGCTCCAAACCTTGAAATATCCTTAGCATGTGCCATTAATGGAAGCAAAGTGCATTAGGCCCAAAAAGAAAATATAGGTAACCCGGCCCTACCTAACAAAATACGGCCGGCCCTTACTTTTTCCCCATTTTTGAAGAAATTAGCATACCTGCAAACTTCAAACAAGAAAAAACTGAGCTATAAAATCATCAACATCTTTTTGTTTGAAAATGATGTAGGGAAATACGGATTTGGAGGAGGGGGTCTTGGGGAATCCCCCCGGCGTCCAAGAAATTTTGCAAATCTATAGGCCAAATGAATTCATTCTCTCGATTTTTGAGAATATTTTATACCCTCTTTTTAGAAAGACCTCCCAACCCCCATATAAATGTTAAAATGAGATCTCATTGGATCTGGATGAATCAAAAGATTGACTCTGGTGGCTCTTTAAAAATTTGAGGAAACTGAAAAAACTGA
The DNA here is from genome assembly GCA_949317995.1 of Acholoe squamosa. Taxonomy (NCBI): domain Eukaryota; kingdom Metazoa; phylum Annelida; class Polychaeta; order Phyllodocida; family Polynoidae; genus Acholoe; species Acholoe squamosa. Next base: position 35,701,549 of record OX439040.1, on the reverse strand, counting down.
GGAGTTTGCAGGTATGATTAGAGGTTTTTCAGTCAATATAGTCATCCCTGAGTTAAAAAAAAAAATCCTTTTTACACCTTAATACATTTTCTATGCCCATTTGTCATTATGCCACATGAATGTGTACATGTAATGGCTAACCTGCAGGATCAATACACAGTAATGTAGTGATGACGAGTAGATTCGCCAGCACTGCATTAGTGGATCATGGTGACCAAGACAATGATGGGCTAAATGTAGTTAAATATAATATTGCTCAATATAGGTAACTTTCTAAATAGAATTTCATCAAGTTTGACTTTTGACTGATGTACTTAAAACCAGATCCCAAATTAAACCGTCCTGCGATCAGAGGCAAGCAGGGATTAACGTGGATAGAGGAGTAGGCAGGGATGATTGAGTGGAGAGAGATGAGCAGGACGGCAGGCAGGGATGCAGTTAGAAAGAGAGGCAGGCATGGAGAATTTAGTGAAGCTGATCGGTGAGGCATGCAGCCAGGGATGAAGGTGGATAGAGAGACAGGCAGAGGGTATTGAGCAACGCTGAGCAGGAAGGGAGGCAGGGACGAAGGTGGATAGAGAGACAGGCAGAGGGTATTGAGCAACGCTGAGCAGGAAGGGAGGCAGGGACGAAGGTGGATAGAGAGACAGGCAGAGGGTATTGAGCAACGCTGAGCAGGAAGGGAGGCAGGGACGGAGGTGGATAGAGAGACAGGCAGAGGGGGTTAAGCAAAGATGAGCAGGGAGGCAGCCAGGGATGAATATGGAGAGGGAGATAGGCAGGGAGGATTGAGCAGTGAGATAGGCGGGGATGAATAGAAGGAGGGTTGAGAGATATTCAGGGAGGATTCGGCGAAGCTGAGCAGTGAGGCATGCAGGGATGGAGGTGGACAGACAAGCAGCATGGAGGATTGAGAGAAGGGAGGTGTGCGGAGGTAGGGGGCAAGAAACGAAGGAAGAGTTGAGTAACTTGAGAACATTGCTCACACAGGCACCCGGTGACCACCTCAGCAATTGTACTGTTTAGCCCGAAAATATAGTGTACCCTATGTAGTTGACCCATCTATACCAAAAGTAGATCAGAGGGAGTGGGAGATTGTCCATGACCTGGATCAATCGTGTATAGTGAGTGAAGGGCCTACTTAGGGCCAATACTGCCCTATGATATTTCTAGTGAGATGGGTCAGAAAAGCATTCATAAACTAAATGTTTGTGTACCATATATCCGTGTCTAGAAGCCTGTAGGAGCAGGGTATTTACTATCATCATAATTATACTAGCTTGATAGTATCAGAAAGTTTTCATTTCTATACTGAAACATAGGCCCTACTTGGTAGAAACACGTGTTTATTTTGCATGCGATTCATACTCATTTATGCTAGGTGATGAGCCCTTTAAGTGCAACATTGCCAACGTGAGATGCAGCACTGCCTCATGATAGTATTGGCAAAAACATCTGTAGTGCTGCTTATCAGAAAGTTCTACACCAAAGTCTGAAACACGGGCTGTACCTGGTAGAAACACATGACAATTAACCTTATTATGAGCCCCCCCCCCAAAAAAAAAAAAAAAAAAAAAGAAAAAAAGAAGAAGAAAAATCTGATGTGCAGGTGGATTACTTCGCAGTGAATTATTTGAAGTTTCCATATTTACTTTAGACCCCCATAGTATAAAGGTCTTTTATTCTTGGAACAGAAATGTTTCCTGGTAATAAATGACTTGGCCCTCATATTAGCACTTCCTTTTGGCATTGGTTATTTAATCACATTCAATTGGGTCTCAAAATATTTTCCCTGTTGGGCTGTGGTATGCCTACGGTGTGCCAATTTTTTTCTATTTTGCTGTTTTCCCTCTAGGCCTACATTGTATTTGTGACTTTTCCAGTTTCCCGCAGTCCATGTAGTTGGTTCCTGCCTCTAACCAAGGTATTTTCCTGTGTTATAACACTACAATTCCCTATGGGATTATCTGAGTTGTAGATTATTGGAAGTAATGAAAATACTCTCTAGGTGCTCATGGAAACGATTGTCTCTACACAGCCTAAGAACCACCCTCATTGTCAATTTCATCAATTGTTTATTTGTTGACCGTTTGTTTGTTCAGTCATGATGAAAAGCTTCTTTGTAAAGATTTTTTCGCTTAATAAAAAACTGCAAACTTCGTATTGGCGACTCAATGACTCTATGGTATTAAGGTGTGCATTGAAGGGTTCTGGAATTCGATAGCAAGAAATATTGAGATTTATGAAGAAAAAAAGACATAGGTGTAAAAACACAGGTGTTCTTAAATAGCCAATAAATAGAACAATAAGTGTTCTTAGGTTTTGCCAGGGTTTGGGGATTTTATAATGTGTGCAAAAGATCATCTGGCCGATAGAGATTTTCAGGCCCACAGACAGGATACAAGGGTAGAATGGCACTCACTCAGTGATTCACTTAGATATACTTTAACTGCTAATTAAATAGTAAGTTAGTGCTGGTGATCACTTCCCCTGTTGGAGGGTAGGTGTGTCCCTGTAGAGGAAAATCTATCCCTCAAAACAGTCTTGAGGTATGAAACCGTCTCCATGCTTTATTTCAGCCATGGCTGGAGTGCTGTACCACTTACAAGAGCAGCTCAGGCAGTATCTTGAGAACTTCTGCACTGGCCCTTCTGAACTCCGTGGGGCTATGGTGAAGGACCTGCAGAATCCTACCATCCTCATTGAGCTACGCGCTCTGGGGCTGATGGGCAAATTGGTGACAGGGCCATGGATGGTTGAATTGTATGGTAACCTGAATGGTCCATCAAACTTGGAGACAGTCCCATTGTTAAAGCACTGTATGGAGTCCATCCACAGCTACCATGTAGATCACAGCTTGTGTATCAGCTCAGGCCTCAATGCCTTCGCTAAGCCACTTGGTGAAGATCCAGTTCTGGATTCTCTATGCCAACCCTACAAGGATGTGATTGACTCTACATCACACTCTTTCTTCCTTGGCGGAAGATGCTACCATCATCCTGAGCAGACAGTTAAGTGACTACATCATGGGAGACTTGTCAAACCCAACACCTGAGCTTCTACTCCAGGCAGAAACAGCACCAGCACATAATATGTATGCCGAACGGACCCTTGGTATAACTGATGCCATGTTCGAAACAGCCCCAAATGCAACAACAGGGTTTGTTGATGGAAAGGTCCGGGGAAAACTCAATGATATCATGGTGTGGCTGGAGGGCAAGGACAAAGCAACACAGAAAAAGATAGTGAAAGCTGCAACCCTCCTTCGGTGGAAACAGCGGCAAAAATCAAGAAAGAGCATGAAGAGAGGATCCAAAAACAAAAGCAAGTAAAGCAAAAGAATGTGGCCCAAAAGCGGGACAAAACCAGGAGAAACAGGCTTGAGCAACAGTTAAAGGCAGTAATGAAAACCAAAGTGACAAAAGCCAACATAACTGAACAATTCCCAGACCTCACTCCAACCACCAGTGCAGTCCATCATCCATGACCCAAAGTGGTCGGTGGACAAAAATCTAATGCGTCTATGGGAAGATGAGGGGAAAGACACATTTATCAATGGAAAAGTGAACGAAATCAAGAAGAGGGGAGGGATGTTCAAGTACATCATTTCCTACTGGAAAGAAGGGGAGGACCCAGAGGAAGACTCAGAGGATTTTGAACTGCCCATCCCACAGATTCTAACTGACATGATCTGCGATGACTTGAGCGTCCTGTAAGCAAGTGAACTTTGCATTATGGCAAATATTGAACCTCACGTCTTAGATGCAATGTGGTATCCTGTACTACATGCACATGGATTACAATTTTATCAAAGAGGGGATTTATTTGACATCTTAGTAAAAGACCTGAGTAATGTTCTTTTGTTTTATCCCAACTACCGTAATCTCTCGCGTTTAAGGCGCACCTTGCATATAAGACGCACCTAGAGTTTAAGAATATGCTCAAAAAATTAAAAACTTTTGTTCTACTAAATGGATTTTCAAAATTCAAAAAGCTACATGTGGCTACAGCTACATGGAGCCTCCTATGTAATATTATTACTTAGGGGAAGTGTAATATATCAAAATGAAGGTCTTGATCTCCCCCTTGCAGATCCAGTGAGAACTAAAACCATGCGTATAAGACACGCCTTATACGCGGGAGATTACGGTAGGTATGGTTGGGCACTACATTTATAGATCCTACCTAAATCATATCAGACTTTCAGTCATAGTTCAAAAATTTAGGTCAAGTACCTGGTAATATATCTGTGTAAAAGTAATACACATTTTTCATTAAATACAGATAAAACCGATCCAAATTAGTAATTTATGGACCAGTTGAGCGTACGGCTGGGTAAAAGCTATCAAAAGACCATTTTGGTTATTAGGTCAAGAAACTAGGTCACTTAACACTTGTTTACAGAGTAATAGCATTAGAATCATAATATGATATGGGTAAATTGTAGGTTTAATCTAATGATCCATGGGGAGTGATTAATCGCTCTGTAACCTGTGGCACATTTCCTACCATTTCTATTATGCTACTTGCCTCAGAATTTCGGACACTATTTTTCTTATATCTCTGGTTCTTGACAAGATAGAATCTTAATTCCAGGGGGTCTAGATGGGGGGGGTCTAGATGGGGGGTCCCCATGTCACTTGTCGATTTTAAGAAAATGCCATGTCACATGTCACTTAATTTCTATTTCCCCATGTCCTTGTCACTAAGCTCCATGTCACATGTCGATTTTAAGATAAGGCCATGTCCCATGTCACTAACTTTCTACTTCTCCATGTCCTTGTCACTAAGCTACATGTCACATGTCGATTGTAAGAAATGGCCATGTCACCATGTCGAATTTAGGGGTCTAGACCCATATGGGGGGTCCCCATGTCCCTTGTCGATTTTAAGAAAAGCCCATGTCAAATGTCACTAACTTTGTATTTCCCTCTGTCCTTGTCACTAAGGCTAAGCTCCCCTGTCACTATCTTTTTTGTCCCATGTCCTTGTCCCTAGAAGCCCCATGTCCTTTGTCGATTTTAAGAAAAGGCCATGTCACACTGTCGATTTTAGGGGTCTAGATTCATATTCCAAAAGTTTTGGAAATGTCTCAATTTTGTATTTTGTTGAAGTCCCTAGGGCCTAACAACAACTGCTACATATGCACCGATTGTAGCTTGTCTAATCCGTCTACACATGGCATTCACGATGCAAAACACAGCATGTACACTTACCTTGCCGATGTACTTCCATTTCTTACCGAGATGCTCTTGGAAACGACATAATTCTCATAATTTTTATTCTGACGTATACAGATTGTGACCATTGTAGTGAACTCTCAGGGTTTGTTTCCGGGTCAGGTGCTTGTTACAAATCTAACCGCTAGGATGCAGCGCGATCGCTCTGCCATTGGCAGGATACAACTTGTTACATCGGACTATGCCCTCGGGGCCTACGGACTGTCGCGTGGGAGTGACGCGGAAATTACGCGGACAGCAGCGGAGTAGGCGTCACTTTCCCACAGTGGCATGGGAAGGAGGCAGATGAGAATGCATGCCCCAAGGGCCTTTTCTGTGTCTATAAGCCAACTAGAGCATGCCCTTGGGGCATCGATGGCACCAGTCACTGATGCCCCTGGGGCATAGCCTTTATTTCTATAGATACAAACAGTACAGACCATGGATGGATGCCCTTGGGGCATTGACCAACCTCCTTAACCTTTAGAGCTATAAGTGTATGCCCTGGGGGCATTGCTCTACCCTCCTCAAGACTATTGATAGTGATGCAGGCCCCAGGGCATGATTTCCAGCCCTGCCCATGGGAAGTGGTGTCCAGATCTTCAGCTCCCTAAGGGCATAAACATTTTACTATAGGCCTAATCATTGTCCCCAGCCAATGCCCTGAGGGCACTCCATCTATAGACTGTTTGGGTACGGTAATGTATGCAGGCCCTCAGGGCATCAGCAGTAATATCCATGCCCTTGGGGCATGTTCATTTCTTGTTCTATGTCAGCTGCTCCTGGGGATACAGTTACTATTAAAATGGTTGCACTCAGGACATCACCAGTGTCATTAATGCCCTCCGGGCATGTTCCTTTGCTGACTGTTACAGGTGTCTATTCTCACACAGTATGCCCTGAGGCCACCTAGGCCTCAATCTGTAGAAGTTTAATACATACCCTGGGGGCCTATGCCCTAGTTGAGTCAATCATGTTTTAAAGAAGCAAGAAATAGGTCCTGAGGGCATAGATAGCACTGGTGTTGCCCCCAGGGCATGTGCATCTTTTTGGTCAATCCTAGAACTTCAAGAGGGCAGGAACATTCCCTTAGGGACGATACATGATGCCCTGAGGGCATACCCTAGAATTAGTCATTGCTGATTTGTAGAAGCAGAGCATTATGCCCTCAGGGCATGCTCAATGCCGCGCGGTAGTCCCGAAAATATACGCATCACCATGAGGGCAGCGCTGCATGCCCTCAGGGCATAGTCCGATGTAACAAGTTGCATCCTGCCCACCATTGCACCCCTTGTGGTATTGATTGTAACTACGGAACGCACTCTGTTGGCTGTTACACTGACCAGTCTATGGGTGTCACGTCCCTCTACAATACCCAGAGAACAGGGTCTGTGTATGTGGGTCACTTAATTGACGGATTGAGATATATCTCAACTTCAATCAGATCATTATCTGTACGGGGAAGGGGTGAGGGGGAAGGAGGTGTGTGGCTGTAATACACATCTTAGATCAATCAGATTCTTATCTAGTTCAAAGGGGGTAATTAAAGTAATTAAATTATTAGTTGGAATACACAACCAGTGTGACCCCAGTCTTCCGTCAATCCGTCCGTAGAGTGACCCACATACAGACCCTGTTCTCTGTGGGTATTGCCGGGGTATTGGCTGGAAGCGGGAGTGGAGCTGGTTCTGGCGACATGCATTGATAAGAACTGATAAGATGGGACCAGCATGTCCCTTGAATGGGTGTTACCCAGGGACAAGGTACCCATCATAGTATGTGTTAGCAGTGGGGTTTACCTCAACCAGCAAAATTCAAAATGGTGGACCCACAGGACTTCCATACTAAGCCCTATTGTGGAGGGACGGAACACCCATAGAGTAGTCAATGTAGTTGGCTGTGGGCGCACTGTACTGAATTTCGCCTTTCCTCGAATATGAGCCTGACCTCAATTGTAAGTTTGCTCTAATAATAAATGGTAAGGGGCATTGGGCATAACACAAGCCGGGCCTCGAATATAGATAGACCTGGCTATGAGTTGGAAATCCAATTGAGGTCACTTGTAAACTAAGACTCAGTAAGAGAGATGTGCATTCATCTATCATTCTTCTTTTAGGGCGCCCCTAACAAGAAATGCCGTTGTGACCGCGTAAAAAAACGCCTCCCACTGTTATTTTGTATTGTGAGACCTCATCACATGGGGCAAATGAAATCATCATAGCGCACTCCCGTACCGCTTCGCGGTATCGCCGCTACGCGGCGTGGGAGGCGCTAAAAAATTTTAATTATCAAAGTTACTCTCATCTCATATTGTTTACACCCATTTGTGTATAAATGTTTAACCTTTTAACAGTCTGCCACTTTTTTGCAGCCAAAGTAGTAGTAGTACACTTATCATGGACAATGGAAGTACAGACTTTTCATGTACCGGTAAACTACCGTAATCTCCCGCGTATAAGACGCGTCTTATACAAGGGGTTTTAGTTCTCCTTGGATCCACAAGGGGACACCAAGACCTTTCTTTTGATATGTTACATGCCATAATGGTCATAAGGGGACCCAGGAGGGGTCCAGGGGGCCCAAGCTACACACAGGTTTTTAAATTTTGAAAATTCACTCAGTAGAACCAAAGTTATGAATTTTTCATTGTTTTGAGAATTTTCCAAAACTCTAGGTGCGTCTTATACGCGCACTGCGTCTTATACGCGGGAGATTACGGTAATTTAAATATAATGTTTACCATGGCATACGTTTAAGAATTGCTAGAATTGGATATTGTAACTTGCAATATATATAAGTGTACTTGAAATAGGTCCAGGCAGAACACTGCATTTAGTGAGTGGCCTTATAAAAAAAAAAAAAAAAAAAAAATCAGAGTAGCCCTAGTCCAGGGCTAGATCGTCCGATCCAAGACTTGTACAGTACCCATGTTGGAGGATCGTTGTCCGAACTGCCTGTCTAGAAGGTCATGGTGATGGGTCTGCATTAAGTAGGCTCATGTGAGCTAGAAGTATTGAACCGGGATGGTAGTTTATTATAAAAAACAATAAATTACTTGAGGACATTATAAAAAGAGTAACACAAAATGATACAAACGCAGATATAATAGTGTAAGTAGGGCATGGTAGACTGAATTTTATTTAGACATCCCAGTCATTCGATATGAAATGAGACACATCTTTTATATCTCAGGAATTTATGCAGGTCTATATATACCAGTACCAAGAGGTTAAATCTAAACACCAGAAGCACCGTATAATCATTTTTCCAGCAACAAATATATCTTAAATACCTAGAGTACCGGGTACAAATTTATTCTAAATATATCGCCTGTCTTCCCATAAATAGACCCAAGCATTGATATCTATTTCACTGTAGCGCGAATGATGTGAAAGATACGACTACCTACATGTCAGTTATGTGCGGAAATATAACTGAATGCATACATATAAAAATAAAATATTTGTTTAAGTCGACTCACATATCGATAGCTATGGACACTATAGCAGTTTTCATGACAGTAAGCCTATAAATGCAATACAGTCATAATATGAACAAAGACAAATCGAAGTACAGCTATTCAAAGCTGCCTTTTAAGATCACGCAGCGCCACTTATAATTGTGGAAGTCAATTATATTTAAGTAATTTCAGGCAATCATACTTAAGTAATTCTAGGTATTAATAATGTAAAACCCATCATGATATGAGGGGCACTTCAGAAAGTGAGTCTTAAAGAACATTAAAAAAGTCAGGATGCTCCTTATAATTGTGAGGTATCTATCATCGTCTTATTTAGTGTATAAGGCGCATCCTGACTTTGAAAGAAATCAATCAGACGAACGTTATTAAGCACTTCAGCACTACGTTTATACTTCAAGGTTGGATGGGCTTAGGGAGTGGTCTTTTGTTAATATATAATTAATCGAGGACTTACCCAAGTAAGTGTGAAGATTAATTGTTGTTCTTCAAGCAACACCAGAGGGTTGCGGAGTACACAGGAGATGTCGCTTGCACCGGAAGTCAGTTCGTAGCATGCGGACAGTGGGTCGTGCTGAAAAATAATAACATGAGTACACAGGAATCCTACAATAATATTCGCTTTTCTGATGTGTTGTAGTTTTAAGATTATGATTGGACAGTAATCTTATTATTCTAGGGAGGACACGGGCGGGCCTGTGTACTCCGCAACCCTCTGGTGTTGCTTGAAGAACAACAATTAATCTTCACACTTCCTTGGGTAAGTCCTCGATTAATTATATATTCTTCGACGCAACACCAGAGGTAGTTGCGGCAACTACACAGGAGACTTCAAAGTTCAGCAGAGCCACTGTGAGGATTAGCCCTTCCCTATGGTATGGCCCCCGGGGCATACATAGTACCTTCCGTCCAAACCCACACACGGAGTCATGAACTCATGATTTGTTCTCAATTTCTACTTTATTGACCATACTTTGCTGGCTATGCTTTTCAGCCCAGCTTAAACAGTATCCCTTTCATACAGACAACGGGCGACTAGCAATCCCTTCTGATGGGCAAGTAAATAGCACCTATGTTACCTATATTGGTGTAAACCGTACATGAACAAGTAAATATATATATCTGACCAGTAATTTAGCACCGTAACCCTGGTAGACCAGTGAAACCCGCAGACGTCCCCACGGGACTTGGGAGAATTGTCTTTTCATTCAACCGAGTCCTCTAACAAGATCCTCCCTAAGGTTTTTGGGGGCTTGGGATCCTCTATGGGCTTGTTGTAATGCCTCGCCATGGTCTTGGCTGATTTCCAAGATCCGTGGCGAAGCATCACCGCCGTGGACACCCCAAGTCTTCCTCCAGCGGAGGTGCTGGCCCCTCTGGTGGAATGTGCTCGGTACACTCTTGTATCAACCCCAGCCGCTGACAAAACTGCGAGTATCCACCTTTTTGATGAATCCTGAGATATCTCCCCAAACGGCTTGCGAAAGGACAGGAACAGAGAATTTTTCTTTTTCCCTGACTCGTCCTTCCTATGTTGTCTCGTGACCTTAAGGTAGTGCTTTAGGGTACAGGTCACACAGAGAGCCTCTTCCTCATGGAATGGTTCCAAAACCAGTTCTTTGAGGGGCTCCCCCGTGCGTGCCGTCTTCATCAGGCTTTTCAACACAAACCTCACAGATCCCGAGCGCAACCAAACCATGTTGCGGAGATCCATCGCTGGGATGACTTGGCCCCTCTGGCCCGACACCAGAAGCACCAGCACAACTAACTTGAACCCCAGGAATTTTAAAGTCAGATTTTCATTTGGACCCCATCTTCTAAACATATCAAAAACCAACCTGACATCCCAAAAGGTATTGTACCTGGGAGATGGGGGGTTCTTTCGGTACGCTGTCCTCACGGCTCTGCATACCCAGTAGTCACAGCCTATAGTTTTGCCGTTCTCTAGCTTATTAACCAGTACAGACAGCGCACATCGGGCCGCGTTGATGGTCCCGAAAGCCCTCCTCATCTCCGAGAGGAGCCTAAGGAATCTGCAGACTTCAAAGGTTGAGGGGCTGCGCAAGGAAACTCTATGAATAATGCAAAAAGTGTTCCACTGTGACATGTATGTTTCATATACCTTCTTTGTCCCAATGGACCAGCTTTCTAGAAGAAAGCGTGCAGTTTTCCTGTCGCAGCCCCTGTTTTGAACCAGGTCTTGTTCTAAAACTTTAAAGCCTTTAAAGGCAGTCTTTGTATGAACCCCCCGTCTATTGTTGGTCTTGCAGGGAGGAGGTTCCCTCTCCGGCTGTGCACTGTTATCATTTCGGCTGCTCCTTTGAGGAGAGGGTACCATGGCTTCGATGGCCAGTCCGGGACGACCAGGACCAGCCTTCTAGGGTTTTCCGCTTCTAGTTTTCTTAGCACACGGGGAATCAGACTGAAAGGAGGAAACGCATAAGCATTAATTCCCTCCCAGGGCATTGACATGGCATCCACCCATGCCGCTCCTGGGTCCGGCTTCCAGGAACAGTATTGGGGACACTTGTGGTTTGTGCGAGAGGCAAAGAGGTCCCAGTCAGGCGTGCCCCATTTACGGACAATTCTGCGGAACACTCGGTCGGCCAGGCCCCATTCTAGGTTGTCATTAAACACCCTAGACGCTCTGTCTGCTTTTATATTAAGAATACCGGGCACATAGGATGCCGTGACCCAGGATCCCCTTGCCTCTGCCCAAGCCCAGATGAATTTTGCTATCTTATCGCAAGCAGGAGATCGAACACCCCCCATTTTGTTCACATAATGCAGGGCAGTCATATTATCGGTCCGAACATGCACATGACACTTTTCCATGTCCCCTAGACTATGCAGGGCGAGGTTAATGGCCCGAAGCTCCAGGACATTTATATGGTCCTTTTCCTCAGGTAGCCATCTGCCCCCTATGGTGTGTTTCCCCAGATAAGCTCCCCAACCGGCCATGCTCGCATCGGTGTCAATGGTGATATCTGGGGCCCTGTTTCTTATGCGACAAGCAGTGTGTTCCACATTGTCTAGCCACCAGCGGATATCCTCTTTGGCCTCCTCCGTGAGCATCATGAGGGCGTCAAAATCACCTCCGAACATCCTGAGGGCTCTATTTTTACATCTTTCTAAGACTTTTATGTGGGCTAGGCCATATTCCACACCTTTTGCATAAGCAACCATCATGCCCACCAAACCTGCCACTTCCCGTATACACATTTCGTCCTTATCCAGAATATTTGTTGCTAGTGACCTGAAGTTTTCCACTTTCCCAATAGGTAGCGTTACTTCCATTTTTCTTGTGTTTATTTTGAAACCCAAAAACTCTAGGGAAGTGGTAGGCGTGGTGACAGACTTTACTGGGTGGACCACCAATCCAAGTCCATCCAGCATTTCGGCTAAAGCCTTGGTAGTCTTCCAACACTCATCATACGTGTCCCCAACAATAAAAGTATCATCTATGTAAGGGAAAGCTATCCACCCCTGTCTACGTAGTGTGGCAAAGACAGGAGCGAGTAGTTTCGTGAACACCCTTGGCGCACACGCCAAGCCATTCGGAATGACACGGTACTGAAACAGCCTGTTTCCCCAGACAAACTTGAGGTACTTGCGATCCTCTTCTCGTAAGAGAAAAGAATAGTAAGCATCTTTTAAATCAATCGAGGCCATGAAAGACCCCTGTCTCACTAGATCTAATGCAGTCTGTAAGCTCTCCATTTTGAAATGTTCATAGGGAATCAGCTTGTTCAGCTCCGTGAGATCCAGAATGATGCGGACCTCACCATTGGCTTTCATTCTGGGAAATATGCATGAAATCCAGTCACCCTTTTCTCTGTTAGTAACTTCAATCACACCTTTCGTTAACATTCTCTCTATCTCCTCGTCCAGAACTGAGTGATTTACATCTTTGATCACATAAGGATTGGGAACCCTTCCCTGGTTTGGGCATTCCAGGAACGGAATCTCAATCCCCTGTACATTTTTTAGTACCCAGGGGTCGGAGGTAAGATCCTGCCAGCGGGCAGTGGAATTCGCTGTTTGGCCAGCGTAGAAGTTATTGGGGGTGTTATTCAATGTCAGGTTCAGGCTTACTGGATCAGGTAGACAGACCTGCTCTAGTCCTTCTTGTACTTGGTACCTGCTCCTCGTCCCCTGGTAGGGGCCCCGCCCCGGCCTCGGCCCCGACTGCGACCTCTGCTCCGGTAGCCTCCGCCTCCGCGGTCGGCCCCGCGACCGCGAAAATCCGACCGTCGCTTCTTCGTTGGGTTTGATTTTCGGAACCTGGATTTTGTGGTGCGGGGTCGGAACATTATCTTTCTTGTCTTTTCCAGCTGCTCCTTGGTGTCGGCCGCTATTTTTAGTGCAGGTCCGAAGAGGGTAGGACCTCCCATGGGGCCCTCCATCACCTCCTGTGAGACATCCTTGTGAATATGGACCCTAAGATTCTCCCGTCTCCGCCGGACCAGTGAGTTATTGGCGTAAGCCAACAGCTCCAGCGCCCGCAACGCCGACTCCCCCGTGTCGTTGAGGTCCTCGTCTGCCTCTCCCCTCTTCACAACCTCTTCCAAGAGTGGGAAGAGCGCAGTCATTGCTGACTGTATAGCAGTCTGTGTTTTCATCAGATAGTTATCTGGGACGATATATTTGAGGTAGTCCCTCTGCAGCTCCTTCTTTATTGGTGGGTCAATGTCAGGGATCTGCATTGCACTCACGTTCTTTGGTGGCGGGTACTTCTCAGCCAGCTCTTCTCCTTTTTTCGGGTCAGCAGAGGTCAGGATCAACCTTTCGACTAGCGTCGCCAGTGACTTGTCAATTTTTTGCGACTTGGGGGGTCCGTCGGACTTCTCTATCAGGGACTGTGCCCCTTCCGCAAACGCACCAGCTTTCTTTCGTTTGAAGTCTGGTCCTTTCTTCTTTTTCTTCCCACTGTTCTTTCCTGTCTCATCACTTGAGCTATCTTCTTCATGGCCGTAGTCGTCCTCTTCCGACTCTGACGACATGTGAAACCTCTTACGTTTCCTCCCCTTAGACTTCTTCTTAGGTCTGTGCCTTCTGGGGGATCTGCCGCGGGACTTGCTTTTTCCCTTTTTTCCGGACTTGGACTTGTTCCGTTTTCGTTCTGTCGAAACTGACCTACGCCGGCTTTTCCTACTCCTCGACCTGGAGCGCCTTCTTTTTCGAGACCTGCCCCTCGTGCGCGATCTACTGTGGCTGCGTGACCTTTTACGGCTGTACGATCTAGACCGAGATCGTGACTCGCTTTCGCTGCTTGAGCTTGAAGGCTCAGAGCTAGACTCCGAATCATCTTCTGAGTAACCGTCGCCGTACGGGTAATACTCCCAATCTTCTACATCTTCTTCTTCGTCACCATAGTCGCCATTGTCACCACTAATGTCATGATCTGCGCGCTCGTCAGCCTTTTTTGATGTGCTTGATCGGCTATTCAGACCGTCATCATCGTCAGCAGCCTGTTGACTAGCGTCTGCTCGGCTCATGTCTTTGACGGCGTCAGCCATTACTGACTCAATAACTGCTGTCTGTTCTGATAAGGTGATAACTTTCCTTCTGGTTGAATCCCAAATCTTGGTCATCAGGTCTGCAACCAAGCAGAAAAAAGGGGGTCTGTCATTACCTTAATATCTGTCAGGCCTAGTTTGACCCGAAAAAATTTTCGGCATAAGGTATGGGTAATAATTTGTTTTCTATTCACAGTTTTCAACCTTTGACACTTCTCTCAGGCTAAATTCCCCCTGGGGAAAAAACCAACAATATCCACCACTTGCCCAAATATGGTTAAGTGGGGAGATCGGAGTAAACTGCCAAGGCTCACAAGGCAGAAGCTTAGAGCTTTTTGTGTCTTGTCACTGTACACTTCCTCTATTGGTCTAGTGGACCACAAGTCTGCATCTCCAACCTCAGGTCTGGAAATGTCACTTGGAGGCAACTGTTATAATTAAAAGAGGTATCTGTGCAACCAGCCACAGCCTTTTATTGTGTAAGTAACCTTCCTGTACACTATCAGTGATTTCTATCATCCGGCCCGGCATGATGAGAAATATGAATAACTGCCTGAATTTCATAAGAAAGCATAGCAGAGTCCAACCTTGCCCCTTGGCCTATAGGTGAAGACTTTTATGTACTGGGCTTAGAGAAGCTCCCCAATATCTAAGATTGAAACCCCCAGCAAGCTGGTTTGGTCAACTACCTGAATTCCATAAGGAAGCATAGTAGTGACAATACAATCTATTTGATAAAAGGAACCTTCTCAGTGGAACTAGAGGGACTCACCTTAGTAGATGTGTCACTATAGTGACAGCATCTCCCTCTGTTCAAGTTAGTTTAACTTATTATCACTCTAACACGGAGTGAGAGTAGCCAAAAAGCCATAAAAAACCGTTAACAGAACATCAACATAACAAAGAAACTTTGAACTTCTATAAAGAAAGTAAATACATACATTTCCAGTGTTTGGATAGATATTAACAGCCTTTAAAAACAATTCTCAGCTCGACGCGCGTCCCGCATGGGCGCCGCCATCTTGTTTGCCGAAAACCGGTTTGAGGCGCGACTGGAATGTCGTAAAAGTGCCGTCAACCGTTTGTATACATAGAGATGTCGTAAAATCTAAATTTTTATATTTTCTGCACCAAATTTTGCAAATAGACCAAATCCAACCCGTACATCCCGATTATAATGGTTTTTAACTCGCCAAAATTCCATAAGAGTGCGTTACTCGCTTCGTCACCGCTTGAAAAGCACGTGCGATCGGGCGATGATCGGGGATTTGACCGGTTCGAAGTTTCTATCAAAGATTCTGGCGGAGATCGGCCAAATGCGATCAAATCCAGCCAGGTAAGGCGAGTACAAGTGTTTAACTCGCCAATTTTTACAAAAGTAACGACTGTAAGGTAAGAAAACCTATAAATTTAGATGAAAATCTTACCTCAGTCGATCCACATGCTTTTGAACATCCTCTCCTTGCGCATGCGCAGCTAGAACTGACTTCCGGTGCAAGCGACATCTCCTGTGTAGTTGCCGCAACTACCTCTGGTGTTGCGTCGAAGAACAACAGGGTAGGGGTGGTGGTTTTTGGGGGAGGGGCAAAAAATTCAGACCCCGCTTTGGGGGGAGGGGGAAACAAATTTCACCCTTTCTTAGTGAAATAGCCCGCGTATTGCTATAGCAAAAAGGGGGAGGGGTGAAAATATCTTACCCCTCCGAGGGGGAGGGCCAAAAACATTTTGACGTGCCCTCCTGAAAATCCACCACCCCTCCCTTGTTGTTAAAAAATGACCACTCCCTTATTTGCAGGATGCGCCTTATACACTGGGTTTGCAGTACGTCATATTGGTGGTCAACAGCATCTGCGAACACCCAGTTTCAAGTGATGCAATACACTGTGTTATTTCTATGCAATGGTAAATATAGCCTACCTATATAAGATGGAAAACTAGATTTTTTGTCTTTACATTGGAGCAGCAGTGAAAACATCGTCTTTTCACAAATATAAAAGCATGTGATAATTTCATTATTTCGTGCCAACACATTAATCAAGCTGTACACGCAAAGTTAACATTCTGACTTCTGTGGCAAAAACAATCTTATAAATCATGAAACGTTAGAGGATTGCTCTCAACTTAGGGTACGCATTATACACGTGGTATATATCCATTGAATTACATTAAATTGCTTAACAATATACTCTAAGTTTGCCTTGTAGTATAGCCTCACTCATGGTGCATGTTATATGCGAGATCTCCTTAAATGTAAAGTACCACCGTAGTTACACAATTTACCCAGATTATCAAAAGGAAAATCTAGTTATTGCTTTCATCACTCCATCACCGGTTACACACAATTACCGTAGGTAATACTATTTACTCGATAGAATTTGCAGAGATGACAGTATATTTGCTAATGAAATGATGAATTTGCGCATAACAACGTACAACCCATCAGAGTTTACTCATATAAAGCTTGAACATAGCAGCACTTACATTTCACATTCCCTATTCAAGTGATCAACAATATTTACAGCAGAAGCATTCCCCAAAGACATTGTACATAAGTTTGCCCGTTGTATGTCGTGTAGGCCCTACTGCCTGAATGCAATATAATATACAAAATGATACAACTTCATGAAATAATGAGTGTTCTCTCCCTAAAATGAAAAGATGAACATTTGCCTTAAAAACGCAATTGCTACAATACAGAAGCATGACTGGCTTCTAACTGTTGACTAGATATATGTTGTTCAGGGATCTCAGTAGACTACATCGATATGTCTTGGCATGGGACCGCCTGTATTCCCAGAATGCTGGCTTACTGCGTACGTTGTCAGCACAACTTCTAATTCCTGGAAGTCCACCAAGCGGCGAACATCTTTGTCTTTACGAACGATGGTATTTGGCAGTTTGCGTACCTGTAATGGACATTGGTGATATACTGCTGTATAAATAAATTCAAGCAATACCGTAATATATCTCATGTACCGCACAAATTATGTGCAATGTATAGGGTGCACCCTGAAATTGTGACCTCTGACAACAAATAATTTTATGTGATATTTCCCATCAAATTTTTTTGACAATCTTCTGGCACCTATTTAAGGTAATAGATCAAATATCATGTTACAGTTTTAATCTTCTTTTTCCTTTCTCTGATCGAATAGAAGACGCACCTTTTGCACTGCCCTTTTATCCACATTCAACTCTCTGGATATGATGGTCACTAGGCTGTCGTACGTAAGTGATGTGTATGGAATCTCGACTTCTATGAAGTCGGGATCACCTGTCCCAGCCAACCGAGCTTTTACTACCAACTCTGAAAGTGAAAGCACACGTAGAAAATAAAAATAAAAGGATATATAGATTAATCAACCAATATCAATATGCTTGCCTGGGAACTATGTACATACAAGTTTTCCGGTATTTGTTATATCTTTATTTATAATCTAGACTTTTACAAAGGCATCTCTGTACAAGGGTAGTTACGATACGTATAGACTTTTAAGTTATTGTGTAACATTTATATACTAAGGACATATGTATCTTTAGTATTTGAAATCTTGTATGTCTTGACATAATCCTTATAAATATGTGAGAAAAATAAGTCTGGTCCACAATTACCTCATGACCCATCCTCTAAACATACAGCACCTTGCTTCTAATAATTCTATATGATGCTGCAGAAGAAAGGCTTGCCAAATACTACTTGATAAGACTGATATTGTGTTGTAAATAGATGATCTATTTTACCTTCATCATTGCCTGTAGGTGAAGTGTTGTTATGATTCACTATAGACCGGCTAATGTTCCGCTGTTCAGTTGGTGCAGTATATGAACTGCGGCCTTGGGGTGCCAGTGACTGCTGGTCCCCGACATATGGGAAGGTTGGGTTACGCAAATAGTTTGGGGTGATAGACAGCTCCTGCTTGTTCACATTGCCATTTACTTCAGCTATAAAAAAAAAAGAAGAGAAATTATGAATAATATATACAGGCTACCTATAGTAGCTAAGTCAGGCGATTCTGAACACCCGCTCCACGTACCGGTGTCTATCACAGTGATAAATAGGTGTTCAACTCCTAAGCAACTTTTTTCTAAGTATTTGATTAGACTTTGGCGGTTCTATGAAAAGCACCCCGTTGTTGTGAATTTTCCTCGCCAATAAACAAATATTCAATTCAATTCAATTCTTAATACATTCGGATTTACATAAAAAATAATTCAATATCGAATGCATGATATGTAACTAATATATATAACATACGTCTAAAAATACTGTTTAAATGATATCAATAATTGTTATCAGCATTCTATTGTCAGGCCATGTGATTATTACATCCTCCTATACTAAAAGTGATAGAGTGAGTACCCTAGAATAGTGACTGGCATAGCCGTTATAAAAAAAACAAAGACAACTAACCACCCAACAGCCTCAGTGCAGCAGGATCAGAGGCCACTTCTACAGCAGTCTCACCCTTGGTAGATTTCAGGCTGGGCGTAGCTCCACCTTGTAGCAGGCGTGTCATGATCGCAACGTGTCCACGCTTTGCTGCCCAGTGAAGCGCACTCCTTGAAAACAGAAATTAAGAAAGATGTAGATTCGATTTTATTTCATGTTTGGAACGGTAGAATACGGAGGCCCCATAGGTTTAACCTAGGAGCTCCCTGTGAGATAACCCTCTCCCGTATCTCACGGCCAGTAACAGCACCACAAATGGTCATATAATATGTAAATAATTATCTCTTTCTGTAATTTTAAAAGAGTTTTCAACAATTCTGACTCAGATAACATAAAATAAATACAAAGGTTCACTCGTATTGGGTATGACTGAATGTTATCTTACTTGGCTTCGCCTCATGAGATACCGGTACTGGTAACCCTTAGTCATACCCAATACGAGTGAACCTTTGTCTATTGGGCTGTTTGGTTGTGTTATGTATGTATTTTGTGGTTTATAATTTGTATTTTGTGGTTTATAATTTCATGCATATGTCTTAGTCGTACCAGTAGTTGTGTGTTGTTGCATGGGAAGTCTAACTCAAATGGCATGGTGATGGGTTGCCCATCCTAAACCAAACACAAAGTCTGCCACTTAATAGTGACTGGTTTATTATATACACAGATTTATCCACAGTTACAATAATGATCGTTCAATCCAAGCTCAGGCTATGTATTGAGGTAGTTCTCACAGATATATACAATTCTATAACATGAACATGTCAATGACTGGCTACTGTCCCATGTATTTCAGTTAGTCTCCAAGAAGTGCATATAATGCCGATAATTATAGTGTTCCGATGTATAAAGTCTATACCTAGTGGTTCCCTCGACGCTCCAGGAGTATCAGTCCTTGGTGTTGCTCCACCAGCGCCCAACTCAATACTAACTCCCCCCTGTATTCACCTCTACCTAGTATCCCTTCCCACTAACAGCTCACTCACATGTATGTCTTTACTCATTGCAGCTCACCTTTACGCGGCAGCTATGTCATCCTATGCTAATGCCTCTATACAGCCTAAACCCATCCAGAACTCCACTATATACCAGTCACAATACACTTATTATATACAGCCAAATATGTTAATAAATATACACGCGTTATTACCCTTTAATATACTTGTTCATCCTTGTTTATCACACTTAATGACAAGACACTATGTATCATGGGCCTACATGACGTTACGTAAAAAATCTTAGTATGATAAACAGTATATAGACATTAAGATGATTCTATCCACTGGTACCATTCTGGTCAAGGTGTCGAATTAGATAATATATCACTAGTATATGTGTGGGTGGGTGGGTCATTGTAGATCCCCTGCCCCCCGTATTTATAAACCATCTTTAAGCCCTGGTTATCAATCTTACGTTCCTCTTTCCCACACAATCTCCCTTCCTCATTTCTATTCTTTCTCATCTCATGTTGACAGTTTCTGTACGGGAACATGTACGGAATGATCATTCTTAAATAACGTGGAGGGGGGAGCAGATTCAGACCCCCCCCCCACCCTCAGTTAAGTCTTAGGGAGTGGTCAATTTTTAAGAAGAGGGGAGGGGTGGTGGGTTTTCTAAATTTTTCAGATGGGTATACATAAATTTTTTTGCCCCTCCCCTTTATACTATAGCAAGGAAGTGGTCATAATCTAACAACGGGGTGGGGGGGGGGATTCCGTATGTGCACAGAGACAATTAAGAAAGATAGCGAGGGGTCTGAAATCCCCCCCCCCCCTTTATTCTCAAGTGAAACTTTTTTGCCTCCCTATGGCCTGGGGGTCTGAAATTTTTTTGTCCCCCCCAAACCATCAACTGGCCCCCCCCCTTGTTAAAAAATGACCACTCCCTAATGAACGGGCTATTTCAGTAAGACAGGGTGAAAGTTGTTTCCTCCTCCCCCAACGCCCCTCCCCTGGGGGAGAACCAAAAAAATTCCTCACCCCATCTTATTGAAAAAGCCCGTGAATTACCGTCATACTAGACTAAAGGGGGCGGATTTCTGACCACTCCAAGGCGAGGAGGGCCAAAAAAATTTTTGAGGCGCCCTGATTACGGTATGTGATATTAAGCCTGAAAAAAAGGTTGTGTTCAGGTATCCCGACCGACCCTTTTTTTTGGGGCCGACCCTAATTTGAAATTTTTTTTTTTTTTAAAGATTTCTTTACAAAAATTGTAAAATATATCACATATTTTTCGAATATAGGCATATTTGGTATCAGATTAAAGCTCATGCTGTCAGGAATACAACTGGCATTCAATATTAACCAATAGAACTTCCTATAACTCTTGTGAACAATCGGAAACTTGTTTGGCAGATTTTCTCTTAATTATCATTTATTATGACCCTTTAATTACCCCTAAAAATAAAAGTGGAAAAAAAATCCGACCTACCTACTTAAATCTTTTTGGCTATGTTTAATACCTGAACACAAGATTTTTTTGGGGGGGCTTAGTCTTAGATATAGCGGTGGTGATAATAAATCCAAAACCACTTCCTTCTAGTTCAAAACTGATCAACCCCGGAGATCAACGTCTACTTCTGCGGGCACCTGCTGTGCGCTGCAGCGTCGGCCGGCATCATGACCATTGACCCCGGGCTGTGGCACTGGACCATGGGCTCTACCTAGATGGCGCCACGGTCTGATAATCACTAATGCACTGGCTAATAAGAGGGTGAGCAGGCTCAGGGGTAAACCTGACACCAGTTACCCCTCACCCCAGCAGATTGATGATTTACACATAGTTATCATGAGAATTTGATGGGGAATAAGCTATGGCCTGAAGCTGAGTATTCAATAAAGATATTGCAGTGATCTGTTCATGCTGACATGCATTTACTAGGGAGAAAGCAGGTGTTCATTCCAGCCAACACCAATGACACCAGTTACCCCTCACCTGGAATCCAGGAAGTGTCTGACTGCAGACCTGGTATACATGCTCAGTGGCCAAGCTCCTCCCCTTTACCTGAATGTAAACATAGACCTTGTTGACATATGCTTTGTGATTAAGGCAAATAAGCTCTGAATGGATGATTCCCTTTGAGAAAAATTAATTTGATTCTTTCCCATGAGATATTTTGGATGGTATGTGTAAATGATTTTGGGTGACATTGTCTAGAAACGATGCACCTAACAAAAAGGTCTTGGGGCAAGACTGAGGACTACAGAATGACACCATCTACCCCACACCAGTAGGGAGTGGTCATTTAATAGGGAGTGTTATTTAAAGGGAGTGGTCATTATTTAACAACGGGGGGGGGGTTGCTGGTGGGTTTGATGGGGGGCATCAAAATTTCAGACCCCTCCGGAGGGGCGGGGGATAGGCCTAACAAGATTTTGACCCCTCTTGAGGGGGGGCTAACAATGTTTACTCTCTTTTTAGCAAAAACGCCAGCAACCTACTATAGATTAAAGAGGGGTGCGAAATTTCTCCGCGCCTCTGGTACGGGGGCCGCAATAAATTTTGACTACGTTCGGGGGGGGGGGGGGGGTGTAAAACATTTTCGCGCATTCGTGCAAATAACAACCAGCATCCCTGTTGATAAATAATGACCACTCCCTAAAAACCTTACTCTTTTTAGCAACAAAAACTACTACATGTCAAAGAGGGGCGTGCAAATTCTGTTCGTCATTGGGGGGGGCGTAATAATCTGTCGCACATCCTTGTTAAATTTGAATGTGCCTCCAGTACCAGGTATGGGGGGGGGCGCAAATATTTGGACCGTCGAGGGCGGGAGTCTACTGGTACTGTTGTGGCATAACATTTTCAATAACCTGCTTAAATTTATGCACCACCTCCCCAGCTGTTCATAAATGATAGCAGTTGGGGGTGGGGGGGCAATAATTTTTAAGACCTGTAGATCTACACTCTCCCTCCTAAAAAATCTTAAGGGACCTCCGTGATCTTTGAGACCAGTATCCTGGGTAGGTCACATGATTCTGTGCCCTGTAAGCCTAATCACAGACAAGCCTTTGGGCCTATATACCACCTACAGGCAAATCCGCTGTTGCAACAGACCCAAGCAGAGCTAGGGTATAAATATATTTTCTGTGAACACAAAAGAGGTGTAATAGTCAGTGGAACTACATCCTGCAACACCTTACATATTACTGTATTTGTTAGTAGCCATACTGTATATATAATTCCACTGGGGTTAAGAGTGCTGATGCTATTGTGTTTTGTATATATTAAGATAAATTACATTTTACCATTTGTAGCCAACCTTTCACTAGTTTAAGGACAGAACCTGTAGGGAAACTCTCCCCATGAAACGCCCTGCCATCTAGTGTGAAGATCATTCAGTGACCACATGGCCACAACAAAGCACAACGACATTGGCTCCGCCCACTTTCTAGACTAAAGCATGCAAGGAAAAATATAAGACACACAAAATATTCATTTTTAGGGAGGATGTGTCAACTAGATTTTAATATTTCAGCCATTCTCAGTAAAAAATATTTTTTTATTGCCCTTCACTGCAGATCTGCAACTTGACCTAGTTAGACCGTTCATACTCTGATCTAGCTATACCCACACAGCCATTCTGAAACGTCGGTCGTGCTCTTGCACTGGACTCAGGAGACAGCCAGGTCGCACCGCAGCCAGACGCACAATTGCTAGTAGCGAACTCACCAGCCGTTCATTGCGTGCTGTGAGTTGACGTCTACGCCATTTTCCAATAACATCCGCACTGTATCCTCGTCCCCAATACAAGCCGCTTCTCGCAACTTTTCCTCTTGTTCTTTCTGGGGATCCATTGTGTGAAATTGGCTCAAAAACTATCAAAATTCATCCGTCGGTCTTTGGTTTTGACAGCAGACAGTTTGAAACGGAAGTCTAACTTTGAGGAGAAAATTACAAAACACAGGGCACCAGAGCCGCTACAACTATGAAATGTGTGTGCGTCTTTCTTTTTTTTCACCAGGGGGCAGCCATTGCGAGATGCCGCCGTCGCCGCCGCCATCAACGCAAAGAAGGAACCCCGCGCCACTCACAGACTGATCGTGGCAATGATACCACAAACAGTAAATGAAATATAGGCCTATATTTACTTTAAGTGACGCGTCTGCGGCAAGCCAAATGTTCACCCCTTAATATCAGAGTTTCTTTATCTGATATCACAGTTTTAGAATTTGATAACAATAATAATATCTTTTATTGACAACAAAAAGTGAGGTCATTGCTGACCTATGTGTCATACAGTAGGTCTACTACAATAAAGTATATGCTCTATGTTCTACAAACTACATGCGTAGTATACAGTACTACAGAACTAAATCTATGAAAACAGATACTTCTGTATAAGACAGATCACTCACACAATCACTCACACAGTCACACACACAATATCCCTACAGAGATACACAGATACAGACACGGCATACATAACCTAGGTGGTAATAGTTGGATTCCACAGAGGGTAGTCTAAAGCTGCTGCTGCCTCTGCTTAAATGCAGTATACACAAACTTTGCAAGCTTATTTATTATACTAGGGTCATTTTCTTTCATAACAGTAACAAACTTATCCATATTTGACATATCCCGGTAATTACAGATTTTACCATCTATATGATTTTCAAGAGTTGTTCGAGCTGCCTTATGTAGTTCACATGTTGTCAGAAAATGCACCTCATCATCAATAGCACCAGTTGAGCAATATAGACATACTCTGTCACATTCAGGTTTGGGCAGCCTACAATGCCTCCCTATCTCAATACCAAGATTATGGGAACTAAGTCTGTATTGCGCTAGTGCAGTCCTGTGATTTTGATTGCTAATTTTAAGTAGATAATGTTCGAGCCGGAACTCCCTCTTGAATTTTTTGAATGTTCTTAACTTTTTACCCTCCCCAGCAAGCGCAATCTCATTCATAATCTTTTCAGAATATTTACTGAAAATTGGTTCAGTTGCACTAGCTATGATGTTAGTGTTATTAGAAGTTGACTGGTTTTCCCAAAGCTGACTATATTTTGTACCAAGGGAATATAGCAAACCTTTAACATTTGTACACCAGTTATCCTGTCCTTGCTGGTCAAGATGGTGCAGTTTCATGCAACATCTATGGAGAATATGCGATTCCTCAAAGTTAACAATCCTTTCCCAATATTTTAGTTCTCTTACTTCCCATTGAGCCTTCAGAGGCACTCTACCCGTATCCGCATATACTGCAGCTGAAGTTGTCTGCTTCCTTACACCAAGCATAGACTTCAGTTATTTAAGATGGATCAGTTCAAAATTATATAGTTTCCTACCTTTGTTCAGGCCCCATAGCTCGCATCCATATTCAAGGCATGGTCGTATTTGGGTGTCAAAGAGCTTAAGGGATAGTCTAGGATTTGGTTTTCCAATATTCTGATAGCAACATGAGTATGGTTATTACATGAGTATCAGGGTTTTCTAACATTGATATCACAGTTTACTAGTTTTTCTGAAATATTGCCATATCAGACTGATATTGTGATACATTCATTTCCCCACCTTCTTTTTCATTTTATACATTGTGTTGATTATCTTCTGTTATTTCCCACATCTTATTGTATCACGCACCTACACTGCAAAAATGGTGTTTAGATTTTAAACATGTTTAGGTCTAAACACGTTTAAAACCTAAACATATAGGTCAGTTAGGTGTCTCATCGACTACACATTTAGGAAATGAACACTTTTATTCTAACTACATAAACATTTATGCTAAACATGTTTAGATGTTTAGAGTTGAGACAGTTGAATAATAGGTGTTTAGATTTAAACATCAACATGTTTAGATACTTGGATGTTGAATCCACACCAGGTAGCAGCACTACCTTTGACTGGACTATCTGCACACAGTTATAATCAATTGTTGTGACAAATGTCCCCAAATCCTATGTTTATCATGGTTTCATTTCATAGAATGTCATGTGAATAGAAAGGGCAATAGAAAATCGACTAGATTCACCTCATGCCACCATCATTACCATAAAATAATCAATAAAATCCATGACTGACACCTATTTGATGTTATTCTGGAATAGATAAGACAATTTCCTTCCTGCCAAGCTGTTGTACTTTCTCAAGTCTCTCATTCTAATGCAGTGTGTACTATATGTACACATATATAACTGTGGCTGACATCTTTGGAGACTTTGACAAGTAAATACCTGCTGATGCCCCCCCCCCCAGTGAATGAGAAAAAAAACACAAAATATATCTCTGTTTTTAATGCATACATGTCTGCAAACCTTAAATGTCCATCAAATCATTTAAACATCTAAACACAAAAATTCATAAACACCTAAACACAAAAATTCATATATCTAAACACAAAAGTTTTAACCTAAACACCTACATTTCTAAACACTTGAGCTAAGCACATTGTTTGGCTAAACATGTTTAGGAAATTAATGTGATTACAAAAACGTTGCAAGAATATGTTTAGAATTGTGTTTAGGATCTAAACACCATTTTTGCAGTGTACACTTAAAGAGGTGTAATTTCAAAATTATTCAACATTTTTTAGAAATTCTTTTTGCAGTACCTTTCCATGTCATTTACACTTACGTTTCAGTCCATTTTAGTTCTCTTTGTCATGTATAGAGTACTCCACCATACACATCTATCAAAATGCCCCATACTCGTCATTCCTTTGATAAGTTTTAATTGTACATCTCCATAGAGAACAATGGTAACTTAAGTTATGTTTGTATCGCGCATATCATACTGTGATATTGCGCACATATTGTATATTTTGAAATAAAAATTTTAAAAAAGATGGATTGAACCAAAAGGGCCCAGTACATGGCCGTGTATGATGTCTAACTGTGACAGAAGTTTCGGGACCCCACTGCTCACTTTAGAGGTGTGACAGCATTCACTCTGACACTTGTTATTTCACACCTAAATCATAGCTAAAAGTGTGAATGCAATGTGCACGATATAAGCTCTATGGGAAGAAACATTGTATTTTGATTGTATCGTGGATTGCGCGATATAACCCAAAGGGACACGATACAACCCAAAGGATCTTGTAGTATTTAGTACAACTCTCTTTCACCAGGAGGCATTCATATCTTAGTTCCATTGCCGAAGATGGACCAGGGCACCTGTCTGCTATTGTTAGATAATATGTGAACGCCTTAAGCCCTTTGTGCTTCAAGTAGGGATGTGCATTTTGGTTATATCGTGACTTGGTGCGTGATACTACCCAATTTTACCCTAATTTATGGGCTAACGGGCACCAAATTCCTTGTATGGTAGGATATCAAAATGAGTGGGCACAGCCCACAAGTTTTGATATCCTACTGTTTTTATTACACGATTAATCAATAAAGTGGCTAGAATCAATCAATAAATAATCAATAGAATATCAATATAATATTAATAAAAACAAATTTGTTGGCAGGGCAGGACCGGGCCTTGACATGCTACTGACTGCTCCATATCTTCTATGAAGCCAAAAAGGTGGACCAGGCCGGGACACGAACACCTGCACTTGGGGTTTGCAGCGTGTCTCGCTGACCACTCCACTATCGGTACACACATCTCGGCACCCGGCAGCTGCTGGCTTGGTTTGAATGCGTCCAGCAGTCCTCTATAATTACAATGCTATTCTAACCTTGCACATGTGAGAGTTTCTGGGGTCGCTACTATCCAGGTAGGGGCTATGGCATTATACATATATACAGGCAAACACACACTTTCTTGTCAGTCCTTGTGGCGCAATGCATAGGGAGTTGGTCTTCCAACCAGGAGGATATGGGTTCGACCCCTGCCCTTGGCAAATTGTTGTTAAGATAAGTCCCATACAGGCCTAATCGGTTTAGCTATGTTAGTGACACTACACTGAAAAAATAAGGCTTAAAAAGGTACTCTGTAGCGATTACTTTTTGTCATCTTATTGATGGTCCCAAGGGGGAGTACCCCATGATCTTTCCGTGATCCTGGGTGATCCTAGGTGATCACTACAGAGTACCTGTCTGAACTGTTTAGAGAGGTGTTTTTTCTGAATGATTACGTTGTCATTAATTATGATTTTTGCATAAATTTGCATAATTATCTCCTTCCCTCCCCACAACCAAGCATCCGTTGAGGGCACTTACAGCTGACTTATGATGCCTTGGTGAGGCATACATGTAGTTGTTTGTATAAGGCATATTAGCCATTCCCCATGGTTATAATTATGGTTTGAGTGACAAAAGTGGTGTCAATCATTTAACATGCTTTTGTCTTTGATACTTTTGACCAAATCACTTTTTTGATCAATTAACATTCCCTTGTGATGAAATCTTTCACATCATTCATCTTATAGACACTGATGATCAAGAGTATTGTAGATAAAAAAATATCAGTAGCTCACATAGTGAGCATTGCATATCCTATTGTTGTATACTAGGGCCCCCTGGTGGTAGAAAAATATCATCAAAGTGATGACCTTGGGTGATCATCATGATTACCTTAGGTCATCAATAGGGAAAGAGGACCTTAACTCATCAATAGTGATCACCTTAATAGAAGCCTATATTTTCAGTGTAGTGACATGGGTTTTTGCTTAGTGACATGGGACATGGGCATTTCTTAAAATAGACATGTGACACGGAGACCCCCACCCCCCATCAAGGACCCCACGTGGCCCCGTATTCCGTCCCTCCATAGGCGGTAGTACGGAGCCCTGGAAAGGACATCTGTTCTCTACACATTTATTTCTAGAGTTTGTTTCCGTAAGTAGTATTTTCGTTTCCGCAACTTTTATTTTCGTTTCTGCAACTTTTTATTTTCGTTTCCGCGAGTTATATTTTGTTTCCGCAAATTTTTTTTCCGTTTCCGCAACTTATATCTTTGTTTCGACAACATAACATCCACAATTGATTAACCATGCACAAAAAAAAGCAATTGAAGAAGTTGCGAAAACGAAAATAAAGTTTGCAAAAACGAAAATAAAGGTTGCGAAAAAATGAATATGAAACTTGCGAAAACGAAAATCAAACTTGCGAAAACAAAAATATAAACTTGCGAAAACGAAAATAAAACATGCGGAAACGAACTTGTAGAACAATGTAGAAAACGGATGTCCTTTTCAGGGAGTACGGAGGTACGGAATGAGTTACAGGCTGTAACTAGTAAAGACGTGATCTTGCGGGACCGGAAGCCAGTCGAGATGGTGGTCCTCAGCGCACATGGCACAGATTGAAAGCCCAGCCTCATGGTCTAGTTGTATTGGCTATTGTAACTCATGACTCAACCCATAATAAAGGAGTTCAACATCAAAGCTTCTAGACTCCAACTCCGGGGGCCAGGCCTAAGAGATTACATACCAAACAAAAAACCTGTTACAACCTATGTGGACTGAAAACAAGCAAACAATCTGGGAAGAGACAATTTTTTCACAGAATGAGGCAAATTTCTTAGAAAGGGCAAATTCTGTCAAAAAGGCAAATTTCATGAAGGGGCAAATTCTTGAAACTGGCGTGTCGCACCGCCTTTCCGTAGTAGTATGTACATGTAGATAGCCTCTGCGCCACTCTCTGGACGTTGAAAGGCCAACTGCACAAGAAGGGATCTTTAGAGTTCTATTAAAATACATGTATAGTGAATTGCCTAAGCCCAGGGGTGCACTTAGATATGTGTGGACAATCAAGCTCCTTAGAGCCCCCTCTCACATACATGATCCCTGGCTTGTTGGGGAGTAGATTTGCTCAAGTCTCTTGATTTTAGTAAGAGAATTGAAATAAAAATTGAAATGAGTTAAAGTTTTTAACAGAAAAAAATTAAGAAGACCTCTGTCACTGAAAAAAATCAAAGTTAGTCAGTCTCACTTAACTTAGTCAAAACAGCTAAATGATCTTATTTAGTGCATCTGACTAACAGGTGACTAACATTGACTAACTTGTTATACTTATTGACTACCCCAAGGTTAGCCACTTTGACAACGGGCAGTGCAACCTTTTCACACAAGGCTTTTGTGGTGGGTGTGTACCACAAATGGTTCTATGAATGTCGAAATTATGGGTATTTTTGATTGCCCTATTCGCTCAGGGCTTTCACAATTCAACCTAACATCTTGCTTGACAAAAAAAAAAACAAATGAATGGATGCATTATCAAAAAGAAACCAGGTAGTGAGATTGATAACAAAACACCCCTCTGCAGGGAAATTCATTATCAAAGTTCATCTCAAGTTCTTTAAAATGAGACATCATTGGCTTTAGTATTCCTAGTAGTTATGTCAGAACCCCTCCTTGAACATAGGTCGTTATTCATATCTGAAATTGACGATTAAGCTCTAAATACATTATAAACCAAAATGGTGTCTAAAAACACAATAAATCAGCTTTTTTCATAAAAAATACATAATACAATAATGATTTTTATCATAGATTTTGATCTAGAAGGAATTTTCCATTTCTGTTTTCAGTTTTGGGTTTTTGGTGAGTATCCCCAAATATTGGTACAAAAATCTGCAAATTTTGATTATTGGAATGGTTGCCATGGCAACCAGGAACAGGCATATAGGTAGATTTCTCATGAAAAATGTTCATTTTACTGTCTAAATATGGGCCATTTCTACTGAAAATGGTGCATTTTAAATGAAACCATTGAATTCTGCATCAAAAATTAGCTCAATGTATTTTTATAATGATTCTAGAGTAATTTTGCCCCTCCAATGCCCCCTGGTGGCCAAATGGGGAATTAAAAATCCCCCGCAGAAGGGTGTTCTCCGTTGATGGGTCACACCTTAGGTCCTATTATGTGGTAATCTAAATATATACATGTATGTACACTATTGCTCCTCAAATTGTTTGGCAAACCTTGCGCTCTGGCTTAATTTTTGCAAAAGAAAGAAATTTATTAGCATTTATAATGATTCCTTAACAATGATACTTTGTTTTACAGGTGTGTAAATCCTAAACAGGCTTTAGATTATATAGGTATAGAAATGTGTGAGTCAAAATATTAGCAGACATGGTCAAACTAAATCCTACCTTTAAACCTAGCATATGAGGTACACTTCTGCATATGCCCTACCTGTAAGCCTTATCCCAAGTTTAGGACAAAGCTATAAGCCAAAGTAGGGTGCTTAGATGGTCTATAAGTCAGCCGTGAAAATGAGGCAAACCAAGAGAAATTGGTGACTTTGACTAACAGTTTAATAGTCATATTTGACTAAGAAAATCTTGGACACTTAGGCACATGCTTTTGACTAACTATTGTTAGAAAGTTATTTATTTTGACTAACATTTGACTAAGATTTTGAAGAAGAAGTGAATCATAGGCCTAAGCGGCCTGGGAGGGGGGTGGGGGTTTACTGGAGGAGAGGGACCAAAGGTTATAGGGACTGTAGCCAGTCTAGCTGGGGAGCACTTGAGATCTGCGTTACAGGTCTGTTAATAGCCTAGCCCCGAAGTTGAGGCCTCTCAAAATAGATAAAATGGATTCCCCGGGCTACAAACCACTGTGTGCATCATCAAAGTCGTAATTTTGGGGGAAATATGGGCATGTTAGGTATCAAATTAAAGTTTGATTAGAAACCCCACCCACCCATCCATGGTAAACGGGATGGTGAGTGCAAATTTTGCAAAGTGTCAGACAGGCTTTTTTTTTCTTAAGGAGTATAAGGCATATCTCTAACTCAGGCCCATACAATAAAATTTAGCGAAGGGAAAATCTCTGAAGATTTAGTAGTATACTGTTTCAGGTAAATATCCTAAAGGCACTGCCACATCATCTTCTGCTGATCTTATACCGATGTTGTGGGATGTTCAATGGGCAAAATCTTTGCTGAAGCTGGTTACCAGCGGTTATTGCTGATAACAGTTTTGTGATGATTTATCCAACCAAGTTGGTATAAACCTATTGGTAGGGTATTTCAGTGTTTCTGTATCATTTTACGTGATTCTTTGGTTCAGTGTTAATTTCTTAATTGGACCAACGAAATTTCTTTCCTCCTTCAGTATACACTTGATAAACACTGTGAGACATACTGATTCTGACTGATATGACACAAAATTCAAAGCTGAACTCACCCTATAGGACTCAGTATGGAGGCCTACTGGAGCTGCCATTTTGAATTTAACTGGTTGAGGTAAAACCCACTGATAAGACATACCATGACGGGTACCTTTTCCCTGGTTAACACCCACTTCCAGGGACATGCTGGTCCCATCTTATCAGTTCTTATCAGGGTGTGTTGCCGGAACCAACTTCAGACCAGCTAGTGGCCAATTAAAAAGGTACCCTATTAAAAGTGTCAAATGAATGACCCTAATTTCAAAACCCTTTCGGGTCCCATTTAGGGGACCTCGGTCCAATTTAATGGGGGATCTTTCAATTTACACATTTGTCTCTTTGAGGCCAAAAAATATTTAGTGACCCAGAAATGGAGTATGCATAAATAATGACATTATTGTATATGGTCGATACGCACCACTTGTCGTCATTTAGGCTGGATGGACCCAAAAAATAAATATGATAGCATATGGAAAATATTTTATGGGTGGATACTACAGTGATGGGACAAAAACATCTCACGCCCTACCCTTGTGCAGAAAGGGAGCCCTATACATTAGGCAACATTGAATGTACTTCCAAATATTGTGAATGGTAATTAAAATAGACATATGACCTACGATCGTCATAGAGCACTTACATTGGTTCATAATTCCTTCAATTTCTTGCCTCAGAGAAAATGGTATGATTTTTTGCAATATTTCTAGGGCGTGAGACGAATCTCCCGGGAGTGAGACGATTCTCCCTCCCATTATATTAGGTATATCTCTGGCTAAGGTGGTAGTTGGAAAATGAGACTCGATCATACACCTTATTCCTTTATCATAAAAGTAGTTAAGCATCATAAAGAGGATTATTAAATATGATGGCCTGGTAGTTATATATGCCTGTCCATACAGGGCGGGAGACGAATCTCCCGGGCATGAGACGATTCTCCCTCCCATTATATGATGTATATCTATGGCCAAGGTGGTAGTAAGAAAATGCCATTCATATGTGTTATTCCTCAATCATATAGGTACTTAGGGATCATAAGTGGGATAGTAAGACAGTCCCACAAATAACTGATTGGGCCTCTGCCCGTGGTATTAGACCCCACCCCCATCTCTTAATTGGTGCCACATCTAGTGTTTAGATTTTGCTTAGATAGCCATCTGACACCAGGGTCATGGCCTTAGTGGGTCATGGGGCTCACTGCTACACATGCACATTATACTCCAACATTTTTACCATATGGCTGGTATGATAGAGAAAATGAATATCTGTGTCATAATTATGTCTTTAGGTTGTCATTGTTAACAACCAATAAGAAAAAAAATGCCAAATATAACCAAATTGACAGATGTAGAGTGGGCAGAGATATCTCCCTCCAACATTGGGGTGAGGAGACAGACAACTAGCCCCAGCTGTTTATGTGTCCTCCTGGTCACCAAACACACGGCACCACAGGAGGTGTGATATAATGTAGGACCGTCCTGGTTCAGGATGGTCTGAGAGCAGTTATTCATAGGCCTGAAGAGATATATGTGCATATATACATACAGGTAGGGCATGAGGCGAATCTCCCTCTAAACCTACCCCTGCATACATCAATCCACCTGAGCACCTATGTGTAGCACCCAGGCTCCGAATTATTTTATGCCTATACCAGCATATGTTAAGGAATAATATACCATATTTCTTTAGTCAATGTAATGGATTTATATGGGGACAAGAGGAACATCTTTGGGCGTGAGACGAATCTCCTCAAAAATTCAACAAATACGTTTTTGCTTGCAGCATAAAAAAAGTCTATAGATGCCCAAATGGTGTTGAAAGAATCCTCAAATGATATGAAAAATATCTAGAAATAGTTGTCCGCCCTCCTACCTATTTTCATTATCCTATTCCTCTTCATAATATGTTCCATTTTGAAAGATTTATCTAGCACAGAAGTCAAATTGGTCAAAGGACGACAGGTGGTGCCCATCGACCATATATAACATTATGTTACATTGCATTCTACATGAAAATATAATTATCACATCAAGGCACCTATAGGAGATGTGCCATCGGAAGTAAATACATATCAGAAGTACTATTTTGGATGGTGAAGCACAACATTTTTAACTGAAAAACGCGACAATAAACAAGTAATGTGTTACATATGATAAATAAAATCATCTCAAGTTAGATACGATGTCCCCATAGGGTTAACACTACAGGTCCCACACCCTCATGAGATAAGCCTCCCCCTCGCCTATCTTATGGCCAGGCCGAAAAAATTGTGTGTTTTCAGTTACATGCCTCAAATAAGTAGGGTGACAACATATGAGGAAGGTGAAAAAAATTATGCATCTTAACCTATGGACTCGATACCCATAGAAATATTGAAGAAAATCTATGAAAGAGACAAAGAATCTTTTCAAATAACCCAATTAGAAGCAAGGTTATGGTCAATTTTGTTTCTTCAAACATTCCCCAGCAAATTGTCGTGAGTCGTCGTCAACCTGTGTGAAGTGGCTCACACATGTCGCTAGATGGAACACGACGTCGTTATAGCACAAGATCACCAGGAATAGCAATTGCTATGACACGTGAGTCTAACACACAGTGGCGAAAGATGACAGAATAAGTTATCACTCAAAAAGGAGTCACCATTGATGACTAATCGTGGCGACAGATGACGACAATTTGCTGGGTCCATTTTATTGGGGGCTGACATGACTTGTGTGAGAGAATAATGACCTTTATGAAATGCCAAGAAGCAGGCCATTAAAGGTAAAGGTTTGGTAACATTGAAATGACCATAGGGGCCTATAACCAACTAAATGAAATTTTGGACAACCTTTTTGTGCACAATAATATATGAAAACTATCCGAAATTGATAAAAGGCATAAAGTTACCAACAAGCTTCGGGAGTCACCATTTTTTAACAACGGGGGGGGGGGCT
The DNA here is from genome assembly GCA_949317995.1 of Acholoe squamosa. NCBI lineage: Eukaryota > Metazoa > Annelida > Polychaeta > Phyllodocida > Polynoidae > Acholoe > Acholoe squamosa. The sequence continues at coordinate 35,666,934 of OX439040.1, read as the reverse complement.
GGTGGGGGAGGGTCAGAATTTTTTTCGACCCCTTGACTGAGGGGGGGGGGTCAGAATTTTTTCAACCCCTGATGCGGGGGTCAAAATGATTTCAACCGTTTTAAGTGGAAAACCCTATGAATTACTATAGGTTAAAGGGGCATGTTCGTGCCCGATTTTCATCCCTTATAATATGGGGGAGAAGGGTCAAATAAATTTTACCCCCTCCAGAGGGGGGGGGGGCAAATTTCTTTCATGCATCCACGCTAACCAACCAACCCCTTCTGTTATTAAAAGATGATCACTAGTTTCAAACTAGATATTTAATAGCTATCCTACCTAGTACGGATCCGTGTAGAGGCAATGGTGAATAACTTATTTCATCACCCACACTACGTTGAATATTGGATGGTATTATTGGGCATTATCTTTAAACGAATACAGACCGCCCTACAGAGGCCTAGTAGTGCAGTCCAATTATTATTATCCTCAGGATCAAGAGGTGCAAGGGGGTTGAGTCACTATCACTCTCCAAACATTAATTTGATCTGCATGAAACTAGATGTAGTAAACCACACTAAGAAGACATCAGCTTGGAGAGTGAGGTTCGTTCCTCCATGGTCCATGACTCACCACAACCCAGCTACATTGCGCATGTCAAATGGGTCAATTTTGTTTACATGAGTAGCCTAGTTTCATCATGTCATGATGACTGTATGGTAGTGGATTATCGCCCACGAGTAGAATCATAGAGAAGGGTCCAGATCAAACCCTATGGAGGTTGGTGCTATATAAGGCCACCTGGACCACTGTGCCTCCACATAACGCCTTCCACAGCAACGCCACAGACAGGAGCAGACGACATCTGGCAATAGCAGACACACGAGCAAACGATATTCTATTTTCAAGAACGATTGGAATTGCCACAACTTCTTCTGATTGGAGAAAGAGTTTAATATTGATATCTGCTACAACTTTACTAGGGCCAAACATCTAAATATCTATCCCTGGGAAAAGAAAAGGTGAGGACTTCCTCCTTACCCTGGCTGATATAGGCGTGTAATATAATTATAGTAACAGAGCGGCGCTTTGTCCAACTACATGAACCAAAAGTTACAGGTGTTTGCACTTTAAATAGTTTAATGGTTAGATATAGGGAGACTCCTTATATCTCCGATCTTTTTCCTCATATCAATTTTCATTTGCATGAATACTATATTAAAAACAAGACTAGTATATATGAGATATACGAGGTAGGCCTAGTGAATCAGCGATTCATAACAGATTCGACCGCGATATAATGATATCTGTCAGGTAGGCTTAGATGTCCATGGGATTCACTTTCCCTCTCATAAAAGTACGGCGCCCTTTATAATCTTTAGTTTCCCAATCAGCAATGGAGCATTGAGTCATGTTTGTCCATGCTTGGCCCAATTGGCCCAACATACGCCGACATTGGCCCAATGTATCATTGCTACCTGGGTTTGCATAGGCCCCATGGCCTAGCCACAGGACTATAATACTGTGAATTACGTTGGTCTCACCAACAGGTATAAGGACAATAGCCTTTAGAACAAGAGGATGTAACATGATCAATATATAAGCCTATATAAATTTGTGCTTCTCTCATCTTCAGAATGGCATCTGTAAAGGCAACACTTCTGACGGCTGATGGTCGTCCCGACGTCACACGTAGGTTCCTGGCTGACACTGATGTCATTTCGTGTTACTCTGGACTGATGGCTAAAATCAGCCAAGTCTTCCCCGGCCTGACCCCAGACAACTTTGCAATCTACTGGAGAGGTGAGATATACTTATTTCTATTCAAAATACACTATAACAGGGTAGACTACATACTCTCCATGTCTATACTACATTTGTATTACCAACATGTCGGCCTACTAGGATAAAGTCATGTTTCTGATTCGGCCTATAAAATATGTCCAACAGTATCAATTACCATTTAGAGGCCGCGTTTTCTCAGAGGTTGTATACTTGTCATGAATGATACATTTAGCTGCGTTGAATTTAAATGCCCGGGTCTGTAATACCTTCCTATGTCATTATCCTACAGATTGCGACGGAGATTTGATCACCATATCTAGTGACGAAGAGGCTTCATTTGCCATGAAGGCCCAGGAACGGAACCACACAATCAATTTTGTCATTAAAGGTAATTATGCCGGAATACAAAGTACATTAGAATTTATAAATGATAAGTATGTACCATGGCACGAGACCAACAGCGGGTGTGGCAAAGTCGCATTTCTCATGACCTAGTAGTGTACGGAAAGTGGCATGTATCTGTGGCGCTGCGCTGCCTGTGCCGTAAGTAGTAGATGGAAAAGGGTCTCGATCACAGGCAGCGCATATCTTGTGTGTATATATATATATATATATATATATATATATATATATATATATATATATATATATATATATGTGTGTGTGTGTGTGTGTGTGATTATTAAATGATTCGTATAAACAATCGTACTTGGATATAGGTGTTATCAAGTTTTTACATTTTTTTTTTTTGAGTATGGGTAGTGATGCAAAGCACCAGCCCGTTTATTTTTATATTATCCTGGTTACAAAGATAAAGCTTATTCAGCTTGATGATGGTCCTCGCAACCAGTACAATTCTCAGATTATTAAAATGATATATATATATATAACAATATGTGTTTATCCTTATCATCACTAATCATATGTAGCCTCAAAACACTTTCTACAATAAGAAAGTACACGCTATATCAGTGTCTCAGTACATATACGTGTATACAACCTCTTGTCAACATTAACACCAGAAGTATCATCTGGGTTGTGAACTCGGGGGCGGGCACCCCTCTTTATATAACAAATCTTAATAAATTACAATCAGTACCCAAATAATGAACAGTTTAATAAGTAATATTCTATAAGGGGTATAAGGGAATGATCAACTTATATTATGCAAAAAGGCCTCTACCAAGCCCGATCTTTTGATTTAGCTTAAATTCCTCATAAGTACCTATATTTCTCTTAGATACAGGAAGCTCGTTCCATGCCATAGCACCTCTATATAATGTACTTTTACGGCTAGTTTCATACTTTGGTTTAATAGTGAGAAACATTGTAGCATCATGGCTTCTAGTAGGTACAACTCTTCTATTTAAGAGGGAGACATTAGACTGCTGCTTAAACATGAAATTTAACAAATGCATTTCTCTGCGAGGGGACAATGGAGATATCATAGCCAGTTGATGGGTCAGATTTGTAGGGTATCTATTATTCAGACCCAGTGCAGTAGGTAATGCCTTATTCTGAGTCACCTGTAATTTTTCTAAAATAAATATACCAGCCACATCATACAGAATATCACCATAGTCTGCGTAGGGAAGTACCATGGTTTTGTACACCTTCAATAAAGAATCATTATCTAGGAATGGTCTTATTTTTGACATCAAAAAAACCTTATGTAACATTTTGCGACACATTTCTTCAGCATGTTTGTTAAAATTAAGTACAGGATCCAAATATACACCTAAATATCTAACACTCAAAACTCGTTCAATTTGCGCATCACCAAACTTAAGCTTATGATTAACAATCTTTTTCAGCCAAGGCCTCAGACCAAAAATCATATAATTTGTTTTTTTGGTATTCAATGTGAGTTGATTTCTTTGAAACCAACCTTCTAAAGCTCTTAGCTCATGTTGTAATGTTATGGTTATTTGTTCAAGATCCTTTCCCTTCACTGAAACTACAGTGTCATCAGCATACAAATAAACAGACCCATGTTTTATTACATTTGCCAGGTCATTTACATATATTAAAAATAAGGTAGGACCCAGTATAGATCCCTGTGGTACTCCACACTTCACCACTCCTTGACTTGACATCAATCCATTTACCAGAGATTTTTGTTTTCTATCTTCTAAATAATTTCTAAGCCATCGCTGGAGTGATCCTCCAACACCAATTCTGCTCAACTTTTTTAGTAAAATAGAGTGATTTACTGTGTCGAATGCTTTCTTCAGGTCCACAAAAGTAGAAATAGTGTACAAACCATCATTAATGGCTTTATATACCTCATCTGTAAAATATACCACCGTGCCTATCGTTGAGTGTCCCGACCTGAAGCCATTTTGTCTGTCATCTAAAATTTTATTAAGCTCCAAATAATTCATTAATCTATTATTTACTATTTTTTCCAATAACTTACCTATAACCGGAAGTAATGTTACTGGCCTCAGGTTGGATACATTTGCCTTATCTCCTTCTTTTTGCAGCGGTACTATAGTACCAACCTTCCATGCAGATGGAACAATTCCTTTCTCTAGCGACATATTAAATAGATCCGTAATCTTATCTGGTATAGACAGTAAGGCATCTTTTAACACCCTTGAAGAGACATTATCAATACATGATGATTTGTTTGTATCCATTTCTTTGATCAATTTTATGATTTCTTCTTCATTTGTACGAATATCTGTGATAGAGCTATCAGTTGCAATACCCTCATAAAACCAATTATCTTCAAAGTTATGGGCTAACTTGGGACCTATCTCTAAGAAAGAATTATTGACAAAGTCAGATACATCTTCGTCTCTAACCATACAATCATTCTCAAAATCCTTTAAATGATAGTTAGTCCTGTTTCCATCACCTTTGATTAAACCATTTATTTCCCTCCAAAACTTTTTACTATCAGTTTTAAATGCTTCTAAGCGGTCCTTAACATAAGTTGATTTAGCTTTTTTAATATATTTAGTACAATCATTTCTCAATCTTTTAGCAAGAGCCCAATCATCTGTATTTTTTGTTCTAACTGCCTTTTTCATTGCATTGTCTTTGTCTCGAATTAATTCTAATATATAGTCAGTAACCCAAGGGGCTCTATCCTTCTTTACAGAAAATGATTTCATAGGGCACATAACATTCAAATTATGCAGTATCACATTTAAAATAAAATTCCATCGATCATTGACACATTCATAGTCATTGTATGGGCCCCAATCTGCATCTCTCATGTATTCCCTGAAGAGTTCAGCATTATATCGTTTATAGCTTCTACCAGTGAAATTTACTTTGTCTTTGGACACATGATGATCCGTGAATACAATGCCTATCATATAGTGATCACTGATACACCATTTCCTTACAATGGATTTATACGTCTTGGTTGTATTTGTAATAATCCAGTCAATACAAGTATTAGAATCTTCGGTGCATCGGGTATATTCATGTATAATTTGCTTTAGACCAAGAATATTAATACAAATTTTCATTAACTTTGTGGATACCATAGCCGGCTTTAAGTAGTCAATATTAAAGTCACCCATTACCACAAGATCCTTGCGCCTAAGATTCGCTTTGTCAATGAGGGAATGAATGGTATCTATAAATATAGCCTTATCTCCATCCGGGGGACGGTATACATTTGCAATAACAATATTTTTCTTATTCTTGCGTATCAGTTCAATCCATTGTATCTCAATAATATTAGAGCTAATATTGAGGTGAGCATACGAGGTGTTGGAATATGAAAAGTCATCTCTTATGTACATTGCTACTCCGCCACACAATTTGTCTCCCCAATTCCTATCATATCGTTCCAAGTTATAGCCTTTTAGACTGACTAATCCACTAGCCATACCTTGTTGAAGCCAACTTTCAGATATACCTATTATAGCATCTTCACTATCATTCATATAAATTCTCAATGATTCAATATTAGCATTTAAGCTGCGTACATTCAGGTGAGATAATGTCAGTTCATTCCCACCCCTTATGTTATTCAGGTTATTTGTCATTGATTAGTTTAGGAATGCCCGCAATTACACAACCCAGACACATATTCAGTGTCACAAATAATTTGAGTAGGTATAGGCAACTCGTGCCACCTACATGGAGCAGTAACTCCATATGGAGGTCGTTATAAGGCTTGGTATAGCCCGTTAGGATATAAACAAATAAACGGCTTTATATATTCATTTATCTAATACATTACAGTAAGTGGCTTCTCATTATATCTCATCAATTCATTACAATAACCTAACAGATATAATGCTATTAATAATAATTATAATAACAGTAATAATGATAATAACCATACTATCGGTACACAATGTCCTTTAGACACTCAATCTCTAAACAGTAGTCAGCAAACACGCGTCCAAATTTAGCTCGTTATAGTGCTATATATACAGCGACTCCAGAGGTCGCGACGCTGTAGTCTATATATAGAAATGGTCTATTCTTCTCACACCCTATCAGCTGATCCGACCGTGTCGTTTTACCTGCCCATTTTAAGGCTGTATATAGGCGTCTCTTAGCTCCATCAGAATTTCTCCCATTTTATTTTCTTTTACAGAGTCCTTGGAGATCAAATTGGCTTGTGCAATAGTGTAATTGCAGCCCCATCCCTTCTCTGTTGTGGCTTCGTATATGTGGCCTTTAATCCCACATAGTTTCTGCTCAAGTATACTGTCTTGGCCAAATTTAAGGTCCACCACCTCTCTCATGATCGTATATTTCTTCTCGATGGAGTCTTTTTTGGTGAACTTGATGCTATGTGATAGACGTTTGGCTTCATAGCCATCCCTGCTGAGTTTTATTAACTGTGCCTGTTCCTCGTCATTGTTATATATTGCAACTTTGTACCAGAATAATTGTTCTGCACAATTCCAGGTAACATCATCATAGACAATGGTGCATGGGTACATGTTAGAGAGGAACGCATGATGAGATTGATAGGCAATACCATCCTTTACCTCCACTACCTTAGCAGCTTCAAGATTAATACCCTGAGGTAGCCTCTCAATGTCCCTATGGGTGTAGGTCTTATCGTCTATTTCCATTTTACCACCCTTCAACTTAACTGGAATCCCCTGATTCTTGGCCACGGCAGCAAGACATCTCAGATCTTTTCTCTCCTCCTGTTGCTCCCATGTCAGGTCATCTGATATGAACACTTTTTTCCATTTAACCACATTTTTCATGTTGGCGACATTGGAGAATAGGTTAAACTTGTGGTCAATATTTCTAAACCTGATGAAAATATTTCTGCTTTTTTCACTGCCAGCTTTTTTCCTGCCCACTCTGTATGCACTGTCAATGCCTATGAACTCATTGCTGTATCAAGGTTGATCCTTCCATATCGACTTTCTGATGTGTTGATATAGTCCTATAAGGGAGTGGTCTTTTCTTTTTTTTTTTTACAACAGGAGGGGGAGGGGCAAACAAAGGTCAGACCTCTCGTAGGGGGGGGGGCAAAGAAAATTCACTTATGCGCATCCATACTACATATAAAGCACACTAGCGTTGTTTTTCTATCATTCCTCACAGATTCTGGTAGTGCGGGCCTCGTACACCATGGAGTGATTTGTGACGGCTGCAATGGCGCCATCTACGGCCGACGTTTCAAATGTGCCGTATGTCCCGACTACGACCTATGTGCCGCCTGTGACGAGAAGGGTGCACATTCTGGACATCTGATGGTCCGAATTGCTACACCAAGAGAAAAGGTATGAGCCTCTTATATACTAGTAGGATCTACATGAAAATACTATATTTTTACTGCAATGAACTGCCCCTAGCTGTTTTATTATGTTGTGTCCAGCAGGACGGAAGATTTTACTTTGCACTATTAAGATGTGCTCATTTTCCCAAAGCTATACAATTCCATTGCAGCCGCAGTTGCCCTATTCCTTATGCTTGATCGATTATAGATAGACACCTAAATAACTATAGAGATTGATACAGGTCTGCTTTTATAGAAGGGAGTTTTACCTATGTGTGCTATTATACTGCATCCAGCACAACTACAGGGTCACAATAGTTTGATTCCATTTGACACACTATGGATTACTTATTTAAACTACCATTGGTATGTTGCAGTGCTCTGCCAACCAGGGCCCCCGATTCTGTAGGATGGGTCATCAACCTCGCTCCTGTCCACGCTTTGGTGCTTTTGGCGCCCCAACCGTCCTCGCTGGTCCGTATATGGTAGCACCTGTTTATCCCTGCTTCAAGAATTTTGACCAGATGGCTAAAACCATAATTGAAAACTGGTCAGAAGCGATGCAGCCCAAAACTAAATCCCAGGCGACTGGAGAAGACAAGAAACCAGAGGGAGAAGCAGACTACACCAGGTCGGAAGAAGGCTTTGACGCACACGCCTTTTCTGCAATGATGGAAGAAGTCTCGGATAATTTCCGTGATGTTCTCAACTCTTTGGGTGGGAAACGCAAAGCAGGTGATGATGAGCAGCAAACCCAGGAGGGACCAAAAGAGAAGCAGGGCCGACAGGCTGAGGGACAGGACAAGACCAACCCTGGAGCATTTGATTTCGAGAAGCTAGCAGAGGCTATGAAACCAATCATCGACAACTTCATGGGAGTTCTCACAGGCGATGGTCAAAAGACAAGCAGTGGTGAAAAGAAGGATACCGAGGAAGGACAGACATTGGGAAATAATCAAGATAAAGAAGGCCCACAAAAATATGCGGCTGAAGGCAACAAAGGACAGGAAAACCAGAAAACAGACAATCAAACCCGCGAAGAGCCAAACTTTGAGCAAGCTTTCCAGCCCTGGATGAACGTACTGCAGAACTTCCTCAGTGGTTCACAGACTGCCCACGCGGGGGCTCCAGGTGCAGAGGGAGCGTCTCAGCATGGGGCAGCAGCATCATCAGCTTTCGGTGGGGCTAACTTTGTTCCAACACAAAACGTCCATGAGATGATGACTACACTAATAAATCAGTTTGGTAAGTAGAACCATTAATTTTTTAGAGTTATGACATAGGCGTATGCCTTTCATAAGAAAGGAGGCATTACCTATATCAATCTGATGACAAACTTCTGACTTCGCTATATAGGTTAAGGCCCTTATTACCTTCGCCCAGACTAGACCTTTCTCTGTGGACATATCTATATATATCAGTATTTTTCTGCTGGGATTGGATGCATACATAAAAAGAAATGTAAGCTCATTATATCCAAATATGATATTATTGTAATAAACGATGAATTATCATATAACTTAAAAATTACCTTTCAAAAAGAACACAACGCATGCACCGAATACTTGCTACTTCTATCAAAATCAAAATATGATTCAGCAGATGAAATTAATATCAATACAGATACTGAAATTCGAGAAATATCCTTGCAGGACTATACCCCGCAGACTAAGTACCCATATTGACAAAGCCCTTTTATATTCATTTTGCTTCTTCCTTTCTAGGAATCGGTCCAAATGCTCCCTGTACTTCTAAGCCCAGTGTTCAATCTTTCGGCCAGTCTCAGCGATGTGATGGACGGATGGATGGAAGTGACTCCGGTACTAACAACGATGGACATGCAACCAAGCCTCCTTCTCCTCCGAAAAAGTTTAATTTTGTAAATGCAGAGAAGCCAGTGGCATCCCAATCTACTGCACAAACGCCATCTGTCTCCGGCTGTGACGGTAAGCACATATAATAGAAAAATGATATACCCTTGGGTTGAATGAAAACTGTATTTGTAGATCATTGTCATCATCTGTCAGCTAGAAAACATCAGAACTAACTCTTTTCTTTAGAATTCTTGAAAATTAGCACAATGCCACACTAATGTTACGTGTTGCCCTAGCACCAACTGTATAATAGATTGCATAAACACACGAAGAAAGGCATATAGGAGTCCAATTAATACCCTGCATCATAAATATCTTTAAGTATACCCCCAGTAGGTCCGTCGGGTCTTACATATATTTTAAACAGTTGATGTGTTCCTTTAACATGTTTTTGTGTCCCTGTAGTTCCAATTGGTATACTATGTATTATTTTATAAAGCATGGCATCATTTACATTGCAGAAACACGCATAGCCAGGTCACTTGCTCAGCTGAAGTCCATGGGCTTTTCTGATGACGGCGGGTGGTTGACCACTCTTCTGAAAGAGAAGCAGGGGGACGTAGGACGCGTCATTGACGTAATCCTGCCTCCAAGAATGTGAACGGCATGTCCATTAAGTGTATGCATTATTGCGCGAATGATTGATCTATACGCGCATATATATGCAAGGTATATTATCAAGTATTCCTAACGGAAGATGACATCAATTAGAGATTATTGGACTGAAAAACAGAATTATGATCTCTATTCGGGCACACAGCGGACATGTATTGATAAATTCTCAAAGTCCCACATAAGTTGGACAGAATTCCTCAATTTGGCATATACATACATACATCTTATCACAGAGCCATATAGGCCGAGTATAATGCAACATATAAAGAGCCTAACAGGTGAAGAGCCCTGGTTATGTTGATTGAGAATATGCTGTTTAAATACAAGTGCATCATTATAATCTAAAAATGAAAATAAATCCTAATACACTGTAGTTGTGTCACGGATATATCTCGGGGGATCTTGTTACTCAGTTCTTTTTGCATTAACTGTATATTGAATTTGAACTTCGAAGTATATTATTGGTTCAAAGATGAATATCCAAGATCACATGAGACAGAAATAAACACATATATGATATTTCGCAATATATACTAGTATCTTCTTTATTAACCATCTAATACCAGCATTGACAATTGTAATATTGGCACATCTATTTGACAAATAAAGATTGCACAAACATGAACGAGATAATCCATGATCATTACATATACAATAAATCCTTGCGTATGGGACGCGGTTTATACACAAGAATAGACTCAGATGCGTCCTGAAGGATTTAACTGAATTCAGGTTGCGTCCTACAGGCGAGGTTTTTATGCTATATATAGGACAGTACTTGACTACCCAAAATTAAGTGCCATTTGCACCTAATAGCATCCCATTCAACTCTAGGTGCGTCCTATACGCGAGGTGCGTCCTATACACGAGGATTTACGGTATATGCAATAATAATCACTGTTCATAGTAGACTAGAACTAGGCCTCCATGTAGAAAGTCACATACAGATAACCCTTTAGGATTAAGCAGCAACCATTAATATTGCAATTATGTTAGACAATATCCGACTTCATAGGGATTGCAAAGACACATCACATGCTTATCCTCCTGCCACTAACACAGACATTACAGATACCCAGTGGGCACAGAACGTTGCATCAGCGTTGACAACCCGCTGATATTGTGTTGATGATGTTGATCAACCTGTCTTCAACACCTTTTCAATGATTCTATTTCAATGTTGTCAACCAACACCATTTCTACATCCAATCATCAGTTGACATATCAATGTTGAAATACTGTTCTCAATTCAATGCTGACTCAACATTGATTTGTCAATGTTGAATCAACAATATTGATTTCAATATTGATTCAATGTTGATTCAACATTGACATGTCAACAAAGAATGCCCTAACAAATATCAACCTTTTTTCAACATCATATCAATGTTGTGTCAACGTTGAATCAACATAGAAATACAAACGTTGAATCAGCGCTGATGGTTAGATGTTGAATCACAGTTGATTTTGATTATGTTGTTTCAACTTTCAAATTCAACTATATTTCAAGCCTATATCAACTGTTGATATGCAAACATTGCAAATGTTGTTTCAACACTGAATCAATGTTGATGTGCCCAGTGGGATATACTTTATTGATACTTTAATTTGAAAGACATTTAAAATCCTAACATTTTGAATATTTACAACATGAATTATAAATGTTTGGAGATTTGGAAATATGCAAAAGGTTAATGTCAACACTTGTATTATTGGATGGATAATAAATAATAAATTCATAACCACACACAAGGGGATACATCAAGTATATTCCAAGGAGCCAATGGCACACATTGTTTACCAGTACCCCGCATGTAAAAGGTGACTTATACTTATACGCGAGGATTCAGACTTTATCCCTGAATCCACTAGAGGGAGACCAATACATATGCATGTTTAACGCCCCCCCCCGCCTCATCCCTGTTTGGGGTAGGCCTGTTAGGCATAGGGGCCGACCTGCTTAAGGGCCAACAGTAGTGGAGGAAGAACTTTCTAAGAGAATTTGCACTGATAATAAAACCTATAGTCAGAACTGACTATACTAGCATATTTTGACCCCCATAGTCAGATGACTATTATGCACTAGTCACATATTAGTCAAGGGAATAGTCATTCTGACTATGTGTAGACCTCACAGATTGATGATGTCAGAGGTTTCTGTGCACAAAAACAAAGAGCACAAGTTTGCTGGATGCTGAGAGGAGACAGTGACATATCAGGACATTTATAATCAGGCTTAAACTTTACCCTATCTTGTTCATCCATTGGTACTGATCATGTATGACAATTAAGGGATAGGTAAGTCATCTATATGCATCATGATATTGTGTGATTATTACAGTGTTTTAAGAGTTATTTTCAGTTTCAACTAGGTATCATGGAGAAGGCATACAGCAGCCATCTTGGATGGATATTGGTCATGCTGACTATACATATTCGTCACAGTGACTAAGTACTTGATGCTAAGCATCAAGGCATGACTATATGTGGATTAACACGGTAAAAGGTACGCCCGCGCACCCCCTTGGGGGCATACCTTTTACCGTGTTGATCCACATATGTTGACTATATGACTAAGTTAAGTTAGTAACCAGTGACTATAGTAGGTACAGTCCTGAGAGATACATTCACTTGACTATAGAAATGTAGTGACTAACATTTCAAGGCCTATTATTATCAGTGTGCCTGGTCAATATTAACCCTTACGTCGTGCCAACAGTTCCAAAAGTGCGTTCTTAAGCATGAAGGTATGTTTAAGATACCATCGTTGGTTTAATAATTATGATTAGGGCGACTTTAATACCAGAACTCTCGTCATATCAAGGACTTTCCAACGATATCAAATTTCCCATGATGCAGTAATCATGTAATAAATAGTAGGTCATATTGAAGAAAATAATGAATTGAAAATAGCTTAAAATACATGAAAAGTGCGCATTCTGGCCATGAGAATGAAAGAAAAATTACACAAAAATCACTAAATTATCAAAATTATTGATAAAAATACCAAAAATAGTGATAAAATAAATTTTACATGGTTTCTTCCAAGAGGTTCGATTATAGTACTGTTTCCCTTTAATTTCCAGCAGAATGACCTTATATTAAATGTGAAAATAACACTTTATGGGTTGAAAATAGTCTATTCCCAACCAAAAGATATAAATCATGACATTCTGCAGTTCCATCCAAATCAGCCAAATTCAATTTTAATTATGTAAAACTCTAACATAATTATGCTTTATATTATATTTTCTGATAGCTATATTCTACTGCCCTTTTTGTTACTATTTGAATGAATATATATTTCCCCACAAGCAATTTTCTCTTCTCTAGGATAGTACAAAGGTCACTACATTAGTAAAATAAATGTAGATCTAGCTTTATAGTCCCTATGGCACAGTTTTTGTCGGTATACTGGTATAACTGTTGTCACTGCCTGTCATCATAAACTCTGTCTCCAGGCATCCCTCCTGCTGTGCCAGCAATGTTTGACCCTAGAGGTGTCCGCACGGTATTGCCTCTTGGGGACCTATAACCAGGACATTGGATAGCACTCTGCCGCCCCCCGACACCGGAAAGGGGCAGGTGGGAGCTCGACGGAGAGGAATCTGATAAAATGCCCAAATGGGCAGGATAACTGATTTCATTTATTGTGTACAAGTTTAAACCCTGAGGTCGCAATTTGGAGGGCAGCAAAATGTTTCCTGTATCATTATTTAAGCTACCTTTAGGCGCATCGGGCGAATTCGTGTTCTGGGGACAGTCGTTTTGCACCTGTCTACCAGGTGAGTCTTCCTGATCCTTGTTGGTGGGGTCATCTTCATTGTCATCCTTGTCCGTGTCCTCTTCCTTTTGGCAGCTCCTTCTAATGTGTGAGCTGACTGGAAGGAGACACCGATAGACGGTGCTGCGGTACTTCCTATTATGGTAGACGTACATGACCGGATTGTATATGATGTTGAAGGTGGAGATCATCATGGTAATGGACAGGGCCTGGGGATAGGCCTCCCCGTCCAGGAAGAACACCGCTAGTAGACTCACGATGTAAGGCAGCCAGGACATAATCTGCACCAGCACCATCCAGGTCATCAACTTTGCAAGACGCCGCAAGTTCTGAAACTCCGCCTGGCGTTTTAGCAGCATCGACAGTGCTGAGCTCAAGGCAGGACCGCCGCTATTCTCATAAGGGCCTCTGAAGTTCTGTGCCGTGCCATGTGCCAGGGTTGCCATCGGTAAGGATATAACTGCCACAGTGGACTGCAGGAAAGACATCTCACTCGCTCTAGCCCTCTTTGCCACCGAGAAGACAGTGTTCCCTAGTTTAAGGTAACATCCAGCTTGAATGGCAACAGGGAGGACGAATCCAAAAACAGCTAGGAAGAATAAATACGAGGCGTGCTGTCCATCTATGTTCGTCCAGTTGGGTGCACATGTCCCTGTTTCAGAATCCATGTGGTAGCTTGACCAGCCGAACAGAGGTGGTGTTGCAACGAGAAGGGAGAGGAGCCAAGAAGCAATAACAAACTTACCCTGCTGGCGTGTTAGTTTGCTAATACCTTGGTGGCCATGGGTGATCGTGTAGTGCCTGCAGTGGAAGTAATTAGGTAGTATTATTCAGAATTCTGAATAAATATTGAATATCATGAATTCATATACAAAATGGGGGGTTTGACATTGATTAGGCTTTGTGTCAAGGCTGTGCCTATACATGGCAAAAAAGTAACAGGGTGACTCAAGGGTGTCAAATCGTTTGAAAAAAACAAACATGTCAGTCTTTCAGGTGGAATATCGTGACAGATATGCACATCTGTCACGGTAGTCGTGTAGTGGAGACAGGCCCTAAGTGTGAATCATGCATAAAATGTCACACAGTGGTGTGCCATCCTTCACTAACTTCGAAGGAGTGCATATTACTGGCCATACGGTTCAACTTATCTGATTGTACCCAAGTGTGGTGGTGTTAATCACACTTACATGTGGCATGCTACAATCATATGTGTCTCGTAAAAATGGTAATTTGGGTTTGACATATACCATCTCTGATACTAGTTGTGCTGTAGGGTGTGCAGGATTGGGTTTCATCATTTGGCATTGTTCATTGGTCACGTAGACCTAGGTGTGGTGTCAAGTTTCCAACCCCCAAGTCATTAATGAAACATTATCTTTCCCATGCAGTAGTATCGTAATGGGGTTTGTGTAATACAATGCACCTTTGGTTTACATTTTTACCTATTTGTCGAATGATCTGATCGTATAAGACAAAGAGCTTGTAAGATGGAAATTAATAAAAAGAAAAAGGTAATGAAAACATGTATATCAACATGTTTTTAAATGAATTTTTTATATAGCGATGATAAAATGAACTGACCAGAATTTCATCTAATTATTGATAATCAAGGAATAGACATTGCTTATATATTATATATGTCATAAAGGATCTTAAGGTATTGCACATTATGTTTTGTTGTACCAGTTTGGTCATTATGCATATAATTATGATATGTCTAATGTATACACATTGTCATGATGTGTACCTTGAACTTTAGAGGGGTTTGAAGACGATCGTATCTGTTGGGACCTACATCTAACCTGATCTTTAATTATTCAACGTTTCAGAAGAGTTACATACCTGTCCACATATATACTGTATCCCTATAAACTATAAACACTTGATGTAGCAGATGTAGGGGGTATACATTGTAGTACTGAAAAAAAAAATAACGAGAGGACTTGCCTTTCAATTGCAATTGCAGTCATCGTGTAAATACTGACTCCCCCAAAGAGTTGGAAGGTGAAGCCAAACACCTGGCACCCAGTTGAAGCAAATGGCCATGTTGTCGTGTGGAAAAACCTATCAAAATAGTAGATGAGGAAGTATGCCCCATTTGAAAAGTGTAAATGAACAATTTTAATAGAAATTTAGATTTGCTATATATTACAATTTATTAAAGAAATATTCTGATCTGTATGCATACTTTCTAATTATAATTGGATGTAACAATTTAGAGTTGGGGTTTGAGGGTTTGGTGAGGACTATGTATTATCCATTGTCTTGTTTATGTATGCCACGAAAGACAAATTATTATGCTCATTGACACAGGTATTTGGAATGCATGCATCTTATAATTAGTAAATGAGTATTGCCCTTCTAGGGTAAAGAAACCTATGCACCTCAATACGACACAGGTCCGTTTTTCCATACCACCGTGACCTCGTGCTAATACGAGACGGGTGTTCGTTCAAGCCTCCAATACCTACACTATAGGTACATTATGAGTACTAATGTAGACATTATATAATGACAAAGTTAACAAAAGATTCGTGGGTTAGTTTCTCACCTAATTAGCAAGGGAAGGACACAGGCCGTCGTTAACAAATCAGCCACGACCAGGTTTATCGGAAGTGCCCCACCGGACGCCTGGCCCGCCCCCTCCCGGATGAAGGCCGTGAAGATGGCGAGGTTGAGGAGGAGCCCAACCCCTTCCAGGAGGGCCAATCCCACCACCACAACAGCCCTATGACCAGGCCTTAACCACCATCCTCCAGGGGAGTTAAATGGGAGGGTATGGTTCCCTCCCCATACTGTAGAGGCGGCAGTTACAGGAGTTGGCATCTCCATCTCTTTCTTAATTATAAAAAAATGCATAAATTCCATGCATAGAGCGAATGTAGGCCAAGAAATCATAATAATCTAAGAATTATCATTTGCGAAGTTTCATCAGGGATCCTTGCAAGAAATAGAGAAATTTAACTTTCGATAATTCATAACTATGTGCAATCATTCATATAACGTAATAATTTCGAGAAGTCTATGATTCATAAATCAGGTTTAGAATGTAGAAAATTTACCAAAATATCAACGGTTTCTGAAATCCATAGTATGGCTTCACAGGAAACATTGTTGCAGAAATGAAATTCGTATGATTAAAATTCATTTATTCTATGCATATGCATGGCAGCTCCAGAACATTTGGAAGAGTCCAGAATTTTGTGGATTCACGTTCTGACACTTTGATTGCATATGGCCTATGCACTAAAAATGCCAAGCTGAAAACATTTCTTTTTTCAAAAATGGAGCTTGACTCTGTTTCAGCAGGTTTCCTCTGTCTAATGCCAGAGCCTGTCATTCTTGCCCGTTCCACATGCAACTGGAATATTACATCTGAGAGTAATAATTATATCCATAACCTTCAACTAGAATAAAACACGATTGTACTCACTTTTTAGATATCTGATATCATCAAACAGAGAGAAGTGTCCATTAGCGTGGAATTCTAGTCTATGTGCTGACAACGACACTCCAGAGGTGTGATGGTTTGTGAAGTCTCCCTCTCCGCCCTTTACACTGATCATGGCAGGTGAAGATATGGTCGCTGCTACTAATTGTCAACTTAGATGACTGTCCAGCAGCACCAGCTACTCCACGCCCCCACTATAGGGACCACCCATTTAGTTGCCGATAGAAGGGCAAGGGTGGCTAATTTTTTTTAAAATATAAAATCGAATGGACACTTAATATAGACAAAAGAAATTAAGGCTACGTTAGGGGGTTGATATACTTTAAACCTGGTGCTTTTGGTTTGTTAATTACTTGATAATTCTGCAATATGGAATGTAGAATGTGTCAGAAGAAGGGGCATTGCGTCTCGTATGATTATTTCTGAACAGAACTTGCTATTTAGAGAACAATCCACAATAACCTCAGCCTCCACCTTTCAAGCTTAATAGAATAAAATGAGTCGTTCCCTCTACTCGGCAGGAGTTATCTCTCATGGTTGCCTACTCGTCTGTCAATGTAATAGGATACTTGCTCTAGGCGAAAAGTTATAAGTCACCTATTCTCACATTCTGCTCTATAGGAGTTATTTAACACACACAGGCTCAACAGATGACAATTTGAGTGGCTGATTTATATGTTGCCACCAACCTAGGGCAACTGGAGGTTACTGTATGAGAAAAAATGGCACCCCTCAACTCGTGGTGGGAGCCACTAAGATGACGCCATTGTAAGCCTATACATTATTGAGACCATCGGAGCTGCACAGAAAAAAGGATAATGTTGAAAATCTCAGTTAGATGCTAGTCAAAATGTCTAGCTTTCTAACAAAAGTTAGCCAAAAGCATATGCCTATGTCATTAAGTTTTTCTCAAAGAAATACGACTAAACCTTAGTCAAAGTGACCAACTTGTCTTGATTTATTTGATTTTGACTGCTAGCTTATAGGGATAGTCTCGCGATAAACTATGTTGTAAAAAAAATTCTGATTGGGAACTAAAAGGACCTATATTTAAATTGACCTGAAGGCCCACTATATATGCAATTTTATGGCTCAACTCTCATTCTTAAAAAAGTTATGCTAGGCCTAAAATATTCCCCTATCCTTCAAGCCTGTGGCCGATAATATGCTGAGCTCAGAATCCACCCGCATGTGACGTGACTTCGCCTTCCTATTATGGGCCACCCAGGTTGAAGTGTTCCCAGTGTAAGTAATCATCAATTCATTCACGGGAACAAATACACGAACCATGCCGCCATGCTTCAGAACCGGAAGTAAGCTTTATTCCACTCTCTACCGAAGAGCAGCACAGACACTCCCGCACCGACACTACATCCCTTCTTATGTCAGAATAAAAGAACAAGATATACTATTATGAATGTTCATGAACATAAAATCATAGACAAGAGAATATTACTTTGTGACATAGTCTTTCAGAAACTCTGGAGCTCTGGTTGTGCACTTGGGCCTTTGGTTCACTGGTGCATGGATTTCAGGCATGACAACTGCATGATTTGGTTGTTCAGTGCAGGTATATTTTGGCTCTGGTTTTGTCCTTGTGTCTGCTCTATCACTGGATCACTTGGGTTGCCCATCCCAGTAGTGGCTTGGTGTTCACCATGATATATGTACTGCCTGTTTGTGTCATTCTTGGTTTCTTGAAGCTGATCATTTTGGTCTGGTATTACATGCTAGTTCACTGGCACTTTGGAGGTATCTTTTCGTATGGCTGACCTTCCTCTTCTAAGCCATCCCTTCAGGACTCATAATGGCAGGGATATTGCCAGGATTTTTTGCAATGAGCCAATGGCGCACTTCTTGGGAGAATAATGCGCCATTTAGAGATATAATGGGCCATAAAATTGATAAATAGTGGAAAACTTCAGAACTCAGAATAAAGGGCCAGTCTTAAATTGGAAATGACCGGTATATTGTTTTAAAGACGTACACACTTCTTGTAGTGGCCAAAGCCAATGAATTGAGTCAAAGTCCTTGTGACAAGTTAAACTTACTACTGTTTATTCCTTAATCCACACAACAGCAGGGTACAGGTGCATAAGTACTCTCACAGAGTTGATAAATGCCCTGCAGTCACACAGAAATTGTCCATAGGAGATCTAATCCCACTGGTAGATGCTTATTTCCTATAGATGTCACAGTAGCACAATATAATCCACAGGTGATATAGTCCTTAACATGTAGTAGGTACAGTGTCCTTGAGGTAAACTGTGTACATGTATAACCTTGATGTAACCTGTGTACATGTATAACCTTGATGTAACCTGTACAAAGAATATTGCCTCCTATAGTCCTCAGGTACAAAGTCCAATGTCAGCAAGTAATCCAATAATGTCCATGTGTCAGGTCTGACTTAGTGTTGTTGAATGAATGGGGAACCAGAAGGAGGTCCTTATAAATCATAGCCTTAGTAATTCTAGAAAGTTCTTGTATTATGGGGAAGACAAAGGATGGATCCTACACATACCATGGTGTTCTATATATTTCCAGAACATTCTACTAACATCACCATGAACCACACACAAGCAAGCTTATGCTACACTATTCTAGAATGTTCTAACATGATCCATACAATCCTATACCATTCTCAATCTTACACTACATTCCCGGCCCCTTAAATGTGAACCTTAGAAGTGAACATTTACAAACCTTTTACTTTATTCATACAATATCAAGAAACACAGTTCAAACATGAACAGAAACAAATGATAATAGTACAAACCTTATACAATATGAAATGACAATGTCTCATATACCTCTTATAATGTTGGTACAATATGCATCTTTGACTCAAATATTACATCAAATCTGACATCTTTATTTACAAACACAACTCAATCTGACATTTATGATGTGACAGACTCAAGCAAACAAACTTTATCAATTGGTCTGACAAGTACATTTGTAGCAGTTTTGACCTCAACAGATCTAACTAGACCATCTTTACCTGGGAAGGTTTTGACAACACGGGCAAGTGGCCAACTATTTCTAGGTAGATTTTCATCCATAACCAATACAACATCATCAGATTGGATATTTCTCTTTGTGTCTAACCATTTCTGTCTAAGCTGCAGTGTAGGGAGATACTCTCTTACCCACCGTTTCCAGAACTGGTCTGCCAGGTACTGTACATGCCTCCACCTACGACCATACATGTCTTCCTTTTGGAAGGTTCCTGGGGAAGCTCTGAGTCCTACACCTAGTTGAAGCAAGTCATTTGGGGTTAGAGGTTTCAAGTCCTTTGGGTCATCTGATACAGGGGTCAAAGGTCTACCATTGACAATGTATTCAACTTCACAGAATACTGTGCTTAACCTCTCATCATCAAGGACTTGATCTTTGAGTATGGAATTCAATACCTTGCGCACTGTCCTGATTTGTCTTTCCCATACTCCACCCATGTGGGATGCAGCTGGTGGGTTGAACTCCCACTTGATTTCTCTGATCAGAAGATTCTCCTTTGTCTTGTGATCTTCATTCCACTTCTGTATTGACTCCTGCAGCTCCTTGTTGCCACCAACAAAGTTGGTTCCATTGTCTGATCTGATCTTTTCAGGAACTCCTCTGCGAGCGATAAACCTTATCAGGGAATTGATGAATGAGTCCCCATCCATTGAGCTCAGGATTTCAATGTGTATGGCTCTTGTGGTCAAACAGGTGAATAGACAACCATAACTCTTTTCCTGGCTCCGGCCCCTCTTGACATAAAATGGGCCAAAACAGTCCACTCCTGTATAGGTAAAGGGTGGCTTGTGAGGTGTGACTCTGTCTGTAGGCAAGTCTGCCATTCTCTGAACACCTAATTTCCCTCTCAATTTCTTGCATATAACACAGTTCTGTAGCACTTTGTTTACCAAGGGACGTCCTTGTGGTATCCAGTATTTCTCTCTGACCTTGGACAGGACATACTCTCGTCCTGAGTGCCTGGAAGTCCACTCGTGTGTGTGTCTCACAATGAGCTCAGCAATATGATGGTCCTTTGGCAAAATGAGAGGATGTTTGGCAGAGTCAGTTATTGGTGCACTTTGGAGCCTGCCCTGCACTCGGAGCATGTTATCAGCATCTTTGAACGGCTCTAGTTTGTAGATGGAGCTCCTTTGTGAGACTTGTTTGCCTGATTTTAGGCTTCTGAGCTCATCTGCATAAGATGTCCTTTGTACATATCTGATAATGTCTTTCTCAGCCCTTTGTAGCTCTTCCACACTGAGATCAGATTTGAGTTTAGGCTTTCCCTTTTTGAGCCATTGAACAAAGCAACTTAGCCAAGCAACAGCCTTTTTTAGACGGTACCAGCTTGAATACCTCTTGAACATTTGTTCCAAGTGATCTTCTGTTTCAGTGAGGGTGACACACACCTTGGCCGCCTTCTTGACTTCTTGGTCATCATCTAGTAGGTCAGGGGATCTTGGAGGTACATCTGGCCACTGGGACTCATCCTTCCACAAGAAGTCCGGCCCCTGTTTCCACCTTTTGCTACGCAGGATTTCTTTGGCACTGATACCACGAGAAGCATCATCAGCTGGGTTGGACTTGGTGTCTACATACCTCCATTGACTTGGCAATGATCCATCATGGATAACTGCAACTCTGTTAGCAACAAAAGTCTGGAACCTCTTGGTAGTGTTCTTGATATACTGTAAGACGATCATGCTGTCAGTCCAAAAGATGGATTCACCGATTTCCAGGAGTAGCTCTCTACGGAGCAGGCTATCCATCTTGACAGCAACCACAGCTGCTGATAGCTCTAGTCTTGGAATAGTCATGTGCTTGATGGGAGCAAGTCTTGATTTGCTTAACAGAAATGAGCAGTGAAGCTCTCCTTGTTCATTGACCATGCGCAGGTAGGAAGCTGTGCCATATGCTTCCTCTGAAGCATCAGAGAAATGGTGAAGTTCGATTGTTACACATTTGCCAAAGCCTTGCGGCACAAGGCAACGTCTTACCTTGAACTCTTCCAATTGTTGCAAGTCTTCTAACCACTTTTTCCATTTCCTTGCATTGTCAGGCTCCAGTTTATCATCCCATCCTTTATCTCTTTTACACTCATCTTGGAATATCTTCTTTGCTAGAAGTATGAATGGGCTTACAAATCCCAGTGGATCATACACAGAACTGACCACTCTGAGAAGACCTCTCCTGGTGAAGGTTGCTTCCTTCTGCTTGATCTTGATGCTGAATATGTCTTCTTGAGTATCCCATTGGACACCTAGTGCTCTCTCCACAGGAAGTGCTGCTGAGTCAAGGTCAAGGTCTTTTACTTCTTTAGCTCTCTCTTCAGTTGGAATGGATTCTATTACCTCCTTGCTGTTAGAGATCCATTTGGTGAGCCTGAAACCTCCAAGGTTCAACAGCTGACAGAGATCACTCACCAGCTTCTTTGCTTGATCCACAGTTGATACTGATTTAAGGCAGTCATCAGCATAGAAGTTTTCTATTACAGTTTTCACTGTTTCGTCACTGAACTCTGTCTTGTGGTCTTCAGCTGTACGTTTAAGAGCAAAGCTTGCACAGCTGGGGCTCCATACCCCACCAAACAAATGTACTGCCATTCTGTAAGTCTCTAGGGGAAGATCAGGGTTACCATCTTTCCACCACAAGAACCTTAGTACATCTCTATGCTGCGGAGATACTCGCACTTGATGGAACATGGCTTCTATATCTCCCATGATTGCTACTTGGTCTTCCCTAAATCTTAGTAGCACACCAATAAGTTTGTTGGTCATATCAGGGCCCTGCAGCACTTGTTTGTTCAGTGATGTTCCATCATATTCTGCTGCACAATCAAAGACGATTCGAAGCTTTCCTGGCTTGTTTGGGCTTGTGACAGAATGGTGAGGAATGTACCACTTGATTCCATTACCTTGATCATTCTCATCCTCCTGAACAGGTTCAGCATATCCTTTCTGGACTAAGTCTTCTATCCCTGCCTTATAAAGGCTATGAAGTTCAGGGTTCTTGGATAGTCTTCTTCCAAGGCTTTGTAGGCGTTTTTCTACCATTTTCTTGTTGTCCTGTAGCTCTGGAGGTGTAACCTTAAAGGGTATGTCCATCTCATAATGTCTATCTTTGAGCCGGATAGACTTATTCCATACATCAAGAACTCTTTTGTCATCTTGTGACATTTGTGGAAGGCTACCATCTAAAGTCTGACCCACGTCCAGCTTCCAGAACTGCTCCACTTGAGCTTCTAAGCTTACTTCTGGTCCTTGATTGGCCTGTATGAAATGACAGAGAGCAGGGTCTTTTGGATTCCCACTTTGTAGTGGTCCATTAAGTGTCCATCCTAGACTTGTTCTAGTGGCATAAGGTTCACCCTCTCTTCCCTGTCTAACTTCAAGTGGAATCAGAGCACTTGGGACATCTTGCCCAATGAGTAGAGTGACATCTGACTTCTCCTTCAGGAACAATGTCAAATGTTTAAGGTGATCCCATTTCTTAACGTCTGCTGCAGATGGTATGTTGTCCCTTAGGTTAGGGAACCTGGCCAGTGCATAGACCTTTTCCAGCTGAACCACTTTGCGTTTCTTCTTGGGGCCTGTAGTGGCTGTCACTTCCAGGGAAACTTCTAGGGCATCTGTGCTTTTACCTTCACCAAGGGTTTCTAGGGACAGACAGGTTGTTTGTCCTTTAAGGTCAAGTTTCTGGACCAAGTCCTTTGAACAGAAGGTCTTGTTACTTCCTGGATCAAGCAGAGCATATGTGCGTGTGTAATTAGTCTGACCTTTCCCTCTGACATACACAGAAACTATAGGTAAGGCGACCTTTGTGCTTTCAACATTCGATTGCCCACATGCATAACTTTTGGCTTCTTCTACCTGCTTGTCTTGAGACTTCTGTTCTTCCTTTTGGTCTCCATCCTTTCTGGACTGAGTAGTGGTGACCTTTACTGGTTGATGCAGCAATGTTGAGTGTTTCCCTTTACAATCCTTTTCTTGACAGGCTCTAGGCCTTTTACATTCCTTGGAGCTATGATTGCTGTAGTCAAGACAATTGAAACACAGTCTTTTTTCTTTTACAACTTCTCGTCTCTTTTCCAGGGTCATCTTCTTAAATTTGTGACATCCACTAACTCTGTGACCATCGGCATCACAAATCCGACACTTGTACTCTTTGGGTTTATTCTCCTTCTGGGGTGGATCAGGTGTAGTTTTGCCATCTTGGCTTAAAGTGCCAGTATCTGTCGCATTCACATTGTAGCTTGATCCCTTCTTCTTTGGCACAGAAGGCTTAACCTTTGGTTCTTTGGCTGCTGACACTACATGTCCAAATACTGGGTCATTGGCCTCTCCGGCAGCCATCTCAAGGAACTGCACAAATTCGTGGAAGTTTGGATATTCACCAAATCTCGCTCGGATCCTATAAGCTTCCTTACGCCATCTAGTTTGGAGGTACATTGGAAGTCTTGTCATGACTTTTACCATTCTATCCTGAGAGTCTACCTCCTTTAGCTTGCTCATAGCTCGTAGTGTTTCCATGCAGCCCCTAACATCATCAGCAAAGTCCTGCAGGGCTTCACAATCATTTGGCTTCAGAGCTGGACCTTCAGTAATCTTTGAGATCCATGCCTTTGAGATCATGAAGTCATTACCAAATCTCTGCTTTAAGAGTTCTCTTGCCTTCTTATAGCCTTCTGATGGGATCATTAGTGCACACGGCTGTATCACCTTTAATGCCTTTCCTGTGCAATACTCAAACAGCCTAGTTAGTTTATCACTAGCCTCAATGTTGGCCTTACTCACACTGGTATCAAAGGCATTCATAAAGGTCCAGTACTTCATAGGGTCCCCATCAAACTTTATCAGGCTTGTCTTTGGGAGACGGATGACATCAATCATCTGGCGTTGTAACATCATTTGAGACTCATGGGCTGCATAACCAGTCCCCTGGCTGTTTTGACCAAAATCATTAGGAACAGACTCAGGTGACTGTTTTGCACTATCCTTGACTGATGCTTGTGGTGATTTAACTAGTTCAATGATCCTAGCTACTTGTTCAAAGCTGAACTGCCCATCTGACTTTCTATCAGTATTTCCTGGTATAGGTGATCCTGTCCACTCGGCTGCAAGGGGGTTGAGGATTGACTTTTCTACAACTCCTGGGTGATTCTTATCTAAGCTTGAGGTGGTACATTTCCTGACAGTACTAGTACCTATAGGACCCCCCAGATGATGTGAGACTTCATTTTCAGTAGTAGAATCAAATATCCCCCCACACTGCAACTTTACATCACTATCAACTCTAGCTACATGTTTCTTAGACACAGAAGCAATGCTATTACCAAGATATTTATCAGTAACATTTTGACTGACCTTTGATCCCTTATATGTATAATCAGGGTACTCAGTGAACTTCGTCAGAACCTCTTCTTCTGCTGCCGCAGCATCCATTTCAGCCTTCATCTGTAGCTGCTGACGGCGTAGTTCAAGTTTCTTTCTTTCGCGCTCAAGAAGCCGCTCCCTCTGCCTGCTTTGATATTCAGCCTCTTCCTGCTGACGCTCAGCCTCTTCCTGCTGACGTACAGCCTCCTCTTCTCGGCGGCGTGCCTCTATTCGCTGTAGTTCTCCTCGGCGGCGTGCCTCTGCTCGCTGCTGCTCATCTCGGCGACGTGCCTCAGCTCGCTGCTCTTCAGCTTCTTGTTCCATTTGTAGCTGCATAAGCTCAAGCTCCTGCATCTCCTGAAGAGCCTTAGCTTTGACTTCAAGGGCAGCCCGTTTAGCAGCTGCCTTCACTCGGGTACTTGATGCACGTGAAGCCCTTGATGTGGCACCAGTGCCAGCCTGGGACACACTGTCATGAGGTGTAATACTGTCTTGTAGTTGATGTTGTTCAACAAAGGAGGTATACTGTCTCTTGGCCTCATTATACCTTTCCTCAAGTTTGGTATATATGGTGTCTTCATTGAGGGCACTATAAGGCTCAATGTCCATAACCAGACTCATGTAGTCCATATGCACTTTAGAGAATAGCACAAATGCAGATGTAGCTTTCTCAAGTGCCACTTGAACATCAGGTAAATCAACACCACAGTCCATCTTATGCATTAAGTCATTGACCTTCTTGGTGAATGCACCAGCATGGCCACCTCTTGAACGGCGTAATGTGACCATTTTCTCCAACCTAACACTATCTGGGTCCAGCATCTTGCTTGGTTCTCTATGCCTGGCACCAATCTGTGACATGTTGATGTGCTTGGGATCCTTGCTTAATATCCTGGTTCTTGAAGACTATTCTTTGTACCCAATGTAGTGGCCAAAGCCAATGAATTGAGTCAAAGTCCTTGTGACAAGTTAAACTTACTACTGTTTATTCCTTAATCCACACAACAGCAGGGTACAGGTGCATAAGTACTCTCACAGAGTTGATAAATGCCCTGCAGTCACACAGAAATTGTCCATAGGAGATCTAATCCCACTGGTAGATGCTTATTTCCTATAGATGTCACAGTAGCACAATATAATCCACAGGTGATATAGTCCTTAACATGTAGTAGGTACAGTGTCCTTGAGGTAAACTGTGTACATGTATAACCTTGATGTAACCTGTGTACATGTATAACCTTGATGTAACCTGTACAAAGAATATTGCCTCCTATAGTCCTCAGGTACAAAGTCCAATGTCAGCAAGTAATCCAATAATGTCCATGTGTCAGGTCTGACTTAGTGTTGTTGAATGAATGGGGAACCAGAAGGAGGTCCTTATAAATCATAGCCTTAGTAATTCTAGAAAGTTCTTGTATTATGGGGAAGACAAAGGATGGATCCTACACATACCATGGTGTTCTATATATTTCCAGAACATTCTACTAACATCACCATGAACCACACACAAGCAAGCTTATGCTACACTATTCTAGAATGTTCTAACATGATCCATACAATCCTATACCATTCTCAATCTTACACTACACTTCTTCATCTATAGTATCCCTACGACATGTTAACAGTCAGTTATGAACGTTACCTGTAATTACCCACTATATCCACATCTATCACTACTCAGTTGAGCTCGGAATTGAAAAGACAACCTGGGTTTGAGATGATTTGCCACCTACCCAAGAGGGGCAGCTCTGCCATGGGGGAAAGAACACTTCTTCCTTCATGCAACAGTATCATTTTGTCAGTGTCCCAATCCAATGGGTATGACAATATTCAAATAGCCTACTCTTGACAATAGACTAATACTGCTCTTTGTCAGTGACCCATCTAAGTTGAGGGGGTAAATTATTCCATTGGAGGTGGGCCTGGTAAATAGGATCATTTAGCTTACCCACTGTGGTTGGCCGAATTGTAGGGGCTTCAGTATTAGGAGTACCCACAGGGTGGAGTATACCCAACTGAGAGGTTAACACCATCCTGTGACATTTGGTAATTTGCATGTATACTCTACAGAGGTCTATGGGCAAGAGATTGGCAGTAATCATGGAAATAGAGTAGTGTTTTCCTGGGGGTTTCCTTTAAAATGTACCTAAAAATCATAGGATGTCTTGTTCAATATCTCTGGTTCTAGTAGGAATATTTACAAAATTCTTTCAGTTTTTGATAGCCCTGTATCTGGGGGAAGCTTGTGCGCCAATGGGCGCACTATATGGACAGTTTAATGCATCATTTTCGGGATTAATGCACCTATGGCACAGGGCGCGGCCCTAGCAATATCCCTGATAATGGTGACCTGTGTACCATTCTTTGCGGTGACCTTATACTGTGTTTTATCAAAGGGTGTCATCAGCTTATTCTCCCTTTCCTTGTGCAATAATACAGTGTTTCCTACCTGTATACCTGAGGGCTTTTGACCACTAGCATTGGCATATTCCTGTGTTTTGAGTGACCTCATGCAGTCCTTATCCCTCACTCCCTCATCAAGATCTGAGAACCTCAATATAGGTAGGCAAGTTCTCAGTTTCCTGTTAAAAATGAGCTCTGCTGGACTGATTCCAGTGGTGGAATGGAGAGTTGTTCAATATGCCCGGAGGATATAACATATCTCTTTCTTCCAATCTTTTCCTTCTGCATGAGCTATCCTCATGGCCTTCAAGAGAGTTCTGTTCTTTCTCTCCATTTTGCCATTTGCCTGGGCCCACTTAGGTGAGGTCTTTCTATGTTCCACATTGATACTCTGCAGATAGTTCCCGAATTCCCTCGATATGAATTGAGGCCCATTGTCTGTTGTTACTGAGCATGAAAATCCTAAGGAGTCAATCGCCTTTTCCATGCAATCACTTTCTCTGTTGTGATTGTCCTCATTATGCTCACTGAGAAGAAATGAGAATAATAGTCCACTATGACTAAAACATACTCTCCGCTAGGAAATGGGCCAAGAATTCAAGGGCCAGATCCTGCCAAGGCCCATTAGGCAGCAGCATAGATTCCACCAGATCTGGTAGGTTTGGTTGGGACACTAACTGACAGCCATGGCATTCCCTGCCGTAGTTTTCACAGTCTTTGTCAACTCCAGGCCAAACCTTTTCCCGGAGCCTGGCCTTGGTTTTCACTATTCCTTGATGGCCCTGATACGCTAGCTCTAGAACTCTTTTTCTTTAGTGCCTTGGGGATCGCTATACGTGTTTGTCTAAGAACCATATCCCCTGACGCTATACAATCTTGCACCAACTCTAGTTCCTTGTCATTCGCAGAGACCTCTTGTATCTCATTGGTCGACATTCTCCTTGGTAAGGAGCTTTCAGCTATAGACCTAACATACACCTCAGTCTTATACCCTTTGGGTGTGCCAACACCTGAGAGTCGAGAAAGTACATCCACAATATTTTGTCTCCCCGGAATGTATCCTGAAGTTGAAACACTGTACATAGGCGCAGGACCCATCTTTCAATTGTTGCCGATGGTCTGGACTTAGGTCCATATATCGCATCTAATGGCTTGTGATCAGACATTAAATCAAACTGACATCCCATTAAGTACATTTTGAACCTTTCACATGCCCACACTAGACCTAGTGCCTCTTTTTCCATCTGTGAGTAGCGACGTTCCACATCTGATAGAGACCTAGCTGCATAATATACAGGCCTCAAGCTTCCATCATGTTGCTTCTGTACTAAAACTGCTCCCAAACCCACTGCATCCGCTATCACTTGTGTATGGGCATCTCTACTGAAATAAGCTAGAACGGGGGCTGAGCTTAGTCTGTCCTTAAGTTTATTGAAAGCTGTCTCCTGCTCATTGGCCCATACAAAGGGCCGGCCCTGCCTTGTGAGTCGCCTCAGTGGTTCAACAACAGTCTCAAAGTCAGCGATATACCTTGCACAATATGTAGCCAGACCCAGAAAACTACATACTCCTGCTGCATCCTTGGGCTTGTCATATCTAGCTATGGGGTATTATAGCCAATACATAGAACATAGAGATAACAAGAAGTTGGAGATTAGTGGATAATTGATGATAGCTTTATTGTACAAAAGTACATGCTGGTTAGATGGTAACTCAGCCAGTAGCTAGTTGGTAATGCTGGCAGGTGTACTAGCACCTGGCTGTATATACACAATGACCATCAGGTGTACCACCCCTAGTGGCAGGGTGTGGTACTACTGCATACATTATAGGCGAGTATGGTATAGTGAGCGATAATGGATGTCGTATGAATGGTACAATGTACAATATATCAATAAAGTAAAAGCGGTCGAGTTCTCTACTTATCACATAACTCCCTCCTTGGAAAAATTATTTTTGAAAGTATTGAGAAAATAATACCAATGTGATGGTGCCAATTCTACATTAGCAGCACAATTAAATTGTTGGTTGTCATTATAGGCGGTATGGCAAAAGTACCATGCTGTTATGTGGTTAAATAAGTCATTATATTAACATAAAAAAAGGTACCTAATACAGTAATACAACAATCATGTACATATATATATACGTATATACATCGATGGTTATTAAATAAATGACCATTAACAAACAAATATCATATCCTAAAATAGGCGATATTATTCCTATAATCATCGGTCCCAGAAGCATAGTGCATGATTTCATGACCATAGTTTAATATAAAGTTCAAGAGATCTTAATCATAGAAATCAATGGTGCTTGCCACGGTTGGTAAATCGAGATCTAAATACGGCAGTGTATCGATCGCTACAAGATCAATTACATAACTATGAAGAAATTCAAACCTACCGTAATCTCCCGCGTATAAGGTGCACCCCACCTATAAGGCACACCTAGAGTTTTAGAATATGGTCAAAAAAATAAAAAATTATAACTTCTCTTATACTAAATGGATTCTCAAAATTCAAAAAGTTATATAAGTACTAACATTATTCACTTAAAACTAGAATACACTTAATCCTAACAATATACACAAATGAGTTATCAAAAAGAGGTCACCAGCTGTTCAGCTCAATATTTAGAAAATTTGTCGAATGTATAAAAACTAACACCTTAATAAGCCAGTGCGCTCATCCACTCTTACAAATTGTTAATTTATGGATCGGGGTATAGACGATCTTCTGTCCATATTTGAAGATGAAATGAACAAATAGTTCACTAAATTTATGTAATAAATCTTCAAAAGCCTCTAAGTTATAGAAAATTTCCGGTTGTCCCAAGAGTTATAAACTTCCTTTATGAATGTGTAAACGTTGGAAAAAATACTTATTTGAGAGTTGCAACCTTACATTTTGACCAGTGCCATGACAGAGAAAGACTTGCACTTTGTGCTTTGAAACCCAAACAGTGAAGTTATTGTCAACGTCATATACAGTGTTGTAATATTTGAAATCCTATTCAAAACTGTTTGGCAACGTTACTTTCCGAAAGTCCTGACCTTTATACAACTCTAGATATGCATGTGAATGTTTCTTTTGCTCCTCCAATGGCATGGAAACCCATGCATACATTTGAAATGGTTTATGTGTGCGTCTGTTGTAAATATACAACCTAAAAATAGACGCTTTTGAAACAAGTTTCTAACTGAGCTAAGGCACAAATGGTATCAAAAAGCTAGTATTTTATACAGAATATATCCTAACTCGACAATTAACACAATTGTCAATTGTTAAAATGTTAGAATTTGAAAACTTTCCAAAAACAGCGATCGAAACCAAATGTTACTCAATGAAAACCTTTCACATCTAGAAAAAATAAAATCTTGATGACTCATCCTGAGCTGCAAACTTTAGTCATGGGTCAATAGTGTACCTTAAATGATATTTAAACTAATATATCCGAAACCCGATGATAGTAGAGTCGCCGGTAATTCAAAATTTTTGAATTTTCCACCGTAAAAGGCATGAAATGACCAATGACCAAGTAGTACAACACATGCAATAATTTAAATGGTTCATTAATCACTACTATGCATTTGCAATATGAACTTAAACTGTCATGAAAATCATGAAATGTCAAGTATATGTCCATACAACTATAATTATGAATAGCTGACCAAATGCATATGTACAACCTTAAATGGTTTAAGATATCAGTCCATAGCATAGTAGCTATATACTCCAATGTTAATGTTCATAGCTGATATGAGAAATCGATGATTTAAACTGTCTGTGACTTGTCGAAATCAGCATTTATACATCCGATGAATTTTAATCAAATCAACATGATGCCCAGTCATGTGACACAACGGTGTCATTAAAGGCAATAAGTGCTACAAAGTCCACATGTAGGCTTTAAATAGTTTATGCTATAAGAACCGTTGACTTGGAAATAGATGATGTATAACTTTGCCGAGTTAAAGTTATAAACTACAAATGTCTATATAATATCAATAATCATTCTGTATGTTTGTCATAAGTCCACAAAATTAAATCAAGCGCTTGGCGCCACCCACATCTCATAGGGTGCAACGTTACTGTCTGAATCCTGATCAACCAAACCATCTGTCTGCAGAATGGGTGACACGTTCAAAGGCCACGTCCATATCACATGGTTCCTGACATACACGCCTAGGATGAGCGTCTCTGCAACAACGTCGGCGATTGACCGACTGGTGGCGAGCCTTAACCCGTCTTGCTTTGGTGATGCTGGCCACAGCGTTAAGGCTACAAAGTAGGTCACCAAACTGTCTATTGCATGGGCCCAGCACTCAGAGTGATTAACTGTCCGTCCATCGATGAAAAAATAGAATTGAACAACACAGATCAGTTTACCATAACAATAATCATACAAATTGAAAACATTGAGAAAAATAAACCCTTCTAATGTACGTGTAACTATTACCAATTACAATTAATATAAGTACAACATTAATATAATATCAACATCTTATTTACATGGCAGAACATAAATTAAGGTAATAATACTTTATGCCTTCGCAATAACCACATGTCTTTGAATATAATAATATATATTCAAATTATCACAAATACTCTATAATCTTATCTTGGCGGAAATGAAATAAGCACATGCATACAGATAGAAAGTGATCAACTTAAGTAATAGTACAATCTTAACACTATGTAGATATCAGTAACTTAATACTAAATTTTAACCTAATTAGGCGTATGCATTTTGTTAAATAGGTGATAAATGCAACATGCTTATAATATTACAACACGAACCACACATCACACGTCTCTACCATTTTGCGGCACCATAGCTTCACATGGTATTGCCATGTGCATTAGTCATCATAATGGCAGCCGCAAATGCACCAGTATTTATTCCATGCCTCACTTCCACTGCACACGAGCGTGGCACCTTCAGTGACTATGGCAATGCAACCTTTATCAGTCGTCCCGCGGCAACATATTCGAACATGCCAAAGCGTTCCCAGCTGATCTCAATGCAACAACAGGTGAAGCGTGGAGGGCGGATTCCATGAATCCTGGGTGTTAATGGGAAGGTAATGGAGGAAATGGAGGGAAGTATGGGACAGATCTATAATGTGAAAACAGTGTCCTGGAATTTTATCTTGAGGAACACCTTAGTGCCAGCGGGTCCCATGATGGGAAAACAGGTAGTCCACGCCCTGTAGATGCCCTTGATGACCTTTGCAAGGATTATCAAGGTCACTGTCCCGAGTAAGACATAGAAGCTGATTGTCAAGTCAGACTTAAAAGAGTGGTCTTCAGAATCCAAGGTCGAATTCATCACACCAGAGTCGGATTGATTGATTGATTGATTTGTGTTTTACAGCACTTTAGCGGCACTAAGTGGCTATCCCGTGCTTCACAGGTTGATAATTTAACAAAGGAATGTGTCAGTGCCCACGCATATGTGCACCACACACATTCTGAGGGGATAGGAAAGAGGAGATATAGACCCTTTTAAGTGGGCTAGGGAAGCCCGACACCAGAGTCGGAGTCGGCTAGGTTAGTGAGGTTATCGAGGGTGGCTTCAAAGTTGTCGAAGAAGTCAGATGACTCCTACTTCGTCAAGTTAAGATTTGCACCTAGTGCAGATCTGAAGCCCATGAGAAGGGCAAATAAGCCATGTAGCCTGTAAAGCAGATAGAATGAAACACATAAGGATAGTGTACTAAAAATATAAAAACTAATAACTGGGCCATAAGGTTTGATTGTGTAAGCATTCCACTCCATGGAAGGCTTGCTGTAGGCTCTATCTTTAATGATGAGCTGTTCAGAATTTTTCACAGTATCAATCACATAACCCTCCTGTGTATTCAAGTATATCATTATATTTCGAAAAATTTACATGCAATTCCTTCAATTCGGGAATCTCTAGGTCAAACAAATGTCCCCCTCCATATTTATCAAATTCAAGTTTAATGGAGAGAAACAATAGAATGTTAATGCCGGTGTTTATGGTATAATTTGAATCAATCTCACACATTAACATATTTTCATTCAAAACTAAGGTGGTGGTAACTAGTTGACACTGGAGGATGTTTCACCTCATAGGTATTGAATTATACATATACGGCCTCCACATGCGGACGTCATGTGGGAGAAAAAATATTTATCTCAAAAAGTGTTTCTCAAAGGTGGCCGTGTCCTGTCCGTATGTGAGACACAGGATACGGACTTTTATCTCTAAATGTGGCCTTTTATTTTAACATACGGCTCCCCACATGCGGACAGTCCGTATACACATGCGGACCCTCCGTATGTTGGCTCCGCGAAGCTTTTTTTTCGTAAAAGCCGCGTTCAACTTATGAGAACGGGGGAACCCCTTTCCGGTTTCCCCGTATGACGTCATAACGCAACTTCCGCTTTCTCCTTTATCGCTCATCAAACCGCCGACAAACAATACTAAGATGGGGAAGAAAAAACCCACTAAGGTGAGATACTTAAAGTTCTCTCTTTTTCTTGTCTTAAATATGATACCTCTTTTCTTTGTGGTCTTTATGAGGTCAAAAACAAGGCATGTCTTCACGTTTTTCATTCAAAACTTCGGTCCCCTCTCGACGCTCCCTCCTTCTGAAAGTGTTTTTTGGTTCAAGCAGACGCCTTCCCCCCTTTCTGTGGTTGACGTCGTGACTTAATCCTTTCAATAAAAGGAAGAAGGGATCTCCCTGTTCTTAGAAATATACCCCCCTTTCCACTACCCAGCCTAATTTGACTCTTACTGTCATCTAAGTAACAAAATATTAAATTTTGCATGATGTTAAGCAATGTCCATCAGGTAATTTTCTAGGTTGTACATGTTGCCATGTTTTTACCTTTTCTTGCACCGTAAGCTTTAATCTTATTCCAAATATGCCCCCCTTTTGTTTTTCCTGTGATGTCCAAATTGATAAAGATAACTTCTTCAAATTTTTATTAAGAATAAAGAAATTTTCTAATGCTGTCCCTTCAAAGGCATATGGGCGGTGTACGTTAAAATACAAAGTAAGTTCCATTGGCTTCATATAGAGCTTTTTTTTGTTTATCCCTTCTTTTTATTCTAATTTTCAGAATTTCAATGAGTTAATGGAGAATGTGACGAATCTTAAAGCCCTCCTCCGAGAGAACAGAAGGCTTACGGGTCAAGAAAGTGACCCTGACTTAGAGGTATGAGTCTAAAATTACTCCCTGAATACATTTTTTCTCTCTTTTCTCTTATGGCATTGAAAAAAACTAAATTTATTTTTTGTAAACATATTCCTCTTCTTTTTTTGAAGTATATATTTAAAGTAGAATAACAAATAGTTCTTCAGCTCTCAGACTATATTTTATTTTCCCTTATACTATATTACAATATGTCTATAAAACTTTATTTCTTTTTTCTTTTCCAGGAATCTGACAAAGACGAGGACGAAGATGAGGGAGTAGAAACTATGTACGAGGACGACGAGTTGAACGACGACGAAGAGCGACCTGAGAACTACCCGGGCGATGCTGGAGAGCAAGCAATTGCATACATGTGCGGCTTGCTTAAGCGGCAGAATCTCAGCATGAAGAGGCAAAAGGGAAAGCCTCCAAGCTCATCCCATCCATCCTTTTCTTCTTCCAAACCCAGCTCCTACAGTCAACGAAAAAAAGACTCTGAAAACCTAGACCCCACATATTTTCCGGTCCCTGAATCCTCTGTTCCTAGAGGTAGAGGTAACAAAAGATCACGAGGCAGGGCTAGAGGATCCACTACTTCTGGCCGGGGGAGGGGACGTGGGTCACCTTCTCCTGACATATCAGGACGCGGTAGATCATCTCTGAACCAAAGTAATCGAAGGGGACGTGGTAGGTCTCCTGGAGTAAGTCTTCCTGCAGCTTCTGTTAGCGGTTCCATGCCTAAAAGTGCCACAAAAGGGGGGGTCCCTACCCCTAAGAAAGGAGAACACTGGAGGGAAGACGAGCTTGATTCCTTGTTGAAGGGTGCTAACCATCTTAAGCCAGTACTTAAAGGGCGCTTCAAACATAGCTCTGACGGAAAGGAACTAAAGAAAATGGCGTGGGAGGAACTAAGAGGTGAGGTTATATTCCTTTAAAATTTGTTTCTTTTTATATATTCCTCTTATGTTCAGTCTGATATGCATGTTGTCTGACATTGGTAGAATACATAATTTGCCTTTCCTTTTTTGGTAGAAATATAACAAATCTGTTGACGTAAAGGTGATATCTTTAACATGTAAGTTCACCTTCCTATATTTCAGACTATGTTAATTCTAATGGAGGAAGGCATAGGACACGTGAGCAGTGTCAGGACAAGCTTGGGTATTTTGCTCAAAAGGCTAAGAAAAAGGTAGGAATACCCTGCCCTTTTAGATTCTACTGTATCATTATGCTCTATATATCTGTGATTTGTTAGTATCTCTGAAAATAATGAATTATGTTATTTAAAGAATAATATTTCAGAAAAATCCTCAGAGAGATGTATTGTCTGTTATGTGTACCTTTCCACCTTTTTTTTT
Source organism: Acholoe squamosa (assembly GCA_949317995.1). NCBI lineage: Eukaryota > Metazoa > Annelida > Polychaeta > Phyllodocida > Polynoidae > Acholoe > Acholoe squamosa. The sequence goes on along the minus strand of OX439040.1, from coordinate 35,630,410 downwards.
TAGAGACAGGTGATAGACTCTAAGTATAAAAGCGGGAGTGGTCAGCGTGACGAGGAGGATTATCTGACCTCTTTGGAGCAGCAGGCATGTGACTATGCAGGCCAAGATGTTGTGCTAGGTGAGAACTGATTTTCCGTCTATACATCTGTCTTTATTTCATCTATATTCCACATAATACCATATATGCGACATCTGTTATCCATCACTATGCTGTACTTATGTATGCAGTAGTGCGACACCCTGCTCATGTTCAGGCATTGCCAACAATACCCTTCACCTACATATGACGATATATTGTATGGAACAGATATATATAAATCTTATTTTGGTTCCAGGAATACCCGGACTGAAGCCCCCTGGATTAGACGGTGGTCCTCGGTCGGACCTGAAGTCCTGCTATGACCAAACCGTTCAGAAAAACCAAATTATGCTGACATCCCAATGCCGAGTTCAGCTATGGCTGCAGTAAGGGAGGGGGATCTACTCGAGGAAGGTATATACTTTTCCATTTTTCCATATACATATAAATATATATATATATAGACGGTGTATGTACATATATATATATATGTACATATATATGTATAAAAGTATATATATATATATATATATATATATACATGTACATACATATGTGGACCACTATCACTTTATTTTTCAAGAAATTTGAAACAGAAATAGAAATGTATACCTTAACATATGGTGAACATATACCTACTATAAAGTAGATATATCTATGTGTCCTTACATGAAGTTAATACAAATCTTTTCAGCGACTGTTCTCGTATGTTGTGATCTATTGAAATTTTTCAGGGGATGACGAGAGCTCTTCACACCCCCCACCAGGCTCCCAGGACGAAAGAGAACTGTACGAGGAAGATCCAGATGAGGTACCAGAGGACGATTACCACAAAACCCTACCAGAGTAGGATATACCTGAGGATGACAACGATCCTGTGACAGTCGAAGACATACAGGAAAAGGTTCCTCTTGAACCCCGCATATCTTGGACTGACATGTTAAACATCTGCAAAGGATTTAACAACCTTATTAATGATGCTGATCCACAAAAGAGGGCTGCTGCGTCACTTATTTTTGCCTCAGACCCTCAATGCACAGAAAAGATTTCCATGCTAAGGAGGGCTTTGAAAACTTTGACTTCAGAGGAAAATGCTTCTGAAGCAACATCCGAAGTAGGAACAGCTCAACCTGCTGAATGCAGGACCAAAGCATATACCTCTCAAATGCAATGTAAGTCTCAACCCCAAACCGGTTCAAGTCAGGGACATACGTCTAAACCCCAAGCTAGTCAGCCACATACGTCCCAACCCCAAGCCTCTGCCAGTCGGGTGCAGGCTACTTCTAGCAGAAGTCGGGTCAACGATATACCTAAAAAATCTTCCACAAATATATCGCCTTTTCGCAGAATGACCTCCCACATTCCCCAAAATAAAAAAAGGACTGCAGATGACGAAGGTATACAAGAGCAAACCCATAAAAAGCCCCGACATGCCCCCTCCTTCTCCAAGTTGCACGAGGAGGAAGAGGAATGCTATGCAGAAATGATGGGGTCAGAAGAAATGGAGACTGAATCATATCAGCCTTCTAACAGTACACCTCTCAGTTCTCCTTCCGCTATGAACGTTGTTAACATCTCAGGTTTATCCCGTATCCAACGGGCTTCTGCCTCCAAGAAGAAAGAACTATTTTCTAAACCAAGGGAAGAGGATAAGATAATGAAAGAAATAGCTAAGTTCCAGAGCGATTATGTTAATGGTTTAAAAGACATCAGTCAGAGGATAAATGAGCATATGGACACCACGTCCACTAAAATCAAAGATACCCAGACCAGCTATGCAGAGGGCATACGGGAAATGGCTGAGAAAATGTCTTCCCACATGGCGAGAACTTGTGAACAAGCCGAGAAATGTAGGCGTCAGTGCCTGGAAGCCATTCAGGCAATGACCAACGACCTGCATGAGAAACTGGAGGAGACTAGAAATACTGCAGTAGCGTTCGAACGTCAGCACATAGCCCGCATAAAGGCTACAAATGAGACAATGTCAAATAACCAGTCAGAATTTGTGGAAGGAATAAATCTGGTAGGTACTGCAATACAAGCCACATTCAAAAGAATGCAGAAAGGACAAGACTGTTTGGCCACTGGATTGTTAGGTATGACTGAAAGTGCCACAAAGCTATCAAGTAGTCTTTCGGTCATCCTGGAAAATCAAAAAAGTTTTTTAGATGCACAGAAACAGTTACATTTGCAAAACTTGAAGTTAAATCAGGAGATTCAGGAAAACCGGAACCTTCAACTGTCAGCCCAAAAAGAGGCGGAGAAAGTTTGGAAAGAAATGACTAAGATGTCTGTGTTCTTTGCTGCTCAGTTAAACGCAAAATCAACTAAAGATATTTCAACATGTACCCCGACGGACAATCAGATAATTTCACAAGAGGATGAACCTCCACATGGGGATCAAATACCCCAACCTGGCCTACCACCCGTCCCGGAGAAAAATCCAAAAGCTGACCTACCTCCATGTGCAGATGAGGGTGAGACAGTAGGAGACAAACCTGTTTCCCCCAATGTCCAGGAAGACAATATATCCGTTAAATCTGACAAGGAAGAATGTTTGCCTGATAAGATGACAGTTAAATTAACTCACAACGACCCATCAGAAGGTTCAGCACGTGGTCCCTATTTTTTTTTGGACGCAAAGGACATAGCAGCCATGGAAGTGTCTGACAGCCAAGGTAAAAATGTTGTGTTCCTAAATATATTTCAACTGAAATTAATTCCACCTGTATTCTTTTCTGTACCATTGATATGTCATTCATCTTTTGAACTATAGAATTTCATTCATTGTGTATCAAATTTGGTTCTCCATGGGTTTTCTGTTTCCATAATGTTTAGTTAATCTTTGTATTTACTTGAAATAAATAAGAACTATGTGTATTAATATGTATTCCTCTTTAAAACAGAGGAGCTGAACACTGGTGAAGGGGAGATACACACAGACGTCCAAGCCATGCAGGGTGCAACGATTGCCATTCCACCCGACACGGAGGTTGTACACGGTTCAGCTGTCTTCGTTCCATGTCAAAATGTACAGGGAGGTGAAGGCCCGTTAATCGTCCCTGCATCAGGTATAGGCCTAATATGTGCATTATCTTTTCTAATGAACTTCTTCTGATAAGTAACAAACCAGGATATATGATATTTATCAAACATGCTACAGGTTTTAGCAGTTGTTCTTGAAGCCTGAAGTTTAAGATGCCCAAAGGTACCCCCCTTAATGCATGATGTTATATCCTTATAAAAAAATGACATGATAAAGAAACATGTGATTATATTTCCTGTGTGGCCGATTTATAGCGGTTACAGATGTTTTCACCTTCTCCTTTCTTCCAGCTATTGAAGCAATAGACCCAGATTCTAATTCATTGCCAGCCTACAATGTCATGTCAAATGAAGAAGTGGTATTTGTCCGGGAGGAGAACTTATGCGACGACAATCCTGAGCTGGTTTTAAGGAGGTCCCGTCGTGACAAGAAACCTATCAAAAAGGACTAATTTCATTTGTGTGATATATAAGAAATTAAAAACGGTGCTGTAGTTCAAAGTTATATCATATTTTATTGTTAGGCTATTTTGAATGCCTTAGCTTCAAGTATGTTACCTTAGTTAGGAGAATGTAATATACAATTTGAAGATATCACGTTCGAAGTTTCCACCTAGACAACATCATTTCATAGAATTGTACAGTAAAGGTAGAAAATGAAAGACAGAAATCTATAATAGAATCGTATATGGTCGAAGATAAAAAAAAAGTTTAAAGCAAGGCATATTTAAGTTCATGACTTTAACTTTGGAGTCTTCCTTCAGGACTAAATGAAAACTTGTATTCGTTAAGCAGACATGATACATCTATATGCATGGTTCGAGTTATTTTCACTTTAAGGTAAATGGATGCCTCTTTTGAAAATTTCCTATGTACGCTCGTCATGTATACCGTTCAGCAAAGACAGACATTTTTTATGTTAAGTTGAGTGAAATGGTACATGAGCAAAGATACTGGAATACAAAAGATAAACTGATTTTTGATGTCCCATATACATTATAGTACTTGTTGCAAACTAGGGAACAAAGACTTAAGTTCAGGATGAATACATGTATGTATCAAGATATATTGATGCCAAATAGGCATTTTTGTTTCAGCTTCATGACATGTTTTAAAAAAGTCTGTTTCTTGTTATGGAAGTTCTCAGAATTAATATAATACATGGTGCATTCTAAGTAACAGATTATTCTCTATACATGCTAGGCAAAGAAAAACATTTCAGCACAGGATGTGGAAATAAAAAAAAGAGGTTATTTTAAATTTTATTCATTAAATTTTGCATGTTAGCTTTATTCATTACATGACATGGTTATGTAACCCATGTTTGTTTTCTTCAAGTCATTAGAATAAAAGTTTGCCATCAGAATTTTTTTCTTGTCCTTCTAATTGTCTTAATATTACATAACAGAATTACACTATTTAGTCAAATTGATTTCATTTAACTTATTCAGCGGGGATTGAAGTTATCTTGGATGAAACCCTTCCGCAGGTTCTCAAACTTAGCCGGGGGCTTACGGGAGACATTCTCTGGCTGGGTGATGCGTGGGAATCTTTGCTTGAACGAGTCCTTTTCCATACTGTCCTTCAATAGGGGATTGCGTGCCACCTTGGCGCAGTTATGTAGTGCCACACAGGACTCGATGACTTTTCCTGCTGTGGTAGGAGGATGGGCCAGATATCCCCCGCTGCTGTCCAGACAACTGAAAACAAAGAGAGAGACAAAATGGGAAAAATTAAAAATTGTACCAAGTGACTGCTTAAAGAGGATGATAGTTTTGACAGGAAAAAAGATATAAAGGATAAATGTAGGAAAATAAATAAATAAATGACTTACTGCCAACGCTGCTTCAACTGGCCTATAGTCCTCTCTACCCGACTCCTAGTCTTTCGGTGCCACTTGTTGTACGCCACATCAGCGTTCGTTGTCTCCACACGGACAGGGGTGAGGAGGTAGTCAGTGAGAGGATATCTGAAGGGAAAATATTCGGTTATTGTATATGGATTTCATATATATTTTTTCCATAAGGATGTATTCCGAAAGGAGTTATGTTCAGCTAAGTTTGGCCAAAAAATATATAAATGACTTACCCGGAATCTCCCAAGAGGTAATATCCCCCGAACTGTTTTCTCTCTCCCAAGATTTTGATGTCAGACCCGTTGAGGCAGTAGATGTCGTTCTGAGACCCAGGATTACTGGCATCTACGTGTGTGATGAGGTACTCAAAGTCGCAGACAATCTGGGAGGAGTAAAAAAGGGACAAAAATGTTAATATATATATATGTATAAACTGATAGACATATTAAGAAAGAAATTCAATGAAAAAAAATGTACATAAGATATCCTGGTTCTTAGAAATATATTAGGAAAAGTAATTTACCATGGTATTTATGCTGTAGTATCCTTTGTAACAAAAGAATTGATTTTCGTCTGCCACTACCCCTCGCGGACACTGTATAGGTACATGTGTCCCATCTATGAGTCCGAACAGCTTGGGCATTCTGTGTTTCTGATAGAAGAGCATCGCCTTGCTGTTCTTTTCCTCCCGGGAGTGTGGCCAATGGACATACTCTTGTAGGTGTTCATGGAAAAAGTCAGTCACCTTCTCTACAGACCTACACACAGTGGATTTGGAGACGCCGTGAATGTCTCCTATGGAGTTGTAGCTGGCTCCAGTGGCGAAATACCTTAGGGCAATCAGGAACTGAAGAAAGCAAAGAAAAGAATATTGTTTTAACATGCCATAATAAAGTCAAAAGAGGTACAGTAAGGAAAAAATATGAAAATAAAAGGATAAATGAAGGATGGACTCCCTTACCTTAAGCCTATGTGGAACGGCATGCTTGCCCCTCAGGACCTTCTTTTTCTTCGTAGCGACATAGTTTTTGATGAGAATTCGGGCTACCTCTTTACTAAGACGGTAGCGCTGAAGAAATTTTTTCTCAGTGTAGAAGGACAAAGGATCCTTTCTCTCGTAATACTGCCTAGTAGTGTTCAGGATGTACCCAGGCATTTCTTTCCCTGGTGTAGTACGGCCAAACATAGGTCACATGACTTGGAGTGAAAAGGAAGGTCACGACCTACTTAGGAGATATTCATTGGATGCGGGCTTAAAAAAGGCCGCATGTTACTTATTTCCCCCATATGTGACATATGGAGGGGTACCTGACCCCTCCACATTCTAACCTGAAAATACGGAAGACATGTGGAAAACAGGTTGTCCGCATCTTGAGGTGAAACGCCCAATAAGCCGTATATGAATGCGGCCCTCCATATGTGAAAAAAATGAATGCGGAAAATAGAACAGAAACGGGTTTTTTTTATACGGCCCCCGCATGTCATATACGGCCCCCGTATGTTATGAGGTGAAACATCCTCCTGACAAGGTAAGTCTACAATGCTTAAAGGAGCCATTGTAACTAAAGTGTCATTTTTACCATACACTTCATGTGTGTTCTGTCATGAATAGCACATGTATATTCGTTGAGATTGGAATATGATCAAAATTTGGCATTCTATTTGATATAAAATCAAATCTACACAAGTAAGTAAAAAATATATAATTGTTATGACACCATAGTCAGCATCAAAGAATATAGCTGACAAACAGTATTTATATGTCTATAAATAGAAGAAAACTTGCTATTGACTTGTCGAAGCTCTGGGAAAGGATAAACAAGTCTCTAACTGCTGTTTAGCCGACCGTCACAGAGTGACCCGGCACTTTATTAAGAGAGAAGAAAAAAAAGAAGAAAAAAAAGAAACAAAGTTCTTGTCCTGCACTGCCTGTCTGCCATGCGTGGCTGCTGCTTGCTGAACTGCTGTCACCCCCACTGTGGGGGGAAAGTGTGTAGGGGTAACTGTTCTAATCTACACCAGATGGAGGTGGTGCAGCATCTAAAGTCAATAGGCCAATAGATCACCCTTGAGTGATCTATTTGGACCATTGACTCGTCGAAGCTCTGGGAAAGGATAAACAAGTCGCTAACTGCCGTTTAGCCGACTGTCACAGAGTGACCCGATACCCAGAAACTTCGACAAGTCCTAGTCAATAGCACATACTAACTCAAAAACTATATGTTAATGATGTAACTAGAGTTTTTAATGAAGCTAAAATCAAGCTATATGCAGATAACATTGTAATATATTATTCAGCGAGAAAAAGTCAAGATGTAGCAGATGTTCTGAATAGGGAAGTGGGTCTTTTCAAGACATGGGTTTATAACAATAGGCTTACAGTTAATCCCAGAAAAACTGAGTTTATGTGGTTCTGCAGCAAACAAAAATATATTGAAAAATTGCCAACCCTGCAATATAATGTTTAATGGGATCCAGGTTAGAACAGTAACAAGCTTTCCTTATCTGGGAGTTACTTTGGACAGTTCACTCTCTTTTGATAAGCAAATCAAAATATTGAAAAGAAATGTATGTAATAAACTATTTAGGTTCGCTAAAATTAGGAAATTCTTGACTAGAGACTATAGTATCCAAGTGTACAAAACTACTATCAGGCCAATTATTGAATATTGTTGTTTTATTAGTACAAGCTGTAATGAGGATGGTCTAAAACAATTACAAAGGTTGCAGAATAGAGCATTAAGGATATGTTTAAAGTGCAATATCAGAAAGTATCATGTATTAGAGCTCCATGAAATATGTGGTATTGAAACCTTAGAAGAAAGGTTTGATATGCTATTGTTATCAATGATGTATAAAAGATCAAAGTTTATTGTCTCAAATGATACTGGATATAATAAACAAGCAAGTTCAAAGGTTGTATTTCCTCTGTAAGCAGACATTTCAAGCGGTCACCCTATTATAGGGGGACTGTTCTTTGGGATGTGCTACCAGAGGGAGTACAAAGACAACAACAAAGGTGAAATTTAAGGAAGAAATTAAGAAACTGGATGTGAGATCTTTATTGAAAGTAGGGTATAATTGATCTAGAAAAGTCTGTGGCTTTGATGATGAGCCATCTCCATCACATTGTTAGGTTATTAAGTTCAGAGGATGTTAGAGAAATAACTGTCAATGGTAATAATGAGTTTGGCTTTGTTGATGAGCCATCTCAAATTCTCTAGGTTTTGTTAATGGACCATTCTGGGTATTATTCATTATTTTACACATTTATCAAATACTTTGCCACACGCGCTCAGGAATTGCTCACAAGCTCACAGCTCATTCCCCCCCCCCCAGTGTGTACAGTGAGCTGCTCTTACATCACCCATACCAGGATGTTGTGAGAGCCGGACCCATCCTATTCCTGGGCACTGACTCACTGGGAGTATCACAACATACCTGTGGACGCATTTCTAGGATGCAGGGAAATTACACGATCTCCCTTCATCCTGATTGGTCCACTTATAAATAGAATCATTACCAGGTATGGCGACGCGTCAGATATGACCAGACCCAACCAGATCTGACCAGATCTGACCTGCTCCTACCGGTACATTTCATCACCCTGTGAGCTGCTCACCTAGGTATATAAGACCGGTGAGCAGCCCCCAGCAATCATCTTTTCTACTTACATTATCCCACGTACAACCTCCCTAGTATCTAGGACCTACGTCAGGTTGAGCTAGGAGCTTAGGGGCAGAGTCTGCACGCTGGCAAGTGTATCATTGTTACCACCTATATGTACACTCTGTCATCATGCAATAAACAAGGATCAAAGAACTTCTCTGGATTCAGTGTTCATTACAACATCGACTTGTAACGGTTCGTTGACAATGGTGGAGAACTCCTCAGAATATCCCACTACTAACCTCTCATAGCCATGAGTAATAGTGAGACCACACCCAAGGAGCCAGTTTCTAAACGTACCTTTGCATCACCTGGGCTAGATGCGCCCAACCCACCTGCAGCTGCAGCACACCATTTCCAGAGAGAAAATTCGTCACCTGACGCCTTCAAAATGTCACACCAAGGGACACCCCCCTGGTAGAAGCTATACAGCGCCTCAGTCTGACGCTGACAGCGACAGCCCCAGGAGCAGTCGCGATGATTAGGATTCAGAGGACGGAACTACAGCACCTATAGTACCCGCCCCCACCCTAAAGGACCCGACCATAAGACCCCCAACCACTACTCCTGATCCTACTACTGAAGCAGAAGTTAACTCAATTGACTCTCACACCTCCAACGATGATGAGGACCAATATGAGAACCACAGCCGAGGACACCAATTCTGAAGCTGAAAAACAAGTCAGCAAGGTAAGGCCACTTTCTTTGATACAGAATTGACTAAGGGTGCAGTATCTGTTAACATGAATAACCACTAGTATAGAGCCTCCCTGTCTTTTATTAGCCAAAAATGGCTAATAGAATAGCAAGAACATGTTTTAAAAATATGTTAGAGACTCTACAATCACGGTGTCACTATATGGTAAATCACATCATGGATATAAAGAATATTCCCATAACACCCAACACTACAACAAAAAGGAATCCTTTTTCCTCCAAAATTATCCCACAATGTCTATATCCAGAGTATAGACACCCCCCCAACCCCCACCCCAGCCCTACACCCCACCCTATTATTTCCTAACAAACTCACCCATAATAACCTTCTTACCACCCTTGAAACAGACATACATAACACCACCCAAACACTATAGGTATATTTTCTTCATGTAACAGATGTTTCCTCTCCATTTCCCATATATTATTTCAATGGAGAGTATTCATTCGAACCACCAAATTCACCTTTTTTTTATCTTTTATTTTTCCACAAATTCCAATTATTCTTTCCAACACATCACAACCTTACAACCACAAATTAGTGAGTGACATTGCCAAAAATGTTATTTGATTTTCTAAGGGCTCAGGCAGCCTTAAACTGGATACGCTCGGTTTGTGATCCCATTCAATTGGGACATGCATGCGCCCGTTTGTTACAAGCTCAGGGCTCCTCAATACCCTAAGGTATTACCAAATGACGGCCTACTGTAGGAGAGCAGCTCTCTTGCATCCTGATCCGTGTTTATACCTCTGTTTACCATTGGAACTGGAATGTTTGGTGAGACACATAATCATATTAACATCCTTAATTCCTGCGCCACAGGTGGCCAGGATGGGAATCCCACAAGACCTGATTTTATCATCAGTACTTCACATCGCACCCACCCATAACCATAACAATATTATGTCATAACTGACCGCTCCATCCTGATAGCTAGAGGATCATAATTTGCATAGTGACTGACGGGTCCACTAGCATCCATCCAATAGAAAGGCCCCATGCCATTTTAGGGAGAGACATACCTTTAAGGGATGCCTGTGATTGAGAAATAGCCACCTCATGATCAGCATATAAGCCTCCTCCCACCCCAATCTTATCCACTTCACAACAATACACCAAACTTACCAAACCCAGTCACCACATGGAGCAAGTATCCGGAGACCACAGGGCCAAAATGCCGAGACTGCCATGCAACCAGCCCAGGTAGGATTTGTCTTATGTGTCCATTTAGTAGCGTCATCAATCGTTCTAGCATGACAATGATGGATTATGCCATCATGTTACCCAGATACCCATTACATGCCAATGGTAGTGTGTGCCCAGAGTGCTTTGTAAAATGTGATAGTTGAATTCGCAGTCCACATCATGCCTTTCTACGACGACCTGACCACCTTAGATATTACTTATCAACTTTTGGCAACACCCTACCCACCCCACCCACCCCACACACAACCTATCCTACCTTAGACTACCCATCAATTAAAATTGTCTATTAGCCTTGAGGCACCAAAGTCATATGGACTCAACCTAGGGTGGACCATCCATAGCCTTCTAGGCCCACATGGCATTAGGAGCAAGGCCATGGATCTGTTTAGTCAAAGCTGTCAATCTAAAAAGTTTGATTTTGCTCATTTTTATCAGGCCAAACGCCCCCACCACTGTATTGAGCCATCCTAGTTTACTAAGTCACTGTCCCTTACACAAAGTCAAGGTAAAATACATCAATTACTGATCATAGATTAGCCTAAACAAACTAGTCTGCTTAAGAATTATGCCTACAAGTGTCCCACACAATCACGACCCCCACCCAATTGCTACAATTATTATTTATTTATTTTTTTTTATTTTTCCTTTCTTCCCACCCCAAATTCACCAAACAATTATACCTCGCACTTCACTCCCTCACACAAAACCAAGCCCCCCCCTCTTCCACTCACCCCGCCCAACCCCAATACCCCCCCAAAATCAAAATTTGTATGGATCACTATTACAAGGAGAGGTATATGTGCACTGGCAAAATCAAACTCCTTTTGTCAGTGTACCCGTAACCATAACAAGGGGGGAAACACCTACTCTATTTATAGAACAGGCGTCCCCACGCTGTGATGGTGAATCCTTGGCGAGTCTGGCCCCGGCATCGTCCCCCAATCCAGGAGGGCATACCGGAAAGAAAGGCTCGGGCCCAAACTACAGCAGACGAATCGAGCCCACTAAGTTGGCTCCGCTGAACCCTAAGAAGCCCAGCACCCCAACAATCTATATATGTTTAAACTCAACCTGGCTGAGAGGGCCCCATACATAGTCAATGGCAGGTAAAATTTCGACTTACCAATCCAACATGGCCGGTTTCGGTTCATGATGGAAACCACCGTCCCACCTCATCGACTACCGGCCACCCCCACCATCATATAACTTAGGACCGTCCCGAGGCTATACCCAAATGTCAGTAACGTTTGGAAGATACCATCACACTTATGTGGGGATGGCAGGTACCCCTTACACACACGTCGGGTAACATGGCGTTCACACCATAAAAACACTGATGTGGGGGATCGCCCCCCACCCAGCTCACCCATCAGACCCCCCGCCCCCACAGTGAGCCCCCTCCTCAAGACATCATCCATAACATACCCATACATAGTTATCATTAAACCCATTAGTCTAGATAACATCATAGCCACAGCTAAGCCTAACTAACATAGTAGTTCGGTCTACACTGATGCTCATCAGTATTGGCACCGGCTGCAGCGTCCAGCACGACAACTTTCGCGTCACACGCGGCAGCCCGGCGCCATCTTGGTTTCGCATTAATTACCAAAACTGACGGACGTCACGGCCGTCACTATGACTACCATCGGTCATGTGACACCGGCACGTGGCATCCCGGCCACAACAACAACATTAGCACATGTTCACACTTTAACTTGCTCAGATCAGACTTACCTTAAAAACCGTGAGCCATTCCCGCCGGGCGGGATGATGAGCCAGTGGATCTGCGTTATGCTGAAATACAATTTAAAAGTCAGATTAAACCAAGTGCCCCACGTCTTGACCCTCAAAATTGACAAAAACTCAAGAATCACCGTTGAAACTCAGAATGTACTTACAATCCGCCCGACATGGTGATGGTGAGGTGGAGCGTAGTCCCATTGGGCATTATGAGGTCCACCTCATATACCTCCATGGCGATTATGTAACATTATGACATCACAGACGGACGAGTCCCTTTTTATAGCACCGCGGATCAAAACTTTGGCGATACAGGAAAGAAAATTTTTTTTCTTTTTCTTCCGCCCCCATTTCGGCCCAAAAATAAATTTTCTTTCAATCAACACCAACATAATTCCTTTTCAAGATACTTGAGACAGGTAGGAGTCAACCTGAGCAGGTCATACCTGTATTAATCCCCAACTTATCTGATTTTTCACCATTATGGTGCAGCGCCAGCTCGCTACTACCACCTAGTGGAATTTAGATAAACTAACCATAGCGTCCCTGGATACAGGACCCGCGCTAAGCAAATGAATCAATTGAGCTCTGTACTTAGGTTTTATACGTTGACAAAATGATATTGACCTCGCGTCCTTTTCTGTGTTAACCATGGCCTGCCTGCAACCCATAACGGACAATCTGTAGGTCGATGAATTGTCTTCCCTTCCTGTCGTTCTCTCAGCAGGCCTACCACCAACACAACATCTGTTCCTTCAGCACCAGAAGCCAAACCCAAGGAGGAGGGACCAGTACCCACTGAACCATGGACCAGACCAACATCGAAACAATATGGCAACTTATCACCTAATAGCTTCCATGCTATAGAACATTTCAGGAGAAACGAGTGACAATACGCCACCCAAAATTTATGACATGTCAGTGAGACCCAATCTCCAACCGACCCCACCAAGAACTACCCAAGATGATTATTTTGGACAGAAGACTGACTTTTATTTTTGTATACAAGGTCAACCTTTTATGCCTTCAAAAGATTGGCAAACTCTTATGATCTTATAGGTGACCTTTATAACATGACCTTTTATAATGTCACCTTAGGTGCTACAAGATCATCCCCATTTGTACACCCTTTTCAAGCTCAACCATGTATTGTATTTATGAGCTTTAGTCAGTAACATAATTAAGTTCATATTCAACCCTAGGTTCTTAAGTTTGGCACAAACTATGTGGAGCGGGGCCAACAGTCATATCGAATACTGCCTTGACCCTGTCCCACATAAAATCTTCAATTTTTTTTTCTTTTCTTCTCTCTTCCCACAGCCAGTCCAAATACGACCTCGGTCAATTTATACTGGCTAAACATGTGCCCTTGGCAGCTTGAAGCCGAACTTATCTTGGGAAACTCCCAACCTTGGTTCGACTTCCCGGTGCCAACTCCACATACCATGTAAATAAAATTATTTTTCCTTCCTTCTCTTACCGGTACATCATATTTGTAAATACTCCATGTACCTCAGCTTAGACAAATGTGTTTTCATACTCCATTGTATCAATACATAGCCACGACAAACTCAGGTACAAACAGTATTCACGACGTCCAAAAATATGTGTACCCATTTATTCCCATAGTAATAAGTATCATAAGTTTTCTTTGATCCAACGATTAATAGCATGCTACCGGTATCTATTATTTTTGAAAAGTTCCATAAAGGAACCTCCATGTACACCTATTTTCATTCTTGTACCGTATTTTCATACCGAAAATCCCTTTGTACCATATACCTTGTATGCATAATACCCAAGATTGTCAATGGACTTGGCAAAAGCCATTATTATTAATGATTTTCCTCCCTTAAACCTCATGCAGAGACGAGTGGGAATGTGGGGATTTGTCAATGGACCATTCTGGGTATTATTCATTATTTTAGACATTTATCAAATACTTCGCCATATACGCTCAGGACCTGCTCACAAGCTCACAGCTCAATCCCCCCCCCCAGTGTGTACAGTGAGCTGCTCTTACATCAACCATACCAGGATGTTGTGAGAGCAGGACCCATCCTATTTCTGGGCACTAGCTCACTGGGAGTATCACAACATACCGACATACCTGTGGACGGGTTTCTAGGATGCAGCGAAATTCCACAACCTCCCTTCATCTTGATTAATCCATCCATAAATAGAATCATTACCGGGTATGGCGACGCGTCAGATCTGGTCAGACCCAACCAGATCTGACCAGATCTGACCTGTTCCTACCAGGACATTTCATCACCCTGTGAGCTGTTCACCTTAGTATTTAAGACCTGGTGAGCAGCTCCCAATCTCTATTCTAAGCTCATCTCTTTTTCTACTCACATTATACCACGTACAACCTCCCTAGTATCTAGGACCTACGACAGGTTGAGCTAGGAGCTTAGGGGCAGAGTCTGCACGCTGGCAAGTGTATCATTGTTACCACCTATATGTACACTCTGTCATCATGCAATAAACAAGGATCAAAGAACTTCTCTGGATTCAGTGTTCATTACAACATCGACTTGTAACGGTTCGTTGACACTAACTTGAAATTTGTTCATTTTTCTGAATTATTTTGTACAATCATGCGCGTAAGCGCGTATTAATCATCAAAAACTTTGTGAGAATACCATAGATTGTCATAGTATACATCACCAATATGGCTGTGTATCTTATGGCAATTGCCAAATTTTAGATAAATAATTGACAGTGGAGGTGTGTGTCAGGTGTGAGATGTGTCATCTCACCTCTGTTGTGTTCATGCAGTGTGGCACCTGAGGTGTTAGGTACCGGGATCTGACATGTGACTGAGCAGTGCTCAGCTGGTGTCAAATGGACAGATCATGATGGTGGATTGGTCTTTAAATG
This sequence comes from Acholoe squamosa, assembly GCA_949317995.1. NCBI lineage: Eukaryota > Metazoa > Annelida > Polychaeta > Phyllodocida > Polynoidae > Acholoe > Acholoe squamosa. The sequence continues at coordinate 35,615,209 of OX439040.1, read as the reverse complement.
GTAGGTGTGGTTGTGGTATAGGTATCAGTCCTACATGTGCACTGTTCTTGTTACAATATGGCAAACTACCAGGCTTTTGTCTACAGTCTACCTGTTGCTGAGGTCCTCACTGTGGGTAGCTCATGGGAGTCATGGGTGTATGAGGTCAGCTTCTGAGAATAATAGAAATCTAAGTCGTTGATTGCGACTTGTGCTCCAGGGTGGGTAATCCTAAGTTTGTTGTTATTGTTGTAGGGGCTCGTGGAGTGATATATATTGTTTTAGCTCCCTATTCGAAAGGGCAGGTCTATCAGTGTGGTTGCCACCAGTAGGACCAGAGGTCGCTTCGATCTCTGGCCACTATGAGGTGGTGGCAGCACTAGTCTTTGCTGCTCCAGTACCTACCTGGGACCGCGTAGTGGGGTTAGTTGGCTTCTGGCTGTAGCCAGGGCAACACCTGCAGAGCACTGAGCTATATTCATAGCACCACTTCGAACATATGTAAATCCGAAATAAACGTGCCGGTTGCACTTACCCGAGCTAACTTGTCTGGTTTTACTTGATATTGACATATCTCGAACTGAACCGAAGTTATATAAGAACTCAAACCATTACAATGTCAATTAAGTATTTAGCAAGGTCTGAGGGTGGTACCATATCAGAGGTAAGGATTCCTGATGATAGCATTCTCAGGGCTGTATTGGTTCTTTGCAGTGATTGTACGGTGTTCATTCTTGCTGCTATGACGATTAAGGCATCATTTAATACTTGCATTTTCTCCCTTTGAGATTTCTCATGCCTTGAATATGAGTCAGGAGACCTGGACATGTTAGAGGCCCATAGGTTGATGGTATCACCTATGGTGTTGATAGTACTGTCCAGTACCTTCTTATCTTAGACGTAAGCCTTGACAAATTTATCTTGTCTGTCTGTGATCTTTTCAATGAGATTAGCTGCTTCCTGATCTTGTTTAGCAAATTTCCTTAATATATCATCTGTTTCTAAGTTGTCCCATAACTTGATTTAGATCTTCTACTGTGGCTAGGCCTAGTACACCATGGAATAGGGTGCTAGGAAGCCCAATATGGCTTCTCTTTTGGCTTTGTCCAATGTGTTTATGGGATTGGACAGAAACAATTTGATGGAGGCTTAAGTTTCATTTATCTCCTTGTCTGCAATTTCCAGCAAGGTGTCAAGCTCCTTGACTTGTTGGATAATCTGACCAGATGTATTATCTTGTAGAGAAGTGGTCAACTGGAGTACTCTATCCCTTATGGATCCTTGGGCAACAGATGCCCAGGGTATCTTGTAGGGGATAGCTAGCAACAGTGTTGTGGTGGTATGTTCATTGACCAAAGGTTGAGGGCTAGGTTTGAATACTACTCCTATGTTCTGTCTCACAACAGGGGTATATTCTGAAGTGAGTGGTTGTATAGCATATAATAGCAGCACAATCGGCAGTATGGGTGCAACTCTAAGTTTGCCCATGGTGCTGTGTAAAGCAAGAAAAAATGCTGCTAAAGTCTTATCAAATTTGTAGTGTTTGGTGCTGGTAAAGTCTAAGTGTATGGTGTAACGCTTTCAATGAAGTGATTCAAATTGTACCTTTGCAAGATTGAGCTGTCTGGCCTGTAAGTCCTATAGAGATTGACCAGTAAGTGGTAAGGCAGGGTGTGGGTGAAGTAGGTGTGTTCTTCATCCTGGTGCAGTCTCTCCTAGTGGAGAAGTGGGCTGGCTAGTTCCCAAGTGAGGTCCTCCAGACTTGTGTTCCAGACTGCAGCTGGATGAAGACTGATGGTGGACTATGGTCCACAGTGCCTCTTATGTAGCCTACCCTACCCACATCCATTGTGGGCCTGGTATTGTTTCTCTCGAGTCAATGCATTGATCTCCAGTGTCAGCAACTGTGGGGGTTTATTGTGATGTCTGTGGACTGGTAATTAGCCCCTCCTGTCATCCAGGACAGTCATTGATGAGTTGTCTGAGGGTGGCTTATGAGGTCAATTGATCTCTATAGACTACTATGTTGGCATAGCACGCTCTTTCATGTGGGGATTAGACTTTAGACACTCCATTGTGTTACCCTTACTTTTCTGTAGACTTCATGTCTGCTTTACTTGGAGGGTCCCAGTCTTTGACCATTCAGTGTTAATAACCTACTGATATTTTTTTCAAATTCATTTTTTTTGAAAATCTGATGTTTTAGGTATCTCAAATGATTCTAATTTCTTGAAACTACACCACATTTAGATGTCTTTCTTAACATGTGGAGTGCAGGCCTAGGCTTAATAGGGCCTATACCTGTGGTTTCCCTTGTGAGGGAGATTTCACTTTTGTTTCTCACAATTCATGTGGAATAAGCCTGTGTGCAAACTCCTTGTTCCTGACAGCTGCGACCTTCTTTAGTCTGTCTATGTGTACAGGTCTGGCCACCAGTAGGTTGGTGTCCATGTTCTTGAGTTTGGCACTTGTCAAACTAGGTCTATTTACTACAACATATGGTCCCATAATAAGGGGTTAAAGTTTCTTAAACTCTGTGTTGGTCAGGATTCTTGGTATGTTAAGGTACGCCATGTCAGTGACCTTGATTTCCTGGGGTGTAAGTTTCTTATCATATCTATTCCTCCTCTCCTTCTATAGCTCCTTGTATAGCTTTCCTCCTACAGGTATCTTGATTTGTTATCATGTTAGCTACATGGTCTGCTACAGTGAATATGTCCTGTATTCCTAACCCTAGGTCCATTGGGGTGGCTGGGTTTCTTCCATGGAGTAAGAAGAAAGGGGTGAATCATGTGGTTTGGGATTCAGTATTGTTCAAGGCAAAGGTTATGGGTTCAATAAATGAGTCCCAATTGCTTTGGTGCTTTGAACAGAATGCTCTAAGAGCTGTGTCAATGCTAGCATTGAATCTCTCCACCAGGCCATTACTTTGAGGCCTGTAAGGGGAGGAATAATTATGCTTGATCTTAAGGTGTTTGGTTAGCTTTGGTGTTCCATGATGGCAATTTATGTTCTTGTAGAACTCAGCTGCTGTTGTTTCAGCTTTTAAGTCAGTAGTAGCCCAAGCTGTGGCATATCTGGTAGCATAATCTATGCAAACTTGTATATGTTTGTTTCCTCTGACAGTTGTAGGGAGTGGTCCCACTGCATCGAGATTTAGGAACTTCATTGGTGAAGCCATGTAATCTCTCACCGTCATTGGTGTTTTGTGTGAGTGAACTTGTCTTTTTGCTGTGAGACAAGTTTGACAGGTAGAAACATATTTGGTTGTGACTGCTAGCATAGATTTCCAAAATACCCAAGGTCGGAGTGCTGACATCAACCTAATTGAGGCAGGATGGCCCCCTGTAGGTGAGTCATGGAAATACTGTAGTGTACTTGTTACCTATTGCTGTGGTATAACGATCTGAAGTGGTACAGTATTGGTTTTTCTCCAATTTATGGGGCATATGTGGACTAATGTGCCATTTACCAAGGTGTATGTCTGGCCTTGGTTGATGATTCTATTTGCTTGTGCTTTTGGGGCAGGCAAGGTTCCATCCTTAAGATGTTGTATGAGGGGAAATAGTTCCTTGTCCTTCCTTTGTTCCAAGCCAAGACTGATACCTGAGATGCATGTGTCGGGAATCTGATCCAACAATATATCTAGCACATGTTGTTTTATTCTTTCTTTCTCTTTCTCTTTTTCATCTAATTTTGGCCTATTTTGGGTTTTCTGTTGGGGTGTGTCACTCTTGTTTTGGTGTGTAGGCTCCTTTGGAGGACCCTTTTCCTTAAAGGCACATTTTGCTTATTGGCACTCTTCTGTTTCTCAGGGTTCTCTGAGTTGTTAGATAAAGTGTCTTTTGTGATATTTTTCCTGGCAGGTGGGGTTTTAGTTGGTTTGTTTCCTATGACCTTTTTCTCAACTTGACTAGTTTGTGATTGTGTGGGGGGTTTTGGTGTGCCCTCCTAATTCATTTCTCTAGTCTTTGAGCGTGTGTCTTTAATGGATATGTTATTATTTGATATCAGGCACAAGTCATGACATATCCATTAACTACTTAATTTATTACATGACAGCCCCTAAAAATGTTTAATTTACCTGATATCCAAGCCTAAAATCATCCTACAGGAGGGAGGAGAAGCAAGAGCCACAGTTGCCATTGTTGTAGCCCAGCCCGGCTCGATGAATGGTCATGAAACGCATAGGATTCTGAAGATTTGGGACAGTGACAGCTCAAATAATCTAGTTCCATTGTAAATATATATCCAATAGATAATGATAGTGTCCATATGTAATGTCTCCATTGCTTGATTTCAACTTAAATGCCAATTTTCCAAAAGTAAATAGAACCCAGCATGCTCGTCTCCTTTGCCAATGTCTTTTTGGGTCAACCTTGTTCTGGTTTGGACAGGAAGCATGCATTGTTTTCAAAATAGATTTGTTGTCATTTGCCGTGCTCGCTGTAAATATCTATTCTAAGTGAACAGGACATTACTAAGCTCTGTAAATGTTTAATACTGAAAGAATAACATGCCATGTTTGAATGCCCTCCTGCGCCTCAACGCGAACAAGGCGACTCGCATGGCTATCGCTAGCCGGGCTGTATTTACTGCAGGGACACTAATATCATCTATGGGATTCCACTTCTATGGATTTTAACCATGTGAGCTGTCACTGTTTCAATTCCTCATAAATTGATGTTATTCATGCCAAGTCATCAACCCACCAGAATGGTCTAGAGGTAAGACTCTCGCTTTTCAATATGACAGTCCGGGTTTGATTTCCGGCTTGGGTAGAACGGTTTTAAATATGTTCCTCCACATGTAAGGTGTGCCTGATATCCATGGATAACAGGCATTGGGTGCCTGATATCCATGGATAACAGCACACCTTACAAAGGACATGATGCATGCATCATGGCATGCAATATCGACATGTATCAGAACGGCAATATCCAGAAAAAGCAACCAAAATCACAGAAATCATGTAATAATACTCCATACACCACTCCCAGTACTTCTCTCTCTGTGGTATTGTAATTTCTCTCATGTTTGGAGAGGGTTCTACCTGCAGACGCTACTGGTCTGAGCACTCCTTCATTATCTCTCTGTGAGAGTACAGCTCCTAGGCTCACATTGGAAGCATTAGTTGCCAAACTAAACTTCTTCTCATAGTTGGGGTACCTGAGAAGAGCATTAGTACAGAGGGCATGTTTTAATGCTTTGAAAGCATTATCTGCATCTTCTGTCCAGACAAATGGTTTTAGATGTTTCTGCAGGTCATACAGCAGTCTAGCAATCTTGGCATAACCTTTGATAAACTTCTTGAAGTATTGGTATAGTCCTGTCAAGGATCTGACATTTTTGACTGACTTTGGTGTTCGGAAGCTTTTGATGGATTCTACCTTTGTGGGAGATGGTTGAAGTCCCAAGGGTGTGACTCTCATTCCCAAGAAGTCTATTCTGTCTATGAAGTATTCACATTTTGATTTCTTCGTTTACCAACTCTCAAACTATTGAAAACATCTTCCAAGTCATGGAAGTGTTGTTCAATGGAAGGTGATAACACTAAGATATCATCTAGGTATGGTAGGGCACATTTGTATTTGAGTTTATTCAGAATCAATGTGACTAGATGGCAAAATCCGGCAGGGGCTGTAGCAAGTCCCATTGGCATCCTTTGGTAGACATATTTTTTGTAATTGGCTATGAATGTAGTTTTGTGCTGGTCATCCTCCCTTATAGGAATTTGAAAAAATCCCTGTTGGGCATCTAGCTTACTGAATATTCTTGGTCTGAGTGACCCTATCATGTCTAGAGTGTCGTCGGCCCGAGGTGTAGATAAGGCTTGATTGATTGTATTCTGATTTAAATGACGAAAGTCTGTCACGAGCCTGTGGCCTCCTGATACCTTCTGTACTAGAAAGGATCTGGATGCCCAGGGGCCCTCAGCACATTCTCTGATAATCCCGTGTTTCACTAGCCTTTCACATTCTTCCCCTATTGCGGCCTGTTTTTCTGGTGTTTGTCTATATGGTAGGAAATGACATGGTACTACTTCAGGTATAGAGTGGGTGTACAAGTGTGTAGCACCAATGTCTCCATCTCTTCCTACAAATATATCATCATATTTGGTCAGCAGTGATTTTAACCTATCACTCTGATCTTCTGATGTGAGCACAGATTTTGGTGGTAGATTCTCTTCCAACTCTGGCTCAAGGTCATGTGCCTCACTATATATAGCTGCTACTTCAGAGAGTTTGATTGAGTTGGGCTCAGGGTCAGCATGTAGACTCACAGTCTGAGTCTGTCTCACTGAATGGAAGTTCATACTGTATGGCTGAGATGGATTGTTCAGTGGGTGGGTAGTGTCTGTTGGGGTTTTTCTAGGTCAGATTCTTTGACTTCCTGAAATAAAGCTATGATGGCACCCTTTTTGATTTATGTGGGCACCTGCTGGTGTTGAGTAACCCTAGGGGATGTTTGTTATTTTCCCTGGGGCTTACTGCTGCTAGTAGTATAGTATGTATCGGAACGGGACTATAGCTAAGTACAGGATATTACTCACTGGGGATGCAGCCAATGAGAGGCCTCCATTTGGTCACGTGACCTGTGAAGTCACTGGACCCCTGTAGTGCATGCCCATATATGGTAATGTGCCCTTAACCTTGACCTCATTTGCATAATAGGCCACACCCCCTTGACCTAATTAGGGATTAGTGACCACCTCTCAGCCAATCAGAGGACAGCATTCTGGTTACCATGATAACATGACCTAATTAGGAGATTAGTGCGATCACGTGACCCCTTATTCGTAAACAATGGGGCAGGGCTAATTATGCAAATGAGATATATAATATAAATAAAAAAAATTTATATGATGCTGTAGTAGTTTTTGGGTTCTCAGAGTTGATAGTCTGTAGAGCGGTTGGTGTTTCCATGATGAAGGTGGCAGAGAAAGTGTGAGGGAACAAAATTTTACTTTCCCTTATGTACCCGTTCAATATAAGTCTCTTAACTATGGTTTTAAATAGATCAAGGACTTAGAAGAGATTTTAAAAAAAAAAAAAAGAAAAAAAAAATTTGTTTATTTTTGACGCAAGTAGAACATCAAAGTAACATATAGTGAGTGGGTGGCGCCACCTGTTGTTTTTTTCTTTTACTTTTTATTTGTACTTATTCATTCATATATTGTGTTCGCAGCAAGCATTCACACATTGTGTGTGCAACATGCTAAGGGGAAATAAAATAAATGCTACTTTTCTTTCAAGTGTTAGCTGTGAAAAACGTGTCAAACTCTCAGTGTAAGGTGAGAATGCAAAGTATAATGGGTATATATGTCTGTCGCTCTAGTCTAAAGGACACAACTTCTTTTTTTTGCGTCTTGTACACTTCATCATCAACAATGTATTCTAGGATGCCTGTTTGCGAAGTTAAAGGTTTTCCAACGGATTTAGGTTCTTTTCAGTAAGTATTGACCTTGTTTACCAGTATAACCATATTTTATAACCTTGAACCCGTAGAGGAAAGGTCACATGTGTGTTCAACTATTTCTATTAGTTAGAGTTATGAGATATTATGTATGTTTAATAATGACAAAAATAATTTGTATCATTACATTTTTTTCAAAATATTCATGTTTTCATTTTCTTTTCATTTATAAAGTTGGAGGGGTAAAAATATATCCAATATATTCTCAAGATGTCAAACTGTTTGGAGGCCGTAATGATAGTCAAGAGGGAGAGAGCTAAAACATCAATGGTTACTACAATTGTGGAACGATCAACAGCCAGGTTATTAATGGTTGACACTTGTCATTATTTACTACACAGGAAGTTTAATAGGACAGTAAAAGATGAATGTTACGGATGTAAAAACCATAAGTCGGAGGTTAAATATCATGGTTGCTACTCCGACAAGGAAGAACTTATTTCTATGTATGGAGAGTAGGTATTTTCCAGGATGCTTGTCGGTGATATTTGGAATGAATTTACAAGGGTGTGTGCCATATTTGACGTTGTCAATACCCTGAATGTGAGAGAACTGATAACATATCTTTTCAATATGGATTACAGACATGTATTGGCTGACAAAAGCAAGACCTTTCCAGTAGAAATTCTATAATATAACTGTGAACAAAGTAAAAATGTTGAAATTTGTTATTTGTACTCATAATAACATTCATCCTAAGAAAATCACTAGGTAACTGATGAGGGAGTAGTGTATATTGAACTATTTGTCTACCTATGAAATGACACTTGAATAAATGTGTTGAAAAAAAAAATTAGATAAAGGTATCAAGGGGCGCATGACTACCTAGGGGTGGTTTATTATGTAAATGAGAATTTTCATAAATAAAAGAAATTACATCTGGGATTGTATATGGCATGTACATCATGAAAAGACGCTCATATCGCCGTGGATTCGTCACTGACAAGTGAGTAGACTGTCAAGTGCTGTATTTAAAATTGACATAGACATGCCAAGAGATAGGATGGACACTTTGGTTGTTTGTGGTGATGTCAGCAGGTGAGAACATATCTCTATATGGTCTGGGAGGGCCTGACAATCCTTACAAGCTGTGTAAAATTCACGGGGACATCGTGGATCTGCCATAGAGGCCTGTAGATGTCATGGGAATTGCCGACATCAGTAGGTCAGTGTTACATGTCTAAAACAGTGCAAAAAGGCAAAGCTCAGGTCGTCATGGTTCTGTCAGGGAGACAGGAGGCCATTTCACCTCGTTTGATTGTTTTCCCTCAAACACAGACTTCAAAGGCGGACCCATATACGGAAATAGGTATTTTTTAACTGAAAATCATTTCTTTTGGATGTCCGTCAACCCTCCGTATTTAATTATCAAATAAAGACCACGCTTACAAACATGGGGATGTTAACGCAGAGGTCCGTATTTCAACATGGACCTCCGTTTTTCTACCTCCGTGTTTGAAATTTTCTGCCTGCGTCTTATATATTCAAGGTGGGAATCCAGAGTAAAAACCTGGGAAAACCCCTGGGGATTCCGTATGATGTCATGAACTATGGGATGTTCTAGTCCACCATTTTGGTAGTGAATGTAAACATGTTCGTTCTAACACACGTCGGAGTCGCTGTCTTGGAATAAAACATACCGAAAGCAAGTAGACAAGGTAAGCAAAAGATGAACCCCTCTGCTCTAGTTTGTTTAACAGCAAATGACCTTAAGGGAATCGCAATCGGGGGGGATGTCACTCTGTTTTTCTCTCGTTATGGCCATTGTCGCTATATTGTTCAGTGTCACTGAGTACTGTTTTCCCTTTTCACCTGCTGCAGTGTGTGCACCCTATGATTTCTTATACTTTGTCTGTGTTTCTATTGGTCAGGGGGGGGGTATATAAATAAAAAAGAATGGGATCGTTGAAAGTCCAGTTTAGGGGACGGTATGTCATTGTCCTTGTTCTATCTTAAGGTGTGTGTTCCAACACATCTAAATGCCTTCCCCCTTAATTTATGAGGTTATAATACCACAGGTCCACTGAATAAATAATCATGTTTTGTTCCTTTTTTTCCCTCTTGCAGAGTGCTAGATTCCCCCGGAGGACGAGGAGGAGGAAGAATACTACTAGCCAGATGAAGATGACGAACACCTGAGGCCCTGTGATTATCCAGGGGATGCTGGACAACAGGACATTAATTACATGGTGGCTGAGAATGAAAAACTTCGCATGAAGCAAAAGCAAGAAATGGACAGATTGCTCCTGTCATCTCATAGGCAGAAGGGAAAAGCCCATCGTCTGTTCATCCAAGTCACACAGGGCAGTATAGGATGTCCACTGTACCCCCTCTTCCAGTGGATGATTGGTCAAAAGACCCTAATTATGTCCCTGTGGAAGAAGAGGAGAGAGAACCTTTAAGAGGCAGAGCATGAGGAAGAGGAGCCAGAGGAAGCTGTATGTGGTCGTGGGAGAGGGAGAGGTTCGTCCTCCCTAAATTTATCTACTGCCTCAGCTAGTTCTGACGGGTCTTCCGTTGACAAACACTGGAAAGATCTTGAACTAAAAGCCCTTATATTCGGGGCAAACCACCTTAAGCCCGTCCTTAAGGGAAAGTTCTGAAGTGGGGTTGACGGCACCACAATGAAAAGACTAGCCTGGGAGGAGCTTGCAGGTGAATATGTATATCCTTGTTTTTATTTAGGACAACGGTAGAAAGGTATATTAAACGCTGTTCTTATGTGACATATTTGTTGTATAATTTCACAAATGTTCAAATTCCTTATTGATATTCAAAAATAAAGTACTATCTGCCTTTTCCTTATGTCTTGATTTTTTTATAATGGATTCAGTTCAAAGTATACTCTAGTCCATATTTAAACCAACAGAAAATAATTATGTTCCTAAATAACCATATCTTTCTCTTTTTCACAAAGGTATTCCTGGTAACCTCCAGACTTGATTTACAGCATATATCTAGAGGTCATTACATATAAAAATGTGGACTTACCTTAACATGACAATGAAACATTTTCTTTATTTAGATAGTGAAAAAATTATCTTTTATCGCTAGGACTTAATGCTTTCATCATATTTTGAGTATTCACTGGGTTTTTTTTCAAACCAGAAGCGGCATGTTCAGATCTCTCATGACATCTTATATTTTTCCTTCTCAGCCCCAAAAACTGATGTACATGATTATAACGAGGAGGTGGAAGAATTGGAGACATGGGACTACTACCAAACTATTGCCCCAGATGAACACGAGGCGGAAAAGTCTTTACCTGCGGACGATCCACTCTATACTCCCCCTGCCAAGCCCATGTCTCATCAGCACATGCTAAAAGAGAACCACAAGCTAAGAAGCCAAAAGAAGGGCCCCAAACAGTGAGGATAAGAAAATGGAGGATTTGATTGAAGCAGAAAGGGAACAAGCAAAGAGAAAGGAGGAACTTCTTAAGGCTGCCAGAGAAATAGTGGTCCATCAGGTAGCTCGCCAAAAAAAACCTGCGAAAACTTCACGCCCACCTAAACCCTCTGTGTCCTGATCCCCTACAGTGCCAAAAACTAATAAGGTAGTAACAAAATCCATAGTGCACAGATAGTCTCAACAGGAACCTACGGGAGAGACCAGGGTAAGGCGAAGAACGCCATCTTTCTCTGAACTTATGAATGATAGCATAGAAAATATCGCTGGAACATCCATTTTGGAAAATGACAGGTCACGGTCGCATTCCCCTGTTAAAAAGCAGGTCCCAGAAGATAGAAAGAATGAACCAAAGAAAACATACATAGAGGAGGAAGTTCAGGCTATGATACAAAGAATTAAAGATAACACTAGCATAAAACCTGACTTTGACAGGGGATGTAGTTATAGTGGAAACAGAAGCACCAGAAAAAGAACCAAAAAGTCTACAACAGAGCAACAAAAAAAGACACCTTGATTCTCCTACCTTTGATTCCAAGCTTTGGACTTTGTGTATAGACATGTCAAGAAGATGCTGAAGAAGTCGTGTCAAAGGCTGTAGAATTCATGTCACAGTATAGAGGTCGACAGAGGGACATGTCACACTGAAAACATGGAAGATCCGAAACTAGTCAGCGGTGACCACTTTAGGTCCTCAAGTTGACGATACCTAAAACTACAACTTTAGGTAGTCAAAATGACAACTTTAGGTCGTCGTCCTGATGACCTGAGTCATCAATATGAGGACTCTGTACTGTCAGTATTGTCATCCTGACGACTCAGGTCGTCAGGATGACGACCTAAATTAGTCATTTTGACTACCTAAAGCTGACAATAGGGTGGTCTTTTCATTAACTTCCCTTGTTACCTATCTCAGAAACCTGCTATAGCCTATATATTGCTTATAACATTGTCCTAAACATAGAATGTGGATTAGATATTAGACGGTATACATTAGCATAAAATCAGCAATTTTCAAGACACATGTGATCTTTTCTTTCCTTTTCCGAAGTTGGGGTTTGACTTTTTATACATGGATGTGGTTCATGAATATCCAAACTTTACGGTTTTTCTTACGGATATTTTGACCATGTATACAGTCTTGTACGTGTGGGGCGTTGCTACCTGTTTTAGGCAAAAAAAAAGGTGTGTTTCCAGTAACATGAGGTGAAATTCTAGGGTTGGTAGGTCAGATTGGTAGGGGGGTCCCTTCCTTTACCTTGGAGGAGTCTTCACCCTGTCCAATATAGGCACTGCAGGAGTAGACACTATCGCTGGCCCGGGAGCCAATGGCCAATAATTTTGGGTCTGGGCCCATATATTTCTCAAGACTTACCTTCCCATGGGACCGGGATGGCCCATGAGAATTGACAGAGAGACCTACCTATAACGGAACAGAGCCTACCCACTGTGGCTGCCGCCATCCGCCCCCGACATCTGCCGCCCCCTGTGGCTTCAAAGTAACACTAGGTATGCTAAGCTGGCGACCTGCTGCAACTCCCAGCGAGAAGGGGTGGATGTGGGCGGGGGGGGGGGGGTAGCATTGACAGCCTCCATGGTAAAAGTGAACATTGTTTTAATGGTTTTTTTAAGTTGATGATAGGTTAAATAAACGTTAGGGAACAATGTTAGATTGCAGTAAAGCTTGTGGACTCAAATAAGCACCAATTTAACCATCACTCCAACGTTAGGGAGCGTTCATTATTTATGGCAGGGGGGGATGACCAAATGAAGGGGGGGGTCATTTTTTTTTTAGGTATAAAAAGGGGGGTTCATTTTTTTTCAACCTATTCTTAGAGTGGGGGGTCGCTTTTTTTCAACCTATTCTTAGAGGGGGGTCATTTTTTTCAACCAATTCCCAAGGGCCAGGTAGTTTCCTGTTGGGGAGTATTTGCCAATGTGATGCAAATTTTATGACAAAGGAACAAAAATTTTCGCGACACGTCGCAAATTTTAACTATTTGGTTTTCCAGTAATAATTCTAGATATAATTCTGCCCAACATTTTGTTACCAGCTACCTCTAATTCATATCCATTTGATTATGTTATATGATCGGAGTCTTACTCCTTTGTGTGTCAAAGGGTGGTTAGCACGGATAAGATGTACCTGTACCTGTGTTACTAACTCACATGACCACTCCTTGACCAATCGGGGCATCAGAATTTTTCCGCTGGTTCCCACAGATTTGTAAAAGATCTTTTGGCAGGTACCCATATTAAAATTTGACATGATAAGCCCCCTTTAAAACATGGATGAGGCCAGTCACTACCACTATGGTATATGTATACAGTTTTCCCTGGGGTGTAACACTGTTCAGCTCTTGAGATTGAAGTATTTGGCCCAATTTGTGACACAATGTTCCTTGTTCTTTTGCTCGCCCTGATTGTTTCAAAAGATGTCATCATGAAAATAAGTACTTTCCTTTAAAGGGGTATTGGGAAGGGTATGGTACACCACAAACAGCACTTTGTGGTGCTACACCATACACCTCACGAGAGTGAACAGGGCACCAACAAAGTTGTCAGAAGTAAAAAATGTTACATGCTAAAATCACTGCAACTCGCAATCAGATCTTTCCAGATTTACCCCTTGTTTTCACCCATTGATGGAATCAACCCTGACAAGAATTGTGTCTATAACACCCTTCAAATTGATATAAAAACTAAGATTACAATGAAATCTAAAGAGAAAGACAAGCTACAAAAATTTATTTCTGTACCGTATACAAAATTTTTGAAAAAGAAACCAGAACCAAGTCCCTCAATCAGAACAATTTTTCCATTGGTCAGGAGTAGGTCACATGGAATATTTTACTAAGACATACCTATTTTAGCTGCATCAGTAGTAGCCCATGCTAGCCAGCCCTTAAAGGGGGGCTAGCACGGGAAAAAAAACAATATGGGTACCTGCTCAAAGATCGTTCACAAATTCACAGAAACCAGCTAAAAAAATGTGACGCTCTGATTGGTCAAGGGGTAGTCACATGACCTGCTAACGCAGGTACGTCTTATCCATGCTAGCCTTCAAATTGATATTTTACCTAGAGGTAAATCAATCAACAGCAGTGTATTCACAATTTGACTGCTCAAAAGATGACACATAACTGAAATGGTTCAAAAGCTGCTAATATCACCTTGCATAATGAATGCCTGATGTAGCCTCTGTTGAACATAGTTAAATGTGGTGGGAGTCCTTTTCTTTCAATTTATTCTGAGGGGGGGGGTCATTTTTTTTCAACCCATTCCTAAGGGGGGGGGGTCATTTTTTTTCAACCCATTCCGAAAGGGGGGGTAATTTTTTTTCAACCCATTCCGAAGGGGGGGGTGAGTTTTTTCTGACGTATTCATTCTGACAGATTGTCATCACCCCCTGCCATGAATGCTCCCTTAATTCAATGGAACCTTAAGTTTCCAAAATAAAACTATTCTATATTACTTATGGCATTATCTACATGATTTTTAACCTTCCACTGTGATAAGTAAAATCTCTTTACAGCGAATCCTTTTATAACGAAATTTTGGTTAGAACAAACAAAACTGGTACCAAATCGTTACCATACACTTCTATTTAGAGAATAGACAACGATCTTCTTCACATCGAGACTGTCTGTTGTCCTATGATGCACTCGTGCAGCAGAGCACTGCCAGCCATAAAGTGGCCTTCAGGCGTCAAGCCCCTTGACACGAGCTTTCCGTCCCGACACAATCCTAACGTTATCAATATGCTGGCCATTGCTTGATAGCCGCTGGACGGGGCTGCTTGGACATCATCTGACTGTAGCGCGGGAAAAGTCAATGTGGGAACACGTGACCACGCATGGATCGAACGATCATTGTCCGGGAATCAGCGGTGGGCATTTCCGGAAAACAGGGGAATTCCCATGGTTTCGAAAACGACAAGTCATGTCATCACACTCTCCCCTTTCGCTCGCGTTCACTGGTGCTGTTCGGCATTTTCACAGTATTGGCATCCCGGATTGGCATACTATATATAACAGGCCATTTTAGAACGCTGTCTATATCCATACAGTTGTCACCCTCCTGTTAGATGATCCGTGCTGTAGCCCTACTAATAGATAAGGTAAGTAGGCCTGTGGTGTACGTGTAAAACACTTAATATATATAACCCTTAATCTGTACGGTTTATGTACATGAAGCCCGCCTTCAATGACAACATCCAGAATCTCCATGACACCCACTTTATTAGTGTAGGCATGACTCCAGGGTCCTGTTTTCCCTATGTTAAAATGCATTAGAATACTACAAAATAATAGAGAAACATGTGGACACTTTACAGACGTCCATGTGTGACAATTATTAGAGTCTCAGGCCACTTTTCCTGGTTTTCCAGGAATTCCTGGTTTTGATCCCAAGATTTCTGTATCAAATTATGTAAAATTCCTGGGAAAATGTGTCCAAAGTCCAGTTTTCCTGGTTTTTGTTGTTCAGTGAGTGGCATCTCTGAGTCTTCAACGGTGGGCCGCCCACCTGGGGGAGTCAGGTTCCTGTCTGGCATAGTTTAATTTTCAAACAATATAGGTGTCTCTGACCTCCCTCTTTCTCTATGTGTGCTAGTGGTGCCCTCTAGGGTGAGGCCTGTACACTAGGCAAACAAGAAACTGAATGTGCAAGGCATTATGGGATATCAGAGATCCGACTCATGTCCATGTTTCAAATATGGACGCCTGTACATCACATATGGAGGTCCATATAGGCCTACAGCTATATACATTAAATGTCACTGTGACATAGGGATGTCCATATGTCGCATCCGGGGCCTGTTTTTCCCTATTTTATGGAAATAGACATCTGTATGTCGTATTTGGATCTCTATGTGTTGGAAAATCACCCCAGGGGCCTGTTTTTCCCTATCTTACGGACAGATAAGGACGTCCGTATGTCACATATGGACCCCCATATGTTGGAAAATCAAATACGGCTAGGGGGGGTACCAGGTCGTATCCTAAAAGTGACATATGGATGTCCGTATATGTAACATACGGACATCCGTATGTGATATACGGACATCCATATGTGACATGGAGGTCCATATGTGTCCGTATGTAGTGTCCATATCTGATATTATTTTGTATCATTTTAATACATTTTAACATAAGGAAAAACAGGGCCCAGGAAAATCACATATGGGAGGGGGGGGGGTACCAGGTGGTATGCTTAAAAGCGACATATGGATGTCTGTATGTGACACATAAGGACATATGTATATGTGACATTACCTATAGTATAGGCTAATCACATGTGCAATTCCTATTTGCCTATAAACCTATTGTAGCATTTCTGGGCCATTCTTTCCTATGTTAAAATCCTGGGGGGGGGCGGTCACTGAGCCTCGGTTTGGGTACGAACTGTGGTACCCACCCCCCAGAGCAGTGGCTATCGACGCATCAAAGGGGAAAAAAGGGGGGCTGTTGGCTGAATTACATCTTGAGATTAGGGGGCTGTTATTACCTTTTATGCTTTGCATGGAAAAGAAGTAACTTAAATATTCCATATTATCACTCCAGGGCTGTGAAATTCCTGAGTATTATTGTTAAAGAACCTTGATTTACATGGAAAATGGCCCCAAAAAGGGGGGCTGTTAACAGACTTCTTAAAAAAAAAGGGGGCTGTAAAAATTGAGCTGTATTTCATATTCATTCGCAGCTCATCAAGAGCTTTCATTTGGTATATAACACTTGCATATTTGAACCAGCTTGCCCTCTGTGGATCTTCTAGCAGTAAATGTAGTCGGATCAATCAATAAAAGATCAAACTTGAGATAACTTACATATTAAACATATAATAATCTATAAATCCTATACAATTCCTATACAATTCTATCTAAGCCCTAAAAAATAGTGGTGTTCAGGTATCCTGACCTACCCTAATTTTTTTTTTTTTTTTTAGACATTTTTTGGTAAAAATGACCCAAAAATGGCAAAAAATGTCAATATATAGGCATGGTTGGTATCAAATTAAAGCCCACAGTCTCACAAATGCTACTAGCTTGAGATAACCAACATTTTTTATATTTTTTTCAATTTAGTTGATATGTTGAGCCATGTTTTATATCATTTTTGGCAGTTTTCGGCATTCAGGAACTAAAAAAAAATCTAAAAAAAAAAATTAAAAAAATCCGACCTACCTACCCTAATTTTTTGTGCTATGTGTCTGAACAAATTAATTTTTTTAGGCCTAACCACAAAAGCTATAGCTATGACTTTTAGGCATTTGGGGCTTAAATTCGGTTAGGAAGCAAGGATTCAAATAGACATATACCCATGTTAGAAAAATGCTGAAATATATATCAATTTTGAAGAATTTGACACCAAAATTTTGACACTGCAACTTGAAAAGGCCATATCTAGGCTTCTACATGTGCGACTTCAGTACCATTTTTTTAGGATGGGTCACATATAGGGCGTCCGTATGTCACTTTAAGGAATCAATACCACCTGGGCCCTGTTTTTCCTTATCTTACGGACAGATACGGAAGTCTGTATGTCACATATGGACCTCCATATATTGGTAAATCAAAAATGGCTTGGGGGGGTACCAGATGGTTTCCTAAAAGCGACATACGGATGTCCGTTTGTAGCATATGGACGTCTGTATGTGATATATCGACGTCCATGCGTCACATACTGATGTCCATATATGTCCCTATCTGTGTGTATGTATTGTCCGTATTTGATATCACTTTTTATCATTCTAATTCATAGGGGGAAAACAGGCCCCTGCTCCCCTCCCCCAACCGTATATGATTTCCCAAGATATGGAGGTCCATATGTGACAAACACACGTCCGCATCTGTCCGTAAGATATGAGGGAGAACAGGGGAAAACAGAGGAATTTTCGTAGGGCTTTCATTTTCCACAACTCCCAGCATAGTACTATAGCTGTTTGATGCTAAACGTCAGGTCACATATGGGGGATCCATCATTACAGTAGGCACCTTACATTGATAATTGTTTCATGGACCTGGTGTTCCGGAAATGACGCTGGCTTTTGTCGGTGTAGGGCCATGATGGTTTCTTATGGTAAAATAAAATCTCAAATCAGCCTATTAGAAGTGGATATTTGGGGCATTTTTGTGATTTTCTTTTTCAAACATTTTATCATTCTATTTAATTACAATGAATTTTACATGGGTCCCTTGGAATATCAATGTTCATATGGCCTGCGTGATGTACAAAATGGCAAAGGCATAGGCTAGGTTCATGTGAAATTCAATAAAGGCATATCATACTTTTCTTTTCTCTTCTAGGGCGTTACAATGTCTTTTGGGGAAGAAAAGCCGTGGCACTCAAGTGACAAACTCCAGGATGCCCTTGCAGAGTTTCATAAAAACTATGCCTCCTGCCCAGAGCATCTTATAATTGAAGCGAAAAAGAAACATACCGAACTAATTGATAGAATACGTGCTGATCTCCAAGGGCAAGGGGTGATCGAGAGGCTAGAATATACCGGCAGCACATATGAAGGTATCAAAGTGCCCTCTACTGAAATGGAGTTTGATATCATGGTGGTCTTGAATGGTGGCAAGCATATCACAGCTGAGGAAACCAGACAGCCTCTGTATGCAAAGCTGTCCACCTCATCACGAATAGGGCCTTTTGCCAAGATAGTAGACCCAAATTCAAATCAACTCATGCCTGAGAATGCAGCAAAGTACTTCTTCAGCAAACTGCAGCTGACCATCAATAAGTATCCCGATTTGAAGGCAAACATCAAATTGGTTCGACATGGACCTGCCATACAGATGGATGTCTATAGAGACAACCACTGGGGTAGTCGTGTGAAGTTCTACTCTGTAGACATGGTTCCATCGTTCTTCATCCCTGGTTGGTTTGGAGGAGATTACTACGTTGCGAAGGGCTTCAAGGAAGTAGATGATGGAAAATCTGCTACTGAGCTGGCTATGGAAGCTTGTACTGAAAGGAAAACATGGAGGAAATCCTTTTCACTGGATGAAAAGGAAAGAATAAAAAACATCGATGTTGGCGATAAGTGCCGGAAGCAATGTATGAGAGTATTGAAGGTAAGTCTACTTGATCAGGTGAAAGTACATGTACAATCATGTACAAGGATTATAAAAATATCATCTGAATGCAGTCTTAGGAAAAGTACTGAAAATCTTTGAGGTCCAGACACTCGTCAACACTGATGATTTTAGATACTCACAATGACGATATCAAAATTTAGGCCATCCATCAGGGATGACAACCCTGAAGTCGCCTGCGTTGACATCTTTCAAATTGTCTCCACTATTCTCAGATGCAATTAGAGAAACCGGGGTTAAATGGGGGGGGGGGGGGCGAAACAAACAAAAAACGGTAGGTATACCTACTGGACCCGGGTTACTATGAGATCTGGGGAATGTTTCAGAATGACTAACGATTACAGATCAAAATACCACTAAGATCACAGAATCTAAATTGAAGGATCTTTCCCCTAATATGTACAGCATTGTACAGGGTTTGGGTACATATGTATACACTTGTTATATTTCTACTATATACTTTTAACAACGTGAGATTCATTTCCATGCATTTTAACAATTGATTATAGTGTAGTTGGTAACGTAATGCTGATGGACAAATCATACAATAGATAATCGTTTGAGACAGAAAATGAGGGGCAAAACGTTGTCTGTTATGAAACGTACCCCTGTTAAAACTCTACACATAAAGTAGATGACTCATTTTTCTCCTATATTTATGCTTCTGTCTTATCTTCCGTTTAAGGTGCTACGTGACGGTGAGGCAACCTTGAAGCCCCTCAACTCATACATCATCAAAACAGCCGTGTTATCCCTGGACCAGGAGTACCCCTCTCTCCCCTGGAATATGCACACATGCCTTGGGATTCGCTTCATTAATGTTCTTCAATACCTAGCCAAGGCCCTTGATGAGAACAACCTGCCGCACTTCTATGTTCCAGAATTCAATCTCCTGGCAGACTTCTCCCAAATCCACCGTGATAATATGAGGTGTCGGCTGAAGGAACTCGTCCGCAGCGAGCAGAAATTCCTGGAAGCCTTGAAGACCAAACAGGATGTATCTATGAGTAGTTCTATGTATACGGCGCAGGCCGGGAGGCAGGCATACCGGCAGCCAGTTATGTATGGGTCGGAGTCGGACTCAGATGAGGAACTTCAGGGCGCTTATTCTTATCGTGGTTCTGCTAATTCTGGGGTTTCCATGAAAGAGAAAGAAGAAGGGGGATCGATCATTCCTGGTCTGATTGTCGGTGGAGCAGTATTGGCTGCTGCATTCTATGTTGGCGCTTCTCTGTTTGGAGATGATAAAGATAAGAAGGATAAGAATAAAAAGTGAATGCTTGACACTGTAATACTATCTGTGTCGGCCGGTATAACGAACTGTTATCTTCAACATAATGTATATGATTCAATTGAGTTATACAGCATGGTACAGTATAACTGAAAGTTTTTGTACTTGATATGGTTTGATTTCACAAGAAAAACTATTTTGAACATTCCATCATGTTGAAATCATTATATACAAATCGAAATATCTACCCATTTGTCTTATAAGGCATTGTCTTATTCACGTATAGATTTTATCCAGAGCAGCACGTGATATGCGCCCCTATGCACGGTGTAATTGTTGGCTTCAGAATTATATATGCACTGTTCTTTGTACAGTATCTGCAATGGCCATTTTAGAGTTTCATTGCTGTTGTATTTTTCCACATAATTATATTGGAATGCCGCTCGGGTTATTTAAGCACTGCATTGTATCCTACAATGTATCGAGGTATATAAGGAAAAGTTAATATGAAAAAGAAAAAGAAGGATTATGTGGAGGGATCCAAGGCTTCTGCTGCAATACTTGAACCTGCAAAAGGATAATTGTATTTGACTAGTGATGTACTTCTAAATACCATCGGCACCCAGTAACTAATTAGGCTATAAGTTCAGTTAATTTGCATTAACTAAACAAGTTATCTTCCTACCAGGGGAGAAAATACCGGTAATAATGGATACATAAATACGATATTGAAAAATAGTAAGTATATATTGACAATAGGCATAAGCCAGTAAAATTGAACAATAGTAAAATTAACAAGAAAAATGTTGTTAGGACCAGGGATAGGAGTTGCCACTCTGCGGCCGACATTTGACGTCATGGCCGATGTATGACGTCACAAATTGCGTCACAAGGTGACCGTGACGTCACTGACAAACCGAAAACATAATGAAGTTGCTACGGTCGCTGCACTCCCGGCCGCTACGCGGCAAGCAACTCCAAAGAAATTTTGCAAATCAGGGAAACACCTGGCGTGGTGTACATATACAGGTGGAATTGGCCAACTGATGGTTGGTTCAAAGTAGCCCCTTATATACTGGAGGACTGTTTACCATGATGTCATACTATGACATCATAGATATTACTGTGCTATCCATGGCTGATATATATATATATATATATATATATATATATATATATATATATATATATATATATATACGAGTGTATATAGTTCCATATATATATATGTATATATATATATATATATATATATATATATATATATATATATATATTCAAGGATGGAAGTAATTTCAGGAATGCTTAAGTTAAAGACTTGTACAGTGTACATTCCAATACACAACCGCCATCAAAGGGGATCTAATTAAGCACTTCAGCACTAAGTCACTTTGATGCCCGTACGTAACTGTTCTCTTCAATACATGTATTCGTGTAATACATGACTTGATATTGCATTAATTTGGCTAAGTAAAAAATTAAAGAACAGAAAAGATTTTAGTCCCAATCGAAGTTGTACCGACTTTGTATGCATACATGCGCATCCTTATCCCCTCAATGATCCAATTCAATATCTAAATGTCCTCTCCATTAGTAATCTGTGACTTCATTTAGTAAATGATTGGAAATGTTTAGTTGAACTTTAACTAGATTTGATGCATACTATATTGTACTACCAGTGGTAAATCTGCGGTTTTACCATATTTTTCTGTAACTCAAATTCTGCAATATCTACTGTTAATATATGAGAGTTATGTTTACCGTGCATAGATAATCTCAATAAAAGCCTTGAAAAGAGCATGCAAGTTATGCATTGTAGTTGACACGGACCAGATGGGGTCCATGTGGAGCGAGCTATAAATTTATGTTCTATAGAACATAAATTTATAGCCCATTACGACAGGTGGAAACTTGACCACGTATACTAAACTTGTGCAGTATGCCATGTGTGCGCTGTTTCTAACATTCACATCTTTATTTACATTCACATCGTACGAAAAGAACCAAATCATGTAATTTGGTGTCAAGATAATACCCAATCTACATGTGTGACGATTTAGAGGGTCTTGCCAAAAAGGAAACAAGAAGTGAAATTGAAATCGTGCACCTTTTTGTCTTGTAAAGGCCATTCTTGTTAGCACAGCAAGGTTAAGACGTACATGGTTGTTTAAAACTAAGCATGTGTTTGGGGCCACTTAAATAAGTTATATACGCATATCAGTTGGATTGAACATTATCAATGGAGATATCACATGTCTGGGATAGATGTGTGCGCCATATATTCTATATTCATTATCTTGTCAAAGCACTGAGCGTTTATGTAGCCCATTTCCCTTAGGGTCTTGCCAAAATTAAAACTTGCTGAGAATCAGGAAAAGTACAGAAAATTATGTTGCTGAAAGGTGTTCTGGTCTTCCCATTGGTTTAAAGGTGCATGTTTCCACCAGCTAATGTGCACCCATTTCAATAAGGATACATAGTATAGGATTACTTTTGGAAAGACAAGCAGAACATGCATGTCATCCGACACATTTATATGGACATGTTTTATACTATAAAATGGAAAAGCTATACTAAAAAAATGTATCCCTTTTTATAGCTTTCCCAAATCATTTTCTGCCAGCCGTCTTAATTTTCCATTTTACAAATAAATAGTAGTAATACAAGAAAGATATCATACAGTATTGGTGTCAGTGTATATCGTGAATGGGGTTTCTATACTATGGTTATTGCATAGGTGTCCTAAATGATTTCCAGATATTGGCGTGATATAATTATATGGAAACTGTTTGGATGGATAAAACATGGCAAAGGAATTTAAAAAAAAAAACTTATTTCATCAAAATCAGGACAGTGGTTCAGATTTGGCAGTCATTTGAAGGTGAAATAAAGTGTTATTTTGAAACACTATTTTTTTTAGAAATGTCTCTGAGAATTTGACATTGGGCTTGTAGATATAGCCTTATTTACCAGGCTTGCGCATCCTTCCAATGCACTGTGCATCTTGTGTGCGTTGGATTCAGCATGACATAAACTTTCTAATGATACTAAACATGAACATATATAATTATATTCAACTCAGGGGCGTGGGAAGCAGTTTCAGAGTGGGTGGGACCAGGGGGCTTTTCTGCAATTTTTGACCTCCCTTTGCTTGACCTTTTAGTTTTGACCTTTTGAGGAGTTGGCCAAAATTGTCCCCCCTGCTATCCACGCCCATGCAACTTGTGAGGAAATGAAGACCTCAATATTCATTTCATTAACTTTTCAGACACTTTTTTAGAAATGGCTATAGGAATTTGAAATTGGCTTTGCAGAGAATCCCATATTTAGCGAGATCTAATTGAGCATGATTTCGATGAAATTTTATGCACGGTCACTTTCATCCCTGACCGTGCACCTTATATAGCCCAAAGCACCACCCATCTCCAGAACCATCGCCTGACACTGGATGATATCGCCGTCACAAGAGGAGGCTTAAAGAACCATGTGATGCATATGGAATTTGTTGCAAGTCAAACTACCATATCTTATCGGTGCTATGCATGTGACAACACTTTCAACTGCCGTCAATATTATCTTCCCCACGTTAGCTGTGCGTAGTCTGTAATAGTCCCTTATCAACCCTAGGAGATAATAAACACAGACAACCTGAGATTAGAATTCAACACAGAGATAAAATATTCTGCAAAATGTGTTATATAGGAGCAAAGATTGTCACAAAGCTCGTTCACTCTCCATTTCTCGTCCCTAGGGTGTCGTCATGAGTATGTCACAGCTAGAAGTGAGTAGTTCTATGTTCACATCATTAACAGAAACTGAGGGAGGATATTGCATATCTCTGCCTTGTTATTGCTATACATGTGGCATGAGAGTATAGTTTTCTGTTACGCTTATTGCCGTTAATAGTTTTCTATTCAAGCAACATCTGACATGGCTGAGGCCCGGAACTGAAGTTGGACTGAGAGAGGGACATTGTCTATAACTTTGTTGTATGAATGCAATTTTCGGTTTTACTTGTTACCGTTGAGTAGTTATGTGTTTAAACACCATCTTAGGCAGTGGCGGATCCAGGATTCTCTAGAGGTGGGGGGCCAAGACCTGGTGAAAGTGTTAGGAGTGTTACATGTCTCGCGCAGCGGTCAAGCTAGAGGGGTTTGGGGGCATGCCCCCCCCCCAAGAAAATTTTGAGGGTTTAGACTTAAAATGGTGCATTCTTATGCATTCTAACTGAACATATTAAGTCTCAGGTCTTGTAAAATTTAAGTGAGAAATCAGTTTTTATGTTAACAATTCTTGATGAATGGGTGGCCTGTATATCTCCTTCCCTACACAAACAGAATGCATTGAAGATCTCTACAAGAAATATTCTATTCTGGTACATCATTGAACACCATATGAAATAGGGCATTTGTATTAAACTTATGATAATTGAAAGGATGGGGGTTTGGGGGCTTAGCCCCCAAGAGAAAGTTGAAATCTAAGAGTTGAAATGATGCAATCTGAGGCATTTTGGCACTACATATAGATTGGTATCACCCCTACTCCCCTAAAGAAATCAAGGGCTCTGGAACCATTTGAAGTTTGAAAAAAAAGGTTCGGGGGAAAGAGAATGGGGGAGAGGATATTATTGTGTCACCTGAAGAGGGAAAAGGGTAATTTCTTTAGTGTATAATGATCTGTACTGGAATATGAAGTGCTGGCTGGGTATATTGTTATGAGGATGGAAGTAGTGGGGTATAGGGGAACCCCAGGAAAAATTTTGAAAAATGCCAGGACAAAAGGTGCATTCTGGTGCTTTTTAAAAATAGATGACACATTTTCTAGGCCCTGATAAGATTTTGTTTTGAGGGCAAGACCTCCCCTAATATGTGATCCTAGGGCTTAAGTGATAAAACATGTTGAGGGGGGATGGGGGAGATATGACCCTAAAAGACTGAAATCTAGTGACCAAATGGTGCATTCTGAAGCAAATTTGCACAAATTCTTCTGTCTGTTACCCCAGATCATCCAATGTCCATCATACATGTACTTAGCCCTTAGGATCAATGATCATACATGTGCAACTAACCACCCAGGTTAAGCCTGTAGATACCATCAATGTGGTCTGTACATGGAACCCTGGTGATATACAATGATACAATGTACATGCATTGTGTCAACCTTATGTACTTTCTCCAAAAGGTTAAGCATGAGTTCCAATGATGTGGCATTAGGGTAAAGTGCAATTTAGAACTGAGGGTCATTCTGGGAGGTGGGCTGGAAGGTGTTTTTTGAATATTGGAGGACAGAAATAATTATTTCAAAATCATGAAAGAAATTCAGTTTTTATTGCACATATAAGAGAACCCAACAGGTCATTTCCTGATGATTAAAGCTTTCTAATGGTATATGGAACCCTATATTCAAATAACTGCCTCCATCTCCTTTCCTTTCCCTCTCCCTCTCTCTTCTCTTCCTCCTCCTCCTTCTCCTTTTTTTTTTTTTTTTTTGGGGGGGGGGCCAAGGCCCGTTCGGCCCCCCCCCCTGTATCCGCCACTGTTAGGAGTAAGCTGAGAGGGGAATATTGCTTATTACGTGCACAAAACCGAGGCAGGGTATTGCATATTCCTGCCTTTTGGTTCAATGAGCCCTAAGGGGACTCGTTTATTGATAAAGTTGATAATTAGCATTGGTCTGTATTGATTTCATTTACCTGTATTTTCTATGGAACGATGTATATAGAATAGAACATGCCCTATAGGTTTGCCTATTTGGTTCCATAGATATAATGCCCTTTTAAACCAGCAGATGAAAATATAGCTCAGTTCTCACAGTTAATCTTTGGCGACGTTCGTCTGAATAGGATAGGCATACACATATTTGATAATTATATAAGGCGTGAGCCCACTGTGAGACTAAACCTTGTTCCAACTTGAAATTGCACTTAGTGTGCATTTTCCATCAGACTAACTCATACATGAAAATCAGATGACATGTACTGGGAAAGGGGGCCTTATTGTACCCTGCACTAATAGCCCTTTTCACATATCAAATCAAATTTTGCTTTTTCAAGCGATTGCAGGAAAGACAATTTCAATAGTAGGGTCCACTATGCAACAGACAAATACAACTCCCTCCATGTGTATCTATTTCTATGCAACTAGCTGAAAATCGTACTTGATATTGCATAGTGTACCCACAGTTATGGGCAAAAATGCTAGACATCGTTATTTCCACACTCAATACCCCCCGACTCCTATTCTCCTCTACACAGAGAGGTTCCATTCACAGGGTCGGATCCAGGATTTTGAAAAGGGGGAGCGCCCCTCATTTAGCCCCTAATTTTGGCTAAATTCTAGGGTAAAAAGAGTTAGGTAAACTCTTAAGTACAGGGAAAAAGGGGGGGGGGGCGCCCCGCAACCCACCCCCCACTCTAAATCCGCCACTGCATTCAGTATTGAGAAAACACCCTCTATTAGTATTTAGGCCTACTCGCCATCATTCTTTGACAACTCAAAATAAAACACATTTGAGCGACTAATCTATCCATAAAGGAACTCAACAGGAATAAGGAAAAAAGGAAACCGATGATTATAACCCAAGGAATGTTAGTCACTGTGGACTGCATTTTGTCTGTGGATGACTGCATCTTTCACAACTATACCTGCTTATTCACTGATTACTGACTTAAGTTTCTCATAATTAGTCATCCTATAGTCAAGCATCAAGTTTGGTGGATTCCTTCTATAGCTACACTCTAAAAATGTGTTTTGTTTTTAAACACTTTTACCTGTATTTAAAACACTTTCTTGTAACACTTTGTTAAACACTTTTTTTGGGCAAAACACAAAACACTTTTTCAAAAAGAGTTTAAAAATTCAAAAGTGTTTTGATTAAAATGTGTTTTAGATGAGAAAGTGTTTAAATGATTCTGAGAATAAAGTGTTTAGGTTCAGAAAGTGTTGAAAATGAGCTTCAGGCAAATTTATGCCCTTGCTATCATTTCATTTTCATTATTTAAAACCCATGGTCCCAGTTTTAGGATTAGTGAGTCCTTCCTACTGCATATTGCCAGACCTCTCTGCAGGTAGAGAATATTGAAGTTATGTTGATAGCAAGTTGATGAATGTTGATCCAGTTATCAACATTGATTCTGTGCTAACCAGGCTTGGCCTGCAGTCAAGATGAGTTCAAACACATTGATCAATGCAAAGAGTTAGTCAGAGAGTTTAGGACTGGGATGTATGTATTAATCCTGAATGTTACAAAATGGGTGTTTATCATGGGTTACATTGGAATCAAGGTATTGAGAAGGTAATTTTTAGATATTTCTTTTACAAATCCATTCTAAGATAAAGTGTCAATGTGACGTTCTATCAGGATGCTGTGTATCATTATCATTTATACTTAAATTCAGACATTTGTGCCCATATGAATGTGACAATAGTACCATCATAGGTGGCTCCTGCCAGCTGGTCAGTTGGATTGGAACCAAGTATTAAAACACGTTTATAAACCTAAACACTTTTGCAGGAAAAGTGTAAAGTGTTTTAGGAAAATTAGATGATGAAAATGTGTTTTACCAAAAAATGTTTTGGTAAAATATGTTTTAGTTAAAACACATTTTTTAGAGTGTAGCTATAACAATGACTCAGTCTCGGACTGGCCAAGACAAACTGAGTCTGGGAGAGAGTATGAATTTGCTGCAATGTTATTGTTTAGGGGTGGGGGTTCATAGCTAACAACCCTGGCCCATCTTCATCTAGGGCCTATCAACCTACTTCCCTACTTATATATGGTTATCACTTGGAAGCACTAACATTGTACATGAGTAGGCCCTATTGCATTGAAATGTTTTTGATAAGGAATGGTCCAGTCTCACCGTAGCCCTTGTGGTGGGATTGGGAACTGGATGATCATCGAGGCTGACAATGACTTTAATGCTTTGGGGCCCAATCTAAGACTAATAGATAGTCACTTCATCTCACAGCAGCGCAGAGGAGTGCAATGCTGGGGATAAACATCCAATTGTAAGATCAGAAGCCTATGAAATATTGTCAATAACCGACTTGTAATTAGGAATTGGCAGCTGGCAACACACAGGGGTAACTAACAACCTATGAATAGCAATTGGCAACAAACCAATAGATGGTTTTAACACGAGGTGCCAAATCTCTATACATGTATATGTTACTATTGTTGCCATATTCAATTGCCAATTTTCATTTGTTTTGTGATTGCAAGTTGCATGTTTTCAACATAATATAAGAACCTTTGAAATCTATGGCAACTGACAACTACACTGCAAAAATGATGTTAAGATTTTAAACATGTTTAGGTCTAAACGTGTTTAAAACCTAAACATGTATGTCAGTTAGGTGTCTCCTCGTCCACACATTTTGGAAATGAACACTTTTATTATATTAAATACCAAACATATTTGTCAGTTAGGTGTCTCCTCGTCCAGACATTTTGGAAATGAACACTTTTATTATAAATACCAAACATATTTGCTAAACATGTTTAGATGTTTAGAGTTTAAACAGTTGAATACTAGGTGTTTAGATTTAAACATCAATAAGTTTAGATACTTGGATGTCAAATCCACACCAGGTAGCGGCACTACCTTTGAATTGACTATCTTCACACAGTTATACTCAATTGTTGTGACAAATGTCCCCAGACCCCTTGTTTATCATAGTGTAATTTCATTGAATGTCATGAAAATAGAAACAACAATTAAAAATTGACTAAATTCAACCTACACCACCATCATTAGTATAATTTCGTCAATTAGCTCCATGGCTGACACCTATTTCACATTATTTTGTTAAGGATAAAGCAATGCCCTTCCTACCAAACTATTGTACTTTCTCAAGTCTCTCATTCTAATGCAGAAAATACCTGCTGATGTCCTCCAGTAAATGAGAAAACAAACGAGATATTCCTTTATTTTTTAATGCATGCATGTCTGCAAACCCTAACTTCCCACCAAATCACTTAGACGTCTAAACACAAAATTTCATAAACATCTAAACGCAAAATTTCATATAGCCTAATATCTACCATATTTCCCTATGTATAAGCCCGGGCTTATACAAGCACTAAGTGGCAAATGGACCAGGCCAATAGACGGGGCAGGCTTACACATGAGGCAGGCTTATATTCCAATACCTGAAAAAAACACTCCCCCTTCTCATAATAACTATGTACTTTTCCCATGCATTTATTCATCATTTTCAATAATTTGTGTACCAAATGAATATATTTTAATCGTTCAAGTTATGACAGACATTTAGAAGAATGGTGGGGGCTGCAAAGCCGAAAGGATTATGTTGATATCCCTTATAGAAATGTTATAACCTTAAAAAATATTATTTTGACTTTACATTACTCCCTACCCCCCTCCCCCGGGCCTATTCACAGGGCAGGCCTGTATAGCACTAGGTGCCTTTTCATTCCGTCTAATACACGGGGCAGGCTAATTACATGGGGCCCAGCCTATACACGGGGAAATATGGTAAACACAAATTTTAAACTTAAACACTTGAGCTAAGCACATAGTTTGGTTAAACATCTTTAGGAAATTAATGTGATTACAAAAACGTTGCAAGAATATGTTTAGAATTGTGTTTAGGATCTAAACACCATATTTACAGTGTAAGCACTATTAATAAGCAAATGGCAACTGGCATACCAAAATAGCATCCAGCAACCTTCAATGGTAACTGGCAACTGACAACATGAAACATTATAAACTAGAAAATTGAC
The DNA here is from genome assembly GCA_949317995.1 of Acholoe squamosa. NCBI lineage: Eukaryota > Metazoa > Annelida > Polychaeta > Phyllodocida > Polynoidae > Acholoe > Acholoe squamosa. The sequence goes on along the minus strand of OX439040.1, from coordinate 35,585,264 downwards.
AACCTTAAGAGACTTGAAAAGAGTTCATGATGCTTGCAATGCTATTAGTCATACTCTTAATCAGGATAAAACCAAATCGGTGCGGCATTGTGCAGATCACAATTATGTCTATTGTAGTGGCAGAAAGCTAATTCTGGACGACAATATTATTCAGGAAGTTGACTGTTTCACTTATTTAGGAGCTCCTATAGATAGAGCTCTAAGTATGAAGCCATTTGTCAAGAAGACTAAAGATATTGTAAACCACTTGTCATTTAAATTTGTTAGATTAAGATATTTAATGTCTGATGATGTAGCCCCCACAGTGTACAATCAAGCTATATCATGCCACACCTAGACTATTGCTCCTTTCTTAATGAAGCATGTATAAATGAACACACAAAGCACCTCCAGCTCATACAGAATAGAATGCTTAGGTGTATCAGACGTATGAGGAAATGGGAGGAGTCAATTCCCAGGCTTCATGATTTATGTTAAATCCCCATGTTTCTCTCCTAGGAACTTAAGGAAAATTAACCCCCTGTAAGAAACTGGAATAGAACATGTGCAGATATAAAAAGGAACTATGATGTTCCATTTCCTTGTACTACCAAGTTTAAACGTAGCCCTCTCTACAGAGGGAGGATGCTTTGGAATAGCTTACCACTCAATCACTAACTTGCAGTGCATAAGGAGTCCTTTAAGATTAAATAAAAGAAAAGATTTGGGACTGACATGAAAGGTAAAAAGTAGGCACTGAATGTGCTAAGAAGAGGTAGACATTAGACATGATGGGCTTGTTCCCTTGAGATTTTACCTGGTTTTCCTGTTATTCATGAATATACACACACTGAGAACTGAGCGACCTACTATAGAGATTCTCTATGTAAGATACTACCATAAAACCCCCTGTATAAGCCGCCCCCACGTATAAGCCGCACCCTGAGTTTGTGAATTAACCTCAAAATATAAAAAAATTCATAACTTTTTTTCTAACCAATGGATTTTCAAAATTTAAAAACCTATGTGCCCCTGAGGTGAACCCATACCCTCCTAGACCAATGAAAAAGTTGAGGGAAGGTATGAGGAGGAGCTGCAGCTATCTACCCCCACCCTCCCTCCCCTCCCCCTGTGCTTGAAATGGTCTAAAAGCTGCAGCTTATACGCGAGGTTTTACTGTATTCATGCTGAAGGGAAGTGTTTATTTTAATTTATCGCCCACATTTGTAAATGCTCATCTGTTATTCCGCGTTCATATTTGAGAGTTACCAGCCTGCACAATTTCTTTTTGCAGCAAAAAGCATTCTGCAGAGTGGTGATGCCTAGAATGTAACTGAGTTAATATTGTAATATCATAACGAGTTTACAAGTGACATTTCTACTGCTAAGATTATGCATTTGAACATGTTTAATGTACCTAAAACCACCATGTTGAACATAATTTCTCATATTGTAATACACATTTCCTATGAAACGGTAATGACATTTTAAATTTTTAAAAAAAATCTAGCAAATATATGCGCTGGCGACTGATCAATTTGACAACAGAATCTAATATGGCGACTTGACCCGACTGGGTGGAAGTGAACCTTGACCTCAAACATTTGACAATGTTATCCAGTGTGCTTCCCGCCACTCAATTATATCCAAAAAGAAACGCTTACTCTCTTTTTGATACATCAACAGTTGATTCATGGTTGAAATAACTATGTTTGAGTTTGAAAGTTGACAGAACATAATCAAATCAACTGTGATTAAACATCTTATTATCAGTGCCCATTCAATATTAATTTTGTATTTCTATTTTCATCCACTGTTGTTTCAACGTTGATAGTTGTTAGGTGATTCTTAGTTCATGTCAATGTTGAATCAACATTGAAATTGATATGGTTGATTCAACATTGACATATCAATGTTGAATTGAGAACAATATTTCAAAGTTGATATGTCAACTGTTGATCTGCTGTTGAAATGGTAATGGTTGACAAAACCTTGGAAAGATCGAAAAAGTGGTGAGGACAGGTTGATCAACACTATCAACACAATATCAACCAGTTGTCAACATTGATTTGATGTTGTAAATCCACTGGGTATCTACTCGAAAACTATCCGACCTTCTGGTCTACAAGGTACCTCCGGACCTACACAGGCCTTGCCACCCACCTCCCCTATTTAGGAAGAATCTGATGTGTATTGAACATTCAATATTGAACACCAACTGACACCTTGTGAAGTCATTAGCTTTTGTGCAGCAGACCCATTTAGAAAAAAAAATAATGTCAATGCTAATGGATTGGACTGGTTTATCACTAGTGAACGACTATAGGTTTTATTATCGATGAACAGTACTGTTTTACTCAAGAGGTCACCGTACCTTTGCGTAAGGATGCGTGTCAGTGATAATGTCAGTTGTCTAGCACTTATCTAACCCACTCGCACATTGGCGCTGGTACTTCACCTGACTATCATAAAAACATACTTACCATGCCATCTCCTGAACAAATGGATTATATGCCTTTGCAGATTATGTTTAGTCTAGTAGCAGACTTCTATTCACCCTTTTGTCATTTTACATTTTTTGCTGCACTTTGAAATTCAAATTATGGCAGACCGATGCAAATCTAGTTCAATTTTGACTGAATCATTTATAAATTCTGCTTCTAAGACCATCTTTGTTTTGGATGTTTGTTTCCGGCCACAAGATCTCGATTGACGCATTAGGACCAACGCAAAAAACAACAACATTAATCTCCCTTTCTTTTTAAATAGCCCATAAACAGAAGAACGATAGTAAAATCCTGATTTCTAGTTCCAATTTTCTCCTTGATATGTAACGTGCCATACAACATTTGATTGTATTTGCTTTATTGCATGCAGTCTACGAGGGCCAGCATATATCCCTCCCTCCATATTAGGTGCAACCCAATAATATTGATAGGGGGAACAGGTAATCCCTCCTACTGGGTATTTTAGATTATGACTGAGGTCTCTACCGTAATGCTGTCTATACCAATTTGTCAACGGCAACCAATATCTATGAAATACACGGGCACAGACGCAATCTACCTGGTCTACGAACAGCAAGCTCGCAACGCGTCTTTAGATATCCAGCTGCTTATGACATTAAAAATAATAAAATAAATTCAAAATAACTGTATTTAACATTAATGGCCAGTGTAGCTCTACGGCGTAGGGACAGTATCACTAGGGTTGTTGTTTTTTTCAAATTCTATTAGATCTTGAAGGATGTTATCATGGTTTTAACCCCATCTCTAGATTTCTATTTTTAGAACTATAAGGGGCCCCCAGTCGGCAAAGTTCGTAGACTGGGTAGAAACGTAGCGGGTCCGAAATACACAACATACCATTTGGCATATTTAACTCTGACACGTGCAATGTATCATTTAAAAAATTATGAAGCATGCCATTTTGGCAGTGTGTCATTTTTACAACGGGGGAAGGGGGGGGGTAGAATTTAGGGGGGGGGGGGGGTTGCCAGGTATTTTGAACCTTCTGTCAGGGAAGGGACATCTCACGCTTGAGTCAAAATTATAATTATTCATCCCGTCTAAGGAGGGGCAAAATCATTTCGCCCATTTTTGTGAAATTCCACATCCCACGGTCCCCTTTACTCATTGCCACTCCCTTATAGCTTTGAAATGCCCCAAGCAGTGCATCATGCTGTACGTATTTTCACTGATTTTAGTAGAAATTTCCATCAATCTTATCATAGCTCGAGCTGATTTTGAGTATCAATAATAAGTGGCAGGACACAGATACCTATCAAGCTACAATCCGATCAGATGGATCGGTAGAAGTAGAGTTTTTACTGTATCTGCAGAACCTGATAAGTAGATTACGTATACTGATATGGTTAATATATCGGGATGAGGGGGAGGTCACTGAGATAACACTTTTAGTCTGTTGGCTTCTGGACACACCCGATACTGCTGCAGCCACGGTCGGCCACATTCTTAGTCGTTGTCGCACTAAGAGCACTAAATATGCCGAGTTTTGAACTTACCGACATTGATTCCACAACGGTAAGTGACATTTACTAAGGTCGTGTGCATACCAACCTCGTATAGGGTAAACAAGGGGGTATTTTTTAAAGGGTATATCTTTTGGCAAACATGTATAATGGATGTATAACCTATCCATTATTAAATACCTCAGTAGAGGATATTTGGCCCTGAAAATAGAGGACTTCTCACTTTAGGTATTCAATGTTTGTTTCAAGGATAATTCATGTGGTGCCACCCTACGTTTCTTTTAAGAACATTTGAAAGTACACTGGTCAACCCCACCTTCTAGGCGTTTTATTTTTTTATTTGGGCTTCAACTCTCTCCCTCTCCCTCTCTCTCTCTCTCTCTCTCTCTCTCTCTCTCTCTCTCTCTCTATCTCTCTCTCTCTATCTATCTATCTCCCTCCCTCCTTCCCTCCCTCCCTCTCTCTCTCTCTCTCTCTCTCTCTCTCTCTCTCTCTCTCTCTCTCTTGCTCCAGGGGCATGGGAAGCAGTTTCAGAGTGGGTGGGACCAGGGGGGTTTTCTGCAATTTTTGACCTCCCTTTGCTTGACCTTTTAGTTTTGACCTTTTGAGGAGTTGGCCAAAAGTGGGGGGGGGGGGGGGACATGCCCCCCCTGTCCCCCCTGCTTTCCACGCCCATGCTCTCTCTCTCTCTATCTCTCTCCCTACTCATCCTAAGCTCTAAACGTATCTAGGGACAATTTATAAGAGTAATGGATAGAAGTGCATAGGTGAATACTACGGTACTCCCTTGATTCCCTGCCTACCCCAAAACAGAAACTTGATTTTAACGTTTGCAAATGTTTGGATCAGGTCTGGGGAAAAAGTTTCTCTTACATTGCAAAAAGGGTTTTCAATGTTTGTTCCTTTGAAGCCGTTGAAATTTTGTTTGTAAAATGGAAGTTTAACATTTAAACTAAAAAAGAACGTTTAATGAACCGATTAAATGACATTTGGAGTACATTTTTGTGACACTTAAAACAAACACTTGGAAAACATAGGAACCAAAAAATAAGATTAGATGACATGTTACTTGATGAACCTGCTGTCACATCAGATTGATTTTTTAAACATTTTCAAGATCGTGAACGTTTACATGTACACCGATTCCTCCTAAATTTCCCATATGTATATGCATGCACATTTCCTGTCCTTGTTAGGATGAAAAGAGGGCTGTTGCAATATCCCATTGATCCATGGCATAAATTTGGATTATAGATAAGAGAGAGGTACAAAATATCATATTATCTACTGGCTATGCTTATAAAGGAGATGCTCCATGTCCTTTAGCTAAACGGTCTTAGAAATCTTCATTACTATACAGGGATCCATTAATTGACCACCGATTACTGGATAGGCTATATGAGGCAGGTCAGGTACGTTGAGCTTATCGTCACTTGAACCAGGTCTCTCGTTGGAGACGGACATCTTGACAAGAGCACGATGGGCTTATCAAGATGACAGGGCACAGGCACGCTGGCAGGACCAGACACCGACACTCCCAGCAGGGCAGGGGGCTGAGGACACCTGGCAACGCATGCACCTGAGCAATACATGGGGAACCATGAGCAGCTCGGCTGCCCCCAAGAAGGGGGATGCGACGTGACCTGCCACTAGGTTGCAGCGTCCGACATATGTCGGATTCTTAAGACAGATAATGTCACAGTGTCCCAATAAGGACATCTGGTGACAAGTGAAGGCATCCCCACGTGATGAGGTAAGTAGGTGTGGATTAATTGACACACCGCGTGAGGGAATCTAACACCAACCTGTCAATCACAGAAGGGCCTACTGTTTTACCACGCCCTAATTGAGTCTCATCAACGTTCTCATTGGCTGAATCCACTTAATTCCACGCCTGAGGGATTGACCCCAGGGGGCTACTTAAGTAGCAACAGATGTCTGTTGTCAATACACTGCTGAGCAGCTTGCGACAGACATGGAGACCCCTGACCTTAGACCGGTATCACCTTCCACACCTCCTAAGGGCGACATTCTGAATGAAGCCATACAACTAGCACAGGTGGAGGGGTGCGCCCCCAGGGATGCCCCAAGCACTGTCAGAGACCTTTTCTTGCCGGGTGATACACACTATGACGATGGGTCTACCCAAGATGGGCAATCTCCAGCTAGGAGTGAACCAGTGAACCACTACTTGCCTTCACCAGACCCACCTTTCATCATGCAGTACTCGCCTACTAGACCTGACCTGAATGGGCCAATAGTTCACACAAGTGATCCCTCTACCTCAAGTGCAGTGAATGAGAACAGCTCATCAGGAGTGGTCTATCGTCTTACACCAATTGTGCATAGGTCTCCACAGCAGAATGCCACACTGGCACCAATGAAGAGGAAGGCAGACCTGCCCAGTCACTCAGCCAAAAGACTGAAACCCAGATGGCTGATACCGGTAACGGTACAGAATGGGCCGTCCTAACAATTACCAGCCTGACTTCAGACCCTTGAGTGGTACATTCTCAAGACGGGGCAGAGGTGAACCATAACTAGCTATACCTCTCTATGCCGACCAACCTGACCATGCCCTAGTGGACAGGGAAAGCTTCAGATCAGCAGAAGATCGCGAGGTGGAGCAGGTGTTCCAAAATGCTCAACAAGGCTCCCAGGCGAGCAGCTCACACAATGTCAACGGGCACCAGCCAATACAGTGACCATAGTGCTATGAGTCAAAGCACAGTGATTTACTGTCAGGAATCTGGTAGTTCAGGGTGGTATTCTGACAACAACAGATCTGAATCAAACAGATCCATGGCCAGATCCGCAGTCAGACAAGAGGAAGGACCCCCACCAGGGGAGATCACCCTCCCACAAATTTTGGACGCGCCATACAGCCCACTCAGCGTCCTCCCGCGTGGCAGGACGCAACAGCTGCCTAGGTGGCCGTGGATGCTGCGCGCATTGACGCGCGCCCTGCAGGGACCCCTGGTGCAAACATAGAGGTACAACACAGACAGCTCCAACCAGAGGTGATGATACCAGCTAGACCTGTATGACTATCCAGCACTTAGAGGCTTGCAGAGTAATCAGCAGCAGGAGAATCCATTACCTGTATATGGACCACAGCCATTTGACTGTCCCCTAGCAGCAGTACAGCTTCCCTTTACAGAGCCACAGGATGCTGAGACCGCAAGCACACCAGAAAAAGTAAAAACCTTAGTGGATGCCATATATATGAACCCTTCCACTAAGGACCAGCTAAAAGTGTGCTACAAGACCTACCCCAAACCCTCTAACCTGGAGGTTCTACATAAAACGAGGCTTAATGAGGACGTGTCTAGACAGCTGGTAAAGAGAAACAGGGAAGCAGTGGTACAGAGAGACAACACTTTCAGATCATTATAATGGTGCTTGCAGTTTGCAGCCAGACCATTAGTGCAGGCGCTGTACCACCTGGGCAGTGGAGAAACGCTCAGCCCTAAGAAAGTATGTCGGATTCCCTAAAGCTGATAGCAAAATCCTCATGGAAAACAAATGACATTAGACACAACAATGTATATGCAGGCCTGAAAGGTGTGGGCCTGGAAGTAGCAAAGAAGCCAGAAAACCACAAAAGCTTCAAATATTTGCTTGGAGAAGAAGCCAGGAAGCAAATTGTGGTCAGAAATGCGTATCCTACCTCAACATTCCTTCATGAGCTCTGTAGACATCACATCAGCCTACTTCACCCTTCCCATAAAAGAAAGAGACAGAGATTTCTTACAATTTCAGTTTCATGGTGAACGCTACAGGTACACATGCCTGCCAAATGGTTATTCACCAGGGGCAAGACTCTTCACACGTATCATGAAGGCGCTGCTGTCACACCTGAGGGTGCACTATGGAATGCATCTTGTGTTTTACATCGACAACACACTAATCTTTGGAGAGACTCCAGAGTTTGTGGCACAGTTTGTAAAACACTCAGAATCCTAAAGGAATCAGTCTTGACCCTGGCACAATCCATCAAATATCTAGGCTTCACCATTGATTTTACCAAACTGACACATTACACATTCCTCCCAAAAAAGTGGGGAAACTGATGAGATTCTCAGTCAGACAGTTTGCAGGAGTAATAGGGAAACTGGCAGCTACTGAACCCGGCAATGACAGGGCCAAGGTCCATGTTTAACTGCTTCAAAGAGTTAAATACTGGGCGCTTGCTAAGTCATTGGGTAACTATGATGCAAGGATGTACTTAAATGATGAGGTTCATGATTATATCAAACAGTGACAAGGTTCATGATTGTATCAAACAGTGGCTGTCACACCTCCCTATGGCCTCTGCACTGTATGCAGAAATCCATCCACAAGTGGCAATCTACACAGATTCATCCAAAACAGGATGGGGTTGCTACTGGCAACAAGGTGACTTTGAGTATGGTGAGGAATGGCCCATCGATGTCTAAGAGCTGCATATCAATATTCTAGAGTTGAAGGCAGTCCTCATGGCATTGAAAAAGCTCCAACGCTGAGTGAAAAAACAATGTGTACACCTGTTCATTGATAACACAACAGCCCTAAGTTGTATCAAAATAGGTGGATCTCTTGGATCCATACCTTGTGATGACGTCACACAGCGCATATACCTTTATGCATGGAAACATAGAATCACCTTCAAACTGTCCTACTGCCCTACAAAACTTAATGTAGAAGCAGATAGGGCATCAAGGACATTTGTATCATCAGCAAAGTGGTCACTATCCCCTACAACACAAAGTTAGATTTTCTTGGCCTTTCACAAACCCCAGGTGGATTTGTTTGCATCATATCAAAATGCACTCTGCCCAAAATACATGTCGCTACATTCTGATGCCAATGCCATGGCAACATGCACATGGAATGATGAGTCACTAATCTTCCCACCCTTCTCTCTTGTCGGCAGGGTACTGAGGAAGATCAGCAGGTTTGCTAGTGGTACCATACTGGCCAACCCATTGGCAGGCAGATCACAGCTACTGATTATCCCTATCTGAAATCCATATGGTGTGATTTATTGGGGTTCTCATTTACAGCCTGGCAGGTCATGACCATGGCCTGGAGCCCTAACAGCAGCATATGAGGGATATGCCAAACACTGGATGGCGTTTACAAGCCTATGGTATGTCCATCCAACACAGCCCTCAGTCAAAGACTGCATACAGTTTCTTAGTGAGTACCTGGACACGGGAGTAGGACACAGCTCCATATATACCTCCAGGTCATTCCTATTGTGTTTTATTAACTTCAACGGGAAACCTGCCGGTGAAGAGCCAACCACCTCAAGGTTTGTTCGAGGAACAGACAGAGTGGGGATACATCCATGAACTAGACTTTGAGAAACTTACCAGGTGAACCATGTTACTCATATTATTAGCTACAGGCCAAAGGCTACAGGCCCTACACCTAATGCTGAGAGGTGGCTGTGAGTGAACGGAGTACTCAGTGAAAATAACTTACTCTCTCTGCGCCAAAACCAACAACCCCACAGACAAACCACTCATCATGTTCTTCCAGAGACGACCAGATGAAAGGCTTTGTGTCTACCCACACCTAAGGGCCTACATAGCCGACCATAGATCACAGCCGGCAGTGCCTTTTGTATTTGCAACAGTAAAACTCCCCACATCCAGGGCTAGTGCCAAGACTATATCACGACAAGTCAAATCGGCACTAACCGATGCTGGGGTAGATACACAGTACATGGCATACTCTGCTCATCATGCATCTACCTCAGCGGCGGCAAGGGTGAGAGTACCAGTACAGGAAATCCTGAAATCAGCAGGGTGGTCAAATGAGACCACCTTTGCCAGATTCTACAACAGGCCCCTATATGTCCCGCCAGTACAACAACCAACCTATAAACTCATATAACAACAACTTACCTGGTGCGCAGTTTACCTGCATATGCCTTACTTATATCTATCCCAGAACTAGTGATTAGATACTCATTGATCAGTATAGACTATATACATTATTATTATATACTTCAAGGCTTGGTGACTTAAGGCCAAATCCCACAACGTGAAAATGGTCAGGAAATCATTGTGAAATAGGATATGTGGGTGCTTAGCCGATATTGGGGTGGTAATATCATCTAGGGAAGACCTATAAAGGCTAAGAATCCCTGTCAAAGTGCTGGTATTTAGGGAGTATAGTACATCAAAAGTTTTTGATATTTTCTTCACAAAGGGCTTGAAATCTCTGTGATAGACTCAAAATCCCTGTGATTTAGAAGAAAACAACAGTTTCTAGGAAATCAGAAGAGGTGTGTCTTTGATAAATCAGGAGCCAAGTTCCACATACTACAGTCATAATGGGGTTCTGTTTGGGATTTATGCAAGCTACATTTGTTTATGCTATGCAGGAGACCATTGCAAACCACAGAAAATAGTCAGAGACAACTGTGATTTTAATATCAAATACTCTATCTCTGTGAATCATTCTAGCAACTCATCTGTGCAGTAATGAAAATCACAGAGATTCCCCTGCTACTATCAGCTATAGTCGGATTTGGAGTGTTAAGAAATGCAGTGAGTACCCTTGTGATTTAGGAAATTGGCAAGAGTCCAATGTTGCCGATATCCAGAATCACAGACATTTCAGACCCATTTTTCACATAGTGGGATTTGGCCTTTAGACAGATTCAGGCACAATGAGTGCTGAGGCTATTACAGCAATAAATGTAACACGCTGTAAAACTAATTTTTCATCAAGAAGAAAAGGGAGGGAAGCTACATTACCCCTACAGTCATTGAAATAACTATTGTTATATCATACTTCGGTCTACTCATTGTATAGCATTGTGCCTTTATACTTGGACTATAAAGTTCTAGTTATAGACCTAGCATATATATGTTTTGTCAACATATAAGTGATGACTGTAGATGACACGTAATAAAACTTAAATAGCGAAGCTCCCGCCTGAGTTTAAATTTCACAAATGAGTTGAAGTAGCCTATCCACTAATCGGTGGTCAATTAACGGATCCCTGTATAGTAATTTATAAGTTATTTTAATGAAATGTAAATTAACTGTAATTACTATCAGGGTATCCTATTGACCACTGAAGTGGATTGACCCACCCTCGTGCTCAAGATCACTCATTTCCCACCACTTGTCACTTGCGAAATTAAAACTCGAATTATGTTAAAGTATGACAATAAGCTCAACGTACCTGACCTGCCACATATAGCCAATCCACTTCGGTGGTCAATAGTACAGTAATTACAGTTATTTTACATTTTATTAAAATAAATTATTGTCTAGGTACTTGTATATATTCCCCTGGATCCGCTAGGTCCCTGTTGCAAGGATTTGGACCAAGCAATAATCAGGAATTCCAGGATTTTCTTTGGTATAAATCCAAAAAGATTTACTCGGGTATAGTCCCGGGGGAATAGTATTATCTTTATAGGAGATTACTTCTTTTTTTTGCACAATGGAGTGGCAGGGAGCAGTGTTTGGTGAAAAAGACACTTTTGTTTGTTTGAACCTCTAAAGCGTCAACATGTTGACTCCAAAACTATTCTTGCCATATCCCGGTAATTGAAAAATGTTTTCATTTCTAGGTTTAAAAGTCCTTCAGGTCAAATCCCACTATTCAAATGGTCCAAAAATCGTTGTGATTCAGAAATGGAGAGGTCCCTATCCGATATATGAAGGGGCAATATCAGAGGCCTATAACGGCCAAGGAGCCCTGCCAAAGTCTTGTTATTTGTGGAGTGCAACACATCGAAAGACTTAGATATTTTCTAGTGCAAACCCTGAATATCACTTTGATCTATATTATCACAAACGTAGGTATTTCAAAGGGAGGTCACAGCAGATTATCTTTGATGAAATATTTATTAAAATGATTAACCCAAATCAGGATACAAAGTAACTCCCCAATTACATGGGCAGCCTCTGTTTGTTTTATTGATCAAAATAATTAACCCAAGTCAGGATATAGAATTTATCCCAATCACATGGGCACCTTTGATTGTTAACAGAGGTACAGTGTGGGTAGGAGTGGGCATAGTATAATAAGAGCCCTTATTTGTGATTCAGGAAATTGTCAAGTCAAGTGCTGCCGATATCCAAATTCAGAAGCACCTTAGAGCCATTTATTGCGTAGTGGGATTTGACCTAAGGGAGTGATCATTTTTTAACAACAGGGGGGGCTGGTGGGTTTGCGCGCAGACACGCGAAAAAGATTTCGACCCCCCCTCTCGAGGGGGTAAAATTTTTTTGAACCCCCCCATAAGGGACAAAAATCGCGCGCGGACGTCCCCTTTTAGCCTATAGTAACGCGCGGGGTTTTCCACTGAAAACAGGTGAAATTATTTTGACCCCCCCATCAGAGGTATTGAAAAAATTCTGACCCCTCCCCCCGGTCAAGGGGTTGAAAAAATTCTGACCCCCCCCTCAAACCCACCGCCCCCCCCCCCTGTTGTTAAAAAATGATCACTCCCTAACTCATGATATTTTCAGAACACAATTAACATACATTCAGAATGCTTCTAAAAACGTTGCTTCTTTAACGTTTTTCTTAGTGATGGAGAATCATTCACCAGACAAAAAGAAATGTGTGTACTTGCAATATACATACTTATTTTCAACATTGAATATGCATCTCTGTCCCTGTTCTTCTTGTTGTTGTCTACTTTGATAGGGTTACTTGAACCTGAAACACGCTTTTATTCATCATTATATTTTTGTCTAAACTATACATTGCAATTACGGGGAAAGGGATGTGCCCTTTACATAAAACGTGTACCTACATTGCTGTAGACGTTGTTGGATGATCAATAGATATAAAAGATCGAAATAAGGGAGTGACCCCCCACCCGTCAACAGGCAAATTTCTCGGACACCCTTCCCCCCAAAGGGGACGAAAATCATGCACCCTTAGAAGGGTTGAAAAAATGATTGACCTCCCCCGGTCAAGGGGTAAAAGAAATTCTGCCCCCCCCCCTTTTGTTATAATAAGGATCACTCCCTAAGGGGGTAGAGCTGTCCTCTAAGCACATGCATTTATAAGTTTCCTCTTATATCTGCTGCTAAGATGACGAAAGGTCTGTGTACTGCTCTTTTACTGAGGCCTAAACTATGATTTGCCTAGTATAGAAAATGTTTAATCATCCATACATCCATTGTTTTTCTATATTGATCTGTAAAGCCAACATTAGTGACTCTGAGACTCATAGGGGTCTGTATTGGGATCAAAGCATAGATATTGAAATAGACCACAGCTACTTGTAATGCTCTTATCTAATCATTCTGACACATCGAATTGATATTGTGACAGTTGGGAATCTGTAATATTTAAACTCACTTGATTGTGGGCTACTGGTGTTATTTTTCTTATCCCTTTGTGTATCTAGATTTAAGGAGTCTGTTTCAACACGCATGCTTTCTAAGGGTTCAATAAAGTAGGGGTATCTCAATCTGGTCACAAATCAATATACTTGACATATTTACGACTTAAGATAACGGGTTATATAGTCCCATGTCCTAAATGGTACTGGTAGTACAGCTAGTGTTACTAGTATAGGCGTGCATATTTTGTGGTTCATGGTTAACCGTGTCCAATGGCGTATGGATATCATGAATAAAAGTGCATTCAGAACTAAATACCTTGTTGTGCGGACGCAACATTATAACAATTATAAACCTATCCCGTAATATTTTAATGAATCTACATTCACTGATCAGAATTCATGAAAAATTACATGCTCCCCAACAACAAAATGAGTCCTAGAAGCTAAATAAAGGGGAAAAAGAAGTAATAATAAACTATGCATGTAGATTATGGAGATATACTAGTACTTAGCTATCACTAGCACCATGAGAATCAGACTCAATAACAACACATTCTAGGTAAAAGGCCAATGCAGATAAGGGGCCATCCTTAATTGACATCATGCAAAATTTAACCATTTTTTACCCCCCCCCTTCCCCCCTCGTCATGACTTTTGCCAATTTTGCAATGCTTAAGGTATATGCAAGGTATATGGAAAATTAATTCTGTCATGCCGGGCCAGACCCCCTCCCTCCCCTCCCCCTCTCCAGCATGACGTCATTTGTGGATGGCCCCTAAGGACAATACAAGGCCTACAGGGAGGTGTAGTTTTGCAGTTGCGTCATTAGTGCTGTTGTAATAAATCTCATTCTGTATTCATATTTCGAAGCGAGGAGAGGGATCTTGTGCAGTAAATAACAATACAGCTTTGAATAGACACATGGCATGTTTTTTATGCATGCCTATCATATACTTATTGTATACCACATCTTGTTGACAGACCTACATCTCCAGTCTGCGTACACATTACATTTGAGTCAGTCGGCAAAAAAGAAACAGCATTGTCTAGCAGACAGAATGTAAAAGTGTAAATTTAAGAAATATGAATTAAAAAGAAAAAGGATAGACCACATATATTTTCCCTGCCGTTAGTTGGATGATTAGCTTGTAGGTACGTACTATCATTGATGCTCAACCAGTTAGAGCTGTGATAGTTCCACAAATAATGGAAAATACACATGAACTTTATATTCGTATGTATATATTAAATTATCCTGATAAAGAAAACCAACATGGATATTTACATGGGTGGTATAATTGATATACACCGGTAGTATCCACGTCAATGTTTTATATTGCATCTACTATCAAGCACACTGAACATCAGAATAATAGTTATCACATGTTAGTCTTTTAGTTTTAGTATGATACCATTTATTCTTTTAGATTTAGGCCCCAAACAATGTTCTGTTTGCGAGTCTGCATGATGTTTTTGGTATGTTCCAGAGGGAAACTTCCCATACTATGGACTAGTATAGTCCATACCACTATAATATTGCATCCGAACTGAGTTTGATTCACATCCATGCACGTGTTCGCAGCCTTTCGTGAACGATACACCGTGTGGGCACTGATAGCCCTGGGATTAATATGTGTATGCTATAGAAGTATGTATGTTTTGAGGCACATAAAGGGCATGTAGGATGTATCCACTGTATTGGCATAACATCGGTGACAACTGTTGTCGATATGATTACACTGTGATAGAGGTATTCGCAGGTACCGATATTTTGAGCCAATATGGATCTCCCAATTTGATTTGTGATGCTAATGATAATAATCATACAACAAAAAGTAATGATGATTTGTCGCTGTGAGCCGACCAATGCTGGTACATGTATATAGATCTATCTCATGCATAACATTCCATTGTCCTTTAAATTTCCACAAACAGCAACATGGAGTTTTGCATCATTACATTTTGTTCGGGGCTGTTAACACGGTATAAATTAAAAATTCGAGTAGATAAGGTGTACACATTACTTCATTTTCGACAATATCAATTATGACTTTCGAGAAATTATACATGTTCTCCTTGGCGGAAATGATGATCTTTGATTACTGGTCTTTGTTATAACCCATGAAGTCGTAAGACGTATCGTTATAAGGTTATGTATATTTCCATGACACAATTACTAGTCATGATGTATTGTTCATGCTCCAGCGACTAGTCTGAAGAGTAATAAATGGCTTGCCATAGCCACTCCCGCTTTTTGGCTGCTTAATATACATGTAGCACAGCCACCATCCCCGCATTACCTCCATCTAATGTGGCTAGCAAGGTAGTTGTTAGACCACGTTCTGCATCCACCAACAGGATCTTAATGTCTAGTATATGTCAGAGTCATGGACAAAACAGAGTCAGTCCCTCTAACAGAGAAACCCCCTTCTTCTTATCATGCATTACAGGGAGGGCCAGGGTCCACCATGTCTGTCAAGCAGCTTGTGGCTGAAATGCCTGATTACGATGATGAACCAGGTAAGTGCACGATTACATACTTGGACAAAAGAGATGCACCGAAAAGATAGATCTAGAAAGAGCAATGTGTTCAGATTTGCTCACCTTGTAATTCTGCTTCTATATTAAGTTAGGCGACATAATCTCCTCATCTCCTCGTAGTACGGAGCCCTTGAGGTGACATGTGACCTGAAGCCTTGAATTTTGGTGACCTTGTGACATCAAGGGGGTGCCCTTGAATTATAGGGAATTGAGAAGAGCGACAAATCGATCGCTATTGTTTGGGGAGTTACAATAGTAATCCTGGAAATAATATAAAAACGCGAAGTTCTTCACACTGACTTTATCCCAGTAGCATACATGAATGGTTATTATTGAACAAGTAATCAATGGATAACTCATGACGCATGTGTGTTAGTGAAGGATAATGATACGAGGCCGTAGGCTGAGTGTTATTAGCCTTTGCTAACACACACAAGTCATGAGTTATCCATTGACTACTTATTTTATACCACGAAACCAATAAATAATCAATAGAATACCAGTAAATTCAATTTGAAAACAAAAATTATTCCCCCTCCCTGGGACTCGATGCCAGCCATGGTGTGTGTACACAGGTACATACACCTCGGTGCCTGGCAGCGGACAGTGACAGCCCCCGTCTCGGCTAGGCTTGGCAGCGGCACACGGCGAAGAAAAGATGCTTCTCGCGGTTATGTTTGTGTATAAAATACACGTCCTAGCCCGGCAGCGGACAGCGACAGCGGCACAAGGCGAAAAAAAAGATGCTTCTCGCGGTTATGTTTGTGTATAAAATACACCTCCTAGCCACGGACAGCGACAGTGCACACGGCGAAAAAAGATGCGCCCGGACCGGGGATCGATCCATGTACCTCTGACAGCTGAGCGCAAAGCGGTAACCACTAGACCACCGCGTCTCCTCCTTCTGCGCCCGGCAGCGGACAGCGACAGCGCACACGGCGAAAAAAGGCACGTCTGGCTGTTATGTTTGTGTAGATACTCCTCGTCGCCCGGCAGCGGACAGCGACAGCGCACACGACTTCGTATCATAGCAAGATCTGGTTCGAACCGAGCGTATCTCGTCAGTCCTTGTGGTGCAGTGCATAAGGAGTTGGATTTGGGATGTGAGACTGCAGGTTTGATCCCTACCCTGGCCTGGAATATTTCATGGGTTTTAACATGTAACATATGACATGGGAGGACATGAGAGGCATGCTGTTATCCTGGATAACAGCACGCCTTACATGGATAACAGCACGCCTTACATGGATAACAGCACGCCTTACAAAATTGATGTTACAGCCTATAGGGTGTGCAATATCGACAGATATGTGGATGGGAATAGCCACCAAAAAGCACTGTGTAACCCAGAAATCGTGGTATAAATAAAGCATAATGGTTATTATATAAAGCATAATCTAAAGGCAGGAAACTTTTGAATGCGACCTGTCACTGGGAACAAGCAAAGAATGTTACTATAATGTTACTATAAGTCCTCAGTCACATAAAGTCTAGAGTGGGCGTGGTGTGTTATAGCCCTATAGGATACTGGAGGTGGCTGTGGGGGCTGAGTCATTGTTTTGGACTGGAGCCAAGTAGTTCCTGGGGGTCCCGGTGGCAACAGTAGAGGTGAAGTCCTTATAAGTGGGTGTGTGTGTGTGTCCTCTGGGTAATCTGTTAGAGCACTGCCAGACCAAAGTCCACAGGGTGTCGGGTGACAAAAGACCAAAACCACCGGTGGTCTGGTAGTATATAAGGCTGGAACTGTAGAGGTGGGGTGCAGACTGTGTACTAAAGGAAGGGATTCACGGTCTGTCCTGGAATCATAGGGGAAGAAATTTATATTTGGCAGCTCACAAGTAGGAGTCAATTGAAATTCTGAATAGTATTTACTGGAGCTTTGGTCACTGCTTTGGAGTACTTTCTGGGTCCACAACTTTATTCAATTGAGGATTATACTTGTATCCTATTGAGTCTTGACTTCATTTAATGAGGTTTTGACTTATTCAATTGGAGATCTAAAACACACAAACTGAGAGATCTGCTTATTACATACATAGAGGAGACACACACATCTGCAGGACTTAGAATTGTTTAGCTTTCATGGGTTCTCACTACACATTGTTGTATTCTCAATGCTTCTTGAAACATCTCATCATGGAGTTATTGATTTGATGTTATGTCATACTGAAGTTCTAAGGCCTCAACATTTTGTGATTGTGATATTCATTTGTGATTATAGATTTAACCTGGAGTTATATCATGATGGACTTCAAAAGTTCATGTTATTTGTGATGACATGTGGAGATCGATATTTATCAAAAGTTCATGATATTTGTGATGACATGTGGAGATCGATATTTATAAGAAAGTTTAGGCATTTTAAATTATTATTGAATTTGTGATAGGAAAATAACCTCATCTTTGGACTTGGTCATGAGGATTGAAACTTGTAAAGATTTGTAATTGAGTGCCTGCGCACACCTGTACCCACGATGGAAATCGCTTCCACCCCGGATTGGGTGTATGAAACTATTTATGAAATGTGGTGCAATTATTACCTGATGATTTTAGATATGGACAATGCGGAATTGGAATTGATCATTGAATTGATCTAATTTATTGAAACCCTTCCTGTTTTAAAAGGCGTATGTTTAGGACTTCCAAATTGAAATGTGAAATCGAAGTCGGATTCTGAATTGTATTGGACTTTGATTTGGCACACATATTTTGATTCAATAAAAAACCCTTGGAGATGAAGTACCCAATTGTGTTTTCTTTCCACATGGGCATAGGAATTTAGACACAAAGCTCTACCCTTGATGCTAGCACTAGATCATTCCCCAAGAATATAATAACATCGCGAGCAGAGATGGATTGGTGGAGAAATATAAACTGTGAGTGGAGATTGGAGTGAGGTGAAAACATAACTGGTGGACATCCCGAGTTTGATCATTGTATTATAAGCTACCCCATTTCAAAAAGCTAGTTAAACCCCATTACAAAGGTTCACCCCATTTCAAGGGTGTACTATACTTCAGGAATAACCCCATTTAAATCATTAAAAACTCAACTTCATCTCCAGTCTCCTCCCCAGAACTATAACAAGGCGTCTCCCCACAACAAAAATAGAACCTCCACCGTCCCTCTTCCCTCCGCCTGCCATAGCCCACCCTTGGGGGCCCGATAAATAGCCAGTGTGGAACGGCTCCTGTAGCGTGTGATAGTCCATCCAGCCAGGAAGTCAGACCCTTTTCCCACTCTGTCCAACTTCCACTGTGTGAACTCTTCCTCTTTGCTCTTTCTCCCTCCCTCTCTCTCTCTCTTGCCCTCTTTCTCTCTATTTCTTCCTCCCCACAATGCTCTCCCCACTTCTATCTTTAGGGATGGGGTGGCTGAAGGAGAGACAAAAGGTAGGCAACTATAGGGAAAGATGGAAATGGGTATAGACAGAAAGGAGGGTAGGATTGAATGAATCAAGAGAGGGAGGACCAAACAGAGGCGAGGAGGGGTAGGATAATGTTGGTGAGAGAGAAGAGGATGTTTTGGAAGGAACAGGTGAAGGATGGATAAAGGGAGTAAGCTAGGCAGGGAGTGTTGAAGGAGGAGAGGGAGGCCATTAAACGATGATAGGCAGACAGGCAGGGAAGTAGCCAGGCAGGGCAGAGGGAGGAAGGGAAGAGGAAGGGAGGGGAAGAGGGAGGCGTGCATGCAGGGAAAGGCTTGGCAGGCAGACAGGCAGGGTGAGGGAGACAGGTTGGGAAACAGACAGGTGGGCAGACATACTTAGGAAGACAGATAAGCAGCCAGGTAGACAGGCAGGCAAACCAGCAGCAGTCAGTCATAGTGAATAGAGGGGAGGAGACAGGTAGGTAAGGAGTAGTGAGGTAGGTTTAAGGAAGCGAGGGGGCAGTCAAACAAGCAGGTCACCAGGAAAACAGGCAAGGAGAATCCAGGCAGAGAGAGCTAAAAAGAGAAAGAGAGAGAGAAGGAGGCACAGGAATGACTAGAGCTTAGGGAAAAGGGGAGAGGGAGGGAGGGAAATGATGCTCCATGCTCCATAGTGCCCCAAGTTCGATAATGCTCCATGCTCCAGGGAGTTTCATGCTTCATAGTGCTCAAGCTCCATTCTCCATCGTGCTCCATGAAATATGAAGCACCATGATCCATGGTGCTTCAAGGGGCTGGTGCTCCATACTTCATAATGGTCCTAGCTACAAAGAGTTCCATGCCTCATGGTGCTCAATGTTCCATATACACATTGTAGCTCCATGGTGCACCATTTGCCATGGTGCTCCATGTTGCATAGAGCTCCATGTTGCATAGAGCTCCCTGGTGCTCCATGGTCCATGGAGTTCCATGCTCCGTACTGCTCAAGCTCCATGGTGCTCCAACCTCAATGGTGCTCCATGGTCTATGTTGCTATACTTATAGCTCCATGGTCCATATAGTTGCATGGTACACTTTCTATAGAGCTCCATGCTATAGTGCTCCATGCACAATAGTGCTCCAGGGATCGTACAGGATCATACAGTGGTCGTACAGGGTCATACAGGGTCGTACAGGGATAGCACAGGGGGTGGGGGGAGGATGTACAGGATCATAGTTTGTACAGGGTTGTGCAATAATCCAGGGCTCATGCAGGGGGTCAGACTTCCTACCTGAAAGAACTTTCTCATGGTGCAGGTGCTGGTCCACACTGTAGACGATCACGTCCTGTTTCTATGGAAACTCTGGCACAAAGATCAAAAATCCTGCGACTAAAGGTTCTTCCACCCTTAACAACTTGGGAGCAGAAGGACATTAAACCACCGATCCTCTCTAGGGTCTTTTTAGAAATAAATTTCTTATTAACGTTATTTAACAAGAGATTTTCCATTTTTTCAACCTTTTCAATAGGCAAAGACAGTTCCAACTTAACTGAATCTATGTTAATGCCTAAGAATTTACAAACCTGAGATGGGTCGGTCACCTTTTCTTTGGATACTACAAAGCCCATGTAGGCCATACATTCCATCAATAGATTTCTCTGCCTAAGACATTCAGCATGAGAATCTGCTATAATTATAAAGTCATCTAGATAATTTACAATTTTTTCTACACCGTAGAATTTAGCCACCTCCACAATAAAATCAGAGATCCTGTTAAAAATAAATGGAGCACATTTCAGACCAAAGGTTAACCTGTTGCTCACATAATATTCCTCACCATGCCCAAAATCCCATCTGAAACCTTGCATGGTAGTCTGAGGTGCATACACATTTATAGACCTATACGCTGACTTCAAATCTACCACGCTCATGAACTCGTCCTTCTCTAACTGAGCAGTCACCGTGCTAATATTATTATAAGAAAAAGTTGAGCTAGTGGTATCCATAAAATTATTAATAGAAATTTTATCAGGCATGCTGCAGTCAGTTATGGGTCTTAACTTGCCATTTGACTTCTCTACCCCACCTAGAGCATGGATACAACGAGGTTTACTATCACTCTTCGAGACTAGACCAGCTTCTAGCTCATCTAATAATATACCACAATATTCATGATAGAATTTTCCCTCGAGGATTGACTTATAATTTTTACAATCATACGTAGTTTGACAGTCCGGATCCACAATCTTAAATCCTTGAACAAAACCATGCCATAGAAAATCAGCCTCTTTACCACTAATATCAATGAGACCTTTTTTGTTGAAGGAGAGAAGCTACCCTACATGGCAAAATTTGAGCTCTCTCACCACCAATGTAATGAACACACGTACATACACCTTTTATACAGTCGTCATATACCCTGATGCTAGGCAAATCTCTGACACTAACAGTAAAGAGCGGTTCACTACCAACCTGTAGACTATCACAGGTAACATTTGTATTATTTTCTAACGAATTAAATTCTTGGAAAATACTTTGTTCTGCTACGGATTCAGTTGAAAGAATACAATCTTTAACCCCCTCCGTATGATTTACCTCCTGTACTGGAGTTGGTGAAGGCAAGTCGACATCTACCACACCTACCATAACTTGGTCAGGCACCAAACAAAAATCATAACAAGCTATGGGACATCGACCACCTACAGTTTCCTATTCATTCCTGGATTTTTGGCATTCAGTTTTACCATGTCCAGAGGAACTGCAAGCACTGCAAACATGTCTATATTTGCAGGGGTCCCTTACACAACCTTCTGCTCTATTAAAAGCATAGCAAGAGTTATTTGAGATTTTTTGTTTGATACCATTCCTAGTCTTGGTGGCGTATGCCTTCTGTGCTTGAACAGTACCATCATATGATAAGTGTCTCAGAGTTGTCTATAATCCCAAAGGCTTCTATCCCATCCTTGTTTGCCCTGGTCCTAACTGATTTGTCTTATGCCAATAGGGCTGCTACTGTATACATTCTTGTACCAGCCTTTTCAACCAGAACTTGGAGATGTTTTAACATGCCTTCTACATCACTGTTGTCTTTGTAATAATCTAAGATAAAATTCAAGTTGACTAGCATCAATTTCTCAACGGTATCGATCTTTTCCCGTTTTTTTACATACATTTCATGGTCAAACTCACCATATTTGGTACTGGTGTGAAGCTTGGATGTAGTAGAATCTACTGACGACCCTGCTGAAGACGACCGAGGTCTGTGACGAGTGGAAAAGGATGATTTCGATCTCCGGCGACGACCACGATGCCCGACTTCGTCCCATTTCGAACCATCGCTAAGGACGCTAGGAGACCGCTGCCTGGTTACGCGGCTGCGCTCTCGGTGAGATGACGTCACTGGTCGTTGACAAACATTCGCACGTGCATGCTGCCACGCCCCCTCCGTAGATTTCGTCTCGTCTTTCCTGTCCTTTCCAGCTACCAGCTCCTGCAGCAAGCCTTTGATACTGCACAACTCGTCTTCCAACGACTCCAGTCTCTCCGTCTGGTCAATGAGCTGTTCTCCTTCCAAACCCTTAGTGTGGTTGGGTGAGATGGACCTCCGATCCACCCCAGAAGATTCCAGCTCACTCGCAAATCCTGAATTGACCGATTCCACCATTTTCTTTGCCGATTTGGCCGATTTTTTAGAGGCCATAGCCACTTTGGCAACTCTAGTTGATTTCCTCCCCATCTTGATTTGAAAAATCAAATTTCAATCAAGAAAAACGTTAAAATTCCAGGGAACACCCAGCGTGGTGTTACCTGTACAGGTGAAAACGAGCCAATTGGCCGTTACATTGAAAACTCCCCCTTATATACTGGAGGAGTGTTTACCATGACGTCATGCTATGACATCATAGATACCAATGCGCGCTGCAAATAGTCCCTAACCGTTCGCGGCTAATTATATATATATACACGAGTGTATATAGTTCCATATATACCAACACTAGCACTAGTTCTTCCATAGTGCTATCATTGTAGTTGACAAGTAGTTGAATACCTCTTCCTCTTACATTTCATGGTTTATGTATATGATATTCTGGAACTATAGATAGATAAGAAATGTCACCTCCAGGGCTCCGTAATACGTTCATCGCTTATTGCTGAAAAAGACAATGTATGTCTTCCCCTGATGCATACATATGAATAGGACTATACCACACGAGGACTTCCCTAGACACAAATAGAAAGATGTATTACTAGTTTGGCAACTGGGCATCTCTCATTGTAAAAAGAACTCCCTGCCCCACATACTTCGATTAAAATCATATTACTATATATGCTTTATTCTTTACTTGTGCACCATGCCTAATATAATTCTTACAAAGACATGAATTATATTGGCTCATATATGCTTGCCATGGAATAATGCCAGAGTTAATATAATAACAATGCTAAGTCTGTTGTCAAACATGGAAAAAGATGACAAGATGTATTCTGTACAGCCAGAACGAAAAGCAAAGTGCAGACCTAAGTCTCCAACATTGAGATTGTGATGTGTATATCGATCGAAAGTATTTGAAATACAGTTTCCATATAGCAGTATACATTCTTGTTTGGTCACCTAATCACACAACAACACTGTGCACCATGCCTAATATAATTCTTACAAAGACATGAATTATATTGGCTCATATATGCTTGCCATGGAATAATGCCAGAGTTAATATAATAACAATGCTAAGTCTGTTGTCAAACATGGAAAAAGATGACAAGATGTATTCTGTACAGCCAGAACGAAAAGCAAAGTGCAGACCTAAGTCTCCAACATTGAGATTGTGATGTGTATATCGATCGAAAGTATTTGAAATACAGTTTCCATATAGCAGTATACATTCTTGTTTGGTCACCTAATCACACAACAAGACTGTGTACACAGGTGATCAAACAAGAATACATGGTACATGCACAAAACACCCCACCCTTTCCAAAAGATACATCCTTGTTTAAAGTTTGTCTTGTAAACATGAGTATTTAAAACGCGGAACTTGCTTATAATACCGATGTGTTAAAAACGTTGGCTATTGCTTCATTTATTGGGAATGTTTAACAAGAATCGTTCAAATTTGACAAATCAAATGGATAAAAAGATTTCGGCTTACGAACAAGCTTGGTCAAACGTGTTCCAATGCTTTATTTTCTTTCAACCTTTTCCCATCCCAGATTTTTCGCAAGCATTTTTAAACCTGAGAAGAAAAACATTTTCTGTCTTCAATGTTTAAAATAGCTATGCGTATAATTCCTCCCACTGAAAGAAATCATCGTTACTCCTTTGAATCGTTTCCTCAGAGAAAACTGAACACTTGTATGTTATCCTCAGTATACCTATGCAGTCGAGGCAATTATATAGGATTAAGATCTCCGAATCCAGGCAGGTGAAGATGATTTAGAAGTCAACATGTGAGGACTATAGATGGAGAGAAAAGTTTCAGGCCTACTTAAATAACTTTGCAACATAAAAACATGCAGTCTCAGCCTGTTTACAGATTTAATTATGTGTTTATTTTCCCTTTGACAGGTCCTGTGTGGTTCAGGGAATACCTGAGGCCATGTGTAGCTGAGTTCTTTGTGGTGATGGTATTTGTCATGGTTGGAACCATGTCTGTTGTAACTGGTACCCCTATTGGCATTGCCACAGCTCATGGCTTTACCATCGCCCTTATGGCTGCAAGCTTTGGACCAATCAGGTAATTTAGATTTCCTTTAATTTTACTCGTGAATAATAGTAGCCCTCAGGTTGTTTGATGTAACTGTATTTCACTGCCATGCACCTCTGCCTATCTATACAGCCATGTGAAAATGTATAAAATTGCTCAAATGGGAGAGGTTGAGTGCGTAGATTTGATAAGTGCTAATATGCAATGTAAACACCAAACCACTATACTTAAGATATAATAATTATAATGACAATTCAATTAGGGTAAAGTGACCATGAGTCGTCCACTTGGACCTCTGTGCAACCTATAACCTTTTCTATGATCTGTAATAGACAAATATGTGTGGGGCACTGGAAAATGGTTATAAAAATCTTCCTGAATTGTTTCTAATACCAACAAATGAGGTCAGAGATCTTATATTCATGTCTATGAGCTCCTTTAAGCCATCATTGCACAATCGATGTGTATCTTTCTTTATCAGTACTATGAGTCAGCCACTAGTACCTTGAGTCGGCCACATGATATAGTGAATCAATTATTCTGTAGCACATTGTCTATTGTGTACTTGATGCAAGGAAAGGGCAAATTTCCACTTTACTGATAATTGACAGGGTGTTTATATAATCCATTTGCAATATTTAGTCAATATTAACACTATCTCTTAACTACTAGGACATTATTGCAAGTTTATCCTCATTTACTAGTTGCAATCTAATAAGTGACTTGTAAACCATCAGAAACCTATCTCTATTTGCATGGATATAACACCAAACATGCTCCTATTGATAGCCTGTGTAAGGGGATGGACCCAATAAAGCCAATGATTGTAAGATATCAGGTGCTGCATCTTCCCATCTTCTGCCAATTTAAATCACGTAAAATCCTCTAAGATGGTCATTGATAAATTCAATTTGGCACTATAAACATGCAAAGTGGCCGACTCAAGGTACATGGATGACTCGAGGTCACTCTACCCTAGGGTCTTTGATATACAGCCAGGTTGATTAAAGCTGCTACAAGACGTGAAATTTATTGATTTTTCGTTGCCTACATTTCTATCATAAGTCCACTTGTTATAAATGTGGTAGTTAAAAGTAGTATATAGGGGTAAACTCAGCGCATAGGTACAGCTACTGAAATCCGTTTGACCTACTTACGAACCGAAAGTGACCTTTTGACCTCGACCTCTCGACCAATCAGAAGCCAGCATTTGACCAGAACCACGCCCATCCTACTTTCTCGAGCTCTGATTGGCTGAGAGCTATGATGTCATCACGTGATGATCATGTGATCAAAACAAAACATGTAAACAAAAACAAACCGACCACGTGATTTGATTATGTGGTTGGCATGCTCCCCATAGAAGAAAACGTAAACAAAAACAAACCGCCAGCTGCTGTAGCAGCCGGCTGCACCTTGTTTATTTCTATGGTCGCCATGCATGCGGTGTGCTTGCACCATATGTTTCTACTTTGCTGCTAAAATACGTGCCCAGATTAGCAAAAGTGCGCTCTTAAGCATGTATATATGTTCAACAGACCACTATGGGTTTAATATCAATCAAATTAAGATGGTTATTGCATCATAAGTTTCGTAATGGCAAGGGCTTTCCAACGATACCAAATATGCCAGGGTGCATTAATTATTTAATTGTTAATAAATGATTGATTGAAAAAAGGGTAAAAATACATGAAATGTGCGCGCTCTAGCCATGGGAATACAGGGAAAATACAGAAAATTCACTAAATTTACAAAAGTATTGATAAAGATAGCAAAAATAATTGATGAAATATTTTTTATGTGATTTTCTCCAGGAATCCAATTATAAAATGAATTTTTGTTCAATTCCAATCAATATTGCCTTCTTTGAAATGTTAGAATAATGCTTTATTAGTTAAAAATAGCCTATTCCAACCAAAATAAATAATAAAAAATAATAATAAAAACAATTTTCTGGGCTTCATCCAAATCAGCTCATTTCAAATTCATGTACCATCATCCTTCCCTATTGACTCATCTAATACTCTAACATATACTTCATATTACATTTTCTGAAAAAAAAATTAACTTCTTTATTTGTTACCATTTAAATCAGGACTTTAATGTGGACATGAAATAGATAATAGCCTCTACTACATCAAATTTGATGAATAAATCAGCTTCCTCAAAATAATTCTGGGCACGAAAGGGTTAAGGGGTGCCCCCACCCCATAGTTTACTCTACCTTACCCTACCCTACCCTTCCCTATTTTACCTACCTACTTTAACCTAGTTTACCGTTGGTTATTTATTTTTACGTTGTGATGGGAGAATGTTATGATGTAGGTGCTAAAAGTTAACACTTTTTTCTAATCCATTTTGCATACGGCGATGTGTAAACTTCAGCTGATCATGACTCCTGCTTCACTACCTCTGAGCACTTCTAACAAAAGAGAAACAGAGGTTTTTATTTCAGACATAAGGGGTGGTGTAGAACAAGGTAAGCTGCTTCAACTGTGGCAGCATTGTCCTGAACATCATCCTTCAGATGCATTTATTCCTTCCAATTTAAATTTTAGAGAGTGTTTCCATCAAAACAACACCTTTGATAAATGGCAAACAATTCTTTTGTCCTTCCATAAAAAAAACTGATCACAAAAAGTAAAAATTGGCAGTATGTTGAAAACTAGTAGTTTACAACCCACCCTGTTTGCATGCTACACCTAGTAATGTTAAGTCTATGGCGCCCACTGCATATTTTGCCCCTATGTTAACTCTATGGCGACCACTCTGTATATGTCAACTTTATGGCGTCAGCTCCGTACTGCATGCTATGGTTATGGTAAGGCTATTAAAAAACGTTCTCCATTAGCATGATAAAAATCAGCATGGTGAAAATTCCTTCAAGATCAAGCAAAAGTTAGCTCCATTACACCTGTAGAGGTATTATACTATAACCTATGTACAGGTGCCGTCTGGCGTGGCGGGTGAGTCCAGTTGCTGGGTGTTCCCAAGGTTCCGGGTAGGTGGCAGCACCGATCCGGGCCTGTGGGACATCTGGCGACAAACACCAGGGTCCATATATAAAGACCGGGGCTCAGCCGCTACGTCAGAAGCCCTCCAGGCCTCCGAGCCCATAGACGTTTTCTTAATCAAGCTTAGCTGCCCCACTATCATCTTCCGGGTAGCCGGTAAGTATCCGAATAAAACCGTTGGCATACACTTGAATAACTGCCTTGCTCCTTCTTTCTTAGACTGTAAGGCCCGAACCACCGAACTGGTAAAACCAGAACCATTACACACCTATTGCTTTCTACACGGCTCACTTACATTAGGATTAACTTATAAACCTATTTCACCAGCTACACAACTAGGAACACAGTATAAACACCCGAAAGTGTGACACAAAAATGATATATACACACCACAATGTCTCATATAGGATCCAACAATCAAGTGGAAAATTCCCAAATTGACACACAAACACACCTTTAACCTAGGCATTCTTTCTACAAAATGAAAGAAATTTACCTGAATTTCCACTTTTTACACACAAGATTTTCCTTTTTTCAGCAGAAATGCTACAATACTTTTACAAATTTACCTAAATCTTACAGAATTTCCACTTTTTACACACAAGATTTCACCTTGAAACACGGTTTTAACCTATGTATTCTTTTCACAAAACAAAAGAAATGCAACATTATATGTAAATGTTAAAAAAAAATATCCGTAAAATTTTACCAAAATGTTATGGAAATTTCACAAAAAAAAACAACTTTTACACACAAGATTTCACTGTGTGCAACTCATAGCACCAGACTGGAGGACACAGCCCTGGTTCCCGACGTTAACACAGTTAAAAGGGTACCAGAAAAGGCTAATCCTCCCAGTCAACAACATCTCCCTCAGGTAGACAGGCAAAGGACAGATGGACTTCCCCATGGCAAACAGGATGAGGTTGATTGCCATCCCACTCTAAGGAGGATATGGACACAACACCTCCAATACACTGACAGAGCATGTAACATCATGTTAGCCTCCATGGGGAAATCCACTGAATCGGCCTACAAAACAGTAGCTAAGAAATGGACCAATTACGCAGAAGAAAATTTGATAAAACCATCCCTAGTACACATATTCGATACAAATGTGGGATATGGTACCCTCAATACCACACGGTCTTGTTTTATCTGGCAGGAAGGTATACCACTAGGAAACACGCAGAAATCTCTAGGTTCCTTAAAGGGGTAAAAGTAGAAAGACCCCTGAGAGAAGCTTATGAGACCGTTTAGGATCCCATGCAGGTATTAAACCACATAACCAGCTGGGGTTGGATAGCAGACCTGAAGCTGGATAAACTGACCAGGAGGACCATGGTATTGTTCTTATTGGCAACAGACCAGTGACTACAAGGACTCTATGCTTTGCTTAGAAAAGACATCACCTTTGGGGATAATACTGTGTGCATTAAGTATTCTCAAAAAAACTGAAATCAAATGATTCTAAGACAAACCCTGTCATCCTCAGGTTTGATAAATTTGAGGATGAGAGACTGTGTGTCTATACACACCTACGGGTATACATGAACAAAGATGAAACACAGCCAGCATATCCTCAGGTATTTGGTACCATCAAACAAGCAGTAAAAAGGGCAATTTCTGAAACCACCTACAGGTTGGTAAGGCTTACCCTTACAGAGGCAGGCATTGACTCTGACTTTGGTCCCTATAGCTTGAGACATGCAGCAACAAGTGCTGCAGCCAGACAAAACTTCCCTATTCATGATATCATGGTGTCTGTGGGGTGGAGTAGAGAACACACCTACGGGTATACATGAACAAAGATGAAACACAGCCAGCATATCCTCAGGTATTTGGTACCATCAAACAAGCAGTAAAAAGGGCAATTTCTGAGACCACCTCCAGGTTGGTAAGGTTTACCCTTACAGAGGTAGGCATTGACTCTGACTTTGGTCCCTATAGCTTGAGACATGCAGCAACAAGTGCTGCAGCCAGACAAAACGTCCCTATTCATGATATCATGGCGTCTGTGGGGTGGAGTAGAGAACACACCTTCACAAGGTTTACACATTGCCATATGCAAAATGGATTAGAAAAAAGTGTTAACTTTTAGCACCTACATCATAACATTCTCCCACCACAACGTAAAAATAAATAACCAAAGGTAAACTAGGAATACAGTGAAACGTTTGACTTACATTGTCATAGACTTTGTGCATACGCAGAGATAGGCTAAATCCAAAATGGCGAACAAATGTTAGGGAGCATTCGTTATTAACAACAGGGGGTGGGTAGGTAGGTAAAATAGGGAAGGGTAGGGTAAGGTAGGGTAGGCTATGGGGTGGGGCATGTATTTTGGAGGGAGGGTTGCACACTCTCGTGTGTATAACATGCGCACACCCCTACCTACCCTACTCCTACCTACCTACCCCCCTATTGTTAATAATGAATGCTCCCTAACATCTGTCCGCCATTTTGAATTTAACCTATCTCTGCCCATGTGCAAAGTCAATGAGAACGTATGTCAAACATTGTCTGCTGTCAGCCATTTTGAATTATGTGTATGTTGGGTAAGACTCGGTTTGTTTTTGTTTACAATATCTACTGGGGTAACCATGGCGACCACTTGGTCGGTTTGTTTTTGTTTACTATTATTTGTTGTGATCACGTGATGACGTCATAGCTCTCAGCCAATCAGAGCTTGAGAGAGTAGGTCACATGCCCATATATGGTCACTTCCGGTTTCAAAACTAGGTCACTTCTCGTTCATAAGTAGGTCAATTGGATTTCAGTAGCTGTAGTTATGCGCTGAGTTTACTCCCGTATACTACTGTTAAGTCCTATTTGGTTTTGTGAGTTTAAACCCTGCTGATCCAAGGACACAGATGTGCGAAAATAAAATGCTTCCAGCATTTTATCCATGTTGACCCACACCTGGTTAGACCAGCTCAGTAGCCCCATCTGTTATTAGAAATCAGACTTGTATTCTATGGTGGCAAGAGCTTTGCATGGGAGGCCTGACAAATCAGTCCTGTCACCTGGGGAGTTTAGTCAAAACTATTTAGTTGAGTGTTCCCACTTGGCAAAAAAAGTTTTTTAGCCAATCTTCAACCAAATAACCAATAGGGAAACGTTTTTATGCCAAGTGGTTTGTCTCTTCCCACCAAAAGCAGAGGGCAGCTGACACCTAAGTCCCCAGCTTTATGCATTACAGCTCACCTCTCACCAGAATGAATGGCACTGGATTTGAGAAAAGTGGCCATAAAACTATCTGAGATAGGTATTCCAACATTTACTGCAGCTTTAAGCCGTCTCCTGATGATAAACTACTTGTATTTAATAGAGTCATGTGTATGATTACATTAATATATTGTCCATGAATAACATGTTCTTCATTGGTCCTGACAGTGGAGGCCACATAAACCCAGCTGTGACAATTGGTGTCTTCCTTGCTGGAGGACTTGGACCTATTAAAGCCGTTCTCTACATTGTATCTCAGCTAATTGGTGCCATCGCAGGAGCCGGAATTGTCAGGGTAGGCTATATCTGCTAACAGAAACACTCGATGAACTGAGAAATGTTAGAATTTGCACTAAGTGGAACCGTATGGTCTATAGATATTTAGTTTAGCTGACTTATCCCTATTGATAGACCATGATAGTTATTATTATTACTTAGGCTAACTACTAGTTGTCTATCTAGCATTGGATTCTAAACTTATGGAATCAGATGATTATTTAACTCATCAATGTTGACATATTCAGACATTGGAATTCACCACAGACTACAAGTAATTAAGTTCAGTGTTTTCGTCTTCTTTCTAGGGAGCATTATCCTATGTACCAGTAATGGACAACATTAGTGACAACCCTATGAATCTGACCCAATATGGTCTGATAACTGGTGGTGCCCACACAATACCTGCAGGAGTGCCCGTAGGAATGGCCGTCATAGCAGAAATCGGCTTCACAACTGTCCTTGTTATGACAGTTCTCATGACAGCAGTCAATACAGACGGCAAGAATGTCATCCACCCTCTCGTCATTGGGTTTGCAGTGCTTGTGGGCATCCTAGCATCGTAAGTCAAAAAAGGACCTATTTCATATCTATCATTAAATTTTGTTTCGTTGTTCAAGGGCGTGCCTTGTAAAAGATAGTTTTCTTGTAGTTCAGATAAAAATGAAGCATCCAAAACCTGCTTTTTATAAATCAAGATCATATATTTTTGGATTGCTTTATTTTGTATTCATAACTGATCTTTAAATTTACAACTACAGGATGAAAGTCTCTGGTGCATCAATGAACCCAGCACGGAGCTTTGGACCAGCTGTGCTCATGACAGGGGTAAAGACTGCTAACAATGTCAATGTGTGGGAAAATCATTGGGTCTACTGGGCAGGACCTATCGGTGGAGCTGTTGTTGCTGCCACGTTCTTCAGGTATGTTTATTCTAGAGACCAATAATTTGTGTACAAAGTTAGGCTCAGAAATATAGAGAGTTACACATAAAATGGTAACCTATTGGACAAGCGTGGATCGAAATTTTAACAGAATCTTTATCGCGAAAAGTGAGTTACAGCTATCTAGAAAAGTAATTCATTATTAGGCCAAATAAAAAGGTTTGTTTCCAGTTTGTTTTCTCTTTTTTTTTTAATTTTGAAAATCGTTCATCACTTTTTCATGAATATAATGTTATGTTGTACAGTTAACAGCTTCATTAGGCATAATTTTTGCATACTTTTTTCCTTTTGTCAAAATGATTTCCATGTTATTACCGTAAAATCAAAGAATCAGATATATTTGCACATACATTTCTATACAAAATGATGAAAAAATCCGACCTACCCACCCTAGGTCTCTGAATCATGTTACTGGAAACACTTGAAATTGTTTTTGGCCTTATCACTCGCCTATTATCATTCTAATACATGGGTCGTATATTCCTATGCATGATAAGTTGAATGTCCATTTCTTTTTGCATCATAGGATCATCTTTGGACGACCAGACAAGCGATTGATTTTCAAGGAGGACTAATTATCCATGCTGTCATAAATGTTGGTGACTGAATAACTCCAAATGACGTGACCAATGATTTGTAAAAAAAATATATATATATTATACCCCGAGAAAGTTGTGGATACTATCGTAGTACCTCGCGTAGGGGTAAGTCGCCCCTGACTCGACCACTAGGCATGTTGGTACCCTAGTCGATCATTCCTGAATATCTTTGACACAGCCTATTGCTATTGAATGATTATATCTAATCAACACATCTAATGAAATTCATTGATTGCCCCCCCCCCCAAAAAAAAAAAAAAAAAAAAAAAGAGAGAAAGAAAACACAAAAATATACATCTTCGGTTCTCTGCTCAGTGAATTTTCAAAATTCAAAATAAAAGAAACCTAGTCATGATCCCAAGTCCTCATGGAACATCCCCCTCTCCATGTGCTATTGTTCGGGTTAGGAAGGTCTTGGTGTCCGCCTTTCGGATCCAGGGAGAATTAAAATCCTAGGGCCTACACCTAATAAGCTTTGTACATAACCTATATAAGCAGGGTACTACAGTCTTGTACATATAATCATGTATGTCAATAGTGCCAACTCCATAATTTCACTTGTAATTGGGATGACAAGGTTATATTTCATATACATGTATATACATGTGCCCCCTTTGGATCTGCTTCATATACGTTTGATAGCAATTTTGCTCGGGAAACTAGCGATACTCGTTCTGATAATAAACTGTTGTCTATATTCCCAGGTTTTGATTTACTCTCTTTCATTCAAGCCGTGTTACAAAATGGAATTAGAACATTGATAGCTCTCACTATTCCCCATTTAAGCATGTCTTTATTAAGCGGAGAAAAGTATAGTCCATAAATGACGTCATACTGCCTTCTCATTGGTCAGTTGAATGAATCGTGTTTTAAGTTTTAAAGACACCCAAACTCAAGTTAGAAACAGAAATCAGTTTTTGCTGTCTGCACTTTTAGCTTTGCATTAGTGGACATGGATGGCACTATTCATTTTTGAAAAGTATAGAAACAGGGCCCTGGTGTAGTTGCTAGCATGATTATATACGGCCCTGTATCCCTAGGTTCAGGGAACGAGTACACCTCAGGCAATACATTTCGTGCGGTTTTAACATGTGACATGTGGAATAGACATTTAATAACATAGTACTGTCTCTGTCTGCTGTATATCCTAAAAAGGCACTCAAAATTAAAAAAAAAAAAAAAAAAAAAAACAAACCTGCGTATATCCTCTACTAACGCACGCTTGATAGCCCCAAAAAGGCGCTGAGAAGGCCCAGATGGTGGTATAACCCAGTATAGAGAGTGAGACTGCCCTGGGATGCCCCGAATGTCTAAGAACAGCACGAAAAATCAACCGAACTGAAAGAGTTCAAGAGACTGCCCACTTGGCATTTTTAACGTTTGCAAACGTTCTTATATGGTTTGGGTAAAACATGTTTGTGAAAGAAACTTTTTTCGTTTATTGGAATGTTAAAAGGTGTTTTATTTAGTACAAGTCTTATGCATTACATTAAAAAAAAAACGTTAGGCAAACTTATTTTTTTTAGTGAATTTTATTAAGGGTAACTCAGTATAGTATGTTTAATAACATACAACCGAGACACTGGACTACGGTCGTGCCGGTCCGCCGTCCAGGCCTTCTTTAAACTGACTAACTGCTATAATTTTTCACCTTTTTGTGTAATGACATAACAATTTAACAACAACATATGCCTTAACAAAATTTCTTGTGTATGTATCACTTTTCATATATGGGTATGGATTGGGGGTGTGGGGGTGGGGTAAGGGTGGGAAGGGAAATGAGATCCATCTTGATTCTTAGCTATATACTCACAGATATATATCACAATACATAGCATATGATACACCATTGGTTTGGTTTGGTTTGAAAATGGGAAATGTAGTGCCTACAAACACTTGGTTGGCACCTCTTTGGTATGTATGAAGTACATATATTTAAAAAGTCAATATACCACAATGAAATATATGTGTTTGGTATACAGTAAGCACATTTTATAAGTTTTCTCTATCATATGGAGGTAGGTAACAGTTTGGATATTCCTTTTTGACCTTTAAGTTAAACTGTTTAAACTCAACTATATTAACGAAATATGGTTTTAGTTTATTCCACTGTCTAATTGCCCTGTGGTGGAAACTCTTATAGACCACCGGATTCCTGGAATATCTTTGGATATATCTAATACCTGTATTATACCGTGTGTTGGCATGTCTTTGGTCGACCACATTTATAATATCCTTCAGTTTAAAAGCATAGAATAATAGATGTATATCACGTCGGTGCTTAATATATCGGCACTTACTTGTGCTATGGAGCTGGTCTGTGTTTAGTAGTGGGTTTGGACCCAGCTTGACACCAAAAGCAATACGGAGTGCTTTATTTTGTAACAATTGAAATCTTTCAGATGATGCAAAGGTATGCTTATCCCATACAATATCAATGTATTCCATCAGTGGTAATATTGTCGTCTTGTATACATTTACAGCTGATTCTACATTGAGATATTTTCTTATTTTGGCAAATTGATGTATTTTTGATTCAACGTTATCATGAACATTATCCTCGTGTATGGTGAAGTCAAGCTTATCATCAATTGTAATCCCCAGATATTTGAATTGATTTACTTGTGCCAATGGGGTGCCACCAATACTGGGTGATACTAAGTTTTGTACAACCTGTAGTCCAATTGACATCCAATATGTTTTGTCCTTATTTATGGTTAAGAGATTATCAGCACACCATTTATCTATGCTATCAACACTTGCGCGTAGTATATTCATATTAGTGGAAGAAATAGCTGCATCATCTGCACAGAGAAAAGTTTGACATTGAGGGGCACATTTAAGTAGATCATTTATGTAAAGAGTAAACAGCATGGGTCCCAATATTGAGCCTTGGGGCACACCATATTTCACTCCTTTCAATTTAGACAACACATCATTAGCAATGACCTTCTGATTTCTATTTGTCAGATAACTTGCAAACCAACTACAACTATTATTTGCCAATCCCAGCTTTTTTAACTTCCTTATTAAAAGACAGTGTGAAACAGTGTCAAAAGCTTTGGAATAGTCCAAAAATAGACTGAATGTATTTAAGTTGTTTTCAACATTGTCATAAATATATCTTAAGTAGGATGTGGTAGCAATAGTGGTCGAATGTTTTGGTCTAAAGCCATGCTGATTTTGACACAAAATATTTTTGTCATCCATGAATTTTCTAAGTCTTTTACTCATAAGTTTTTCAAATATTTTTCCTGGTAATGGAAGCAGACTGATTGGCCTTAAGTTAGTGACCAATTTTGAGTTTGGCTTCTTAGGGATGGGGCAGACAGTAGCTACCTTCCATGACTGTGGAAAGTACTGATTCTGTAAGCAGCAATTAAAAATACGACATAAATGTGAGGGGTCATTTTTAAAGATATCACATAAAACTTTAGTTTTCAGATGTTTAATATTTGATGACTTGGTTTGATCAATTTCAGCGACAGCTTTGACTATATCTTGGTTATTAAATAATTCAACAGTGATATCAACATCATCGACACTATCAGGTTGCATAGGGTCGACAACAGGGGGGGGATGTTTGGCAGCTAGCTTCTCCCCAATTGTGGAGAAGGTGTTTTATTTAGTACAAAACACCTTCTCCACAATTGGGGAGAAGCTAATAAAAAATTTTTTTACGTGAAACGTTTTTATGCAAAGTGGGTAATTCAGGATTGAGATCAAATGTCTGACTGAAGACACAGGCTAATGACCAGTGAATGGAGAAAATGAATTAATGATGAGATGAAGTTACAAATTGATGTTTTAGAGTTACATAATCAACAGTGGTATAGCCTGGGAGTTCAACATAGGCTTATATTACCTGTCATCCATACACACTCACACATACATTGTCTTGTCTGATATACTGTCCTGTGTTATTATATAAGCCGTATAAATGGCTGATTATTGAAAAACTAATGTTGCCCTTATCGATGAGATTTAACCATTCATCCAATCAATTGATCAACTGTATGATATTACCGTGATATCACCAATGGCTTGTGCATATGATAATCTTGACACGGGATTATAACTAATCTTGACACGGAATTATAACATCAACACTTTTCACATACATTTTAATTGCAGCTATTGTGCATAAGTCATGAGGGATTCATATTTGCTACACTCCACCCGATGTACATGTGTGCATGAAGTGTGGGGGGTCAAATGTAACACAGGAGACCTGCATGCTGGTAGTCCAGGTTTGATGACCCCTGCAGTCTTTTTCTCGCATCCAGCTGAACCCAACGGGATTTTCATATCTGTAGTAAATGTTGAAGACTGATGGATTTATCGTATGAAACTCCTCTCACAGAAAGATCTTACTTAGTAGCAAGAAGTCATCAGCGCATTCCTTATCATGTCCTAAAGGGAGGATCAGGTCCAACTCTATCCCTGAACCAACTTGTGGCCGATGAGGAGGAGCATACGGGTGAGTGGATACAGTACAGATATGGTCTACTTGGCATTCTGCACAAGTCTCACCCCAGGCTTACTCAAGAATGCAAGTCAACTTTTTTTCCCTCTTTCATTGGTCAAACATACCAAGCTAAGCCCAGAGTGTTCATAATTATTTTAAGGTAATTTATGTCAAAATGAAGATTTGATCATGCGGTCACTAGACAAGGATACGTGTCAGTGAATATGATGTGCTGCACTGGTAGGCCTATTCCTTATTCTCCTGACACAACATGAAATCGAATGCATTGTTTTGTAACTTAATTCTTAAGTTACAGGAAATCTATTGGGGATCTCCCAAAGATATTTATCCTGTATTTTAAATGTTTACCGTCAACGGTATTATCTTAAAAGTAATTACTCCTTTTGCCCTGAATTTTGTAACTGCATGGGATTTTCAGGTAAAATAATGCTTTATGAAGTGAAAATACTCTATTCCCCACAAAAATGGAATCAAAAAGGGGGAAAAAACATGATATTCTTGGCACCTTCATCCAAATCGGCCTATTTCAACTTCCTATGCCATCATCATACCTATTGACTTATATAATACTCTAACCTAAGCTTCATATTACATTTTCTGAAAGCTATTTCATTTGTCTCATTGTTACCTTTTAAAGTTTCATTGTTACCTTTTGAATCAGCGGTTCAATTTGGACATGATATAGGTAATATCCTCTAGTATGTCAAGTTTGTTGAATAAATCAGCTTTCTCAAAACAATTCTGGGCACGAAAGGGTTAACACCCAGGAGCTCTGGTACGCTGGTGACCTTGATAACATCTAGTTCAATGGTAATACGTGGTACAGTGTGGTTGATATGACCATTATATATCTTGAGAGTGATTGTGGGGTTTGTTCTCAGGGACTTGTTGATGAGGCCAAGGTGCTTGACAAATTTGGATTTAATCAGTCTCGTGATTTTGAGAGCTGCATAGATGATTAAAGCAATAACAGTTACCGTAAATACATTTTTAGTGTCGACATACTGATCAATGTGGACTGTGATGGCAGTGGGCTGTGCCTGTGGTGTTTTTACAATATGTCTCCACGTAACGTTAAATGGACTGGCCGAGGCTTTGGGGATGGCCGCAAATACTGCTGGGCGTCCTGAGGTCTTAATGATGAGAATTGTTATTATAATTGAGTTGACGATTGTTACCAGATGGGTGATATAATTACAAACTGAGTGCCCAAAGAAGTTGTGGATACAGGTAGCAATGGGTGAGATTTGAAGAGGTATGTAGGGTCTTTGATGTTAATTCAGTATCTTCTAAGATTTGCCTAGTAAATGGTTCTAAATCGGCGGAGACGTCTTTTGG
The DNA here is from genome assembly GCA_949317995.1 of Acholoe squamosa. NCBI lineage: Eukaryota > Metazoa > Annelida > Polychaeta > Phyllodocida > Polynoidae > Acholoe > Acholoe squamosa. The sequence continues at coordinate 35,546,496 of OX439040.1, read as the reverse complement.
TAGTGATTTTACGGGAAGTAGGGATTTGACAATGGCCTCTGTATGTAGATGGGGTATTCTTATTGGGGAATTGTGAAGTGATGATGGGGAAATATTTCTATGAGCTGTGGGCAATGCTGCTATAATAGGGACGTTGGAGAAGGAAAGCATACCTATAACCTTTCATCTAGATGGGTGATGATGTTAATAATAGAATCCATGTCACATGTTGTAGCCAGGCTGAATACATGTTTGAAGAGCTCCCCTAGAAAGGGCAGGATTGCTCTCTTCTGCCTGCTATTGATGGGGTCAGACAGGAAGTGCTTTATATTGTTCATGTTATGGCGATGTTCTGGTAATAAGTTTGTCCAAATCCTATGCTTGGTGTAATAATTTTAAATCATGACTGTCCCTAGGGCCTAGAGATGGTAACTGTAGCATCTTGATGGTATAGATATGTGGTTTGGCTAGTGGTAAAGATGGTATGGTGTAGTGTAAAGCTAATATAATTTGATGTGTGTCATGTCCCGTGATAATCTGTCCTGGTAACTGCTCATAAATGAATCCAATATTTTGGCACACCACCTGGTGGGCGGTGCACACCAGCATGAGGATTAATAATGGTAATATATGCATCTTGTGCATCTTGTACTTATAATTTGTATCTCCCTTGGTGGGGTTAATACTGTATCTCTCTATAGGAGTAAATACCTTGTGACTTGTATTAAGAAAGTGTATGGTGCAGGTGATGAAAGTGCAGGTGTGTAGCATATTTAGAAAATCGATTGACCACTACTTGTACATATTTGTTCTTGCCCTCAGTTGGAGGCAGAGGACTGATTGCATCTATGTGGATAAATTGGAATGGGTATGAGTGTGTTTCAAGTTTCGTCATGAGGAGTGTGTTGATGTAATTCATCTTTTTAGCCTTGAGATATATGTGGCAGGTTGCTGGGAATTTTGGTATGTCTGTTGCCATATTTTTCTAGTATAATTTTGGTAGCATGGTTGACAGCATTCTTTGACTTCCAGCTGGCCTGCCATTGGTATGTCGTGAAAAAGCTTTAAGATGGATGGCCTCATGTCTTCAGATATGACAGGTTGGAAAGAGAATTCTTGGTCTTTCTTCCATAAGGTCGAGTTCATGTGTACTAGGACACCATCATGAATCTTTCTGTCTCTCTCTTGTTACTGTCATTGGGGACGATGCCTGATTCGAGGTATGTGATGATGGATTTGGTTTCTGAGGATTTCCTTTGTTCTCTCTTCAAATTGAAAATTGAAATGGTAGGATCCGTCATACTTTCCATCATTTGTCTTTCGTCCAAAATGTTATTAATTTCTAAATAATTCATTAAACGATTATTCACAACTTTTTCTAGAAGTTAACCAATAATTGGAAGTAGTGTAACTGGTCTCAGATTGGAAACATTTGTCTTATCACCCTCCTTTTGTAATGGAACAATGGTGCCTATCTTCCAAGCTGTAGGTATTACACCAGAAACAAGAGACAAGTTAAATAATTCAACAATCCTCTTAGGCATTGCTGACAAGGCATCTTTCAGTACCCTCGATGAAACAGTATCAATACAGGAAGATTTACCAATATCGATGTCCTTTACCAATTTTAATATCTCATCCACATCGGTATGAACATATTCTAAATTACTATCTATATCTATACCATCATAGGACCAGGGGGTGTTCATGTCTCTTGCAAGATTTGGACCAATATTAAGAAAAAAATCATTCACAAAGTTAGGTATCTCAGCATCAGGAACCATACAGTCATTTACAAAATCCTTAAGATGACATCTCAACTTATTCCCATCACCTTTAATTAACCCATTAATTTCTCGCCAGAATATTTTACTATCATTGCCATGATCTAATAGCTTCGTTTTAACAAAATCAGCTTTTGCTTTCCTTATTTGCTTAGTATAATTATTTCTTAATTTCTTAGCAGTATCCCAATCAGCAGTATTTTTCGAGGCCATGGCTTTCTTAAGTGCATTATCCTTATCCTTAATTAATTCCAGAATATAATCTGTAACCCAGGGGGCTCTCTCCTTTTTGACAATATATTTTCTAATGGGACACATATCATCCAGTTCCTTCAGCAAAACATTTAGAATGAATGTCCATCTTACATTGACACAGTAACTATCATCATGTGGACCCCAGTCAGCATTTCTTATACATGCCTTAAACAACTCAGGGTTGTAACGCCTATAGGAATGCCCAAAAAATTCACTCTTAGCTGCACATACTTTATGGTCAATAAACGTTATGTCTACCATATAGTGGTCACTAATATTCCATTTCCTTATCATAGGTTCAAAGTTTTTTGTCATATTTGTTATAACCCAATCAATACAGGTTTTGGATTCTTCTTTAACTCTAGTATAATCTTTAATTATTTGTTTTAAGCCCAAAATGTTAAGACAAATTTTCATTTATTTTGTTGAAGCCATCTTAGTGTTTAGAAAATCAATATTGAAATCACCCATGACAATCAGGTCCTTATGCCTGAGATTAGCCCTGTCAATCAGAGAGTGTATACAATCAACAAAATTTGCCTTGTCACCATCCGGAGGTCTATATACATTGGCTATCACTATGTTCTTTTTACCAATCCTTATTATTTCTATCCATTGAACCTCAATATCATTGGAACTTATGTTAAGGTGTTCATACGAAGTAGTTGAATAGAGTAAGTCATTTCTTATATACATCGCCACACCCCCACAGGATTTGTCTCCCCAATCCCTATCCCATCTCTCAAAATTATATCCATTCAAATGTACTAACCCACTTTCCATGCCTTCCTCCAGCCAACTTTCAAAAATACCAATAACTGCATCATTTCTTTCTCCCATATATATTTGCAATGAATCAATCTTAGAATTTAAACTGCATGTATTCAGGTGGAAAACTCTCTCCTCCCATCCCTAATATTGTAATTATCCCTTGTCATTTACCCAAGACCTGCCCGCAATCTCATTATACAAGTAGCAAACCAAAGTAATACAGAACACATGTAGGTATAGGCATCTCGTGCCACCTACTAAGACCATTATGCTCATTTGAGGTTTAAGTAAGGCTATAGATTGGCAAGTATGTAGCAAACATAATATCTATGACCCAAATAATAATAAATTATAAATCCCTCCTTATATCTCTACTCCTAATAATTTTAATACAATGTTCAATGTGAAATTCAATCTTGACATAGGAATACATTCACCTTACATGATAATAATCTATCGATTTAAGCAGATACATAATGACCATACACTTTAAAGTTTTACAGCTGGCTCTATATATATCTCAGTAGCATCCAAAATAACCTGACACCAGTGTTAAGTGATCCGCGTCTCCACTTCTCACGATGCCAGAGACTAAATATAGGATTGACCCAGTGGTGGTCCGCAAGTAATCAATCAGCTGCTCCGCTTTGATATTATACAACAGGCACACTAGGTCAACTATCACTTACTCCTTAATACAGTCTGTATATACACTGAATATGACATATATCGATGCTGTAATTAATCAACAAAGCCATTGATAATCCCAATAATAATTTCTGCATTAAATCAAGTACTAGTGGGCAACCTCATGGTGCCAAATAAGAGTCCCGTAAGTCCATCAGAATTTGTCCAATTTTGTTCTCCTTCACCGTCTCTTGTGAAATTTGGTTGGCTTGTGCAATCGTAAAATTACAATCTCATTTGTGGCTTCATATATGGACCCTTTTACTTCACATAGGCGTTGTTCCAGTGATTCGTCTTGCCCAAACTTTAGATCCACTACCTCCTTCATGATCATGTATTTTCTGTCTTTGTTGTCTCGTTTGGTAATTCTTATCCCATGTGACAACTTCTTGGCTTCATACCCATCCCTGCTGATTTTAATTAATTCTGCTTGGTCCTCACCATCATTGTATTTGGCTACCTTGAACCAGAACAGTTGTTCCGCACTATGCCACGTAATGTCATCATGTACTATCTTACAGGGATATATGTTCGATAGAAAAGCATGGTGCGACTGGTAAGCCACCCCATCCTTAACATTCACTACCTTTGCTGCCTCTAAATTAATTCCTTGTGGTAGCTTATCGATTTCCTGGTAGCCATACGATTTTTCGTCGATTTCGATTTTAGAGCCTTTTACTTTAACAGCCATGCCCTTTTCTTTGGCTACAGCAGCCAGACAGCGGAGATCTTTTCTCTCTTTTTGTTGTTCCCTTGTCAGATCATCTGATACAAAGATCTTTTTCCATCTGTCAACATTCCTCATCTTGGATACGTTCTTAAACAGGTTAAATTTGTGTTCAATTGAAATAAACCTTATGAAAATGTTCCTGTTCTTATCACTGCCTGCTTTTTATCTTCCCAACTCGATAGGCACTATCAACTCCAACGTATTTACCGTCTTTAATGGCACCAATATCCTTCATAATATCCACTATGATTTTTCTAGGGGGGTCAGTGTTGTCCTCAGGTACCCCTTCAATAATAATGTTCTTTCTACGTCTGGCCTCGTCTATCTGTCTTACTCTCAAGTTGCTATGATATGACTTATAGGCCAAACTTTGATTCTCCACCTCTAGGCGTTTGATGTTGACAGTTGCTTTGTTTATATTACTCTCAGCCACGTCAAGCCTGTCTCGTAGTGACTGCAGTTCACCCTCTTTATCGCTCATGAATCCTTCTACCTTCTCTATATGACTATCCATACATTTGGTATTGTCATTCAGAGTCTGTAATTCAGAGAATTTATTCACCATTGACAAATTTGATTTTTTCATTTCATCCATTGCCTTTAACAGGACACTATCCATATTTGTGGTTTCGCCAGTCCCATTTGTCTTGGCCGCCATATTGCCTTCCTCGACTGTTTTAAACCCTCTTCTATTTGTCCTTACTTTCCTATCAGACATCACAAGAATAGTCTAAAAATACAGCCCATTGACTTACTGGATGTTCATTCGTCAAAATTTCTCCTTTCTGTTGTTGTAGAGGCCAGGTTAAACTCGATGATGGTCGATTCTATCAGCCCGCCACTCCCAGCTAACCTTCGCCAAATGCCATATTCTGTCCTTCCAATACTGAACCCTGATGATTTTGGGTTGAGGTGGTAATTCAGCCATAGGATTATCATCCAATGGATAGTCCCTTCTGGACATTGCATCAGCTGGTATGATCAGTTTCCCTCTCACATGTTGTATGGTAAAGGAAAACTGTTAAATCATTAGTGCCCATCTGGCCCACATATTTTTGTTATCTGACTTGGTCAGCATGGGTATGAGGGCCTGATGGTCAGTATATAGTTGGAAGTGTCTTTCTTCCAGGTAGTGCTTGAAGTATTCCACTGCAAATACTCCTCCCAGTAGCTCTCTCTGTGTGGCCCCGTAATTTTTCTAAACTGTCATCCGCTCGAGGGGATGCTAAAGCCTAGTTGATGGTTTGTGAGTTGACATACCTCAGGTCTGTCACTAGTCTGTACCTGTTTCCTCCCTTTTTCTTCACAAGAAAGCTCCTGGATGGCTAGGGACCAGTGTTTGTTTTTTTTTCTAATATATCTTGTTTTACAAGTTTTTGACATTCTTTTTCCATGAGCTCTGCTTTATGAGGTGCTTGCCTAAAAGGATAAATTGCATTGGTTTGGCATCAGGGATAAGTTCAATCTTGTGGGAGTAGAGGTGTGTACGGCCTAGTTTGTTATCTTTCTGCACATACACATCTTTGAATTCTTCGAGCAGATTAGTGAGTTTTTGGAATTGGAATTCAGTGAGACAGTCGGGTTTTTGAATTTTGGTTTATTCAACTTTACTCTCTGTTGGAATATCATGACCTGGTAGATGTTCACCATCATCTTGGAAAGTACGAGCTCCTTTCGAAATAATCATTTATACCCTGAGTTTGATAGAATGGGGTCATTGCTGTAATTTGACCTGTAACTGCCCTTTCTGAAAAGGGTAAAATGTTGACTGATTTTGCTTCCCTTATGGGGAGGGGTGATTTGAATAGGGAACATAATTGAAGAACTGGATAGAACATCCTGTTTCAGATAGAATATCAGGATGATTGGTTGGGTCAAATGAGGTAAAATTGCAAATTGTTGAGAGAAGCTCTTGTTTTGAGTTTTGAATTTCAATTTGATTCCCTTTATGATTTGACATGATGAGCCATTGGCAAGAAAAATGTGTAACCTTATTCTGACGAATTCTGAGGAAACTTGTTTCGATAGGGATGATACTAAACCTTCTCCAATACATGAGACGGTAGCACCTGTGTCAACTAGTGCAGGGACATGAGTTTCATTGAAAGTAAGATCGATTTTGCCATTGACTATTGTAACACAAAGCACTGTGTTCACCTATTGCATTGTTGTCATTGGTAGGGTTGAATTGTAGTCTGGCGTGTATGGATGGCATCTGTAGGAGTGGAGTTGTACTTGCTACAGTGGCTTGTTGGTCAGATGGCGTATAGTCCATGCTGAATCCGGTTGTTGTTGAGTGTTCATGTGGTCGTCGCCATGAGGCCTATCCATGGGATGACAGCTTAGTTTCCCTGCTTAGTTTCCCTCCTTTGAAAGCTGCCGGTCTCTGTGTGGCACAATGTCCATATTTGGGATTAATATAATGTTGGAGCTTTTATGTCTGGCTTTCATTATCTTTCTGCTGGTGAAGAATGTTTGTTGCTTAACTCGCCCGAAACAAATATCCTTTAATATTATTGACATGATTTTTTTGTCTGAAAATGTTTTCAATCAAAATGTTCAAAAACGTTTCAATTTTTCTCCTTTTGTTTTGGCTGAATACTTTAAACTACAACTTCATTTACAATTGTTAGGTCCAAGGTGGTTTAGAGGCTATATGCAACCATGTGTAGCAGAGTTCTTTGGAACAATGTTGTTTGTAATGGTAGCCACCCTGTCTATCGTGAATGGTAGCGTTTCAACAATTGCCACAGTTCATGGCCTCACCCTTGCACTGTTGGTTGCAAACTTTGGACCAATCAGGTAATTTGTCTTATCTTTTTGATTTCACTGAAATTATCAAATAGTAAAATCCTTTTTGACTTTAGATCTACTCAAGATTTCCCACGATTTTAAGTGATATATTACTCGATCTATCTCTTTCAAATTAAGACTACTTTTATAGGTGCATGTACATTGGTCACCACACCAAACAATTTGTAGTAAACATTGTATTACACATTGATCAACTTGCACAAATATATACAGCTATGAATGTTCTTCTTTATGTTTAACAGTGGTGGACACTTTAACCCAGCAGTGACAATTGGGGTATGCCTTGGGGGAGGGATTGGACCCATTGTGGCTTTTCTCTATATCATATCTCAGCTGGCTGGGGCCATGGCAGGAGCAGGCATTGTCAGGGTAAGAACTCATAAAAATGTAATAAATCCATGGTAGATTTTAATACAATAGTAGAGAATAGTCCTGTGAGACATGGTGCGGTGACTTGTAATCTTGTGTCTAGGTTCAGTGTTGGTGAGACTGATAGATAGGGCATACTATCGTCTCGGCTTTTGGTAGTATATAGCATAAATTCAACCTGAACTACCCACTGCAGCTAAGTACTATTAGCCTGTAGACTGTCCATTCTGCAGTCAAGAGGTGTGTCATTATGAGTGTACACTGTCTCAGATCGCCAGGAGCATGTTCTGCCTGACCCCCCCCCCCCCCACACACACACACACACACAACTGCCAATCACCTTGTAATAGTCTGTACCTTGTCACGGGTCAGCTAACCGGCAAAATCACCCCACCTCTCTGTAGATGAGGAGCACAGTGTAAGGACACTTGCATACATACATGACCTCACAGTGTTCCACAAAATCTTTCATAAAATTAAATATAATGAAACGAGTAATTAAAGTTATGTTTGATCACCAATAGGAAAGCATTATTTCAAAGTAAACTACAAAAGTTAACACAGAGAAGAGCGTAGCAGCTCCACAAGGTGTCCTTACACTTTGACTCCTCTGATGTTCAAAAACGCAGATATGGCGACACACACTTTGGCACTGATTTCTCCATAGAGATCTTTAACAGTGAATACCTTAATTGTTCAAATACAGGAAAAATGACCCAATTGTACCATAACCCACTGAAATGAAAACGTGTACTACATATCATTATCACATGAACCTATGTTGGAAGTTCCTGAAATGTTGTTTTTTTTTTTTCATTCACTTTCTAGGGAGCATTAAGTTACATACCAATGAAAAACAACCCTATGAATCTAACACAGTATGGTCTAATGACTGGTGGTGCCCACATAATACCAGAAGGAGTGCCTATAGAGACAGCCATCATAGTGGAAGTTGGCATCACTACTGTTCTTGTCATGACAGTTCTCATGACACAAGTCAACACAAGTGGCAAGACCCCAGTTCATCCTATCGCCATCGGGTTTGCCATGCTCATAGGGGTCCTAGTTTCGTAAGTTTAGAATTGGGCAATTGAAATATTTATAATTTATGGTTCTCCTATTTTCAACAGAGTTATTTTTTAAAAGAGTGTTCTCGAATAATTTATAAGGGAACTAAATCATGTCCTACTAAGTTTGAAAATATTTTAATAAAGAAAATGTGGTGCAAAGATTTGTTACAAGATAACCCCTGGGGTAGCAGAATTCTGTCCTCATACCAAAAGGTTATTCTTCTTGGTGTAATGGTCATTTCAATGTATTCGACAACAGATTTGATATCTCTGGTGCATCCATGAATCCAGCACTCAGTCTTGGGCCCACTGTGCTGATGACAGGGGTGAAGTCTGCCGGCAATGTCAATGTGTGGGACAATCATTGGGTCTACTGGGCAGGACCTATTGGGGGAGCCACTGTAGCAGCCATCGCCTACAGGTAAATATAAGGATTTTTAATAACTTGGTGCTATATATCACAAGAGGGACATTCTTTGCATGGTGCACCCCATCTGCTGAATTAATCATTTACACCATTCTTTGCATGGCGCACTAACTCCCTCTGCTGAATTAATCATTTACACCATTCTTTGCATGGTGCACTAACTCCCTCTGCCGAATTAATCATTTACACCATTCTTTGCATTGTGGACTAACCCCATCTGCAGAACTAATCATTTACACCATTCTTTGCATGGTGCACTAACCCCATCTGCTGAATTAATCATTTACACCATTCTTTGCATGGTGCACTAACTCCCTCTGCTGATTTAATCATTTACACCATTCTTTGCACGGTGCACTAACCCCATCTGCAGAATTAATCATTTACACCATTCTTTGCATGGCGCACTAACCCCATCTGCAGAACTAATCATTTACACCATTCTTTGCATGGCGCACTAACCCCATCTGCAGAATTAATCATTTACACCATTCTTTGCATGGTGCACTAACCCCATCTGCAGAATTAATCATTTACACCATTCTTTGCATGGCGCACTAACCCCATCTGCAGAATTAATCATTTGCACCATTCTTTGCATGGTGCACTAACCCCATCTACAGAATTAATCATTTACACCATTCTTTGCATGGCGCACTAACCCCATCTGCAGAACTAATCATTTACAGCATTCTTTGCATGGTGCACTAACTCCCTCTGCTGAATCAATTTTTTACACCATTCTTTGCATGGTGCACTTACTCCGAGTCCCTCTGCTGAATCGTTTACACCTTGGGTAAACCCAAGCAGATATATAGTGAAGTGGCGTTGACTAGTTTTGACTACTTTGGTAACTCACGTGTAAGGCGCAACTTATACACAAGGATAGATCCTTTAATACGGCACCTCATAGAACCCTGGTCATAATGTGTGGTTGCCACCTCCCACCCTGTTTATTTCATTATTATTATTTTTTGTTGAAGGTGTCATCTTCTTGAACAAGTCAACGGAATACGCTCTTCTTTGTTGACAGGAGTGTGCTCATTCTAGAACCATATCATAATTGCTTTTTTTCTCCTTTTCAGGATAATATTTGGTCGACCTGACAGGCCACCGATTTCCAAAGATGACCACCCTGGGACCATAAAGATGATCTGTGGATGTTTTCAAAAAGTATCGCCTCTAAGCTAGTGGATCGTGCGGCAAAGATGTCAAAGGCTGGGATAATCAAGACAAGTTTGGGATCAACTAACAAATAGCTTCTCCCTCCAAGTACCTGTAGGTGGACACCAGCTGATAATCCCTATATATATATATATATATATATATATATATATATATATATATATATATATATATATATATATATATATATATATAGGTGGGGGAACAAGCGTTTAATATCATTTTGGATAGCAATGGTTATGCTAAAATTATTTTATCTATATGCCATATTGTCAGCCATTCCGATCAGAAAGAAAAAAAAACACTATTCCCAACAATGGGAATAGTGGAGGCTGGTTGGAGGCAAGTGCCAACCTCTTGGGGTGGGGTTGGGTAAGTCCTCTTAGGATTCAAGTTGCCGTGCCAGGGTTATCTCACGTGACATGAGGTGATATTGGACGTCAGCCAATAAACAAGTCTTGAGCCCTACATTGGTAATACGACAAAAATACTTTTTTTGAATAGCACTGTACATGATGTATACTTTTGTGTAAATATGTTCCTGGCTATTACGGTAGAAAGTGTTCATTGTCTACATAAGTTTCGGTCAATAAACACTGTTAAAAAAAGAAAGAAAATGAATCATGCCCAAATAGGTCAGCCAGTGCATTTGGACACAGACCAGAAGCCCCAACTGGAGGCTAGGAAATATCTAGGAGTAGTTAAGCATACCCTGCTGAAAATAAACGTTTCTTAAACGCCACCAAAAGTTTGTATAGGTGGTTTGAGAAGAAAAAATTACAGGTTTTTCAAAATCTACGTACTTATAATTATTCGTACGTTTCTCAAATCCTGTGGAGAAAGAACCGTGTTTTGCTACCTTAATATTGAGTTTAACCTAAAAAAGAACTGTACTTATTTTTTTTTGTTTCAATTACCAATATCTAATTTCCATGTGCTGCATGACAGCGGACTTTTGTAACTTAAGTGGCATAGTCCAAATTTCTTCACATCTCACTAAAAAGTTTGAACGTGAAATGTGCATTGCTCATGCAGTAATGGTTTTCATGCAACTTAAGACACCCTGTCCCTTTAACCCCTTTCCGAGTTTATCAATCATATTTAGGAAAGTAAAGCTAGTAAAGGTTCGCGTACATCCTTCTGACCTTTCAAAGGACCACCATGTTGCCAGGTGAGGGAAAACATGCCTCCTGGGGGAAAATGGCATTTTAACGTTTAAGTCATAGGTTTAAAATGAGATTTCCATACATGCCAACATTTCAGGGAAAAAAACCGGGAGACCCTGGGTATTTCCCAAATGCCCTATAGGCTATACAGACTTTATCAAGCATTTTCACAATTTTTGGTATCCTTTGAATGCTTTTCTCAGCCTGAAAATGCTAAGGCATATCAAAATCCGGGAGATTTTATATGTTTAAAGTGCATAAACCTGTCAAAATCCGGGAGAAGTATGAAAATCCGGGAGATTTAAGTGGAGAACTTCAATCCGTGAGAAACCATAAAAAATTGTCAAAATCAGGGAGTCTCCCGGCCAATCCGGGAGTGTTGGCATGTATGGATTTCTTGAGCATAAAATGTCCCCAGTAGCTTTGATGAAATTCGTTTTCAAACCTAGGTTAGTGCATACGACTGAAAATGGCAAATACTGAAGTGAATCATGGAGAAAAGGACGACAAGACCGTTTCCATCGTGATGTGGATGCTGATCTAAGATTTTTTGTACTTGCATGATGCCGTTCATGAGATAATGGTTAGTCGCTTGCCGCGCTGATGCGACCTTCATGGAACTTAGGATTGTACATATCTAACACTCCTTCTCAATACTAATGTTTTATGATACTACTTAAGAACACAATAAACGCTTTAGTATGCAAAGTCTTTCTGAAACTTATTTGAGTGTTTGTATGATATCTCAATGTTCATAAATCTGCTTCAGTCACTTGAATATATACAAGTTCTTTTATATATCAAAGGCTATGATATATGTCATTAAACACCATACTGTGTTTGTTGAGCATCCACTGTGCTACTCAGTTCTTAATATTTTGAACTATTCAAATAACCAAATGATGATTATAGTTGAAACACTTTTAGAAAAATAGATATATCCTGGTTAATTGAGAGGCAGGGTCATCAGTTCTTACCACTCAGTCACTTCAGGAGTGACTCTGCACCTTTACCGTACAGGAGCTAAGCTAACCTGACTATCCAGGAGGCAGGGTCTCTAGTTCCTACCTCCCCTGTCACTCAAGGTGACTCTGTGCCTTCAGCGCATAGGAGCTAACTACATTTAGCATAGCACAGAATTTATCATGCTTCTCATGGGTGAGTCCCTTTGTGAGAACATCTGCCGCCATGTTGTCTGTGGGGCAGTACTTTAAGGACACAACACCTTTGTCCACTTGTTCTCGCTCATGATGTTGAGGATTTCGTGTAATGGTTATTGTTGACTGGCTCTTGTCATTGATGATGGTGGGCTCTCTCTGAATAGCCACGATGTTACCCAGAAACTGCCTGAGCCAGACTGCTTCCTGTGCTGCTCCAGCTAAGGCGATGTACTCAGCCTCAGCAGTCGACAGAGCGACACATGACTGCTTGTTGCTCCTCCAGCTGATGGGAGCTCCTCCGAGCAGAAACACATACCCGGATGATGATTTTCTGGTGTTGATATCACCTGCCCAATCTGCATCCAATAGCTGATGAGATCTTCACTGCTCTGGTTTTATATGATACTCAGCCTCAGCAGTCGATAGAGCGACATATGACTGCTTATTACTCCTCTAGCTGATGGGAGCTCCTCCGAGCAGAAACACATACCCGGATGATGATTTTCTGGTGTTGACATCACCTGCCCAATCTGCGTCGCAATAGCCGATGAGATCTTCACTGCTCTGGTTGTATATGATACCATGGTCGATTGTTCCTTTCAGGTATCTGAAGGTCCTCTTAACTGCCATCCAGTGTTCATCTCCTGGGTTCCCATGTAGCAAGCCCACTTAGGGCCAATTCAGTTTTAGCTCAGATAAGCTGGTTCAAAGTGGGCAGAATACTATTCATGGTTTTAGGTTGGGCAAATGGTGGGTTTCCAGTCAGGGCCACATTGGATTGCCCTAATAGGGCAAACTGAACTATGACTGTTGGGCTCCTGACAGTTTTTGTCCTCAGCAAGTTGTGTGGGCCACATAAGGCTAACTGATTTGGGCACAGAGCAGCTTTAAAATGGGCAAACACTTTGGGCACAGATTGGTTTCAAGGTGGGCACCCTGAATCAGGCATAGATCAGTTCCAAAGATAATTATGGATGGGTTTGCACAAGGCATACTGAGCTGGGAGTTCTGAACTTTGACACTAGATGACCCCACTATGTCTGATGTACAGCTTCCCCCCCCCCATGTCAGTATTGATTTTCTTTAGTATGATAAAACAGAAATAGGCTAATGAATCATATAAATCATAACAGTACACAAATTTTCTCTACTGGCAAAATACATTTCAAATGTGCAAAGTTAGGTGATGTCAGCAGTTTTTAATTTTTAATGTGACTATACCATTCCTGTGGTAATCATTTTATATTGAAGTATGCTACCCATTGTGAGGCACTATGAACTTGAAGGCTAGCATGTTACTGGACTAGGTCTGGTTGACCTGCCTTGGCCAACTAAGTTTAAATTGATGGTTCTACTGTATTATGATGATGGGGAGAGTAATACAGTATGTTTAATCTACTTCCAGCTATGGAAGCCAAGGGGAGGGGCTAGCACCTGGAGGCTAGCAGAGCATTTTCAGGGTTCAAAGTTTTAGAAAATGAGGAAAAAATAAATTTTCTATAATATCTATCCCAGATGGCTCCACCTGATCAAAGTGGTCAGCCCACTTTCAGCCACACCAAAATTCCATGTTGACCCCAAAATGATAAATTTTGACCAGATGACACGATGTGATCAAAGTGGTCAGCCCACTTTCAGCCACACCAAAAACCCATGTTGAACCCAAACCCACTCTGAGACTGATCTGTGCCCATATTGGTTAGCCCAGTGTGGCCCACACACCTCACTGAGGACAGAAACTGTCAGCAGCCCATCGGTTAGCCCGAATAAAGTGTGGGCCACAGTAGGGCCACACCACCTTTGCTACCTGGGTTGTTCACATACTTTGCCAAGTTGTTTACAGCAAAATCTACATCTGGACGTGTCCAGTTGGACTCCCAACTGCAGACTGGTATGTTGACTGGTCCACCTTAGAATTCTCTTCTTGTTGGTGAAGCTTTTGACTGGGGTCTGCTGGGGTTTTAACTGGCTACCTTCTGCCATTCCAAACCGCTTTAATTCTTTGCGTAACCCGGTTGTCCTATCCATATACCGTTTTGCGTAATGTTGATTTTCACACCAAGAAAGGACTCGAGTTGACCTAAGTATTTCACCTCAAACTTCTTTGACAGAAGTTTCTTCATCTTCATCATCTTCTTGCTGGTCTCGGTAGGGATGATGATGTCATCAACATATACAGCCATGATGACTGTACACCTTTCTTGCTGGTGTACATGCATGGGTCAGCGTTTGACTGAATCAACCCATGGCTCTGCAGCAACTCGTCCAATGCAGTGTTCCAGCATCTTGGGGACACACAAAGTCTTCTTTTCCTTTCTCCTCAAACCCCTTTGGCTGCCTGATGTAGACTTCCTCTTCTAGCTTGCCATTCAAGAAGGCAGTCATCACATCCATTTGAAGCAGCATCAAGTTCTTCTGTGCAGCCAGTGCAATGATGCCACGGACTGATTCAGCTCGCACTACTGGGCAGAAGGTCTCGTCGTAGTCAGTCCCATACTTCTGACTGAAGCCCTGAGCTACAAGTCTTGCCTTGTAGTGATCCACTTCTACTTCTGGAGTGACCTTCCTCTTGAAGACCCACTTGCTTCCAATGACCTTGTGATCCTTTGGAAGTCTCACTAGCTCCCAGACTTTGTTTTTCTTCAGAGACTCCATCTCCGTCTTCATGGCATCACGCCACTTCCTCTTGTCTGTAGCCATGGCCTCTTCATAAGTCTTTGGATCGTCTTCACCTGTAATCATGGCCCATTCACCGTAGCGATCAGGCGGATTACGTTGTCGCACTGGTCTCCTGACTCTGTGTAGATCTTCCGGATCTTCTTCTTGTGGTCTAGGCGCTTCCACTGGCTCTTTGATCTCTCCTTGTGGTCTAGCCACTTCCAATGGCTCTTCAACCTCTGCCAGATCTTCTGGGCAGGCACCTCTACCTCTACCAGCTCTTCAACCTCTTCAACTGGGTCTGTATGTGTAATCTTCTTTAAAGCTTCATGTTCCTATAAATCTTCCCAACATTTCTGCTTGACACATGTTAGACTGTCTTCTTCATACTGTAGAAATATATGTTTACTACTCACAGTACCATGATGTGTTGTGCTTCTTGATGTCCACTTGTACTAGCTGACACTGTCTTGTCACTCTTTCTGCCTGCTCTCACTGACGTCTGCCTGCTCTCACTGACGTCTGTTTGCTCTCACTGAGTGACACAAGAGCACACATACATATATTAACAAATTCTACAGACTTAAACATGTCTACCAAGACCTGACTTGAGAGAAAGACCGACTTAGAGAGGAAGACCGACACATCCAACTATATAAAGTATACCAACATTCTCAAGCCTTCGTCGATAAGTCTACAGGCTATTCTGCGACATTCCCGGCCCTTGCACAGAGAACAATGGCGGGGCTGAGTAAAATTGGCCCACCCAGCCCAGCACCAGGTGAGAGTTTCCTGCCCCTCCACTCAACGCCCTATCCAAAGGGGGCGGTGCAAGACAATGTGTACGTCCGCAAGGGCTTGCAGCCCTACACACAAAGAGCATCGGCTGAGTGGAATGTCAGTGTGGGAAAAGATCGTCCTTCAAGTGAGCCTAGTGTGAGTGAAATGAAGTAGTCCCAAAAGACCAAGTGACAATCAAGACCTAAGGATACGGATTGCTGGGACTCTGATGACAGTTCATCGAGTTCAAGTAGTGACGAGGAACTTCCATCGCCAAGAGCAAGACATAGCAGAGATAAACCTCACCAGGGGAAGATTCCCACTTATGAGGGTCGCATGAAATGGGGGATCTACAAGAAGCAGTTCGAGAGAATTGCTCGTAGATGTGGATGGGGCAAGGAGGAGAGGATAGATAGTCTCGTGCAACATCTGAGGGATGATGCCCTCATCTTCTTCGGTTCATTGCCCAGAAAAAACAGGCGGGACTACAAAAAGGTCTGCAAGGCTCTGAAGGGGAGGTTTGGAGCAAGAAAACAACCGGCGACAGCTCCAAAACCTGTGCCAGGAACCCGATGAGGTGCTAGACGCGTTTGTACAGCGGTGCATGGACTTGGCAAGGGAAGGGTTCAGAGGGGACTTGGGACGGACCATCGAGAAGGCAGCAGTTGATTCCTTCCTGCAGGGCTGCTCTGAGCAGAAAGCTGCATTGATTGCGGGGGATAAGAACCTGAAATCAATGAGGGAGGTGACACTCCATCCACAATACCCGATTTATCTTGGGTGACAAGAAGATAAGGAATGTCTCCTTCTCGAACAATGATGAGATACAACCAGGCAACCAATGCCTGGAAATGAGCGAGCTCTCTGACCTGAAGGAAGATATACGTAAGATGGTTGTATCTGTTGTCAGTGACCAGCTGCAGCAACACCAACCGCGCTCCCCCAGAGCGCCTAGCCCCTACCCAAGCTACAGGCCTTGCAGGAGCCCTGCGAGAAGTCCTGGGCGCAGCCCCTCCCGCAGCACATCACCTGGCAGGTCGAGTGAATGCTACAACTGTGGGGAGCAAGGCCACTTTGCCAGAGAGTGCATTAAGCCGAAGCAACAGCCACCAAAAAACTAACCAGGAATGGACTGGACCTGATTTCATTCCAGGCTGACAAGGGTCGTCCACCAGATATTGACCAAGGACAAACATAAGCCTTAGTTATGGGAGGCTCTCGTGCCGGCGCCAACTCCCACACTGTGTACACTGTGAGGGATGGGGTTAGGCATGATGACTTTCAGTTTGAAGCTGACAAAGGTCGCCTACCGGAGAATGCCAAATTGGAGCAGTGTCAAAAGCCAGAACCAACCACTGAGGGCCCTCACTCTGATGCTAAATCCTACACGGTACACACTGTGGAGGCATGAGGACCCTCGGGTACGTAATGTCTACTTCCGTATGAAGAACTCTATAGCTCACATAGCCATTATCAGCTGGGGGCCACCATTAGACCCCGACAGCACTATGACTAACACCTTCAGCCCCCGACTCTGCAGTATATGCCAGGGATGCCTCCCATTGGTCAATAATACAATAGCCATGTGCCGTATAAAAGACACCCCTGAGAGTCTTGTCCTGCCAGTTGTAATCAATGGGACCTCAGTAAACGCTCTGATCGACCTAGGTGTGCAAGTGTCAGTACTCAGTTCAAACTTTGTAGAAAGCATGGAGCACTCTCCTACACGCAAGGAGGCCATCAAGTTGAAGGGGGCTGGACCAGACACTTCACAGACCCAGTAACCCTCAAAACAGATGGACTCATGTTCAAATGGCACGTGTATATCGCGCCAATAACGAACTCTTTCATACTGGGTTTAGACTTTTTTAAAGCTGTAGGAGCTTCGATTGATCTCACAATGGCAACAGTCCAGATCAATGGCCATTTTAGCATAGCTAAATATCGCCAAAGCAGGTCAGGCGACACATCTGGGGTCTCCCCGGTGGCTTGCCTCAAGAGAGTTATATTACCACCGCATTCATCTTGACAGGTAGCAGTGCGCACCAATCATGGACCGGTTGTGCCAGAAGAAGATCGGGTTCTGAGCCCAAGACTTTTTCACCCGGATGTCTTGTGCCTGCCTGTCATAGATAAAGATTCAGACACAGCAGTAATTAAGTTGTGTAACATTGGTGATAACTACATGTAGACGATGAAGCCAAAGGGCCAGTCTCGGCAGAGGATGTCGAAGACCTGGCAGGACAGACACCACCACCTCTTCAAGATTTGTTCTGCAGGTCAGCTTCTGTGCTCAACCTGGATCAGGTCCGAGAGCTGTGTACTATCCTTAAAGAATACCAATCAGTGTTCTCAAAGGATGACACAGACCTGGGTTGCTTCTCAGCTATAAAGCACACTGTAGACACAGGGGATGCCAAACCCGTCCGGCAGCGCATGCGCCACAACCCATTGAGTTTCCAGGAGAAAGAGGAAAAACATCTTAACAAGATGCTTGATGCCAGAGTCATCAGGCCCTCCTCATTCCCATGGGCTGCAGTTCCTGTATTGGTACGTAAGAAAGATGGGTCAGTCCGATGGTGTCTCGATTACCAGGGTCTGAATAGTGTGACCATCAAGGATGCTTTCCCTCTGCCAAAAATTGAGGAGTGCTTAGACTCACTGGCAGGAGGTTGTTTCTACAGCACCCTGGACATGAATTCAGGCTACTGGCAGATAGAGCTTGATGAGGCTGACCAGGACAAAACAGCTTTCATCACAAAGTATGGGCTCTACGAGTGGACACGTATGGGCTTCGGCCTGTGCAATGCCCCCGCAACGTTCCAGAAGGCAGTTCAGCTTGTTCTCCATGGTATGCAGTGGAAGAAGGTTCTGTTGTACCTGGATGATGTGGTGGTCTTTGGAAACAGCTTCTCCCAAGCCAGGGACAAGTTGGTTGAAGCCCTAGGGAGGTTCGGGAAATATGACCTTAAACTGAAACCTAAGAAGTGCAGTCTATTCCAGACCAAGGTCACCTTCCCTGGTAGGCAAGTCACACCAGAAGGGATCCAGATAAACCCAGAGAGCAAAGAGACTATAGAAAATTGGCCAACACCGAAATGTGTCAAAGACCTTGAATCGTTCCTTGGGTATGCAAAATTACCACCGTGAGTTTATCCCACGGTTTGCTGAAATATCTGCTCCACTCTACACCCTGACCAGCCCAAAAGCAAAATTCGAGTGGTCAGGAGAGGCCGCTGCAGCACAGTCTTTAATTAAGAGCGTGTTACTGGCAGCGCCAATACTACCTTAGTTGTTGACGAAAAAGTGCAGATAATAGCCTACAATAGCTTTGTCATAACCTCTGAACAACGTAAATACTGCACCACACAGAAAGAACTGCTGGCTGCGGTGATGCTTTCACGACAGTACCGCAACTACCTGCTTGGGAGGCCCTTCTTCATCAGAACAGACCACAACAGCCTCACATAGCTGATGGGCTTTAAGAGCATCCAAGATCAACTATCAAGGTGGCTTCAAAAACTCTTGCAAGATGAGTCAAGACACCAAATGAGTCAGCTGGGTGCCTGGGGTCAACCCTTCCACCCGCATTTGATGCCCACTGTCACCTTTGCCAGCTGGCCAGAAACCCCACCAGGTCCACTGTCTATGACAAAGGCTGGCGGAGGAACTCTCTACCCTTACGGTAGTTGATGTCCAATGCTACGCAGGTGACTGGGGGCGCATGGCAGATCTCCCGGGGGTGGAAGTGCTAAGAGCAGTGGGCCTACACCCAGCAATAGTCCCAGAAAACCTGGAGGAGTTAGAGGATCTGCTAAACTGGACCCGTGAGGCAGCGACCCAGGACATTGTCGTAGTTGGAGAGATCGGCATCAACCTCTACCATAACGAAGGCCATTGACGGGTCCTGGCACAAGAGGTGGCACTGGCCAACCTAGCCTCCATGGCTGCAGAAAGGAGACTACCAGTCGTAGTCTATACACATGACAGGGGTGATGGATGGGCTGGTAGGATGTGTCAACAAGTCCTCACACAAGTGGTACCCCAGAAACACCGTATCCAGCTCCACAGCTTTGATGGGGGCCTTGCAGAGCAGAAGGCCTGGGAACAGTCATTTCCGGAGGTGTCTTTCAGCATTTCTGCATTGCTGCTACGCTCTAACCACCATCCAGAGCTGGAGAAGGTAGTACAGAACATCCACTTGGACAAGCTGCTCCTGGAGACTGACAGTCCATACCTCTGCCCCCCCCCCCAGGAATCCGTCCAAGTGAGCATTGCCCAGAGTCAATCCTGCAGGTTGCCAGACATATAGGGGAGCTGCGGGGACTGCCCCATAGCATCATACTAAGGATTGCAGCACGGAACAATGAAGTGTTCTTCGGGCCTCAATCCTAAGCCCCCAAGAGCACACATAGTCAGTAGTCGTCGTCGTAGATTGTAGGCACATAGACAAGTAGGAAACTATCGTGAAGCTGGGACCAGTGACCAGCACCTTGTATATAGCAGCAATATTAGCTGGACTGAAAGGTCCAGCGAACATGTATATAATCTGGACATAGTTTGACTGGAGCCCTGCCCTTTAAAAACTGAACGGAGAGGAGTGTGAGACGTGTGCTCCTGTGTGCGCGAGGCAGGCGCCGGACCTATGACATCATACCGGGGTTTCCTTAAGGCATTATTTTTGTCATTAATCCTCTCAAGCAGATAATCCAGGCTGCTGGTTTGTCCTGGACTTTAAAAGATCTAACAGGGCATTGTACATCAAGCATATACTTTGATAAGTTTTCAAAAATATCCCAACACTCCATGCTGAAGGATTTGTACAGCATTGCTGTAGAGACCACTGAATCAAGGATATTAAATGCCCATTCTGCCCATAAACAACTGGCGCCAGTGTATAGGAAGATTGAGGACAGTGCACCGGGCCCACAACCCTCTGATACAGAACACAGCAGATGTAGAGGCAGACCACTGAATGTATGGGTCTATAAATAGCATCAAACCCGTCTGGCCCATACTGTAGACCGAACACTATAGAGGATATACCTCTATACATCAGATACATGGTCCATGTACTGCATCATACCAGGCAAAGCATGATGCACCAATAAATTGATGCCTATTTCTCAGCTGTTTATCTATTTTTTACATTTTTAGATTGATATTCTTGATAGTTGCTGAGATAGAATGCATCATGTCAGTCAAATAATGATGCACAAATGAATCAGTACCTATTTCTCTGCTAATTATTGACAGATTTCAACATGCAATATATGAATTTCAAGGTGTTCCACCACACTGAACCTATTTTTTGAACTTTTAGATCCATATTCCTTATGGATTGTGAGATAGAGTGCATCATGCCAGGCAAAGCATGATGCCCTTATGAGTCGATGCCTATTTCTCGGCTGTTTATCGACAGATTTCAATGTGTAATATATCAATTTCAAGGTTTTCCACCATGCCGATTCTATTTTAGATCCATATTCTTGATAATTGCTGAGATAGAGTGCATCATATCAGTCAAAGCATGATGCACAACTGAATCAATGTCAAGGTCAACTTAAGTGGGTTCCATTGATCGCATCAGGATGCAAAAAATAAGAAAATAGGGTAAATAGAACATGCCAAACACAATGAAAAGAACTACAAGTCTGAATTATGAACTCCTAACGAAAAAAAATGATTCTAATCTTGATGTAATGCCTACTTTAAGGTTGACTTTAGCGGGTTCCATTGATCGCATCGGGATGCAAAAACTAAGAAAATAGGGTAAATCAAACGTGCAGAACACAATGAGACATACTACAAAACCGAATTAGGAACCCCCGCCGAAAAAAAATTGTTTTGAATCTTGACTTGATGCCTACTTTAAGGTAGACACTAGTGGGTTCCTTTGATCGCATCAGGATGCAAAAACTCTGAAAATAGGGTAAATCAAAGATGCCGAACCAATGAGACATACTACAAGTCTAAATTATGAACCCCTGCCGAAAAAAAAAGTTGTTTCGAATCTTGATGTGGTGCCTACTTTAAGGTCGACTTTAGCGGGTTCCTTTGATCACATTGGGATTCACAAACAATGAAAATAAGGTAAATCGAACATGCCGAACGCAATGAGACGTACTACAATTCCGAATTATGAACCTCCCTTAAAAAAAAATTGTTTCGAATCTTGACATGATGCCAGGCAAAGCAGGATGCACCAATGAATTAATGCCTATTTCTCAACTGTTTATTTCAAAGTGTATTATATCTAAGTACTGACATACATTGACTAATTGCTGACAAATATTGAGTAAGTACTGACATATATTGAGTAATTGCTGACAAATAGTGAGTAGGCTTAAATAGGCCCTACTGAATAAAACACAGAAAGGCCACAAAACACAAAACACCACACACATTCAGTCACCATGTATTAGTAGTTTCAAATTGTTAGCATATGAATTCTACAAAGGAGCAATGGAACATATCTATGTATATTGAAAAGTACCAGGACACTGCATAATTATGCTACCGGTAATTATGCAAATAATATGCGCGGATATGGAGTGTTCGGTATCAATCTGGGGTGTTTCATCCCCCTAGAGAACATGCCCCCCTAAGAAATTGGATTCGAAAAAGAATAAGCGAAAAAGAATAAGGGTCATTCTCATGAACTGTTGGCAAATGGCCTGAGGGTGACCTGAAAAGGGCTAATTTTTAGATCTTGAAATACTATGCGACTTGGCCCACTCATATACCAAATTGGGAACATCAAATCAGAAAACTGTGGCTATGGCACCTGGCTAAAGATTTTATATTAATTATTGTAAGACTGCATGAGGCGTTGAAAAAACGCATTTACTATTTTAGGCACTACAAGGGTTTATTTTCTATAATCCAGGTATGTTATACCTTTGGAGTTAGTTACTCTAGGTAGGGGAGAGGCTATGCCTCATATACACAGATTTTCCTTCATGTTATCATGTGCTGAGTTGCTCTCTTTATATATTCTTTATACAAGTGGATTTGTGCTATCTTTGTTTGGTTAAGAGAATAAAGTAATCATTTTATTGTAATGTGTTCCAAATAGGTACACAAAGTGGAATTCCACTAAAAGATTTCAATTCTAACATGAATGTATAGAGGGACTATCCTATTTCCAATGGTGGGTGGGTATTGGGCATTTTGTACTCTAAATACCTGTGAAGTAGCTATAAAGATGGGGTTCATAAATGCGTTAGTCAACGCTTCATAGACTATACAAGAGCCAAATTTACCTTATTCTCAGAAGTAGGTGAGCTATTCTTTTGCTTTTTATTCATTTTGTTTTTGCAATTCAGTATCTTTGTAATTATTCGAAAGTGCTGACTTCAGATTGTATGAGGGACTTAGTTTTCAGTTAGGAGTGCCGTTGATATGCAATCTATTTCAATGATGATTATCACTATTACAGTGGTGATATTTCAAATATATCGATATTCAGAAAAGAATGAAATCATAGGACAAAAATGAAAGGACTGTTAGGTTATAATTCCATTCCCACTCCTCAGCTACTATATGAGTACTAGTGACAACTGATCCTAGGGCAATGGCCAAAAGTGATCTCCCACTTTTCAGACCTGAGGTATTTTGAGCCACCATGCAGTTGACTCATGAATATTTCATATTATCAATGGATATGGATTCCAAGATTGTATTTGGCCATAACTCTGGTTCTATTTGGAATAATTTTAAAATTTCTTCACAATTTAAAAGAGCTTGTGCTTGGGATAGAGGCCCATATCATATTCTATCAATGTAATGCTTTTGTCGATACAATAATCATGAGTCCAGAAATGCTGATACATCAATTCTATTGGCATCAATGACACTCTTATTTTGAGTAGCGGTATATGTGGACAGGTGAGGGGAAAGGGTCCTCCAAGGTATATTGTGATATTTTAAAAAATTGAAGTCATTGGCTTTAAAATGAGGTATAACACTTGCAGATAACCCCCTCTGGTCTCTGAGATATTGCTTCATGAAAATGGAATGACATAACTATTTAGAGAATAGACAACGATCTTCTTCACATCAAGACTGTCTGTTGTCCTATAATGCACGAATGCATCTGAGTGCATTGTCTTTATAAAACGTTGTACATTTCATTCCAATCACTTAAGTACCCAATTAATGTATGTCTAGACCAATTAATGGCCCTTGACTTGTTTACAACTATGGTGACCTTGCTCAGGTGTGCAGTACACTCTTATAATGCACTCAAGGTCACTTCTATCGTGCAGCAGAGCACTGCCAACCGTTTTATAAACCAATACAGCCAATAAGCTCTATTATTCCTTATTTTAATCAAATCAGGCATCTAATTAGCATAATGATTTAAATAACCAATTGAAAAATGGCCAACCCTTTCCATACATTTGGGCATAACTTTTGATCTAGAAATGATATCTCAATGCTTTTTTTCATCGTATGAACCTACATGAATCATTCTATCAATTGACTTTAATATTTTTTCTATTTGGAATATTATTTTGGTTACCATGGCAACCCATATCTCTGAGAATGCTTATTTAGGCCTTGTTTTGGATTCAAAACGTTCCATTTACACTCCAAGTACACAGGAAGTGCCAGAAAATAGAACACTTTTAAGAAAACCCTCTTTTTCTGTATAAAAAAATTACATAACAGCAATTTTTGGTCTATTTTTAATGATTTTAGCCTCTGTGACCTCCCCTAGTGGCCAAATCCAGTACTAAAAATCCCGCAGGGAGGGCCCTTTCCCCTCATTTGCCCACATATAGTCAATATTTTCGCTGAAGGGAAAGTAGGAAACAAGTATCCTGATGGCACTATTAATATGGATATCAAACACTCATAAGTAGTATAATTTAGCTGGTGGTTAACATCACCCACTGTACCATGACCATTTTACTTGAAAAACTGTGTACAGCAGACTTATTTGCTTGATGATGTGGCAATTCATGCATCAAATGATTACCACAACATTACAGTTGTAAGCTAATCACATGTATACATGGACTATGACTTTGAAGGGAATACGTTGACCTATATAAACACAATTTAGATGTATTTTTTTCTCTATATAAGGTAATACTTGAAAAGCCTGACCTATAGCCCAATTGTGCGCATGTGGTAAACAATTGACTTCAATGATAAATAGACAGCAAAATTCCCAAAAAGAAATTGTATGTAGTTGAGGGTTTAAGGTAGTAAGATATATACAGAGCACTGGAACTGTGTAGCTGTACATAACTTTGTTGCGTTAGTCAATGCTTCAGAGAGATTAAAGTGTCAATCAACATTACACACCATGCTGCATGGATATATGCCACCCATTACATAGAGGAACTCTCTTGTTTAAGTATTTTGTTCTATTCATTGAAAGAGATAATTTATGTGCAAAATAACGATGTAAATGCACACAGCATGGGTGCTGTGTAGACCTTTCTTCTTTTTTATGCGTTAGTCAAAGCCTCAAGAATTTTGCTGTTAGTCATTACATGCAATGTACCTTGGATCTATTACCTTATGTATGTATAGCAAATCTCTCTCATTTCAATATGTTGCTTACATTATTACAAAGAATATCTATGTGTAAAATGAAAACTATACCATGAAAATGTTTGATTGGCTACAGAGGCAAGTGTTTTCCATATTTTCCCAATTCCTTTTTAATACATATGTGTATAGGTAGAAAGTGTTACATAGTAACCTCTAGACAACATTTATTCTAATTTTGGCAAAAGCTATAGGGGTTCTTTTTTCATCCATTTATACGTTAGTCAATGCTTCAAAAGTCTACACAATCTCATTTTAATGCCCACTACCTGTATTTTAGGAACTAATGAGAGGTTTAAAGCACTCCAGCATTTCATTCATTGTTAATCTATATGACAATAATGAGATTGGCTGCATTTTCTTTCCTGATTACATTTTTTCAACTAGTACTAATTTTTGTCCCTGGCCGGTCCACCTGTGCCCTAAGCATAGTGTGGATGTGGACTACCTTCTGCCAAAACCTATCTGTTTTGCGCTCAACCGGCATAAAACAGGCTACGTTTAAGGCAAGAAGGGTTTTTTGAGGAGGGGGGGTATATGTCAGTGCAGGACTGGCATTTTAGGCTGGTTCCCGGCAGTGGTGGGGCTGGGAACCAGCCTAAGTTTGCGCCGAAAAACCCGGTCATCGAGTGGAACAGTGTGGCGCGTTCTGGCCATAAACAACTGGCACCGGCGTCTAAACAACTGGCGCCGGTGTACAGGAAGATTGAGGACAGTGCACGGGGGCCACAACTCTCCTATGACGCCCGTCTAAAGTGGCGAAAGTATGACACGCCGAGTACTTTCTCCTCTGTACTTTTGTTCGTCATTGTTATGAAAACGCCCCTCTTGCCTCTATGTAGATGGTTAATACTGTTATCATAGTCTTGTGTTTTCTTGGAGAAAAACCAAGCACAATGTTGAAAAAGGCGAAAGTTTGACATAGAGACGAAATTTGACACAATGAGACATTTTTTCTCCTCCCCTGTTCAAACCTTGCATACTTAAAAGAACATTTCTTGCATGAAGAAGAGGGACACAGACACTTATGATGAGTGCCTTTCTCTCCGCCAGAGGTATTTTTCTCATTTTTCCCAGTCTAAGAAGTCAACTTTAAATGTTTGCCAGCGAAATATGACATTTAAAGACGAAATATGACATAGTACAAAACATGGACAGATTCCTAAAAAGAGGAGGGAAACAGAAGCGCCACTGGTGACATCTTACAGGGAAAACATGTACTAAACCCAGCATCTGCTCCTTTCCGCTGGTTGCTGTGTCCTGTATGACGGTACAGTTTTTCAGGTAAGTTTCACGCTGGTTGAAGTCCAAAAAATGCCAGTTTTTTTCTCATGCCTCTTTTCAATTTTGTGGTAAACTAGTAGATTATATGCTATAGCATCTCTGTACCTACTTTTAAAGAAAAAAAACACTTTATATCTGACGGTGCGAGGCGTGTCATCTGTTCGCCTCATCACATGTCATTTTTCGCTGTGGGTTCAATAGGAAAATGTAGAAAGGCAGAAACTGTCCATAATCTCTTAAAAACCATCTCATATGTAGGAAGTTGTCATGAAGCAATGTCAACTTAGAGTTTGGTAGGCATAGGGGTCATTGCTCTTTCTTATTTCCAAGTTATTGGACTTTTTGGAATAACTGACACGCTGGAAGGCGAAAAGATGACACACACCCTCTTTATCTAGTTTTAAACGAACTCCCAAGGTATTTTCCCCCAAAATTTTTATTTTAAGACTAAATTAAAATATGAAACATCATAATATAATTGATTAGGCTCAGGAATTTTACTCAACAGTTTAAATTTAACTTTGCTTTCAGTCATGGCAGACAAAGACAGCAGTAGCAGCCGTATCTCTAGTGACTATGGGGAAGACTTCCCATTTCCTGTACGAGTTGAGCCTCCACCAAGGCGCAGCTCACTCGAGACGATGAGCGCGTGGCTGGCGCTCAGAAAAGAGTGGCTCCCTCATTTGAACTATGACGATGCGAAGGTCTACAAGGCGGTTCTTTCTAACTATCACACGAAGAAATTGTACCATACAACCATAAAGGTTGACAGAAAAAAGATGAAAGAGAAGTATCAACAGTCAAGAGTAAGTATATACAAAACACAAATTTATTTCTGTCATTATGGTCCATATGAATTATGTATTCAGTTCTCTTAAATATTTTAAATATAAATTAATACTACTATTAAAAGGACTGCAAAACACATATACCTAAGAAATGGCATAGCACAAGTTTATAAGTTTAATACACAATACATTTTATAGATTCAGACAAAGTTGTCTATGAGGTAGGAAAGATTATTAATGTACAGATGATCACAAAGAATGAAACTGCATGATTAAATTCTGGTCTCTCTCTCTTGTAGCCCTCTTTGCCAGAGAAAGGGACATACGCATGGCAGGAGCTCCTGAAGAAGAAGCGGGACAGCAAGGCGAAGTGCATGGCTGAAAAATGTAAGCTAAATGTGTTAGTTTCAATCTAAGAGTAATTTGTTCATTTTTTGAGATACATGTCCACATTATATTTTAAACTCATCGAAATATTCAAATTACACATCATAATAGAAAAATTGTTTTGCATGAAAATTACAGATCTTCAGCTAGTGCTCGCCCCTCACCTGAGCCAGCTGAACAGTCACGGCTGACTCCTGCATTTCGTACGTTTGTACGTCCTTCACCAAAGCCGCGTAGACCAGTTGCCTGTGAGTAAAACTTTTCATTGATTTTATAAATTTGTTTATAAATTTATGGAGCCCTGTTGAGGAGCCCTTCTGAATTCAGTATATACATCATATACGTATCCGAGATGCACACAGGTCTACTGAGTTAATTAATTTTCAACTGTGCAGCAATGCCACCCTGCTTATAACCATACCAATACCCATAGGCCTAGGGGGTAACACCTACTCTATTTTTAGAACTGAAACCTTCCCAGTCCCTTTCGTCACATCCAACGTTGAAGCCAAAGGCCATACACTAGTACAGCCCCTACCCCCCTTCATAGCCATGTCTAACAGCCACGCCCACTACATAGAGCTGCAGCAGGCTGACATGGACATGTGTACACAAGACTCCTTTATCAGCTGTAACCTACCCCTACCCCTATCACCACTCCACCCCACATGCACCCTATCCCTACTTTTAGATCTACCTGATGCAGTCCATCACATAGTGCAGACCCTGCAATAAAAAGTCTCCTTGTCAAAATCATCCCTCGCAAATTCACACGTTTGACAGCAATCTCGACCTGTTCTTACATCGTCAATACAAAGACACTCACCAGAATGGATCAACCAGCACGTACACCAAATAAATGGCCCCAGAACTGGCGGCGTAAAACTCCATTGTTTCCTTCTTCACTCCGACCTGGTCTCTCAAGTTTTTCAGCTCTTTTCTGCCGTCCAAAGCGCCGTCCACCCCTTATATAGTAGACCCAACCGCGGGAACCCTGAACCCATTTTTCGGCCCAATTTTCGAACCTCAAAAATCTAAAACATTTCCAAATTTTTGCCACCGAACCAGCCCCCCCCAGCCCAAACACACAAATTAGACCCCCCCTAGCCAAGACGCACCAAAGAAATGGTGCAAATCTACACCATTTGGTCATACCATTCGCCTCATACTATTAACACGAACACCGGAGAAACGCCGACTCAGTGGCGCCGCATGGTGTTTCTAAGTCCAAAACCATTGACGACCGGTCCTCCGCCCGTCTAGTGGCGCCACACGCCGCATCACAACAGAACTAACTTAGAGTCCTTAGCAACAAGCCTCCTGCGCGTGTCATACCTATCCGCCAAGCTCTGTAGATACTGGTCCTTGTCTGAAACTGATACTCATTACCTCTGTGTTAATTTTGGTATTGCTGTAGACCTGCTTGTGAAACATACAACCTGAGATGACCTCTAATGCCCGTGCGCTCTCTGTTTCTCTGTTCCCCATGACAGGCCCGACCGAAGAGGCAGCGCAGAAAGGGACAAGCCCAACAACAGGCCCGCCACTATCAGGTGCAGCCACAGCTTCAGCAACAGCCGGACCGACAACCCGGAGCACCCCAAAAAACAAAGGCCTGACCATCAGGCGACCCAAGAGGGCAGGAACGCCCATTCCCCCCGGATATGACTCCTGGAGGGATGTGACCTGTTCCCCCACCAACATCCAGAACCAGGCCGTGGGCTGCAAACTGCAGCAACACGCCTGAGGGATTTACCTGCCTTTGCACCCTGACAATAGGAACCAAGAAAATTAAGTTCAAACCCCTGACTACCTACAGATCATACCCTGATTTCACTTCCTTTCTCCCCATCCCCCCACCCCCAACAACCAACTTCCAAACCCAAAGCCCCCCACAGTCGGCACCCTCCTGGCACCAACCACGACCAGTGTTACCACTCTCACACACTGAATACGATGACTCCGCCACCTCAGCCGAACCAGGCAACCTAGCTTCAGTGGAAGAGGACTTCAAAGACCTTAATATAGCACAATATACAAGAACAGCTAAGAGAATAGACACTAGAAGAAAATCTTCAGCAGGAAGGTTCTACGACAGAACCCCCAGAAGCCACTGCAACTTACCCCCCGCCAGTATCGGTGCCAGTCTCACCAAACCAAAATATTAAAACAGACCTTTCCCACATGAACTCTTCCGCACCATTATGTAACTTATTATCTAGACATTGTTGGGACACAGTTATTCCCGACCCCCCCCCCCAAGGCTACCCCTAAGGTGCTAGACATTTTCAAAGAGTTTTTTCATGAAAAGCTCTGCTGTCAATTTAATTTTTGAAATCATATACTGTACTCTTGTTTGAACATGTTTGAACAGAATCCCCGATGAAGGATTCTGAATGAATCCGAAACGTTGATCATATCTCTACTTGAAAACTGATATATTGAATGTTCTGTACCAACCTCATGTTTTATGAATAATAAAACCAACAATCAACTGAACTTGCCAGAGTTGGGTTTTGTGTGACTTTCTACCTTAGTATTATCTAGACATTGTTGGGACACAGTTATTCCCGACCCCCCCCCAAGGCTACCCCTAAGGTGCTAGACATTTTCAAAGAGTTTTTCATGAAAAGCTGCTGTCAATTTAATTTTTGAAATCATATACTGTACTCTTGTTTGAACATCGATCACAACTCCTACCCCTATTACTGTGAAAGATTTGAGGCTGAGCTAACTGACAGCCCAGTCCCAAACTCTTTAAGGTGCCACAGAGCCCCCATCATTTACCTTTATTCAAACCCAGCCATGTTCATGTATTTATGGGTTTTAGTCATATTAGAAAACATTTCTTTGTGAAAATATAAAATCATTTTTATGTATATAACGCCACCCAAAAGCCCCTTATTGCCAAAATACCCCAGAGAACACCATACCTGACAAAACAGCGACTTAAAAGCTCCAAAGAATGCTATCTTTGAGCCTAAATTCATATTCCCTCCCGGAACGCAAATTTTTTTCTTTTGCCCCCTGGGAACTTGTCACAACCTTTGGGTGGACCAATATTTTTGTGCATGCATTTATTTCTTTTACAAAACTAGTCCACAAAGTTCAAGAATCAGAACCCAGATTATGTCACTGCTGTCGTTGCCCTGATTACTCAAGGAAACAAATTAGCAGCAGTACCACACTTATCTTGAACATCATTGTTAATCACTCATTTTTTTCATTGTTCCCTGTATATCAAGTTGACATGTACATACTTCTGTTTTTATTTATCAATCATTAGCTAATGCTGATGCTGCCCTGATTACCCAAGGCAGCACACAGCAGCAAGTAGCACTGCCGCCCACATTATTCAAGATATGTATTTTTGTATAACCTTCAGTGACACACTTCATATACAGAATATATCTTTGTACTTACATGTCATTGGCAAACCAAAGTTTAGTATTTATTGCCTCACACCGATTACCATGTATTTTTTAGAAAGTTTGCCTCACCTTTTCTGAGGATGTATGTTTTCCTCTAGACAAAGAAAAATACAGTTGTTATCCTATACACAACTATTTTATAAACCTCTACCGGTACACAGATTCTAACTTGACCTACCCAACGATTGTCTAACGGCCACATTGACGAAGAATCAATGCATCAACCTTTTGCATCATGTACCACCTTTTTGCCTTTCTCTACTTTTGAATACGTCAGTGGACTTGATATAACCTCTCATTCCTCATAATTATCCTCCCTTTAACCTCGTGCAGAGACGAAGTGGGAATGTGGGGATATGTCAGTAGACTATTCTATGTATTATAATTATCAACGACATATTCAAACCAAGCTGACCAAGCTTCCCCCTGTATAACCCAAGGTTCACCTATTTTTAACCTGACAGGGTGAATGACTCATTCCCCCCGGTCTGACTCACTCACCC
Source organism: Acholoe squamosa (assembly GCA_949317995.1). Classification (NCBI taxonomy): domain Eukaryota; kingdom Metazoa; phylum Annelida; class Polychaeta; order Phyllodocida; family Polynoidae; genus Acholoe; species Acholoe squamosa. The sequence continues at coordinate 35,514,701 of OX439040.1, read as the reverse complement.
CCGTCTTCCCCCAGTGAGCACCCCCAGGTCCCACCTGCGGATCCCCCACTGGAGGACATGATATCATATGCCTCACCTGCTCCCTCCCTCCTAATCCGGATTGGACTGGATCCAACCAGATAGGGGCAGAGCTGCTCATTTCCCAGGCTGAGTCACTGAGCACTTCCAGAAATAGCATATGACGTACACTGAGTGGGACCCCCTTTATAAACAGGCAGATCCCCACTCAGGACATCTTATTCTTCTCTAACCTAGACCCTACGACACTCAGGTGCCTTGGCCCCAGGATATAGCTTGGTCAGACTGGCGAGTACTATACTGTATACCATATTGATTACTCTCATGCCAATCATACAATAAAGCTGGATCATCAACTGAATTGTCTGGACTCCTGTTACCTCACTTCATGACATGTAACGACCTGTTGACACATAGCACTTCCCATTTGCTGAGAATGCTGTTATGTTTTTTCGGCTAGTGGAATCTGATGGTATGCGGCAAATATGTCCATTATGCTGTAGTATTTTGCTTTTGACTCTCCAATGGTGTTTATTAGGTCTTCAGCTCGTGGAAAACTGTATGAAAAGATTTTGAGACATTTGTTGGCATTGCGGTAGTCTATGACTATGCACCAACTGTCAGGCTTGGAGAGGTTCATTCCTGGTTTTGGTACTGGGAATGCTGGCGAGTTCAATTCACTTGGATATTCTAGTGGTGAAATAACATTATTTGTCTTTCCAGTTGTTCTCTCATTATTTCCTCCTTTCTTGGTGACAGTCTGTATGGGGGGTTTGCATGCTATTTTGTTTTTGTCTTTCAGTTCCAATGTGATTGTAGAGTCTATTTTCTTTCCAATCACATTCTCATTTGTTACAAAAGCTTCTCTGTTTCTCATAAGAACTTCCTCCAGTTGTTCATTTTGGATTGTTGACAATTCTTCATTTATTTTGTATTTTGGTTTTTCATTCGGTCCTCTGAGGTCTTTCAGAACTTTTTCTCCACATTTTATTGGGGTGAAGATTGGTTGATTTTCCTTTTAATTTTCTAGTGGTATTATTTGGGTTTCCTCTTGTAGTGAGTTAAAAACTCGGATTGGGGTGAACTTTGGTATTTTGATTTGTTCTTCTGTGACATTTGCTATAATGACTCTTATCAAGTTGTTATCTCGCTTTGGTTTAACCATAATGTGTTTCAATACATAGTCCTTTTCATGATGATTGTTTTCGGTTATCCCTATCACTCCTGATAGTTTCATGTGTGAAGCTACAGTTCCTGTTGTTTGTAGTTCTGAGTTTGGTGGTATGATGGTATTCTTCATCAACATGATATTAGTTGATACTTCTTCCCTTGAGTCTATGCATTTGATTGAACCGCTGTATTTTCTGATGAAGTTTAGTCCTAGTATTATCGGTAGGTTTAGTTCCTCCATTATGTACAGTAGAAAGTTTACTGTTTCCTTGCCGATCTTCATGTTTATTCTCACTGCTGACTTAGCTGGTACCTTACTGCAGTCTGCTAGTTGAAGTGTCATGTTGGTTGGTTGTCTGTATACATTTGGGTTCTTTTGATATATTTTGTGATACATGGCTTTAGTGATGAAACTTAACGTTGCTCCTGTATCTATCAATGCATTTGTTTTGATCCCTTCTGCTTCTAGATCTAAGACTCCGTTTTCTAGTGGTGCTCGGATCTTTATCGCTGGTCCGCGTTTATATACACATTTCTTGAGTGTTAGGAATAATTTATTTTCATCTTCACTTTCTGTGTCCAATCATTTTGGTCTGAGTCTGAACTATCTATTGTGGTTGTAGAGATTTCATCAAATTGTGTGGCATTGAGCATGTTGATGCCCATGGGGGATCCCTCACTGTAATGATCACTCTCATCTTGTGTACCCTGATTGGCCTCTTCAGATTGCATATTGTTGAACCTTCTGTTGTATTTTCTGTCTTTGTCTGACTTACCACGGTCGTCGTTGTATTTTCTGTTATTTTCCTGTCTGTTGGAATTTCTGTTGTGGTTGTTATTTCCTCTGTTATTTCGTCTGTCATCGTTTCTATTGTAACCCTTGTTGTTGTCCCTTCTTGAATCGCAGAAGTTCTTGTTGTCGTATTCTCTATCGTTATTGCGATCGCTGTTGCGGTCTTGATATCTTCCTCCTGATCTTGATCTAGATCCCTGATAACCTCGGTTGCCGGATCTCGATCTCGAGTCTGAGTAATAATCTCTGTTTCTGCTTCTTGACTGGCGGTAGTCATTTCTGTTTTCATACCTGTCGTTTGACCTTCCGCATCTGTTGTTATCGTGCTGTTTGTCATAATCATCTCGTCTAGATTCTGGAGATTTATTGTTGTATTCCTGATCTCTTCTGTCATATCTCCTGTCGTCGTTGTAACGACAGTTGTTGTCTCGTGAAGAATTCCAGTCTTTCATCTGGTTTAGTCTCTTTTCTTCTTTTCTCTTTGATTCGATGAATTTACTTGGGCTTCTTGTTGTAATTCTATTCTTACTGCTGCTCTTTCAACATCATGGTTTCTAGCTTACCTGCATTGTTCTGATCACTGTTATTCAGTAGTATTTGCATATCTGTGCAGCATTGTGAGATTGTTTCATCGGGTTGACGCCTTCTGTTTCTCCAGCCTTCCATGATCCTTTGCGGGGTCTCACCCTTGAAGTGCGCGAGAAATTCAGCGTAGATGATTTCTGGATTGTCCAGCTTGTAATCATCATCTCTGGCATTGTTATCAAACCATGCTAGTGCTTTGTCATTTAGGCAGCTTCTCAGTATGTTTCCGTGCTTCTTTTCGTCTCCTTCTGCTATTGCCTTTAGATAGAATTTGAAATTCTTTATGAATGTGTCGGCATTCATAGCACCTGTCGTGTGTGAGAATTTCTCTGGTGGTTTGATATGGTTAGATATGCGGTTGTTGGTTGGTGGTGTTGCCGAGTTAGTGTGTATTACTACTCTATTCCCGTGTGCATCGAAATATCCTTCAATGACATTCTGTTGTCGGTATAGTGGTGGTTGACTATTTTGTTGGGGGTTTGGATGGTCTTGTGGATGACTGACTGGATCTTTTATTTCTGATCTATTTCTAGGTCCTTTTTGATGATTTTCTGGCTTTCCGGGACTTCTACTCTGCTGGTTGGGACATCCTAGATTGCCACTTATGACTGGGGTACCTAGGTACACTTTGTCATACACTGCACCGTGTTTATAGCTTTCGGTGATGTGGTTGATTGTCTCTAAATCATCTTGATTGCATGCCGAGGCGTAACCAAGGTTGTACATATGGTCTGGGGCATTGCACCCCATCATTTCTAGGACTCTAGTTATCTTTCCTCCCAGATTACCAATTTTGCCATTTATGGTGTTCACTTGAATGGTTGTGTTTTGAGCTTTTCAGCCAGGCTGTCAATGCTTGATCTGGTTGTATCAAACATTGATTTAGTTAGAGACCTTTCATTTTCTTGGTCTCCCATGATTCTGCTGTATAAGCTATCCATTGTTGACTGTAAGTCAATATGCTGCTTTTCTGTCTTTTGGTCTTGCACCTGCACCTATGCAGTTTGCATTGGCGTTGGTTGTGTTTGTATTGAATAATACGATTTCTGCTGCCAAATCACCTAATTTTCTTATCATTTCGTCCTTTTCATTCGATAAATTGTTTACTACTGGCTGGTTATGTGCCGGATATATGGGCACAATACCTATGATAGAACTTATGCTAGCGTTTGTTTGGCTATATGATGGTGTATTCACATCCTGTTTTTCTGGTGTTTCTTCAAAATCGATTGAACTGTCAATGTGGAGAGGGGTGTAGTTTGTTATGGGGTTTTGATTTTCCCTTTGTGATTGGAATTGTGTGAGCAATTGGTTTTGGAGGTTTTGATCAAATGTGCACTCTGGTATTGGGATTGAAGTGGGTGGTATAAATCTTTGTGGTGACGGTGGTGCTGGATATTGGCCTTGTGTGTGTGGGAATATTGGTGAGGGTGTTGAAGATGTGCTGTTTGTGTCTGATACAGTGTTTTCTTCGAGTTTGAATTCTTGTTCTGTCAATGTCACGTCTGCAGCTGTGCTGTTTGAGTTATTATTTTCTATAATCGGTGAATTACCAAATTCTATGGGACTGGTGTTAATGTCTAATTGTCGTTCATTTGTGTTAGTATCAAAATTTATAGTGGTACTTAGCTCATTGTGGTCCGACATCTGGTGATGTTGAATGATGGCTTCTGTTGTAGTGGTGTTGTCTTCAATGGTCTCTAGATAACCTAATACTTTCTTTTGTAGGGAAACTCCTCTTTGTAGTGTGTATCTGAGTCTGCTTCTTCTTCCTAATTTTTCATCTAAGTGGCTTTTGCGTTGTGCAATAGTGGTACTTCGAAGATTGTATCTTGAATTTTGATCATTCATAATTCATGAACAATGTGTGCTGGAAAAGACGGGTTCTCCATCAAAATGTCGGGTCGAGACATCCTTTTTATTGTCATGTTTCTCGATGACATTGATGAAGAGATAACTCAAGAACCCGTAGATACAGTTTATATATCTTTATTACATAGGCTTAACAATTGATGTGTCATGATGAACAACACTTCTCGCTTGGCTAGTGAGGCGATACACATTTCCATTGTGAGAGATTCCATACTCAACTTACAATATAATAAATAAGTCCTTCCACGTCTGTTATGATGATCTCCATAGTGCATGCCTGTATATTAGTTGACCTATAGGGTACAGCACATGGTGCTGCATGGCTATGTTATTGTATAACGGAGGGTGGCACTGCACAACCTGCATCCGACCTGGGTGACCGTCTGGCTGCTTCTGATTCTACTACTAGGGATATGGGTGTCCTGTCCCATGGGCTTGCTAGGTCTGGTTCACACTGGAATGAACCGGTCTATGGGCCTCACTATGGGATAAGCCTGTATGATGGTTGTCATGATTGGGGGTTATCCTGTGTGATGGGTTTCCTGCCTAATGGTTGTCCCTTGTATGTTCTTTGTGTATTCTGGACTATTAGTGGTATGATTTACATATGGTTGTTTTAGTGGGGTCTAATTGTACAGAAAGGTGAAATAGGGTGGTTAATAGGTAGAGGCAATAATTGCATAGGGGTTAGTATAAAGTGAGATTTATAATGGATTTATTGTATGTATTATGCTGACAGTACTAAACCCCCAACCCCCAGCGGCGCCTTTTCCCCTGTTGGCCATCTGAGAAAACTAACAAGGTGCCTTGCTATATTGTGCATAGTGCATGGTATTGTGTCTGGAATCCATGAAAAAAACGAGTCAAGTAAATGTGGAGCAACACGGTAAAATGTACGCCCGCGCACCCCCTCGCAGGAGTACCTTTTATCGTTTTGATCCGCAAATGAACCCCTATTGAGGGTCCAGCCCGTATATGTACATGTATTAAAATTTGAACATGTTTTGATACATGTGAGGCAGTGCGTTTTTAATCTTTTGATGTGTAAGCTGAAATGATGTCTCGGTGATGTCCCAAAGATTTCCCAGTTCCATAGTTTTGACTTACTGGTAACAAATAGTACTAACATATAAGGACTACTGGTAATTGCTGAGAAATGGTGAGTTAGTACAGTCATACATTACACAATTGCTGACAAATGTTGAGTAAATTACTTTCATATATTGCCTAAATCATGGATGAATAGTCTGAAAGAAGTCCCTTAGTCATCCCAACAGAAGTCCCATCCTCCTATCCATCCACCCATCTATCAATCCATCCATCTACCTAAATCAACCACATCACATAAGCAAATCGATCAGGAAAATTGAGCTCAACCATATCACGTAAGCATATTGATCTGGAAAATTGGGTCAACCACATCACATAAGCAAAGGACCCACTTGGGTCTGTTTGAGACTATCAGCACCAAATGTGGTGCCAGCTTGTGGGTATTGAGTGGACTAAGCTACCAATATGGCAAAAGCTGCTCTACAGAGGCCTTTTTATGCCACACAAAGAAACTATTTCTTTAAAGTACCTTACCTTTTTGCCAAGGAAATGAAAAAAAGGTATTTGTTGTACTTTATCTAAAGAAGCTATTTTGATCCTTGGTGACATTGTCCCCTTCTCCTGGGGCCTGTTGTGATTTTTTTTTAATATCACATAAGCAAATCGATCAGGAAAATTGAGCTTAAGTGAAAAAAAAATCGCAGTCCCCCCCCCAAATGAAAAATTATAATTGGAAAACGGTGACAAAAAATCTAACTATAGTACTTGCCAAAAAAAAAGTTTCATGAACATAGAGAATTAACCGAGATATGATTTTTTTTTGTTTCAGGAAAGCCCCCTCTAAGAACGAGTTCAAGTTGAATATGGAGATCTTGAGTTCATACATGAAGTGGCTTTTGCGTTGTGCAATAGTGGTACTTCGAAGATTGTATCTTGAATTTTGATCATTCATAATTCATGAACGATGTGTGCTGGAAAAGACGGGTTCTCCATCAAAATGTCGGGTCGAGACATCCTTTTTAATGTCATGTTTCTCGATGACATTGATGAAGAGATAACTCAAGAACCCGTAGATACAGTTTATATATCTTTATTACATAGGCTTAACAATTGATGTGTCATGATGAACAACACTTCTCGCTTGGCTAATGAGGCGATACACATTTCCATTGTGAGAGATTCCATACTCAACTTACAATATAATAAATAAGTCCTTCCACGTCTGTTATGATGATCTCCATAGTGCATGCCTGTATATTAGTTGACCTATAGGGTACAGCACATGGTGCTGCATGGCTATGTTATTGTATAACGGAAGGTGGCGCTGCACAACCTGCATCCGAGCTGGGTGACCGTCTGGCTGCTTCTGATTCTACTACTAGGGATATGGGTGTCCTGTCCCATGGGCTTGCTAGGTCTGGTTCACACTGGAATGAACCGGTCTATGGGCCTCACTATGGGATAAGCCTGTATGATGGTTGTCATGATTGGGGGTTATCCTGTGTGATGGGTTTCCTGCCTAATGGTTGTCCCTTGTATGTTCTTTGTGTATTCTGGACTATTAGTGGTATGATTTACATATGGTTGTTTTAGTGGGGTCTAATTGTACAGAAAGGTGAAATAGGGTGGTTAATAGGTAGAGGCAATAATTGCATAGGGGTTACTATAAAGTGAGATTAATAATGGATTTATTGTATGTATTATGCTGACAGTACTAAACCCCCAACCCCCAGCGGCGCCTTTTCCCCTGTTGGCCGTCTGAGAAAACTAACAAGGTGCCTTGCTATATTGTGCATAGTGCATGGTATTGTGTCTGGAATCCATAAAAAAAAAATGAGTCAAGTAAATGTGGAGCAACACGGTAAAATGTACGCCTGCGCACCCCCTCGCGGGAGTACCTTTTACCGTTTTGATCCGCAAATGAACCCCTATTGAGGGTCCAGCCCGTATATGTACATGTATTAAAATTTGAACATGTTTTGATACATGTGAGGCAGTGCGTTTTTAATCTTTTGATGTGTAAGCTGAAATGATGTCTCGGTGATGTCCCAAAGATTTCCCAGTTCCATAGTTTTGACTTACTGGTAACAAATAGTACTAACATATAAGGACTACTGGTAATTGCTGAGAAATGGTGAGTTAGTACAGTCATACATTACACAATTGCTGACAAATGTTGAGTAAATTACTTTCATATATTGCCTAAATCATGGATGAATAGTCTGAAAGAAGTCCCTTAGTCATCCCAACAGAAGTCCCATCCTCCTATCCATCCACCCATCTATCAATCCATCCATCTACCTAAATCAACCACATCACATAAGCAAATCGATCAGGAAAATTGAGCTCAACCATATCACGTAAGCATATTGATCTGGAAAATTGGGTCAACCACATCACATAAGCAAAGGACCCACTTGGGTCTGTTTGAGACTATCAGCACCAAATGTGGTGCCAGCTTGTGGGTATTGAGTGGACTAAGCTACCAATATGGCAAAAGCTGCTCTACAGAGGCCTTTTTATGCCACACAAAGAAACTATTTCTTTAAAGTACCTTACCTTTTTGCCAAGGAAATGAAAAAAAGGTATTTGTTGTACTTTATCTAAAGAAGCTATTTTGATCCTTGGTGACATTGTCCCCTTCTCCTGGGGCCTGTTGTGATTTTTTTTTAATATCACATAAGCAAATCGATCAGGAAAATTGAGCTTAAGTGAAAAAAAAATCGCAGTCCCCCCCCCAAATGAAAAATTATAATTGGAAAACGGTGACAAAAAATCTAACTATAGTACTTGCCAAAAAAAAAGTTTCATGAACATAGAGAATTAACCGAGATATGATTTTTTTTTGTTTCAGGAAAGCCCCCTCTAAGAACGAGTTCAAGTTGAATATGGAGATCTTGAGTTCATACATGAAGTGGCTTTTGCGTTGTGCAATAGTGGTACTTCGAAGATTGTATCTTGAATTTTGATCATTCATAATTCATGAACGATGTGTGCTGGAAAAGACGGGTTCTCCATCAAAATGTCGGGTCGAGACATCCTTTTTAATGTCATGTTTCTCGATGACATTGATGAAGAGATAACTCAAGAACCCGTAGATACAGTTTATATATCTTTATTACATAGGCTTAACAATTGATGTGTCATGATGAACAACACTTCTCGCTTGGCTAATGAGGCGATACACATTTCCATTGTGAGAGATTCCATACTCAACTTACAATATAATAAATAAGTCCTTCCACGTCTGTTATGATGATCTCCATAGTGCATGCCTGTATATTAGTTGACCTATAGGGTACAGCACATGGTGCTGCATGGCTATGTTATTGTATAACGGAAGGTGGCGCTGCACAACCTGCATCCGAGCTGGGTGACCGTCTGGCTGCTTCTGATTCTACTACTAGGGATATGGGTGTCCTGTCCCATGGGCTTGCTAGGTCTGGTTCACACTGGAATGAACCGGTCTATGGGCCTCACTATGGGATAAGCCTGTATGATGGTTGTCATGATTGGGGGTTATCCTGTGTGATGGGTTTCCTGCCTAATGGTTGTCCCTTGTATGTTCTTTGTGTATTCTGGACTATTAGTGGTATGATTTACATATGGTTGTTTTAGTGGGGTCTAATTGTACAGAAAGGTGAAATAGGGTGGTTAATAGGTAGAGGCAATAATTGCATAGGGGTTACTATAAAGTGAGATTAATAATGGATTTATTGTATGTATTATGCTGACAGTACTAAACCCCCAACCCCCAGCGGCGCCTTTTCCCCTGTTGGCCGTCTGAGAAAACTAACAAGGTGCCTTGCTATATTGTGCATAGTGCATGGTATTGTGTCTGGAATCCATAAAAAAAAAATGAGTCAAGTAAATGTGGAGCAACACGGTAAAATGTACGCCCGCGCACCCCCTCGCGGGAGTACCTTTTACCGTTTTGATCCGCAAATGAACCCCTATTGAGGGTCCAGCCCGTATATGTACATGTATTAAAATTTGAACGTGTTTTGATACATGTGAGGCAGGGCGTTTTTAATCTTTTGATGTGTAAGCTGAAATGATGTCCCGGTGATGTCCCAAAGATTTCCCAGTTCCATAGTTTTGACTTACTGGTAACAAATAGTACTAACATATAAGGACTACTGGTAATTGCTGAGAAATGGTGAGTTAGTACAGTCATACATTACACAATTGCTGACAAATGTTGAGTAAATTACTTTCATATATTGCCTAAATCATGGATGAATAGTCTGAAAGAAGTCCCTTAGGCATCCCAACAGAAGTCCCATCCTCCTATCCATCCACCCATCCATCAATCCATCCATCTACCCAAATCAACCACATCACATAAGCAAATCGATCAGGAAAATTAAGCTCAACCATATCACGTAAGCAAATTGATCTGGAAAATTGAGCTCAACCACATCACATAAGCAAATCGATCAGGAAAATTGAGCTAAAGTGAAATGCACAATGTAGGGTTGATAGGACCCACTTGGGTCTGTTTGAGACTATCAGGCAAGTGGATAGGTGTCGGACACGCTATTTGCGCTTGTGTCAGCTTATTACCCGTGTTTGCCCACTCCCAGCTACCTCCTCATTTGCATATTTGGCTATAAAACTTACACCCTGTCCGACCGCCAGATCTTCCGGACTATCAGCACCAAACGTGGTGCCAGCTTGTGGGTATTGAGTGGACTAAGCTACCAATATGGCAAAAGCTGCTCTACAGAGGCCTTTTTCTGCCACACAAAGAAACTATTTCTTTAAAGTACCTTACCTTTTTGCCAAGGAAACGAAAAAAAGGTATTTGTTGTACTTTATCTAAAGAAGCTATTTTGATCCTTGGTGACATTGTCCCCTTCTCCTGGGGCCTGTTGTGATTTTTTTTTTAATATCACATAAGCAAATCGATCAGGAAAATTGAGCTTAAGTGAAAAAAAAATCGCAGTCCCCCCCCCAAATGAAAAATTATAATTGGAAAACGGTGACAAAAAATCTAACTATTGTACTTGCCAAAAAAAAAGTTTCATGAACATAGAGAATTAACCGAGATATGATTTTTTTTTTGTTTCAGGAAAGCCCCCTCTAAGAACGAGTTCAAGTTGAATATGGAGATCTTGAGTTCATACATGAATGGGAAATGGTATAACTTGACTCGTTAATATGCCTTGGCAACAAAGAACTTGACTTTTAGGCATGCATTAAGTTTACTCCCATATGTGAAAATTGTCTTTGACAAATTCTCCTTACAAATGCAAGTTTCCAAAAGATCACACACTATCTCTGCGCTTATATGTTTTATTTGATGATCATCTCAATTTTTACAAGATATTTTTCGTATTGTACATTATCATAAAACCTGGCAGAATACTTGATTTTTCTCTTCTTTTCTTGGTTCAAGCTTGGCATCTACTACCAACACACACACCACAATATAACCCTGGGATGACCTTGAAGGTGTCTCAGACAGTGTATACTTTTTAGCCCGCCTTCACTGCAAACCAGTAAATTACACAAGTGACCCGTTTTCTGAGCAGGACATCTGCGGGTTTATGTATGACAATTCATCTTGTGGCCTATGTATAACAATGAGCAAAGATCAACCTGATCAATATATTATTATCATTATTATTACACTTCATTGGATCCTCTTACTGTGGTTTTTATTTCTACATATCAAATATCCTATATACATGTATACAAATAAAATCATTTGGCTCCATCCGTTACTAGTATTAATGTCCTTTACTACTTCGCCTAACATTATCACCATTTGTTTTCTGAATGGAGACTGCGACCTCAACAGCAGACAACAATAGGTTGGATGAATATTTAAAAGTGGGAAATGCCCATTTGGCCACAATGTATGAATCAACTACTCAATGGGACTTCATCAGGTAAGGCGGGTCTTCCACCAAATCCTGTTTAAGGGTCCAGACCAATTGGGTTTCCCTTCCGTCAATACCTACAAGGTATTTTGCTAGATATTATCTGAAATCAGCCCTCAAAATGATAGGAAGAGGGTCGGGGGGGGGGGTGTTCTCGTGCATTACTTTGTCGTTTTTGGTGGAAGACCTGCTTTAGGTTGAAAAATAATATACTTTGTTTTGACAAGAAATTTCTATTTCATATCGCTCAGTTCACTCACTAACACACAAGAAGATAACATGATGCACCCGTGAAGTCAACATACTTTACCTATTTCATTGAAAAAAAAAAAACAACTTAGGTTTTAACCCTTACTGATGTCAAATGACTTAAATCTGTGAAAAAAAAATTGTTGGGACAAAATGTCCCCAACAACCAATACCGGTTTATGTTAATCATCGCCGCTTGAACAATTTGATATCTTAGCTCCCTTAGTTACAGTTTTCGGGGGGTGCATTAATTGCTTAACACCGTTATCATTTAAGAAATATTCAACTGATATGGAGTGAAAATTGATTGTTTCCATCGTTTTATAACATAGTGGCTATCATGAATAAAGGTAGGACTGGACTTCAGTATCACAGATACAGAGGGTAGTCCTTTGACAAAAACGCTGTTATGACATAGGTCACCGCGATGTTACGTCTCACCTTATACCGATGTTTCGAAAACTATGACAAAGTGGGATACCAATTTACCAATGTGTGCCTTGGCTCAATTACTACCATATAGACCTGTGTGCCTTGACTCAATTACTACCATAGAGACAGGTCAGACCACTTGGCCTCAGGGCAACAAAGAGGGAAATACTGTTTTTGTTTAAGACAGAAGGGCTGCATGGTGCGCTTTAATGCATCATGTCAATACTCTGGGAGTGGGAAAACCCGGTAGGGTGGACATGATGCAGCAGCATGTATGCAGCACTACGGATATGCTTAGCCTTGGGGAAAATAATGATCATGCAGGCAAAATGATAATAATAAAAACCCAATGAGCGCTTTTGGACCAAACCCTCAATTGCTTGAGTGCCAAAATCACACAAAGTGCGCCTAATGAACTCCCATCAGATGTACAACTTCATCCTTTTTTTCAGTCCATTTGAGTCATTTTTGTAGCCACCGACATGCTTAGTCGGCCAAACCCATGCTGTTCTGTGAAAGTCGCCAGTTGCTCAAACATTCATTAGACTTAGATATGAAGGTCGCTAGTTTCTCAAACATTCAATAGACTTGGATATGAAGGGCGCCAGTTTCTCAAACATTCATTAGACTTAGATATGATTAAATATGTACATCGGTGGCCTTGGCCTATGCTCAACTTGTCGACTATATTCCGAGCACAGCCAACAAGTGCCCATGATCCCTTCTATAAAGTTTTGGCCCTCTAGAAAGCCTGCCTAGTTTTTCATACTGGATATGTCCTCAACAGAATGTTGTTATATAATATATATATATATATATATATATATATATATATATATATATATATATATATATATATATATATATATATATATATATATATATATATCCAAGGTAAACATTAACACATGTGGCTGCTTCTCTGTTCTCACTGACCACAATGCGGCAGATACCCAGGGATATTTCACTTGGTTGATTTAATCACTATGGTTTAAAGTTCATTGATATTTGGACTGGTTGTAAGATCTTAGAATGGTACTGACAAAATCCTTAAGTAAAAAATGTAGTGATCACCAATCTTCTGCTTCACAAAAGTTATAACTATTCACACTTTGGGTTGGTTAACTGCATTTCTCTGAACAGTGGTTGCCCTTTTCCATTAATCCGCATGGGTTTCTATTGAGTCATATTGCTTTTTTCCCTTTTTCAAGATTCTCAAGTACCTTTGTGCAAACTCAATCTGTGCACAGCCTTGGAATAGTACTTTTTTGATAACACTTGTAATTTTATAGATTGGTTCAGGAGATTGTTATCCAGCAATCTATCAGCTAATTCCAACACTGCTAAGTTCTCTAGTATGTGTACATTAGAAACACCAAATATAATTTCAAAATCTAACCTGATACGTGTATATTGGTCATACAAGAGTTTGTCAATAATGTGAGCTAATATCGTGAGCTGGAGGGAACTGTTATAGTAACTGTCGCGCATTATGTTATAAGTAGTGAGTGGGCATGGCAGAGCATTCCTATTACTCTATTACACGTATAAGGGCTGAAATAACTATTTGGCTGGGACCTACACTGTAAAAAGGATATATACGAGACAAAGACTACAGGATTCCACACACAGATCACAGCATTATTGGCGCGCACTGAGTGAAAACTTATCACCGCCGTCAGAACACCCCAACCCCACCTACTTGATCTCCCCTCCCCCAAAAAGTGTGCGGAACGAAGCGGCACACATACTGTGCCACGTAAACAAATACTTAGCAATTCCTTCATTTAAGTCTGTACTGGAAACTTAGTTCAACTTGCACATGCTGTTCAAAAAATGAGAGATTGTTGTTCAAATAAAGAGAAACTCTTCTAAATATGTGTTATTTAGAAAGGCTTGATGACAAGGTCCTGATCCACTGTTAACTCACCAATAGGCCACTCTCAGAAATCATCATATCATTTTAGCACATATCAGTCAGTTGATAAATCTTAGAAAAGAAGCATTTACCATTAATGAATGTGATTGGCGCAGACACTGGCTTTCATCTTCTCTAGACACAGACCAAGTATTATCACATCATTGGGCATCATCTGCCCCTACCCGAAGTATTCCCTCTACCCCCCATCCCTGCCCCGGTTATCACCCTTAGTATAACACCTTTCTCATCCCCTTGCCTGGACAGTATAGTTACACCGGTCTCATAACCTAGGTGGATGACAGCTCATCCAGCCCCTCATACTCCATTGTACCTCTTTCTATATTGGGCAATAATATCATCAGTTTCTGTGTTTGGATTCACATGTTTGTTTTGTCAGCAGTACCACTGTCGCATTCAGACCAGCCTCACCATTAATGTTAAAACGACCATAAACTTATCCTTCCTTCTATTACATACACCTTTCACAAATGTCCATTGCTTTTAGAAATCACCATTAACTTCAGCCATATTGTCTTTTCACCTCTAAATATGATTTAAATCCTCCTGTGGGGCACATTGGTTAGTCGTGGTCGTAGTTCTTGGGTATTGTGGCTAGTCCTACTTGTGGTATGGACTGAGAGGTGGCGTCACTGCCGCCGGGGCCGGACGGCTGCTCTAGGTGTTATGAGCTATTCTGCGAGTCAATCTGTAAGTGGTCTACCGGCATCTCGGCAAGAATCTGACTAACATAGCCAGCCACGTCCACCTCCTTCTCCTCATACGTCGTGATGAAGACATGTTTCTGAAAACACATTCAGATATGAATTAAAGATGCATCTGGTGTTACATTGAATCGATCATTATAAATGCCTTTTTGGAAATTTTCTCTGCTGTAACCATAAGCTGTGCTGACAGCTGATTCTATCATGTTATATTCTACTTACTTTTACTTTATTCTTTTCCTATATTGATACAATTGTAACTGTTTTTCACATCTATCCTTTTAGAATTACCATAATAATACCCCGCGTATAAGGTAGCCCAGAGTTTTGTCCAAAAAATACAAATTTCAAAGCTTTTTTTCTAGTAAATTATCAAAATTCAAAAAGCCATTTGTAGCAAGGGGCCCAAGACCCTGAGTGATGCTACAAGGGTTAGTGGGGAGTGGAATATATCAAATGGAAGGTCTCGGCGTCCCCCTTGTGGACACAAGGAGAAGTTAAGCCTAGCCTCACTACTTGTTCAAACTAGTATAAGCTGCGCCTTATATGCAGGGCCTTACGATATGTGGCTTATATTTTGGAATTATATGTACTCACCAATAACTTCTGATATTTTGGCCTCTGTTCTTGATCTTTGATTAAGCTGAAATTGCCACAGATGAAAAATGTACATACTATTCACACTGGGTAACTTTTAGAATTTTCTTTAATACTTTTACAAATATTTCCTAGTTGACACTTCGCCATAAAATTGGGTCTTAATGATAAAAAATCAAGTTCACAGATGAAATCATTTCAAATGATATGACATGTAATACTAAATGCAGCTGACAATAGTATATGGCAACATGAAGAAAGTAAGCACCATACCATGTGTTGACAAAGGTGATGAAGGCTGGTGAGTATCGGTCATCATTGTCACGCAGCGTTGGCGGCTCACCCTGTACGACTTGTGTCAGCTGCTCAAACACAGAACTCCACTTTGGATATGGAAACTTTCCTGTCGCTACCTCCACCTAGTTTGCAGATACATCACAACAAGGTTACTTAGAAAGTGCATTGTCACACAAATTCATCTGGATAGATTTAAAATATTACTTAGTTATAATCATATAAGTTTTGATATCCACATGCACCAACACCTAAAAATTACCGACTTGGATTTGCCCTTTCTTTTCCAAATTATGATGGATATCTCCAAAGGTATATCACATATAGGGCCATAAAAATATTTGCATTTAATACAGAGACATGGTTCTGATTTAATAACATCCAGTTGTCTGTCACCAACTGCCTACGGAGTTGACTTACCAGGGTAATGCCTAGACTCCAGACATCTGACCGTATGTCGTATCCTCTACTGGATGCGCGAGGGTCTATCCTCTCGGGCTGGAACAAAATGGAACATCGAAACATAAAGTATTCTTACAGGTAAAATATTTCTAACCTTCACATCATATTTTCAGTGATTCAAAAACATTTTCATGGGTGAACTCTACCTGAAGTATGTATCGGTACTTACCGCCATGTAGGGCCGGCAGCCTGCATCCCGGGTCTTGGCAATGGAATCAACTAGCTGACCGCTGATGCCAAAGTCACACAGTTTGATATTGCCAGAAGTATCCATGAGGATATTGGACGGTTTGACGTCTGGAATAGGAGGCGAGAGTAAGATTATTGCATTTAGTAACGTCTTTAGTAACATTTACAATGACATTAAAAGACAGAAAGCATATTTGATGTTTTATAGGGTTGCTAGGGAAAACGGTTTCCATGGCAAGAAGAAATTGGAAATTCGTTTGCCAATTTTTGGCTTATTTTAAGAGTTAGCCATAAAGACTCACTTTCACGCTTGCATCACAATTTGCACGATTGCGTTGGTTACCTGCCCTACTTATCACAAAAATAACATACGTAAAAAAGGCAATGCTGAAATTTTTACCACATTAAGTTACAGAAAATATCTACAATTTTTTTTTATAAATTTATTTGTTATGCAACCGATTACACAAAAGTTGTACTGAACTTACCTCTGTGAATTATTCGTAATTTATCTTTCAGATAGCTAAGAGCCTTCAGGGTCTAAATTAGAGGAATTGCAAGGAATTGTTATTTATGTGAACAAGAAAATCAGCCTTGCATTATTAATGAGGGATATCTGATATACTACTTTCTTGTGTAGGTTTGGCGTGGGAAAATTTTATCTTAGACTGTTAAAGGTACCTTGTCACTCCATTCAAAAGTGACTGTGAATATGATATACAGAGATGAAAGGGACTGGTCACAAAAATCCATGAAATGCTTGATTTTAACACCTTAAATACAGTGCAGGTTTTGTTGGGATGCGTATAGGCTTTTAAAGACCTGAAAATCCCTGAAATGAGAGGAAACTGTGAAGACTTCCACTCCGGCACATAATGCGTGTATTAACTATTCATGAATGAAATCTGAATGGCGTGATATGCCTTACTTACGGCCACGGTTATTTTTCCTAAGATATCTTCAGGTATTCGATCCTGCATTGTTCCATAAACATATTTATAAAACTTGTCTACAGATATGGACATGAGTTCCATACAGATCCAGCAGTCACCCTATAAGAAAAAGATAACTATCTTAGATACATAGCAGCATCATAATCATGATAATGGTATTAGGTATGGAACAATAGGGTGATACTAGATTTTAGCACCGGCACAAATTATGTGTAGCCCAAACTGATTAGGGCTGCAACAATGACAGATGCACAGATGATCAAACATAATCATCAACAACATACAGTATATATACATCAAACTGTGGCTACCCACCTCTTTGAAAAGTGCACCATAGAACTGAACTATAAATGGACATTCGTTACTCCGCATCACGACATCTAGATCCATGAGTAACTGCTTCTGTTCCTTTTCATCTACCGTAGACCGTATTCGCTGTGGGATAAAATGGACAAATTTCATTCAATGGAACTGCTTATTTTGACATCTGTAAACCTCTACTTGATAAAGAAAATTGTCGCTAACAATAATCTAATAAATAAACAAGCTGCTAGAAACCACGTCTGTAAAATTAGGCAAGCCTTAAAATGGAATCCTTCATTCGGACTCCTTTCCATTCACGTTCACTGTGACCAGCCTAGAGGAAAGACTAATTTGGCAGGGCAGCATTAATTGGCTTGGATTCTCACAATTGAGCTTCTAGGCTTTAACCTTTCTGGCTCTCGATAAGAAATCTATACCATGTGGCAGACTTACCTTAACGGCCATGACAGTATTACTCTGCTCGTGATACATTTTGTTGACTGTGCCATATGCCCCCCGCCCTATTTCACCCTGGTCCGTCAGATCATCAGCTGTGAAGTCAAATATCTGAAAGAACAAACCAGTGACGTCATTAACAAGAGCTTTATGTTGATCTTGATATTTCTATATATTTCATATAGAAAAGCTATGAAGCATTTCTTTTTGCAAGTGAAAACCAGAGACAGTTTGGTGGTTGCAAGGAGCAAGAGCTGTGGTGTCCTCTGGTGTCATAATCCAAAAGTAAAAGAAGCAAGTGTTGTGGTGCCCCCTGGTGTCAGCTGATCACAACAGCAAAATTGAGGGTGTGAGACATCATGACTTGACTACTTAGCCAATCAAAACACACCGATCCATGTACAGGGGAACACCACAAAACAACCCCCCTGTAAGGCCCAGATTGGACTATAACAAGCTGGCTCCATTCAGTGTACCTCTATGAGGATTAGAGATTGAAACATGATGCATGTGGCGCCACCACATGCCAAAAGCATTGCAACTCACTGGGTCACTTTCGCTGGTCGCTGTCGGACTGCCTGAGTGTGACAAACACATAGTCATTGAGGGAACCAGCAGCAGCGAGACCTCAGACGAGATTGCTCAACTTGTCCGCGCCGTTTTGGTAACTATTGTAACCAGCGCCTTTGGCGCTGGGATAGTGTAAACGGCCCACGTAATGTTAGGGAGTGGTCATTTTTTAACAACAGTGGAGAGGTCATTTTTTAAACAACAGGTGGATTTGGGAGGGGCAAAACATTCAGACCACAAAAAATGTTCACCCCTTCTAAGGGAGTGGTCATTTTCTAACAACAGGCACAGCAAAAAGAAATTTTTCCGTCCCCCCTTTATTCTTTGTGGTGCACTGGGTTATTTACACAAAACGGCATAAATATTTTTGTCCCTCTCCCAAGAGGGATCTAAAAATTGTTTATCCCCCCCAACCCCCGTATTGAAAAATGACCATTCTCCACACTCCTACACCCTCTGCCCACCCTGCGTCTCATTCCTACACCCTCTGCCCACCCTGTGTCTCACTCTTACACCATCTGCACACCCTGCGTCTCACTCCTATACCATCTGCCCACCCTGCATCTCACTCTGACACCCTCCCCCCACCTCGCATCTCACTTTTACGCCTTCCGCAGACCATGCGTCTCACTCCTACACCGTCCTGCCGCGTCTCACTCCAACATCCTCTGCCCATCCTGCGTCTCACTCCGACAACCTTCCGCACACCCTGCGTCTCACTCTTACACCCTCCCCCCACCCCGCGTCTCACTCCTACACCCTCTGCCCACCCTGCGTCTCACTCCGACACCCTCCTGCCCACCCTGCGTCTCACTCCGACACCCTCTCCCCACTCCGTGTCTCTCTTTTACGCCTTTCACAGACCCTGCGTCTCACACCTACACCCTCCCCCCACACCGCGTCTCACTTTTACGACTTCCGCAAACCCTGCGTCTCATTCTGACACCCTCCCCCCACCCTGTGTCACACTCCCTTAAATTAGTAGGCTAGCACTCCCTAACAATTCAGTCGTCATCTACACATCACAATGACCACCCCTTCAAAATTTGCCAAAAAATGTAAACAAACTCCATTGGGCTGGAAATGACAGTGTCAGTGACACATTTGCCGAAAAAATGTTAACAAACTTTATGAAAGGCAGCAGGAGCCGTTAGTTTTGTAAAAAAAAAAAAAAAATAAAAAAAATGCACACATATAAAAAAAGAAAAGCAAATTACTGCAGAATGAATTAAATATTTTAGAAAAAAATGATCAAAGATTTTGATGCTCGCAAGTCACTTCCAGTTTCTCCATAAAAGTAAGCAGGGTAGTTTCATATAAACAAACTGGCCGAAACTGACAGTGTCAATCTCATATTTAAAGTGGCACTAACAAAGCTACAAATCAGTCAGTGCTGTAGGCCGAAAAACGTCAACAAACTCAATTCCCCAAGATGGCCACATCCAATGTATCTGTATCAGGTTTAGAGATTGAAACATGATGCTTAGGGAGTGATCATTTTTTAACAACATGCAGGGGGGGGGGGCCGGTGGGTTTGAGGGGGGGTCAGAATTTTTTCAACCCCTTGACCAGGGGGGTCAGAATTTTTTCAATACCTCTGATGTGGGGGGTCAAAATAATTTCACCTGTTTACAGTGGAAAACCCTGTGTGTTACTATAGGCTAAAAGGGGACGTTCGCGCGCGATTTTTGTCCCTTATCAGGCTTATGGGGGGGGGTCGAAAAAATTTTACCCCCTCAGAAGGGGGGGGGTCGAAATTTTTTTCGCGCGTCCACGCACAAACCCACCAGCCCCCCCCCCCCCCCCCCCGTTGTTAAAAAGTGATCACTCCCTTAGTTTTGTGGAAAACCCCAAGCTGGCTGCATCCAATGTACATATGTTTAAGCAGGGAACCACTCCCTAACAAATCAACCATCACTGAGAGTGTCAGTGCTGTAGATTGTCACATATCGACAAACTTGGCCGAAAAACTTAAACAGAAATGGGGAAATCAATTCTAATCAAATACTCCTACATTCAACATTCTGGAACTTAAAGGATGTGAGCTTGCCTTTCCCTCGGCGGTGCTTTAGAGCACTCTGCAATATTGCAGTTTCTTACAGCTATGAGTTTAATGACAGCATTTACACGATGTTGCAGTTTGGGCTGGGTGCCTTCGCTGGTCCTTGTAAGCATTTCTCCAATAACACTACAGAGCTAACCACGGGAACAATCTAAAACCGGAAGCCCAGCACTCGTCAGCACCGTTTTCGGGGATGGGCAGCTGTTGCAATGTCGCACAAAATGTGCAACAGAGAGTTTTGGACAGTGACAGTGACATTGGGGATGATACAGGCTTTCTAAATCTGAAAGAATTTTGTAAATATTCCAACTAGAACCAAAGTTATGAGCCTTTTAATATGTGCCCAACTTCCCCTAAAATATATGGCTCATTCCAAGAAATACTGCACATCTGGTTCCTTGGGCATATAATATCAAGGGAAACACATTTACACCATCAATTATTTCTTAATGGGGGGTCATAGCTAAGATTTCCATGTGGTTTGGGTGGGTCTTGGGGCAAAATTTATTTTCTACATGCATTAAACGATAAATGTAACATTAATGGAATTTTCTTCAAGTGACCATCTGGCCTAGTTAAGAATTAGCAATAGTTTTCTTAATATATACAATTAAGAGGTACCCTAGGGGTATATATATATATGGAACT
This sequence comes from Acholoe squamosa, assembly GCA_949317995.1. Lineage (NCBI taxonomy): Eukaryota > Metazoa > Annelida > Polychaeta > Phyllodocida > Polynoidae > Acholoe > Acholoe squamosa. The sequence continues at coordinate 35,493,467 of OX439040.1, read as the reverse complement.
ATATACACTCGTGTATATATATATAATTAGCCGCGAACGGTTAGGGACTACTTTCTGTGCGTATTGGTATCTATGATGTCATAGCATGACGTCATGGTAAACACTCCTCCCATATATAAGGGGGAGTTTTCAATGTAACGGCCAATTGGCTCGTTTTCACCTGTACAGGTAACACCACGCTGGGTGTTCCCTGGATTTTTAAAATTTTTAACCGTTTTGAGGGGCTCCTGGGCCTTTATTTACCAGTGAAATGGGTAGAAAGGCTGCTAAAGGCTCGAAGGCCAATACACCAGGTGGAAAATCGGTTAAATCGGTGGAAAAGACGAAAAAATCGGCCAATTTAGGATTGACGAGTAGTTCGACTCTCTCACTTACTGGTGATACACCATCTGATCCCCAAACTGCTACAGGTGTTGTGGGAGGGTCGTCTATTGACCAGACGAGACTAGATGTATTAGAAGACGAGCTGTCGACCATTAAATCGCTTCTACAAGAGGTCGTCAATGGAAAGGACGATCGGGATAGAGGATTCGTCAATGCGTCAAGTCGTTCGAGCAGAGCACGTGCGGATGTTTACAAACAGAGAGGTATGACGTCACGTAGTCAAGGACGCGGACCGGTTGCTAGGGCTACCCGCCAAGCGTCTCCATGCGAAATTTCGTCTGACGGTGAGGACGAGTGGGTGCAAGTTGACCACAAGCGACATAGACGATCATCTAAATCCAGTATTTCTGCTCGTCAATGCAGTCCAAGCACATCTAGAGGGTCGTCATTGGATTCATCTTACTCTAGGCATCGTCACCATGCAAAATTGGGTGAGTTTGATCATTCTCAGTTCACCAAACGTAAGGAAAAAATTGACACTATTGAGAAACTGATGTCTGTAAACTTGCAGTTTATATTGAAGTACTACAAGTCAGGTGACGATGTTGAGGGTATGCTTAAGCATTTACAGGTATTAATTGAGAAGTCTGGCACCAAAATATACACGGTTTCAGCCCTGGTAGCCTATGATAAGTCAGTGAGGGACAGGGCTAATGATAGTGGAATAGGAGCTTTTTCAACCATTGAAAATTCAGATATACTACGTCATTTGGCATATGATGGGACCGTTCAAGCCCAGAAAGCTTATAGTGCTAAACCTAAGAATGTAGGCAAACTGAGATCTTCTAATAACCCATGCTATGCTTTTAACAGAGCAGAAGGTTGTGTACGAGACCCATGTAAATACAAACATATCTGCAGTGGTTGCAACTCCTCAAGTCATGGTAAAGCTGACTGCCATAAGGCCAGGAGTGAATAGGAAACTGTAGGGGGTCGGTGTCCCATAGCTTGTGATGAAATGTGTTTGATGCCTGACCAAGCTATGGTAAGTTCGGTAGATATCGACTCGCCCTCACAAACTCCAGTACAGGAGTTAATTGATACGGAGATGGTTGGGGAGTGTGTTCCTTCAACTAAGCTCCTAGCAGAACAGAGTACTTTCAAAGAATTTATTTCGTTGGAAAATAATATAGAGGTTATTGGTTATAACCCAATACAGGTTGGAATTAATCCACTTTTTACTGTTAATGTCACGGATTTACCTAGCATCAGGGTATATGACAAGTGTGTGGAAGGTACATGTACATGTGTTCATTACATCAATGGAAAAAATTCCCAGATTTTACCTTGCAGAGTCGCCCCATTCTTAACCCAAAAAGGAGTGATTAATGTAAATGACAAGGAGGCGCTATTCTTATGGCAAGGTTTTGTTGAAGGGTTCAGGATAGTGGATCCTGACTGTAATACGTCTTATGATTGCAGAAATTATAAGTCAATCCTCGAGGGAAAGTTTTATAGTGAGTACTGTGGTATATTGTTAGATGAACTTGAAGCTGGTCTAGTCTCTAAAAGTTTAGATAAACCCCGTTGTATTCATGCCCTAGGTGGTGTAGAAAAATCTAATGGCAAGTTAAGGCCTATAACTGATTGTAGTATGCCGGATAAAATATCTATCAATAATTTTATGGAGACTACTAGCTCTACTTTTTCTTATAATAGTATTAGCACGGTGACTGCTCAATTGAATAGGAACAATTTCATGAGTGTGGTAGATTTAAAATCAGCGTACAGGTCTATAAATGTGTATGCACCTCATACGACCATGCAAGGTTTCAGATGGAATTTTGGGCATGGGGAGGAGTATTATGTGAGTAACAGGTTAACTTTTGGCCTGAAATGTGCCCCGTATATCTTTAATAGAATCTCTGATTTTATTGTGGAAGTGGCAAAATTCTACGGTGTAGAAAAAATTGTAAATTATCTGGACGATTTTATCGTAATTGCTGATACTTATGATGAATGTCTTAGACAAAGAAATGTATTAATGGAATGTATGACCTACATGGGCTTTGTAGTATCCAGAGAAAAGGTGACCGACCCATCTCAAGTTTGTAAATTCTTAGGTATTAACATAGATTCAGTTAAGTTGGAACTGTCTTTGCCTGTGGAAAAGGTTGAGAAAATGGAAAATCTCTTGTTAGATAACGTTAATAAGAAATTTATTTCAAAGAAGAACTTGGAGAGGATAGGTGGTTTAATGTCTTTCTGCTCGCAGGTAGTTAAGGGTGGTAGAACTTTTAGTAGGCGAATTTTCGATCTCTGTGCTCGGGCCAGACCAGGTGGTTATGTTAGGGTATCAGCCTGTACTCGCCAAGACTTCCAATGGTGGTTGGATTTTTGTAGAGTTTTTAACTGTAAGAGGTTAATTCTGAATGATGATATTGACACACCTATGTACTCAGATTCTTCCATGAAAGGCTTCGGTGCATGGATGGATAAAGATTATTTATATGGTGACTGGACATCTTTCGATAAATTTAATCTAGGTAGTGGTCATTTTACCCAACCACCCTTAATGGATAATTTAAAGAACCACCATAGAAATATAAATGTGTACGAGTTATATCCTCTTCTTATGGGTCTTAAACGTTGGATATCTGGTTGTAAAAATAAAAGAATACATTGCGTTACCGACAATATGCAAGTGTTAGCTATGGTAAATACCGGTAGGTCAAAAAATAAGCTGTGTATGGAATGGCTTAGAGAGATTTTTTGGCTTTGTTTTATCAATAATGTGGAGGTGTATGCAACCTATATTAGGTCAGAAGACAATGTCCTGGCCGACCAACTATCTAGACTTGCTTATAAGGGTATACTGGACAAATGTGTAAACTCTCTTCTTGAAAATGATATGTGTTGTTTTGATTCCAGAATGGAAAAGGTTACAAAAAAGAAAAAAGTGTCTTTTATCGAAGGGTGTGTCAGAGAGCACGAGGAGAACAAGGAGACAGCAGCTTAACAGGTATAAAAAATTTTGTAAAGAATTCAATTTAACTTATTTCCCTTGTTCTCCATCACAGGCTGCTACATATGCAGTATACTTATCCGAACATATGAGACCTTCTTCTGTAAGGAATTATTTATCGTCCATTTGGTATCATCAAAAGCTTAGGGGTGGCCTAGACCATAGCAGTAATTTCATGCTAAAAAAGGTGTTAGATGGTATTGGTAGAAATTATGCTGTTCCAACTAGGGTTATTCATCCTTTGAGTCCAAAAGAGATGTTATGTATTAGATCATATTTGGATCTCTCCAACAGGGCTGACTTGAAGTTCTGGTTAGCTATTCTGTTATGTTATAGAGGTGTCCTCAGGATAGGGCATGTTGTATCTTCCCCTCATACACTAAGGGTAGGTGATGTAAAAATTTTTAAAAGTTATGCTAGTCTTAGCATTAATACTTCTAAGACTGATCAACTTGGTGGCCATGCCTTTAACATATACTTATGTAGGGATGATACCTCACTGTTATGTCCATGTAGAGGGTTAGAAAAATTGTGCACAGGTAGGGCTGCGAGTGATTTTTTATTTAAAATTAATGGTGTTCCTCTACAGTACCAATATATTAATTCAAAGTTGAAATCTTTATCTTTACGTGCTGGTATCAGAGGTTCAGTCTCCACTCACTCACTTAGGCATGGTGGGGCTACTATGTTAAAGGACGCAGGACTTAGTATAGAGTCTATTAAGAAGAAGGTAAATTGGAAATCTAATTCTGTTTTTACATATTTACATAACCATAAAAATGAACTTTTAGATTTAGATAGGATTTGCCAATCTCAATTGCATTGTTGATTGGTATGTGTTTGTTCACATGTGTTTGGCGTGTTTAGGTGTTTGGCATGTATGGTGCTGATAGCCCCAAGGTCAGTAACCCACCAAACTCATGTGTCTGTGATATGATCATTTATATTACCACTGTATATATATTATCATCTCTGTTATCCTCTTTAATATCATCGTTATTACCGGTATTATTATTCCCTGGTAGCGAGATAACTTATGGAACTATATACACTCGTGTATATATATATAATTAGCCGCGAACGGTTAGGGACTACTTTCTGTGCGTATTGGTATCTATGATGTCATAGCATGACGTCATGGTAAACACTCCTCCCATATATAAGGGGGAGTTTTCAATGTAACGGCCAATTGGCTCGTTTTCACCTGTACAGGTAACACCACGCTGGGTGTTCCCTGGATTTTTAAATTTTACTATTGTTATTACTATTGTTATGACTGTATTATTGTTATTATATTATGCATTTTACTGACTATCCTTATTGTCAACTAATTATTATAGTTGTTTTAATAAAGGCATGTATGGTGCTGATAGCCCCAAGGTCAGTAACCCACCAAACTCATGTGTCTGTGATATGATCATTTATATTACCACTGTATATATATTATCATCTCTGTTATCCTCTTTAATATCATCGTTATTACCGGTATTATTATTCCCTGGTAGCGAGATAACTTATATATATATATATATATATATATTCTGATGCTATGCCTCCTCCAAATCTACTACAATAGCTCAATATAGAACAGCAAATCTGAAATATCTCTTGCAGCAATTTGGCTCTAAAGCTCCCATAAAACACCTATTTCAAAGGTCAAATTTTAAAATTTTCTTGCAACATTTGAATCCCCAATACCACACAAATATTTTGAGCCTGAATCTGAAAATTTCAAATTTTCTAAAAAGTAATTTGCCCCTTAAATCCTCTAGAACAAAACCTTCAGAGGTAAAAACATGGGTGTTGGGGGTTCTGCCTCCCCAAACCCGCAAAATACACCATTTTTAGAAGCAAGAATAAGCTGAAAATTTTCTCAGAGCACATTGCTACAACGATTCGTATGTTTGCTCCAGCACTTCGCAATATGCCCACCCCTGGTTTTGGTAGTAGAGGGAACTATGGCATTCTACACTAAGCCACTGATACATTTTAGAGTGCCAGCACATATAGAATTCAATAGATCTCCCATAAAAAAAAACGGCTGTTCTACCTTATGTGTTTCATTTGCCGTGTCATATGAATGCGGAGTCACCACCTGCGTATAAGGCACACCCCAAATATCGAAACCACCTTTAACTAAATCACAACTTATAAGCTGTATCGTGAGCTTGATGCTTTAACAAGAGGTAACAAAATCAAAATTCCAAAATCAAGCATGCTTTAATAAGAGTGGGGGTGGTGGTGACTGGGCTCATTGTGTTATTGTATTGAATGGCTGAAGAGGGCTTTGCCAACTCCCTGTCCCTATCTGGATCTGAAATGGTATACGAGTTCTGTATTACACACGAACCAGGATCCCCCCCCCCCTCCCCGACCCCAGATGCAGCTTTCCCATCCATTGGTACATACTGATAACCATTACTTGTGAATCTTACTTCAGTCAGAGTGAGTGAGTAATAGATGTTTAACGCCATTTCGACAGCTAAGGTCATATTCATGGCGAGAACTATATTACACAATTTCACAGAAGAATGTGTCGGTGCCCACGTGTATGTGCACCAGACACATCCTGAGTGGATAGTAAAGAGGAGAAATAGACCCTTTTAAGTGGGCTAGGGAAGCCCACTTCAGTCAGACGAAGTAAAATTGCAAGGGGTACATCAGAGATACATTGCGCATATACCAGTCACATGTATTAGGGCACATAACCCGAGTTTCAGTTTGTGTACATATATACATTGCAGGTGTAAGCATTCATGACCCATGTCCATGTGGTTACCTATCTATATGTTCTACATCCAGGACACTTTAAGTCTATTACATGAACTTACATTTTTAAACCTACCATTCTTACAGCTGTCATCGGGTGAGAACCAATAATGCCAGAAATGAAAGTGTGTAAATTTTCTTAAACCCTTCGATGTTAGTCCTGTTAAGCTCGAGTGAACGTAGTAAACCTATCTTTTAGTAATTCACTAAAAGAAGTGGTGATTTTTTGTTGTTGTTGTTTTTTTTACACTTGCACTTTCTCTTATGGGCCATTAGCTGTGTGCATCCTATCATTTTTTTTTTCACTTCCCCCAAAAAATCTCGTTATCAAAACGCCTCTATCTCCATGTCTTTTTTCTGAAAGTCAGCACGCTTCACAACAAGAAAGCTGTGATTAAATACACGTGTGTGCCCTTTTAGTCGAGGATCACTGATTGTATGACTATGACACACAACAACGGAAATAGTTAAGTTCTATCTCTACCCCACCCACACTTTCTCATTTAATACAGGATCAATGACTCACGCTAGATGTAACACAGACTCACTAGGTTTATTATACGCCACCCCACCCATCCTCTAAGTTTTTATTTCTATATTTTTTCCATCACTAATTACCGTGTACACACTTAACAAGGGTTCGTTATAATTTGTAACATGTACCCAGTTACATAATGTATAACGTAACTGCTTCCTGCCAATAGTGTGGGCATGATAATTGATGTGTGCCGAGGATGTGTGATCATCAGGGGTACCTATTTGATAGTTATTATTGAGTAAAATATCGTGTTTAAGATATAAAATGTACATGATAGTAAGATCAATCATGTGGGCAAAAGCCCATGATATGGGTAGCTCAATTGCAGCCCTCATCAATCTTATGGGATCAGTAGGCCTTTCGGGGGTCAAGGGCACATCCCAACCCCAGCTATGACATCAGCTTTGCTGAGTCACAATCTCCAGGGTAGCCTACCCCCCCCCCTTTCCCCACATTATGATGACGTCACGGGAGAGCCCCTTGCTGGGTGTTCCTGACTGGCAATGTCTAACTGGCGGGCGCCGCTGTGTCTGCGTCACCACCTTCAGTTTCCTCCTGTAGACGTGCACCCGCCCCCAAGTCTTACAGAGTGTTTCTAAAACATCCAGCATATAGCTCCTCTTGTGTGTGTTTCCTTTCCCTTTTTATTTGAGGTGAATCTGTATTATCTCCATGCTATGAAACCGAATCTTTTTTTTTAAACCAAAACTTAAGTACATTACCCCTCCCCCCATTACATCATCCAACTACATATCTAGTTATTGAGGGATAACTATCTAGATATATCATCAAACATGTTCTTCATTCCATCATGGGAGGTCTTGGTAAGTCTAGCCTCTACCCCCAATCACCAATCAATGCACCCAGCAACATGCCCATAGACCACACATAATTCAACTATCTCGCCGAGGGCATCAGCTAAATAATAAAACACTTACAGTTTTCTAATCATCTCAACATTGCTGTTCGCGAGAGAGAAATGTTGGCTGAGATACAGTAAGACTTCGTTACAAGAGGGGCCTTGAAAACATGTGAATTTGCTCCTTATAAGCAAGGTCAGCCTTAACCGCTCCTCTCAGTAGCAGTAGGAACGGCATAGATGTAAGGAAAGTCCTGGTAGCACTCTAACATCAGCGCCACATTACGCAGAATGCGTCTCTGACGCCGTGGTACTCTGGGATATGTGACGACAAGTTAAACTGACCAATGAAATGAAACCAGGTCAAGCCCCTGTCATGGCGGCCATGGTGTTTTCTACTTTGCCCACTAGTAATGTTTGAGGCTAAATAATTAACAATCTGTACATAGTTATGCTACAAATCTTTGCAAATAACTTCATATATACTAGATTCAGAGCCTCATAGCCCTTATTTGTACCCAAAACCTCCCTTAATTTCCAAAACCAGATCAAAACAATGCATTTCTATCAGCGAGGAGATTGCCAAAGCATTCACTGACAGTGTAGAAAAAAATTAGTATTTCCTTATAAAGGATGGTAATGCAATGAAAGAACTCATTATATTTGACCATAGATCCATATTAATGTAGAAATGTATACACATTAAAAATTTGCCATGAGTTTTTGGCTTTAAAGGTATTGGATTACATTTTGCAGCAGGTTACAAGCCTAACAGCTCAGCCGCATCACTTGCGTAAGGATATGTGTACAGCTTTACACTATGGCCGACACTAAGACAGTGATGCACTCCAGGAGAGGGTGGCGCTGTAAACAGCATGGTCCTGGTAGGTATTAGGACGCCTCTTACTACCCCTATGGTGCTCTCAGTACCAGTAGGAGCGGCAGAGATGTAAGGGAAGTCCTGGTAGGTGTTAGGATGCCTCTAACCACCCCTCTCGTCCTCTCAGTAACAGTAGGAGCGGAATAAATGTAAGGGCTTATATCAGAGCTCCTTGTAACGAAGTTTCACTGTAACTCTATGAAATGGGCAGAGGCAATTAAACAGTTGCTAAGGCATATATTATGTTCTATACTCCCCTCCTGACTCTGTAGTGGGATATCGAAATTTTTGATAATCATATTACCGTAATCTCCCGCGTATAAGGCGCGTCTTATACGTTTTTTTTAAGTTCTCATTGGATCCACAAGGGGGACACCAAGACCTTTCTTTTGATATCTTACATGTCCACTTGGTCATAATAGGAAATAGGAGGGTCCGGGGTGGCCCAAGCTACACATAGGTTTTTGAATTTTGAAAATTCATTCAGTAGAACCAAATTTATGAATTTTTCATTTTTTTTGAGAATTTTCCAAAACTCTAAGTGCGCCTTATACGCGGGCTGCGCCTTATACGCGGGAGATTACGGTAATCTTTTTTTTTCTGGAAAGGATAGGAGTAGGGGGGTGCGGAATATACGAACGAAAAAGTTGATGCAGTTTAACGTTAGACACCCCCGCCCCCATCCATGTATGTCATCTGGTTTTATTAAAGTGCAATAATTATATCTAAAGTATTCAAAAGTGCTTGCTTATCAGTACTGTCTTACCGAATTGGTGAATACTAACGACGAAAGGAACATGAACCATCAAGCCAGCTTCTCATTGTTTCATATCAACAGTTCACTACAGAAGTGAGTGGGTAAGTAATAGATGTTTAACGCCATTTTGACAGCTAAGGTCATATTCATGGCGAAATGTTCACTACAGGACTAACGTTACCCTTTAATTAAGGACAGTGCATTAAAGAATTATACCCTTTGGCCCTCTTGGTGCATGGATCTAATCCAGGAGGTAAACTGACCAAGGCTTCATTCATGTTTCATATCAATGGGACCTTGCAATAATGCATCACTGCCGAGTTACTCGCCAGGGCTGCAGTGTGCATTGGTGGGTCAAGAGGGTTAAGGAGGGTAATAAACCTGACAGCTGTCCTATAACTTATAAGGTCCCATAGTCGGATATAACCTTTACCACCGTCACCACATCTACAGTGTGTGTGTGTGGGGGGGGGGCTTTAAAAAAACATAGCTGTTCTGAAACATTAATTCATGAGGAGGAGACAACCACAGATGATGTAACTTGGCTACCATTCTTTAGTGCATTCTCCCTTTAGAAAAGACTCACAACACAGAATTGGAGATTTCCCCCCCCCCCATGAATTCCCTTTAAAAAAGCAACACATCAAACAACAAATATGCAAATCTCCACAAAATTTCATATCTAGATGGTGTAGGGGCAGTAATTCCCCGTACTTGGTGGAGATACCGAGTGGTCCCACCTTGTGAGGGGGATCTCTAGAGAGCTCGGTACCAGGTAATCACTACCCCCTAGTGTGTGTATCATACCGATCCAGGTGTAGTTGGAAGGTAGAGAATGTCAGGCCAGGGGAAGTAGCTCAGGGGTAGAGCTTCCGCTTCGAAGTTGGAGGGTCCCGGGTTCGAGTCCCGGTTTCTCCAAGACATTTTCCGCTGACCACTACATTGGTGGAGAAACCGAGCATCCTAACGCAATCACGGATTGAAGGTACGGGAACCCCGTATCTTAACGCAATCATGGATTGAGGACTCGGGAACTGGGCCGATATGATACAGATGACGCTTCGACCAATCCGGTACTTGTACCAGTACACCCACTGGGAAGTCAGGAGTGCCCCAACACTGCTTGATAAAGCCTCAACTCTCAGGTAACTGGATTGAGGGGGAATGCCGGGTGCTAGTGGATGGTGGTTGAAGCTGATGGGGAGGAGTGTAGGGGCAGTAATTCCCCGTACTTGGTGGAGATACCGAGTGGTCCCACCTTGTGAGGGGGATCTCTAGAGAGCTCGGTACCAGGTAATCACTACCCCCTAGTGTGTGTATCATACCGATCCAGGTGTAGTTGGAAGGTAGAGAATGTCAGGCCAGGGGAAGTAGCTCAGGGGTAGAGCTTCTGCTTCGAAGTTGGAGGGTCCCGGGTTCGAGTCCCGGTTTCTCCATGACATTTTCCGCTGACCACTACAATGGTATTAACCAAACACATAAAACACTTACCAAATCTGGTGATATCTGTAGTTTTCCTGTAGATTCTAAACTATGCGACCGTAGTCTTTCTCTGCAAAATGAAAAAAAAGAGTTTATATTGAAACTTGTCCTGGTTCCTTCCTAACTTAAGTTAAAATGATAAAAATTCATTTCTTAATTAAAAGTGAGAGGCAGTATTAAGTTAGTCACACAAAAACTCAGAAAAGCCAAACAGATCATTACATTCCACCTCTAACCGCCAATGTAAAATGCAACAACTATACACTAAGGAACTATGCTAAAAGGCAACCATTATATGTATATATACAAGTTTGGTAATTTAGAGCACGCTTTGTGTTATAAAACACAGAAAGACTATTGTTTCATTCAAGCTAATAAACCCTATACGATAAGATATTTACAAAGATCATGATGCACAATAGTAAACAAATAGAAATCCACACAATTCCACATGATTTTTTTCTTTCTTTCTTTCCCCCCCCCCACACCCTCATATGTTTTTTTAACGTTTTAGACTGTAGAGGGGCTGTGCCATTAGATGGATGGGTAACACGTTTTTAAGTAGCTATCATTTCTTCACATTCCAAGCCGGATGGCTGCCATAAAACCTTGTGCAAAAGGGGCACCTCACATATAAGGTACACTCAACTTAGGCAGGATCCTAGTGCACCTAGGGCCTAATTCTAAGCATTTCAACTGTGACCCTGTTCAAATATTTGAAAAAAAGAATTCATGTACCGGTATAAGCCACACGAGGAATATACCCTGCATATTAGCTGTGGTTCATTTGCAAGGTGATAGCATACAGGTCCACGTTATATTTGGCTAGTGGAGCGACTACCCCGGTAGTGCTAAGCCACACCCGTTACTTTGACAAATAATAAACCTACACCAGGAGTTTTGAAGTGGCATGATAATTTCTCTTTGATTTATTGATCTGGATTGTTTACCACATAAAAGAAACTATGGTTTCCTCAAGTCAAAGTAGACAAACAGAGGCATTGAGGAAGATGTGTAGCTACAACGATCTGTCTCCCCTTTCCCCCGGGTCTAATTATAATGGTCTATAATCGAAAGCTTATATGTGAGGATTTGAGGGGAAATTCTAATCTCTATTTTCAGTGTAGTGCAAAGTATAGCTTGCGAGTCACAATTTTCTCCCATTCACCACCGTCTCTTTTTACTGCAAGGCAAATGTCAGGAAGAAACGAATGCCTAGCATAGCATTCCTTACATTGTTTGCGAAGCCCAGAAGGACGCCATGAGGGGCGGCCACTGCTGAACTGCATTATAGACAAGATACATCCCCAAGCCAGCCTCAGCTTTACCGTATCACTACCGTAAATTAAAGCGCATCAGCCGCACCCCTGAATTTTCTTTTCTTTTTTTTTCCTTTTTTTTGAGGGGGGAGGGAGGGGCGTGTATAAGCCAGACATAGGGCTTTAAAATTGTCGGTTTTTCATCTATAATCCTATAATACCAGTGTGCGAGCTGCCACAACCCGCTGTCTGTGGGCTGATCCTATAAGCTGTAGGGAGCTTATGGTTTGCATATAAGCTACACAGTACTTTACAGTGGACTTGAAGTTCACCGACCTACATAGTGCTGATCCTAGGCAAAAGTAAAGAAAAATATGTCTACAGATTTCCTATTTTAACATATGACGTGAAACTTAAAGGATTCTACTTTGGCCCCAGCTGTGACCGATAGGATCTCCAAAAAGTCTAGGTATGCCTTTTAGTTGAGGAATTCATAATATAGAACAGTAATAAAACCTCAGTAACCAAGACCAAATGTGCCTCATAGCATTTCCTTCGAATCAGTTTGCATTTTATACATGAGGAGCACCTTCTACATGAGGCTTTATAGTAGACTTTGTTTGCAGTTCATCTCTAGCTGAAATACCCATTACTTGTTATCTTGCAAGTAGTTTGGTGTCGATTTCTGCCAATTTTTTTACATTTACTCCCGGCATTCGCCGTGAAGAGCGCACATACCCTTAAATAAGCGCACACACCCTTCTTTTCGGCCAAATTCTAGACTAGAAATAACCTAAATTTCTTCATTTTAGGGCTCTATTGTACTCTGAAGTACTAGAAATATATTTTTTAAGCCAGTGTTACTGAAATATTTTTATAGACGCAGGCCAATGTGGCCTGGTTCTTGGTATCCTACGCAGGCCATTTCCTGCTCACGCAGGCCATACTGATATCAATATCCTATCATAACTTCTTCATAACTTAATAGAAATAGGAAAATATTCAAATATAAAACATCTGTAAAAAAATGGCCCTATCATTGGTTCTAATGGTCGGATTTGAAAAATTCTTTCACCATTAGAAAGCTGAGATCTTGCCAGGCCATTCTGGCCTGCGTCCTGACCATTAAGATTCTACGCCGGCAAAAAAGCCGGCGTTGTTTAGGCAACACTGTTAAGCACACAGCGCAATAACAACATCGAATACGCTACACTATTTTCAACGACTAGGACCCCAATGCTTCATCGCTTTGTTTTCAGGAGATATCTATTTCATCCAGAACTTCTGCCAAACATAAGATAATCTACAGTAAGTGGTTTTTAAACCATATGCCACACCAAAGTATACATTAACAAACCTTCACCGAACAGAGTGAACCTAGTGAATAAAGGTATGTGCAGTACCGAGACTATACCAACTATTAAAGTGACATTTAATAAGATATTCAGGACAGCCCCACATATTTTGATAAGTATGCAAATGAAAGGTACGACAATTCTTATATCTATCCACTTAAGACGAACATGGTCGAGCCCAGCCTCAAGGGGTAGATGTGAACCATTACCAAAAGCTTCACAACGTAGTAAATATATACTTTCTTTTTTTTCGATCAAAGTACAAACCCCTTGAGAAGGGTGACATATTGGGTATGGGTATACTGTTGACTTTGTATTTAATATTGGTAAACCTTTCATGTATGGTATCCTCTTTTTATTATACAGCCAACCAAAGAAATATTTACCCCTATGGGGTCAGGATGATATAAATTTGTCGTTGTAAACACTGCTGCACTGTTAGCGACTTCTTGCATGTGCTATAATTTAATGCATGTTAAAGAGTTGTATTGACTCCATGGGTGAAGTCTCCATGACCATTCAATTAGTCGCTGATGTTGGATGAATGCCCTATTCTGCCCATAAAGGTCTAAAGGTTTCAACTCACTTTCTGTTTGGAAGAGTTACGGCTGGGCCTAATTCAGTATGACATGATTTTTTGAACAATTGAATCGGGGCAATGAATAGAAAATATCAAGTGACCTAAGGTGCAAAGGTCTATTATTTGTATAGACACTACAATTGACATTTGTTCATGCCTTTATGTCCATTTTTCCACTCTAGTGTATATCCTAAAGGAAATGGTGCCGTATAGATTTTGGAGGCCGCTGGACAAGCTCTGCCTTTGCTGACAGAGCGAGCAGTTGGCAATACTGCAGCTGAGACTGGTACATGTAGTAGAGTTGGTGGTGGAAAGAAGTAGGACATAGTAAAGTACCTGCGTAATCTGCCTATATGCCCCCATATGTAGCGTACGCCACCAGGTGAGGGGGACATTGAAGAAAGCTGTTGTCTCCGCCTCTCTGCTGCCCTCACGTCACGCTGGGCGTGCCACGGCACGTCGTTCCGCAAGTTGGGGTAGGCGTGGCCTAGCAGGTGGGTGTGGCCTGTGTGGGTGGAGCCTGGGTGCGCTTGGGCGTGGCCAGGCAGGGATTGGGCGTGATTCTGGTGGAGCGCTCTGTCACCACCACCGCGGGGCAAACACCTTGAGGGGATGACGCGACAACTCAGACAATAACAAATAACCCTATGTCGGGTTGGCCTACTACTGCCACAACCCAAATAACTGCAACTTGGTCTGACTGATAGGGGCAACCATGAAAACAAATTGAAAATGACCAACATGATTCAAGCTTGACACTTGTACACTTTTGAATTTCTTTTAGTCCTTCTCTAATTTTGCTGCCAGATTTTTCTAAAAATACACACACAAAGACTTCCCTATTTGCTTATATACTGTGGCTTATATACAAACCATATGCCCCCTCCCCATGGCTTACGGGATCACCCCCAAAATATGCGTGTGGCTTATAAGCAGGTATTTCCACTATGTGACTTATTCATGGGAATTTATGCTTTATGACATTTTGTGGGTTCTAAAGTACCCTTCATTCGAGTCATATTTTCAGCCGTATGTTGCATTAGTTTCTACTGAATATCATTACAACTTCATCTATATTTTTTCAGTTACGAGGTAACAAATATTTCAGGTGTCTGAGAGGAACACAGTTTGATATCTGCATGTTAATACATGTATATCTAATCGATAAAAGAGAAATCTGTGGAGTTGATTATCAACTATCTTAATTCCTTTCATCGAGACAGGTTCCAACTGTAAACAATATTCCCTTGCCAATCTCTTCTGCCAGTCTCAAATAATTCCTTTTTTTTATATTGATATCTAAGGCCACACAAAAAAAAATAAGTTCGTCTACGGATTTCCCTCTTCATATTTTCAAGAATGCAAATTTTTTTTTCTTTGAAAAAAAATCTTCTCTACGGATTTCGCTCACCTCACTTTCTGAGAGTTTTCTCTTTGTAGTGTTTGGCAACATTTTTAAAAAATAAAAATTTTGCTCGCGCCTCGTTTTTCAAGAAGGGATTCCATTGGACAACAAAAATTTCTTAAAAAAATTGAGAAAAAAAATTCGCTCGCTCGCACCATTTTTTCAAAACGAAAATCCGTAGCCCAACTTATTTTTTTGGTGTGGCCCAAGTTATTCATAACCCTTGTCAGTGGTTTATAAACCTTATCAATAAACTACCGAATAATTACTGTCAACTCTCTGTCTAAAAAGAAAGCTCCTTGATCAATCCCAAGTTGCAGTTGCCTGGCTTTGGCATGACATCAAAACAATGATAACAACAAAAAGAAGTTCTCCTGCAAAAAGCATTTATTTAAGTTTGAAATAAGGAAGAACAGTGTGGTAATCTTGCTTAACAAAAGGATAATAAGGAAGTGCACTCCCCAGCACACAAAAAGGTCGCCATGGCACTTTCGTAACCACAAGTTTGGGTCGCTAAGCCTAGCAAGCGGGGTGTCGTTAATGCTGACTTGTGGCTGTCCCTATAGATTGGTATTTAAAGGCGCTCACCAAAGATTTCAGCCTTCCAAGCATCAGTCTTTCCAAAACCACCATTTGACTCCCACTGGGATAGATTGGAGTTGGATTGTAAACAGAGCGAGGCATACATGTAGTACCAGTGGTTGGAGTTGGCACTTCTGAGAGAAGGGGAAATTTCAAGTCTGCAGACTTGTACCTATTAGTATATCACAAATATCATGGCACCAGGTTCCTTCATGTTACTATTCAAGGTAAAGCTTAGTTAACATTGATTGTATCCCATTTCTAAACCTTTTGGGGAAAAACATCCTTCTTCTATTGTATTTCCTTACACAAAACCTTTTCTAACATGGACGGGTAAACAACGCACCAAGAACAATGTCGCTCGGGATGTCGGATGTATATTTCAATTTTACAAACTGATATTATTTCCCGATTTCTACTGAAAAGGGACGCAGGAGTTCAGTCCGGGATGACAGGGAGAACTAAATGCAGAATAGAAGGGAGCCTAAAGTAACAAAAATAAAGTGCTTTGCAATTTCTTAATTTCTGTCTTCAGATCATATAAGGCATGGCAGAGTTGAGTTGGTTGACTGGATAATAACTGTACCATTATGGAATGGAATCTGAATTGGATATTTTATGACAGTTTTGTATCTAGCAGAAAGACCATTCGTCTTCTTCAATAAAATATAAGAAGGGTTTTCGGATCTTTCAATATATGCAAAAATATCCAATGTTCTGGGTGGAAGAGTTGTAACAACAGTCATGTGCACAATTTCTCAATGTGTCGCATGTGTATGTTTGATGTCTTTTCTTCTTTCTTCCCCCCCCCCAAAAAAAAAGAAGAAATTGTGATATATTTTCTTTGTTTAATTTGAGTAACAACCATACTTTTAACAAAAAAAAGCTGGGGGTAGTTAAGGAAATCCCGCTTTTAACTTTCCCCTTTTAAATTTGGTATCAGGGGGAAATAACATGAAACGGAAATGTATACTTAAGCTTAAAATTTGTACACCGTTTACAAACCATACCATGAAATTATATGTTGGATATCAAAAACAAAGGAACCATAGACAACACATTCCACACTTAACACAAGTCGGAAGCCAAATATCCTGAGTGTTAGTGTAAAGCAATGGACAAGTAAGGTGTACTTAAAACTGAAAGCTAGCGTGAAGCATAAATGGGTACGCAGAGCAGCTATTCAACTGCAACTCGACTATTGAACACAAACCCTACTACCAATACCCCCAGATGCCAAAAATGATGCATAGCAAAGATTGGAAGATGATAATTCCAAAAAGCAAAGTGAACTAACAATTCACAATTGAAACCATACTTGTTTATTTTGAATTTTGAATTTAACGTACATTTGAAACTATTTTGACAGCTATGTTAGTATGACTTTCTCTGCTTGTAGACTTTAGCAATTCTACATGAGGAGTTCTGTAAGTGACATCAAGGTATATTAAAGCCTAAGGATGATATTAGCTTCTGAAAAGTGTTCAACCGAGTTATATTTCATCTGTTCTTTTTCTGCAATGACGACCATGTCCTATATTGGGGTTAGTAACTGACGAGTAGCTACATCATCAAGCTTATCAAAGCCATCGTTATATATATATATATATATATGCATGTGGTGGGGAGTGCACAAAACGGCTTAATCCGTAGATCACTAACACCATGTGCTACTATAATAGACACTCAACATAAACTGAACACTGTACCAATACATGGATGGTCCAGGATAAACCATAGGTAAGTTAAACTAGGGGTACCATTAGACAATACTGTACATAATAGGAACAGTACAAAAGAACTGTAGAGAAACCATTCCAAATTAGCTCGGCTACAAGCCTTCTAAGACAAGTTTCATGCACACTTCCACATGTTATCGCTGTGCTATCCCCCCCTTCTATCTCATTATGGTCCATATACAAGTTTAGTCATACACAAAGCCGTCCAAAACAGCACAACTGCTTTAATGTAATACTAAAATACACTTGAAAAGGTTCCTAATACATCTTTTATCATTGATGTCCCTTTGGAATAAGACTGTAAATACCTTCCGACGATAATGCATCAAGTTGTTTCAAACTTCATTAGAACATTGATTTGTTCAAGAAAACATGGCTTTCCATGGAAAGTGCATGGGCTTAATGCAAAAAAAAAAAAAAGAGAAAACTTTAGAATTGGTAGCCTGTTGTGGACGGCTCGCACCTAAGGCCAAAAAGCGAGCTTAAGGTCACATAAACTTGCACTTTCTATTCTTTGTGACAGACTCGTTTAAAAAATCTATCGAACTCTTTTTTATTACAGGGGTTGTTTTAAGATGCAACCTGAAACACAGCTCATTTTTTTTAGCCTACACACAGAAGTGACCACACCACACAAACGGTCCTTCCTCATGCACCAAACACACGACAAATGAGGTGGATCTTCCCCTAATTCCAAACTCACACAAAGGGGCCAGGTTTAGTTTGAACAGGTCGTGTCAGAAGTGATAGCCTCAAAAATCAAAATCAAAACGTGTCTGGTGACAAAGTGAATTATTGTAATGAAAGAACTTAGCATAAATCCAAATGTTATGGTAATTCTAGTTCTTGTTATATGTATTTTAGTACACATTTTTCAGATTGTCTAATCGTCAGTGTTTCTTATACTCACAAAACAGGATCGCCAGAGTAACGGTATCTGTGATTTTCAAAGGGGAATTCTGTAAAGGCGCCTACGTCTACATATTCTTTTCTCCTCTCCCTTATGCTTTTCTTTTTTGTTCCCTCGCTGTTTCAGTTTCACATTGGACTATGCATTTCATATAAACTAAAAGAACTGTGCATAAACCGTTTAGATTCACTTCTGACATGCCTTTCCATTAAATGATCATGCAATATTGGGATGATTAAGACTAGGACAATCATAAGAAACGATTACAGCTAGTCTTCTTCACATTACAACCTAACTTAGCATTGCAAAAACTAAACATGCAGCCATCCCTTAACTTGCATAGGCATTATCACAAAATGAAGATAAAATCACAGCCTCCCCCCCTTCCAAAAAAGTGACCATAAGAAAATGGGGGATCAAGCTTCCCATCAATGAAATATAAAGGAATTGGTTAAACTAAATTAAAGCAACATAGGACCATGTTACCACTTTAATTGAAATCTGGCAATTTTTATAGCAGTGACGTAAGAATGCAAAAAAATTGCCACATGTACGGTACTTACATTTGGGTAGGGTGTCCCATACTTGCTAATGTGTTGGCAGTGGTTCGAGGAGGAGTTGGTGAATTGGAATTTGATTTATGCGCATCAAAAGACAACTTTAGAGACTTCCGTCGGACTGCTGTAATAGAAAAATGGAAATGCAGATTGTCTAATAACAAGTAATAGCACTACTTTTTCGGCAAACAGACATATCTAGTCAGAAATGATATGTAAAATGTCTGAAAATAATATATCAATTCAGTAACAATGCAGAAGAAGTACCATACAACACTTCTGTCTGCTAACCGTTTGAGATCCCTGCCTTATAATTAAAAATGACCTCAAAATCAGGGGGGGGATGTCAGGTTTTGCCGAAATATAGACACAAAGCCCACACTCTCGTGAATGCTGCTAGCTCAAAATAACCAACTTTTTGAGTTTTACAATTAGATTTATCTGTTAAACAAAGTTTTCTATTATTTTTTGTTACCTGAACACAAGAGTTTTTTTAGGCCTAAGGTGAGACCAGCATGTCCCTGGAAGTGGGAGTTACTGAGAGACAAGGTACCCATCCCACAGTACCCGGTAGTATATCTTATCACTGGGTTTTACCTCAGCCACCGGAATCCAAAATGGTGGACCCGCTGATTTTGTGTCTGGATTCCTATACAGGTAATACTACAAAGCCTCAGATGCTGGCAAGTCACCCAAACTTTAGAACTTTATGCCTAATTCAGCTAATAGGTCTTTCAGACTTTGGAGGTCAGCATATAAGGCCTGTTAACAGACGGCCAACTTTATTGCAGCGTATAGTTCTTACCTGTATAAGACAATAGTATCATCAACTGATCAACTTATTAGCATCATGATTATAATAACCGTATTCGATGTAATAAGCGCCCGGGGCGCTTAAAAAAATATATTTATGGCCCTCCAGTAGTTAAGAGTTTAACTGACTCTAAAATCGTGAAAAATTGGTCTTTTTCTAGTCTGAAAAAAAGCACCAAAAAGGGGCGCTTATAACGTCGAATGCGGTAATCCTAATTTTGTAATATATATGGAAAAGATGATTTTGGATCTGGAAGATCATATTGTATCTTTATGAGGACCAATAAAAAAAGAAAAAAAAGGGAGGTTTCAATCCAATTGATAAAATAGTTGCGGCCGATAAGGAAAGTAGCATTATCTGAGGCGCTTTACAGTAGTTTTTAGTGTACTTTTTTAGTGTACTTACTCACAATACAATCACACACATACCACTATGTACACAAACCTATCAGACCACAAGTGTCCTGACATAACGTACCATACTTGTACTACCGGTACTCACTCTGAATGACACCATGGGTGCCAGAGAACCTCGCGTAAAGACATATCCCACATAATAAGACGCACCACGAGCTGCTGTCAGACCTACGAGGCACAGTTAGGGGTTGATTTTTACCAGTTTAGTACTACCAGTAATCTAGCGTAATTCTACCCCGCCTAGAAGGTGCACTCTCTTTTGGAATGCTTTAGATGTTATAGGCCCCAGATTCTCATAGAAGTGGTGATAAGCCACTAGAAAAATGCTACTAGAAAATATATCAATATAATCTATGGTGAATCCTGATAAAAATGTGATGGATGCATCCTCCAGGGCATTTCCATCACTGAAGACCCAGCTTATATGCGAGGTACTATGGTACATTGTAAGTCATTGTCATTCTCTGACTGACTGTTGGGCGACTATCTGACCGAAGTTTAGTTATTAACTTCAAACCTCATTAGTGCTATGAAGACATGGTTATTAATTATCTTAAAGCTAAGTGTCAAATAGTCATTCTGTGATTCTATAGGGTTTAGTATCGACGCCCAGTGGGTCGGCCATTGCTTGATCAGGCACCTAGCTATATAAGCACTAATAAGAACCAGCATGATAGGTATCAGGTGTTACATAATGGAACCAAATCATCTGCATTGAATACAGGGAATCATCTGATTGCTTGTTGATGCATCCTGGGTGAACCCTATATATCTGATATACAATACATAATTACTGAAGACTGGGTACAGGTTTGTTAAAGTAAGAAAAACAATTTCAGTTCAAATTCAAGACAAACACACAAGGGTTAATGTTGACATTATTACATATCAAATTAGGAGTAAAACAACTCTTAAAATTATCCCTCCACCAAAAATGTCAAGATCACATTCATGAACATAAGCAGAAGGGGAGTGTGCTGCTTTCAAGCACTCTTTCAGAAGAGGTTAAGAGACCTTAAACCAACCTTCCACCATCAAGCTATACTTCCAATATTTAAGACAGCGTGGATGTTCTCTATACGCGTAGTAATGTAGGAGGAGTTTGAACTGCCTAATTGGGAGGCTCATTGCAGATAATCATAACACTACATTTCTACTCATTAAAGAGAACTATGCACAAATTCATTAGTATAATACATCAATTCGGTTAGGCAGTAAACGTCTGACGAAGACATACATCATTAGAATTCTTTACTAATACAAACTAAATATGTTATGTGGTTTTTTTCCACCATCCTCAAATATAAAACCTAGAACCCCACTTATTATATTGGGCTACAATACATGAATCCTTTGAAGATGATGGTATTCCACGAAACTGTTATCAATTTTGTAGATCTAAGGAACAGACATATGGCATTTAGATCTATATACAAAGAATACAGAATTTAGTATGAGACCTTTTGACTGACTTCACGGGTTGGTTATTTCACACGTCTTACTCTAGGGATATACTTGGATTATTACGCAACATCTGGCTGAACTTACTTTGCAAAAGCGCACTTCTTCTCATTCCACTGCGGAGCCTTCCTAAAAGTATGAATGGTAAGGGATCCCTTTCCTTATGACAACCAAAATCCTTAATTGTGCTAGACAGTATATGAAAATGCCTTAGATTTTACCAACACGATAACCCCTCCATCAAAATTAAGATATATCTGTCCTGTAGTTTTAACCTTTTTGTGCCCAGAATTATTTGAAGATTTTACATTATTTTACATTATTTCACAATTTCATTTTTTGTTTTATAAGACCATGTGTAATTTCGATCTTCTTCCTTGACAAGGGCTTGGCATATTACATTTTCTTAATTCCCATAACTCAGTGAAGACTTTCAGTTAAGGATGTGATACTACTGGTCAGGTCTAGTAACCATAGTTACCAAAACATTCCATTTGTTGTCATTTAGTGGTATTTGGTCTCTATATATCCATAATCCCTCCAATCCTAAGACCTTTCAAAGCTGATTTGCCTGCATGCATCTACATGTACTGGCACACAGGAAACATGATATTTTGTACTAGAAACAATGCATGGCTTATCTTTAGGATATGAGCACTTGCTGTAAAATATAATTGGAATATTGGAACCTATGTGTGTATGATCCATCATCATTTTGTTACAATATCAGATTTAAGCTGGAGGGATTCCTGTTAATGAATCACATAAAATGACAACTCATTTTCAAGTTTTGACACACTGTGCCTGATATAAAGAAGATACAACCAAATGAATAGTTGTTTCATATTCGGGAGGTCATAAGCATTCCATAGAGGGTCTAACTTTGCAGATTGGACCAGTAGAAGTGGCTGGATGAAAATGTATTTCAATATACATGCATTTAAGCACAAAACCGCGCTTAAATGCGCGCTTGGGCACCTAAGGGTTAAACCAACTAAGCTTGATGCACCCTTAAACAAATTCAATATTATTGCAAATAACCACTAATCATCAAATAAACGGATACTAAAGATTCTCAGTGTTGCCGAAAACTTGCCATGACACAGGCCACTTTGGCCGCCGTCATGGTATCCTATGCAGGCCATTTTCCACTAACGCAAGCCATATGACTATAGATGCTTTAAGATACGCATATAAACGTCATTGTTACTATAAAGAAATCAGGAAATAATTGAATATAAAACATTTTTCACAAGAATTGACCTATATTTGCTTCTAATAGTCTGATTTCAAAAAATCTTTCACCATTAGAGAGCTGAGATCATGACAGGCCATCGTGGCCTGCGACCAAAGTGAACCACCAAAGCAAAGGCCTCACACCGGCCTTTAAGATTCTATGCCGGTTTTTGCCGGCGTCATTTCAGCAATACTGGTATTGCACAGATGCACTAATTTAGTAACTACCATAATCTCCCGCATAGAAGGCACAGCCCACATAGAAGGCACACCCCCAACTCAGATAAGGCTGTTTCACGTAGAAGGTGAACCCCTCCAGGCAGATTTTTATCAGTTTAGTACTGTTTTATAGTAAAAATACCCCCCCCCCTATAAGGCGCACCCCCAACTGAAGGCAATTTACCACCTGTGTAGAAGGCGCACCCCCAATCTGATTCACCTTGCATTTCTGGAGATTACGGTAGGAGACAAACTCCTTCAAACTTTCTTGTGCACGGTATAGATATAATTGTATTTCCTCTTTTTTCCTTGTGTAACACCTCATTGTAGTATACAGGGATGAAAGTCACAGAGCACAAAAATCCCTGAAATAGTCAAATATTCACCCAAAAACCTGGTTTTTTTTATATAAATGTACAGGGCCTTGTAACTACAAAATCCCTGAATTCAGGGAAATCCCTGAGGACTTTCATCTCTGAGTATAGGCATCGTACAGTATAACAATAAGCAAGCAAAGCCTGTCTGCTTATTCTTAGCACACACTAGTCTAGTGGGTGCTTGTTGATTGCTGCCCAACTCAGATACTCAGTTCTGAGTTGGGCGTACTGGGGCCTCAGTTTTTGAGATTGGATGCGCCTACAATTTAGGCGCACTCTCCTGCCTTTATTCCTACTTCGAATTAAACAAAACTTGCATTTCTGGATAATTTGAACCTTTATATTGCACCATAATCAATTTCATTAAGTTGCTATTTTTGTAACCCACCTAAATTGCCATTTTAAAAATCCTGACATTCTTACTGGAGAAATAACATGGCGGCCATGTTGGATTTTCGGAAATGCATGCGGCAAACTTGCAGCTCATGTACCATATGAAATATTTGGAGTTATGGTGCGGTTCTTTGAAAACTTCCTAGTTAAACCATGGTCACACCTTAGAACAAAAGAATCTCACTTTGAATATATCACTTAACCTGGTGTATAGAAATGTCTTCCATATACACTAGGTGTGACAAACCTGAACCATGGTTTAAAGCAGATAAACTATGGGTTAACCAGGTTACATGAATATATACCCGGTGCTTCGCACCGGGTATATATTACGTAGTTAATCTACTACATATATGCCCAAAGATTAATCGACCATCATGATTTTGACCAATTCCATTTGTAAATACAAACGAAACACATGTAAACAAAGTATCTGCCACTTCCAGTTCTACCGCTTGGTACCACTGTCAACCTCAACTTCTTTTGCAGGGATCACTGAGACCCTAAAATGTAGTCATTAGCCTGATTAGGGTCTCATCTGTGACTAAGTCTAAGTGGGTGCCAATGTCAATTAGAATTAACGCTGCCACTATAGAAATCAAATCAAGGTCCCTGTACATGCATTTGTATGCCATTTAAACTCGCTATGAATGTGGATAACAGCCATAAAAAGAACATGTACACTCTAAGTACAACAGGTAAATGCAGCCTCTATTGCGTTTATACTGAACATACGGTAGACTAATAGTAATAGACTAAATAGTGTATTGACAGTTGAGTTGATTGTAGAGGAAAACAGCTATAATGCTCAACTCGGTCCTACTTGTAGTCTTGTTAAAATTTACACAGAGCTGCTCTACTCAGACACAGCAGGAGGCTACTAGATCATAGATGAACTTTACTACATCATGTTGGCCCCTTAATAATTGTTTAATTTGGGTGAAGTGAGCTGTTGGAGACTCCAAACTTAAATCAAATTAATGGATCAGTCTATCATAGACTCTATGGCAGTCTATGCATATTGAACTTCCGAACATTCCCTCTTCAAGGCTCTTGACTCTGTGCCTTAACACTGCAATAGTTATAGATCTATCTTCTTTAATGTGTAACCCGTGATAGTTGAATGGAAAAATAGATAGGATTGACAGAGATAATCTGACAGTGACAACTGCTCTTTTCACTTTTACTGTTTCAGTGACGCTTGAGTCTTAAGTTAAGTTGACAGGGATGTTTGGCCAATTCGATTCGGCTGTTATATTGTTGGTAAATTGCTTTTAGTTTCATCTGACAGCTCATGATGCCGAGTAAACACATGCGCCCGGGAGGGACAACAAGACAAATAACCAGCACAGCACCGACACTGGCACAGAATCCCCTTTTACCTTGGTTATCATCTCCTAGGGAATCCTCTTCCGCCATCTTGAAATCGGGACAGGAAGCCTCTCGCCCCACGACGCTGCTTTGCGCAGCGGTAGTCCTTGGTGGGCACCCTCCGCCTCTATTTTCTACCTTTTCCCTATCTCAATCACAAAGTGCTGTTGTCGTCGGTTGTACTACAGAGGTATTAACGATCCCTGATTCCCATTTCTTCGTGATGACTCATCGATGAAAATACTTGGGAAAATCCCTTTCTACGTCATCAATGCCAACGAGACTTAAACGAGACAGACCATAAGTTTTGAGATTCCACACTAGGGGGCGAAACAATCGGTGAGCAGGTGCGCGCTCTTGTGTAAGTAGGTCAAGGTAATTGGCGCCTCTACGCCTTTGGCGAGGCTTTGCGGAGTGGAGTTTTCTAAAGTTTGCGCCCCAGATTTTTGTACATCTTTGCCATGTTCAGTAGAACATTGAATCAGTTCCAAGGCTGCGATTGATAGACACTTTTTTTTCTTTCTGAAAAGCAGTAATTTTTAATGTCTGCCGAGAGGGGAAGAATTTTTGAAATTTTGACACCCCCCCTGTTGTTTAAAAAATGATCACTCACTTAGGTACTCATTATTGTGTTGAATCTACAAATTGGCTGTTTGTAAAAAGCCCACTATGTAACAGCCCTCCTGGTGCCTATATATGCCATGAAAAATTATCCAACTTCATAAAAATTCTCTTTTTTATATGAAAAATGCTAAAGATCGAAGGATGTACTTTTTTTGCCTCCCCCTTTGACCATTAGAAATAATTAGGCCTTTACCCCTGGGAGTCGAAAATTTGGCCCCTCTCCAAACACACCACCGCCCTCCTAATGTTGTAATTACTGGTAGTAATTGATAACATTCCCTTATGCAAGGGAGTGGTCATTTTCGATAATAGGGAGGCTGGTATTATTTTCTTTTTCTTCTTTTTTTTTGTTATTTTTACCCCTCCCCCTCCTTCTTTTAAGGAAGTAGTCTTTTTATTTCAACAAGGCGGGTTATGGGTTCTGAGTGGGGGGCAAAAAAATAACTGAGACCCCTCGTGGGGGGGGGGGGCAAAAAGCAACCCTTTTTGTTGTTGTTTTTTTGGGGGTAAGGGTAAGTGGGGGATGGATTTTTTCCCCCACTCATTTTTTTTCTCATTTGGTTTTGCAACCCTTACCTTTGCGTAGGGAGATATAAAAAAAAATAGACCCTTGCCTAGGGAAATTTTGAAGAGAATTCTTTATACCATTTCTGGAAAAACAGACCCTTGCCTAGGGAAAATATGGAGGGAATGGTACAATGTTGTGGAAAAAAATGAAAATATTAAGCATTTTCATGATTTCACATTCAAATGTACCCTTACCTAGGGACATTTTTTAAAGGTTGACCCTTGCCTGGGGACATTTCCCAAAAGTAGACCCTTGGCTAGGGAAATTTGGGATTGAAAAAGCCAGCCACACACTTGTGTATGTCAAACATATGAAGTGCCCCCGGGCCCCCCCCACCCACCCACCAATATGATAAAACCCAGGTAGCACAAAGACATTGGCATAACGTTGGGCCGACGTTGGCCCAACCATCGGCTTTACATAGGCTGCCCATCCTGCCTACGTAAGCCCGACGGTGCCAACCAAATGCCAACATAGGCCCAACGTTGGCTTTTGGTCGGCAAACATCAACATCGGCAAATGGTCAGCCAGGGGCCGACCATTTGCCGATGTCCTGCCAACATCGGGCCAATGTTGGCATTTGGTTGGCAAATGCCACTGGTCGGGCCTACGTAGGCCCGATGGGCAGCCAACGTTGGCAAATTTTTGTGTGCTACCTGGGAAGTGTAACCGTCTGGCCACCCGTCGGTAAGCCTGTCGGGTTATCTGTCAATGCGACACCAATACCAGGGACAACAACACGAGGAACTTAGAGTTTCCGAAGCTTTATTACTTAGTTGAACATGGATTGCTTGGCTTAATAATCAAATACACATGTATCGATACTATAGGGTAATATCATATAGCTCTATCCACCTAAGTATAGACAGTAGGTTTTAACAGATATTGGAAATAGTATGGAGGTGCGAGAGGTCTTAGGGCCTAAGACACACTCTCTGAGATAGGAACATGTTGTCCCTTATATAGTAGGTTAATTAACACATGACATTATTAGCATATAGATTGTAATTAGAAACGGTGGGAACCGCGCGGCAAATATTAATCCTCTTACATAACAGGCTTAGCGCCTAACTGGTGGTTAAACATATGGTACCGGTCGGTACTGATAAGTACTTGTATTTACATTACCGGTCGATAAGACATATCGAAGAAACATATGTTAAGATTATAGAACGATAGGGCAGCTTGCCTGTTACACTAGCATCACAACCCCCCCTACTAAGAACTGGTTTTTACCCAGCTGCAATAAAATTTATTTATGACATTGCTCACAAAAAAAAATTCGGATGCCCATCCCTAAATAAATGACTTGCCCCCCCCCCCCCCGGCCAACCACTCCACCTGTCAATCCCTCTGAATGTGGGTGGGGCTTATGCACGTCAGACTACTCTCCAATCGCCTGTAAGTTTCTACTGACGCACACTGACATTGGGAGCTAAAAGGCTGGTGACCACATAACGATTGGAGAGTGAACCCACAGTTTGGGAGTTGTGGCAGTGTTTAGAAGCTGACGGAGAGAGGAGGACCGTCGGACACTACTTGTTGCTGAATTTAAGCGTTTCATTAGTGGACTTGTTCATGGAACATTTCTTCTAGGCAGGATCTTGGAGTTACGAGGATCCAAGAGTTGATAGCAGTGACGTGCAGGCGTGCAATACTACGAAATGAGGACTAAAAGTGTGGTCGTCGTGTGGACATGTCTTCTGTCCCTCGGGTGGCTTGGTGGGGTGAAACTTCAGGGGGGAAACCAAGAGAACCAAGAAGTCGTCAGTGACAATGATATTAGTAAACGACAGTTATCTCCATTCGAGGAGGGATTACAACCGTTTTATCAAATGACTAATATCTTCTTAGGCATTGTTCAAAACAAAGAGCCTGCGATAAACCAACAGGCTTTTGACCAAGCCGTCGCCCCGTTAGTAACGATGGGGTCCGACGAGCCCCCCGGCCAGGCCGAGTACTTTGACTGGATTGCATGTAAGTTTTAAGACACCTCGGGCTCAGACCTCTGGGCCTCTGAATTAGACCTATTTGGCATTTTGGGGTCGGGCAGGCAGCTATATAGCGTGGTTTAAATTGAATATTCTCAAAAATGGGCATTGTTATATACCAGTAATAGAAACAGACCGTATTAAGTTGGGGAAGCAATCTACCGTCCCAATGAAGACCGGGTTGATTGGTACCTTCGCCGGTCATCGCGCGAGGACGTGCCGTCGGGGCGGAGGTCTGAGCCCAGTGTCACGACACTGTAAGGGGGGACGGGGACGGAGCGATAGTGCCATTAGTGTACCCAGCTAACCGGGCCCTGATATATTCATTCAGAGGCCCAGCAATTGATGTCCACTGAGTCTGCAGTGGGCTCAGCCTAGTCTTCCTGGGCCCCAGATATTAAGTTACAAAAAGCAAAGGCATGGCTTATGATTTTACATTTCAAAACAATACACAACAAGTAGGTAGGTCCTAGAGTTAAGATATCAAAGACCAACCCCAGTTAAGACTAGGGACCCAGTTTTCATTGGGGGCTTGGGAAACTACTCTGAAAGTTCCACCACCACAATACCAGTGCCACCGCTTACCATCGCTCCTTTAGCGATGGTTCCGTCTACCATTAGTGGAGGGTGCTAATAATAACCCCAATAGAAAACCTTCTCCCAACCCTTTTGACCACTCTTTAGAAAAGGCTTAGAACAGACTCTAGACCGTATGTCAAGGCTAAGTAAAAAAAATTGCTCACTTCAAGTTCAGCTAACCCAAGCCAAGGCCAAAATGAAACATGGTCATGACATGGAAACAGGATCCCGACTTTGCCCAGAGGGGTGTGAGCATTATCCGCGCTTCCGGTGCAGGGGGGGCGCAAAATTTTTGACTGCCCTCGAGGAGGGGGGGCATACAAAATTTTCACGCGTCCACGCAAAAACCCACAACCCTCCCCCCTGTTGATAAATAATGACCCCCTTCTTTAGGTAAGTTGGGGAGTCCCTTATAGGCTAGGAAAAATTAGATTACATTAGTACCAGTGTCTTCAAAATCAAGCCCAAGATGCGCCTTATAAAATGTTCCTGAGCTCAGTCTTAGGTGTGTCTTATACCTTTAACTCGAGCTATTACGGTAATGAGAATAGAGTTAATGATTGGATTAAAACCCCAATGTGAGTCAGTCTCAGGGGATCATGGTCCTTTTCAATCTCATGGTAGCAATTAATGGTAGGCTATCAATGGTCGTGACCTGAGGTAACCCCTTATAGGTCAAGGTTTGTCTAGAGTAGCCTACGGTGTAGGCAAATACAAATACATGGGCCAGTTTAGTCATTTAAACAATGATATTACTGTACAATGTAGGATATCTTATACTCCACTCTAGTGCATTGATCTACACATTAAAGTCTCTTCTACCAATACCAACTATAAAAAAGAACGTAGCAGACGTACCATAAATAAAAGTAGGCCAAACCCGGCCAAACCTAATGTGGGGGTCTAGATGGGGGGTCCCCATGTCACATGTCGATTTTAAGAAAAGGCCATGTCACATGTCACTAAATTTCTATTTTCCCATGTCTCTGTCACTAAGCTCCATGTCACATGTCCATTTTAAGGAAAGGTCATTTCTCATGTCACTAAATTTTTCATTCTCCATGTCCTTGTCACTAAGCTCCATGTCACATGTCGATTTTAAGAAATGGCCATGTCACCCTGTCGAATTTAGGGGTCTAGACCCATTAATGTGGCCTGCTGATCACGCAACAAAGTGAAGGTATATGAATAATTTGAGTCTGTAGAGCTGTAAGGGTTCTAACGAACTTTCTGGTATTGCTACAGAAATTTTGCCAGGCAGAATATTTCCTGAGATGTGTGACAATGTTAAAAAAAATAATAAAAGAATAAAAAAAAAAGATTTTTGAGAGAAGTACCGGTAGCAGTAAAAATAAGGATTATCATATACGCTAGACTAGATAGATATTCTTTTCCTCCCTTTTATATTTGCCCTCCCCCTCCCTGAAATCTTCCAACCGGCACATGTATCCTTCCCACCAAGGCAACTCCCCCACCCCCTGCCCTGACAGGTAGCTACCGTAGAAGTATGTAAACAATTGTCAATACAGGTGTGTATAGATCCTGGCGGGTGTGGTCTCATAAGATATGCACAGGAACCAATCTTTATGTCATGGCTTATACAAATGTTACTAAAGATTAGTACTAGAGCCACCGTATTCAATGGGGGGCATTGAATACAATATGGCCGTATTTAATGGCTAATGATCATGTGATTCATGTATGATAAAATAAGTTGATTTGTCTATCTAAAGTCTAGATAACCCTATAGTCCATGACATAAATGCAAATGTCCACTCCCGTGGAACATTTTTGCATCGCATTCACCTCAGTGAGGCCTGTCCTCATACCCCTCATTCAACTCTGCCTATAGTATAAGGCATCGTTGAATACAGATAGCCTCACCTCGGTGAATATGATGCAAAAATATTCTATGGTCATGGACATTTGCCTATATATGATATATATTAACCCTCCAATGGCTGCACGGTGATTAATGAACCCATGCCCTTCTGTTTTACCTAGAGCCCTGGTATGAAATAACTTGTCCTTGTTGTCATAATCACACATGGGTGCGGCATTGACACAACAAGCCATCCCTCCAGGGGTTTAAGTGGACATACACGTCTAAAGGCTGGGGCTTGTCCTAATCCAGTGCCTGCGAGTTTATCGCCAGTCTTTCACGTTGCACCATGGCATCCTGGATAGGACTGGGACTGCTGAAAGCATCATGCCATCCTCAAAGGGTTACCGTAATCTCCCGCATATAAGGCGCGTCTTATACGGGGGGGGGGTTTAGTTCCCATTGGATCCACAAGGGGGACACCAAGACCTTTCTTTTGATATCTTACATGCCCCCTTGGTCAAAATAGGACAAAAGGGAGCCCAGTAAGGTTCGGGGTGGCCCAAGCTACACATAGGTTTTTGAATTTTGAAAATTCATCCAGTAGAACCAAAGTTATGAATTTTTCATTTTTTTGAGAATTTTCCCAAACTCTAGGTGCGCCTTATACGCGGGCTGCGCCTTATACGCGGGAGATTACGGTAATAGTCTAGTCATATTTTAGCTGTATCCAGGTAGGCCAGGTGCAACGAGGGCTGGGCTTAACCCAGTGTGCCTAGTGACGCCTATTATGGTTGCCATGGTAACACATGTATTGAGCTTTGTGTGTGCATGTCAGTTATAACGCATCATGCAACGTACAATAGGACAAATAAGTTTGTGTCAGGCTGCTAGAACTACTCTAGAAAACAGTCTACAGTGTGGAAAGAATTGAAAGTTGTTTTGGGGTCATAATTTCATGTTGAAAGCACAGAAATTCTAGCTTTATAGCATGGGTGATAAATATGAAATCCATTCAATGATAGATGTACTCTTGGAGTATTTGGGACAAGGGAACTAGCTGAACTATCAAAATTAGTTAGAATTTCTGCCAAGATAATCACGCTAGTCTTTTTGATAAGACCCATTTAATGACTATAATATTAATTCTGAACTTTGATTTTTGATTTCAGTTCTCCGAAATGATTGGCAATCGGTAAGTAGACATCATTACATCATTTGATAATTGAAAAAAAAAGCTTTTTCCAAATATTAAATTAACAGAATCAAAATGCCTTTGAATAAGTGTGCATATGGATGGGAAGGGATTTGTGAGAAGCTGCAAAATCCTAATGTATATGGCAGCATTTCTGACTCATATTGGATTTACATAAAAAGGGATGACACGTATATCACCTTTAATTCCAATGTATAAGTTGCACCCGCATATAAGCCACACCCCGATTTGGAGAGGAAGCTATCAGCCGCACCTCAGCCGTGGCTTATAAGTTTATGTATGCGGGAATTTATGACACATGTGTTGCTGTTAATAACTGTTAAATTGTGTATCATTATGTTAGTGGCATTCATGATGTGCCAATGTTGTCAGCAACGAAAAAAAAACACAAAGTGACAAAATGTCGTCTGCTATGATTGTCAGATCCTATGGCTCTGATTGACTCAGGAAACGTGGTCCTCTGTGAACCTGTTGGGTTGGACCAGTCTGGGGTTGGACTGAGTACAACAAAACAAAGATGAGCTCTTAAAAGGAAAACTGATGGATGAAATGAGCAAAACAGATATGTGATTTCATAGTATTTGTGCATTATGTCAACAAAGAACAATAAGCCGAGTTTTTGGGCTTTTTTTTTTACTGCGAAAGAAAAAGAAAAGAAAGAAAAAAGTCGGTGCCGTACTTCGTTCCGTGTCTCGGATCTGTGCTATCTTGACAGTAGCCACCAAGGCCACATTGGCAATTGTGTCATAAAAACGCCGTGCTGCACCAATCTGATATAAGGTCAAAAATTGGACAAGTCCGAACTTTTGTTTGCATAACGTTGATAAAACATTTCAGATAATTTAGACCTAAATCGCCTGAACAATGTTAATTATTTTGTTCAACATTGGCTACATTGCAAAAATAGCCCTCTGTATACAAACCTATATTCAAATCACTGAGCGCGTTGGCTGAAAACACTTTTGGGTTTTGGTTCTGCCTATAAGTGTGTGCCCATTGGAGGCGCTGCCAAATCCCACCCCGTATTACCTCTTCCCAGACCCCCTACATTAGCTTCATCACTGGTAGTGTTAAAGACTGGTAGCCTCCTGTGTTTTGTCCCAGTGTAGATTCTGGCCATTTATAGAATTTCTATATAGCTTGATCTGTTGCTGTCTATATACCGGTTAGATAACGGCATGTCAGATGTATTAGCCCCGGTTCTGACAAGTTTGGTATGAAGCTTCACAACAGAAGTGCTCCATTCAGGCTATTGAGGTTTCCCATAAGACACTCTGTTCGTGGAGGTTTCCTGCTAATTACCATAAGTAGGTCAGTCATGTGACCAATGCCATTGGCCAGAGCAGGTCATGTGACTGACCTAATTATGGTAATTAACAGGAAACCTCCATGAACAGAGTGTATTATGGGAAACCTCAATAGCCTGAATAGATAATGGTCACGATTTCTCATTTCCCACTCTTATCACTTCCAATCTGGTCTCTTCAGTCGATATAACACTTGAGAAACGCCACTCAAATAAAAGCTGTTGACACTTTATATTTATATGAAATTAGGGTAGCAAAGATTCGCTTTCCAGTTAGATATGACTGTGTATAGCCAAGCAAAAAGGGTCCCCCAGGGGAAAAATCAATTTTTAAATTCAGGCCATGAACTTTCCAATGATATATTACATGAGAAAACATGTCTGCTAGTTTTAGAGTTACGGCTCTATTAACTTAGATGGTAACCCCCAAATAAGGCATACCTTGTATATTTCACAAGATATATCAGATGATATGTATAATTAGGCATAATTCTGCAAATTATGGAAATTGTCATATTCTTCACATTCTTTTTGTCATAAAATTTGATCTGATTATCAGATTTTTACCATCTTTTTCAACACACTGATTCTTGTGGGTGTGGCTACAAATAGGCTTTTTTTGATTCCTCAATTTTGAGTGAAAATAATGTTTCCATGGCAACTAATATCAACAAAAGCACTGATTTTTGCCACCAAATGCCCAAAAATGTTCTATTTACATTCCAAATTTGGAAGGTTTTCCTTAAAAATGGGAATTTCCCTTTAAGCCAATTGTAATCTACATAAAAATGTAGTATATGACTATTTTTGGTATATTTTCCCCCTTTTAGGCCAGAGTGGTGTCCCCCTGGTGGCCAGAATTGGTACTAATCCCCCTAGAACGGTCCTTTTAACTTGTCTCCTCACAAATTTTTAACAACAATACATGACATGCATGCGCTAGTTTAAATCACGTCCAGGATGAACAAAGGAAATTTCAATTGAATTGAATTGCCAGATATATACCCTAATAGTTATTTCAAATTCTTGAATAGTCTTCTAGTAGCATTGTTTAGCTGTAAGGACAAAGACCAGTGTTGTAATTGGAACACCCTAGTGCCATCAACATCAACAGAATCTGTTGATCAAAATAGAAAAAAAAAATGAATGAATGAAAAGAAAAAGAAATAGACCCCAGCCAGTGAGCAGCTCAGGATTTCAAATAGGCTTTCCTTGCCAAAGGAAAGTGTAATTGACATAATAAGGTTAACCTGTACTACACCACTCACATTGTGGGCTCCAGGTCTGAACCTAATTTGTCAAAGAGACAGACCTAAATGTCATCTTTCTTTAACTTTCCTACTGGCCTGGGCATGTCACTAATAACTATAAGTTGTCATGCCAACGCCCATTAAGGCCTAGTGATTAACTCAGATGGGATTGTCTGATAGCTCTTCATGCTTAATGCCTAGCTAGTCATTATTCAGCGTCCACGTTTTTAGCATAAAGTCTCCAGAAATTATAAATTGAGTAACAGCAGCAAGTAAGCCTGAGGTCAGCTTCCTGTACAGTTATGCGGTATCACCTTCTTCCTGCCATCTAGGCCATTAGATCGGATATTTTTGCCTGCAAATGTTTGTTTGTACACCAAATGTATTGGGGTACACAGTTGTTTGACGTAATATAAGTGTTATGCAACAAATTCAACCGTATTTTGGTGACCTGAAACGCCTTTGTCGTAGATCTTTTCCTGAACTTAGGTGATCCTCAGTTCAACCAGTCAATTAACCTGGAAAACACTGTGTTTAACCGACATATATGCCTTTTTCTCTTGTATTGGGGCAACTTGTGTCCATAACAATCTTTCTGGTTTGGTAAAGTTATCTGTGGTAAATGTACCTTTGGTGCCATTGATTGATACAAATATTCTCTTAACTAAACCAAAAGTTTCTTATACGCAGGAAACTAATAAGTCGTAAGTAATCATGCTTAAGTCTACAAAGCTAAAATCAAAGTCTGTATCAAAGTTTACTTAGTCCTGACAAATCGGCTTCCAGTGGTGCCCTACATCATAATTACAACCTTAGAAACTTAGAATAAAGCAGGGGAGTATAGATTGCACCAAGCGCCTTTATCTTGATCCTTTAGTTCTATAAGGTTTACAGGAAAACCTGATCATACCCAGCCAGTGTACACCCATTACACGGGTGACCCGTTTACGTACAAAAGACCAGCCCTATTTAAAGACACACAAGGAGATGATTTAATCCCTTGGTACTTAAGGCTCTCCCTAACTTATAGTATAATACTAACTTAAAGTCCAGAAATAGCAAGCAGAAATTTGACTGAGGACAACTCAAAAAAAAAAAAGAATTAAAAGTACTTCTAGTTTTTATTCAAGTTTCTTGAAAGGAAACAGTCAGGGTTCTCCTCACACTGTAATGACGCCGGTGGGCCGCCGGTGTGATTTTTACTGCCGCCTGTGTGATTTCATCTCAGAATCACCGCCAGTGTCATTTTAGCTTCATATAGGTTTTTAAATTTTGCAAATCGGCCAATTAGAACAGAAGTTATGGCCATATTTATGAAAATACTTTCAATT
Source organism: Acholoe squamosa (assembly GCA_949317995.1). NCBI lineage: Eukaryota > Metazoa > Annelida > Polychaeta > Phyllodocida > Polynoidae > Acholoe > Acholoe squamosa. The sequence goes on along the minus strand of OX439040.1, from coordinate 35,457,472 downwards.
TCTTTGTTAAATTCCTATCTGTAATCCCCACACTGTCATGAATGAGACTAAACAGCCAAATTTAGCCTACCATAAGGCTTTGGACGTTACCAGATTTTACGGTGTGATTTTACATTCTGCGGAGAACCCTGAAATTTAACACATGGACATGCAAGGGAACCATCTTAATACATAGGACCTATCTATATAAAGAAAAAAAGATACATTTCTTATTAACGTAAAAGGTTACGTTTTTAATTTTAGGTACATAAACATGGAGACGTATCCTTGTCCAAATTGACACACACTGGCAAGTTAAATAAAGTGGATCCACAACAGCTGCCAATAGAGCAAATACCCAATAAAACTCGATCAATATATGATTTTATATTTAGCCTACACGCTATGGTTCTCAGATGAGAAACGTTTCAAACTTTTGCAAGTACTTTTGCTAGTATCTCAAATTATTTCCTGCAAGAAGTTGTTAAGCAAATCTCCATGGGGGGGGGGGGGGCTAATGAGGGCCCCACCTCAACCACCTTAAATTGTTCACTCAAGCGCAATATCACATATACATACCTATATAAAATTTGTATATATGATTTGAGACCCAGGTCCCCATTTTCCCTATCCCATTACTAAAGCAATCTAATTTGAGATGCAAAGTTTTAGCTTTTTGGTGAATTCTTGGCAATTTTTTTTTTTTTTGGGGGGGGGGCAGACATACTCAGGCCCAACCTCCTTTATGATTGGGGGTCCAGGCCCCCCTGCCCCCCCCCTTTTACTACGCCCCTGATACATACTGGTTTAGCTGACTTGGCAGCAACTATATCACCCACAGTGTATCACCGTATCATGTAGTGAAATTTATGTATGCAGTCATCATAACGTACGTCATATACAGGGCTGCACCTTGAATTGCACCTATTTCTGACGTGACCGTGTATTATATCATGCTCCTTAATGTTAAGGAAGTGTACATCACTATAGTACGTACGTTACCTGCTTTGTATTAAAGATATAATTATAAATAGGACCTCCGACCTTGGGTCAAATATAGGAGGTAAGAAAGAGACACATAAACAAAAGAAGCCCTTGGAGACATGGATATTTACCCCATAGTGTAAGAATTTATATTGCCCGAATTCCTCAATAAGTCGTCTATTGTGAGCCACTGGTGTGGGGCCTGTATACATTGTATATACACGTATAAGGCGCATCTTGAATCTGAAAGTTGGATCGAGGACAGTACAATTTGGTAAAAACTCTTGTCATTTCTATGACGTGGCCCTGGGACTTTTCATTATTTTAAGTGGGAATATGTCAGTGAGAACGAAAGTAACAAGTCGCCTTTTGCTGGGCTAGGAATGCTAAGAGGTTCATCTTTAAAAGTATGATATATAGAATGTCGTGTTACTCCCAAGTATTATGTTCATGTTATCATCTAATATCATGACGTACGTCCTCAGAAGACGTAGATGTGACGAGAGCAGAGCTGCCTTATACTGTAGACATAGAATGTGTATTTGTAGATTGTTCACCCTACATAGTTGACATGGTGAGGTGAGGACGTGGCAGGGTTTTTGTGAAACATAGATCCAGGTCAGGAATCTTGTCTTTTTTTTCTACATCGTCCCATTGCCTATATCATAATTATATTTGAAGAGTGAATCTGTGCACCACTGCACATCGGGGGCAGCATTCTTATAGCACGACCAGTGTCAAATGCACTGCTTCTATTATAATGACAAGATTGAAAGAATGTCAAATCAATTACCGTAATCTCCCGCGTATAAGGCGCAGCCCGCGTATAAGGCGCACCCAGAGTTTAGAGATTTGACCAGAAAAATGAAAGATTCATAACTTTTGTTCTACTGAATGGATTTTGAAAATTCAAAAATCTATGTGTTGCATGGACCCCCCAAACCCCCCTGGACCCCATATTCAGCTGATAAGGTTATATGGGAGTGTAAGATATCAAAATGAAGGTCTTGATCTCCCCCTTGTGGATCCAGAAAGAACTAAAACCTCTCGTATAAGACGCGCCTTATACGCGGGAGATTACGGTAGGCAAAACGCTAAACCAAAGACATGAGATTGCTAGTACATATATTAGACTAATATAATTAATGGATAGAATATGCCTATGAAAGTTTACAATGGCAAGTAATGTACGTGATACTTGCATATATGGATAATCAAGTGCATCAATATCTAAATACCTATAGAGGATTAACCTAGAGAAACTGAACAGCTTAATACTTGCATTCAATGTGTGAACTGAGCTATAGCTGTAACGGTATAAATGGATAATAGTCTAGATTATTGTACATGTAGCCAGACATGTACTAGTTAGTATAATTGTTGGAATGACCTGGCATCGGACCAGGCCGAGGTCTTGTTATAAGTCCGGGTAGCACACATTGAAGTTATGAGGTTTTGTGATTTACATGTCATGGGGGTGTGATTTGACCTAGATCATAGTCAGGTCATTATACAATGCATAAATACTGACGTTGAGCTGTATATATATATATATATATATATATATATATATATATATATATATATATATATATATACAGCTCAACGTCAGTATCTATTTATTTATTTATTTATTTATTTATTTATTTATATATATATATATATATATATATATATATATATATATATATATATATATATATATAGTAGACTCACCGTTTTGAACCCAGTATACATAATAATGTAATCAGTCAGTGGTCAGTCGGGAATAGTTTTGAGAAGATTGGAGATAAGAGATAAGATAAAGGTCCAATTGAGGCCTCCTACTTCTGACCCCTGATTTGCAAATCTCTCTTATTTTCTTAAAGGAGTTATTTCTTTTACTAAATTGGCTCTATTTTTTCTGCATATCCTCAGGTTTAAAAATCCATGTTTATTTTTTATTTTTCTGTTCCATTTCCATCTAACCTTGAAATGATTTTGGGATTTTGAGAAATTTTTCTCTCATGCTCTGTGGCCCAGATGTTTAGAGCCCCACTGTCCCTGCCTGCATCACCCTCCTGGCTGGGGAGGTTTCAAAAACGACTGACAACTGACTGTAATGTATCTGAATCCTGCCCGCCTCGTTAAGTTATAGTGCATTCAATCCTCTATATTGAAAAAGTTACTTTGAAGTTTTTTTCACCATATCTTTGTTCAACATAGTTTGAAAATTGTTTGAGGCAGCCTACAAAAGGCTGGTTGTGAGGTTTACCTCTGTGGGTGACAGGTAAGGTATTGAGGTATCGGTGCTACTTCTGACCTAGTCCCTAAGGGATTAATTACTTGCTAAATAAATATTTTCATTGGACAGTTCTTGGCTTTATGTGTATTGGCACCATTTCCCTGCATGTATATATGGACCTACTACATGTTGCATAGAGGTGCGGGACATTACCCGATGTTAGCTTGACAAAATTGGGACCTCAACAGGAGAAATGGTCTAATTGACACCACCACTTTTCTCTGTGGCCACTGATAGAAATGCCAATCACCAGTCGCTGAACACAGCCACAGGAGAGAACCCCTCCTCCAGTACTCCTCCAGGGGCTCTCTGCTTCTCTTCCTGCTCCTTCTCCAACCGCCCATTACACCTGGTACCAACTGAACCCTCAGGGCCCCTGGGAACGACTCCAGGTGGGGCAGCTCCCTACCGAGTCTGTGCCTGTAGTGACATGTTCCATTAGTTCATACTAGGTTGTGCTGGGAGACTGGTCATAGTGGGTATAGCCCTATACCTTGTAGTGCTACACTGCTGGGTAGATGGGAGATAGCTCAACTATGACTTGCCTCCAGGTGAATTTTCCCAGGGCTATATATCGCTGCCACCTGTAGGGCCTGTAGACATGTGGGAGTTGGGTGTTATGTACTATAGCTAAAACCTAGGCTAGACTGGGCTTGGGGTATCCCTCATAGTATAGGCTAGGTTGTGGCACTACCTGTATCTCTCAGGGGAAACATCAGTAGCCACATAAAAGGTCAGCAGTGATAAATGTAACAGATTAATTTTACAAATATTGCCACATTTTTACTCCAATTTAGTCACCAATAGAGCTATCCTAATAGGACACCCTCGCATATAGGGCCTATATAGGACCTACCCCTAGTTAGGCTCAATCCTATTGGGCGCACATGGGGTTAAATCCCGGTCATACCGTACTACATTATAGTGTAAAATACTCGCCTATAAGGCACACCTAGAGTAGAGCTAAATCCTACAGGATGCAGGTGACGTAATCCTCGTGTATAAGCCGCGTCTTATATTCAATGATTTATGGTACTATCATATACACTCAGTGGCAGATTTAGAGGGGGCACGGGGGCTTGCGCACCCCCCTTTTCCCTAGTATTTAAGAGTTAAATTACATATTTTGGACCCCAAAATTTGCTCAAAAATAGGGGGTAGGCCCCCTTCCTTTTGGGCCGCGCCCCCTCCTTTTCCAGATCCTGGATCAGCCACTATAATATACACCGACGTAATGATAAACGTCATGTAGCCTATATAGCACCATTTGTCACCCCTCTCCATGTGGACTGTATGTAAACATACAACAGACTATTGGCAGAGGACACTGGTATGCATGGTAGGCCATCATTACGGCACCTCTGAGCATATCCCACTGTGAGTGGGATGTACACTGAAGGTCAATGCATGGGTGTAGGAGTATACTGGGGCCATGGGTAATATTCTTTGGTGCTTTTCATCTGTATTTTTTTTTTTTTTTTTTTTTTTTTGGTGCATCATATAATCTCACCCTGTGAGTATTACTCACCAAACAGAGTTTGACCCCATGGCAAGGCTCAGAGGTCAGGTGATTCACAAATTTGTGTACTACATAATTATTGCTATGGGGACCCCTTAGTTACTGGAGGTGGGCAGTTGGCAACCAAGCCATTTGAATCAAGGTAGTGTCGAGGCACAGACGGGTTTTCACACTTGTCGCATTTTGCTCTTCATCTGTATGTAAATATACTCAAACATTATAAAACTCACCAAGGCTGGTGGAGTTCACCCTATAGAGGGGTCGGCCTGAGTGTATTACAGCTGGTGGTGTACATCGGAGAGAGGTTGGATAGAATATATATATAAAGGTGTTTGGGGTGCATCAGGTGGTTGTGGCAAAGGGCAGGTATGGGTATAGGAGGCTAATGTCCTGATCTATGACTACACTAATGGGATTCCTGTCTGGTTACAGCGCCCCCCTAAACAGATTTGCTGCCAACTGAGCTTGCACTGCATCCAACAGGACCACTGATGAGACCACCAATTAATTGACATTTAAGGTCAGAAGCACCTGACACCTGACTGAGTGATGGCACGTGCAGGTAAACCTGATAGATCCAACAGGGGTACAGATTGAAGGGATGAGAAAAGACCGGGAATGTTGTTAATAATCGTATTACATACATGTAGTAAATTGTAAAAGTAACACAAAATATTCTTTGTATTTAAAAAAAAAGAACTTCTTGATTGAAATATAAAAGTGTCTTAATCAAGGTTTTCTAAAACCTCTCTAAAATAGGAGCAGCTCTGATAAAGGGCAGAAATGCCCTGCGTATTAGGCTCACCTTGTACATAAGGCACACAACAAACTCAGGCCCAACCTTCAAGGCACACCTAAAGTCAAATTTTTGACCATTTTAGTACTGTTCTACAGTTCAAACTACTAGCATATAAGGTGAACTCCAATTTATCTTGCCATATAAGGTGCACCAAGGGTCCATCCTCACGTATTTATAAGCTGCTCTTCATACGCGGGGTATTACATGAGACATCCGTTAGTTTCATACTCTGGTATTGATCCAGAAAGGCATAAGACTAATCATTCTAATTACAAAGGGCAAAGGGCTAATGTTAACTTTAAAGTCAGCATTGGTATTCAGGTGATAGCCTTGAAGCTTAACTTCCTGTAGATGTACGTATACTCAAGGTCTCACTCCAGGGTCTAGGTTGTACATTATCCCAGGCCCCAGGTGTTGGTACCTCCATACCCACTCCCTCCAGGCTCATCTATCGTAACCATCACACCTTGGGCATCTAATAATTGCCATTGTGCACCCTGTGAAGAATAGAACTTCCGTGTTTTTTGTGGGTCTTTTTTCAATGATGTTTTTTCTCTCTTTCACAAAAAGTATCTGACAATACACGAAACGGCGAGGCTATCCACAGTAGTTGAACATAATACTCAAAATTGTAAAACAGCTAATGTATTTACCCATTACATACATTGCCTTCTAACTGTCAGTATTTCTATGAATATTTGTATGCTACTAACAGAAGGCCTGTATACATACTACTACTGCATTTGATGCCTTCTCGTGCATAACAAGAAGGAGGCTCCTATCATACAGAAAACTAAAAAACAACAACAACAACAACCCATGGCAGGTTTCTGAAGCTACAGTGCATGTAGAGGTTATAGGCGATGTTCCCCAAATGAATATCAGTCCAGGGCTGTCATTCTCTCTCTGTTTGTAGCCAAGCACAAAGTTAATATAAATACAGCAAGTTTCAAGAAAAACGCCAAGAATTATTATATAGACCCCAGGTACTAGTCCTGTATTACTGTGATATACAATGCGTACATACATATGTACCCCTGGTGTAATGTAAGGGGTACTGGCGCAGGTGGCCTCGAGCAGTAGTGATGCTATTCATTTGGCGTGAGGCTCAGTACTATAAGAGCTAATCCATCTTAAGACAGGGACATGGACACAAAAGAAACAATGAAGCTGAGTAGACAGTATACTTTGCCATGCATTGCATGGAGTATATACTGTTGGCAATTGGCCTACAATGGACCCTTTGAATAGAACTTCCCCCCTTCTTTCTTATAAAGTATCAGAAATGCATAGACTTGCAAATAACATTAAGGTGAAAATTCTGGTTTTCAGTAATGCAAATTGAACCATGTTTGTCCCCTTATATAGATTCTGTATCGATAAAACCGTGTAGAAGATACTCATACATTTTGTATATGGTGATATTTGGGAGTGAGATGGGGACAAGTTGTAGCAGGTTAGTGACCTTTTAGTCCTCCATGGTGTCCGAAAATAGTCGGGTCACTTAAAGGTCACTGGTCAGAATCCAAGCCAGACCAATAGGGGTAAGGGTTAGGGCATGGAGGGTACGTTTAACACAGAGACATAATTGCATACCTGGCATGTGATTCTAATTGATGAACGTATACATGTATATCGACTGGTGACAGAAACTTTCTCCCCTGTACCATTATTCCCTGTGTCCAGAGGCTGTTTCCAAGTGATATCTTAACCATAGCATTATAGGTAAACCGTCCAGGTTTTATGTACATGTACGTACAGCTGTTTTCCTTTGCCAGAGCAGGATGGCGAAAATGCATACGCTTTATTATGTGATTGATTAGACGTCAATCACATACTTATATATACATAGACCACTGCACAAAACCACATTGATAGAGGGAAACTTGGCCTATACTCTGTCTCTGTACACATTGGTATTGGTGTATAAGTTTTTTGGTATATAATATAGTTGAAGGTAGCCCATAGGCCACATCGATGGTACGGCTAGCATTTACACCTCAGAGACAGAGAATAGGTTGTGTACCAATATGTACACTATAGTTAGTTCAGTATAAGTAGGCAGTTCTGTATTGGCGTTAGGTACTGTGCATTTAAATGTTTATTTTCTTTCAATATCTATGAGTGTTATATGTCATTTTAGGTAGTCAATTTATGGTACAAAATCTTAGGTTTGATATCATGTTACATTTCCATTGTCTCCATAAATCATTGACTTCTATATACAGAAAAATGCCAACTTGACTAAAATATATGTTAGTTATAGCTACATGATGTGTCCGGTCCTGGCTCAGTGGCCATAAACAATAAGGGATTAGTCTATTTCTTCGAGCCTCCATGCACCAGTGGTTGTTAACCCTTTCAGTGCCACATATCACCAGTTTCCTTTTAGATAAAATCTGTGGTATCATAACATTAACCCTTGAAGGCAGCAGAATGAATAAAAGAATAGAGATTCTGTGGTCTCTCTTTCACAAAAAGTATCTGACAATACATGAAACGGCGAGGCTATCCACAGTAGTTGAACATAATACTCAAGATTGTAAAACAGCTAATGTATTTACCCATTACATACATTACATACAACTTTCAGTATTTCTATGAATATACATACTACTACTGCATTTGATGCCTTCTTGTGCATAACAAGAAGGAGGCTCCTATAATACAGAAAATTAAACAACATCAACAACAACAACAACAACCCATGGCAGGTTTCTGAAGCTACAGTGCATGTAGAGGTTATAGGTGATGTACCCCAAATGAATATCAGTCCAGGGCTGTCATTCTCTCTATGTTTGTAGCCAAGCACAAAGTTAATATAGATACAATCTGTGGTATCATAACATTAACCCCTGAAGGCAGCAGAATGAATAAAAGAATAGAGATTCTGTGGTCGCCATTGAACATAGGACATAGTAGTCAATTACACGTAGGCCTAATGCCTAGCCTTTACCATTTTTTATATATGGCGGCCAACAGCACATGGTGGTTGACATAATTGTAAAACAAACTATTATTGCAAATATTTACATTTCTCAGGCTCTACATTACCAACTTCACAGTGCTGAGGGGGCTGAGTGCCTACACCGTGCCTTACAGTGTGAATGCCCTTTATCATAGGCTTTGTACGCACATGCATATACTGCTTTTAAAATGTTCTATTTACGGAATGAAGCATTTGCTATGTCAGACAGTCTACTTATTAAAATCCAAAGCCATCCTCTCTGCGTATACATATAATAAATCTTCAATATCTTTGTAGATATGTGCATCCGACATTCATAGAGGAAATGACAAACCCCAGATGATTACTGATATTGTTCAGAGCGAATACATAGATTTGTTGTGGAGATATCAGAGATGATTGGGTCGCTAATAAAAGCGTCTGCTGTTTTGGTCTTTGGCTAGCAGCTTGATACAAAGATCGATTTCCATGTATCTCACGCGTGTTGTTAGATCAGACGATGCATATGTATGGCCTCTGCGAACAGCCATTTAAAGGCATAGCAGCTGCTACAGCACACCCTCTCTGTCTAAATACAGTTCATATTGCAGTTTTTCTTTTCTTTTTTGTTAAAATAAATGCAGTTAATTTAATGAAGACGTTTTCTTTTTAGATGTATGGAACAATTGCATGAAGGAAATACCGTCAGTGAGATATTATGGTAGTTTATGTCATGGCTGATACGAACGTCACTATAGATTAGTACTAGAACTGCCATATTCAATGGGGGGCATTGAATACAATGTGGCTGTATTCAATGGGTGTCCGCCATCTTGGATTTTTAACAGATCTGGGCAGTTTTTCTTTATTTAAAAGCAAAATAACCCCCTAGGCCATGACATAAATGCAAATGTCAACTCACATGGGATATTTTTGCATCGTATTCACCTCGGTGAGGCCTGTCCGCATTCAACTCAGCCTATAAGGCTTCGTTGAATACGGACAGCCTCACCTTGGTGAAAACGATGCAAAAATATCCCATGCTCGTTGACATTTGCTTATGTATGTACGTGTACATTGGAAATATGAACCAGTTCTCATGTGACCAGCTACCATTTGCACTAATTGACATCTGATATCACACCCTGAGGAATGTGAAATAGTATAATAATTTGGACATTAAAATACCACTCTTACCTTAATTAATACTTAACATATGGACCAAAGTCTCACACATGTATACACGGCCATGAAGTCTAATCATAATGGCTACAGGTGTATTGTAGAAGATATACATGTACATTTAGATGTTTGGAATTCACTGTTACATGTTTAGGGTTATATTGTGCCTTTGCCTATGGACATGATAGGTGATGTTCTATATGTTTAGCTCAATGTTTAAGCAAACTTCTCTCTAAGGTAAGAATTACACATGACTTTAATTGGTATACTCTGGTCAACTATACCGAGATATTTTAGTAACAGTGGGCAGATTTAAGTTGGTAAAATGCTGTATAGGTTATTAGAAGCATCTTACTCTAGATGTAGCAAACATGTTTGGGCATGGTCAAGTCATTACCAAAGTACACAGTGATAAAAGCTTTCAATTGGGGAGGGGGGGGGGCTAATCTTAAATCTGGCGACTTAACGACTTGCATGTCCACCTTAAACAGGGTATACAATTGGGGCAGACAGTTATGGACATGGTTCGGGATGAAAGATAATCTGTAGTAACTACACCCCCAAATGATATATAACATATGGCCGAGTTACGGTAGGTTAGTTAAAATCCAACCAGAAGTAACCCCTGTATACTTGGTTTAAATACTACACACTATTGTGAATGCCTCATGTCCATCAGCCCTGTATGTGTGGTAAAGGAGTTCCCTGGGAACGTTGATGTCTGGTGTAGGTTTTGTATTGTTCGCCAGCACCTGTGTGTATAAAAGATCCAGATCCCCTGGTAGTATAATTGATCCTCGTGGTATTCCCATGGTGGTTTATACCCTCACATTCCCAGCCTACTGTGTTATAGGGTATATAGGTGCCTACAAACAATATCTAATCTCTGCGAGTTAATGGATAGATTATATCAGCCAGCCTGTTCTACAATACAGGAATGACAATGACCATCATTAAGTTTGCCAGATTAATGGGTATGCCCCAAGCGGTCCCCATGGATTGGTATGATAACGCAAGGGGGAATATGATGTTCATATCAAAATCATGATATTTTTTTGTTCTGCCACCATGACTATCATGATGTCTTATTTTGACAACGTCTAATCATCGTCATAATATAAACTTAAAGCCCTACCAGCAGGTGCCAGTGACACTTCTTTGCAAAGGCTAGTGCTTTCATATATAGGATACAAGTGCCTTGGATTTTAATATCTATGCAATTGTAGCAGCCCAAGGTAGTGTATTTCAACAAGCTGCAGCTATTTAATTGTGCATGCGTATACAAGAACCGATTTGTTGAAGCTAAGTATACAATATAATTTTATTTGAGGGATCGTCATACAAGCCAGTCACTGTGGAAAGATGCAAACACAAAAAGTTGTGTATCTGCTTGATCTCTTTTTCTCCACGTGATCAGAGCCTTGTAATTCTAGAGTACATAAAGGGCTAATGGTTTAACTCATTTGATACAAAAGGAAGAAGTCTGGCATAAGGGCGTCACGCCCATTTATGACAAAGGGAACCACAGATGTGTCGTGCATAGCGTGCATAGGGCGGATCAAATGTACCAAAGATTAAAGATGGTTATATCACAGAGTCGTTGGATGAGCTTTTATAGAATGGATCTTTAATGCCCTAATCAAAACCATTGCTGGTATTCTGTTGAACAGTAATACAGGAGCGTTGTACAGCAATACATGTACATATACCAAGTTCCTACCCTCAGTTTACATCGATAGGCACAATCAATATATACAATCAATACACTATAAATCAGGGCCCCATCTACATAATATAGATATTGGCATTTATACAAATCACTCGACATTAGACTTGTACATAGGACTGAGAGAATCTACCCCTCCTGAATTAATATCTCTGGCTGGTATTATTCTCGTACAGTTTATACAATGCATGGTGCCTTGGAGGGGTGAAGCTACCCCCTGTTCAAAACCAGGTCGTGCTAGGTGGCCTGTTCCCACATCTAACTTAGCCCTACAACTAGATACAGGCCCCAGTCAAACAGGCAGAAGTACGCCTACATAAGCCGCCAGGACAGAATATCAACACGGGTGTTGTGTACCATATAGGAGGCCTCTTGGTGCTCCTATTTAACACAGGATGTTCTAAAAAGTTAAAATTATTCAGACACGAATGCTGAACTACCGTATTCTCCCGCGTAGAAGAGGCGCTGCACGTATAGGACGCACCCCAAACTCAGCAGAAGCATTTTCGCGTATAAGACGCACCTCTTAGGGCTCAATTTTGTAAATCCAGTACTGTTTATAGTAAAATTACCCCTCGTATAAGACCCACCCCCAAGTTGAGATTAATCTATAAGACGCACCAGCATTTTGTTTGGCGTAGAGGACGCGTCTTATACGCGGGAGATTACGGTAGTCCTTGAATATGATATCACTAGCCTTTAAGTCACCTTTAAAGCCTGCACCGCTGCAAAACAGTAATTGATAATCGCATTATGTGTTTCCGTGAAATGTCACACAATATAAAAGATGCAGTAAAATGATGCTCCATTCTAGCCCTGTAATTAAGGGCCACATAACATTTTAATCAGGGATGAAAGTTTTCAGAATTATCTGATTTCAGAAATTTCTGAATTCCACCTGCCTGTATTGTAAATTTCCTCATTTGTATCAAAGTTTTTCTAGCATAGTACATTGAATTTAGAATTTCTTTGTGTGTTTGAATTGTCCACACACTCTTTCTTACACCCCTGTTCAGTTATGTACATGTACTAGGACTTTTGTTGATCTCCTTGCTACGTGAATGCAGGCCTCACGAGTTCACTCGCCAGCTATTGGTACAGCTGACATACTGACCATCTCATGGATGGATCAATCGGGTCAACATGATGCATAGATGTGTAGAGCTCTGCCTAGTAGACTCACCAGAGATCACTATATAGTACACATTGGCATAATGGTTTACATGAAGGGCTAACTACTGAATGGAGTTATCATACAAGCATGTAACACACTAATCAATCTGGTTAGCATGATGCTTGAAAATAGCACTGCTCAGCGAACTCACCAGCAGCGATGCACTGAAACAAGATAAGGACAAACTGGTACAATGATTTAATGGACAACGCGGCAATGAAGAGCAAAACATTGAATGGAGTTAAAGTTAGTACATCCATCTATTTCACATGGAATTAGAATGTCATGGTGTTCCTTGGTGCTACATGTTGTAGCCAACATGTCATTCTCAATGCATCTTTTCGTGCACGGTCAGTGATCATTGTAAGTCAAGCACGTCTCCCGCTAAGACGTCATGGCAACACTCATAGACTCTCTGTAAACTAGGGGAGCTCTCCAAAAAGTGTTGGCCCTGTGCAAAGGTGTGTTTAAGAAAGCCATGGTTTCCTTCTAAATGACTCATGCGTGGTGCCTGAATGTGTGTGGTACACTTATGTTGTTCTAACATGGACAACATGGTGTGTACCTGAAGTACACCTGCTACACCAGACATTTTGGGCGTAAGACCAAAATGTCCTCTGTAGGCAATTGCCACACAGGCCATTTTGGCCGGTGTTGAATTTACCCTTATTACTACAACATAAAACCAGTGGCTATCACTCGCAGTCACAGACACAGGCCATTATTGGGTTTGCTACATTAAGGTAGTATACAGATATCGTATCCCCTAGCTTCAACATGCTATTGTACAACAAACCTTCGCCTCTACTATTTAGATATGTTGAACTTCCATTTACTTCTAGATTTTAGATATATTTGCTCAGTATAGACATAGAAATCACGGGATATATGGTGACTCATATAGTGGACTGTTCAGCTAGCTCCAGATTTGGGTTGTAATCACTTTTCGTTTTGTTCTATACTCTTTAAACGTCTAAAAATTGATTGTCTGATTGTTATTTAATCTCATTATTTATCAACTGGGGGTGGGGGTGGGGAGGGTGAGGGGGCACAAAAACTTTTGACCCCTCCTGAGAGGGGCATAAAAATTTACCCTCTTTTTAGGAAAAGAAACTCACACACTACTATAGATCAAAGAGGGACGCGAAAGTTATCCACGCTGGAATTTTGATGGCCGTCGAGGGGGATGTTTAAAACCAACCCCATTGATAAACAATGAGCACCTCCTTGAATAATTGCAAAGGAAATTTGGTTGGAGTACTAACTATGCATCATAGGCCACACCAAATTAAATAGTTGGTCTATGGATTTCCCGCATCATATTTTTGAAAACACAAATTTTATTTTTTTTTCTGAATGATATTTTGTCTATGGATAGCGCATGCATCATTTTATAGAATTTTGGACTTTTTTAAAAAAAAATTTGCTACATGATATTGACACTACACACAAACTAAGAAAGACTCAGTAATGGTAGACCATTTATTGGAGAGCTGAAGGTCTGTAGATTTCACCAATGTTAGTTAGCCATTGGCCAAAAATAAATTGCCCTCTCCCTTCTGTCATGACGAGAATGCATAGACAATGAAAAAATGAAAATAAAAATTTCGCCCTCCCGCTCCACCTTTTCAAAACCAAAATCCATAGACCAATGTTTTCATTTGGTGTGGCCATATTACACACTTTTATGACATTGGCTGGTGTCTGTAAAAAATGTCCTGTGTTGTGGCCTTCCAACACCGGCCAAATTGGCCTGTGTAGGATTTTTGACTTCGCAGGCACTGGCCTATGTGAGCAGCCATGTACAAAGGATGCTCTGTGTGTCGGGTGTGCGGATCATCCTATCTGTATGTATGTTGACGTTGTTGGGAGGAAAGGGGAGGGCCACCATGCCACAAGATGGTGGGGAGACAAGGAGAAAGAATGTTCTACTGTCCATAGAGTAGAGCATCCTTCATGTATGTATAGCTCTCGGGATATAGCTTCTCCCACATGAGGGATATACTTAGATATTTATATATCTAGGAAGTGTCATATTTCCATGTACTTTGGATCTTTGTTCAGACCGAACTTTACCTAGAATAACCCACAACTTGGCACAAGTACAGACCTATATAGGACTTGATCAGATCATGTTAGTTATACATCTATATCTAGTTTGGGGTTGGCTCCCTTCGTAGGAGTGTCAATCTGGTGTAATTCAATATATGACAGATCGTAAGAAATTACCTCCTGATAACTTCTTAATTGGACTTGGTTTCTTAGCATACAATATATCTCTGATAAATACCGTCTGTCATCTGTAATAGTACTCAATCCACTTTAAAGATTTAATAACTGTGTGGCACACATTTACCTCCCAGTTCAACCTCCTGCTCACCGCATATGAAAGGAATACTTTAAGTAGGCCTGTACTGTAAACTTCTGTTACAACATTTTACATAAATTGATAAATTGTATCCAGACGGTTCAGCTTATAGGTTCAATATAACGACTCTGTTTTCACACATATACTTTAGGAAACATGCCTGGAATACAAATGAAGCAGACAAGTAAATAACAGCTGGTCTTTTATTGTACACACTCCATTCATATAAAGTAAAAATCAATAGATGGATCTAGTGTTTTTATACTATCGAACTCTGAGTAGGAGACAGACAGGAACATCCTCTGATATGAAATTGTAAAAAAAGATAGCCATGGATTCGAATCAAGACATGTGGAGATGATTTCAAAGTAGGAATATCCTGGGTATTTCATCATCCGCAACTACACCAGAGGGATGTGGAATTTTTTTTTTTTTTTTCATCCAAATCAGACTTTTGTCAGTGTTCTCACTGTTGCATTTTGGTAGTAATGTAAAGTGGATGAAGACAACACAGAGTAAAAACAATTGCTTTCAAAAGCAAACTATCCGCAGTATTTAAAAAAAAAAAAATAGCACTTAGCTTTATAAGCAATTATGAAATGACCGTGATGTAATGATACCTAGGCTGGTCTGTCCATCGCCATCCAAAATGTAGACGTGGACACTGATAAGGAAGATATACCCAGCCTGTGTTATGATAAATGTCCCTTTTATCATACAGCAGTGGACACGTACCGAGAGTGAACCATACCATTTAGATAACATGTACTTATATTGATTGAGGAGATGGTCAAACTCAGTTCTATTTATAATGTAAAGGGAGTGTGTACTATCCTATACATTGCTATAAATTGAAATTCTTCAAACTATGTGTTAGCTGCCTGTACGAGGCCATTATAGCTGCTCTATTTATAATCTAATACAGATTTTTTTAACTTTAAATTTCAGCTGTGTCATTCAAAGCAGCAGACAACAGGATACATTTATATGTATGTCCTTTATAAGTTGTTTGCTGCAAATAAATGCTCCTCATTTGCACGACCCATTTCTCAGGGAGATATGAGTCAGAGAATTGGTATACATGTCATTCTCAATTGTAGCTCAAATATGTACATGTAGTTTGTGCATGTAGTGGGTGAGATGGCATAGATGTAGTTTGGTAATGGTTATTATCATTATCTGTCCCAGCGACAAGACAATGCCTGATCACATTTTCACATGTTATCAGTTATAACACATGTAAAACAGTCTCTTTCACTCAAGTTTAATATATACTTACCGTAACATCCTGCATATAAGGCGCAGCCCGCGTATAAGGCGCACCTAGAGTTTTGGTCTCAAAAAAATGAAAAATTCATAACTTTGGTTCTACTGAATGAATTTTCAAAATTCAAAGACCTATGTGTAACTTGGGCCCCATAGACCCCCTGGGCCCCCATATATCCTATTATGACTAAGGGGGCATGCAACATATCAAAAGAAAGGTCTTGGAGTCCCCCTTGTCGATGCAATGAGAACTAAACCCCCCTGTATAAGACACGCCCTATACGCAGGAGATTACGGTAATACTAAATAAATACTGAGAGTAATATGTGTGTACACATGTTGATATCATAGCTATACGGGATCAGTTCTCGTATATGCATTTAAAACGCTTTGTTGATAGCCAATTTGAAATTTAAAAAAAAAAGAAAAAAGTGAAAAAAATAATTTGCAAAATAGAAATAAAAAAGCAACTGGGAAATAATTTACAGTGCACACTATATTCTTACCTGATACTTATGGGGAATAGTATCTTCTGTAAATAGTTATCATAACTGATGTTCGTGAGGACGACCCCACAAGTGTGCCCTCTTTGTGAAGTGTGGAATCTAGGCGTCACCTGAGTAACCAACTCAACAAGTATCCCTCCCACCAACTATATATCAAAATGAATAAAGAAAAAGAAGAGTAGCCTGTTGGGATTGGGCTGGATCCCGGCGTTCATGTCTGTACCCAAGTACAACCAAACCGTACAGTCAGGGTACCAGCAAATGTTGGTTGCCTGCCAGTTCAGGCAGAGCCATGTTGGCTGACATGTTGGCAAGCATGTTGGGCAGATTTCCCCTGGCCTCCATGAAGCGTCGACTTGGCTAGTGGACATTGAGTCATTTGGCTGAGCCAGAGCAGAGGCATGGTCTACAGCAGTCCTACTGATCGGGTGCAATATTTCACCTGTACATCAAGTGAGAGATGTGCTGGTTAGGGAAGGGATCTTTGTGTGTGAAAGGTTTGTTGCAGGGCGTAGAAAAGAATTATGCTCCAAAGTTGTTTTTTTACATCAAACGTTGAGTACAACCCCCACGACTCCTTAATGACTTGCTTTGAAATCTAAAATTGCAACGTCCCATTAAAATGATTGTAATCGGGCCATTATACATGTAACAGACATGGAGTTTAATGAGTGCCCGGGCCAGCCCTTTACATAAGTGCATGACCTTGAACACCCTTTTCTCCTCAACAAACACAAAGTTTGTTCACTTTGCTTGAGTCCCCCCAGAACGTGTTTGTTGCTTATATTGGCAGATGGGTTAGTTAGATGGTTAGAGCGTAGTATGCTTGACATTTACTTTATTGGCAGGCATTTGAAGACCACCTCCATTTTGTCACCATTAGTTTCTTGGACGGAAAACGTACATAATTATACATATCAAATCTAGTTCATACCCATGAAAGGAACATGACAAGAAGAACATGGTATTTTGAAA
This sequence comes from Acholoe squamosa, assembly GCA_949317995.1. Taxonomy (NCBI): domain Eukaryota; kingdom Metazoa; phylum Annelida; class Polychaeta; order Phyllodocida; family Polynoidae; genus Acholoe; species Acholoe squamosa. The sequence goes on along the minus strand of OX439040.1, from coordinate 35,439,763 downwards.
TTATGGAAGGAAATAAATTACTATTAACAAGGTGTGTACTACTGTGTAATCGTCAGGGATCTTTTACTTAACGGTTTGGGTTGTTTCAGCATTTTGCACGTATTGAAACTGAAATGGGGAGGTCAGGTACCCCGGGTCAAGTACAGTGCGTCCCTATACTCACCTAAAACTATTCACATACAGTACTGTAGAGAAACAAATACGCATAGAAAATAAAACCTCACAAAAAAACAATACAGGAATCAACCCTCGTAATATCCTGTTTGTGGTCATGTTGGTATAAAAGTGTGGATTACAGGAAGTTGGGACAGACTTTGCTCTGTGGACCCTGAAACACAACTATATACGTTTTGAGAGAGCGGTACAGGGGACACTCCTGTATTCAAATCAGATGTTTGGCAAAAATACCAATATTTCAACAGGTCTAATAAGTCCATCATCAATCTCATGTCAGAGATTGGGGTTTTATATCAATAGATCAGATAACTTTTCATAAGAAACAACATATTGCGCTACTGCCTTGAGTTAATACATGTATCAAATTACCTTAAAGAAATTCATATATTCTGTGTACACCTATATATGCAGAGACCAGACCGACCAGGGAGTAATATGCAGTGGCCACCAGATCCCATATAGTTCAGAGCCAATAAAAAGTATGTTTACAGACATGAGAATACCCACATGGTGCTGCTGAGAGGTCTCAGTGGGAAATGCCCAAGGTCTACGAGAGTTATTGCAACTTTTTAATGTTACGTAGACTGTACTAAATACTGCCAGCAGAAGGGGGCAGGGACAGGTAGGTGACGACAGGCTGCTGAAACATCCTTAATGCTAAAGAAAAATAAACATCTAAAATACTATTTATGCGCACACAAGAAATGAAGCTGTGCAAAGTCTCCAAATTTTATTTTTAAGTAAAGTAAAATTCCGTACTATTGCCTTAAGATAGACATACTACCCATACTCTTCTTGGCTTGGTAACACCAGTGTTCATAACAAGCAGGACGGCTATTTGGAGGTCCGGCGGGTGGGCAGCATCTGGGAATCTGGAGGATGTAAACTTTGGAAGGTTGCCGCCTGGAGCAGGAAGAGCAGCTCATAGAGAGAAAGAGAGAGAGAAAGAGCAGCTCATCGGGTGGGGCGGGGGCAGCTTGAGTGACTCTTATTTACCCAGTCTGCAGCTATAAAGTGACAAGTCCACACCTTAGGCCAAATACTTGCTATCTCACATGATCCTCGAG